>JAVUNC010000004.1:63775000-65117500 GCA_032173965.1 Sitta carolinensis | reverse complement strand
AACAAGAGAGAGCACTTTTTTTTTAGTCTTTAATTTCTCTTTTTACTGGTTGTAATTCATTCACAAAATAAAATACCTTTCTGTTTTAAATATAATCCTTAGTTAATTTTTATTACTGAATTATAAAAAAGGCTTTGAAGAGTAAGCTGTCACAAAAACTCCCTAGACTGCAGTGACCTGTTCTACAGTAATAGAAAGCTGCACTCATATTTTATGCCTACATTATGAATTAAAGGAAGAGGTGATGATGTCTACAGAGATTACCATAATTAGCATTAAAAGCTGAGAGCTAACTGTGCCTCAAGAATGCTTGTGATATGAGAGAAAAGAATAAGAAATAATGAGCTCTGGAATGAAATTCATTGATTGTGTTCTAGTAAAATAGTCCTGATCAAAAGGGTTTAACATCAGTAAGAGTTCATCCTTTGATTTCAGTACTTGGGGCTCTAACTCTAAAGTTATCTGGTCATTTTATACATTAAGTAATGAAAATATTCTAAGGCACAATTTTTGTAATGTTTATCCCATAAACTAGGACATCTGACTATTCCTTTGAATATTGTTTTATTGTACTGAGCTGTAGTCTGAAACTAATATAAATTGGAACCATTGTTTACTTACCAATGGGAATCACCTTTTATAGAATGGTTTAAAGGTTAATTCTGTATTTTTTCCTTTGTGTGTGTTCATTTTTTTTCTATATCACCCCCAACTGGAGCTGGGAAATGCTTTCACTAGCCTCTGTTGTGTAGAAAATGGGTTTCAAATCAGTGTAAGAAATTCCATTTAAACAATTTTTTATTTAAGTTCTTGAAAGTGAAGAGGGAATGTGAGGCAACAGGGGCAAGAGTGAGAAGACAAATTATAAGGCTAGAATTCAGTTTGGTTTTAGTCCTTATTTGCTTTCATGTATTTAATTTGAGTGATCCTCATGTTGGGTAACAAATACATTTTTCTTCCACATTTGTTCTCCATCCAAAAAAAAACTTCTTCTTTTGTGAACTCCCCACACTGTGCCTGCCCTACATAATAACAGCTAAAACAGGAAAAATTATTCTATTTTTCCAAGTTTTGTGATCTTGCTTGGGCAGGATGACACTTGGCTGTGATAGCCCAAGCCAGGCTGTTGGTGAGTTAGCTACAAATCTCAGTCTTGTGAACTGTGACCAGAAACAGAGTTTAGGATACGCCATGAAGTCAAGTACTGTGGATGAACTAGAGGGCAGGAACTCGCTTTTCAGTTATTTTGATTTTTTGAATATTAACAAATGGCTGTTGCCAGCACAGCTCTGGTTCTCTTGCTGTGACCTGAGCACCCAAAAGGAACCTGACACGGAAACTCCTGCACAACACTCATCTCTAATTGCATTTCTTGTCAGGGCCATAGTAGCAAGCAAAGCCTACCTTTAGAAAAGGGAATTTTGCCAGAAGTAAAAAAGTCACAGAGCTTCTTTTATTATATTCTATTAAAGACTTTTACACGACTGTCATCAGCATTTGAATTCCCAGTATTTCTTCTACCTGCAGTGAATGGTCTGTTAGATCTGATGGATGGCTATTAGCCAGCAGGCTGCCAGGTTTTGTTGCCTCCTGGGAGTTTTTTCTGGAGGGTTTTTTCCGTAGTTTTCTTTACCTTTCTGCCATTCATATGTGGTTTTGGCAATGGGTGTTTGAGAATATTTATTTAGAAGGATGATTGTTCTGGATGAGTATTTAATTAATAAAATGGCAGCAAGCAGAGACTGGCTGTTGATGAGAAGATGAGGCCTTTAATCAATTGGCCTGTAATGGATAATATTTACTTAAAACCACTGTTGCTTTTTAAAATGGATCTTTTTGTTTGTGCCTCTGCACAAAATTATTTCCTTACTTCATAAGAAAAGCTTACAATTCTGTGTCATTCTGGGAGAAAAAAGAAATAGAAGGAAGATTGGGAACCCTCCATGGAAAAACCTGGAGGAGTAAATATAGTTCTGTTTTTCTCTGTGGGATACAACAGAAAAATGTTGATAGTCCAGCAAGTATGAATTTTATGCGGGCTTATCACTGTTAGGGAGCAGAAACTATTGTTGCTTCTAATTTCTCTGTGTGTTTTACTGTGTCTCCCTGCCACTTTTCCATATTTCTTCTGGAGGTTTTTAGCCCTTTTCCCTGCTTCTTTACTCTTTAACATTCAGGCTGTCAGCAAGGGAGTGAAGTTCTGTCTCCATTGGAAAGCAATTTGCTGGTGTTGCCGGCTGTGAATAAAATTGACTGAGATTGTGAAATCCTGGCCAATTTAGCTCACAGCTGGCATGACAAGGAAGGGGCAGCATCACTTTCTCACTGAAGATGATGTTCCAGTTGTCTTGTAGATATTTATTTCCTCCTAGCTTTTACATGCATTTATTAGGTACCGGGTAATTGCTGGCATTTCTTAATATAGTTTTTATAAAGATAGCAGAACTCTTTCTGAAAAGCAGAGATTGTTTACACATCCTTATTGCTATTTAGCTTACCAGGAGGGAGTGAATTCAGATTTCTGGATGTCGTTGGAAAAACCTCACTAACACAACTCCATAAGTTACACATGGTGAACCTGGTGAACAGAGTATTCCCACTCTGCTTCCCCTTCCTGTGATTTTTTTTGCAGGCACAGCCCCTAGGGCAGATTAGCCTAGCCAGCCTGAAGCTGACTCTTACACAAAAAAATGTCTCGGAGCAAGAGTTTTTAGTCCCCAAATGTGAAAAGTGATGCCATCAGATGTTTTATTACCACCAGCTGGTTTGGTATTTACTTACTTGCTCAGTGTATATTTCTGAAAGAGGTGATCTGAAAGTCAAAAATCTGAAATAAACGACTGCATAGTTATTTTAAATGAAATGGGAAAAGCATTAAAAATACTTCATTTGGAACAGTTGCAAGCCGTAGCTATTAAGTTACAAATTCTACCCCCATCTTTGATAATTTTTTGTAAATGCTGAGAGATATAAATGCAAGTTTTCATGCTTAAATGCTCTAGATATTTACAAGATAATTTTAAAAATGTGCCTCCATATGAAAATATGGAGAGTCCTATTTAAAGGATATTTTTTTTTTTTATTAGAAAGGAAACTGGAATATATCTCTAGTTCCTTTGAAGTGTGTCTCAGAAACATAAGTATTTTATTTCCCAAGAGTAAATAGAGATTATCAAATTGTAGCTGTATTTTCCCATATAATTTTCTCTCTGTAGGAAGAAAAATCCCAACAAAAAAATGAACTGCATTTGTCTTCCCAGGGAACATATTAAGAGGCTGAACTGGAAATCTCTTGTGCCCTCCTTTAATGCTTCTACTTTGGGAAATTTAATTTCAGGGAGTCAGGTACATAATTCCTGCTGTTGTTCAGAAGTTTAATGTGTGTCCTCCCATGAACTGTGATAAAAATTGAGTCAAATGTCATAGACATTGCCAAGCTTTAAGAAATGTGGATTTCTTCTTTATTGGCTCAGTAGACAGCGTGGTTTATAACTTCAAATGAAATGTCTTTTTTCTTTGCTATGAAAAGCCTAGTAATATAATATATGATTTTAAGCATCAAGAAGAGGATACAGGCAAAGCATGCATTTCAGTTTTAATAGAGACACAAGCAAATGTGGAATATATATAAAATTAATAATTGAATAGGTGCTTGCTTACTTTTACTTTCTCCCTTTTTCCCCTTCCCTTCCCTCCATCCCTCAGCTGTGGGTCAGCAGTGAGACTCTGTGTCTGCCATTCAGTACATGGGGTGGAGGTTGGTGGGCTTCCAGAGCCTGTTCTTTTTTAATTATTATTTGTAACTAACTTCTCCAGGACTGCCTTTTCAAAGCTCTTCAGGATGGTTATATCCAGTGCCTTCATTTTCCCAAGGTGATGATCTGATGAGGATATGCAGCTTCCCTAACACAGTAATTTCTCTAATGTTCCTTCTTTCTGTGGTCAGGCTGCCAGCTTGAAGGGTTGGCCATGTGCAGACCAGCCCTAAATTCTGCTTTCACTGCAGAAGACTGAATTTCTCAGCTTCCTTGTAGTAATGAGTTGCTTCAATCTGCTGAGATAAAGGAAGGAAAAAGCTTCTCAAATATATCTGTAGTCTTGGTAATAAGGCTATCCAGTATGTTTAACAAATTTACAAAGTCAAGCTTCAGCTGGTAATGTACACACATTTAAACAAACTTTAGTAACAGCAGATCACTTGAATATATTTGTTCAAATGCTTGAAATTTAAATTTCCAAGCAGGTGCAATGATACTGCTAGGAAAAGAAAGAAATCTGGAAAAAAAAAAACCCAAAAAAGAAGACATTTTAAAAAAATAGAGAATCCTTGGTAATTCATGGCAGTCTTTGAGCTCCAATAAAAACTGCAGCATTTATTGCTCATAAATTTAACTCTTATGATTTTTTTCCCATTTTGTCATCCAAGACTTCTTTAGGACATTTCACTACACTTTGTAGTTTTGAGTTAAAAAGACACACATAGGTTCTTCTGGGATCTCTCAGTTGCTCCATTACCATCCCAGCCTCAACCTTTGATGTTGGCTGCTCATCCACCAGGGTTATTAATCCTATGTTTAGAATCTAGTAACCAGGTGCATTAGCTGAAATGAAGTTTTCTGACAATTTTGCTATGGTAGCATTATACACATGTTGTTCTTTTGATTTGACTTTGATGTGACAACCCCTTATTTCAGATGTTTATGTAGCTGACTGTGGTGAGGCATTAATTCCATTTTTTTTCCATATTTCTAAGATGTTGTCTCCCAGCCTGAGCTGTTCCAGTATGTATCTGCCCCTCTTTAAAATTCAAACAAATGAACTGATGTGGGTTTAGAAATTCTGGATAAATTGGAATGAATATGAATACAGAGTTCATCAAGGCTGTTTTCAGATGGTATCACAAGGGATGAATGTGCATCTTTCTCTGACTGTTGGAGAGATTCCATTATTTTGTACTTGTGCATATGGTGCCATGTGGATCACAAGGCCACCTAGAAATAATCTGTGCTTTGCAATTATGCAATTTTCATGAATATATACTTGTTTCCGAAGCATTGGAGTGTATTTCCATTGGATCTGAAATACTACATTTTAAAAAGTGGGTTTATCTTTTATTGTTTTTCCAGTCTAGATTTCTAAGCAGCTGCTAACAGGTAAATTCTGAAAGAAGACAATATATATTTTACCAATGCTTCCCGAATCTTCTCGGGCAATAATTTAAAGTTCATTTGTAGCAGTTCAAGTCAATTTTGTTGAGATGATTTAACTTACAGGTGCCAGCAGTGGCATCATTCCCATTGCTAAGCATTAGTGTTAGAAATTCTCATTCCTAATGCCAAGAGATTCATGGCTTATTGCAGTCTGGCTGAGTTTAGCAGCCTGTTGTTCTTGTGTTCCTGGGTATTTGTTCTAATTCAAAACAAATGGGAATGTTGGCAATCTAAGGGAGGCATAT
Source organism: Sitta carolinensis (assembly GCA_032173965.1). Classification (NCBI taxonomy): domain Eukaryota; kingdom Metazoa; phylum Chordata; class Aves; order Passeriformes; family Sittidae; genus Sitta; species Sitta carolinensis. The sequence goes on along the minus strand of JAVUNC010000004.1, from coordinate 65,112,045 downwards.
GTAGGAAGTAACCATTGGCAACCACAGTTGCATGAGACAAGATTCTGTAATTGGAGCATTTAGGCATTAATGCTCACAAGCCAATGGAGGAGTCCTTTCCAGGCTGTTCAGTACAAGCCTTGGAACCTGATTCTCTTCTCAGGCTGTGTTTTTGTAATTGGCACACTGTATGCTTTCAGAGAATGTTTGTAAAATGAAAGTACAAGAAGAGTCATCCCTTACAAAGGCAAATCTTGCCTTCTGCTGCATAGTGTGCTCCTTAGGCATCAGTTGAAACCTTGAGTGTATGTTTGAAAATAAATTCTGGCAAAGTCCTATAAGGCTAGATCTGGGCACGTTGTCCTACAAGGTTTGTGAATCATTGCTTTCTTATCTCCACAGTAGAAATGCATAGAAAAATGTGACATAAAATATTTCACTTTGAATACAGGGAGAATAACATTTAATATTCCTTCCACATTTCAGTTTTGGCTGTGTACATAAAGTCTTGTGTGACCACGTTACTTTAGATCATATCTAGACTAGACACAAAATGGATTATAAAAAAAGTATAAGAGATAAATTAATTTGCTTTACGCTTTTTAATGGAATGAAGTGAACAAAGGTTTATGTTGTGGGTCTTTTCACTGGATAGATTTGCAAGGTTGATAACAGCAATTCCACTGAACTTACTGGAGTATGTGAGCTTAGTTTAGAGACAAAATTAGATAAATTTGATCCATTATTTATCTGGAGAACAAATATGCAATGAATGAGAGTATTTTCCACAGGATGTGTAGCTTTTATACCGCTGGAGTTGAAGCAAGATAAATTGACTTGAACTCTGTGCTACCACAGTTTGACTACTTCTGGTGCCTGGGATAGACAGCACAGTTTAATGAAGACTAAGAAAGAGGATCTATTACTATTTGTAAAAGACATTCAGGAATTACTACAAAGGGGGGAGAAGAATTATTGAAATTGAACCTTCTTTAAGATCAAATGGATATTAATTGCATCTGAATGAATTTAGAGTGAAAATTAGAAAGAGGTTTCTGTCATCAAAGGAATGATGTCTGAATTCTGGCATGACCTTTCAAATAGGGCAGGAAGGACAAGGAACCTAAATTATTTCAAGATGGAGCTTGATAAATGAATATAGGTAGTGATTCCAGAAATGGAAATTAAAGTTTATGATTATAGTATCATAGATCATAGGCTCAAAGAGACCTCAGAAAGTATCCAGTCCATTTCCTTGCCCCAGCTTAATCTCAATTACATTTAAATCATTTCAGGTTTATCCAGCCTGATCTAAAATATGATCTCATCTTAGTGATGAGACTCTATAGGCCTGTTATTCTCCCATTCAATTACCTCACTATTCCAACCATTAAAAAGCTTTACTAATCTCAATTTAAGGCTTCCTAGTGCAATTTAAGTTAATTTCTTCTTGTTCACTCCACAGAAGTGTTGGAGAACAAATTAGTATCCTGCCCCTCTATAGTCCTTTAATATATGTTTGGAAACTCCTTTTTTCCCCAAATCAGAGTGGTTGACTTTGGAATATCTCACTATGTTCATTCTGATATTAGTCCTTAGATCTTCAGTCTTTTCTCTGAAAACTTGTCTACTCTGATGGTTCTGGCACTCTCTGGTGGGGTCTCCATGTGTTTCTCTTCCTTCATCCCATTTTTCCTGGGGATGGTCTACCAGTGCAACAGAAGGATTATTTTGTGACTTTGATTATTTTCAAGCATAGTGCTACTGTTTATCCAAGTATTATTGTCATTTTTGCAGTGTGGGATGTGGTTTACTTCCCAGTTGTCTACATGTTTTCATCAAATAAGTTCCCTGCTGTGGCAGGGTACGGGATGTTATGAATGTCCTCGATCTCTGCATCTGTCTTTAAGAGATGTTTTTTTGTGAGTTTCTTCTAACAGAGCTCTTATGCTCCTTTTAAGGGAATGTTTGGGATTACTGTAGAAGGGGAAAATGTGCCATAAAGAGAAAAAGTTGTGGATCTCTCTAGACTAAGGTCTTACGTGACTTTAATTCTTCTCATGTGGATCTTTCTACCCTGTATCCCTGGTGAATTCAAAGCTGGGACAATCCTGAAGTACACACAGCCTACAGAATGAGCTGGAAGGTTGGAGTGAGAAGCTGATGCTGTGGAAATCTTTTCCTGAGACAGCAGAACCTGAGGGCAGTGCACACTGGAACCACTTTGTAGCTGAATGTCTGGGTGATACTCTATTTCAGTTACAGGTTTAATATTATTCTTACCTGCTTTACTTGTAGCACATTGTCAGCTTGAGGTCAACCCTTAATGGCTTATTTGCTTGGCATTTCAGTAAATGAGGTAGTTTTATGCCACAGATATGTGAACATGGAATAAATAAGATACTCTTAAGCATAAGACTCAGAATTCAAGGGCTTGTGAAATTTTGCATATTGCTAAGCTGACAAAGTGTTCTTCTAAAGTGATAAAAGCAGGTGTTTCTTTCTACATTCCAAGTCTGCTCCCATGTGAGAGGCTAGATAAGTAGTTCAAATTACATCTAAGAAGAAAATTTGCCAGACCTTAATTGCTTTTCATCAGAGTTCCAAATAAGGAGAAGTAAAAAAATAACCACCTTGGAACTACATAGTAGTCTGTTTAATTCTCCTCATTTAAAGCCCTGAGGTAAAATTCTTAACTTCACAATAAACTGCACTCTTTCAGTGGTAAAGCAGAACAAATTTATGAGCACTGACTTGTGGTCCTTCTACATTTGACATTTAGGTAAGAGCAATTTTTTGTTCAAGAATATAAGTGGTTTCTACAAGGTCTGCAGCTGTGTTGTTCCAGTAGGATATAGTTTTATCATTAATCAGTGCTTTTCTCTGGTGGCTTCTGCTAAGGTTATGGCCATTTATTCCATCTTTCTTGATAAGAGTGATCTTATTAAGCCTGTTTATTCTATCTTGGAGTTAGACCATCATCCACCCTTGCTCTCCTGCTCTGGCCACTACTGCTTGACTCTGTGCTGGGAAACCAAGTGCATCTGAGTGTTCCCAGTCAATCCTGCTTCAGTCAGGCCTCACCAAGGCTCTATCAGTTTGTCTCCTGCAGGGAGACTTTATCAGTCAATCATCAGGAGAAGGGGATTAAGACCACAGCCATTTACCCTTGTGCCCTATGCAATATGCAGTGAAATGTCAGTGTCGTAACGCCCCAGCTACATAATATTATTTCATTGGTAAGGAGGCATTTACTGAGAGATCTTTCTGTCCTTTGTTTAAACAGACTATAGTAAACCCAGAATTCCTGTGCAAGACCAAACAAGGGACTCCTCTGTTTCAATATCTGCCCATGCTGTCTGTATTTTGGAGGAAGAAATAAGACTAAAAAATTATTAAAAAACTGTTGCCATTTTTTCTCATCTCTTGGTAGTTACTTTATAGTTGAAGTTATATGGAATTTGATATTCTTCATGTCTTTTATTTAGATTAAGCCAGTTGGTTTGCCCTTTTCACATATATGATTTTTAAACAGTTATTAAATTCCTTCTTAAGAATGTTAAATCCTTAGTCTGCCCTCATTTTAAAGTATTTTCACAAGAAATAGCTGGAATCTACTATATTTTGAATATTTTCATTTTTCTATATCTTGATACAGTAAAATAGTAGTAAAAAGTTCAAAGTTTGAGTACATAGAGTAGGATCAATGAGTTTTAGACCATTACTATAAATTTTCTGTTACTTTCAGTTCACTTCTTGGTACAGGCTCGTATTTCCACTCTGACCTCTTTCTAAAGCAATGCTTTCACCAAGTGTCACTACAAGCAGGTACGGTTTCCCTTTCTATCTGATTACAGTTAGCTTAAAACACAGTGATGTGCATGTGAGATGATTTATTCCAAGACATAATGCTGAGATGCATTCATCAGCTGTGAATCTCATCTGCTCTTTTGCTGCATATTCACTTAGTTTAATTTGACACCACTGGCAATTGAAACTAATAATGGTTTGGGCAAACTTTGGTCTCTCCTTGAGTAGGTTCATCTGTTTGGAAGGATCTTAACTTGAAAAAGGAATCCCATGTTGAATATAGGTCAGCAATGACATGCTGTAGAAGAACTGCCAGGGAACTATAAAGAGGGATAAAGCCTTTGAAGCACAAGAAGTAAGTAATCTTTGGTTCTTCTCAGAAATGTGCTCTTTTCAGTTCTGGGCATAACATATTCAAAAAGAGAGAGTCCTAAGGCAAACAAGAGTGATCAGATGCTTTGAATATATGACAAGCTTGTGTGTGTGTATGTGTGAAGAATGCAAAGCTCTACAGGAGTGTGTTAGTAACTTAGACAAAAGTAAAAGGATTTTAGAGTTGAAGGAAATAATCTCTTCTTCATGTCCATTGTGGAGATGAGAAGTTGTCTCCAAGACTTGTGACTGCACTATTCATATTGGACAAAAGAAATTTTTTTTCTGAGGTCAGGATAGTAATCAGTGTGTTTTCTACATATCAAAGAGTATTTGAACATGCTCAGATCTTCCACTGGAGAACAGAATCTGGTCATTTGAAAATCCCTCTGTTTGTGGATGCTTTGCAGGGCATTAGACAGCAATCTAAGTAATGTTTCTAGATTGCTCTGGCAAAAGTACAGGAACTTCATCTGATTTCTAGGAAGTGCTTGCTGTCACAGGTTCAGAGAAGAGAACAAGGAAGGCCTGGAAGAGAGATGTCTAATTTGGTACTTCAGGGAAGGCACACACAGACCTATGAATAAGCTGCTATATGATGTTAGAAGGATGCCAAAGGCAAAAGAAGGAGCATATGCAGATGATAGTTCTGGGTCATCATAATCCAGTGGTATCACCATTTAAAGTGATGTGCCTTGTCACAAGGCAGAGAATACAGAAAAGATGAAAGAGCATCTCAGCTATAGCTGGTAGGATTTCCTGTATTCTCATTTTGAATATGCCCAAAGCAATACTTCTGGAAATCTCTTTTTTGTGTCAAATGAGACAGGGAGCAGACATCTGGTCTCTGAACTAGTTTAAATTTGGCTGAAAGTTGAAAATTTCTGTGAAGCTTTTGGTTCAGACAGATCATAATTTCCATTAAAATTCTACCTTATAAAAAAATTCGGAACGAGTTCCTACTCCAGTGCCATCAGGGGAGGAAATAGGAATGTAATGTAATTGGAAACAGTCTCTAGCAGTTTAAGTGCTGCAAAAATCCTCTGTAACTGAGTTGTATTTCAGGCCTATATTCCCTTTGGGCTGCTTGCTTGTAGTGGTACCAGGGTAATAGCACTACATTGGTGTAAAAAACCACTCTGTATGCCTAGAAGCAACACAAAATTCTGGGGTAAATGCACTGAATTATACATGTTGCTCTTCTGGGAATGCAGATTAAGTTTTACTGCAAGATCCACGTAGCTGTGGTTGCATGAGATGCCTTTAGGATTTAAGAGTCCTGAGGGAGGACAGAGTCAATTTAATCATTATTTTGTTTGTTCTTTCAGCTAAATTTCTCTGTTTTATTATATGTGCTTATTAGTAGTTTTCTCACTGTCATCAGATGCTTAATGGGATCTAAGGAAGCCTGGTGTAGACAAGTCAAGCTTTAACACAGGCTACACCTTGACCTGGCACTGAGGGATGATTCAATCCATCACTTTTCATTTAAAATAATAGACTGGACCTTGGGCAAAAATATCACTGGTATAAACAAATGGCATCATTGATGGGTCACTGTCGCCAATAACCAATGACAAATACCCTGCTATTTTTCCTTAGTTTGGCAAAGTCCTCTCTTTTGATTAAAGCTGGCAGCTATCAAGATAAAAGGACATCGGTCAATACCTGATAGATACTCTGATGAATGATGTCCCTAAAGTGCCAAATCCTATCCTTTTCTATTACAACTATGACTCTTAGAGGGCTGATTAATTTTAGGGTATATGCTAAGATGCCTCCTCCTAGCACACTGATGATTGCTCAGGTCTGGAAGCAGTACCTGAGTCATCCCAGCATTTGAAGGAAATTTCAATTTAGGATCTGTTTGTCTCAAAGCATTATTAGCAAAAGTAGAGCAGAAGCTGCTGAAGAAGCAGAGTGTCTTGGAGGAAGAGCTGACTGCCTGATGCAGTAACTTGTCTTCCCCTAGGTCAGATCACCCTCCCTGAGAATCAGATCCCTGCAATTACGGTGGCTGGGCTGATTTTGTACTGTACTGAGATTGAAAGGTATGGTGTGCCATGCTTTGCGAACCAGCCTGAAAATTAGTCTGCACCATTAAAAAAAGAGTTTCACAATGCAAATTTTTCATTGCCTCAGACTCATTTTGTCCTTAGGGATGGGAACACCATTTGCATACACGTTGATTAAATGGAATGCATTTGCTGTTTTAGATGCATTCACTCTGAATTGTTATATTTTAATCTAGACTGTGCAGGGTCCTGGGGGAAAGCCAACAAACGCAATATATGTCTAGATCATTAAAAATAATTTGAGTGTACTGGAAAAGAAGTGTACAAGTGTTTGCAGGGTGTTCCATATTTACTCCATGGTAATAAATAAATTTTTGTTTTCTCAGTTAATAAATCAAAAAGCAGGTTTTAAATGTGTCAGCCTTCAGTCTGGGTTCTGTAAAAATAAACTGAATAACATTTGCCTAACATTTAGTTCTTGTTACCACAACCTCAAGCTTGTAACCTTAATTCCCCTAAAAGGGGAGCCCTAAAAGTCCCTTTATGGTAGGTAAATATTTTATCCATACTACTGGTGGAGAACTGAAGTGCAGGGCAGGCTGAAAGTAGCTGACAGAAAGTACCTATAAAGAAAGGGCTTTATTGACAACTTGCAAGTCTTAATCGCAGAGGATTGCTAAATATTGTTGATGCTTAAATCACTCTAGGTGATTTCTTCATTGATAAACTGTCTCTGACTGAATTGACCACGTCTTCTGGAACCAAACATGCTTTATTATTGTTGATGCAGAGAGTAAAGATGTACAATGGCAAAGTGCCATTTTTATATTAAAGCAAAATTTCAAGTAGATTTGTAGAATTTTGCTAAAACACCATCCTGTTTTGATATTTTGGGAACATCAAAGGCTGATAAGATTAAAGGTCTGTTGATCACTAATAATTTCCTAATGTTTTTTTGATGTGCTTAGGGATCACATAGTCTGCTGCTGGAATGCTGGAAAGCAGTAGCTGTCAGAGAGCTCAGAGCACTATAACTTGACAGTTTAGATGGGAAGGTAAAAGAGCTCTCTTTCCCATGCCAAATAGTCTTGTGGCTAAAATCTAGCTACTTACTGAAGTTCAGTGACAATTTAAAGAAGGGCCACATTGAAAAGGAAAACTAAAAGTTATATCATTAAGGAAAGAGATGTAAAAATGGAATTACCACATTCTTGCTTGGTTCAATATGTATGTTTTCCTGATCCTCAGTATAATGAAGCCCTCAGTAGGGCTATCAAAAAAATAAGTATATAAAATATAGCTGCTAAACTTTCCATTAATCTCTATACTTGTGCATCCCCTAAACCTTTTACTCCTTCCTTCTGATGTCAGACAAAGGTAAGGTTTGAACTAGATAAAGCCAAATAGAAATATAGCTACTATGCAGTAGGATTATCCCAGAACTCTTATGTAAATTGGCTGATAGGGCAGCTCTGCAGTACTGTTTTCTGCATGGTAAAAGGGTGGGTAAGCCTTGTCCAGCAAGACCAAGAATTGCTGTTATTTGTAGGTGGGTAGATAAGGGGCTTGTAGACCAAGGTTAAGGCTACATCTTGATCCTTTCTTTAGGATCTTTAGGGCCTGATCATAAAATTAATTCAGAGAATTGCCTGTCCTAAATACATCTCTTAGGTCATTCTCTGAGTGCCTCTGCTAGTTTAGTTAATTATGGGACATGGCAGTGACAAAAATTTGGTAAACTCTTCAGATTGTTCAGTAAATGCAATTAGTGTTGTGCAATACAGAAGGTCTTGTCATATACAAGACCTGTTAGGCTGCAAGAACAAAATAAACAAATGGTCTGTATCCTAGGGGTCTTGCAGATAGCACAGCTGTGATGTTCACCCATTAAAAAAATCATTGGGGGAAAAAAATTATAAAGCATTGGTTTATCAATAAGCAAGAGTACTACTCAGAATTTTATTTATCTCAGAAATGCTTTAGTCACTTTTAATTCAATTAAATCCTAGAAAACACATTTTTTCTCCCATCAAGGTAATTTAGTGCATTCGATGTTTCACAAGGTATCAAGCGAATTACACATGCATGAGGCTCCAGGAAAGCCTTTGAAGGAAGGGTACTAATGTTCCTGTTCCTGAAATAATATCCCATTGTTGTCACAAGCTATTAGTGATACTGCCATTTCTCTGTCCAGGGAATGGAGTTTTGTGGGCATTGCTCATCTCCAGCCATTTGTCAGCCTCTGTTAGGGCACTGTAGCTTACATTCAGCACCTTGCAATGCCCTGATCATCGTGGCAAGTTCCTGTGGCAGGATGCTGACAGGTTAGGATGGGGATGCTGTGGGGCTGCCACGTGGGAAGGGGGGCAGTGCAGCAGTTATTGCCATGCTCCTCCACCCACCCCTCTGAGCAGTGAGTATGCTTGAGCTGCTCATGTTGGGCAATTCTTGGACAGGTATGTGAGACAACAACTGAGTCTAATCTTTTCAGTGATCTCGCCGTTGGGACACGGTTGAAATGGTCATTTGCTATGTAATATATTTGTTTGAATTGGTTTCAGTTACCATATATTGAGATCAAGGGTTTTGTCCAGTTGAGGCAGGGGCTGTTAAGGCCAAAGGCTGTGTTTGTGTGGCTAGTATGCAACTCACCATGGATGCAGCTTACAAGCAGGAAACAATAATAATTAGTGCTGCCTGGATCTGAATTTTTCCTTTTGTTAATATTGCAGTATTAATATATCAGGATTTAATAACTACAGGCTTAATTAAATGCTAGTACTTATTACTGTGATAATAAAATGGAAATAGATACTGATAATTTAAGAGTAGTTTATAGAGTCCTGAAAAAACATAAAACTTTCCTTATTTGTTGCTGAGGTTAAAATTGGGAAAGATCATAAGACAAGCATGGTAGGCATTTTATTTTTGAGGATCTTGCTTTTGTTGTAGATTTGCATTTAGTAGTGTTTGCTAAGTTTGTGGTTAATAGTGTTACAGATTTGTTGCAGTTAATAAGGTTTGCAAAGTTTTATGTTAAATGCAGGGATATTTTGTGCAGTTTGTGGATTGCACGTACAAATTAAAGTTAATGAAAGCATAAAGAAATTAAAATAGATCACTAATAATTTGAGCATCTGAATAATCCATTGTAGATACCGTTAGTTTAATTCCATGTGCATTTGAAAACAAGTTTCTTAATATTCAGTTTATAATGTCAGCATCTGTTGAAGTATACAATAGTTTTATGATAATTAGCAATGGGGAAACCATAGAAGTCCTGAAGTTTGATTTAGATAAACAAACATATTTCTGGTACTTTCCCATCCTACATAAACCTCTTGTTTTCCTGAAAAATTTCTGGTCCTTCAGGCCTTGAGGAAAGATATACATGTATTGTAATTCTGTATTTGATTCCCACTAGACTCCACAAGATCAGAGAAAAATTGGAAGAAAATTACTCATTAATTTTTAAGTTTAATCACAGAAGGGTTATTCAAAATGCTTTTTTCCCCTACTTTCCTTATTATAGTGGTAGCTAAAGAGTTGGAAGACTTCTTTATGTTTGACTTATTACTAAGTAATGAAGATCTGGATCATGTGAATTCTTTGGGTTTTTTGTTGTTTTTTTGGTTGGGTTTTGTGTGTGTGTGTGTGTGTGCAGATTGCATGAATCTTTGGAGTTTTCTTATTCTAATCCCTGATGTTAGTAAGCTTCTACTGCAAGCTTAGTGATGATGCCTGCCTTGGAGAACTGTGCAATAACTACGCTCTGATTTTTTTTTTTTTTTCTCAGTGCTTCTGGCTCTTTGGTGTAGTCCAGGAGCTTGTTCCCCAGCATCAGGCATCACCAACTCAGCTGTAACAAAATAAATTGTAATGAAACAAGAATTTCTTACTGCCTGACATGAAAAGTCTGTGCTTAGCAGTGTTTGTGTGATGATGTCAAGAAGCAGGTTTGGAACAGGAACACTGCTGAGCTTGGCAGTTTCCTTAAGATACAGTAATCAATCCCCCTGCAATGTTTTCTCAATGCTAGGATTCTGCCAAACATCTGGCTGGGAAGCTGCCCTCGGCAGCTGGAGCACGTGACCATCAAGCTGAAGCATGAGCTGGGTGTTACAGCTGTGATGAACTTCCAGACTGAATCTGACATTGTTCAAAACTCCTGGGGCTGCAACCGCTACCCAGAACCCATGAGCCCCGAAATCCTCATGAAACTGTATAAGGAAGAAGGTCTTGTCTATGTGTGGCTGCCAACTGCAGACATGAGCACTGAAGGTAATGCTCATGTCATTCTTGCAGTAAATTAATTGCAACAAACACGTTGAGTTACCAATCTATAACAGCTGGAGGAGGGAGGAGTTCTGGGTTTTGAGTTTTGCATTAAATTAAAGCTGGCACACAAGGTATAGTTTCTTTGTGTGCTGTCTTTAACAAATTATTCATATTTTCTTGTAGGCAGAGAGGCCATCTGAAGTACTTTGTGTCTGGCAGTATTATGTGTATTTGAGTTTAAAGCCATCTGACATCAATAACTGCTTGACTCTTTCTGCTTTCATCTTGAGTTCAGCCTATATAATGAAAATATGCTGTGTAGGTGGAAGAGACTGGAAGTTTGAAGAGCAGGGCAGCTTGTCACCTTTGCTGATTAAAAATGGAGAAACAGTGCTGTTTGCTGTTCTCTTCCCAACAAATCCTTTTTCTTTAACTGTAGTATCCCAGTCTGATGAAACTCCAGACACATTTATATAATAGTCAGCAATTAATTGAAAATACTTGTAGCACCTGAGCTGAAACATCAATTACTAGTACTTTTAAGTCCTTGGTTGGAATGCTCAGTTCTTGTTTCCAACCAGAAGATTAGAAAGTAAGTGTGTTTTCAAGTGAGCAGCCTGGCAGCAGAAGAGAGTGCTTTCAACACAGTGAAATACCACTACCCAAATAGGTAACTGTCCTATCAGCAACAGGACATCAGGGAAGATAGGAGACCTTAAAAGAGGGATTTGAAAGGGCTTAGTGTCAGTGCTCATATGTGCCATGAGGAAAAGTTGGGCTCTGCTGTTTGCAGCTCTGGTTCCCAGGATAGCCAGAAGAAAAGAGTCAGAGAGCATGGTATATTCATCCCTTTGGGAGTGAGAAAGACTATTCTGTGTTAATTTAACTGTATGCTTAGTACACAAGGAAATCATAACAGTTTTAAGTTGTACAGTAAAATGTTCTTCTGCTCTCCCTTCCTCAATTATTGATGGCCTTCATTACAATGTTTTGGAAATCAGCAGTATGTAGGTACCTTCACAAACCTCTGGTATTAAAAAAAAATAATAATTTTTGGCTTGCTAACTTTAATGCTGCGTTAAAGTTAGTTAACTGCTTTGTCTCAGTTCCTTTGAAAATGAATATGCCACACACATCTGATATTATCAGAATGTATATTTAGAGAAGACTTGGGGCAATTTACAGTTTTCTGTGATCTGATTCTTCATTTCAAGGAAAAAAGAAACAAGTTAGCCTAGAAGGTCATTTGAGAAAAGAAAGAAAAAAGTGGAGCATGTCAGGTTTTCCATTATATTCCACAGTCCATCAGGCTGTACAGGCAGAATCTCAGCCGTGGGCTGCCTTTGTCCAGCATGAATGAACGTGCCTTGTTTTTAACCTTAGGAAGAATACAGATGCTGCCACAAGCTGTCTGCCTCCTGCACGGGCTGCTGCAGAATGGGCACACTGTGTATGTGCACTGCAATGCTGGGGTTGGCAGGTCCACAGCTGCTGTCAGTGGCTGGCTCAAGTACGTGGTGGGATGGAGCCTGCGGAAAGTGCAGTACTTTCTGGCTTCCCGGAGACCCGCGGTCTACATAGATGAGGAAGCCCTGAGTCGTGCTGAAGATGATTTCTACCAGAAATTTGGCCATCTTCGTTCCTCCTACCAAATACAGGAGTAGAAAAGCAGAAGAGGAAAATTGAGGTGAAGAGGAATCCTAATTTGAACCGCACGGACTTAGAAATTTCTGTGACTCAGGCACCCAGCTCACCTCTTCAGATTATAAACTTCATGGAAAAGTGATGAGAATTTTGTTTAAAAAGTGCCTTCGAGTGTTCTTTATTTGCTTTCTTTAAGATGACTTGATTCCTGTTTTCAAGCCTTTCAAGCCAATTATGAGACCTATAAGCTGCAAAGTGAAACAAGATTTTCTTTTATCTACTTGCCTGTAGGAACTGAGGTTTTAGGGTAGACACTAGACAAGATGTGAGGTGAAAAAGAGTTAGCAATATTTCAGTGACAAAAAACCCCAAAGATTGACTGAATTAAGGTTCAGGTTAGGATGGAGCAGATCATCATCAAAGCTGCTTAGTTTTTTTAAGCAGATATTAGACTGTTGCAGAGTTTTGTAGTAATTTTGTGGGGAAGTGGTATTAATGGGAAAGACCAGAAAGGAACTGGTTCTTCAAATCAGTGTTTAAGAACAAAAAGCTAATGTCTAATGCAGTGAAATAAGATTTTCTCTTTGTCCATCTAGTTAATGTTAAATATGATGAGCTCCAGATGTATTTTTTTATGACACTGGGGTTATGCTGGGCATAGAAGAGAGCACACAGCTCCAGCTGTGGCAGCCTTACTTTGTTGTGGGGCAGGACCACTGTTGTTACATTATCCTGGGCTGGTTGTTCTCTGAGCTGAAGCTTCCTTTTGCTCCTCTTGTCCATGCAGTGCAGTACAGGGGCTCCCACCAAAGCCTCTCCTTGTGCAAGCAGTGGGTGTGGGTTAGGTTTAGCTGATTGTAGCTAATGCTGGGCTGTCTCTGGGCTGAGTGAATTCATTCCTCTATAGGAACAAACAGCAATTCTGCAGAGGGTGGTTTCTCAGGAGCTTAGCCTCAGTGTTAGCTTTGTGCATGAGCCCTAATGTTTTCCATTGCTGCTTGGTCCCTTAGCTAAACTAAGCAGTGACACCAACAGCTTCCAGTTCTGCTCAGATAAAACCGATTTGCTGTAGGTTGAGTTCAAGAGAGAGGAGAGGATTGAGGATGCATAAACCTTAAGAAACATAATTTTTATAGGTTTATTCTTCAGTGAAATCTCATTTTTTTCTGGGCAACTTGTTCCTCTAAAGATGCAGTCAGTGACAGAGTAGTTTAAGTAATAAATATTGATTTTCTGAATACATAATGGAGAAACTATTAGAAATGAACTGTTTATGGAGAATGTCCAAAATAATATATTTTCTTTATCCTACACTTCAGTCATTTAAAAAATATTTATTTAAGTTATTCTATGTGTGGTTTTGACCGTGGCTTCATTTCTGATTTTTTGAAATAACACTGCCGGTTTAGAAAATTAATGAGACAAGTTCTCTGTTAAATAAAGAAAAAAAAGACTGTTCCAGCAGCCTATTTTGTCATGTGTCTTTGTCTCCCAATTTCACAAACAGCAAAAGGGGTCACGACTGATATTTCTATATAGAAGAGGAACCAGTCACTTTAATGGTAACAGCCCATGTCTTGTCTGGTGCACTGTGTCAACTTGATAGCATATCTCAAGAAAACAGCAGAGGTGTGTAGATCATATGGCACCTCTGGTACTGTCAAAGACAAAAATAGCTGTTTCTTCTCCTACCCCAGTGCAGAGAGCAGAGGGAGTGTGTGAGTGCTTCTCTCTGCCTGTTGGGCTCACGTGCAAATGTGCAGCTGCCTGCCCAGGAGTTACCTCATTTTGACTGAGTTTAAACTAAAACTGGTGAGCTTTTGCTACTAAGTTCTCCTCAAAATGAAGCACTGAGTGAGGGAGGATGGCATAAGAAGTAGAGAGTACAACTTGCTGAAGTTTTACATTTCTGCTGAGATTTATTTGAAACCACAAGCTTAAAATGTGTTTCCAAGCACCCCTGACAGACAGCCCTTTCCTCCAGGTGCAACTTGTAATAAATGTAGATTTTATTATTGTTCCACAGGTAACATGTATATATACAGATAGAGTTGTAGGGGTCTTGGGACTGACCAGTGAATAACATGACACAAACGAGTAAGTATATGACTAAGTACAGCCATTCTGTATTGGCTACTGCCTAATTCTGATTATATTGGCCATGGAAGCAGATTGATGTTTCATTTGTAGGGCAGAAACTTATACCACACAGGAGTCACAGATTCAAGGATGCCCTAGCAGGCTGTTAATTCATTGTTTACTGTCATTTCAGCAAGGGGTTGTTGATTCATTGCTTATTGCCACTTCAGTTTGCTTCTGTGCTGAACTGCTTGGGAGCACATATCGTAGAGATTTCATTAGCTCATGAACTCTATGAAAGCAACTTGCCAACATTGTGTTGATAATGAATGCAAAGAGACCACAGGAGGATCCCAGGGGCTTCCTGTCCTTTTGTACCTATTTTTTCCTATTTTTTTGCATCTTTTTTTCCCTTCATTGCTACCTTCCTGCCTTTGTCAATGGAGAGCACTCTGTCAAGCAACATTCATTCAAAACCCTTTCTGTGGAATGCAGCTAGGAACTTAAATGCTAAAGGGATCATTGCAAGAGACTACAGCAACAGAAAAATCAATCATATAAAAGTATTCAATTTTTTCAAATGTATAATTACATAATAAATCTGCATCTAGAGATTATACATTAGAATTCAAATTTGTAATGTGTTCTTATGCTGATTGGATCATTAGCTCTTTCCACAGACTAGCCTCTTGATGTAATTTGGATGAAAGGATCAAGACAGGCTCTTGTTTGTGTACTTGTATCTCTCCTTGCTACTTTAGTCCTGAAGCAGTACAAAATTTAGAGAAAAACAGTTCCTACAAAAAGAATTAGAATCAGATAGCCTGTAATGGTTATTTCGGAGGGGTCCAAAAAGGCCATAATAATGGGAACCAGGTAAAAATATTTTGACAACTCATCACAGAAGAGCATCAGTTGGGAAAAATGGCTGTGGTGTTGTGAGCATCTGTGTTCTCTGCCCTGTTAGAGCCATGTTTTTACCTCCATTAAATTAAAGAAGAAAATAGAATTTTCTGCTTGAAATGCGAACATTTATAACTCCAGGTAGTTAGAGTATCTCGATGTCATTATAAGACCAAACAATGGTATATATTCTTTCCCAGAGCTGTGCACATGAAGGAGCCAGGCAATTCTCTTACATGTGATTTTGTAACAAGCACAGCCCCTTGAGGGATGGGCTTTGAGTGGTATAGTATCATGAATATTTCTCCTTTGGACATCACAAAAGTCCTAGTGACAATCTTCTGCAGGACATTTTTAGACTGATGATGCAAGCTGATGAAAGAGAACTGGTGTGACTATCGAATACCTTCCTCCCTTCCTTCCTCCCCTACTCCTTCCTTGCTATTTTACACTTTGAACTTTGGTCCCTTTGCTCAGGTTGTAAGTGTATGATCTTCCCTCTCTGTACAGCATCAAGCACAATGAAGCCCTGGCTGCAGGTTTGATACCAGGCTGTTCTCCATGGTTGAAAAGTCTCAAACCTGGCTGCTGAGTTGTATGTGCTGCACAAAATCATGTGCAAAATTGTCTCTCTGCTCTGGGATGAAGTTAGAATTTGAGACTGCCAGTCAAGCCCACTTGGGAATTGAAAGGAATTGGGAAAAGAGAAAAGGCTATAGATTGTGTGGGAGCAGGTAATAAAAATCCCTATTTAAAACAAGAATGCAAAAAGTCAGACTTATTCCATTACCTATCATAATGGCCTTTTCGTGCTCTAATCTATAAAACCCACTGAATTTGCAACTGAGGGGAAAAAAATCTAAAGCAGCCAGATATTTGCTGTATTACCTGTTACTCCATTTATTCTTCATAATTAAATTGCAGTGTTATGTTTCAAACTGATGATGAAGTTACAAAAAAATTATTCTATAAAAAATTACACTGTGCAGCAGAAAACAATGAGAAAATATTTAGAAGCCTAATAACTACTGGAAAAGCATATATTTGGAAAGCAAGAGTTATCTTCTGGAAGGATAATGAACATCAGACCGCTGTTAGCTAAAATGGAATTGGATTAATGCAGAAAAGAATGCTGAATGTCTCCAAGTCTGTTTATATTCTCAGTGATAAATCACCTCTGCAGATATTTCTTAGAAGATATTCTGCTGGAAAAAAATTGTGGTTTATTTTCCACATGAATGTAACGTAAAGGGAAATGGGCTGCTCTGATGGAGCAGACTGGAATGGTAGAAGTGGAAAGGAATGAATAATTTTTATGTTTTTCAGCAACAGAGTGACATCACCAACAGCAAGACCAAACCACATGACTTCCTATTGATCTCCTTCCTAAATTATTAGAGGAAAGCAGTATTTTCAAGGGCAATGACATTACCGTATATTAGCATAATTGCAGGATTTTGATACGAGTAACCAAAATACATATTGCTGGCACTTCACTTGTGCTAACAGGGAACCTATGGGGTGCTCATTCTTAATTATACATGTTTGCCTCTTGCTCTTCCTTTCACCTCAAGGTCTTTCATTAGAGTCCTAAATGGTTTATTTTTTAATTTTGTGGCTAAAAATTTCCATATTTGTAAGGATGAGTAACGAGTATTTTATCAAACCCTTTTTGTATACTGAGACTTGTCTTATGAAGTAAGAACTGTTATACCCTGTAAACTAAAGATGCTAACTAATTTAACCTGACATGATTCAATCTTTTTGTGCTTAATTATGTTGTCTTAATTGGGAGATTGAATTTATAAAGATTGCAGGATAATGTCTGTGATTTGATAATTACTTCAATGCTGCTGTTGTTATATTTACATCAAGGAAAACATAAGGCCTGTTTTGGTTTAATGTTTTAATGGTAAAACATTAAATGAGATCTCATTCTTGATTTAGATAATGTGAGGAAAAAGCTTAAAAACTTCCAAGAAGAAATTTCTAATGCTGGACAGGTTTCTGTGGCCTTTACTTAATGCCATTATAACAAGATTATATTTGTGGTAATGCAGTTTCAGCAGGGAAATAATTAATGGTCAGGCCATCATCCAAGAGTAGCAGCCATGGTTAAGTTGGGCAGCCAGCCCAAAGTCACTGCAACAAATCAGATGCTGAAAATTAATCCAATTTTCAAAAATTCAATAAAATGCATAAACACAGAGGTTAAGAATGAAAGACTGTGTTTAGGCTTAAAATGCAGTTTGCAATATTTAGCTGTATAAAAAAAGAAACAGGGAAGGGTAAGCTTTGAAGAACACAGAGCAGTTGGATACCTTCTCTTGGGCAATCAACTCATGCACTGCACTCAGGCTGGTGAAGCTTCACGAGCACAGAAATGGCTGCTGCTGCCCCGTGGTTTGGCAGTCACATAAATTTGTGTGGTTCAG
Organism: Sitta carolinensis; assembly: GCA_032173965.1. Lineage (NCBI taxonomy): Eukaryota > Metazoa > Chordata > Aves > Passeriformes > Sittidae > Sitta > Sitta carolinensis. The sequence continues at coordinate 65,094,530 of JAVUNC010000004.1, read as the reverse complement.
AAATAGGACCAATGAGGCTATGCTTTAGAAGGGCACCACTTAAAACATGCTTAAATTATAGCTCCAGATGGAAGTCTGAACGCAAACACTTCTTGATGGAGTCTTTCTCTTCACATGTGGAAACAGGCGATCTTCTCAGAAGTCTCCCACCCTGCAGCACCTGTGCTCATAGCCAGAGAGCCAGAATGGGAAATATTCACGCAGCAGCAGTGGCCCTGACACCAGCCAGACTCTACAGGTGAAATGGATTATTTAATCTCGCTACTCCAGTTATTCTGTTTCTTAACACGACACAAAGGATGCTTGACCTCAGTTCCCTACCAGCAGCTAAATGGGAGAACTGCTGTTCCCAGTGCCTCCAGTCACAGTGGCTGTGGGGGTGCTCTGAGCACCTGATCAGACAGCATGTCACATACTTTGGGACCCCATGCTAAAATGTCCTAAATGACCACCTCAAATTTCGCTGAGGGTTACTTGTCCATGACCCCCACGTACTTTCCTGCCACGTGTGTGAGTACTGCAGTTCGATGGCACTCACAGGCAGCTCAGGGTCTGGCAAGAAGAACTCTGATCATGTCTTTTTACTCACCTGGAACAAGGATGCATGAACAGATGCTGTCATCTTTTGCCAGACTCGTTGCAGGTTTTTGGTGCCTTGTGGCACTTTCCATCCGAGTGCCCTCTTCAAAGAATAACGTGAGCAATCACGGTAGGGAATTCTCAGCAGGACTGAAAATCTCATTTGCCAGGTGGTTTTAGTTCGTTTGGGTTTTGTTTTTTCAATTAAGCTTAATTTAATATTTAGCTATGGGCAACTAAAGCAGAAAGTGCTGCTCTTAATTTCTGAAGTCTTCCACTCTTCCTATATGGTAGAATAAATGCATGGTTCTGCAGCAGGCAGGTAGGGGGACTGAGGAAACACAGCAGTGAGGCACAAACACATCCCAGCACCCAACAATCACCATAAGCACACAACACCCTTGGGAACAGCAAAGCCTGGCAAGCTATTTAACAAAATCTGCCAAGATCATTACTTTTGAGAGGAAAAAATCTGATTAGGTCTCTCTTGATTGCTGGGAACATGACTTGAGTACACTTCAGAAAATGCTGAGCTCTGCCATTTGTTTATTCCTGCTTACGGAGCTAAAATCAGTAACTTAATTTTAGCTATAAAAACGGTTTGATTTTGCTTTCCCTGAATAGCTGTAATTTCAAGGTATCTTTCAGTGGTACTCTGATTTAAAAAGAAAAGACAACCCCCCAAAGAATTGTATCAGAAGTTGATGGAAATTGTATCAATAGGGTAATTTCTGTGCTTTTAAATCTGGTTTATTGGGGTATTAGTAAACAGAATGTACAGTTATCTTCTTTTTACTCAGCTGTCTACATTATACACCTATAACTGTTTTATATTACTGATTAAAATATACTCTTGGACAGCACAGATAGTATATAACTATGTTTGAAACTGTTATGTTTTTGTGTTGCTATGAAGATCCAAGGTTTATTGTGTTAAAATTGTTGTTAAAACCACCACATCTGTAAAACCAACTTTGATGAGAAATTCAGTAATTAGCAGAATCTGCTGTTATCCTGTTGAACCTGCTTTTCATTTGGCAAGGCAGGAAAGAAAATGATTTAAAAAACTTGTTAAAGTCTAAGAGAAAGCATACCTGTACACATGAATGTACCTTTCCTCGTTTTTTTCAGCAGTGGACTTGGGCAGGTCATTGGCTGATTCTCCTCCTGTGCTCTGAAAGGCTTCACTGGGGTCACACATCCTTTAGATACAAAGTGATCTAACAAATACACACAGCTGGTGGAAATTTAAGTACCAGAACAGTCATGGGGATTTCGAGTTGAATACTTTACACTTGTTGTCCAAGTGCTTGATTGCATTCTCCACTGTGATGTTTGATGAAACAAATTAAAAATTGCAACTAAAATGCCCCAGAAAATGCCACTAATTTGAGGATAAGGACACTCTCCTTACATGACACTGTGACTCAAACAAGCTGTGTAAGGTGGCAAAGTGAAATCACTTCATTTTTCAAGATATTGGAACTTCTTTATGCAAAAAATATCTGACAATATCTGATATACACACCATCAGACTTTTCTGAGCATCTGTGTTCATGTGCCACATGCCTCCCTGGAACACAAATAAAATGAAGAGCAAGCCTACCTAAGATCAGGGTTTTCAACACTGCAAATTAAAAGGATAGAGATATACATGCCAGATAATTAGTGGTTGGAAATGCAACTAAACTCTGCAGTATCTTGATGAGAATCTGCGTTTTTCAGCAATATTGCTGTTGTATTTTGCATGAGCATAATTTTTCTCTAGTCTGAACACATTTACTCCTGTACTTTCCTGATTACTTTCTGCCCCTGGTACTCCTCCCATTTGAAACGACTCATACTACAGAAATTTTGAGAAAAATTCTTTGACTTGTGGAATTTTTTTCTCCATGGATTTCTGTACTCTGTCTTGATAACTGTTCATTCCAGACTTGCCAAAAAACAGAGCAATACTGTACATACTTTGGTGCCACAGCTGCTTGTTTTCACTCTCTGTTTCTTCATAGTGCTTTTATTCAGTGGAGGGAAACACAAAACTACGTGAGGATTCTGCATGGCTCTGGATCACCTACAAGAGATGTGCAGAAATCATAGCGATTAGAAATCTCCCTGCTGAAGAAACTGGATCCTACACCTGAGCAGGATTTTTTCCTTCAGTCCTGCTAAGGTGAGGCTAGTGAAGTTGTTCTCCTGCAGGCCACAGCTGCACAGAGCAGTGACATGAGGTCACACTGAGGGTTCCCCCAGCCCAACACCCCCCTGAGACAGTGGATGAAAGCAGAAGCCAAGGTCAGGGGGAGACCAGGGCAAACAGCAAAGGTACTTTGCTGCCCCCAGGCTCTGAGCATTTGCAGCTCAGGATATTTCCAGGGCTGATGTAATTTCTCTGTTCAGTAATCTAGAATATATCTCTATTCAAGTCTTTTGTGCTGCCTTCAGTGTGCATAAGCTTCAAGTATTCACAACAGCCTCTGGCAAGGAGCTCCATGAGTCTGCTACAAGCTGGAGGAATAACCACATTATTTTGTTTGTTTTGCAGTGCACTTCCTATCCCCAAGATTTTATACTAGAAGAGTCAGAGCATGATTAATCTGTTCTCTACCTTTTCCATCTGAGAACATGTGCTCTGTTAAGCACACATAACAGAATATTAAACACTTCATGAACTCTACTGGGAATTAACAAAACCTTGGCCCAAACCTAAACACTATCTCACCTGCAAAAGCTTTGCTGAGATTGAGAGCTCCTACAGCATTGCTGTGGAGCTGAGCTACACTAATTCTATTCTGCTTTAAAACAGAGCTCCCTGCTCCAAATCCTCCTTTAGGTGTAGAGGTTTAAAGTGTCCCTTCTAAACATCTGCTTTCCTTGAGACAAATTTTCCCCATGTCCCTATTTGTTATCTGCTGTCTCAAAAACCCTCTGGTTTATTAAGTTAGTAAATGAAGTGTGCATGCCATTCCCACATAACTTTCATTCTCTTAACTCTTCCTTATCTTTGATTTCCATTTGTTTCCTGCCATGGTCAGAAGCTACCCCACAAAGAAGGAAATGAGTCCCTACACTCATCTGGGCATCTCACAGAGCCTGAAGATGTAAAACTCCTGTGAGCATCAAATTCTGCTTCTAGGTACTTAAACAGCCAAGTGGAAGCAATCACCACATTAGCATTGCTTGTGTGGCTCTGCTGGTACTCGTGCTAATGTAATTTTGGTGATTTATTTTATTTGTAAAAATTCTGATCCATATATGAACAGATAAAAGACCTAGAAGTAATGGAGGATAACTTAAACGAAAAAGGGTCCTCATGTTTATGACTAATGCCTCACAAAGTCCTTTTTCCCATCCCTTTCCCCAAAGATTTATTCCTGAGTGTGTGACCTGCAGTTCTAATAGCCCAGACACAGAGCAGGCACCAAGAAGTTCCTTAATAATTTTTTTTTAATTACCAGCTAAAATCCTCATCAAAACACATAAGTTGTAGGGCTTTTATGGACCAGATGAAGCTATAATGTTTGGTGTCACTGCCCCTGTATGCCACCTGCATGCTGACAGAGGAGTCACCTGCAGATACTGAATAGAAAATCCAAGGTCAGAGGCAGATCTGATGCCTGTCCCTAGCTTGGGAGAACTTCTGATAAACACCTCAACCTGCCTGGGATATGGGGCATCATCCCTGGAGGAGACATCTCTTATTTGTGATGAATTTTCTGACTCCTGCTCATTTTTTAGGTGGTAGGACAGGGGTGATAGCTGTAGTGCTCATTGCAATTATTCAAGGCTTAAAATATGGGAAATGGGACTGTAGGCTTAATCCACTTTTCTGCTCAAAATGTTTCCCAACCGTGTCTCCCAGGATGTGGCCCTAGATAGAGCTGTATAGAATGTGAAGGAAATTTATGTTGAAGAGCCTTAACAAGCCAAGAGCATCCTGGAGAGCAGGAAGGACACTGCTGGGCTCCTAGTCAACCATGAGCATCCTGAGTCTCCAGGTCCCTCCATCAGCATCTCTGTTGTGCTTAGACCCAATGAAACTTGAATTCTGTTCTGCATTCTGGCATGATGCTGGGGGGAATTGGGTGACTTGATCCCACCATGCTGCAGCATATTGGTAAAGGAACTTGCATATTTTATGCTCACTTCTAAAGGAAGCATTCTTAGAAGAAAATTATTATGCCAAAAATATCACCACAATCTCAGGTGTTTCAGAAGAAATGAGAGAGGTGTTAGCATGTGTTCACATCAGCATCAAGAGACTGACAGCCAGTAAGTGCTATTTGTGTTCTGGAGCCTCAGCTCACTAAGGAATCTGCAATGTTGTAAATCCCAGCCCTGGTAAATGATGTATACAAGGTCTGGAAATGCTGGCACCACCATCATCATGTCAGAATCTAAGGGGGTTTGGGATGTCAGCTCCTTCTTTGGCTGTCATCCGTTGTAAGTGACAAAAAAAGGTGTACATGTGCCATTGCTGTTTTATTCAACAATGTCCAACATTTTCTAGTGAAAAAAAAAAAAAAAAAGAAGAGAAAAGTTTGTGTGCTGCCTCTCCAAAGGAGAAATGTTTACCTCCTTCCCATTCTTAGCCTGTACAAGACACCCATATACTGCCAGCACCCATATACAGCTGTACTTGGAATGGAGAAATACTATAGGTTTATTATGTAAGGAATTTGATTTTCCTGTTGTCTTTTTCTTCTTGTCCCCAAAAGGCGAAATCATTTAAATAATAATTTAAAGAGAAAAATTATCTGCTAAGTTGGAGAGCAGTCATAGAAAAGACCAGTTTACTGGAGGTTTTCGAACAGGAGTAGCTGTGTGGGGGAAAAAGAAAGGGGAAGAGAAAGGACACGTGCCTTGGCAGCCATTCCAACAGCCTTCACCTGCCACTCTCAAACAGCTTGTGCCACGGTGGGGGAATTCTGAACTAGGCTGAATTCCCTCAGGAAATATATCCCTGAAAATGGGACATACAAAATCATGACCTGAAAGTGGGTGTCAAGGTGAGGGATGAGTTTTTGTGTGCTGTGGGAGCGCAGTGCAATCTGGGGAGCTCTGCTGTGCACAGGCAGGTCCTGCCCTGTGCCAGAGGATCAGGCTGGAGGGCAGCTATGGACAAGGTTGAGGAACTTTGGGGCCAGGGTGGTGAGTGCCCATTGCAGTGGTGGTGTGGACTCTGGCAGTCCAGACTCCTGGCCTGGGGCACCTCAGGGGGAGTGGAAGGGAGGAGAGCAGAGCAAAGCCATGGTCGGAGCCCCTGGCTCGTGGGGTTTAGCCTTCAGCAGTTTGTGGCAATGTCAGCTCTTGCACTGGGTACAGAAACAGAGACTTTAAAACCCCACAAAATGGCCTCCTCACAAGGTTTTGAGAGTCATCACAAAATGTGCTTGGGGCACTGTGCTGAAATCCTGCTCAGTCCCCTGGCAGCACGTTTCAGAGGGCAGGGGAGAGCCCAGTGTGCCTGCCTGCCACACTGCCCCACCACCTATCTGGGCAGGCACAGAAAACACAAAGATAGACTGCTATTTAATGTATAAAAACAGGGTACCTGGAGAAACCAGGCTGGAAAGGGAATGAGTGACCTGGAAAGTGAGGCAAAAATACACCAGGAGAAGGAAGTATGAGAGAACACCCAGGTGTATGTGTGTGTAGTTTAGCAACTCTGTTGAAATATTCCCTTTATCCCCAAGAAAATAAGAGAAAAAAAAAAAAAAAAAAAGGTCTAGATTTACAGCCCCTGGTGTTTATAGAGTCCTAATAAAAAGTCCCCCACATACTCATCGAAATCTCCTGTCCACACATGGGCCCAAACAGAGATTTCTGTTTCTTGGGGTTTTATTTTGTTCTGTATTTTGCTGACTGAAAGACAAACATGAAATATGTATGGAAATATAGGAATCCACAGAAGATCCTTTAATACTACCCTCTCTGGTGATTAATTTGCCTTTGCCATGGGCCTGTCCTGCTATCCTGTATCATAATGCTTTTGCACTTGGTAAAAAGCAGGCATTTACCCTGCATATAGCCATTTTTTTAAACTGTATTTTCTTCTACTTCCCCACAAGATGTTCCAAGGGAAAAGTGCATTTTCTTATCCTCATATTTCACATTATAATATCTGTAAGTTTCTGTGAAATGGAGGAAGGACAAACCTCCCTACAGTTTACCTCATATATCCCATAATTTCTGTGATTATCCCTCTAATGGGACAAGAGACCTCAGAGAGCTCCAATAACACTTTACAGGGAAAACACTTTGCTGTGGAAGATGCAAGATCCTGAGAGATCCACCTAGAAGTGCCTTTGTCTTGATCCCACTTGACAGTGCAGCAGACTGTGCCGGTGTTCCGTGTCCTCAGGGCACCTCGTGGTGTGAGAAGCAGCTTCCTCCATTCTTGCTCCTCTTCTCTCCTGGGAGATTTCAGGTCACTGACCTCAGCAATGCAGGATTTATGTCCATTGTTTATTTTACTTCTCTGTAACTGGGTAAAAACACGTACCCGTAGAAACAAATTTTGGGTTTTTAATGACTTTGGCAGGTTCAATTTTTTCAGTTCTCTATCTACAGAGCAGACAGTGTGATGAGCTCCTCTTGCTGCTGGGTGTGGAAGCATGACTGTAAAGCAGATGGAAATTTTGAGAATGCAAATGCTGAGTATGTCTGAGGCACTCAGAAAAATCCAAGCTAGCCCCTCATACTCTGAAATACTCTGTTTCAGTCAATATTTGCTATGCTTGGATTGGTCACTCCTTGGCATACTGCCTTTCAGCTGTATCATTTCATTGTCAATTCATAGAAAAATGTCAAGCTGGCCGACTGGAAATTTTTGCTGTGATATATACACAAAGGGCAGAGCAGGAAACAGACAGGGGAGCAGATAAACAATTCATTGCTGCTGGCTAGACTAGAACTGGTGAGGTGGAGAGTTACTGCCACTGGGATTGGGAAATTGATACCCTGCCACAGGTGATTGCTTTGCTCGGGATCACAGAGCTGAATGCATGAAAACATGCTGCTATGCTGCTTTCTGGTTAAGGTTAAACGTTTCATGGATCTTGTGGGACTTGGTGCTGCCTCAGATGTGCAACATCTGCTCTACCAGAAATAGGGGTAAGTGCATGTGAAGCAGATACAGTGTGAAAAACAATAAGTACAGAATAAAGCTAAACCCAGCACTTTGTCAATAGTATTACAGGTTTAAATGTTGATCCATGTGTCAGCACCTTCTCTGGTTACTGACTTATGGGCAGAACTGGGAGTTCCAGAACAGTGTTCATATTCTTTTCAGAAAGTGTCTTCCAAATTAACTTGACTTCATCTCTGCCTTCCCTCTCTCCTTCCCTTCTCAAGTGCTCCCTTGCTATGCATTAATTGAATTTTTAGGTCACTGCAGTTTCTATTGGTCTTTGAGGAAAAAAAAATGCAGCACCCACACATGGGTTGGAACATCCTGTTTTGTAGGGCTTCATTTTTTAGGGATGTGAGTGACAGTTTTAAAGTTTTTCTTGTGGGGCTGTGAAGATTCCTTCCGACCTTCATGAGAATATTCCTCTTTTCGTGTTTCTGAAATGGAATTTTCATTTTCATTTCTATTGCTTGAGGAAAATTAAATGGAGCACAAGGAAAGGTGACTTTCCTCATTCAGATTTGATTGGTCTGGTTTATCATTAAAAAAATAATAATAATAATAAAAAAAGATATAAAAAAGGATAAAAAAGATGAAGAACTTGACAGTGCAGCCATATCAGTCTTAGCTGATCTTAACTTTTTGGGGAATGAGGGTTTCTCTGTTCCTCTTTCATCAGATTGTCAGGACATTATTTTCTCTTGTAAACTATAGGTCCTGTTTGCATTTTTGTAGCATCTTCAATCCCTTCAGACTGACAGCATTTCACCTTCTATCCATCTGCTCTGTCTTCACCCTCTGTTGAGGTACAGCTGCCACAGTCTCTGGAGCACAAATTTGATATGTGTTTAATTGTATATAACAAACCTGTCCCGTAGTGAAGGACAGAGGCAAAGCAGAATCCAGCAGAAACAGCAGGGGACCTTCACATAAAAGTGTAGCTAAAAATGAATATTCAACTGAAATAATTTTCTGACAATGAATTTCACTTCACCCCATCCCTACCTTCTTCAAACCTGTTTGTATTACAGGTGTCATGTAGAAGGTATCTGATCTGCCTGTCATACACTATAGCTAGTATTTTGATCAAAACCCACAATATTCTAGTTTATTCTGAAGTTTTTTCAGGTAGTACGTACTTTCTGACTCTCAGAGGTGCTCAATGGCAAAAAATCAGTGGCTATTGATGGAGCCCTGTTCACATACTAATCCTGCTGAAACACAGGCTCCCCTGGCAGCCCAAGACAGGAGTGTGGAATGAATTCCTGCTCCAGCAAAGTCTGATCATAGCAGCAGTACCCTGCTAATGCACAATGAACACAAAGCCAGAAAATTGGTCAGGATCAAAACAGCCTCTTCTAGCTAAAAAGGTAGTTCAGTGCCTGAGATAAGCACAGGCATTCAGGGTTTACAGCTGCTATAAATGGTGGCACTTCTAATGGCAGAATAGCAACAGCACTCTGGGACTTTAATTCAGCAACTGGACAGCCAGTGATATAATTTTATGTGGCCTCCACATTGTTGTCTGCAAGAAAACAGGACAGCCAGCACTGCTTCAATGTCCTGCTGCTGTTGGGAGGTGATTTTGGTGGTGAAAAAAGCAGAGCAGCAATGTGCTGGCAAGCACGGGCAGGGGTCCTTGGTGAACAACCCCAGAGGAAATACCTTGTTACATGGAAAGTTTTCAGCCCAGTTAGCTGAAATTGTAGGGAAGGGTATTTAGCTAGTAAAAAAGAGTTTGAAGACAGAAGTTTGTTGAAGTCAGTGCAACACTGTTTGTGGCAGATGAAAGTAGTGAGATCATTCTTGCAGACAGCTTTTCAAGAGTCCTGATTTCACCAAGGTTATTCTGATTTAATGATATGCTGCTTCTCTAAGCTGAGGCCATGTGTGTGGCAGTGTGTGCTCTAGAGTTATCTTTAGCATGGCCATTTTCCTAATTGTACCTGAGCATCATTTATAGGTGAGTCAGTCTGCCAAGATTTGGTATTCATGGTAGCAATCCCCCTCCCTACCTTTCAGTAATCTCAAAAGGCTCACTTGAGCATGTCTATCACATACGATTATGTAGGGACCCTATTAATTAATTAATATTAGCTTCTAATTGTTATGCAATTAATTTCATTTGGAAGAATATAAAAAATTAGTAAATAATCTCAAAGTGTCCTATTTGGCAAGATAATACAGCTCATCCTGCCCAATTACAATGATAAGATTTTAAACTAATTGAACTCACACTGTGCCTCTCCATTACCTCACATTCAGCAGCACACAAAGATTAAAGGGATTCAGGGGGTGGTGTGTTTATAAAATCAGGAATAGTCACTCCTGCTTCTTATTTAAGCATAAATACCTTTTAATTCACAACCGAACATTGCTTTAAATGGAGTTTGCCATAGAAATTAGCCTGTTGAGAAACGTGGGGCTTTTGCTGGTCTTTCAGGTTAAAAATAGTGACCTGGGATGCTCAGGACCTCATTACACAATGGCAGGTGCATATCCTGCAATCACTTGCTCACCACGGCACCGTAGGAGCAGAGGGCTTGCCAGACTGTATTAAATCATTTGTTCATCTAACTTGACATTTTGCCTTCTGCACTGATATTCTTGAGGAAGCTGGAAGGCTCCCATAATGCCTATTACCTATCCAATTATGCTGTGTGGTGTACAGGGATGAAACATCCTTCCAGAGCCCTGCAGGCAATTAGCATACACCCAGAAGCGTGATATTCAATTACCCTTATTATTTCAGTGTGCCAAGCAGCAAGAGGTGGTTAATGATTGCACAGAATTACCTAGCCTTTTAGGAAACTATGCTCAAAGTTTCCAGAACCTTACACTGCGTATCAGCAAGACCCATATGAGGCCCACTAACAGCAGTAAAGCTGATGGAAGGCCAGTGACAGATTATTCACTTGCATGGCAAAATTTGTATTTTTAAGCCTCTTATTCATACCCACAGAATTAGTCCTGGGGGACATTTTACAGGATGAAAATTTTCACCCAGAAGCAAATCTATTACTCTCCCCAGCTGAAGCTTAAGGCTTTTTCTTCACTATCCTTTTTCAGAGAAAGTTTTGGGCTGCTGAGCTCTCAGTTTCTATTGCAGCACTTTGGACTCAGAAGATGAAGGTGGCCATATCCACGGTACCCTGACATCTTCTGCCACTCACAGCAAAACAAATAAAACATTGAAGACTGAGTTATCTTTCAACCACTAATTCTAAAATCTTTGCAGTAGAGTTTGCACAGTAAATGCAGTGGGTATTTCCATTGTCATGGAAAAATGGGGTCAAAGATGCCAAGGACTATGTAAGTTGTGTGGGAAGACAGTACAAGCCCATTCCCATACCATATCAGACCATGCAAGAAGAGAGGTGATACGTAATAACTGCTGTGAGAAATTATACATTGGATTCCTATTTTTGCCATAAAGGTCTGGGCTGGTAGCTTTATGTCCTTCAGAAAAAGCATAAGGGAGATGATGATGAAATGCATCTACATTTTTTATAGTACCAAACAAGTACTGAACTTTGTCAAGCTTGTATTATAAGTGGGCTGCAGGTGAAATTTCCCAAGACCTTCTGTCTCTGAAGGACATATGCTCTGATTAAGATGTATTGAGTCATTACTTTTTCAGTAAGAGGCAGTTAAGTTCTTCCTGCTAAAAATTCAAGCAAAAAGCTTTGTCTTTAAGGCTTAAAGAAATTATCTTCCTTTTAAGTGAAAAGCTGTCTGCTAAAACCAAAGGTGGGGTGATGGGTGCCTCTTACACTTCAAACCATCATCCAAGTTCATAGAGTGTCAGGATCCCAGTTAGAATGCAGTCTCATACCTTTCACCAGTTGCATCAAATATATATTCTGTAAATACATATCTATCCACTGATGTTCATGGCACTGCCTCAGTGAATATCAGGACTGATTCTGACCTGTTTCAGGCTTAACTCAGAAACAATTTAATTTCAAAGTCTTCATAGAAAAAGACTATTTGTCTAAATGGACTTTTAAAATGGACTATTTAGGAAATGTGAATTTTAGTGTCTGTTTTGGGCATAGTCTTGGCATTCACAGAGAGGACATCAGGATTAATATTCCCCAATGACAGACCTACTGCTTATGGCAGATAAAAACCAGCCACCTCCTCATGGGTCACACCGAACACATGGAAACAAAATACTGCTTTGCCAAGCTCACTTGATTATTACAAAACTCATTTCCCTAATATCTCTGTTTCCTGTAGCAGATGATAGGAAAAAGTGAGACTAATCAGCTAAAATGTTTTCTTTTCCACATGAGGATTAAAATTTCACGGAGTGCTTTCAATTCAAATATTCTTGAATACCTACAACTGTAGCTTATTGAATAAAGTAGGTGTAAACTAGAAAAACGTATGGGTTTACTTCTCTCATTAATCAGAAGAATAAATTGCATTAAGACATTGATGTTTTCCTAGAACAGAAAAAAAAAAATGATTCAGTGAATGACAAATAGGAAGTAACACTGAGCTGCTGCAAGTTTTGTAGCAGCTGCTGCCAAGAGCTGCAAACATCAGAGGTAAATGAATAATCACCAACAGAGCAGAACAGCCATCGGACATAATGATAGAAAACCTCCTTCACACTCACCAACGTCAAGTTTTCTGTGCAACTAAAAGCTGGCAGAAGCAAACACTTGGCTTTAAAACAAGACAAAGAGCTATGAAAAGAACCAGGCTTTTTGTTTTCCAGTGAGCGGACTGTGAATAAGTTCAGTTGCTCTGCTTGGAAAAGGGAGAAAAAGAAAGCATGTGCTTTTGCACTCTTTAAAAAAATTCAGTGTAAAGAAGAAAATCAAACTATTTAATAAATCAAACAAGAACTACACAAAACATTAATTTCCTGCATTTCTCTTGAAGCAGAGTTAGTGACACCTCTCAAAAGTGACTTTAGATTTCTGTCCCTTTTGAAAAGGGTGCAGAGAAGTGGGGAACTGGGCTTGCATCACTAACTGATGAACAGCAAGAGCAGGATAAAGGGGGATCACTGAGTGTCTTCTTCAGAGATATCTGCTTCGTTCTGCTGGAGTGCTATTGATTTCTTAAGCATCACTCACACAAGTGGGATGAGAGTTTTTTTTGTGTCCTTTGTGGCTCAAAATCCTTTAAGCACTATTTGACTTAGCATTTTATTGTGAGCTACTTCTGTTTCCAGAAGGAAGCTGCCAAAGAAGATGGAGATTGTCATTTGGGTGGCACCTGGTGGGAGATACTGACTGAAGAAGGAACAGTGTAGAAAGAGAGGAAGTGTGCTGGAAACAGAGAGCAATTGATCCTCTCAGTGTCACAGAGTAAACCAAGACAATGGGACCTTGCACAGTGATTTCCTTGTGAAAGCTTTTATTGCTGTCTGGGCTTATCTGTTTGAGGTACAAAACTTGGAATTTGTCTGGTTTCATTTTTGCTCTCATTCTAAATTTATGGTAGATTCTGATTTCCGGTAAATTCTGATTTCCACATCCTAATTCCTTCCAACATCAAGTGGATAGCAGTGTTTCATTGGTCACCATCTTATAAATGACTACAGCCATTCATGTTGAAAACACTAGGCAAATATAAACCACGTATCTCGCCACTAAGCAAGAGGCTTCAGGGCTGCATTTTTCTGTGCTCTTGATGGTTTTATTTTTTATTATTAGGAAAGAAGATAGACTTTTAATTGAAGTCCTTTCCATAGAAATGAAAATATCTGGAAATTTAAAATAGAAGAAACTAAATTAAATAGTACCTTTCAGAAACATTTTTTGATTTTGGCCATTCCAAGTGAAAAGACAGTACTGTCAGTCTTCTACCTTTAATGAAAAATTTCAGGCATCTTGAAATTTCAGGGTTAAAATTTATCAGCATAAATCTCCTGAAATACTACGGAAAATGTAATTTTATTACAATCCTTTACCACTGCTTTTTAGCTGTATTTTTAATAGCAAGGTGAAAAGCAATTTATTGCCTCAGCAAAAATTACTTTTTTGGGATGATTGGTTTGGCCACTAGTGTTCAGTGAGGGAAATTCTAACATGAGTGGCTGGCTATTAGCACATGAAGGTATTGCTGTGTGGGAAAGCATTTCAACACTTGAGAGTTTCACAGAACTGAAACCACCATTTAAAATGGTATTGCAGGTAAATATGTAATGCTGGAGCAGATAAGAGCACTTAGAAAAAAGGAAGCCTCTCAGGAATTGAAAAGATTAGATTATATTCTTTGTACCAGAAATTAAGGAAAGAGAAAAAAAGAAAACAGAACATGAAATACAATCCTGCCCCCTTACCTCAAGAGGGGATCAACTTGATCAATGCAAGATTAGATCCAAAGGTTCTCACGGATCTGGGTATCCTGTCACAGGCACATCAACCACTTCCACCCTCCTCTATTGCCAGAGTCCTATGTAAATACTGGTGAAAGTTAAACAGGCAAATTTAAAAAGTAAAATTTCTTTGGAAAGAGTTTTCTCTTTAGTTTCAGATTCAGTGAAGTTTTTCAAACGACAGGGTCTTAATTCATCACACCTTCTCTATCAGGCTGCAGCAAGGTCTTTCCCAGTGAACACTTGGATTAATCAGGTATCATGAATAATTGGCCTGCCTCTGTTAAGTTTGAAATGCAAAAAAGAAAAACACAAAAGGAAAAGGCTATGAAAGTCAGAAAAACCCCTTAAATTCAATAAAAATAAAGTGCAAGAGGGGATGATGGTGAACCTGAGATTTTAAAATCTACCTGACTGTGAATAGTTTGGGCATCCTTGCAGTCAGATTGCTTTGTGGGTGCATTGAGGGATGATGCCAAGACCCATGAGAAGTAAAACTAAATGCCCAAGCTCCCTGGCTCCCAGTACTTGCCCTACAAATGATCACCCTGACTTGGCAGTGCAGCAACAGAGATGGACGTGGTCCTTCATCACTCCCAACTCACCACAGGGACAGCTGTGTCTGTCACCCAGGGGTCAAGACAACACCTTAGGTGCTTCAAACACTATCTGAAATTCAACTATTTTCTCTTGCTACTTCTGTTCTAATTTAGGACCCCAAGTAAATACCTGGAGTTCAGTTTCACTGTTGAATTCTCCACAGATTGCCTGAACCAGGCAGAAACATTTTTCTTCAGCTTTTCCAGAAAATGGTCTTTATCAACAAATTTATGAGAAATGTTTCCAGGATGAGCTTGATTTTCTGTAGCTTTTTTTTATTTTCATTCAGCAAGGCATTTAAAACTCTAGCAAATTTTTATAGCATTTGCATGCCCCAGCTATAGAGACTTAGGTAGTGTAAACACACAACCAACCTGCTGGCTTGGACCCCTCCAGTGAAATGTGATTGTTTTTCTATTCTCACAGTGTATTTAACAGTATGAAAACTCTACACAAAATAAACTTCTTGTAGAGCTTGGTTCTCTTATTGGGAAAATAGTAACATGATTTCCCTGCTACATATATAACACTTTCCATGTTCAATATAAATGTGTATATCTATTCAAACCCATATTTCCTATATATTTACATCCAATTTTTTACTTGTTGCTAGTGGATGATGTAATTCCTTGCTCTATGCAATAATTCTCTTAGTAAAAGTGCCTTGCAACTACTTTAAGTTTTTCTCTATTCATTTGTTCCAACCAGCACAATAACTTGTCCTGCATCACTAGGTCACTAAACTACACTCACTAGAACCAGAGGAGCCAGGACAGGGCTCCTGGAGGTAAATGGCTCCTCTGCTCTCCTAAAACAACAAAATCTGAGAAGACTAAAATCAAGGAGGAGCCTCCTACTGTAATTTGCTATTTTGTCAGTGATATCTAGCATTTAAAAAACAAACAAACAACAACAAAAAATAGAACAAAAAACCCCAACCCAACATGTCTTTAAACATATCTTAGAACAGATCCTTCCCAATTTCTGAGGCAGATTTTTTCCCCAGCAACATCCCAAGAGAGAACAAACTCCACACAAATAGTTTTAAAATTCTTAGCCCTCTTCTAATTTTAATCTTGTACAAGGAACCTTCTAGAATTAAGAGAAATTTGCCTGTGTCAGGGCTATCTCTCGCTGTCCCGGGAAAGAAAACAGAAATGCTGAGGCCAGAAACAAGGCTTGTGTTCTTTAAAACTGAAAGTTATATTTTTTGTTTTCCTATGTGTTCTCACTTTCATGTGTGCTTATTCTTCTTCTTTTCTTAATCTCAGCCTCAGGTTCTCAGAGCTGTAGCAGAACCTTGGCTCACCTATGTTATCTGGTGCTCTCTCTCTGTCAGGCTTTTACATCATCCAGAAACCAAACAATAGAAAAATAGTTTGGTATTTGAAGTTAAAATTGTTATTCATGTCAATGGCTCAGAGACGTTTGCAAATGAGACATTGGTGCAAAAGATTTAAAAATTATAACTACTGGCTTTTAACTTCAGAGGAACTGAGCAGCAGGTGATTTGTGTTGTTTTTTTCCTCTTGTGCAAGTCGAAGTTTTGGGAACAAAGATCCCTTTAGCATTAATGCACTCAAGGACTGTGATGTCAGTCAGTGTGTCTGCTGGTTCACCACCATGAAGAACTCCTCTCTAATCCAACCACCAACAAGTGCCAGCACCATCAGTTTCCCATGGTAAAGCCATATTGCCCTCATCATTCCTCTGATTTCTGTAGGATTTAAATGTTCTTGGCACTGTTGACTCGATGGACTGTGCTGGCACCCTGGGAGCCAGTCTGTGCAAAGGGTGACAGCTCTTCCTGTCCTGGTTACAGGGGTGTGGGAACCAGGACATCCTTCTGACTGTCCTGGGGAAATTTAAAAGTCACAAGAATTTAGACAGAATGATAATTAGCATGTCACAGGGTGAAAAAGTAGAATTTTGGGATTTTAGGATGTGGGATCAGGGAACAAAGATGGAGGCAATGGGGTGTGTCCCTGGGCTTCTTCTTCGTCTTCTTGTTCTCCATCTTCTGTGGTGGTGTTGTGGCACATTTTGGTTGGTCTAGAATAAAAGTACACTGTTCAATGTAGTTAATAGGTATTGGAGAATTGTTATCTTTAGTAATTTTTAGTATAAAAGATAACACCATCCCAAAGGCTGGGGAGTTCAGCACAGCCTGGCCTGCAGAAAAGATCGTAGCAGGCCAGGGCCACAAATATGAGATAAGCAAAGAATAAACAAATCCCTGAACACGAGAACAGATCTTGAACACTTCTCCAGATACTGGGCTGGGGGAAACAGAAAGCCTTCACAGAGACAGAGACAAAATAAGGTCAGGTGGAAGCCAAGCTCATGAGCCACAGAAACTAAGGAAACAGAAACACAACAAGAAAAAAAGTATTTTATTTTTATATATTTTTATTTAAAGAACCTGACGCAGGGGTAGGGTGCCAGTTCATCACTGTGTGGGTGTTCCAGACTGTGTATTCAACTCCCCCCTACACCATTTCTGATGAACTGTAAATGATGGGTCCTGTGCAGGAGCTGCCCTGTGCACACCCGACACCTCAGGCTACAAGCTGGGTGTTAAATGGGATAAGAGAAGGAGGCAAACCTGCAAGGCAGACTAATGTTTCTTTTTCTTCACAACTAGCTCAGCTGTGATGACTCCCTTCTGGGGAGGTGCCAGCACAGTTGCACCCAGCTTGAGGGGTCATCTCTGCCAATGGGCCGTGGTGGATCCAAGGCAGCAGCAGAACAGGCAGCTGCAATGGCTTGGACCACCAAGGGCTCCCCAAATACCTCGTGATTCACGGTGTTATATCGTGCTTGTGACAGTACCTGCCCTGGGGGAGGCACTGAGCATTCCCACCTGAACCTCAGCATGTACAAATCTTGGGCTTGGGGACTGAGCACACCACCATTTGATAGATCCAGAGGAGGATCAGAATTTCCTCAGGACTGTACCATGTCTCTGACCAATAGGTGCTAGGTTGTACTCTGATGTGGGGAGTTAAAACCTGTTTTCTCTGTATGGTTGTATTTGTTGTAATCTTTTCAGTAAATTGCAACTCCAAACTGTAATCTCCCTTGGGGTGGTTGAGTGGAGTTCAGTCCTCTGACCAGTTTACTTGTAGACCAGCCTGGTTCCCAAGCTCTGAGCAGTCCTGGGCTGATTCTTTTAGATGTTTTCTGACAGCCATGGTGTGTTGGTTCCTGTGAAGATCAGGTTCCCTTGGACATACACAACATTCTCCTGAAGCTGTCTCTGACCCCATTTTCCAAAGGAAACGTCTTAGTACTTTTCTTCTGTTGCTTCCTTCACCCCACATAAATGCTGGGCTAAAGGCAGAAATGTTTCCCTCATGGACTACTTGGGTTGCTCATCTTACTATTTGAATGCATCATTCATTTGATGTTGTGACTACCAGGCAAAATGGACTGCTGTTGTCATGCTTGATCTACAACCAGGACACTGAAGGAAAGGTGGTGAAGTGACCAGAATAACTGGTGATCATTAAACCCTGCATGATGTGGGGCCTAGGGAGACACCTGAAGGTTGGTTTTCAAGGGTCTTTAGCTCTCCCATGCTATTCTGCCCCTTCTGCTGCTGTACCACCCAGCAGCATCACCTTCTCCTGACATCTTTCATCCCTTGCTTTACTCTGTCTGCTGCTGCTAAAATCTCTCTCCTAAATTTAGTCTGGTCACAAAAATGCACGATGTGAATGAAAGCATTCCTTAGCCCAGCTAATCCCACTGACTTCAGTAAGAGTAATAGCATTTGGCTTCATATATTAATAAACAGGGGGAAAAAATGGTGCAGTTGGAAATATATTTTGTATTTTATCTTGGCTGTGAAACAAATATGCATTTTCTGGTAGTCAATTCATATTATATGGACTACTAAAACAAGTGTATCAGATGACAAGACATGCACACAGGCTCATATTTGTGGGCAATAAATCAAGCAGGGAGTGAAGAACTGTGTGTTGCTGTTTCAAGGGAACAATGATCATGCAGCCTCAGGGCTTGCTGTTGGATTAAATCCATAAGTTCTGGGAAAAAAAACATTTCTTGGTCCCAGAACTCATCTTTTTGTCTCATTATTTATTTGTGGTTTGTGAATGCTGAGCTTGGCAGACAATAAGGGAATAATGAACAGCACTGAGTTGCAAAGAGGAGCCTTCCAAATCTGGGCTGTGCTACTGTGTGGGTGTGACACCTCAAGAGCAGCAAAACTTTGGTGTCTTGCTTGACCAGCTATATCCCAAATGAAGGCCTGGATACAAACTCTGCAGGAGAGATTTAGAAGAGCTGCAAGGGAAATTTGCCTTTTCATTGCAGGATCTGGGATATTGCACTAAGTGAACTCTGCTTTTTATGTTGTGTTTAAAGGGAGAGTCAATGCTTACTTTGTAGTCCAACCTAAACTCAAAAGCCACTTCAATCTTTTGATAGTTACATTAAAAATATTATGGCAAAATTTTCCATATCTGTTAGTTAATAGCCAAATTCTTTTAATATTTTACCAAACCTATTCAATTTCCATGTTAGAGCCTCTGCTTCTGAAAAGACACTACCAAGGTAGGGGCAGAGCTCTATGCCACAATGTCCTTAATCATCAAAAGGGATTTTGTTTCCCCTCAGTCTTGCATGACTGATTTAAAATTTAATAGGAAGTATCTGTCCCATGGGCATATATTTTTTAATAAACAACTTTGGTTAATGACCACAGTGATGGAGGCAAACTTCTATATTGAATATCCCTCTATTCTGCTGTTCTCCAGTACAGAAAAGGAAAACCTCTCCTTCTGAACTGCTCAGTAACAGTCACTTATATCTCAACACCAGGTGAAAATGCTTTGGTGATGTTGCCTTCCCATCAGGCAGCCCTATGAAAAATGTGGTTTGGTTGCATTTTGAGAATTCACTTTCTTTCCACACTTGCAGCTCCAAAAAGTCCTGCTGTTTGCATTTCTTACTGCCTATGTAAAGAGCACTGTATGTAATTAATGGGGTTACATACAGCACATACATACAGCCTGGGAATTTACCCTCCATTCAAACATAGTGATTCTCCTTTATAAAAAACAAATATAGGTATGTAAACAACTCAACATTCAATTCAGGAAAGACAGTCAACTGCTATCAGAAAAAAAGAAGGTGATTAGCAAGAGGAAAAGAGAAGAAGGATGAGCAGGAAAAGCTATTTTATCAAGTCAAAGTTGTTGTGGAGCTTTATAGTGTTTAGTACTTTATAATGAAGATGCACCCTGAGTGTTTCCAGGTGACTCACCTCCCTTAACTTCCTTGGGAAGTATTTGACTCCCACATGGAAGCCTTGATGTTGTCTCTTTAAGCTCAGCATCTTTCTCCTTTATGCCAAGCAAGATATCTTGCACTTCCCTTTGCAGACCAAGGTTATCTATCCATCCAAAGTCAACACCAACCTCTGACATGCAGTACTGCATCATTAACAGGGTTATTAAACTGCCCACAGAGCTGGCAGCAAGATAGTCGTATCCCTTGATGGTGTTTAAATATATAGAAATATTTTTCACTCCTGGAATTAAGCATTTGGCTATGCTTTCATGACAGGGGAATGCTAGGCCAGATATTTGGTGGAAAGTGCTTCAGGGAAGATGTGGATGAATTTGGCATCTTTGTAATCTCAGATGCTTTCAGATAAGCTTTGATCTTGGCACTCCATCATGAAATTAATTTTCGTGGGAGACTTCATAGAAAAGCAGAATTAGACTGCTATCTGCTTTTCTAAGGTCACATGGATGACTAGCATCAAACTTTAAAACATATTATCTATACAACTCTAATTAAGAAAAAACACCTTAGGTTAATTGCCTACTTCCAGATATATTAACTGATACATCTATTTATACGTGGAAGGTGATGATAGCAACAGGAAGGTCTAGAAGTTAAAGAAAAATGATAAAGGAAATTCATACCAGAAATATTTGTATTCCTCTCATTCCCTCAGGAAGAAAGCTTAGATTGCAAATGTAGGTACTAGATAAACTGACACAACTATTTATCATTGAAATGTGCTATTCCCATAATTCTGAAAACCCCAGATATTAAAACAAAGTCACCTCCACATCTGTTAAAAATAATGACAAATATGTAATACATATTTTGGACAGTGTAACTAAGTATGTTTTTTAAACATTTTGTCACTTATTTAAAAGCCCTGTGTTCCACCACAAAACACTGCATGTCCTGAATTGCACAAGCTTAGTTTTGAATAAATGACAGCAGTGAATATCACTAAGGTTGCTGAAGAAGCCCATGCGTGGAAGCCCATACATGCAAAGTAGGGGTCACATTTTAGTGGTAAAACGAGATGATCAGGAAGAAAATAGCTTGCTTAGAGACACCCATGAAAAGCAGTATGATTTCATTAAAATGAGACATGTCTGTGCCTTTTTCCTTTTAATCATACAATTTTTCTTTCAGTCATTTAGTGACTTGTTCAATCTGTTCTCAGTTATTACAGGATCTCTGTCTAAAGGTGTTTTAACATCCCAAGGGCTTGCCTTAAATATGTGCTTAATACTTAATAAAATTGAATCAGACTACCTGCAATCCTTCATTTCCATACTTAACGTGTACAAGGCTTCACTTAAATAAAAGGAAGCAAAGGCTTGAAGTACAATAATGAGTCCATTTGCTGCTGTTCCATCTGGTTTGCACATATACTGTCAACATTATGCTTGCTCGCTCTACATTGTGCCATAAAGCCATTTCAAAAAGCTTGGAAGGAGCAGGTTTTTGCTGTAAACAATAGGGCAGGAGGCTGCTAACTGCAGACGGGTAAGAGTATTTTTAAAACAGTGATGTGGAAACTAATATTTCTAGGTATGTGCTCTAAACAGACAGCTCTTGCTCATGTAGAGATATTGACAAACTGTGGTCCTGCAGAAGGAAAACAACGCTGGTGAGCCTGATGTAGAGTACTTTGGTGCTTTGCATTATAATTCTCTCCAAGATGTAAAGCAGTGCCTTCTATTTTACCAGCTAACCCACAGACATCTGCAAAATCCCAGCTGATGTGCAAACTGAGGCATCCTTTATTTTAAGGATGGTGCACACCAAACCAGGGGTGGGGAGACCAATCTGTTGGAATGAATGCCAGGTCAGCAGGTGAGGAAATCTTGGGGCCAGTTAAAAGATGTCACTTAGAGAGCCATTGGCAGAGCAGGCCAGAGCACACGGATGAGTTAGTGAGCTTTCATGCCTTGGAGCACTGTCCCTTCTGTTTAAACAAAAGATAGCTTTTCAGGACACGATTGAGAGAGACCTGTACTTTTTCTACTTTTCTGCTAAATAAGACTTCATGTCATTGCCTTAAATGCTGTAGTTTTCCAACAACAGAACAAGCACTTTGGGAAAATGCACCCATTACTTCTTTGTTGGAAGTAATAGAAGAATCTGAAAAAATCCCAGATCTGCTCTGCAAAGTGGAGCAAGGGTAGTGGGCCTGGTAAAGAGCTTGAAAAATGAAAATCCTGCTCATGGTGTGCTGCACCAGTTTGGCAGTAGTGCAGCATAGCCTTCCCAGGGTAACTCTGGTTCCATGACAATCACCTCAGAGTATTTTCCTCCAAGTGTTTCAGTGGGTTTTGCCCCATCCAGAGATTTTTTTTATGAATTTCTCCCATTCACAGTTTTATCTTCTTAGCTAAATTTCTTCCAAATCAGAATCACCACTTGCCACAGTCTTTACTGCGTAACTCTGCCAAAATTCATGTTAAGCAATCTTAGGATCTTTCCTGAATGCAACCTTCCAGTATTTTGAAAGAGACTGCCACTGTATTTGAATAATCTCTTTACATAAACCAGTATTATCTCAGAAAGCATGCCTTCCTGCAGCTATGAAATAATTTTTTATGTTTCTAATTCTGCCAAGAAACCCTAAAGGGAATATTTTTGTATTAAGGCAAGCCTGTAAACTTTAAAAAGAAAAAAGGCTTGAATTTGGAATATAATTGCTCAATGCCCTCTCTAAATCTCATAACTTGACACAATTAGGGTCTCTAGCAGGGAAGTGATAGTGAGTAGATGACAGTGTTTTAAAATTTATTGTGAATTCATCTGAACTGTGCTCAGAGGTATACCCAGCATTTCCACATGGATGTGTCATCTGCTTTTCAGAACAACAAAGGATCAAGGTGCTGCCCAGCTTCAATAACTAAGGGTCTGCTGACAGTTCCTATGGGCTTAGTTTCAGCCTTTGTTTTCTGCCTAGGCTCCTCTTGAGCTGCTCCAGCCTGACCTGCAATTCCAGCTGCTTTCCTGGCTGTGTGATATAGAGACACTGCCCTCAGCACTGCTCTGCCTTCAGTGCCAGCCTCAGGATCAGGGTGCTTGCTGGCTGGGGACAGTGTGGGGTATGCCAAGGGTCAGAAGCATACCTCTGATTCAATTTCCTGTAATTTTTCTCAAACAAACTCTTAATGTCTGTGAGAATAGCCGTGGTACACTTGTGAGAAGGACAGGCTGCAGAGGATGTCCAGAGCACATCAAGATCCTGTCTTCTGATGAATAGTGGCATAAATAGGAAAAACTCTCTGTGGAAATCAGTGGGGTTGATTTACCCTTTTGTTGAGAAGTGTGCAATGATTCTCTTATCCATGGTGTTGGTAACACAGGCATCTGTTTTATAGCCTGGCTCCTGGTGCAGGTCTGTGAGCACCATAGAGCTGTTGATTGAAAAAGGGAGTTCTGTGCCTTTGATCTCACCTGCTCTAGCTTTGTGATTTTATTTCTATGTTTGTTTTGCAGACAGCTAAAGCCTTTCCTCCCAGTGTCACTGAGCCCTAGATAAACACTGTGGTATTGGGATGCCACAAAAAATATGTTTTGACATTTTAATCAGACCGGGTAGGGATGAGTTCTGGGCTGTTGGCATGGTCCCAGGCGACTTCTGTTCTATTTTTTTCACCTGATACTTCTTTTTGTACAGCTTGTTTGCTTTCAGCCTTTCCTACAGCTGCCCCCAGTCATGGCTGACCCCACTGTCCCAATTGCTGTAGATGTTACTTGAGAGGGTCAATGAGAAGCCCCACTGAGTAACAGAATCTGAAGCATCTTGTGTTGTTCCACAGTGTCTCACACAGAAGAATAAAATAAACTCAAAATGAGCATGCCTTCAATCTTGCCTTTGTGCCAAAGTGAGAGATTTAATTTTAATTTTCTCTTTATCCAACTAAAAATAGGTATGATGGAAAAATGTATTTTTTTGCCTGGAAGGAATTTCCTATATTTTGGTGTTTGATTTTTACCCTTGGGAATTTTAAAAGGTGAAATAGAAACTTTTGTCACAAAGGTGATATGAAATTAAATTACCTGAAAAATTTTGGAGCAATGACTGCTATCAGAATGTGTCATCAGATATATAGTTCAGGCAGTATGTCCAGAGATCAGGAAACATCAAGTAGATGACAACAGCAGCCACAAAGCACAGAACAGCTGAAAAAATCCACAGAAATTAATGCTGAAGCCATGCAGACTAGTTGTTTAATTTGAGTCATCTGTTAAAGGAAGAAGAAAATTTACTATTTTTATTTCTAATTTAAATACTAAATAAACTCCAGGATTTTCTTAAGGAAGTTTTCAACTCAGTGAAGGCCAGGTGTCACTGGGAAAGCAATTGGCTCGAATCTTTTTTGCTATTCAGTTAGGAAGCATGTTACCCTTTTCTTTGTCGTGCTCCAGGAAAACAAAGCCTCACTCACACTTCAGCCCACCCTAAAAAAGCAAAAAAGCACTTGCTGTGCCAGGACTCACATAGTCAGGGGCTTCTTTATCTTTATCAGAAAGATCTTAGCCTTTTTTTTTTTTTTTTTCCCCTGACTCTTTGGGACTTTATAAATCTTGGATATCACCCAGCTCTTGGAAATACAGCCAAGAGAGCTCTCGTTGAATGCCTGCATGAAGGTTTGCTAAGGAAGGAGGTAGAATTTACTGTCTCTTTCAGAATATGGGGGTTTTTAAACCTTTTGAGTGTATTGTAGTAGTATTTCTTCAGCTTTCTTTCAGCATCTGTCTAAGAGATGTACACTTGTGAATTGTTAGAGGATGCTTCAGATGTAGGGTTACTCACTGGAGGGGAGTTGCACAGACCCAAGTTATGTTTCCTCTTTTCTTTGTCTCATGAGGTCACTTGCAGCCAAGGAGAAGCAGCAGGCAAGGGTGGCTGCAATCTTGCAGGTTTGTTTGGTTGTAGCACATTATCCCCAGGGGTCAGTAAGACTGTGACCTGAAGTTTATTTGGCTTCTTTTCTTTTCCTGGTTTCTAAAGCAGGGCCAGCAAGGCAGGAGGCAGACAGTGCTGTTCCTCATCATTCTCTCTGTGCTAGGGTGGGAGCATGCATCTGCAGTGAGATGACTGCAAGTTACTTTTACATGTCTATTTTTTGGCCTGCCAGGGGACTGCACAGCAGTGTGAATAGCCTGAAGGTTGCTTCTCCTGGGGCACTGTGCTCTACTCAAGGAGCAGGTGACTGACAGATGTTGCCTTTGTTTGGTGTCATGGTTCTTGCTGCTCACTCTGTGCAACCTAAAGCCCCCACAGAGCACTATGGTTGGGTCCCACAGGGCTGTGATAGAGCCCCTCAGAAACCTGGCACCCTTCCTGCAGAAGTGGAAAGTAGGCAGGAATGTCTGAGACACTTTTTGCCCTTGAGCAGCCAGCACAGCCCTGCTGTGCAAGCTCAGCCTTTCTGCTGGTGCCAAAGGGCTGCAGAGAGGCAGCCTCCCCTCACTGGGGCATGGAGGGGATAATTCAGACTGGAAGAGGCATCAGAAGGGTTCACATGCTGAAAGCAGGGTCAGCCAAGGGCAGACCAGGATGCTCAGGCCTCTCTCCAGGCATATTGCAAAGAGACTCTTGTGCATAACTCTTCTCCAGGCACTTATGGTTGTTTTTAGTTTGTTTGTTTGTTTTCTGAAAGCAGTAATATTTTCAAGGAACTGGGACATAAAAAACAACAGAAAAATTGTGAAAAACCCTGATTTTTTCCCTATTTTTTAAATGTTTGCCTGCATATGATCTATTTCTGCACCCTTTACTAAAGTGTACTGCTCTTTAGGTAGAAGATTTAGGTAGAAGATTTTTACAGAACAGCCAGGTATCTCTGCTTTAAACATCTTCTTCATTCCCCTTCTAGTGATGACAACACTTATTAGTCTACATGATAGATGTTTCACGTGGGCTGGAAACAGATAAAGAGACAAATCCTGACGAAGACTACAATTCATCTGATAGTTTCAATGGAGTTTAGATGATCCACGTCTCTTTTGATTGCCATTCATTTAAGATTTGAGTACCACAGTCTATTTCAGATATGGAAATTTCTATAGGGAACTAGAGGGCACCTAGGAACTCTCTGCACAGGAAATAGCTTTAAAGATGAGGTAGCAGGATGTCCCCAGGTCTGACCCTGCTCGTGTCCATTAATGAACTTCACAGAAACAGGATGAGTGCAGCACTGACAGATTTGAGAAGCATCATCATGCAGGACAGTGTGAGAATACCAGCACAGGAGATGGATGGTGAATGTGATTGAAAAATATTTGAGTACAGGACATTAAAATAGTCCTTTAGGACAAGAAAATCTCCATCATAAATATCCACTGTAACCTGATCAGGGAGAAGTGACGAAGGTAGACTTGAATGTACTTGTCAATGACAGGTGTCTTACCACTTGTCACATGTAACAGAGATAGACATAGCCCTAGAATTCTTTGGGAAAGATATTTCCCTGTTCAAGAAGTCTAAATATCACTGGGCAATGTGGTGACAAGCCCCCCTCTGAAATACAGCAGTCAAGAATTTTGTCAGCAGTTCAAGAAAAACGAACTGAACCAAGAAGATGTTAAAAAATTCTGGCCAGCTAGTTTGAGAAGAAGATGCTCTGAAGGAGAACAGAAAATGATTAATGAAATGGAAAAAAGAAAGGCTGATTGTGGTATGTGTTTTTATGGTATAAATACAAATAGAAAATATGTATTTTACATGATTAAATGCTTTAGCTTCCTGTGCTCTCCTTGCTTTTGAATTTTTCACTGAATTGGTTGGACTTGAGCAGAGCCAGGAGCAGCAAGAAGACCAGTAGGAGAAGCTCATGTTTAGTAGGTATTCCCTAATGAGATTAAGGTATTAACCAGACACTTTGTGCTTATCTCTATGTCTGTGTTCTCCTTTCCTTCCAAAGGTGTTGTAAAGCCATATTACTGAAGTCAAAGAAAGACAATTGTTTGGATCCTTTGTGGAGAAGTTTTCTCGTCTTATGTTCCCCTTCCCTTTTTCTTGTAAGTAGATTCAATTTAGAGAGTACCAGATTTGGGAATTTGGAGTATTTCCTAAAAACAGCTCACAAACACACCTACATTTGTAAGTTAACTTATTTCTGGAGCAGAGACTAGTCCCACTTCTTCCCCTCCTACACTCATTTGTGACTCTCCTTAAATTTTCTCTTTTCTCCAGGAAACTAAGTTAAATTTTGCCATTCCCAGTCTATCTACTATCTTTGCTCTCTGTGCATCCTATTGCAAACCTGGGTAAATTATTTGTTTATTTTTGGGATCATACCTAACTGATCTATAATATACAGGTTTACCCAATCATCAGGACTAAGAGGCAATTTTATTTTCCTTGTTTTCTTCTGCTATAGATTACCAAATGGCATTTCTTTTGTTCAGATTTTTACCCCTTGCAGGATCCAGTTAAGGTTACTTTTTGTCAGTTACTGTTTTTTTATCTTTGTATGTTTTAACCTGTGAAATTTAGCTTTACTTAACTTTTTGCCTTTCTAGGTCTTGTAAGCTTTTTGCTTATATCCTTATAAAAGGTAGTATAATATATTTTAAAATATCCTTTTAAAGGTGGATATTTATTTACATAAGTTTGGAATACATTTCTGTAAGTTTTATTTCTGGCTGAGGTTAAAGATTTCTTCTACTTTCAGCTCTTCAGACAGCAATATATTCCTTTCTCCTTCCACAGTCAAGCTGCTGTATCATCTCAGTCCAACAGATTTTGCTAATCAGTTTTCTTAGCTTGTCTAAATTTGCTTTTCTGAAGTCCAAATCTTTAGCAAAAGACCTACTCCTATTTTCTCTTTGATTTTAAATATAAAACAAATTAATTTTTTTATCATTCTGCAGTTACTTTCTATTATTCTGTCCATTAGCCATCTCTCTTTTAATGTCCTTTACACTTGCTGAAACCCAACAGTGTTACATCTCATTGACTGCTTGTAACTATGATGAAGAACTGTGCTTGTTATATATCCATTAATACTTTGTGCTGGTATTGAGAGTGTTCATTTTGAGAGTGCCAGTATTTAGGAAATCTAGCCCATAATGCCACAAGAATCCATAGTATTTCTCTCTGAAATGGAATCAGTCACAGTCATGTCAGTCTGAATGTGCAACCTCTCCACTTACCTGAAAATTCATCCAAAACCCACCAAGCATCTGCCTTTGACTTCACCACATCCCCAGAAATTCCTGTCCCACTCCCAGTGACCTTCCCTACATGTCACCCAGCAGCACCAAATATTGCACAGCCTCACCCCTCCTCCTCCTAAATCTGTAAAACTCTTCTTCCTCAAGAACCTGTGGAGAGAGGGAGAAATTAAAGCTTTGGAGAGGGTCTTTTGGGAGATTGGGACCAGGCAGAGCCCACAGCTGAACTGTGGCTGTGGTCTTCAGTGGGGGAGGATTGCCGTGGACTGTGTCAGCACAAAATAAAGCCACGTGCCTCACTCATGCCCTGCCTGGATTTTCTTCCCCATGGGTATTTGATTGTGGAACTGGAGATTGTTTTGTCAAGTTATGGTAGTGCAGAACAGCACATGATGATTTTTCAGGTAATGCACTTCAGTTGATTGGCTCAGTATATTAGAAAATATAACTATAAAAAAGGGCAGAGGAAAAGTTTGCTTCAAAGTCTGATGCATCTGGTTTTAAGATATTTCTAGCTGGATTTTTTTTTAGGATTGTACACTATTGTGAAGAAACTTAAGGAATATTGAGAAATGCCTTAAACATAAAATTCAGAGTTTTTGTGGGGGACTTTAGGGTGAAAAATTAGGATCTCTTACATTACAAAGTCTGGTCAAGAGTGTTACGGCTTATGAAGACTGTCTGGTTTTTCTATGCAAAAAAAAAATAGATTTTTAAATAGACTTTGTGACTTCTAAGGTAGGAGACCTGACATAAACTGCAAAACTTCAGCACAGAATGATGGAAACCCAGTAAAACTCTGGTGTTTTGGCTCCAGGGAGAATTTGATAACTTTCTTTAATGAGAAGGTTTAATAAAAGTATCAGATAAGCAAACCCAAACCCAAGACATCATTTTACAGTTTCCAAGGTGTTTTCAAGAATGTGCCATTCTAATGGGGGAAAAAGATTAGAACCCCACTGTGGCCAGGGGGGTGAGACAGCCGTGCTCTTTGCAGGCAGCCACGTGGTGGTTAACACACTCTGTCACAGGCACTCTGCAGCATATAGCCTGTGATCATTAAGGCTTAAAATTACATTCTCTGGATGGTCTAATTCCTGTCTATCTTTGCTGTAATCACTTTTCTCAGAGTTGAAATTTCTTTCTTTCTTTCTTTCCCTGGTAATTTTTCTATGAGGATGTATTTGCCAAAGTAAGAAAGTGTGACTGAGACTACAATCTGTCAAGTTGAAGTATTATTGGTAAAATAAAGTAACTTGAGATATATTCCCACTAGAAACAGAGAGGAAATACAGATTCACTGCCTGAAAATCTTTGTCATCTGGATCTTATTGTGGCCAGGTGATGGTAGCTGGCCTGTTCACAAATTCTGGTCAAGCACAGCCTCTTCCATCGTGTCACAGCCTCTCTAAGAGTGCTCTGACATCTCAGGCTGAACCTCCACCTCTCCTAAGCTTTTACATCTCAGAAGCATCTGCAAGGGCTCTTGTGTCAAGAAAAGCTGGAGAAGTTCCTGTGTTGTAAAATTTCTTGCTTTGAGTTTTACATGCTTGGGAGATGATGAGGAGTAAGTGCTATTTGACTCCTTTAAGGTTACGTTTCCAATAGCCAGTGAAAGACAAATTGTGAGCTGAATGTAATTACTGAGAACAGTTCACATCTGCTCTTCTGGACACCTGCTTGAAGCCCCAGTGATGACTTCAAATAGGTTAATTCTTTTTCCAGAGATCAGTGAGCTGCCAGAGGGCTGGATTTTTTCAAATGAGAAAACAAGTCAGATACGCAGTGAAAGACTGGGGCAATGGAGAGACTAATTAAAACCCACACTGTAAATTGCTGCAATAGCAGAGAAAGGACTCTTCTCTCATCAACATTTTCCAGTCAGCTTATAGAATTAAAAAAAAATTATAGCTTTTTTTTAGGTCATAGAATGGTTTAATGTGTCACTTGTTGTTTACATAATGGGGTACCTATTTTGCTTCAGCATTAGCACTTTAAATTGAATACTCACACTGATATCAAGCCTTGCCTGAGCCTTCACAGCATCTTTCTTCCCCTTTGCCATCACAGTCACACAAACACCAGAGCACCAAAAAAAATGTAGAGCACAAATGAGTGGTGATGTGGACAGGAAGCTTGTGTCCAAGCTAATGCTTTGTTCTGTCCTTTCTTCATGAGCATCTCTGTTCACTGGAGAAGAAACTTGCAAGGGAACTTTGCCTCAATAAAAGAAGCTCTGGGATAAAGTTCCTGTGATTTAGCTGTGGACCTGCTGTTCCCAAACCTTCTCATTTTGAATCTTCTGATTTTTGTGAGGAGTAATTTTACATCCCCAAATAAGTCTTACCTAGTATTTTTAAATATTTTAAATTTAGACAATCCCAGATAGTGATTCCATAGTAGAAAAATGGGAATCTATAAGAGAATTTCCAATTGAGGCTGCTTAGGACAGGAGGCCTGTAGTGACATCTTGACCGAGGCACTTCTGGTTTGGGAGTTGGGATGTTTGTGGTTCAGGAGCAGAGAATGAGTGAAGGCATTCAAAGGTATTAGATGAAATTTTGGAAAGAGGCAAACATAAAATTACCTGAAGTTTGTACTTCTGCAAAGAAAAAAGAGTCCAAAAAAATTCTTCCTTCAGCTTTCTGCAGTCTAGACTTTCTGTGGAGCTTATGTCATATTTTTGTCACAACACTAAATCTGTGTTTCCAATAATGCCTGAAGAAGAATAATCAAGAAATTAGAGCAGTTATTGAATGCAATTAAATAGAAAAATTTCTATATAAGTGCTTTTTTCCTCATTGTGATAACTGAACACATGATATTTAAACTGAGGAAAGAGACTGACCAAAATTTTTCTGCCTCCAGGCTGCTCACATGTAAAATATACCAGAAAAATGTGACACATTTTTATGGGCAGTGCGGAATTCTTTCTCATTCTAGTACATGAGACACGCTAAAGGACCATTGAAGGAAAAAATACTGAGGTCACTATGAGAATTAGTGGCCAACATGGTTTTTCATCTCTGATAAAATGAAGATGCTGATCTCAGACAGACAATTGCAAATCCACTGCCCAATATAGCTGGGATCAACATTGAACCTGTAATTTTCTGTCTTTCTCAGCAACACAGTAATTGGAAGGGGGTTTTTTTAGAGCTTGAAACATGTACTGAAATTGTCAAAATCAGTCTAGTCTAGGCATAAGCTTGAAACTGCATGGGAATTTCACAAGTATCAAGTGAACTGGAAGTGTAACCATAGGAGCCAGCAGAGAACATGCTCCAAATCACCTCAGCAATTTGGAAGGTCTCTGACTGGTGCTTTCACAAGGGTTTGTGTTATTGTCCACACAGCTTTTAGTGTGAAACAGGAACAATACTTGGGGGAATGCACTTAATCTTATTTTAGCTGCACAAAATCAAGCACAGAAAATAGGCTAGTTGTTTACACTCACAACATTAGCGTAAAATGACTCATAAAAAGGGGAGAAAAAGCAATAAAGCAGTTCGACATGTTTGTTTTTAAATGAAGTCACTTTTGTCTTTATTTCTTATTTCTCCAGATGCAGAACTAGGAAACCAGAGAGAGTTCTGCTCACCAGGAAAAAAATGGCACAGCATAACCAAATCTATTTCAATCTTTATTGTTCATTTTGCACTAGAAGAGGAGAGCAACAAGCTCATTATGAATTGTGCTCAGTAAAATCAGACTACCATGTCAGAGAGGTCTGCCTGGTGTTTTCAAAGCCTTGCTATGGCGTGTGGGCAGGCTATTCCAAGAACACTAAGAATGCATGTTATCTTTGGGGAAAAAGAAAGAGAAAGGTGTGAATTTGATCATGGTCCTTGACAATATGCTGCTGAAAGACATCTTAGAGTCAGGACTGATAAAAATCGTCTGTCATGTGAGTGATGTGCAGTAAGACAATCCCTGGTGAGTCATAGAGGTCAAGAATTAACATCTAGCCTATTGTTGCTTTTTTTAGAGAAAATAGCTGACATCTTGTCTTCTGATTGCCAAGGAGAGAGACAAGAGTGTCACAGATTGTCCAAATGACTCGATTTCCAATTTTAGGAACATATTTGTCACTTTTTTTAGCTGCTTTTTTCATTTTAGCCAAAATAGAAGTGTGTTAAGATACTTTTGCTGCTGAGTTTATGAAGTCAATGGATCTTTTGAAATGAGTGGGAGCCTGAGGTTGTAGTATCAGTGATATATCATGCTGTCTTAAAAAAAAAAAAAAACAAAACACTGATACTTAACCTTATAAGAAATTATATAAGAAATATAAAACTCACAGTTGAGATGTGTACCCTCAAAGATAAACAGCTGCTATTATCTTTGTATAATCAAAGTTGTTTTGTAGACCAAGAGAAAATAGAAGCGGGCTCTTGTAAATGCTGTCTGCATATTCCCTCACAATACATCCCTTCAAAACCACTGAACTTGTCACCAGCTGCCAATTTTCATCAAGAAAAGCCCCTCATCAAGTTCACTGAGAGCATTTCTGAGCTGTGCTCACAGAACTGGCTCTGGGTTCCTCAGTCTCTGGCTGGATCAACCCCTGCTCTGCATCCACGTGGCTTCAGGGCTTGTGCTGCTCACCTGGAGGGAAGGAGCTTTGATGCTTAGCTTGGTTTTGCAGATGAAAATGGGGAAGGTGATTTGATTTCCTATGACACACTCTCCTGATAGCTTCTGATCTCTCCTTGCAATACCAAAGCTTGTTGAGATTTTTTGAGGTGCCCAGGGTGATAAATGTAGGACAGAGATACTGTGGGCCATTGTAAGCTGGAACTCTTGTGCACTTGCCTGGAATGGAAAAGGTCTTATGTTCTAAATGCTTCCCTTTAAACAAGTTGTAAATACACTATTGTCTTACATTTGCTATTTTAATAATTATGTTTTCACTCACCATCTGTAGGTAGGAGGTAGTCTCTGAGTCAAGTTATGCTGCTATAGCCCTGGCTTTTATTGCCACGTGGGAACACAAAGGATGGGTCACTGAAAACAGTGACTGTTCTTTTCTTGAAATGAAAAATTGCTGGTTTTCAAGTTATAGGTTGCTTGCTAGAGACATGGAAATTCTGAAAAAGTTGCATGAAAATAACTTTCTTGTACAAAACTATAATTTAAACCAGCTCTGTTACTAATATAACAGCCTGCTTTGTGCATGC
The DNA here is from genome assembly GCA_032173965.1 of Sitta carolinensis. Lineage (NCBI taxonomy): Eukaryota > Metazoa > Chordata > Aves > Passeriformes > Sittidae > Sitta > Sitta carolinensis. Next base: position 65,061,220 of record JAVUNC010000004.1, on the reverse strand, counting down.
TCCAGGCTAAGGGGGTCCCCAGTTTTGTTTGAGGGTGGCTGGTGGCAGCAAGGGCAAATGGAGAGTTTCATGCATGGCAAGCCAGATCTGCAGCATGGGATTTGGCTTTGGAAGTAGGGGAATGGTATGGAAAAACAACTCTGGGAAAAGTAGAACAAGGTTACAAAAGTTGTACAATGCAAACTGTTATTCAAATGTGTTCTTATTTATTTATTTGTTTGTTTGGTTTTTTTGGTTTATTTTATGACTATAATAGCTTTACTACTACAGGTAGAAGACCTCATAAACCAGTCCTTGGCTTTAGCTGAGGTCACTCTTCTTTGCTTCATGGTGAAACAGAACAAATGTGAGAGAAAAGAAAGGACTGTGATCTTTTCTTCCCTTGCAAAGAGAAAAAATCTGGCAAGAACCAAGAAATACTAACAAAGATTGAATTATGTGTTCCACTCTTACTGCAACTTTCTTTCCTCCACTCAATACACCAATCTTTAAATAAATTTTAAAATATAATGCATTCTGTAAAAACAGCAACGGATATTTACTTTGGTTCAGAACAGACCATTTTAATCATCGTCTGACCTCCTGGAAACCACAAGGCATGAAATTTCACTTATGGATTCCACTTTCTAATAATCTGTCAGAGAAGATAAATCTGGGGACAAGTTTATTCTCTGTTGACTAGCAAACCTCTCCTGCTCCAACACAGAAATTTCAAAAAAATTCCACCCTAGCCTGCCACTTAAGTCAATGCTGATAAAACTAGATCAGCCTGTCTAAAGCAATTATTTTTTTTTCATTCTGAAGCACAGGATGACACTTTGCTTTTATTCATTGACAGGCTGGACTAAATGCCACTCATATCCTTGTTCCAGGGCACCGAGTTGCTCGAGAGCTTGGGGTCTGAATTCACACAATGCCACTGCCCACCCCTGCAGCTGCCCAGAGCCATTCCCTCTGACATGCACCAAGCTGGCACATGAGCCAAAGGTACCAACCAAGAGCTGATCTTTGTAGAAATGTTCATAAGAGGTGTCAAAATCACTTTCTCCTAGCGTAAAGGGTGCCCTGCCAGCTTGGGGAAATTAATTGAGTAAAGACTCAGGGTGTTCAGTGTGCTCCTCCATCCTTTCAGGAACTTAAATACTGCTGCAGTTTGCTTTTGTGTGGGTAACCATCCTGCTTCAAGACAGCAAGCAAAGTGGCTGATGGCACATTGCAAATCTGCATGAGGATCCCTTGAAGGCAAGGGGATATTCACAGAATATTGAATATTCCATTTTAAACAGTCCGTGGGTGCCTGCCAGACTTTAGTGACTCCTGTTCACCTATAATCACAAGGATGTCTTTGGTACTACAATGCCAGTCATTGTTTACTTTACCCTTGCTCAATAATAACAAAGTAACACTTAAGACATTCACTGAGAGTTCCTGAATCAGAGGAGTGCTTAGATTTCAGTCGCAATCAAAGAAAATGTATCTCACTGCAGTGAGATGACAAAGTAGCTCTTGAGAGGTTTTCCTTTGAGCAAGTCACTTGAACGAAGCTACCTCACTGTGGGTTGATTATAATGAAGGTTTACCCATATCAATCTGGTCTTCTGGATTTGGGGGAACTTTCAACCTCTTCAGAATCACTAAAAGGTAGGGAATGATTTCATGCCAAATATTTGAAGCCTATAGCAGGATGGAGCCCATGAATATTCAGTAAATATGTACCCTGACTGGTAGCAGTTTTGGGAATTTCAACAAGAGGCTCATTTTTCAGTCACCTTCCCTAGAAACTATTCTTCTATTCGTCACTTATTCTATCCCAAAGCTCACATTTGCTGTTTGTTAAATATAGTCAGTTGCTTAAATTTTAAGAAAAATATAAAAGCTCGAAAATTCTTTCAAGCATGATCTTAACGCCAAGTTTACTATTCTTAGAGAGTTGTAGCTGGAGAAGGACCCAGCAAGACTGGTGGGTTCTAGGTGAGGACTTATCCTCAGTGAGCTCTGCAGTCAGCTCTGGTCCATCCCACCAACCAGTGCCACTGAGAAAGTGCAGTGGAATCTTTCAGTCAGCTTCCTTTGTGCTGATTTGATTTCCCCTCAGATGATCAGAAAAGGATCAGCTAAAATCCCTTCTTAGAAAAGAGGATTAAATGTTTTGTCTTGACAAAGTGCTCCAGACTCTGCAGTGTGGTTAGACTGACCAAGGGGGTCTTGTTTCTCGAGTCAGGATTGCCTGTGATCCCTTGTCTTGCTGAAAGAGGTTGCTTATTTTGGCCATGACATGTTCAGCCTGGGGGTCAGAAATGTGGCTTAAATTCCAGGGAAGACTGACAGATGCTTTTTTCTTGCTTTCCCCAATGATGAGGGCACTATTTTCCAGGAATATCCTGCACCCAATCAATTCTTTTCCATTCACTATAGCACCAGCTTGGTCTCTCTGGTATTCTGCCTGCAACATGAAGTTTAATCTCCTCAAAAGTTGAGAGCCCCTGAAAATCTTTAGTTTTTCTAAAGCCTCTGGATTTAATGTAAGATACCATCATGAAATTTAATGGCCTACGATATTTCAGAAGCCTGACTGGATGATCTAATGATTCCTTCTGGCTTTAAACACTGAACCTCTTGGATCCTCACTTTTCCAATGACTGCTGCATAGAAAATACAATCTAGAATAAAAATAACCTGATCATTTATCATACATATATTCCTCGTGGGAGAAAATTATTTCACTGCAGCAAAATCACAAAAAATAAGGAATTTTACTGGGGCATCTGTGGGTTCAGTGGAGTGTTCCTTAACCCAAAGGCTCATCTTGAATGGAGGATTAGAGCCATTTCTCTGTGCTGAATCAAGACTTCAGGCCTGTATTACCAGTGATGTATGGAATGCCCTTATAAATAATAAAAAAAAAAAAAGAGCAGAGTTCATTTGCTCAAGAAGAAAAACAAAACAATTTCCCTGCCAAAAAGAGTTCGAAGATTGAATGATCTGAGTGTCTCTGGGAGAACAGTGAAGAGCAAATGAAACCTTCTAAATAATTACAACAAAAATAAAAATGTTGGTTTAAAAATTATCAAAAAGCTTAACTAGGAGTCAGAAAGTCTGGGCTCAGGACAGTGTATCAGGCAGAGGAGCCTGAGATGAGATGTAAGCAGTCTTTGGCTGTTGAGATCCAAGTTTGTGACCAAGCTTGTCTAAAGCTGTTCTCATCAGCTCCACAGGGGGGACTGCAGGGCACTGGGCTGGTTTCTGCCAAACCCTCTGTGCAACCAGGACATGGCATGGGGTACAGGGATGGGAGCATGGGAGCATCCAGCTCAGGGGTGGCTGCAAATGTGTCCCTGGATGGGAGCAGCTCCTGCAGGAAACACAGCTGCTGCCTTGTTTACATCCCTGCTCTTCACACAGCTTAGCCATCGAAGGGAGCACTCACACAACAATTCTTTCTCCCTCTAGGACATCTGCTTTTCCTTGCAGAGGATTTAAACCTGAATTAAAGCCAAAAGTCCAGAAAATGTCCCTACCACAGCATGCTGTCTGTGCTGGGGTACTGTGAGAAGCAGAGCCCCTGTGGAAAGTGCCAGGCAGAGAGATAGAATCTCAGTGTGGGCATCTCCCCACAAGTCCATTTTGAAAAGGGTATATAGAGAAAAAAAATGAGATTATTGAGAGAAAAGGAGTGTAGCCCAGACTATTTATTGCCTTTTGTCTCACTGTTTAGGCCACTGCCTGAGAGGTGATTGATTTCCTTCCCCCACCCAGGGTGAAACCAGCAGGAATTAAGAAGCAGTGCTTTTTTTCAGGTACAAATCACTGTTTCCCCTGCCTGCTCCCTTTGTTTTGACAAACACTTGTATGAGGCACAGGTAGTGCAATCAGTTCTGTGCCCTCTCAGAGTGGGTTCTTGTGTGAGGTTTAGTCCCCAAATGCCTGACACAGTTAATTTTTGAGAATGACTTAGAATTGCTTCTGAACAGTCTCCAGTGTAGTCTCCATCTGTGACTGAGTTCATGAAACAAATTACTGAGCTTGCTCACCAATGTCATAAGGAACTTCATACTGTGATGAATTTGAAGGATGATGTTTTTCGAAATTTTGACTTCTGAGTCACTTATAATTGGTAACAAAACACATAAAATGATTTTTTAATCTTGTGTGATATCCTTTTACATGCTTAGTTACTGTCTACAAAGTCACTGGTGTTACTAAATGATCCAAAATGCAATAAGATTTAATTTTTAGGAGGACAGTCACTCATAGACGTACCAATAGTTACTGCCCTTGTTTTTCTGGTACAGCTATAGTAAGTAATAAACATTAATAGCAAAAGTAAGTAAGTAAGTAAGTAAGTAAGTAAGTAAGTAAGTAATAATAATAATATAATAATAATAATAATAATAGTAATAAAGCTCTCTGTACCTGGAATGTGGTTAATAATGTCACCAGTCATATCACCTATGGTCCCTCTTGACTATGACTTGAATAAATGACCTGAATAAAATTATAACAATATGAAATGTAAAGATAAATCCATTATTTTTCCTTGTCTATTTTGTAATAGATACAACTTGCCACAGACAATGGTTTGCTACTGCATTCCAGCATCTGCTGATGGGATCTGTAATTTTTAATTGTCTAAGACACTGAGTTCAATTGGTTATTTCATTTGGTGGTACTTATTCTAATTTTCCACTAATTTTCTTTAACCTTTGCACGAATTTTTCTTCCCTCTCCTCTCTGCCATTTGGGAAAGAGCAGAAAATCAGCCCTTTTTGTTTCCTTATGTTGGGGGTTGTGTCTCATCTTCTTGCAAGAGCTTATATAACATATTTTGCCTGCCCTCCTCTTCATGGTGATGTGATGCTCAATAAAGAACATTTGAACCGTAGGTGTGCACATTACTTCACAGTTTAAATACCACCCTGCTCATTTTCCTGCTGTGCCATGACATTCAGAGGATGATTTTTTCCTTTTCATAATGTGTTCCTGCATTTTATCAATTATGGTGATTAAAATATGGGTTTCCGGAAAATAGCATGAATTGCTCAGCTGAAGAATTTGGAGAACATGCAGCATTTGGATTTTCTTGATATTTATTATATACTGATGCAGCTCATCTTGCACACTGAGTTGGTACCAAAAGTGACTTCCAAGGACTTCCTTGTGCAGTGTGAGCCTTTAATTTCTGAGCTTTGCTCAGTTAAAATGCACAGTTTGCTGGTTTAGCTGAAAACTAAACTGTCACATCAGCTGGCACATCATTTCGCTAGATCTGTTAGAAAGCTGGGAACAGGGCAACAGCCCCAGCATGGAGGTGTGGTGCCAGCCCCTTTCCCTGCAGCCACTGCTCATGCCAGCACTGCAGGAGCAATAGAAACAAACATTTGGGGAAGAACACTTCTTCCTTCTTGAAAATCTGGCACTCAGCCAGGTCATGAGGCTTGCTCAGAACACAGAAATTTAAGAACATACACGGAATTCTGTGTAGGAACAGAGTTTGAAATGTTCTTGCTTAACTCTACTGTTAAAAATTTAAAATATTGCTGTTTAAAGTAAAAAACAAAACGAAAAAAAGGAGGAAAATACAATTTTCTATATTTTTACTGGGAATATACGAATATGAAATGTCTTTACACAAATTGACTCCATTTTCTCTTGTTTGTGGTTGGTTGGTTGGTTGGTTGGTTGGTTGTTTTTTTTAACTCAAATAGGCTAAAAATGTTCCAGGATGTCCTCCTGCTGGTAAGTTGAGCATAATTCATAAAATATGCTTCTAATTTATGACCCCTCAGCATGCAAGATCACGACAAAAAATATTTCCATCACTTTTTCACATTAAGAGGCAGTTAGAGACCAGGGAACTGCCTCTACAGTTAGGACCCAGAATTTTCAACTCACTGCATGAACAAGGGCTGCCTACACTGATTATTTCAGTGCAACAAGAGTAAAACCATTTTATCCAATACTACCTCATTCCATTAAAAATCTGTGCCTCAGCTTAAATCCACTCAGGTCAGTTTGCCTCATCTCTTTAAAAATTCTGTCCTTCACAATGTATAATATGGATATTCTTTTTATAGAAAAAGTAATTATGGCAGTTTTCCAAACGATCACAATACCACTGTGCCCTCAATTCCCAAGGGCCATTACAGAATTTCTATGAATTCAAAAATAGATTACAAACGTGACATAATCTTTTTGACTGAAATTGAGTATGTAAATTTGTCTGGGGAACCTCAGTCCTCCAGCAGCTCCAACTCTGAGCCCAAATGTCCCAGCAGGTGAGAAAAACTGGTTATTTTGGTCATTCCAAGCAAAATGGGCCCAGCCATGCAGTTGGTGTAAACTGACTCAGTGGTCACAGGAGTGATGCTGATTTTTGCCAGCTAAGGAGACTATTATATTTGTTTTGCTTATCTGTTAAAATCTTTTCTGAAAAAGCGTGTGTTGCTTGTCTCTCCAAGGTAGAAACATGCCAGGAATTTAAATTAGCCGTGCATAATGCATTTGAGGTAACACTTGGGTTTATTGCCTCTTGGTAAGTTATTAAGCTTTTATTGAAGCATATTTTGTATGAGCATCAGTATTATCTGCGTGCTTTGTGCCTAATGTGTTTCGCTTCTTTAGCACCTCTCAGTTAAGGGTTCTGAAACAGGCTACAAACACTAATGAGACGAGATTTGCAGAGCTCCAGTGAGGAAGGCAAGCAGCATCATTGCAGGTCCACAGGTCAGGATTCTGAGGAACGTGGAGACTTTCTAAAGACAACACAATAAAACTCAGCTGATGGTTCCTGCCCTTCTGTCAGTACCTCGAACCCTCTCTCCCCAGCAGTGCTCTATGAAAGGAATGCAGCCTGCCCATGCTTGCTGGCTGCATCCTCAGGAGCAGCAGGATGCTGGATGCACCCAGGACTGAGCACCCTGGGCAGAGTTGGCCCCTCTGACCTCACAACCCTGCCTGTGCCCATGCTCTCACCTTTTCCTTTTATGCTGATCTCTGTGATTCCTTGCCTGTGGTCCCTTTCCAGTCCTCATCACAGTGCAGCTTTCCAGCTCCTGGCTCTTGGCTTCAGCCCTCCCTGCTGCAGTCCTGCTGTTATCCCCCTAACAGCTGCACTTGAGGGGGTCCCTCACACCCTGGCATGCATCCTTGCACACTAAATAATTGCAGCTGTAGTATAGAATAAAAGCCAACTATCCACAAGTGGGAGATCTTTTCAAAACTCTTTTTCAAGGTGCATTACCTCAGAGGACAGCTCTGCTGAGACCTCCAAGCTAGTATACTTTAAGCATGAGGGCTTATGTTGCTGGAAATCTTTGTCCTTTATCACGTTCTCTGCTCATGGGAACTCACTAGGAGTCAAGCAGGAGAGGAACTGTGGCACCAAAGAGCAGAAGGACAGTGCTGTGAGGCACTGAGATGGCCCCAGCCTGCCATGTCCTTGCTGCTGGTGCAGCTGGTGCAGCTGCCACTCAGGCTCACATCTGAGAGGAAACCACAGAGCCACCAAGCACCATGTGTGCATCAGTGGGTCCCAGGAGGCTGCTGAGACTTCTCCTCCAGGGCAGCCTGCTGCTCTGCAGCAATCCCAGTGATGCAGAGCTGGCCAACGCCCCAGCAGCTGTGCTGGCCCTGTCCCTGCAGCTGTGCTGTCCCTGCAGCTGTGCTGGCCCTGTCCCTGCAGCTGTGCTGTCCCTGCAGCTGTGCTGGCCCTGTCCCTGCAGCTGTGCTGTCCCTGCAGCTGTGCTGGCCCTGTCCCTGCAGCTGTCCCTGTCCCTGCAGCTGTGCTGGCCCTGTCCCTGCAGCTGTGCTTTCCCTGCAGCTGTGCTTTCCTGCAGCTGTGCTGTCCCTGTCCTTACAGCTGTGCTTTCCCTGCAGCTGTGCTGTCCCTGTCCCTGCAGCTGTGCTGTCCCTGCAGCTGTGCTGTCCTGCAGCTGTGCTGGCCCTGTCCCTGCAGCTGTGCTTTCCCTGCAGCTGTGCTGTCCCTGCAGCTGAGCTGGCCCTGTCCCTGCAGCTGTGCTGTCCCTGTCCCTGCAGCTGTGCTGTCCCTGCAGCTGTGCTGTCCCTGCAGCTGTGCTGGCCCTGTCCCTGCAGCTGTGCTTTCCCTGCAGCTGTGCTGTCCCTGCAGCTGAGCTGGCCCTGTCCTGCAGCTGTGCTGGCCCTGTCCCTGCAGCTGTGCTGTCCCTGCAGCTGTGCTGGCCCTGTCCCTGCAGCTGTCCCTGTCCCTGCAGCTGTGCTGTCCCTGCAGCTGAGCTGTCCCTGTCCCTGCAGCTGTGCTGTCCCTGCAGCTGAGCTGTCCCTGTCCCTGCAGCTGTGCTGTCCCTGCAGCTGAGCTGTCCCTGTCCCTGCAGCTGTGCTGTCCCTGCAGCTGAGCTGTCCCTGTCCCTGCAGCTGTGCTGTCCCTCCTGTGCTGCCCACAGCAGGTCCCAGGCAGTGTCACAGGTGAGCACTCCTCAAGCAGCTCGAGTTAGCCTTTGGCTGCACAGGGCTGAGGGTTTTGACTGAGCCCAGTGCAAAGGGCCAGGACAGATGGAAAAACTAACAGCCACCCCTCTGGTATGGAAACAGAGGATAAACTTCCATTAGGAAACTTACTGGTGCTTTCTTACATAAACCTTTTCATGCCCTGACATTCATTTTTCCCCTTCAGCATTGTGTGTGCCTGCTATTAACTTTGAAAGTTTCTTACTCCTCTGTGCTGGGTACTTCATCTGCCTCCCCCAGCCCAGATCTGCCTCTTGTTGATCTCCAGGAGATGTCAGATCTGCAAGCTGAAATGTCAGGTCAATTGGGAGAAGTTTCCTTTAATAAAACTAGAGTAGCTTTGATGATACCTTAATATAATCTTTAAAATAATAGCTTCCTCTCTCATTTTTGCTCTCACACACATGTGTACATTTAGGTATTTATACTAATTCTTTCCTGAATCCCAGAGAGTTGCTTTTTCTTAAGAGATTAAGATGAGTTTCAGTGTGTACCAACATTATGAAAATAAGTCAAACACTTTTCTACTTCTGAAGCTTTCAGAAAACCTCTAAGTTTTTGGGTTTATTTTATTTTCCTGAATGCAATGATCTGTAGAAGCCTTTAAATGCTTTCTATCAGCTCTTATGCTGTCACTTCCATTTTTTCTCTATGCCCAGTATTTCCCTCTAGTGGAGCTGCTGCATTCAGTGCCCTGCTGGGTTCCTCAATCCTCAAAATTGAGAACTGTCACTTCTCAGCACCTCTGATTGGCTACTCAGTAAGAGACTCTTTCATTTTCAGGCTGAATGTAATCTTCTCAATCTTTCTTTATCAAGATTTAAAAATTAGTGGTAAAAGAACACAAGCAAACCCTTCTCTCCTGAAACACAAAGTACACATGATGATTTAAGTTTTAGCTTTCATATTTTCTAGATTCTGTGCTGTTTTAGTGTGTAGTTCTGGGTTTCATATTAAGTGCTGGTAAGCTCTCTCCACAGAGTAGGTAGACAAAACAATTCCTTCTCTAGCTTGGGACCAAGGAAGACTAATACAAATTTCAGGCTGAAGAGCATAAACAAGGGTGAAGTGAGAAGAAAAAACAAGGAGGATGGAACTTCATAACCTGAAACCATAACTGGACAATTAACTCCAATATGCTAATGGACCAGAACTTCTAAAAGTGTGAGACCTCGTGATCAGTCATCCATTTTGTGACCATTTTGGGGTGCCCCCCGGGTGTAGTCCAGCTGGGCTTTTGTGCTGCCCAAGTGTTCAAGTGTGGCCTTTTAATCAATACTTACTTTATGCTTTCACTCTGTCTGGTCTCTGCTCCAGGTCAGCCTCTCTAGGCATCACACATATGTAGATATTTCTAAACTTTTCTTCCCCTTATGGAAATTTTGCCACATTTGTGCATTCCAGGTTCATCCACCCATCCCTGATGCACCCCAAAGTTCCATGTCAGAGTTTAGTGACTCATCTATCTATGTAAAAATCCTGGATGAACTATTTGTACCAGTACATGTAACAGGAACAGTTTGGATTCCCAAACTCTGGTTTTATTTCTGTGGGATGGGATAATGAATGGTCAGGGTCTTGCTTTACTTATTATCACGGTGTAGTCTCAGCAAGGACTAATTGTGCAGATGCTTGCTTTGTTCAGACACAAAAAAAAACCCCTTTTCATTTTTGTCTTTTCCTTATTCCTTTCTCCTTTTCTTTTTTTCTTTTCCTTCTATTTCTTTTCCTTTTTTTCTTTCAACTGCCATATTACATGACAACAGAGAGATCAGAGAGGGGACTTTCAGAAATTTTGTAATGATGTTATCTCATTAGAAGTTTACAGGGTTGCATTGGGAAAATTTTGCCAGTCCATGACAACTTTCCTCTCACTCCAAGACCAAAGAATTTTTGCAGTAAAAGGGTCAGCACAGATCAGCTCTGTCTGGACACTCGATTTTTTAGTAGACTAAATATTTCAATCACCCAATACAACAAACTCTGGCAGATAAGGAAGAGGATGAATTAATACAAGGGAAAAAGTTTTATGAAGAAAACAACATCCATATTAGAGTTGTGGAAAAGAGAAAGAATGAATTTGAAACAAAATAGTACACTGGAAATGAAGCTTACTAAAAAGAGAGAGAAAGAGAGAGAATGAGAGAGAGAGAATTAATTTTTTAAAAGGTGCCTCTGTGGAAAAAAATATTACTTTTCTTGGGTTGATACTGCTTAATAATGCGTTTCACTCTGTACAGTGTGCCAATTCTTCTGTGCCTCTTGTCCTTTGTCCCCACATATCCATGGTGATTTGAAACTGGGAGAATTTAAAAGTACTTTATGTAATTAACTGATTTTCAGAAGCCTGTCTGTGCCAGAACAATGAAAGAGAAAGCAAATTAGTTCTTCATACAATTTGGGACAAATTGGAAAGCATCCAAAGAAAAATAACCAAGGCGACATATGGCTGATATTAAAGTTCAGGAAGTCCATGAGCTCTTTGCCCATCTATCAATGAAAGCACATCTTCCCCTAGTAGCCTACTTCTATATATTTTCACTGTATGTTGTGGATCCTTTATGTTTTCATGCTCTGTATAAGGATTATTACACAGGTGATCCATAACTATAGTGTTAAATAGAAAGAAGTTGGTGTTCCATCCTTGATGTGTTGAGATGCAGCCGTAGGACTCTCTTTCTCAACAGTGGTGTAGCAAGCACAAAATGTTTGATTACCAGTCAGTCTTGGGGATTATATCCCTTTCCATAAATTAAAACATGTAGGGAGCCAAATGTTTAGGTGGTATCTTCCAGACAGCAGCAGGTCTGCCCTGCCTGTCTAACTATGGGATACTACTCAATAAAAGTTTCTGTGAGCTGTTTGGAATTGCAGTGAATGCTTTCTGCAAACCTTTTAGGAGCTTTGCTTTCTCAAAGCAGCTTGTGAGGGCAACAAGCATAGATTATTATTGATGCCATAAGTTGAAGCTTCCAGTTCTGTACTGCCCAGTTCCCATGGATTAACCATGAGTTAATCCATGGGAATACAGCAGATCCCAACTCTAACTTGCATCGAAAACCTGTAACCATTTACAGCTATGTTTTGCAATAGTTCCTTGTCTTTTTGTTTCCTCTCTGCTCAGGCACCCTCTTTACAAAGTCAATAAAAAGCTGATATACTCAGTGGTGGTATATTTAGGAGCTTTAGGGAGGATGGTGAAAATGCCTTTCCCAAACCAATACAGGATTCTCTCGTCTGGGTTTCAGACAGTAAGGATTATCCAGTCCTGTCCCTCACAATTGCAAATGAGTCAGTAGCTGCCTAGACCAGCTATGTCCACAGAGTATTGAGTCCTTACCCTCAGGAAGTCAGCCAGACAGTACTTTTTGCACTCTATTATAAACCTCAATTCAGCCATGAAAAGGTTTTGTGTCACATAAGAAAAGAGCAGGGTAGTTCAAGGGTGAGTTGACAGTGTTCTACCTCACTTTAGTAGCAAGTAAATGTTTTAAGTGGAAATGCTCAAAGTGATTCTAAAAAATTGATGGCTCCACCTGCTGCAGAAAAGGCTTTCCTACCTTATCACCAGCACCTGCCTGTCTGAGGTACAAGAGTGTACTCGGTCCACTTTAGATTTTAATCTATTGCTACCTTAATAGGACTTCATGAGGCAGCTTCTGACAAGTGATTGGCTCTGAATATGATTTTTTTAATATTTTTTTTTCCTTTGAGAAAATATTAACAGCCATTTCCTTGAGTAGGTTGCAACTTCAGGTCTGCGAGTTTGACAGATTTATAGATTTAGCTTCTTTTACTTGTTTGTAAACCACGTGTTTTATCCTTCCTTTATTCTGGATGTATCCAAGTATCTGCAACTTCTCTGGAAGCATTCACTGTTTAGAACTTTCATAACTTTTCTTGCCTGCCCTGGTTTAATTTCACCTGGTTCCTGGTGTGTGGGTGTTTGGGATTTTGAGTGTAGCATGTGTCACATGCTGATTACTTACTTGTTGGGAATTTTGGGGTAAGTAATCAGAGGTAAAGGAAGAAGTGAAATGTAAGTAAGAGAGAAATGAGTTGGGGAAGGACAAAGGAGATTAAAAAAATTCAAAATAATTTATTTTTCCTGTATATACATGCATTTTGTAATAAATAAACAGCTGACATGGACGAGAAGCAAAAGGGCCTTTCTTAGGGTGGTTGTCTGAGGGAAATGAGAAACCCTGGTAAATGCACCCTGAGGAGGCTGGTGCCAGAGCAGTTTTGCTCAGCTGATGCCTCCCCAGGCACTGCTCTGTGCTGATGTGTGGTGGTTTCTCCCCACAATGGGCCCAGGGAGCATTGTGACAGAGAACATTTCTCCAGTCAGTCCCAGACATTTCCTCATGTTCCCAGCTTACCAGAGACCTTGGCAAAAGAAGATGCAAACAGCATCTAGCATTTGCTCTCATACAGAATCCTTCCCCAGATGATTTCTATGAATGTCTTAGATGAGGTTCCTTTTTTGGTAAGGGACAATTTATACATTTCTTTCCATATTGGATGTATTTTGTGTCAATAGCTCATGTTTAGTGCAAGCCAGGCACTAAAAAACACATCCTGCTGAGACTCTCTGGCACAAGCCTTCAGAGTTCAGACATTTTCCATCCTTTTCAAACTATGAGAAATTTATAGCAATAGCTTCTTGGAGAGGACAGTGGAATGATCTAAAAGTATTTTGTTATCTACAATTTCTCCCAACCAGCTGTGATATTTAAAAGACACTAATCTCTTGCTGGGATCCTCAGCTCCAGATCCCCTGCCCAGCCCCTCCACCTCTCCAGCCTCTCAGCTGGGAGTCTTCAGTAAAGACTTAGCAGTTGATTTGTGTCTTGAAAGTTGCAGCTGCAAACATCTTCTGAGCCTGACAGCAGATGAGTGCAGGAGCCAGAAGCAGATAAATCACACCTCCTGGATCCTAGCTTTTCTTTTTGCTCTAAGTTTTTTTAACTTCCTGCATGAAGGCAGAGGAATTGCCAATTGTAATGGACTTAAGTGGCTTTTGTCTTCAAAGCTTTACTGCTCTTGTCATTAGTTATGTCAATTCAGAAGGAGATAAAAAAGGAGACCTTTAGACTGATGAGAATACATTGACAGTCAAAACCTTTCCTGGAATATTAATAGAGGATTATATGAGATTCCTCTCCAAACACCCAACAGATCCTGTTTTCCCTGCAATAAGCCAAAACACCTTCCATCCATAATGATTCAAAAATCATTGTGATGAGATTTAAAATATTTAATTATTTAAAATATGAAGTACTAAATAGTAAAAAAAAAAAAAAATCAAAGTTAGTGTGAGCTTTCTTTGTAACAGATTTCATGGTTAGTTAGTAAAATGAAAATCCAAGGAAGTGCTGCAAATCCCATACAAAAGCCCTTGGAACATGGAAGCCTTAAGGAAACGAAACATTTTTGTCTTGGTGTTGCTGGATGCACTCTGCAGAATAAGGCTCTGCATAACCATTTTTATGGTTATTACAGGCATTTCATCCCTTCCTTAAGTGCCCTCAATAAAGAAAGAAGCACAGTCTGCCCTGGAAGGGCTTCATCCTGCAGAGACAGGGTTTGAAGGGGAAAGGAGTCCAAGAAAAGTCTCCAAGTAGACACAGTGATTTATATGTTCAAGTCCAGTTTTTAAACTCTTTTTTTTTTTTTCTTCTATTAATAATTTTTTTTAATGTGTCCATATATAAGTACAAGTTCTTTTTTGGGACAAGAGACCTTTCTTCTATCCTTGGTGTAAAATTAGGTGACTCCTCTGCAGACACCAGAACTGAATGGTTCCATGTCATATTAAAATCAGCCCACAAGCTGGACAAAGTCAGTATCAGAATAGATGCTATAAGTTTAGCCCAGAAAGTCTAAGGAATCTCATGGTTTTGTCACAACACTATGACAGAAAATGGTAGCAGGAATGTACTTTTTGTCTGACACTATGTGATTTCCAAAATCCTCACTATGGAAGTATGTATTCACCATCAAGACTTGTATGAAAAAGAAACACCCTTAACACATTTTAATAATGAGCCATCAATAGTAGTATTAAAGCTCACAAGGAAAGGCACACTCTACAATGCTTTTTCTCCTTTGTGCAGAAAGACTGAGCAGAGAATAATGTACTACTGAGCAGTAATTGGAATGATAAATGCCTGCAGAGTTGTTCTGTCACTTTATGATGACTAACACTGATTGAAAGTTGGCTTCCAATGGCAGCTGTAATATTTTAAACAGAGGTAGTAGTTATGTGTATTGAGTACGCAGGCTTACAAAGACACCTTCACTTTCAAATCACCTGAAATCCTAAAAGCAAAGAGAAATTTTTAAACTGAGCAGGTGTTTACTGCAGAAAAAGAAAGCCTGAAGTACATGGAAAGAGATTAAATCCTCTCAGAAATATTATCTTAAGGGCAAAGCGTAGAGTCTCTGCAAAATCTTTTCCCCATGACTGAGGCAACTTTGGCTTCTTAGGAAGGAAACACTTTGTAGTCCAGCAGAGCAAAAGTGAGAGCTGTGAGGTGTAAAGCACTGAATCAAATAGACCTGGGACTGAGGATACTTAAGGCACGTCCAAAGTCTTTTATTTATCTCCCATGAGATGGAGACAACTGGCTGTGTGCAGGTGATGGAGAAGTGACATATGTCACCATAGAAAAATCCCATTTATTTTCTTTCCTGGAAGAATGGAAAAAAAGAGTAAAGCCCTGCATAGAGGCAGGGGTTTACAGGGATTTAGGACTATAAAAGGAGGGTGATTTTAATGAAAAAGCATTATGTCTGCATATTCATGTAGTTTTATGCAAATATTTGTATTAGGACTGTTTATATGGCATAAGAATACTAATTTTCAATCATAATTCCTTAGATTATGATATCTCTGAGACAGAGGTCTTCCTCAAACTGTCATTTTTCTATTTTTCTTACCAACAGCCCATCTCATTGGTGTGCTGTGTGTGAAACAAGGCCAACAATAAACATTTATAATACACCTGAATATACAGAATTGCTGGAAAGACCCACAATTTAATTCCAGTTTTCATGTGCTGCTGCAAGTAAGGAAACATCCCATTGAAATGTTTCCTGTGTTGAAACCTTGCCTCCAGCTTGAATGAGTATGGAAAACCCTAATCAACCTAAGAGGGGATTAAAAGAGTTACTGAGCATAGTTTTCTGTCAACCCAGGACAAGTGCTTGAACAACAGAGTTCATGTATTCCCCCAAATTTTACTGCTCCCAAGGGTGATGTGAAGCCTTACCCTGCTTGCCCTGCAGCAGAGGACACAATAAGAAGCTTCTAGAGGCCATTTAAACCTAGCTGGGGACAGTCCTCTTTTTATAAACAGTACTAAATCAGCAGTAATGTAACCAATGAATTCACATCATGCATCCACATTTACGAATTTGCATTAATGTGGGATAATGTCAGTGAGAAGCAGCACAGGCACTAGGTCACCTAAGGTTATGTATATCCTTGGGGCTACCCAATTTTGTGCATTTCAATTGGCCCTGAGAAGGTCTCTGGGATTTCTTCTGATAATAGTCCCAACCAATTCCATCCTATAAATCATTCTACACAAAACTCTGAGCTAGGCTTGACATTCTTGTTTATGTTCTAGCATGTACAACAAAGGAGCTTAATGTAAAATGAAGGAAAGGAGTGTCTGAACCCTCCAGTTACAGCTAGAAAATGACTTACTGAATCTTACTTTCTCACACATTTAGTGTCTAGGACTTTGTCACATGAGGGGAGGATAGTTTGTGCTAAAGTGGTTGTCATTTGAAAGTTATTTAAGATCAGGAATAAAATAAGGTAATAAGTCTGACAGAGTTCCCTGCCAAAGATTTTGATTTATCTCATTCTCACTACCCACTTGCAGTTTATGTCATGTTTTCCTGAGTTTCCTCATATTCCAATTTTTCCCTGTCAATGTCCTGCATCTCCAGATTACTCTTGGCTACAGGAATGATACCAGCAATGGGAATAAAAATTGTTGAGCAAAATAAATGCTTTGCTATGAGCACGTGGACTAACATCCAGATAAAAGCTGTGGTGGAAGTTCCTTGGTGTGTTTTTTTTTTCTTTTTAACAGCTTGGCACAGATGGCTACTTAGTTATCCAAATCCCAATTTTCATCCTACCCTGCACAATTCCAAAATAGTCTTTCCTCAGAAAGTCTTGCTGAGCACTGCCTTCCAAACCTTTCTGACTGGACTTTGCAATAATTGAAAAGCAGTGTACAGTTTAGCTGACAGCCAAAAGTGCAGGTGATGCTTCCAAAGCCCTCATCCCTAATTTACAGAGTCAGGGATTTGGATTTACATAAGGACAGCTTTTCAACTTCACCTTTCCCTTTTCTAATTAACCCCTGCTTGCATTTTACTTTGCATGGGGATTCATCACCTGTTTAATTGATAATTTTTGATAAGCTTCTTATGTTGATTAGAAACAAAAGGTTATGGTAGTCTAGGGAATCTTTAATGTGGAAAAGTGTTTGCTTTGTGAATCTCTGCTTTGAGAGCCATGTAGGCAATACTTGGGCTTAACAAAGGCAGAAGCAATAAAACCTTAATTGCTCCTTCCAACACTTTAAAAAATAGCTTCTCTTACCATTGTGCTCTTTGCAATAAATTGTATTCGTGGTATAAGTGGAAAACATACTTTGAAAGAGTGTTTCCCTTTATTTATTTTCATCTTCAGAATTATGTTCAGGTGCATTCCCAAAAAATAATCAAAATATACATTAAAAGAATTCTTTGAAGGTTTTTCTGTGCAGCCCCTGCTCAAAGTAGGGCCAACTTCAATGTCAGAGCAGGTTGCACAGAAATATTCCCAGCTGAAATTTTAAAACCTCCAATAGTGACTCCCAGATCCTCTGGGCAATATTTTCTTGCATAGAACCACCCTCATGGTGAATTTTTTCCTCATATCCAGTTGAAATTTCCTTGCAACTTGTGACTGTCACCTCTTCTTTTCATTGTGCCCTTCTGTGAAGAGTCTAAATTTTCATATTCTCCCCTTTGTGGAGGGGAGGATAGTAATTAAATCTCCCTTTTTCTTCTCTTCTCCAGAGTAATTAAACCCAGCTGTCCCAGGCTGTGATCCTGCATCGTGTGCTCCAATCTCTATTTTCTCTTTGTGATCCTCACAACACTTATCACAAGTGATACAGTAAGCAAGTAATGCAAATCAAATTATTTTTGCATTTCAGTTGGAGTAAGATAAAGAGGTAATAGTTTTTTGCAGTGTTTTTATGCAAGTTTGAATAGGATAACACAGATAATGGAACTGGGCATGAAAACAAAAGGAGAGAGATGGGGTTCCATTGTGTCCCACTAGCCTTCAAGTCCTGATCCCCTGCACTATCCCTGAGAATCCATAAACATAACATGGCACTGTAGATCCATTGCATCTTGTGTTTTTGAATAAATATAAATAAATACATAAATATTATAAATATATTTCCTCCACTGTCTAAATATAGCAGTGGAGGAAATGGAGCACTGAATCCAGGTGATGCTCAGGGAGAGATATGGCAAGATGACCCCAGTGGGATCCAGTCCCTCCAAAAATCCCCATCCAGCTTGTCAGCTGGCCAAACTAACACACAGCCTCACCAGAGACTGCAGGCTGAGATGCTCTAAAACTAATGGAAATTACTGACTGGACTTAGAAGAGCTGCACAAGTTGCTTGCAGTTTCCAGAAATGGTGCCTTATTTCAAATACCAGGCCTGATTCATCACCTTGTTATAGAGGATTAATGGGGTGATGAATCACATTTGTCATTTTCAAAAACTTGGAAGCATTGGTAGAACTCCTCTCAATTCATAAACTTTAGTATGTATGTTAGGATAAAATTTTACTTTTAAATTTAAGAAGAGAATCTTAGTAATCATAATTAAAGATGTAGTAGCAAAACAATAATTTTCTGGAAACGTATGTCAAGAAAAAGTAAACTTGTAACATTACTGATGATTTATATTTTCATCTTGAGATTTGTATAACCTGACAATTTTTTGCCATTTTTAAGTATGAGTACAATGAAAAACATTATTTCAAGACATTAATTGCTGTAATATCTATTTTCTGGAGGGGGTTTTGCCTGACTGCTTGGTATCATGTTCAAAATCCCATGTCCCTTTTTTTAATCCAAATCCTGTTAATTTTCTTCCTCTTCACTTTCTTCATCCATTTTACCTTATCCAGCTTGCAAGTAGAAAGGGGAGAGGAGTGGGAAAAAGTTAAAGTGGCAAGGAGAAAAACAGTACATCCACTTTAATTCTCCATTCAGGTAAAAGTATATTCTGCAAACATTTTCAATTTTGTTATGGAAAACATTTCAACCAGCTCTAGAAGTTTAGTAAAAATTGCCTGAGGTAATTCTGTCCTGAACAGAAGACAGACGTCCTCATCTTCCCTGGGTGTGATGTTTGGCAAATAAAAAGAAAAATTGTGGTAGATTAAAGTGACATGTTCTTTCCCAATTCTTGCTGTCATTTATTAGCTGGAAGAGAGCTGTGTGATGTTTTTTTCCTTTTTCTTTTCTGATCTTTCTCCCTTATTTAAAAGGGATAAAAAGAACTGGGCTGGAAACCCTCTCACAATCTCATAAAATGCCTCTGCATGATACTGCACATTTTCCTCTCCATTCTGTCAGTTGATCTAGTATATTTTATACAGGAAAGCCTTGGGAAATGTAAACCATGACTGCAGTATATGTCCTCTTGTTCTTGAAAGGCATTGTATTTAAGCAAGACTCATACCATGATTCCTGAGACCTATTTCTAATCCTGTCAATATCTCATTTTATGACCTTGGGCAAAACTTCTCTCTGCCCTTCAGGCTGCTCATCTGTTATACAGGAACAGAATTCTGAGATACTTTAGGGCATTATGAAGTTTAATCAATATCTGTAGATTCCTTGGAGATGCTCAAAGGAAATTTATCATCAAAATGGACAGTTCATACCAGTGTACACACACCCTAGCAACCAAAACCTTCTGGAAGGCTTATCTTGAGGCAAGGAGTAGACATCATAAGCTATGTATTTGTTTCATTTATTGTCATCTGCCCACTGCCAGCTGCATGCACGGATAGAGAAAACCACTGCCCAATTTTTCCCATTCATTTGGTTTTTTGTAAGCAAATGCAAACAGTGAAGAAGGCATGCTCTGACTTTGGTCCTTGGGGCACCACTGTGCTGCCCAAAGCTGGCATTTTTCTGGTTGTTTGCTGAGCTGCCATCAACCCAACATAGTGATTTGTCTTCTCTCTCACTGATTTTATGCAAGGTAGCAGCACGAGGAAACAGAAACTTCAGGCTGGGATGCCCTAACTGTGGGTGGGCTCCCACTGTGAGTGCAAGGTAAAGGAGAGGTGAAGAAGCAGTAGAAATTCATCCAGCTGAAGGATATTTTATGCTGGGAGTGCATTTTCAGCTGTAAAGAACCAGTCACTACCTAGGCCAGTGGGGTGGCCAACAACAAGGATTCTCCAAGCTTATTTAAGCTGACCATCTCTTGCTACTGCTGTTGAACATGCATTAAAAATATATATTTATTTATTGATAATCTTCACATGGTGATACTGCTTCTCAAAAAAAGGCTTATTCAGGGCCACACACACTGTTGACATCTGTGTTTATAGTTCTCTGTTTCTTGCAATCATGGGCATTAAATTTATCAATGTTAACACTGGGTCAGAAGAAATAGGTATTTGGATGGTGAAATTGTTATATGACAGTTTAACTTGTAGAGCATTTTCCAGTTGTGAAATGCTGATAAGTCACCATAAGTAACTGGGAAGTCCCTGATTTTCTTGAATTTTTCACAAGTTTCTATCATGTACAGAAGATAGGCGTGTCCTAGCCCAAGGGTTTCATAGATTCCTCTAATAATGTCAATGTAATAAAATAGCTTACTAAAATATGGCTTGAGATATATACAATACATATACATTGATAACAGGTATTCATTTCCTGGCAGAAGTTTGTAGTTACATGATTAGATGCTATGCTAAATGCCAAATGTAGATTCTTTTCCTTTTTCATTGCAAATGCTCCAAAATGGACCCAGCTAAACTGAAAGTACAAAAGCCACAAATTATTGCCACCTACTGTTGTTTTTTCTTCAGGAAACGTTACTGGAGTGTAGTTTACAGCACATCAGCACTTGTCAAGACAGGCATCTGAGAGCTGGAAGTCTGATCCAGGTGAATTTTCAGTCCTCTTTCCTGAAGTATCTGCCTTCAAACAGGAGTGTCACAGACAGGGATGTCTGCTGTGCTTTCTGCAGGGGGGTTGTGAGGATCATAACTGCTCTGTTGTACAGCCTGCTTCATCTGAAATCCTTGGTTTACATCTGCAAAAATCTCTTCCAGTTATTCACATTGTCAGCCTCCATTCTCCTCCAGACACAGAAGCTGCTCTTGTCCCTGTTTTATAATTACATGCTCATACAGGGTCGTGAATTGTTTTCTTTGGGATTAACACTCCTGCGCCAGTCCCCCAGGCCATCAATCACTTCCTGGGATTAATACTGTTCGACCTTCTTCAGCATTGATCAAGTGCACTTGCTCCATCCTTTGCCTTGTTGCCACCTGTCCCTTCAGTTGTTGATAAGGTTAATTCAAGTTATACACCCAAGCCAGTCTACAGAGGGAAATCCTTCCCAGAAAAAGGAGCTGCAAGAGGTGCAAAATCTCCTAAAACCCTGATATAGGTTTATGATAAGGGCAAAGACTGTCATTTAAATCAAACAAAGAAAATTAAACAATAATGAAAATTTAGTATAGACAGCCAGGTTACAAACTGAGAAGACCTGATATGTGGCAGCCCGATGTTTCATTTTCCTCTGCTTTTTAAAAATATGGTTGACAGAATATTTCAGATCTAAAGTATTTTATTGCAAAAATGCAAGTATTTATGCAATTTACTCCTGTGCTGTTCCATCTCTTTCAGCCATCCCTCATCCAGGCTGGGATGCAGGACGAAATGTGGTTCTTTGTTCAAATAAATTACGTCAATAGAATAATGCACACAGTTCTTAACAGAATAGTGATTTCAGCTTCTAGTCTGATGATCACACAGACTTACTTCTAGTTCAGGTGATATTTGGTTGGGTTAATAATGCACTTCAAGTAGGTGTTTTAATTATCCAACACTCCTGAAGTCAGGAAAATTCAAATGGGAGAGATTTTTAAGATGAAGAGATAAAGCAAAAACACATAAGTGGAGGACCTAAGGTTTTATCTGAAGAAAACATCAATTGCTTTGTACAAAGTCTTTAATCTTAAAGATTACAAGTCAATTCAAGCCCTTACTTCATTTTTACTCACAGCATAATAATTACCACATTTACTTCCTTCCTTTTCTTTCTGAGGGTCACATTACAGTGACCTGTGTACATCATATATTTCCTTCATCTTTGCATCCTATGCAGGAGCAGTTAGTGGAAAAGGGGCAAGAAAATCAGAAAGAGGGAGTCTTCTGGCAGAGGGACATGCAAATGAGCAAGAAGAAAGGCAAGGAATGGGGAAAGAGAAGAAAGAGTAGATGAAAGTGGTGAATACACTAAATAACCAGACTTGTGGTACCTGGCAAGCTGCTAGCTAGAGGACAGGGTTGCCTTTTGTACACAGGATCTTCGATGTGGGATTTGAAAAAGCTGGAGCTCCTGCCCCAGTACATCTCCAAAGCACTGCCATTTTTCTGAACTTGTTATGGATGCTTTTAACCTGCTGCCTGCAGTGGCCAAGCCCTTCATCCCACTGGACCCCAGGGCCATCTGCTCTGAGCACCACTCAGGTCTTTTGCTGCCATCTGAAGTCTGTTCACATGATAGTGGAACTTGGGATAGTAGCCAAAGCCAAGTGCTGTCACGTGCACTCCATGAAACCAGAAAGGTGTCACTAGTGCCACAGAAGGAGGTGGGTAGGGGAGTTCTGGACATGATGGGGACAGTTGCTTCAAAATTGCACTCCAGGCCTGAAACAAAGCATCAAACTACATAATCACAGCTGAATTCAGGTTTGCAGGAAGACATTATTACAAGCACCTTGCTGAAGAGCAAGGAGCAATGGAGTCTCTCAGACTGCTAAATTGTACAGGCTTGGTTTGATTTTACATATACTCTGCTTTTTCCCCTTTTCTTACTTATGGCATGATATTGTGATTTATATCAGGGAACTTAAAGGCCTTAGCTAACTACAAAAGCCCAGTTCACTTATCTGACTCTTAACAAGTTCTTTGTGTATTATGACAAAGAAGTTTCACAGCTTAAGAATTGTATTTAAAAAGCAAGTCAACAAATTTTTTTTTGCATTGTCTCATTTCCAGCTTTCCAATTTCATAAGCCTTTGTTTCTGATTTATGAGACAGCTTTAATGGAGATTTCCAGATGAACTTCTCTGCGTCGCTACTGATTTTGAACATTTCATCCAGTATGTTCCGTAAGACAATAATGAAGGGAAGTTTAAAGTGCTTAATATTTATAATGGATTTGCTATGAACTTGGTTCTCATTTGAATAAATGGATTGTGCTCTATTTTCATTGATCTTTTTTAATGAAATAGCATTTAGCACATTTTTTTAATACCTCCACAGCACGGAGAACTTTATTCCCAAAAGTCTTTGCTCATAATTCCTACTGAACCTTTACTGAGGCTGGATGACAAGTACAAGGTACAGCACTGAAGGTATAAATGACCCTTTGAAATTACTCATTTTGTTTTCAGTCCCATTCTTATTTATTACTGAGCTGATCTTTGCTCTCCTAGCAAAGGAAGATAGAGTTCCTTAAATCATGCCTATTGCAGTAGTGGAGTTTTACAGTAAAAGCCATTGGACTGCCAGGATTTTCTAGGTGACAGAGGACAGTAGCAGAAATTCTATGTGCTCAATACCTCAACTTCTGCAGACAGACTGACTTTAAAACTTTCTGACAGTCAAATGCTACATTATAAATTGAAATACATGTGTGCATTTCTAAAGGGTTAGTGATATCCATGTACTTGCTATAGAGTTATAGTGTGGTTTCCCTTGTGAGGTATTAAGGCTTTTAAGGTTTATTTTTCTTACCATTTCAAAGTCATTCAGAAGTATCCATCCAATACAGTCACGGGAATATTGCTCTCCTTCCTTTTTTTCCTTTTGAGTTCAAAAGAGTCTGACCTTTAACTTCCTTAGGTCTCTAGAAAGAGAGAGGAAGGATGGCATTCCACATAGGAAATCAAAATGGGTAGGACACAGTTTCTCGTATAAGGTTTTAGTTCTGCTGGAATTTTGATTGTTTATGAGAGGTCTTTGTAACCTTTACTCATCTTGCCATTAGAATTCATCTAACCTTTTTGTCTGTACATGCAGTGACAAACAAGACTTAAATCAGAGCAGTTGCCTATTAGCCCTGTAATCGGGGAGGGACTTTCTTGAGCCCACCACTGGGCTCAGGACACAGTCTGGGCAGTTGCCAGTGAATACCCAGGTGCCTGATATGTGAATCAAATTACCTTCCTACAAAGGGTGTCCAGAGAGAGACTTATCTCATTAATTATGCATGGGAATTGAGATCCAGCAACATCTGACGAGGTTCTGTATTTCAAGCCTTGGCTTTCTGATGCTGTCAGCAGCAGATCAACAATCTAATTAAAATGGCCATCAAAGCAGATCTGAAATACATTAAATGGTTCCCATTAATGTCATATTTAATTTAGTGGTTCAGTGTTGAAGATGTTCATTACTGTCCTTTGCTTGATTTTGAACTTCTGGGAAAGTTTTATAAATTATATTTACATAAACACACTTTTTACATATCTGATACCTCTCCTGTCTTTTCACTCCCAGCGTTATTGCATCTGGGTTGCCAGCTACCCCTTGCTTACTTCTTCAGAACACCCTGATAAGCTTAGAAAGGGTGGGGGAATTGCAACCAGGGGGAATGGCACCAGCTTTCTTTGCTGTTTGTTCTCCCTGTCCTTCACAGAAGGTTTTTTGTCTAATTGTACAACTGAGTTGAGTCTAGTGGTAAGACCTGAGGGAATGGTGTGAAGCTGTGTCAGGGGAGGTGTAGGGTGGGTATCAGGAAGAGCTTCTTCACCCAGAGGGGGTTTGGGCAGTGGAACAGGCTCCCAGGGCAGTGCTCACAGCAGCATGTCCAGCAGAAGCTCAAGAAGTGCTTGGACAATTCTCTGAGGCACAGGGTGTGACTGGGGGATGGTGCTGTGCAGGGCTGGGGGCTGCACTCGATGGTCCTTGAGGGTCCCTTCAACTCAGCACGCTGTAATTCTGTGATTTGTTGGCACGATGGGATGGCTGGAGCTTCCCAATGACCGTCAGTGCTCTATCTGACTGCTGTGCACCAGAACTCACTGGGTACTGTGAGTAAGGAAGACTGAGTTGCAGCCTTTGATAGAAATGGCCTGTTAGAGGTCAGATGAGATGTGAAAGTCTCAGTGTCAAGCTCTGTAGAATTGCTTTGCTATTCTTCCTTGTGGGATAGTCCAGAATGTAAAAGGTATCTGTCACTAAAACCCACACACACAAAGAAAAAGGAAAGAAATGTATTTTGAGAGGGTATGTTTACCTCTTTCTTGTCATTTACAGATGGTTGTGATTTTATTTTAAAGCAGATTTGTGTAATAGAATGAAGTAAACAATAAACCTAAGTGCATCAGGTACCGTTGCAACAATATTATGGTATGTATGGCTGAATCACAGCCTCCAGGAGCCTTCCTTTTTCATTCACTGTGTAGATACTGCCAAAATGTGCAAGGGTTGTTCACATCTAAGGTCAATGTTCTGCAAAGGCAGGCTACAGCTTTACAAGGCTGACTTGCTCTGCTAGCATATTACAGGGAAGTAATTCATTTGAGTCAACACATTCCTGTTTCTCTTTGTAGACAGTCTCAGTAAACTACTAACACCATATAATCCCACTCATGGCAAAAAACTTTGGCTTGCTTAAAATTAAAGACTGGCTCCCTTTCAGAGATACATATGTAGTTCTAAAAAGTCATGATATTTTCCCAATCCTCTTTTAGGTAGTGAGATGAGATTTGCTCTGGGTGATTTTTTCAGAGTAACAGCTTCTGACATTCTAATATCCTAAAACTGTAAAATATTACATGCTAACATTCATCTGAGTCTTGCTGAATTTCATCTCATTTATTTCAGACAGGCACTGTTTGATTCACTCTTCCTGTAATACGGTATTTATAATCTTCCAAAATTTTCTTTATTCCTTCTAGTAACTGACTTTTTGGAGTGTGCTTATGTAAGTCCCTTATTGTGTCACTATAAAAGAATGATTTTGTTGCTTCTCTCCAAAATTGAAATGTCTTTAACTTATTTAAGTATTTCTGGCGTTTTCCTATTCAGTATTGTTCTTTAGGTGGTGACTAGAGTTAGATATGTGAAACAAAAAAAAAAAAAAAATATTTTCATGGGTAATGAAAAAATATTTCTGGAAAAGTACTTAATTTTTCCTTGGCTACAATTCTGCTATACTACTTCACATCTTTCCTGGTTCATCAATGATGCTAAAGATTTGCATCCAACTAAATTTAAAATTTTCAAAGTATCTTAAAGTATCCAGAAAAGGTGTTTTTCTAATTCTGTCAGTTTTATTAGACAAAAAAGTGTGCCTTTTTCTCATACTAGGATCAATAATGTATTTTTTGGACCAAAGCCCAAGCATTGTCAATTTTTTGGGTTTTAGAGGGCAGAAACTACAGTTCCTACAACCCTCAAATTTTCCATGTGAATGTGTCATTTCAGTTGAACCATTCACAAGCATTTTGCTAGCAAAGCAAAAAAATGTTGCTTTCTGGTTGAATTGAATTGAATTACATTCTTGGCAGCTTTCAGGAACTTCCTGTCAAAATTCTACAGTCAAATTAAAGGCAACTTTCTTCTTTTCTGATTTGACTCTCCTTCTCCTTCTCTTCCTTCAGCACTTTTTTTATTATTATTTTAATGCCAGTCTGCTTTTTTCTTAACTCACTGATAAATCCTGAAGACTTAAGTTTTTTTATTTGGAGTAGAAATGTTTTCACAAGATTACCTGGAGAAATTATAATTTTAGTCTCCCTACAAAGGCATCCTTCTGTTGCTGGTAACAGTGTGATATAGTCATTCTGGATAGATATTAATCATACAGACTGACTAGACTTTTAAAAGAAAATATATTGGTCTCTGGTGGTTTAGCAGTAATACTGGCTTATTTTCAATTTGATAGTTTTAATTTCATTAGGGAAACCACAAGTATTTTCTCTTGTTTTCAATCACAAACAACTTTAGCTGTCTGTACTTCACAAACAGAAGTTAAGGAAAACCCCTTCTTCCTTCATGTTTTTTTTGCTTCCTGCTGTTTTTGAGTTTGCCTTTTGCTAAACCTGTGAATTTTAGATGTGTATGTCAAAGACATACATTCTGTAGAATTCTCTGAAACACAGTTGATTTCAGGCAGTAATGTGTCTTTATTATTTTTCTATTTTTATTTGTTTTTTCCAAGTATTGTCCAATATTTTGGGGGTAGGAGTGGAAAAAAAATATATTCTGTGGCTTCAGAGAATAAATCAAGTTCTGTTCATCAGGAGAGGAAGAAGTTGTCTCTAATGTTGTCCCATTTTAATAGATATGCCAGGGAAAAACATGTTTTTTTTCCTCAGGAAACATCATCTGAATTGGATGGCAATGAAAAACAGATTGGGAGCAGAATTAAATTACGCTTCATGATTATGGTGTTGCAGAAACACTTCCAGGGCATTTTGGGGAAACTGTATTACTTCTGCCTTTCCTAGAGGCAGTGAGTATATAGAAATGCTCTTAAACTGTGATCAGATCCTGTCCCCCAAGGCTGATATTTCTCACTGCAGGTAAGCAGGGAGCCAGGATTAGTGAATGAGTGCAATAAGACTCAGAAGTTCTGATGTTTTTTCTGTAGGTAACATGGGCACAAAATCAAGTTCCAGTTTATCACTACCAACCAACATCCTATTTAGCCTCTCCCAGAATAAGATTGCTGTTCCACTAGGTGATTTATTTCATACTTTTAATATAATTTTTGTTTTAGAAAGGGTCTTTGAATCAAGTGCCTCCTGCATTGATAAGTCTGACACCTCCCTAATCTTTGAAGACTTTCTTAGACATAACTGGGGTTAGTGAAGTTAATGTGTTAAAAAAATACAGCAAGATTTCTTTTCAGAGACAGAAAACTACACATTGAATTTAAGTCTGCTGAAGTGTGTCTAGGTGTACACTCAGGGGGAAGAAAAGATTAAACATTCCAAGCGTTATGCTTTTACAATACAACACAGAAGTAAGTGCAAATAATCAGAATATTCTGATGTGTGAACTTACAGAAACCAGGGTTATGTGACTCCTGTTACTCCACTGATGTTCGCAAGAATTATCTTGCACTTCTTACGATTTTTCTCTGAGGATTTCTACATTCTTTATAAGCACAGACAAATCAAGACTCCTAAGGGAATAGCTCTCTGTACTCCAACCATGCATATAATCTAAATGTCTTCTTTACATATGCTGTAACAAATCCCCCAGGAACAGGTCTCTGGGAAGCTCTCGTGTGCAGGAGCCCTCCCAGCCCACGCAGGTGGCAGGGGATGCTGGGCTCCCAAGGGGGACAGCAAGTGTGCCCAGGACAGTGCCTCACCTGCTCCTGTGCAGTGAGTTTCATACATTGTTAAATTTGCCTGTCAGCTTATGTTTGCTTTCTGTGGTCAAATGCTTTTGAGGCAGAATACAGGTAGCCTGATGCTCAGCTGATACAGTGCCTGAGTCTCTTGAATCTTTTCAGTTCCAATAAAGAGGAAAAAAGATTTATTGCAGTCAATCCTGTTGAAGTGCCACTTGGGAGGAAAAAAAAAAACAACGAAAAGAACCAACTATGTATTTAAACTACAATACTTTGTTAGACTCATATCTTTTACAGTCCTGTGCAATTAACCTCGCATGGCTGAGTCAAGACTGACTGACCACAACACTATCCAGTTAACTTCAGCCAAGGCTGTGATGTAATGGGGCATTAAAGACCTAATCACTAGCCCCAGTGTGATTTCAGAACATTTCTTAGACTGTCTCCATGGTATGAAACCTAATAATGTACTTCCAGACATAGCTTATTAATGGCACATGCATGGAAAACAGCTTTGGGAGACAGTTTTTCCCTCTGAGCACTATTAATTGAATAAAGAACCTACAGTTAATTCAACACTGTTGTCACAAACATGTAGTTGCAGAAGCTGAGTGTTCAGATGTTTGCATAGCACAGGCACATGTGCTGAAAGCCACTGTGAGTGATGCTCACCAAAACTCCTGCTATCAGTTTTCCTCTGAGTAATGAGTTTCTTGCTCTATGATTATGGATGTGTTTTCCTGTAGATTTGAAGTAAATACAAATAATTAATGTTTCTCTGGAGAATCCTCCATTGGGTGCCTACAGCCCCCATAGGTGGGTGATAGTGCAGGTGCAGTAATGAAGGAGGAAAAATATTTCTTCAGTATAGAAAAAAGGAGTAAGAAAGTATTTTGCTTATTTAATCTTCTCAGTGCATCTCAAAAATCCTGAGTCAGGTGTTTGAAGCCTTTATTGATCCTACAGCAGAAGTGAACTTTCCACACTGACATGGAGACTGCTGCAAGCAAGTGGGTGTTTTGCTGTTTTCATAATGCATAAAATGATCTAGGGAGCTAGACACCTAGCTCAGCATTTCTGAAGGTTTCAGATGAGTGCAAAACTGACTGCTCAGCCTATTACTAAATCATGGTTTATTTTGCTTGTTCAGTATGGAGTACATTCGCACAGATTTTTTTTTTTTTTTTTCCATTTTGCTTATCCACAAAGCCAGGTAGCCATCTATCCATGTAGATGGGCAATGAAGGCTTGAAGGATACAGCTCTGATAGCATATTCAGAGATCTAGGAAAACTATTCATACCTGTGAATATGGAGGCCTGCAAATGCATTGTAAAATCCATGCACAAAGAGCTCAAATTAGTACCTTATGTAATCATAATAATCTGGTGAGTCACAGAACCTCTATCCTGTAGGATCTGATAATGGAAGACTCTTCATTTTGGTCCCTGGAAGAAGCTCAGCTTTGATAGTGAAGAGCTAAACCTGTGTTCTACACATGTGGGTACTCCTCAGTAACTCTTTGACCCCCTAGCACTTCTTCTGCTGTGTTAAGTACAGCAGAGGATTCAGTGTGACAGAAATGATTAAAATCAGCCTTTGTCATATATGGTACCAGCAGCCTACAGTCATCTGACTATAAAAATTTTCCAGCACATGTTCTGAGATTAACTTCCAAGAGGTCAAAAAAATACATTCCCTTCATCAATCCCCTGATTAACCACTAATGTCATCATTAAATTATGTTAGAGTTGATGTCTGGTGTCATAGCAAACTTAGAGGTCTCTCCCACTCTAGAGTGTCTTGGTATGTAATATTAAATACACAGCCTGTACTTGTGGCTCAGAGAGTTTTCACCACAAGAAAGGGTAGTGGACTGATAAAATGGGTGGCTGTCTAAAAAAGACTCAGGCTCTTTTCAATTCAAGGACACAAAGATTTCCAAGCTCAATTTCCATGTACAGCATAATAAAGACAATTTATAGTCAAGTGGAACAGAATTTGAAGAGAGATCTCATGGAGTTGCTATTCTGGAAAAAACAGATTTTGCTTTAAACAGGTAGGATTTCAATAACAGGTGTAATGCATTAATAAATGGTGGTGTTTTTGTAGCTAGTGCTGATGGAGCAGCTTTGTTGTAGCTGTATCCATGTGATTTCAGCATCTCATTCAGTTATGAAAAGCAGAAAGAGGATCACACACTGAAAAATACCTAGGGCATACATATGAATTTCTATTTTTTAATGACCTTGGTATTGCAAATACCAGAATTTTTCCCTTTAGGGCACTTATGAAGGTGACTTTTTTGGGCTAGCCTTTTTCTAAGTAATCTCCGGGTGTCTCATCTACATTTAAATCATTGGAGTTTTGAGCCCAGGTCTTGTTCTTTTTCCCTTTAAATGAGTTCAGTGCAGAGCTCTCTGCTTCAGCCCTTCAGGACATTTCAGACTTGTTGGGTCAAGGAATGATTTTGCTGAAACTGAGTCTTGGGCATTTGAGCATTTGGGCACTCCTGAGGTGCTCTGTGCTATTAGACCAGAAGAGTAAGTTGGCAGCCTCATCCTTGTTCTAAGGACATGCTTTCTATTTAATTACCTTAAGCTATCTTATCTTCACACAACTTTTGCCATTACATTAAATTGATGGACTTTTCAGGAACTTTCCCTCAAGATTCTTCCTTCAAAATGTCTGATGCTTCCCATGACTCAGATGAGACTTAAAGCACCAGATCTAATTTCAGTAACAAAGTTTCTTCATATTAAATTTCATGGAGCTATGTGTCTTTCATTTGAGAATTCTTACCCTTTTAGATTAGTGACAGAAAGATTTAGAGCTGGCATTTTCCTAACAGCAATGCTAGTCTTGTTTTGTGTACACAGGAATGTAAGCAGGAGAAAATAGGAGCACAGGTTAAGGAGATAGTTCTGGGCAGAAAGAAACAGACTTACTGTCTTCTGCAATCCTTTCTATCCTGCCCTTTGTTAAAATCCCCATGGAGTAACCTATCTCTAGAATCACCTATGAAATTTGTCTTGAAGATTTTTATTTGTAACAGGGGAGAAAAGAGTTAACAAGTTTCTGGTAAGCTTGAGGGGCCAATGCTTGAGTTAACTCACTTGTCATCTTTAATTTAGTAGTCAGTCAAGATGCATAGGAAATCAAATAATGCCATAATATAAAAATATTATTGATATTTTTGAGCTTTCTTTCCTGTGCCAAAGGCTTTAACTAACCCAACAAGTACAGCTTTTTATGCTACATGCTCCAAAGCATGAACCCTGACTCTAGCTCAGAATTTAAACTACAGACACTCCATGTAAATGTAGGGTTTGTCCTTAATCTTGTACCTATTTTCTTTCTACCTTTCCAGAATGGGCAGAATGGATGGCTGCTGTTTTCTGGTTTACAACCCCCAGCCCTAACTGCATCCTTGGCACTAATGTTATTACTCTCTGTGTGTCATTATCATCCTGCTGTAAAACAGAATATAATGTCTAGTCCCAATTTGTTATTTTCCTGATTTTTGGACCTTTTTGGGATTCTTGAATTGCTTAAATATAACCACAATCTGGAACTTGTAACTTTGGGTAAAAATCTTCTACTAGAAGATTGCAATAACTAAGAACTCTCCTATATATCTCTGGAAAATGTAAAGAATTTTATAGCATAATAGCCTTTTGTGTATTTAGATTTTTCCAATATTAGCTATATTCCCACCCATAATCCTTAACCTATCCTTGCCAGAGGATCACTAAAATGCAAATACAGTGAGGATTTTTACTAGAGTGAGCATTTCTTACTCTGTATGCTGGGAACATTTCAATGATAAAATAAGACTTTTAGACTTTGTGTTTCTTAACTGAAACCCATAAACCTAAACTTAGTTATAGAGAATGCATTCATTCTGGTGATAAAATAGAACATAAGGCTTCAACCTACAGTCCTGATTTTAACTATTCATTGACCAAAGTCCTAAACCAAGAATTTGCAGCAGACTTTGGTTACTAATCACAAACACTGCTCCTGTCTAATGGAGAATCAAGCAATGAGGGAAATCATATTCTAAAAGAGAATATCATGGAATGTCCTGGATATGCACAAGCCTTCTTATGATCATCTGAGGTGTTATGGAATTCAGAAATAAACAGAACACCAATAATTTGAATTTCCCAACCTTAATCCCAAAGTAATGCTAACTGCAATCATATCCAAAATAAGTATTTTTTTAAAAATGTATGTACATTAGACCTTACCAGCACCAGCCCCTTCTTCAGTTTCCTTAGACCAGCTTCCTTTGTTCACTTTCTTTGGGTAGGGAAGGGGATAAATTCTGTCTCAAAGGATTTAGTAGCAACTCATTTCCTTTGACAAATGCTGTTGCATTGACTTTTTCATGTCAGAGTGTGTTGAGCAGAAACTTCATTACTGCCTGACAGCAATGATTGTGTGTGTTACTCTGAGCAATGGGGATAAAAAGCATTTAAAATGAGAGAGAAATCAATAACTTGCAAGGCTGAGGGTTGCCTCCCTATTTGGCAAACCCTGACTCCATTAAATACCCCTTTTTAAACACCCATTTGTGGGTTGTAGCTTAAATTACTGTTACTTTTGCAGTGTAAAGTCATATTCAACCATTGGTTGCTCCTTGTTGCCTTTCAATCGATAATTTAAAAGCACTTTGAAAGCCTTAATTGAGTCTCAGGGTTAAGCAGTTGTGATAATGAATGTTGTCACTTGCAAGAAAGAAACCTGCTATGCCATGACATCTTACAACTTCCTCAGATTCTTGTCTCTTTCGTTTATATTTACTGCTTATCTGTCTTTTTTGAGGTTTCAAGGAAAGTGGTCACAGACAGAGGAAACTCTGATTATTTGAAAAACAGTCTCCTGATGGATCTGCAGGAAATCTTTAAAAAAACCTAGATAATATTAAGCAGTTTATAGCATGCAGATAGGTTGTGCAAAGATTTTAAAGGAACCTTCTTGTAAAAAAACTTAGAAACAGTAAATATTACCAGGTCAGATTGACCATTTCTCTCACTTTTCACATTTTTGTTATGAACATTACTACAAAAAAACCCAAACGAAATCCAGGACTCCAATGCCACCTTTTGTTTGCACTGCTAATTAAAACTAAGCACACTTACAGAAGGTCTATGAAGCTAGAGAAACTTCCAAGTTAGGCATGAGTAAAAAATAATAGCAAAACAATCCATAAACTGACATGAAATATGTACAGGGTCTCTTAGGTTGCTTTCACCTCGGTGAGGTTATTACATGGCTGTCAAATAGCAAGTTACTGGGAGAAAGAGAAATATTAATTGCATGTTCCACAGTGAAAGGATAAATCCCAAGCATGGGTATAAATAATATTGAGCATTAATTGTATATTGATATATCTTCTGTTAGCTCCATAATCTACTACTCATACTCATAATCTTCTTGATCATACATTTTTTGCTTAAAGAGATATTCATTAGTGCCATCCTGATTTCTCAAAGTTCTCACGTGTTAGCGAGTTAGAAAATATTCTTCTGTTCAGATTGAGAAGAGATGAAATCATGAAGTTTATATTCTTTTGATACAAGGTTCCAGGTTTAGAAATGAACTCGAAGATTATGTGCTTTCAGCCATAGAAAGTAATTTGTCTTTTTGTGGAGCTCTGTATGACAGAACTGGTTTTTTTCTGTTAGGCAGACACAGAGAAGTCTGATTTCAAATATATGATACCATAAATCTAGGCTGTGGGAATATCATGCTGACCAGCTGGCACTTCATCTACTCCATTTTTCAAAGCATTTTCCAAACCATTGTAGGTGTTTTTTTAACACTATACCTCATGTCACCTTCCAAACTAAGAGCTAGAAATGTTGAAGTTGGAAGGGACCCCTGGATATTGCCTAATTCAATCCCTCCTGTCCAAGTAGAGTCATCGAGGGCAGGTTGCCCAAGACCATGTCCAGTCAGGTTTTGAGTATCTCCACAGACATCTGTGGATTTGAATGCCTAAAAATACTTTTCATTATGCATGTACACCAGGGAAGGTTACTCTAAGTATGGTGGCAACCATCACATTGTGTGTCAGGCTTGTGGGATGGGTGCTTTACGGCTCAGAGGAAGGGCAAACTCTGTCCCTTTCAAATAAAAGCCTCATATAGACATTTTCCACCTTATCCTCCTGCCTTCAAGCAGAAGTGGTTTTTCCTTCAGGGGTACTGCAGTTTCTATCAGTCAGGCATGACTCCAGAAAGTTTCTCTATGTGGTGTCAGCTCTGTGTGTGTCCTGATCCACGGGACTCCTTCAAAGCTGAGACTGCTGTCTGCCCGCACTCCTAGCAGGAAGGGCATCCTGAGGGCCAGCACTGCAGCAACCTTCCTTCCTTTTTCTCCTCCTTTTTCTCCCCCTTTCTGAAGGTTACTTCAAGCAGTCACAAGGACCCATGACCATCCTCTGAAGGTCTCCCCATCCTCCTGGTGCAGGCTGTGGGGGGACAGAAGAGGACCAGGGGGGTTTGTGGGCAGTCTGAGCCCGGGCTGAACTCAGGCAGACTGTAAGATGAAATGCAGGTGCCAGGGGTTCTGGCATGAAGGTCCAGCCTCCCCAGCACAGCATATTTGCAGCTCTGACCATCTGGACTTTCTTACACAGGCAGTTTCATTTGCCACCTGCTTCATGCCCCAATTTCTTTTCTGGGGTTGATCCCATCTGGTTCAGCTCCTTTTCTTGCACCGTAGGAACGCCACAACTCTCTAACCAAACACTGTGCACATTTCTACATAGGCACCATCCATTCCCTTAGGAAGAGTAATATTATTTACAGTTAAAATGTTTTCTAATTCATTGAATCACCAAGGAATAGCAAATGTGGAAAATAATGGGCATCATTACTCTCCCACTAAATCTGCGCCTCCTTTACCAGCTCCCATTTACAGCTTTGGAAATATTAAAGTTTAAGTTGACACTGCAGAGATAAGTACATGGTAGTATACTGTTTATGCTGATATCAATGTTATGTTAATGCTCCAGTACAACAAAAATCTGATTGGCATTTTCATTGCTGTATTCACAGTTGTTTATTAACATGGAAAGAGACAGTCCAGGAGCTATGAACAACATCCTTCTCTCACAGCCACTCTTTCAGAGCACTCAGCCATCTGCTGGCTTGTCTACCTGTGATAATCACTCCTTCTCCCTGCCAAATTTTGTGTTGCACCATGCATGACATTTCAAATGATTTGATGGACTAATTTGCATTTTCCAAATAATTTCCCGTGCCAATTAATTTCAGTTTATGGTCAGTCTGCCCTTCCACAAACAGCATTATGGAAAGGAACAGTTAAACACAAACTTTGCCTGTTCTGAGCACATCAGAGAGGGAGGCCAGGGCTGCTGGGGTAAGTTCGTGGGTAGGGGGCTTGGAGAGGCATGCATGAGGGGTGTCTGAACCCTCCTGTGACAGCAGCAGGGTATCCAGGAGTGTTATGCTTTGTGTGCAAGGCTGTCAGGCAGCAGGGCAGGACAGAAGAGTGCTGGAACCCTGGTGTGCTCTTTTCTGTGGGGCTGGTGTGCCCGGGGGAGCGGAGGTAGCAGTGCAGGCTTTTCAGGCAGTGGAAACTGGGAGATTTGTTTTTCCCCCCCAGCCAAGCCTTTTTCAAGTCTATCCCTTTTACCTGTCCTGCCCACCTTTCAGCTGCTGCCCCACTGGGTGCCTGAGCCCCATCAAAGCCAGCAAAGGACAGATGGGGGGTCAGCAGACCACTGTCCAGATGTAGCAGTTTCTGATAGGAGCTGAGCAAAAATCCAAGGGCATAAAGCCTGAAGTGTAACATTCCTGTCCCTAGACTTAACTTCAAATTAAAGAAATAGTAGGTGAGAAAGTCAGAAAGTCATCCCTGCCCCGTTTTTCAATGTAATTTATACTATGGAACTGTAGATACCCAAATCTGTATGAACTGGACAACTCTGAGCTAAGCTCTTATGAAGACATGTCTTTCATCTTGAAGAGTACTTACAAATGATGCAATTAAACCTTCTTATCATGAGTTTTCAACAGACTGAAATAGTAAATTGCATGTACAGGGGCAACCCCACCAGCCAAAATTCTCCAGCTTCAGACTCTATGGATGCTCCAGAAGATTTCTTTTTCTCAGCAGCAACCCTGACCAACACCATATCTTCCACACCACAGACCTCACAGCCTCTTCTGATGCTGTGGGACACGTGGCAGGCTGTAGGGAAAGCTTCCCAAAAAGTTACGGGGATTTGCAATGGGAAATACAATAATTGATGCAAAAAATACTTCCTGTCTGCAGTATTGTGGTAGTTTGGAAAAAATGAGTTTTTCTGAACTTCAGTGGTCAAACCAATGAGTGCTCAGGTTTAAAGACTGGCACCTGGTGTGGCCACTGAGGACAAGGATCCGCCTCTGAGAACACAAGGGGTTAAAAGCAGAGGGCTCCCCGGAAAGCTCTCTCTTGGTTCCGGTCCCTGAGGACGGAGGGATCTCCCCTGCCCAGCGGCTGGCTGGGCGGGGGAGGGGAAGCCATGCAGCCTGGGTGAGGTAGGGCCAGAACCTCGGGCACAGAGGGGGAGAGGAAAATCCTGTAGGATGGAAGGGTGGCAGACAGCCTTCTTTTCCCTTTCCCTCCCCCCGTTTCCCCCCCCGGAGGGAGACTGAGAAACCGTGTCTGATCTTCGTCACCTTGAAATTTGATATCAACAACTAGACAGCACGGCCAAAGGAGTATGGGGGGGTGGCGCGAGAAGAGTGCCCAGCAGCAAAGATACTGTGAGAGTTCTGGGAAAACAAAGCCCAAGATTTTAACCCTTTTCGTAAATGATGGAAACTTTATGAATGCTAATCCTCCTGAATTTGAAGAAGAAAGATAGAAAGAATTAAGCGAAGATGATGGAGTAGGAATGCTGAAAAGAATCCTAGGTGGGAGGAGATGATGGAGTGGCTTTGGCTGGACTCTTTTGTATAGCCATGGACGGACTCATTTTTTTTTTCCTATAACATAGAAGCTGTATCTGGGGAGAGGCATTGGCTTGGAGCCAAGAGTGGACAGTAGTGTGAACAGAGATGAGAAGTGTCCCAAATTTTGAGAGGCTGTCGTTTCTTGGAACTAACCAAAGCATCTTTAAAAAGAGAAACCCTAGAAGCAGCTCTGGTCCATGCACAGTGGTGAGAGCACTGGACATGGAGGAAGAGGCCACGATGTGGTACAAGAAGGACTCCTATCTCTCCTCAACGAGCTGAGTACTGATTATCGGAAGGGTGGTAATAGACTGAAGATTAATTATTTAAAAGGTGGTAACATGATAGGAATTTTCAGTTTGTTCTGTTAGGTCGAGAACTGGGGGGGGGGGAAGGAAGAGTGTTTTTTTTTTAGAAGTTTCCATGTTCTTCTGTATGTGTTTTCTTTACCTATTATTAGTAATAAAGTTTTTTCTCTTGCTTTCTAAATTAGAAACTGTTTTGCTCTGTTTTTGGTCACATCTCACAACAGATACCAGGGACAGTATATCGTTATAGGGGCACTAGCCTTGTGCCAACGTCAAACCTTTGACAAGTATCTACAAAGTCTTTGGGGAAGTTGTTGCTGTCTTTATTTTCTGTGGTTATAAATCATTTAGAGATGCTCTCTACAAAGCTAATTTTCCAGGTTACTTAAATGCCTATTTTTATCCACCGTGTTAGAACCTCTGGCTAAAAATTAAGGACATATTCTCAAGGTTGGCAGATTCAAAGCATGACGTGTTTTCTGTGTGTAATGTGCAAAGCCCTTGAACATTCTATACTGATTGATTTTTATCAAGAACAATCAATTCTTTTTTATTTCATCATTCCATCTGGACAACAAGCAATGTTGGTTTGTTTGTGTGATAAAAAGGGAACTGTTTTATGAAAAAAAAAAAAATTTAGCTGATAGTAGTCTTCCACATGTTCATTAGAGAAAAATGGCATAAACACAATCTATCATAAAGTTCTGAGAAAGTATTGACCTCATCCTCTTTCATTTTTCTTAGTTTTAAAGAAGAATTCAGCTGCGCTTATCAACATCTCTACAGAGAGAAGTGGATATGTGAGGGTCTTTTATTCACACTGTGTTTTTTTGCCAGATATCCTATGCAAATTAATAGTGGTTCTGACCACTTGCTATATGTAACAACTTCTGTACATCAGATGAGTGTCTGACATCTTGAGCAATCACATCTGTAGCACTTTATAGCAATCTCCCACAGTGCATTAAATCATGATAAATTTTTTATTAACTTAGAAAAAAGCTGGAACCCCTCAATTTTTTCCTTAAGGGGGAACAAACACGGTACTGCAGGTTAAAACAAGGATTTAGACTTTATGTGTTGGATTTTAAGCCTTCAGGAGTGAGGCAAGGAGAAACCCAACTGTTCATAAATTGATCTGCTTCTATGAGGCTAGTTTATCTCTCAGAAAAATGTGAAGCCAAATGAGAAATCTCTTAAGGTATTGGACTAAGGCCAGTAGCCTCTAAGTAACATTCACAAGAATTTGTCACTAAAATGTGACCTCCATGAAGATCCTGAAGCCCCTTTATTCATATGAAGTCCCAACAGCAATTTAAAAATTATATTCATATAAAGTATACAAGGACTTGGAGTGGTGCCTATGGTATTTTCCTGTATTTCACACTCTTCAAGGTTTTTTTTTTAGAGGAAGGAAAATCAGGAGGCTCCAATGTGTGATATGTATACTCATTCAGAATATGAATGATGTTTACAAAATGTTCTTCTTATTAACAGAATAAGCAGCCCTATTTAATGCCAAAGGAAATCTAAATCACTCTAATGACCTTTCCTGAGCTGTAGGAACCTGGGTCTTCTCCATCCCATCAGATATTGTAGTATATTTCTGTGATTATGCATGAGGAATATGTAAATGCAACTACTGTACGAA
The DNA here is from genome assembly GCA_032173965.1 of Sitta carolinensis. Lineage (NCBI taxonomy): Eukaryota > Metazoa > Chordata > Aves > Passeriformes > Sittidae > Sitta > Sitta carolinensis. The sequence continues at coordinate 65,022,134 of JAVUNC010000004.1, read as the reverse complement.
AGAAAAGGGAATATATGCTAAACAAAGCTATTGAAAACATTTCTGCTTAGTGCTACTGGAAAACTTTTAAGCTTTGGGGACAACAGCAATAAATTGTGTTTTTTCACACTGACATAGTGACAGAGCCCTTTAAAACCTGTGATGTATTCATCCTTACAATAATTCCATGAGGAAAGAAACCCACCTCGTTCATTTCATACTGAATGGAATTACAGAGAAACACCATTATTTACACAGAGTCACATGGGAACATTGTGCCTCAGAACAATTCAAAGAGCAGCCTAGTTGCTCTCCCATCTTCCCTCCCTTATCAAGACAGCCACACTTCTTTTTCCAGTCAGTAATAAACTAATAGGCTGTAAGCACAGAAAGAGGACTTTACATGGAGAACATTCCAATGAAATTGAGGGACTGGATTTTTTTTAAATTCTTCCCAAGGTTTCTTAGAGATTTTTGGGACCTTATGCAATCTCTGGGATTGCCTGCTAACATTGTTAAAACCACTGTCCCTCCAGTGTTTTGCAAGTTATATGATGGAGCTATCTGTACAATAGTAGTCAGCCACTCCCATTAGGGACTCATTTTTTCCAAATGCAGCAGGAATTGTGGCAGAAGCAGATAGGGTGCAAAGGAATGAGGCTCAGAGACAGAAACATGAGTGTGAGTGAAAGGCTCGAAGAACTGGAGACTGAGCAAAATTGGGAACAAGCAGACCAATAATAGGAGGATTAAAACCAGGAAGATCTAGGGACAAAGCAGCAGAAATAATGAAGCAGCAGAGAAATGGTTCAGTGCATATGAAACCTTTGAGACAATAAGACCCTTCTGCCAGGAGCAGGGAAAGATTCCAAGGAAGTAGGAAAAACAAAGCAGGAAAATGGGCTAAATTCAGGCTATTCATGGACAGAAGAGCCCTCATCGAATATGATTGGAGGTTGGTATTGAAAACTTCTTTGATGGCAGGAGGTTGGTTGGATAAAGGGGTCTTCCATAATGCAGGAATGTCCTCTTGTCCTGTCACTGCTTGCTTGTGAGGAGAAACTGCCCCTACCTGGCCACAGCCTGCTTTCAGGTAGATGCAGAGAGTGATAAGGTCACCCTGAGCCTCCTCTTCTCCAGGCTCAACACCCCCAGCCCCCTCAGCTGCTCCTCCCAGCACCCGTGCTCCAGCCCCTTCCCCAGCTCCCCTGCCCTTCTCTGCACAGCTCCAGCCCCTCAGTGTCTCTCCTGCAGGGCAGGGGCCCAGGGCTGGACACGGGACCCCAGGTGTGGCCTCACCTGTGCCGAGTACAGGGAGGCAATCTCATCCCTGGTCCTGTTGGCCACATTATTCTTGATACAAGCCAGGATATCACTGGCTTCTTTCCCCTGCTTTTAAACAAATCTCTTAATTTGCCATTCTCATTCCTTTTTTTTTTTTTTTTTTTCTGTACTGTAAGATACCTTCACAATGACTTGGAGACTTCTTAGTGTTCTTAAGCTCATCCTAAGCCACTGCACACATCATTTATTGTGCTCTTCTCATATAATTCAAACTCTATATTAAAGACATTTGTACAATAGCTTTGTAGAAAGGCAAATATCATTGGTATCTCTGTGTTTGCATTTATTTGCATTTCATATATGAAAGATAGTGTAAGTTAATCCTTAATATGTGTGTACCTGTATCTTTTTTTAATAACTTAGCACCATTACTGCCCTTCCTCCAGTACCTCTTCCCAATTTGCATGTGTTATGATTAGGTTTAATTTAAGCCTGACAGAATCATCCTGCTGAGGTTCATATCCATACTTTGGAGAGAAAATACGACTTTCATGGGTTTTAGTGTCACAGTTCTAGTCAGCTTCAGAGTTGTATGGACTTTTCAGATCTTCTGCCATTATTATTAGTGAATGTTCACCATGCACCTAATGGAACATTTTTAGTGCAACTGTTTAACCATGACCAGCTGTGGGCATGGCACTGTACCTCTGGAAACTGGATGTGTGTATTTTCTACCCTTATTCATCACCATCCACACTAAGATTGTATCTCTCTTTTGACTTCTTTGTCACTGTCTTCCACAGTTGTTTTTTTTCAGGAATATGACATGAGTTTTCAGCCCTTTCTGTGATAAAAACCCCCAATCTGATGTATCTGTTGCCTAGAAATAGCTCTATACACTGTGCTGAACTTTATACTTAATTAAAAAAAATGTGAATGTTGTAGCCTCAGTTCTAAAATACCTTAGTGTCTTGAACAAAATAGTTACAAACAAACAGATCCAACTAGAAATCTGTATTTCTAACCCTGTTTTCTTAACAACACATAGGGATATATCCACAAGAGCTATGGAGACATTTCCCTGGATGTGTGGAGAAGTGAGATGCTTTTCAGAGAGGTATCTGATATTTTAAGTTCTCCCTCTTCATTTACTATGGAGCAAGAATAGAGAGATTAACTTGAAATATGACTGTAGCCTTAAGAATAATTTCTTATATGGCTCTAGCTAATATCTGAGGGTTAGGGGGTTTATCCCTTGGTAGAACCCTACCTTCTCACCCTTTAATGAGGTAACAAATTGGTTTGAAGGAGTTTCTTACCTCAGCATGTTTCCTATTCTCTTTATGAACAGCAGAAAACTGGAGTTTGAGTGCACCAATGATCAGCAGTGATTGTGAAACAGCCTAGGAGCCTTTAGAAATATGGATCTAAGGAGCAAATTCCTCTGTTCTGTGCTTCCACTGCACTTGGTGATTATTATAAGAAAAAGTTATCATTGATTCCAACACAAGCTACTTAAGCATGAGGATTTTTGGAGAAACTCTATTACACTTCTTCACCCTGTTGTTTCCCTACTGTTTGAGGAATACTTTTTGAAAGCTACCACTTTCCCAATATATTGTGTCTTCAACAAACCCTATGCAATTATTGCAGAAGTTTAGATTTTAACTAGTGAGACATGAATGGCTAAATGAAAAAAAGAAACCAAAAAACAACAAAAAATGCAAACCAAATATGACACTGAAAAATCGAGTCCTGTGTGCAGGTTTGGACACCACAACATAAAAAAGACAATAAGATGTTGGGAAACATGCAAAGGAGGGCCACAAGAATTGTAAATCACCTTGAGGGAAAGCTGTATGGCTGAGGTCACTTGGTCTGTTCAGCTTGGAGAAGAGGAGGCTGAGGGAGAGCTCATTGCAGCCCTCAACTTTCTTGTAAGGCAAAGAGGAGAGGCAGGCACTGACCCCTTCTCTCTGGTGACCAGTGACAGGACCTGTGGGAATGGCCTGAAACTGTGTCAGGGGAGGGGTAGGCTGGATATTAGGAAAATGTTCTTCACCCCAAGGATGGCTGGGCACTGGAACAGGCTCTCCAGGGAAGTGGTCACAGTGCCAAGCCTACAGAATCCAGCTGTCTGGACAATGCTCTCAGCACATGATGTGACTCTTGGGGTATTGTACACAGGGTCAGGAGTTGGACTCGATTATCCTTGAGCATCCATTCCAACTCAGATTATTTTATGATTCTCTGATTCTGTCCCTCACGTCTGTCAGTCCCTTTAATCAACTCGTGTAGCTGGACTTACCCTGTGTGCACAGAGATGTCTCAGAGAGCTATCCAGTGATAAACTGGGACCTGGCCTTGCAGCCCTGCTCCCTGCAGGCCAGTGCTGGTCACATCAGTCCCTCTGAAAACAGGAAATTTCCACCTGCTGCTTCATGGTCAACTGCAGGACTTGTAACAGCCCTGATCTTTCCAGATCGTAATCTCTATTCTGAAGAATAAAAATAATAAATGTGTTTCTTGCCTTGCTAACTGACACCAGAACATTTCAGGTAAGGTTATGTTTTGGAGAGTGTGCATGGTCATGTATTCATTCACTGCTTGAGACATCTCCAAGCATCCATTTGAGTGCTACCAGCATGGAAGTCAATAACAATTAAATAATTCAGTAAGACAAAATAGCAAGTTTATAATGGTAGGAAACATTCTCAAGTGAAAAAAGCTTGTGATTTTTTGGCTTATTACCCTGCAAAACAGTCCTGCATTTGCTGATTTCTGATTGACATGGAATCGTTTACTAAGTGCAAATTAAAATTAATTGCTTAAGTCCTACTTACAAAAAGCACACAATGGAACATATCTTGCAAGGGCCTTTGCCTACACTTTATCATGTGCAAATATTTAGAAATCTGATCACAGTTTTGGAGCATCTGGTAACCTCTGTCCAAGCCTCCTAAGTGCATCCTTTTCCCCTGCTCTTTAGAACAAACATGGAAGCATAGAATTGGGTCACAAAGTCATAAAGGGTGGAAATAGCCTCCAAGATCATTGAGGCAAGCCACTAACCCAACCCCACCATATTTACCACTAAACTATGTCCCCAGGTGCCTCATCTACATGCCTTTTGAACACTTCCAGGGTGATATGCCTATCAACTAATACCAGGTTAAATAACCATGCAATTTAAACTTGATTTTTTTCCATAATCTTGCCATATCCATAGAGCGAGTTAGCGGCTGACAGCAAGATTAGTAGGTTATGCAGTTTTGATTAGCACCAAGTATATTTTAATAGATAAGTCAGAAGCAATCTGGAAATGTTTGTTGATAAAGATAATTGGGAATATAAATTCAAGTATGACTAGAGAGAACACGTGATTATCAAAAGTATGCTTCATGTTCTCAATGTTAAATTATTCCATGCACTCTTGTAAAACTAATCACAAGCAAACATTGCCCAGACTGAAGCTGCTCAAATGATCTGTGACTCCCGAGTATTTACAATACAGTTCACCTTCTAGCTGAGGAATGTCATTGAAAATACCAAGTGAAGCTGAAAGCTTCATAGGTCTGATATACCAGTATTGTTAATTTCAGCATTTCCCCACCATTGTCAGTCTTTTCACGTGTTCAGTGAAACCATCCCTCCCTCATCCTTTTTAGTCTTCCAGTGCATTTTCAGTTCTTGCAGGGAAGAGCAGTTATGACTCCTTTTTCTATGGTGTTGGTTTTGGCTCACAGAGCTTGGCAGCATTTGCAGTGCACACTTCCAAGGGCACTGTTAGTCCTGGGAGTATTGTCTTGGTTGGGTTGTTATGGGGCAGGATGCTGATTCCCCACTCAGTCCTGAATTTCACAAAACACAGGATCCTTCCTCTGTAATTTTTCTCATCTGTTATCTGTCCATAGACATCTCTAAACAGCTTCCTCCTGCAGGCATGGACACCAGTAAGTTCCACTTCCAAGACCGCTTCCAGGTCAATGACTTACACAGATACAGCTGGCATTCTTTTCACAAGTGCACTAATTGTTTTACGGAGTGTCTGGACAGAAATGGCAAACAACAAATATATTGAAAAGCCAGTCACAAAAGCCTGATCCAATTTTTTTGAAAAAGTGGAAGAAAACTGAGTCCTGATTGGAATTATGCCTCAGTTTGAGGGTTAAACTAGACGACAAAGTTATTTTCATTACTACTTATTTTATGTTCCTCTATTTTGGAGGAGCTAGGTAACTTCAGTTCCCAAAGGCATTTCATGCCCACAGACCTACTTTCATTTGGCTGTGCAACAATTCTGGTGACCTCCAAGGCACAATCATGTGTCTACCAAAACAAGTAGTTAAGGTTTCCAATGAAGATCCTGAATTAGGTTTAGAGAGTTGGTATGTGTCACTTCTGGGGACTCTATCTGAACTTTTAATAGACTGTTTTAAAAATATTTCATGGCTTAAGCAATTTATTCCCTTTTACTTGTTTTAATGTTTTGAACCACACAATCCTTTTCAAAGCTGTCTGATTATCTTATACCCTCTAATTTGTATACAATATAAAAAAGATATTTGGGCAGATTTTCCCTCCCTGAATTAAAACAACTCATGAAACCAATCTTCTTTTAGAGAAATACATCAGTGATTGATACCGAGCTCAGAACACAAGGAAAGATCTATATAAATTTTGTGATTCGCTTGTTTTCTTCGGGTTTGCTTTTTGTTTATTTTAATTTACCAAATTAAAAAAAAAAAAAAAAAAAAAAAAAAAGGAAAAATCTTATAGTTAGGATACAGTTTTTGTCATAGTGTAATAAGTTGACTAATCCTCCCTTCAACAACACTGCTTCCAGTTCATCCTTCAGATCTCTCCTATGTGTGGACTCTGCCTTGATGCTTCTCTCACTTTCATGGCTGCAAAGGAGCACAGATATCTGTAAAGTCAATGAACATTTGATAGTCTCAAAGTGAGAGTGAAAGTAAAATAATTCCTTTATTCTTAGCAGTGTATTTGCCTAAATGCCCTGGAGAAAACCCATGAGACATTTCACACTCTAACAAGCCTGTTATTAATACAGATCCTGAGGCTGTTGATACCTCAGTAAAATATTTTCAGCTGTTTTTAGCACCAGCATCATTTCATTTGAGAAGAAAGAATGTTCTAGTCTCAGTAAATGTATTGGTTTATTGTGATCCCTGTTTTCATAAATTTATAGGAACTGCATAATGGAAAACCTTCCTAAAAGTAAAATAGAAAACTAAGAAATGAGCTTTTTAAAATCACCAATCAAAATGAAAAACAGCTTCAGTGAAGGAGGATGAGAGCAGGTATTTATTTTACAACATTTTTGTCTGACTTATGAAGTGAAATTGCAGATATATATTTTTTCAATGTCTTTTCCAGTTAGAACTCAAATTTACTGGGGACATGGATCATCCTTTCCCTCTCATAAAATAAAAAATATAGTGGACTTAAATGTCCATCTTCGTAGCTGAAACTGGACAGGAATTTTTTTAGGATCACTCAGCTGGTGGGTGACCATTTTCAACAGTTTGGCAGGCAGAGGGTTGGTGGGATGGGGAGGATGGGCAGGAAGGCAGACTGTCCCAAAAAGCCCTTGCTCATCTCTTTGTGGCACTGAGTGGCAAAGGAGCCTGTGTTCTTGCCAGGGAGCCTCTGGGACAAATCAAATGTGTGCCCTGAGCCAGGGAGGGGCAACTGGCTGGAAGCCAGAGCAGAGGCAGCAGGGACACAAAGAGCATAAGGGAAGCATAGGTACATAAATGAACGTGCTTGAGAGAGGATTTAATTACCAGGGAGCTTTGTTCTGAACAGAAGCCTCAAAATGGATAGAAGGTCATTTTAACCAGCAAAATGGTTTAAACAATTAAGTGAAACTATTAATCAGAAAATCTTTGACTCATAGTGGGAGTAACTACCTAGAGATTTTGAAAAATAGGGACACTAGACATTTTGAAAAATGTTCACTTAGTGATCATTTGCATCTGATTTAAATTTTGTCCATAGATAAATGGCCACAGGGTTTCTTTCCTCTGTGCCTGATGTCAATCAAGATCAATAGAGATGTCTGGAGATGTCAACTGGGGGCAGCCACGTACAAGCAATTGCAGCACCTTCCAGCACCTAAAGGGGGGCTATGAGATGGTTGGAGAGGGACTTTTTAAAATGTCATGCAGTGATAGGAAAAGCTGCAAACTGAAAAAGAGTAGATTGGATATTAGGAAGAAATACTTTCCCGTGGTGGTGTTGAGGCAAAGGAACAGGTTGCCCAGAGAAGTTGTGGATGCCCAATCCCTGGAATTGTCCAAAGCCAAGCTGGATGGGACTTTGAGCAGCCTGGTCCAGTGGAAGGTGTCTCTGTCCATGGAAGGGGGTTGGAACTAGATGATCTTAAGGGTCTCTTCTTACCTAAACCATTGTATGATTCATAAATGCATAGTCAGTGCAGCTGTCAACAGTAAAATAGTGGTGTGGATCCCATTTTGCCCTTTCCATCATGTTATGCTGCTGAATTTTAATATTTACTCTTTATTCATGCTTGATTTTTTGGTTTTTTCTTTAGCTTTTTTTTTTTTTTTTTTTGGCATTTTTTAACATGGGACTGCCATGCATGTTTAGGGCCTCCTCCCTGCTTTTGGGTGACACAGTTATGGGGGGAGTCAGTAACCAGTTTGTTTTATATAACATAACATGGCATCTCAAAGTCTTTCACACTTCCTAGTACTGTAGTTATTCACACCCATTTTCAGCAGGATCTTTGTTGAAATCCCTAAAGTCAAACATGATTTAAATAACTTTCTCAGCTCTCTCCATGGCTTTGATTGCTTTTGTCACCATAATACTATTCAAAATGAGAGCAATAATGGCTAAAGAAAAATCCTGGAAAGAGATGCTTAGTGGAAAGGGAAATTGAGGGTAAAGGGTACTACCTAGATCAGTGATTCTACTTATTAGTAACCACAGGAAATCCAGAAAGTACAAATGTGGCATACATAACGAAGCTGAAACCTGACATGAGAGCTGTCTCACTTCAGATACGGCAGTCCTGTGTCCTGGTTCTGAGCCTGCCATGTGACTACACATATTCAGGGTATGTCAAACAAGATTCACATCTCTGAAAGCAAAAAGTGATAGTCTACATCACTGGATACAGACAGAGATAATGTCAGCTATTGATACAAGGTGCTTTCAGTCCACCAGAAGTTCTTCACAGAATTCTTTTTGCTCTTCTTCTCTTTTAGTGTAGGGCTGAAAACAATTTTCTCTGGACCATTTAATTCTCCTGTCAGGGTATGCTTGCAGGTCTGCTAATTCATGAACCAGTAAGTCTGATTTATGGTGCATGACATTACCAGTGCAAGATGGAAGAATGAAGTGGAGAAGTTCTTTATATCATACTGGGATTAAAATTCACATGGCAGAGTCAACACTGCTCCTATGCAATTTTTGTCCTCTCTTGCATTGGAAAGTTTAGCTGATGTTTACACAGCACATAAAGTTGCCTGAAAAATGGATCAAAAGTAGAATTCTCATAATAAAATATTTTACTTCCTTTGCATAAAGCTCAGGTAAAATTAACAACTATGACAAAATAACACAGCCTTTTGTTTTCTAGGTATAATGAGATCACTCTTACTGTGGATATCTAGGTCAGTGAATATTTCATTGTTCATACAAGAAGAAATCCCCAAAATTCTTGGTAAACAACCAGTCTGACATCCTGGTCTATGCAGACCACAAAATTTCAAGCAAAAATTTCTTTCTCAAGCATCTAATTTCTCACTGAGTTACAATGCTTTGTCTGGAAAAGAGCTGCATATTTTAGCCATCTTCTTCTAGTGCTTTATTAAATAGTGTCTAGTGCTCAAAAATACTTAATAAATAATATTACTGAAGAATTTTTGCTTCTATTTTTAGAAGCTCTGAGTTTTAGAAAATTGAGGCTGATTTAACTTCTGAATAAACTGCAGACAGCTGGCAGAACCAGAAAGACAACATTTCTAAAATGAATTAGACAGTAAATACTAACTGCTCATTGTAGCTCCCAATTTACTCTGAGAATATGGAAATTCTTTGCCCAGAGTGCAGGAACAGTAAGAACTAGTCTTGCTTGTGGCACCTTGAAGGTCAATGAGACATGTGCCCTAAAAGTCCTAATTGCTTCTGAAAAAAAAAAAAAAGAGAATTTTTAAATAGTAATATCTAGTTAATAATGGATTTTTGATGCAGAGGGGTGAGGCACCAGATTCACATCAACATTTGAACTTGATCTGCTTCTATTTCAGTTATAAACCTACATGAAAATCCTTCTCAAAGATTACATAACAGTAAAGAGAACTTAGAGTAAAATACCATTGATAAAAAAATAATCTACTGATATTACACTGAAGAAGACAGAGGATTAAGCTGCAGGCAGTGGAAATCCACATCATTCATGGTTTCTAATGTACATCTGAGAAAGGAGCTGCTCCTGTGCTGAAGCCAGAAGTCTTAATTAAATCCAATTGAAGGAATTGGGGAGTTTGATCCCAAAAGTGCAGAAAACACAGGAGTGTAAACAAAGCTGATCAGAGAAGTGAAATACTGAGTGTGCCAAACTGAAGAGGGAATAATCATAAAGCAATACAAGCAGAGGCATTGTTAAAATTTCTAATGCTGAGGGAATAAATAGAGAAGGCAAGTGATTAAAATGATGCAGATTGATCTTTCCTGTAAAAGGACTAAATACTTTGCCTGCACATTTTGAAATTTTGAATAATGTTGTCAAAGCTTAGGAGTTTGAAGAATTAATCTTTATAGTTTAAAATAGATACGGCGGTAATAGAAATAATAATAATAGTAATAATAGTAATAATAGTAATAATAGTAATAGTAATAGTAATAATAATAATAATAATAATAATAATAATAATAATAATAATAATAATAAAAATGAAATTAAATTGTTAATCTGAAGTGCTGACCAACAGCTTCTTTCTAACTAATCAGAAGGAGAACATTTCTTTCAGCAAGAATTTAGCCATGAACTTCATTTAGCAATGAAATTACTTAGCCATAAATCTCATTGAGAAGCATCTTATTTCAGAAAATATCTCTTATTATATCACTTTTCAATTCTTTTGTCTTCAGTTTTGATGACTTTGATTTCTTCCAGCGAATTAAAAAGCCCCAGGAGGATCTACAGTCCTATATCCAAGCTATGGCAGTGGGAAGCAGAAGAATGTGTTTTACTTGTGTCATTCTCCTACTGGTATCACATATGACATTATTGACAGCCAAAACCTACTTGACTATATTGAATATTTTGGCTTTATGTTTATTCCCAGCTATCATAGAAAGGTAAAGGTAAAAACTCTTCCTTTTTGTTTCTAAGCTAGTTCCAGCTGGACATGAAGATTCTGGTCATATTTTCAAGCTGTCCTTCCAACTGATGAAACTGTTCTGTTTGTCAGTAATAACATACAAGGGACACACACACGTGCTACATTTCAGGCATCACCTCAAATCCTGCTTCAACTCATTCCTCTTTCCTATTCCTCCTTTCACATTCTAATCAGTAGTCAAACAGAAAACCCCATAACTGAAATCCCAATTATTTTTTAATAGTCTTATCCATATGGAAAGCTGTTCGAGTCAGAGAGGGCTATGGAATAAATGATCATTAATCAGAATAGAAAATTTCAGTGTTTTCCTAGCCTTTGGCAGCACTCTATGAAAACGTTCCAAGGCTTAATAGGAGTATGAAAAACACTTCCCAATTTTATTTCCATTTTCCTAGAAATGAACCATAAATAATATATAAGAATGTCACTTTATTTTGTATATATTTCTCTCTTCTATGTCAAATTAATTCTTCTTTATTGCCCACTGCAGATGATCTTGAATCAAAGTACACCTGATCTGTTGCTCTTGAGGTGCCTGATACATAGTTATTATATAAGCCTGATATAAACCAAGAGGTTATAGATACTAGCTGGGGAGAAGAAAAAGAAGTTGCACATTGTCCTAGAGAATAATGGAATATAATAAAACTTGCTCAAAAATTCTAATTACTAAATATCTAGAATGAAAAACTGTGATCCCATGACACTTTATGGATAAACAGGTTCCAGGTAATTTTTTGATAACTTCTGCATATCTTGTTCAGACATCACAGTTTAACAAAATTTAAAACCACGGCATTTTCATCTGGCACCAGAGGTTCATTGCTTCTGAAAAATCTCATTCATTCTGCTTATGCAAAAGCCTGTCTCATAAAATATGTATGTCCTTTCAATGTTAACTTGATGTGTACAGTCTCCAGTGAAGCCTTCAAATCAGTTCTGAGCATTCCTGTGTGCTGTACAGGTTGCTTTCCCAATAAGGATGGTCACCTGAGAAGGGAATAAGTGGCTACAAGATTTTCACAGTGAAATACATCACTAAGCTGGACAGCAGGAGAAAATATAGCTAAGCCAAATGCTTCAGCAGAAGGAACTCCAATTATACTCTCCAGAGGTGATTTTAGAGGTGATACCATAAGTTACAAATAAAATTCAGAGTTTACACAGAACAGCCACCCATTTAAGAAACTTAAAGAAGTCTTTCCATTGCTATCAGAAAAAAAAAAAAAAAAAAAAAAAAAAAAAAAAAAAAAAAAAAAAAAAGAACCCAAACAACTCTCTTGACGACATGACCCTTGAGGAAGAGCTCCAGACACAATCCTTCATTACATCAGCTGGGGACTTAACCCTTGAGTTCTCAAGGTGTTTTAGATATTAGGGAATCAATTCCACCAGAAGGGCTCAGCCTTTCCTGTGGGCAGAGGGCTATAGCTGATGTGCAGAGCTGGCAGATGCACAAATGGAATTATGCAGCCCTCGTGTTGTGGGTAACCAGTGTGCCTCAACAATTTCTCTTGCCGAGTGCTGGGTTTTCCCTGACAACTGTGTTCTCACAGACAGACAGTGCCATTGCACATCACATATTCCACAAAGGTGTGACCATGAGATTCCTCTGACCCTAGAAAACATTTCACAGATGTTGCTTCATAGCTATATAATAGACACTGGACTTGATCTGCTTGTAGGAGAAGAAGGATTTTTTGAGATTCAAGAAGTTTTTTAAAAGGACTTTGCTTTCTCTCTGATAAGTCAAGCAGCCCTCCAACCCTTCTCTTTAGAAGGAGAAATAATGTTACCAACTTTCCAAGTCTTTAAGTAAGAATTACTCTGTGTGTTTCTTATGCTGGTGACAGGTTGAGAAAGAATTCTTGTTATCAGGTAGCAATTTACTTCTAATTATAAAACACCTTTTTGGATAATTTGATTACTTTCAGCTTGTCTAGGTTTACAAACTAATTTTTTTCAGATTTCCAGCACTGCTTATTACATATCCAATAAATCATGAAAGCTGTTAATTTAATGGGGCTTTGAAGTAACAAATAATTACAAGGGTGACATGTTCTGTAGATATAGATAAATCCTAATATAAATTATAACTCTGCATTCGCACAAAGTCTGTCCCAAATTCTAAGGTAAATCTTCTTTGGATGATTACCCATTTTCAGAGAATCATAGAATCCTAGAACATGCTGAGCTCAATCAGTATCATTGAGTCCAACTCGACATCCTGATGCAAAAGCCTGGCCTTGCCTATAATTATACCAGTGAAATTTAAACCAAGATCAAATCCAAACAGAATGATTCAATGTTCTGTGGTCTCTTTACATCCTTCTATTTCAAGGCTTGTAATTGCATATCCCACTATTCACACAATTGTTTTGCAACTTTAGCACCAAGCTAGCACCCTTTCCCTACCTGAAATTTATTCCATTTAAGCTCCTCCATTTCACACCCTCCAGCTCACCTCACCTAAATGATACTGGATTCCCTCCCATAACAGTGATCCCAAAGGATTTAATCAGATTACAGAAAAGAAATATGAATTTGAGAACCACATCAGAAGGAGGACCAGTAGGGAGGTATCAGACAGCACTCTAAGAAACAGAATCTGCTGGGTGACTGGATAGATTTGGGGACATATGAAAAGTTTTTAGGTGGACTTAACTGCAGCATCTGCCAGACATACTTTCTGTTTTGTACAGCAGAAAAGATTCATTTTCTTGTTATCTATTCTCCTAATTATTCCAGTTCATTGAGCAAACTCCACATTTAAGGAGTGAGATTAATAGAGTATGAGATTAATAAGAGTATGTTCAGTGAAGTACCAGCTCTGGCCTGGGGGTACCATAGCTACGTTACCATTAAGTTCCACCAGGGCTCGTTATTTCCTTAACAGTTCAATTTATTTTGGGCACAGCACAACTCTGCCTTTACTCCTGCTTTTAGCTCCATGACTCACTTGGCTGTCTTTCAGCCCTACCGGACTGCAAAGTGCAAACAGAGCCTAAATTCTTTACACAGCTCTGCTGCCTTGTTAATAAGATGTGTGAACAGAGAAATCCACCTTTTCCTTCCCTCACAACTCCTCCTTCACTGCAGAAAAATGACTCTATGGGTTACTCTTAATGTGTTCCCACCTTCTCCATTTCCCCTGAAGTCTGCAGGGCCTGGGCTGTGCTGACTTTGTGCACAAAGCAGACCGTCACAGCTTGAGAAATAAAGAATCCATAATGAGGCAGGATGGAATGAATGCAATAGGTGGAGATGCTTCAGGAGGACAGATATCAAAGAATAAGTTAACTGCTCCAAAGCACCTACATTTGTGGCCAATTTCTATGCACTGAACGTACTGGGGCCTCTAGGAAACTGGTATCATTAGACTAAAATTTATCCTTTGTCAATACACCTTCAGGCAACACATCTCCTTTTGCCTTGACTACTTGTATTTTATATGAATGCCTTTCTTCACAGAATTCTGTTCTAATTCTTGCATGGTCAACCATGCAACAAGACTACTGTTGACAGACCTCAAATCTCCTTGGCACATCATTCAGAACCCTTGGGCATGGTTTTGTAACCAGCTGGGGTGGAAGCCAGCTCTAACTAAATAAAAGATTAGCTGTTGGCTGTTGGCAATTGTCCCCATAATTTGAAATCTCACTACACTTCAGTCTGCTGTGGTTTTGTTTTCCTGAGCCTTTCAGCCGAGCCGTTACAGTCCTCAGACTATGAAGAAGAAAGAATTTCTTTTGATCTGTTGTGTGAAAGTTAATCTTGAAATTAAAAAGAAAAAACAACAAAAGACAAAAATTTGAGGCTTTTTTTTCCCTGCAGGATGGAGAAAATATCTCATAAATGTTTTAACTTATGTTTTCACATGTCAGTAAAACTAGCAGTAGGAAATTTCTCCACACATGACTGCAAGAATGCAAAGCATCAGCTAGGTAAACTCCAAGTCTTATTTAGATAATTGGCAAAAAGGAGTAGTTACAGAATTCCCATCAAATACTTCACTGAAAAGTCCAGAATAGCCCAGTTTAAATTCCATATACTTTCTTTCAGAGGGCATCTTCGGAGCTGTTGGCCCTTTACAGCTCTATTCAGTTCAGAGGCAAAATGAAGGGAAATATACCAAATGCAGTAGCACTGCAGATGTCAGGGTGATGGCCACAATCTCCAGCAATTGTTACTAGGGCTGAGCTCATCTTCAGTCAAATCACAATGTCAGACAGTATGAGCATCTCTCAGTCTCCCTGCTACCCTGACTGCAGCTCAAATCCATGACCTTACACCACCTTTTCCCCGAGCTAAGCAAACACTTTTCATTTTGCAGCAGGCTCAATGCAACGATGTCTGCAGGTCTGTGACTGCAGAGGTAGCTTGCTGCACCCACTCAGTCACTCCATGGTCACTGATCTGTATCAAATGGCTTCTCTGCACAGTAAATATTTTCTGGAGCAGTGGTTTCTCATTGACTTTCTGCATGAACACCTTTGTATAGATTGTCTGTATATTTGATCTAATTTAAAATTAAATCAGGTTACGGCAATATGGATTATATTGCATGAATTATACCAGACCAACTTAAATTTTAAAAAGGTACCTCTAGCTTAAAAACATTGAAATATGGATGTAGAAACCATTCTTCTTCAAATGCTGCTAAGAGAAAGATTGTCATCACTGCTCACTAATATAACTCATTAATATAACTCATACTAGTGAGAAAAACCTATTCTCCTTATACTAACCTCATAACAAGATCTTTCCTATATAGAAAAAAATTGAACAGAGACATCACACCTTGATCAGCCAGTAAGGCTCGTACCATAATAAAGATTTTGCTTGGGAGTCTAGTTTCAAAATTGACAGGACTGATGTTCCCATGGAACTCTTTCTGTAGAGGAAACATGAAGCTGCTGTACCTCCCTCATACTGTGTATATATGATGTTTATGTCCCTCTTTTAAGCAACATGAGAGTTTTTGAGGTATGGTCAGGGCAGCAATGTGTACAGAGATGTTTGTGCCTTGCAGAGGCTTTTGCTATGATGGAGTATTTACAGCTGTTCCTTGTGGTACTAATAGTTGAGGCTAGATTTCCTGCAGGAAACATGATCAACAACAACAACAAAAAGTGACAGTAGGACCATCAGTTTGATAGTTAGGTAAGGGGGAGATTTGAGTGGTGCCATATCCTGTCATATTTTCCAACAGGAAATATTAGGCACAGGAAAATGATTTAACTGCTTCTGTAGACCAAAGGTTGAACAGACAAGGGAGGAGTAGAAAACACATGCAGAGACTCACACTGTTCTTTCTTCATGCCATTCCTCATAATCTGTCCTATGCCTTCAGTGAAATTTAGTAGAATCCTTCTTTTCTGGGAGAGATTTGTGAGTTGTAACAATAAAGTCCTTGGGACTTTGGCACTGTAATTTGCTGCTGTGACAGTCACAGGGATATTATAAAATAAGCTCCTACAAGGTCTCCATGCCTCTAGACAAGAGGCAGTGAAAGAAAGGGGACAAGAAATTATATGTGAAAGTTTGGAGAAAATAAGATTTTTCTTTTCAAACCATCAGTAAAATAGGTTTTGATGCTGTTCCAGCTAAAATCCGTGGGAGTTTTGTCACTGATTTCAACAGGAGCAGAATCAAGAACAGTTTTTTTATGGAGATTATTATGCAAAAACAAGAGATGTGAGCAGCAAAAAACCTCTATAATCCCTTATGAAAAATCCTTTCCTGTCTCTTGAATGTACTGGCTGTTGTCGCCACTATCCTACATGAAAAAGAAAAGGGCTAAACATCGGAAAGATGATATTGTTTGTAACCTCTAAAGGATATAATTCTGCTTTTGATAAGAGAGATCTGACTGCTCTCCTCAACTGAGGAAATCACATGGTCCCAGGAAGGCTTTGCGTGCAATTACGCTCTCGGCTGAGACAAAGGTAAAACACTTGAGTGCCAAGTCAGATTAACTGTTCAAAGGGCTGGAGACCAGATCCTCAGGCTCTCACTCACATAAGCAAGTTTGGAGAAGGAATTTTTTCATGATTAAAACTGAAGAATTTGGCTGTGAAATAATGAAACTTATCCCAGCAATTCTTTCCCAGTGTTTTTAAGTTAATAATTAAAAAGAGAATGGAATCCTACTCTTTGAATGGCACAGCCAACCTCAAGGCAGTCAGAATAAGGGGATGTTAGAGCACACAGGATATTTATCCTTTACAGCAAGGGATTATTAACATGGAGATAGAGGAGCTCTTATAAAACCATCCATGAAAATGGATATTACAGTCATGCTGCAGGAAGGAAAAGGAAGGCACAGAGATATAAGCAAGGTTTTCACCATTAAACCATAGGGGACTGACTCTGTTACAGTCCCATGGATACCAGAGCATGTCTCTGAACATCCAGTCCATCGTGTATGAGCAAGAATTGGATGCAGCACACCCTGCTCATTAGACATACTTTTGGCATATGCAGTGCATCGTAAGAAAAATCCCAGAAATAGAGGAAACAAAAGTTGACAAACTATTTCATTTCAGGAAAAGGGGAAGCTTGGGTTTGTGTATATGTGTGCTTCCAAAGGGGTCATTGTTATTGTACAGATGTTAATATAAATAATATTAATATATAAATAAAAATACAATAACATTATTGTGTTCTTCTTCCTCACAAACAAAGACATCAGAGCCCTTGAATTCAATGTGCACCCCTTGAAGTGAGAGTCTCACACTGATGTCAGTGGAAAAGTTGGTTCTGCAATGAACACACAACAACAACATTAAGGAAGTCATTGTTCAACTATGAGAGCAGATTTTTGCCATCAATGTTTTAATCAAGTCACAAGCAAAGATATATGTCTTATGGCTTTGGCTGTTCCCCAGGTCTGTGGCAGATATTCTATACAGATTTACAGGGCACTTTGCCATTGCTCTGTCCATTTCTCGTATTTTATATTTCCATACATCATCTTGATTTCAGTAAAGCTTCCACTGTCTGTATATGACGCTTCTTGTGTTCTCAGAAAGAAAACAATAAGCTGCAATTTCAAAACAAAGGACAGAACAAATAGAAAGATAAATGTTTGCAAGGAAAATAGACCCAACCTTAAAGAGAAAGAAAGAATAATTATAACCGTTAAAGTTTGGAAACCAGTAAAACATTCTCTGCATTTCTCAGTTTTATGCAATAGTGAAATAAGTCTAAGCTCAGCTCTGTAGAAGATATGAGAACAAGTATCCAATGTGGAGCATTTCTTGTTATCATTAGGCTTAAAATGGCTATTTTTCACCATTGCTGAAACACAGTATATTAATTTTAAAACTCTTGCTGACCTAATTAATGAACCTTTCTCTTTTTTGTCACAAAGATTATACTGCCCTTTTGAGCTGCTTGTAAAGTGAAAAAAAAAGTGTCTAAGTATCAGTGAGGTCCATTACTTTTTTTCTGGATTGAACATTGGTGTTTACTGTTCCTCCAAATTCAGGGCTCTCATCTGCAGGGTGTCCCAGTGCTCCACAGTTCCATCACACTGGGGAAAACCACAATTTTTTCAGCAATGCTACTAGTTATTAGCAGTAGGCCACTGATGATGATGATAATGATGATCAATATTATTTCTAGTAATTATTTTTAAAAACTGCAACCTGAAATTCCTAGTCTTATTATCTCCACTTATGAAAGAACAGGTACTGAATATGTTATATTTAGAATGCTCCACCTCACAAAAGTCCATTAAAAAATCTAATGAGCCTAGGGCACAATGGTAATCTCTTTCAGTGTACCTTTATTTCCATAGTGTTGACATATTGAGAGTAATGCAGGTTTTGTGGTCAACTGAGATTTTAGAAGTTAGCATACAGGTGCAGGCCTAGATTTCCACTGCTATACATTTCAAGTTTTTCTCACCATATTCACCTAGACAAAAGCAATTTTTCTTTTAAATTTCCAATTTTAATGTCATTTTAACAGTTAATTCCCTGAGTTTCTTCTGTACCAGACATTCATTATTTCTACTCTCTTTCCAAGATGATAATTGGGAGTGAAGGGTAAGCCCTTCCTTTTGGTTTGAACTCAGCATAAATAAGAACACCTTCCTCCCAAAAAATTCGAAGAAAACCAAGCAAACCCAGAGAAAAACAAACAGCAGGATGACTCATCTTACTGGGGATAAATGCTCTCCTATTAGAAATACTGTGTGGGTGGATCTGATCTGCTGTAGTCCATCTTTGGTACACTGAATAAATAAACAACCAAAAACTCCCCAATTTTGGCTCCTGATTCACAATGTTGCCAGAGAAGATGCAGTAGTGGTCATATAGCACAATGAAAGATAAAGCAGGTCAAGAGTATTTCAAATTCTGGGAAAAAAAATTATTAATAAAGTGGCCCACAGCTGGTGTTTTTTACAGAGCAGCAACCATAAATTTCCAACTGACTCTTCCTGAGGCCTGGCACTAACAATTAATTCAGAGAATAAAATCTAGACAGGCACAAATTATTCACAAATTTTTCTTGTCTTAAGGAGAAAGATACAAGACTGACAATAAAATGCAAAACATCAGTTAAGCTGAGCTTTAACTAGTGTTATTCTGAAGGAGCTTTAAGTTATTTCTCAGCATCTCTCAGCTATCAATGTGTCAAGAAGACTTCTCAAATTTCTAAATTTCTAAAGCATTTTTGGGGGGATATGAGAGATTCTCTACACTTCTGATCTTTTGAGGAAAGGAGTCTTGTGAAGAAGCCAGGGAAGGAATCAGCTGTATAAGAAGCCATGAAAACAAGGTGAAGAGTTGTTTAATGCTGCTCCATTGCTTGAAATGAAAATGATGATTCCAAAGTTTTTCCTTTTCAGCTGGATTGTTTGCGCATTCTGTTACAAACTGCTGGCCATGAATTGGTTAGGGTTTTATTATTCCCTGGAAATAATGAACAGTGATGCATTCTACATCTGAAAATAACTCTTTTTATCACTCAGGATCATCAGCTCCAGTAAGAGTCAAATAATCTGTCTGATTATCAAATTCTGCCACCTTCCATGCTGCTTCTCTTTATCAGAAGCTTTTCTTACCCCTCAAAAACCTCTGTAAATCTAGCCAACAACAACTGCTAAATATTTTATGCGGTTTCCATAATAAAAAATATTCTGCATCTGCCTTAAAATTGTTTTGTAAGGGCTCATAATCAATCAGACTCGGGTAGCTGTGAGCTCAGAGACTGCCATCAATGGCAGAACACCTTATGTATCTTCTGGGTTTCATAATAGACCTCTAAATAGATTCAACAATGCATTAAGTTGTTTAAATATTCATACCTGTTCCCTTACAAACAAGATTTAATATGTTTAATTTGAAAGGATAGTCAAATTTATAAACTCCATCCCTACCTCAAGCAACAGGCCATTACCATGTCCTCCTAAGGTAATGTTAGCAGCTCCACGCTATCATTCTGCAAGATGTATTAGCCAGATGTAAGTTAATTATTGGCTTGGAGAAAATTTATTATCAGCTATAAAGCTTTGCATGAAGTGTTGCTTGGAGAAGTGAAAAATGAAAGAAAAAAAGAAAGGGAAAGAATAAGTAAATGTTAAGCCTTGGGCATAGAATTTACATTTATAAGATTCTCTACGATTTACTGCTCCAGCTTGTTTTTCTTAGAAATGCCTTGGGTTTGTTTCAGATAAAATGCACTATAACGCTTACAGCATTAATTTGTTTAAGGTGCCCCTTACTCTGTGAGTATTCAAGTACAAAAGTGAGTGCCCCACAGCAAAACTCAAGTCATAGCCATGGCTTAGATACATCCCAAGGCGGCCAGAAAACCCATATGTGTACAATCCCTTATCCATCCCCATTCATCAAAATCTGCCCCAAGTCACCCTGACAACCAGAACTGCCTGGTTTTCTCACAGTGCCTGCATTTCCAGTCAGGGCTGCACCATGCCCTTGCAAGAAGTGCCCTGGCACTGTAAGCCCTGGGCACTCAGTACTGGAGTAGCCACGTGGTGCCCCGGGGGCAGGTCAGGGGAGTTCTGGAAAACATCAATCATTTATTCCTGGCTTTTTGCCACCTCTGATGGCAGTAATGGTGTGTTAATATGACTGCTTACAAATCAGAAGTAAAGGTAATGAATCAGTAGCTGAGTGAGACTGAGATCTCCTGCCTGCCAATATAACAGCCCTTCCCATCTTTCACCGCTTCAGTATTCCCTGGCAATTAGTAACTGCTGGTGAATATTGACTCCTGTGGATCATATTAGTATGATATTGGGGAATAATTCCAGTATTCCTGAGCTATTTATAGCTTCAGAGAGCCTGTCTGCTTGGCTCAGTGCCAATTTATGCCCTATAAGAGGCAGCAATTTTTAATGTAATTTTTTGTCATCCATATGCCCTCTCTTCAGAATGAGAAGAAATGGAATGGATTAAGCAGTGATATGTGTAGAAAAGATGAATAAATAAAAAGAAAAAAGGCTTTATCAGAAAAAGTTACATGCATGTTTTAAGTTGACAGGGAAGCACTGATTTAGAGAATTACTGCAAAGCATTCTATAAACTAATATCAAAAGAAGAAATTTTCACATTTTCATATTATTTTAAATTTTAAAAGAAATAGATCTAATCAAAGAGAGTAGAAACTGCAAACGGCAATTAAATACAAAAATTAATCAGCAAAGATAAGCATTAATTTACTGAACATTCCTATCAACATCACTGAGTTACATTTTTAGCACAACTTGGTTTTGATCAAATCTCATAAATACATATGAAATCTGGGCTTAAAAATTGAAAGAATATTTGTACAAACAGACATAAAAGTGTTTTATTCAAGTGAGTGGGGAGTGACAAGCTAGATTCAGAAACCAGCACGTGAACACAGAGAAACGAAATGGAAAGCACTTGAAAAAAGGATGACAGAGATTATTAGAAGGTGGATAACTCTTGTCTGAGACAGGTATTTTTAAAAATCCTTAAACTGGCAAAGCACTACTGATATTCCCAAAAGATCTTTTTCCATGAGTAATACTTATAAACTGTGAACTGGTGTTGCTAGAGTGAAGGAGAACAATTCTGAAAGTGGTATCATGGGGAATACATATGAAAATCCTGTTTGCTAACAGGGCTTGTGAACAGAAGTCCCCATACACTATGTTACAGACTGAGCTCTGAGAGGATTAAAACAGGCTGTTTCAAACCTTTTTATTTTCATTGCTTTTCCTCCGCAGTATTCAAGAGAACACCATCTTCACAGCTAGAGGGAGCTGGATTGTAAGAAGGTCCCTGTCAGCTGCACTGTGTATGTTGCAGGAAATCAGAGAGCTTTTCTGGAGCTCTGTTGATGCAATCAAGAAAAACAGCAGGATCCATGACTATCAATTACCAAGTCAAGAAGGACAATCTAGAAAGACATGAAACCATCGTGAGAATAGGAAATGCCCTGGATCTCCACCTGAGGTGGAGCAAAGCTGTCCTCCCTCCTCTGGAGCACAGTGACAGGAGGAAGGAAGGAAGGGATGTGAAAAGGGTTCCTTCCAACAAATGCCCCAGCACCAAGGGTGTACAGATGGGTAGGGATGGCTTCACACAGCCACACCTGGTTGCAAAAATATGCCTGTTCCCCACCTTGTAAAAAAAAATACCAATGGGTAATTATTTAGCAATACTTCAATGATCTACCCTGTTTTAAAGAAAATATAACACATCCATTATTAGGCCTGAGTGCCTAAAAACATTTGAAAAATATTTTACAAATCAAGAGTTGAGGGAGAATGTAGAATTGGCCCATCTGCCAAAGGCTAGTGCAAAGTCAACATAGCATTTATTGCCTCAAAATGAGTTTAAGGGACCCCTACTGTTCCATACTGGCCTTTCCCAAAAAGATGAGCTTCAAGAGCATTCAAATGGAAAATAATCCCCTTAACAATGAATACCCTGATAGAGGAAAAGGAGAGGTTTCTTGACGGGGTGAAATACATAAAACCCCCAGATCATATTGCAGAAATAAATGTCTGCAGAGAGTTAGAAAGAGAGGCAGCATATTTTTGCAATGCCACATCCAGGAAATTGAACCACATGTAAGCTTGAAAGAGATGTTATATTCTGAGCACAAAGAGCCCTGTATATTTTCAAATGTAAGGCAATCTAAACATCATAAACTCCTTTGAAATGTAATTTAATATTTCTTCAGTAATTCCAGGGGAAATAAAAGATTTATTTTAAATTCCCTTTCTAAATACCATCTAGCTGTTTCCATGATAGTTGCTTAAAGAGGAAAGAGGCAGAAATAATGCTGGAATCCTTCTGAGTAGTTTTTATTCCTGAATGCTGCCCAGCCTTTGGGCTATTTGCCCTTGCTCTTATCCTCATGTACTGATTTTCATGAAAGAAAAATGTCACTGCTCCAAACTACAAGCATCTTACATCAATTTAGGAGCTCTACAAAGGACTGTTTCACAAGGCAGCAGGTTGACAAAGGATCCCAGACAGCAAGAAAACAATCAAGGCTACAAAATGCAGCAGAAGCAGATAAGTTATTTTAATTGTATGGGGTTAAATGCTAATGGCACCATCTTCATTATTGTCTTTTCATGTATATCTACATATATAAATATGTATATATATTTCAGGAAGCTTTTTATGTTAGACCCACAGCTTGAAAGGGGCATTAAGTGTCTTTGGCAGATTCTTCATCTGCACAGTATCATCTATTTAATTAGTCATATTTTCAGGGATGGTTGTTTGTTTTAGTCCATTTTTATTGATTGTATTTTCAAATAATTATCACGGGCACATCTCTAAAGTTTTTATAAAAATACCCCAAGCATATAAATAATAGATCTTACACTTGATTCCACACAGTAGTAGCTCATTACCCACCAGGGTCATACTGTCTTTCTTTAGAACTTATGAGAAACCTGCTAGGAAACTAAATTTCCAGAAAGCTGTGAAATTACAGATGCACAAGTGAACAGCACTGTGATGTGATTCTACACAAGGATGCTCTCCTAGGCTCTGACACAGACTAACAACCCCTTGCTATGCCATGGAGCTATCAAAGCATTTAACTGCATGAAAAGCAGAAGAGAGAAAACAGGGCAAAAGAAATCAAAGAATTTCAGAACCAATCTGCAGCTGCATGAATATTTGCTAGCAATAGAAAATATGGATTGTGAGAACTGAGAACCTCTGAAGCCATTTCTAAATGGTGTCCAGATATTTAACACTGGACTGGAGACATAATATTAGTCCAGTCAGCAGTTTTGAAGATTCACACTTAGAAAATTATTGTGGACCAGTTACAAGAATAAACACCTGCAGTACAAAATTAATTTTTTTTAAAAAATACATGTAAGATGATCTTTTATCTCAAGTTTGCAACTTTTACGTTGTTTGAATACTTGGCTGTCTGCATTCTTTTTTTTTTACCCTGTATTATTTCACTAGTAATACGAAAGAAAAGAAAATAAAAGATGAACTCTAGAACGCATGGGAAATATAATATTTATTCCAGTTGAGAAGTTAATGGCTTTGCTGTTACAAATGGCACTGACCAATTATGCCTCATACCTGACAAGACTATAAAGAGCCACAACAACACAGAAATTGTTATAAAACGGTCCATGAACCTTCTTAGACATAATAGCCCAAACAAAATTGAAACCCACAACGTATATTTGAAATTTACCTGAACATGTTTATTTTTGACATAATTGATGGCCATGTAATTAATATTAGCTTTATTTTTAGATTTCAGATATTGCCTGTTACCTTCTTGATCAGGAAACCACAGGAACAACACTTTTCACACAATATTTTGACATTTTTTTTTTTTTTCAGTTGGGCAAATAATAGGAATCTGAAAGTGGAAAATAAAAAGAAGTTAGTATTATCTGTCTGCAAAATAAGGTGTGTTTGTGAGCGTGATTCAAGTTATTTCCTGTGTTTCTGAATCTGTTTGGCTCACTGCATCACTATCTTGGCATCTAGTGAACAGCAACTCCTTTTTCAATTTTTCGTTTGCACATTTATGAGGTTACACATTTGTATCTGGTATATATCCATCACTTAAAGCTAGGGTGGCACACCTTTATGTACAGCTACACATGTACAAGGAACCCAGGGCCATAGGTACACACAAAAGATCTGCTTTAAAACTACCCATAGCTTTAAAAGAAAAGGAATGGCAAATGCCAGGAAGTTTTTGCTATGGCTGGTTGACAACCCCAGGGCCCAGAGTTCCATGATTTGCTGCCAATATCCTAGGGAGGCAAAGCTCCTCTTTCCATTCCCTGACTCAGCAAACTACATATTGCTTTCAGAAATAGGAGAGGCAAGAGTCCATGGGTCTGATGGATAAGTATATTAATAGAAGAAAAGTCACCTTGAAAAAGTCTGTGGAAGAGCTCATGTTCTTACAGCAAAACAAGCTGCTGACAATTTTTTTTAAAAATACGTCATGCTCAAAGTATGGTCTAATGCTTCACTACTTGAAATAAAAGTCAGTACAAGACAGTTTAAGGACAGCAACTATTCTGTTCAGCATGGGATGCAGGCAGTGTTACTGCACACAGAACTTAGAAGAAACAAGAGGCTTGTTTAGAAGACCATTTTCTGAAAGATTTGCCATGGGGAGCCATCAAAGATGCACCTCCTGCTCGTGTGGCTAAACAGAAGTATCTCCCACTTGAAATTTTCAAAAACAGAGCAAAAGTGAAATATTATTTGGATCTCAAATATTCTGATAAAAGAAAAAAAATCCAGACAGTAGGTTCACTCACAAAACTATCCTTATTTTCTGTGGTGAGGGGAAGGGTTCATTAGATGAGTTGTGGGGGTACTCAACAAACTGCCAAGCATAGGAAACAGGTGATTCCCCACCATTTGTTACATCTACACTGTCAGAGAAGCATTCCTCAAGTCAGTCTTGCAAACACCCCCTTTGTAGCCTTTATTTTCTCCAAGGTTTTTTATCTGTTTATTTTGTCCCAAGCTGCACCATCATCTGCAATTACATTTGGGAAATTACTCCAAGGTCTTATGGATCTCATCTTCAGGCATCTAGCCATTCATACTATGGCATTAATGCAAACATTCAATAGCAAATTTCTATCAGATTTGAGATTAGGAAATAAAACAGCTTATGATTCTATATGCCTTTAATAATAGCAGCATTTACCTCAATAATCCCCTCACAAAACAGCAGAAGATGGAACCCTCAGAGAAAGATTGGCTTCATTAAACTCTGTGTAAATGTTCCAGCAATAAACAAAATCACAGATACAGTCTTTCTGTTTAATTTCAGCTTGGAAAACAATTTAAGCATGTACAGATGCATTTACAGGTGACTAAATATCCCAGGGAACAGGATGAGAATGCAGAATCTGAGCACGAAACCACCTGGATTTCAGTCTCTCAGTGGTGGGGCATGTGTAGAGCTGCTTTATTGTGAAATGAAACCCTCACAGAGTGAGGACTTTTTACAGGTGCAGCATGTCTGAGCGTGGCTCACACTTTTGCAGGTGATATTGCAGCACAGCACACTGTGTCTAAAACAACTTGATGCATTGTGCCTTCCCCACTTAATTCCTCTCTCCCTTTGGGATTGAAGCCATCCCAGGTTGACAGATCAGCTGTGAAGTCTAGCACAATTGTGAGGTGTGGTCATCTCTCAGCAGAGCCTAGACTTTAATCATTAGATGCTATCAGCAGTCTCCTGGGGCTGCTGCTGCATTTCAACAAGCACAGCTTCAGCTGCAGCCCTGAAGGTGCATGAGGCAAAATCCTGAGGTCCAAAGGAAGGCCTCTTCCCAAAAATGGGTGAAGTTTGACCTTGGTGATAACCCTCCTCCAGCTGGAACATTACCAGGTTGCAGTTTGGATGGCTCTCCTCATTCATAGTTTGTTCTCACCCAGCTGACAGTGACACTAATTCCGAGAGAGTTATTGTAAGACATAACTATTAATATACTGTTTATTTAAGTACTGGTTTGCATCCAAGAGCAGCTTTTGACTCTCTTTGACAGGCACATCCTGGCATGTATTGCTGTACTACAAGAGACACGATCCACACATATTAATGCATGCACAGTTTCTTATCAATAAAAGCTAACACAAATTAAGCTAAATAAAAACACTGACTTCACAGTAGGGTAGAGAGGTCATTATTAATTAGAGTATGCAAATTTATATTAGCCCTAAACCATGCAGAAATGTGCCCTTTAATATTTGAATAAATTAAAAATTAATTATACAAATGTATTGCATGAAATAAGGTCATTTTTTCCAAAGAAAAAAGAGAAAAACTTTCCTGTTTAAAAGAATAATTTTTAAATGGTTTGTTGTATGCAAGGTAACTACTTTGCTTTCATTTGTTGCACTGACAAACTAAGAAGGTTTTCCTGTAGAAACACCAATTACTGTTTTATTTGGTGACATCTTATTTAGCAACACCTGGTATGCAACATGCAGTAAGTATCTTGTTTATAAAAAATCACAGCTCCATATCACAAAATGTGGATGTATACGTAGGATGTATACAAGGGATTATCATTTGAGATGCAACATCCCCCATCTTTCTGTTTATAGGAGACCTGAGACTGACAAAAGGCAGGAGAATCATACAGGGTGAGAGGGGAGATTATGATAGAGGTGAAATTTGAATTTGGGAGCTACTGTTTAATGCTCTATTCCTATTTTTTTCCACACAATAAATAATATAAAAAAAACCTTTTAAGCCAAGTCCCAAACAAACCACAAATTCCCAGCAAATTCTAAAACTTTCTTTCTTATTTTTATTTTGAATGGGTACATATTGTAAGTCTTTGAACACTTTGAGATTTTAAGTAAAGAAGAAAGTTTTTCTCAGTGACATTCTTGCAGAGAGAGGCAGAATTTTATATAAAAGCTCCTTCCTCTAAGAGACACTCTTCAAATTCTTTTTATTAGCTCAACATTTTTGTCCTTATATAAGGATACATTAAAATAAACTCTTTATCATCTCAAAGTTCCTCATAGAGTTTCCTACCTTTCCAGTTCAACATTTAAAGATTTCTTAATTTTCATGAAAATGCAAATTAAGAAATCTGCAATGTTTCCACATTACCAGTGGAAAGACCTGGAGAAAGAATTATGATGGAGAGAGAAGACTTGCCTGCCTTCCTCCACTCTTGCTAACACTGTGTTCCTGACCTTGCTTCAGGGGCCATACTTAAATGTTAGGAACAGATTTGCTGAATTAAAAGGATGTTTTGACTTTGTTAATAATCTGCCTTAGGTAGGACCCACTAAGGACAAGTCCCTTGCCCTAAATCATGGCCTGGGCCATATGTGCAGGGACTTTCCACTGCGTGTTTTTCTCAGAGTGAGCCCTCTCTATGGAGATTATATATTCAACCAGTAGTTAAAAATGGCAGATTTATTTCTGAACCCAAGCTAAGGGTGCCAATAACTAATTATGTCTGATTTTGATGGAGAGGTACTCGATAAAATGTATTAAGAGATAACTTCTGAGAATGCCAAGAGCAGAACTATTCAGGGCCTGTGCTGATGTTGCAACACAAAATGATGTGATAGCAGAATGAGTCTAAGCCAAGTCTGTAGAGGGAGTACTGTGAGCAAACCACAGGAAACTGAAATCACACCATATTCATAGGATGTGCTGGCTGTTAAATAGAGGCATCATACCCAACAGCTCCCATCTGGATATCTGAATCCTAGCCATAAAGGGTTCAAATTGCACATATTCACCTAGGATTGTCATAGAGCTTTTTCTTCAATAAAAATAACCAGTAGCTTGAAATAAGAAGAGTTTCATCTACAGCTGTCTTTAGGTCTGTTTACTTTTGCAAGACTATCTGTGTTTTCTATTTTCTCTACCAGTCAGTTTGCCTTTGCTCTTTCCTACTTCTTCCAACTCATGCCTTCCTTGCTCTGTTTCCCTGAATAATTCCTGCATCAACATTGCTCCTTCTCTTGTGCTTAAAGGCATGATGTAGAGATTTTATTAGTATATCCCTTTCCTCACAGCATTCCCTTTAGGCTGCTTTTGGTTTTCTTCCTCCTCTGTAAATAGGGCAGAAATGAATTATAAGTATTCCTAGCAGTCGTGTGTGGGTTTCTAGATACTTCTTTGCAATCCAGATCTTAGATGTAGCTGGAAGCACTAACTAAAGAGCCATCTAACCCTGTAGGTTATCAAAATACTAGACATTAAAATCTTAAAAAAAACCCAAAAAACTTAGTGCCATGGATGTATTACATTAATAATTAAGAGTAATAAGAATAGGATAAAAAATCACTGTTCATTTTTATTTCTGAATTCTATACCAGTGTGACCCTAATTGGGACAGCAAAAAGTGTTCTATCTCTAGGTATTCCTCTATCTCACAGCTGATTTGAGAAGCTGGGAGAATGTGGGTTCCAGCTCCTCTTCCTGGTCTAGTCACCAACACTGTATTTGTTGACTTTCTTGCCTGGTGTGCTTAAAACCCAAGGAAATCAAAGATGTTCCATGCACAGGGACTGAGGGAAAACCACAAAAAACGCGGAGTAGCCAAAGGGCTACCACGTGCTGCATTCCCTGAGAAGGGGAGACAGTGTTTACCAGCTGTGAGTGCTCGGGAGGTGGGGGAAACAGCCCCCAGAGCTGGGGTACCCTTTGTGCTGGATCTCAGCCCCCTGCAAACACCTGCCAGAGCACATCTCCCTGCTCTGGTGCAGTCAGGGCTCTCTTATCTTCTGCACTTTTGTGGAGATCTAGATTCCTTTAATTCCTCTGCAAATTAGTTGATTCAAAAGCAATTGCCGTGTCTCTCCAGAGTATTGAATTATGCTAATAAGAACAGATTCTTGTTTTTCTAGTGCTTTATTCAGTGTATGAACTAGAAATTACGATCTTCCTCCCAACTTATTTAAGGTATCAGTGAGGTCATTCTAGTCATTGGGAATTTTATACTGTAAGATATAATAATATTTTAACCTCTTTTCAAGCTTCCCAATGAACTAGAATTCACCTATAAGGACAAAATTAAAAAAGGAACAACAAATTACATTGGTGATCTCTAGTAATCATAAAAAGTTTCAGCTGGAATCAGTGGGAAGTCAGCTACAGGACTGCAAAAATGAAGTACTTTGGTGTAACAGCATATTGATTTTCCACAGTATTAAGCAAGGTATATTGATATCAAATAATGTAATTCACACTGGTAATAAGAGTTAACTTCCTAGATATATTCAGAAAGATTATTCTAAAGAGAGAAATAATGATGACTGAATACTAAGGTGGAAAACTTCTATTTGATTTTTTTTTTAATTCCTTTAGTGAATACTTTACTAAGGTATTCAATTTGACAAAAAATTTAAAACTAATTATGGCAAAGCTGTTGCTGAGTATCAGAATGTAAAAAACAAAGAACCAAACAAATTAATCCCATGGTTATATTCAGGACTAATCACCAAAATAATTTCATTAACTTCCAGTTCTATGATTCTGATTCTCTTGTGGGACTCTCCAATGTGATCCACATCTCTAGGAAAATTCAAATCCAAAGTTCAAACCCCAAGACTGGGTAAGTTTGTGGGTCTCTGCAATAAAGAGCTTCCAAAAAAGGAACACATTGTTAGAAAACTTGCATTATTATTTTCTCAGCTATTTTAAAGAATTGATAATTTAAATTGTCTTTCTATAAAATGTCATAATCATTTTCTTTTCTCACTTAAAAGAAAGGCATGACATAAAGTGACAAACTGGCCCAGAGGGTACAAAAAGAGAGAGGGAGCCTTTCACTCCATCTGCCTGGGATACCCTCATTCTCAGCTGTGTCTAAGAAAAGTTAAATGCTCCTGAGGGAAATCAAAAGCATAAAATTGGTGTAAATACAATTTGTAGTGAGCTGTGCCACTATAATATAATATTACAATTTATTAATATTTTCATTCATTGTAGGTGATTTTTCCTTTTTTTTTGTCCTAATAGCTATCTAATAACTATTTTCAATGTGTTACCAGTTTTAGCTAATGACATAATCTAAATAACACAAATAAAACAAAAACACTGAACTGTATTCATTAATATAATAAACAAAATGTTATTTCTGAGGACATTGTAAAATTCAATTTGTATCTTTATCGGTCCTTCAGCAATACCATGTTATGGTAAATCTCAAACTGATTGAAATCACTGATTTGAGGCATGACTGATGTGTGATACTTAACAAAACTAGACAAGTGTACTGTTCTGTACTTCTATGATTTCACAAAAAAATATATGCACCAAATATGAACTGATTAGAATCTTTTTGTTCCTTCCTTGTTTTCCTAGAAGATGAAGTGGAGCATTAGTATTTTCTTAAAACTCTTTCCCCTTTTTCTAATGATCTATTGATAGTTGTGTTACTGAGCACTTCATCATTCTTTCAGCATGAGGTGATCAGTAACATAACTATAAATGCCTAAATTGTCTAGATTAGATAGATAAATCAATAGATTAATGGTAATATTAATTGAAAGCCCAAGGAAGATGATTGTCAGCAGATCTTTCTGAGATAAATATCCAAGAACATGAATTGGTTACAAACCATAACCTGATGCTCCTCTTAGTGACTGAACAAACCCATCTCCTTATGGTACAAAACCTTCTCCTTCACCCCAGCTCAGCAATTTTCATTTCAATCTCTGGGTTTTTTTTCTGAATAGCAGATTTGTTCATCAAACATCTCTAAACACACATGTTTTGCCGTAATACCTGCTGAGGCTACTTTTCTCTTCCAGGTCAAAGTAGTTCCTTACATTTTTATGACAAGAAATCAACCAAATGCAATTCAAACCTCTGTAAGAGCTGTAGAAGAAGATGTGCAAGTCCTTAGGACAAGCTTCCCTGGAAATCTGAAATTTGTGCCAGCTGACTTGTGGTGTGCACTAATAATACGTGTGGAGACTTTGGCACATGGGGACATATGGATTAGTCTGAGTGTCAAGGAGCAAAAGGTCACAAGGCCACCTTTGTAAGAGGAAGGTGCTGACAAGGAGGCTGTACTCATCAGTCCCTCCCCTAGGCTTTGTAAAACGTGGGATGCCTCATTGCTGGGCTTCATTCAAATGTAAAACTGAAGCCCTATGTCCAAATCTTCGTGTGTGATTGCATTCCTAGTTACTCCTGCTATACTTTTGCTTCCTATAAACAGAGGACTTTATGCATCTCAGGACAAAGTAGAGTTTTAAATATTCATCTCCGATTACTTTGTTCATTTCTGACATCCCAGCGTGATATGGGAAACCGTATCAGTAGAGGCAGAAGAAAGCAGCAAAAAAAAGCTAGCTTTTTTATCTTTTTATTTTTTATTATTTTTTTATCTTTTCCTCTGAAAAATATAGCCAACATTATGTGTGAGAGCAGTTATTTATGCTAGTCAAAAAGAGCAAAGGGACAATAGCCATTTTATCCTTGACTCTCACAGACACCCTGAATTCACAGACAAATAACACACACAAGATGAGCGAGGCCCAGACATTAAAGCATACAAATTCATGCCAATTAATGCCTCCAATCTTTTTCAAATAGGTCGATAAACCTATCTGTTTGCCAGGCATTAGTACTGAAGTTTGCATGCTGTGTATATGTTGCCATTGGGAGCTTGGGCATACAGAATTTGAGAAATAGAGAAAATCAGAAATTTATAGCACAAACTCATATTGCATACCCTACTGAAACACTGCTGCTCTACCATCACAGAAAGTCTGCTGTTGCAGTTTATATTCAGCAGGATATAGAATGTAAAGATATTAAATTCATCAATGCATGGCCATGAGAAACTTCTGTAGAGTGGAAGCCATTTGAATGCAGAGTAAGAAAATAAGATCATCATGGTAAACACAGTAAGAGTTCTGATATTCTTTTCTATTAACTAACCTCCAGGCCTTTATCAACAGAAAT
Source organism: Sitta carolinensis (assembly GCA_032173965.1). Taxonomy (NCBI): domain Eukaryota; kingdom Metazoa; phylum Chordata; class Aves; order Passeriformes; family Sittidae; genus Sitta; species Sitta carolinensis. The sequence continues at coordinate 64,989,540 of JAVUNC010000004.1, read as the reverse complement.
GAATTAGACATGCAGATAAAGTATGGTTTTCTTCAATTCAGAGTAAGGTACCAAAGCATAGGAAGCTTAAAACCTTCCTCCTTCATTAACAGTGAAGGTATTCACATTTTCATGCTGTGTACCACTACCTCTGTTGCCTGAAAAATAAACTGTGATTTTAATTTACAAACTACCCCAATTTCACAGAGTTCAAGCTCACCTTTGCCTATTATGTCTAAAACTTCAGCTACACTAATCTATCTGGAGAAGCCTTGCAATAAAAAGGTCATTCCACCACTTCCTTCACTGTACCTCTCAAGTATGATTTGACCAAAACCCAACTGTGAATGAGTGAAAAGAACAGGGTAAAGCAAATGACAGAAAACACTAATTTCTATATCAGTGCTTAGAAGCCTTAGCTCATTTGTATTCCCCACCCTCAACAGACAGTTTTGGAAACTGATAACATAATTTTCCTGAAAGAAGATGGCAGATATGGAAAATCAACATTCTTTGAATAACAAAGAACACAAGAGTATCCAAGATCCTGCAAGAATTCTAATGCTGTAGTTGCAGAAGAAAACATTAATGCTATTCTAAGTGACTCTAAGGAAACAAAATATCTTCAATTGTGGCTTCTGATGCCCTTTTTACTTTAGATAATAACATGAAGGAGGCGGCAGCTGAGACTGGGCAGTGACAGAAGTCGTAGCTGTGACTATCAGGAAGCCTTACAGGGAGGATGCTGCACTAATGGGTGCCCACTGTCCACAAACTCCAGTGCAGAGAGGAGTTTACCCACAGACAAGCTTACATGTAAAATGGGATCTGGTTGCTATATTTCTAAAGTCTGTCAGTTTGTCTGTATACTATGGGTGGGAAGTGTTTCACTCCCTGTACAAGAGTGTTAGGAGCACACCAGACCTTGCTTTGCAAGAATTATCCAAAGAATAAATCAAGGCTGATATCACAGATAGTCTTTGGCCTCACACATGAAATATCCCCAAAGAAAAACTCCAAAACAAAACAATGAGCTGATAGTTTTAAGGTGGGAGTACCCAGGAATTTTTATCCATAACCTAAAATTTCTTAATTCTGCACATGGGCAGCCAATGTGTCTGAATAATCTTGATGAAGATGTTCTTGTATTCTCTTCACCTTATCCACACACTTCAGTGCTAGTCACACTTCCCTGTTCAGCCTTGCCTTAAGTAGAAGAAGTAAGATTTGTGTCTCCCTTTGAGCTTGTACCATCTCTAGCAGAGATCTTGCATCAAGCATAAGCTTTGGCTTAATTTCCAGGAGGTAATTTCTTCTTCTCCTACAACTACCACTGCAGTTTCATGCTAACCACAGCTCTAAACCCTCCCTTTGCAAGGAGTCTGGGAGCAACCAGCTGGGCCAGTTCAGAAAGAAACCCTAATCCATTCTGTGTTCAACAGGAAGGAAACCAAAGTCTGCAAACCAAAGCTTTATTTCAGAAGACCGAACATCAGCAGTTTTACAGTGATCTTTAATTTCCCATTTGGTTCAAGGGAAAAAAAAATAACACAATCAAAACCAATTACTGCCCAGAACAAAACTCTCAAAGGGCTTTCCATCTCTGAAACAGCCTTGCTAATGATCCATTCTCAGTGGTCTGTCCTCCTTCTCTTTAGGGCTTTCCTGTACACTCATTTTCAATGAAATTAAACCTTCTGACTTAGTTTTTTTGCTGTCATTTTGTCCAAGAAATACCAGGACAAATTTTTAAGGAGACTCTGAAAGCCTTACTCTTCATCTGAGTCACCATTCTTCACTGGACACCCTGAGCTGGTTGCAGGCATCCAGGCTCCCTCTGCTCCTTCCTGACTGAGGTTCTGTGTTATTCCAGCTTTGCAGTACCTGTGGGAGTCACAGGTGTCACAGGCCTTTTGTGTCCTTCAATTCCATTTGCAAAAGACTGGCATAGACCTTGTGGAGTACAGAAAAGTGTCAGGGAATGTAGCATATTTATATCCAAACTCCCCTGTCGCTTATAATGCCTCAGGAAATATTTTATTGTTTACTGCTTTAAGGCCCACTGATACATTTAAAGTGTGATCCCTTGGGCAGCTGAAGCAGTGAAGCCTGATTTCCTAAAGCAGCATCCGTTCTTTAAATTCACTGGTATCCTCTAACAGTGAAGTCCCAATAGGATCCCATGGTCTTTATTTCTCTCATGTTGCATGAAATTTGTAAAAAGGGGTTAATTTTACTGCACAAATTTGAGTACAACTGGCTAATGGATTTGTAAGTTTGGGGGTAGAGGCTTGGTATATAGATGGATAGAACGATACAGATTTTATCTCCTTAGAATAGAGATTAAAATAGTTCTCTGGTACTTCAGACAGCCTACCTAGTGCAATCAAAGGGTGAAGAACATAGGGTGTTACCCAGTATGCCATTCAGTACCAGAGATGAAATACAGTAAAAGAAAATATCCCAGGCTAGGAAGAAAAATAGACAGGACCAGGCCACACTTGCTAAGAGAATATGTCAGTGTTTAACACTGAGGATGAATCATAAGTTGCACTGTTTACTGTCAATAGATGAAGCCAGGGAATTGGCTGTTCAGTGAAGCAAAGCAGGACCTCTGTAATCACAGTGCAAAATCTAAAACACATCACTGCAAAGTGGGGAGGGGGAAGGAACTAATCCAAGAAGATGGACGTTGTTCATTTCAGCCGTCAGAGTGAGTGAGTAAAGATAAAATAAGCTTTTAGATTCACAACAAGCTCTTTCAAGTTCCTGACTAAAGGAAGAAGCATTTTGTTAGCTGGATTTTGCCTTTTCAGGGTCTTGCCTCAATTTCACTTGCATGAGCAGGCTGAAGAAGAATTTCAAAAGCTTCAGGCAATTTTGTATATCTGTCTTTTATAAGCATTGCCCATCGATTTTTTTTCCAGAGAAAAGCTGAAGGGTCCTTACATTGCTCCTTGATTAAACATTTACTGACTGCTAATTTGATAATGCATTACTGTTATAAATGATTACTTGTGAGGCAGTGGAGAGATGGGTCTGAAATGTCTGCCTGTTCCCACAGCCTTGGCATCCTGTATGCTCATACAGGATTATTAATCTTTGTCAGGAAGGTCAGGAAGCATCACATAGTGATTAATGGTAAGTTGCAGGGGTTTCTGATAACTGAGCTCCAGGGATTGTGGTTGAAACCTGTTAGATGGCTATTAATACCTCCTTTGCCCTTCCTGTAATTCTCTGAGACTGCAGATGACTTGTTGAAGAATTGCTGGCTTTTCAGCTTGCAAGGACAATCAGCACCCATCTCTCTCCTCAACGGGGTCAACATTTGTAGACCTTTTTGTATTACCAGTTGGGCACTAATGAGAAAGCATCAATGGAACAGGAACAGCTGCATCCACATTGCTTTCCCTGACCACAGTTCACCATGGTAGGCACTGCCCTCTGAAGCAAGCTCACAAATAGCAGGCTTGGAGCATGTAAAAGGGTAAGATAAAACATTCTGTGTCAAAGGTGTACACCAAGTACAAAGACTGTTACCTAGTGAAATCTGTGCAGGAAGTTTTTTCTGTGCACAGATAATTTTAATCCTATTCTCAGAGACTTCAGTTGAGGCTGCCTACCTGGAAAACAAGCAAACAAACAAAAACCCAAAAATCGCGCAACACCACCACCCCCACCCCCCCAACCCCCCCCCAAAAAAAAATTTTTCAAACTCTAAGCTTAGCAAATATGCATCCTGCTTAAATGTAAGACACTGTGTCAAAACAGACTCAGGAAAATCTGACAGGCATACCCGTAGAAGAACCCCAGTGTGGATGCTCATCTTGCTAGGATAGAAAGGAGACAAAGCCATATCTTCTGTCTTTGGGAAATGCTCCTGTGATTCTTAACTCTTGCTCTTTACACTAGAGTCCTGACTCTCTGCTGCTTCCAAACCACGGTTGGGGTTCAGGAATGCACAGCAAGGTCAGCTACCCTCTCTATCCTCTTTGGTCAGAAGGTCCGTGCTAGGAGGAGAGAGAGTCTCACAGGTTTGTTGGGTGTGTGGAGTGAGTTCTCCAAAAGACAGTCAGGGAGAAATGGTAGCTAGACATTTACAGAGAAATCTTGCATGGATATTCGAAGATGCTTCAGTGTCTAATCTCTGCTCATTACGGTGTAATTTAGGTACAGAAGTGCTTTGAAATTCTTTCATGACTGTCTATGTCATTTTTAGTTACCTAAATATATTCTAAAATTTAGTTCTGACTGGCAGCTTGAGCCAAAAGACCTTTCAACTATGTGGATATATGATTTGTGCCTCTTGTTAACTATTCTCTGTTTCTACATTAAATCAAAATCATAAATTTATAGTCGATGTAAGCAAAAGTGTATGCTTGCATAATCCATAATGTATCTGATTTTAAAATAGGAAATGCAGAGGAGCAAGTGTATGTACATCTAAATCTTTGAAACTTGTTATAATTTTTTTTTTATTTTATTTTTTTTAGGATGCCTCTTCCTGTGTCCTCTAAACTGTGTCATAAATGCTCTCCTGGAAAACCACTACATCTTCACATAAATAGTCCTTACAGGAGGATACTGTAAGCACTATCAAATTAGCTGCCATAGAATTTGGCCACTTAATGCCTTTGCTGTCAATGTCACACCCCATGCTGAGTCACTGTTAAGTGATTGAGCTGATATAAGCAAATGCATTGACTAAGTCATTTATTTACATCTTGTTGCCACAAGTCTAAGAAAACTGCTAAATGTATTAAATAATCAATCCACTCAGCAGCTGATGATGCAGTAGTACAAATGAAGTCCTGCTTGGCTTTTGTCATTGCTGTGAGAGAGGCTCTTTGGATGCTCTGAAACTGTGTGCAAAAGGGTGACAATTCAACAAACATTTAGAAAAACCTGCATGACTTTGGAAAGAGAAGACATAATCCAAAGAAACTGGGGAGATAATAACATAAGATGATTTGTTTGGAGCTGCAGCATTCCATAAGACCTATGTACAGGTTGGAAAGCTGTGGACTACTGTGTCTGGATTACAGTATGTGTCTGGCTGTTTAATGCTTAATGTTTTAATGACAGAGAATTGTCTGTAGGTTACAAATTATCCACTGACAGGGATATGTGGACATCATCTTTCTGTATTATTGTTTATGGTCATGTCAGTGTGCAATATATATAATTCTAAAATGTCAAAATAAAAGTTCATTAGGGAGAAGGCAAAGCAAGACTCACCAGAGTTGCTAAAGACCAAAGAAACAGAAGCATTTCATACTCCATGGAGCTTTGTTATATGCATATTTCAATTCTGTGACTCTTGTAAACTTCACCAGAGGTAAGAACATTGAGATCATAAATGCTAGTTACAACCACCATCATTTAAATTTTATGTTAGTTATACCTGCCTGGCTTAGGTCAATGTCTGTGTTAATTCTGAACTGGACATTGTAAAAGAGAAGAAAAAGATGTTTTGGGAATAACAATGCAACATGTGTCTGATTTTCTGCTTACTCATGTCCAGAGGACCAAACTGTGACAATTCATTACTGTGCCCCTGTTCCACTTACACACAGGCATAGGCAGTTATAAAAAATAATAGAGAATATAGGCTCAGTGTCTTATTGATATCACACACTGACATCAAAACTCGGCTTTGCAGAGGTCACACCTAAACTCCTATTGATGAAAAGGGCACAGGTTTTACTTCTAGAGGTTTATTCTGCTTTCTCCTCTCTCATGGTAAGAATGAGTGTACGAAGCCCACACTGAAAAAAAGATTTAAAAGTTGGGCTGATATTTTACTTTGGAACAGTATTTATCATAAACAGCCTGTTTAGAAGGAAAATGTATTGTTATATATAGAGCTGATAAAAAGACCCCAGAAAACAGAGCAAAAATTTTTCTCAAACATTTAATATAATTGGTTTTATTTGAGAGAAAATTAAGTGCATTCTCTTTAAAGTATGTCGTTTGGAAGTAGCAGCAACACTCCTGTTTCTAATAAAGTGTGGGTGGTAGAATGGAAACATCAGCAAAACAGCATTACTACAGTAATTTTAAAGGGTTTGCCAAAGATGTGCATACCTGATCCCAAGATTTAAAGAGAAATATCAAAACAAGAGTATTACAGAGACTTGCAGAAGGGCTAAAAATAACTTGGTACAGGAAATATTAAACATCTAGATCAGAAGGAATTGTAAAATAAATCACACCACTGTATGAAGACCTATAAAAAAGAAAAGCAACCAGTTGGAAACATAAGAAGAAAAGCAAATAAGGTAAAAACATAAGTCATAATTTTAAAAATATAAAGAAATCAGGATGAATGATTAATCAAATTAAACTGAATAGCAAACACAATAATAAAATCTTACAAAGAGGAGAGGGACTGTTTAGGGCACTACAGCATGAACAGTTTAGCAGGGATGGTGCAGAGAGGTGGCCTTTACTGCAGTGATATTCCTGTACTAGTTTTGTTTACAATAATAGTTTCACAAAGTGGTTTCACAGAGGGCAAGGAAGAAATTATTCTTCACAGGGAATTACCTCTTCCTGGGTTTGGATGCTATATATTGATGGAAGACATGCAAAGCATATGTCAGTATTTGTTATTTTTCCAGACAGACAGTTACTACATGAGATTCCCATTGCCATGAAGTGTTCCAAAGGGTAGTATGAGCTAACCTCACAAATGTGAATAGTTTAAAAGTAGCCCATGTATTGCAAATGAGACAGGATGAAAGTGAACAAAGTAATTTCCTTAATAAAGTTACTTAGGCTGGAAGAAAGTTTGAGATGTGTTTTTCAGCATTGTACTAATCAATGACAATTAGAACTTTCATGAAATCTCCTTTTCCCCTTGGTTAAAAACACCAACATAAATAAAGTGAAATTTGTCTGTAAGAATTAAGATCTCCAAACAACAACCGTTCATTCCCATTACATTGAATCCCCAGCTGCCAGAAGGTGCTTTTTTGCACCACAGATAACTCCCACTTCTCTCAAATTGCTTTACTGCACTGCTTTAGTGTGTGGGTTCACTATAGATTTAAAGGTAATGAGTCTGGCACTGCCCAAAGCACCCGTGGTATTTCCTCATACTCAGCTAAACACAATTATGCTGGAGAAACCCAGTGCCATTGAGTTCTCATGATTAATGGCAGCCTGAAAGGGTCAAGAATGAAAAGAGAGCCTCAAAGAAAGTCTTTGCTAAGCCAAATAACTGAGGTGGTTGCAAAGAATTAGCTCCTTATTGCCATAGTCAAAATTTAACCACACTAAGAACCCACTTAAAGCACAATTGCTGAAGAAACTTCCCCGGAGAATGCTACTAAGTATTGACCTGTCATAGGAAACAGATAAGGAATAGAGGAAGGGAGGAAAAACAAATGTTAATGAGAGCATAATAGGTTGTGAATGCAAAGAAAACTTTTAGAATTATAGTTTAAAATATAGTTAGTTAATATAGTTAATATATAAATAGTCTATAAATGTAGTTTAAGATATATATTTAAAATATAAGTTTGCTTGGGTCGACTTCACTATTACCAAAGGTACTGCTGCTCTTCTCTCACCTCTTATTGCCTGGGACCCTGATTTGTGCCTCTCTTGATTTTGGCTGTTGGTTTCCAGAGTTTGATTGATTATCGTGAGCAGCAAGAGAATTCTCTGGTGAAAAACTGCCACATCCTAGAATTTATCAAAACAAATAATTGGCAGGATTGTGGATTTACAATTTCTGTGTACAGTGTAGGAATCCAAAATAAGTATGAAACCCAGCTTTATAGGCTGTTTCTCTAAACTGGGTCAAGGAAAGATTGTGGTTGCATCATTCAGTTTGCTGCACAGTTGAGCAGATGAGGAAATGGCTCATTTATTCGATATTTTATGAACTATGTAAATCTCAACATCAGGCCATGCTTACTGTCAGAGTCTCCAGGACTTCAGAACAGAGATTATATTCCACTGATGTCAGTAGTGGGCTGAATATAAACACTATAGGTGTAGACATAATGGGGATAGTTACATAAAATTAATAGCAGAAAAATGTCTTTTTACTCCCTGAAGCAAGCAACAAAAGTGTCTTTGTGAGTGCAGTTCTACACACATTGCTGTTGCCAGCCACTTGGGCTATGACCTAGAATTTAGCCAACTATAAAACCAGCAATAAACCACAGAGAAAGAAACTCTTCACACTGATGATAAGTACTCAGAGGCTGGATCATAAAAAGAATAAAGTCTTCAGTTTATCTTATCATAATAAGATTATCTCACCATTCCTTATTTTGCTAATATGGACAAAATGAAGGACTGTAAAAAAAAATATCAATCTGCTTTTATCTAAAATCTTTATTTCATGAACAATCCAAGAACAGCAGGGTTTGTGAATTCTGGAGCAAGACTGATATAGAAGATCTGTTTTATTGGTAAAATCACAGCTGCATTGCCTTCATGAACACAGCAGGTTTGCAAGGTGGATCTGAGTATATAGTTTGTTTTTATATGCAAGTGTGATGGGATATGAGAAGCTGTTGTAGGTCTGTCCTTTCCAATTACTGAGTTTATCTGCTTATTTTTGAGCTCAGACTTTTAATATAAGCACCATAAAAGGCAGGGCTCAGCCCTGGGAAGCTGCATAATTTCTCTGCTGTTACAGCTGATGATCAAGTACTGCCTAGCACATTCCCTGCATTTACATCAGCTTTTTCTTTATTTTGCTGCTAATCTGTAGTTGAGAGCTTATACAGCCCAGGAGCAGTGTCATACTGCTTGTCCTTTGAAATTCATCTTTTGTTGCTCCTTACAGCCATGCAAAATGGATCTCACAGGACTGTTCACAGCAAGGTGATATTTAAAGCCCCTTTTCTGTACAAGAGGAGGTGACCCCACTGACAGCAAACTTCCAACGGAAGGTTCTTAATCCTGAAGTGCCATCCCACTGAGATATTCAAGGAAATATGGGGGTGATGGACATCAAATGCATAACTTTGTGAGGAATATTAAATCCTTAGTAGAGCAAAGTTAAATCCAGAAAAGCCAGTTACAATTCTGTGTCTCTGTGTTAGACTGAGTCTAGGTCTATCCTCTTACTCTTTGGGGCTACCCATGACTGTCTGCTTGTAGATTTGGTAATCACAGCCAAGAGATGTTAAGAACTTCCCTAATGTTCATTGTCAGTGAAAGCTGGCATCAGGCTTTTTGGAGCACATCCCTTGGTTAAAGTTAAAAGCCTTCCCCTTTTCTGTCCAACTCTACTGTGACTTGCACGACTACATAACAATCCCAGGGATGCTCATCAGGCCCTGAATGCTCATCCCTGAAACCAACTTTGCAACCAGCCACTACTTGTCTGGCTGTCTCTTTTAAGAACCCAGGGGCAGAGAAAGGTGTTTTTGTTCATTGTGATACACCTTGAAGAAAAAAATAATTCCAATAGTTTTCGTATTACCAAAATGCTTTGCTGTTTGCAGAAAGCCCTGAGTAGCATACCAACAAAATCCTGACCTTCCTGCACAAATAATGGCATATGGAAAGGCAGCTCCCTCTGCAGGGCAGTGGGAACAGCGGGTTGTGAGTGATGAAAGTCTTCAAGGGCACTTTGCTTGAAATGGTGCTATGTACTTTCTCTGTCCTAGTGCAGACACACCACTTATCACTCTAATTGAATCAGTGACTTATTCTTATAGACAAACATACACATTGGTATTCCTGGAAGGCTGTGAGAGATGCAGTGATAAAGACAAGTAGGTCTGTACTGTCTGGGGTGTTATGTCAGTGCCACTTCATGTGTGCCTTATGCTAACAGGTTATGGTATAGTAGCACACTGAGACAAAGTGACATTCTGATGGATCCAGACGTGTTGCCTCCCATGTGAAGGAACTTTGTTCTTCTTTATGAGACATAACTTCAGCACGTACAATAATACATTTCTCATTGGGCTCAGAGATCCATAGCAATTCACAAAACCTGAACATCTGACTGCCATTGTTCTGGTTTTCCTTAATAATTTTATGGCTTTTTACAGTTTTGTTTTTTTTAAATGACCTGCATATGTCAATGTTCATTGCAATGACCAAGGGACGATTCCCTTTTAGTGAAGCATACCTGAAACTCACCATGCAGAATGGCTTAAACTTCAGCAGGAGGAGAATCTGCTGACCACCCTCTGCCAGCACACCCAGCTAGGACAGCATTTGGTCACTCAGCCCCTTCTGGGCTGAGAAAAACTTGACGTCTACTTCCCCCTCTAGAAGTACTAAGGTATTTTCAAAGATGACTAGGTGCAGAGCACCAGAATTCCACCTTCTTTCAGGCCCCTAAGAGCGAGGATGGGGAAAGTTCAAACATTGGCAGGTATCCTTTCCCACTGGTAAGCAGCTCAGTGTGTCACCAGCTCTGCCTCTGTCAAGAAGCAGCCAGTGCTCTGCTGCTGCATTCAACACCCCTGTGTGAAACCTCAGTGCCTGCCCTGGGGGCTCCAGATCACCTCACAGGGACAGGTTGTTAGGTAGTGCAACATTCCATGTCAGTGCCTAAACAGGAGGCTGGCCACAGCCTCTCTGCTCCTCCCAGAGAAAAGGGGAATTTATTAATAACTCAGTGCCTTGCTTTTCTTAGATTACATGTGTTCTGAGGTCCTGAGTTTTGAAATTTGAGGCAGACAGTACTCTGAATGTTTAATGACTGAAATATGAGCTATATATATTGAACACAGTGACTTATTTCAGACCCTTTATCAAACTGGTGTGGGGTCTTATTCCTTGGAGATAGCCTGCAGTCTGCTAAAATCCATAGGCATGCTGCTCAGTGAGTTCAGTTGGTAGAATACTGACAGCAAATGAAACTCCAAGACATGGGTGAGGCCAACTCATACTAAAAAATGTGAAAAATATTAGGGGAATTTTACTCATCCCTGTTTAATTTGGGATGTGAGTGTTTGCCACAATAAATTATATAAGTTGATATCATATTTGGCCCTGTGACTGATGGTCATATCTCTGCTGCTGAGGTCCAAATTGTAGATCTACTTTGGTCATCTTGGGGCACCCTCTGAAGATCACGTCAAATGCAAAACTCAGGAACTAGATCTTCTTCAGAAGCAAAACAACTAGAAGTTGTGCAGAAACAGACTCACTCTAATCCCAGAAGTAAAAATGGAACAGAGTTGGTAGGAGAAAAAAAAGATATATTGTGAAACAAATATTCTCCATGTCATCTTGGCTCCAGCTTGGGGGAATTCCCTGGACATTTCACTTAAAGAGTACTTATAGTGAAAATAAATAAAGCAATCTATGTAAGTTTGAGATACAGGTACAATTAATTAAAAAACAAACAAACAAACCAAAACAAAATAAAACACCAAACAACCCAATGATGCCCAGAAATTCACATCCCAATCCAATCAGTAGGAGTAAAAAATCAGCTTCAGAAAATAATCCTGCATGGATCTATGTGTGCTTGTGTGTGTGTGTGTGTGCACTTCTGGGTCAGATGTTAGTAGCCAAGGAAATCAGATTATTGAGGCTGAAAAAGAAAACACTAATAAAAAAACCCAGCCATCAGTTCTGTGCTACTTATGGCATATCTGGATTTTGCTAGTTTTGTTTCGGGTTTTTTTCATTATCTGGAAAAATATATTTAGGAAAAAGTATCAGTGAAAATCTGTTTAACTGCATAACCATAGATCCTTAAGACTTTTCATCTTCTATACAGAATAAAAAACTGATGTGGAATGGAGGAGTGAAGGGATGTCTGTTTGTAAGAAAAATAAAGTAAACAAGCAAAATTACAAACAAGTGGAAAAAATATTTATTTTGATATGAATGAAAAGTCTTACTGGGCTAAGATGAAAAATATTCAATTTTAATTTATAAAAACTTCCCCATGCAAAGAATGATAAACTGCAAAAACAACTTCTTGTATAATTCTTGGTGATTTTAAACCATTATTTTTTGGCAGACACTCTAATCTGATTTTCCAATGCATTGTTTCCCTCTCAGCCTATTATCATTTATTACAGACACATATAAACCCAGTGATTTTTACAGCAGTGTTTTTATTAGTCCATTTAAATTATGTTGTTTGTTTTGCAGACTGTAATGACTTTAATCCTCATTTAAATACATAAAAAATGCATAATCCCATAGTTAATTATTAGAATATGTGGGAAATCATGATTAATTGCCCCCCAAGAAAGCCATTTGTCTCTTGTAGATATCTATTGTGTATCTACTAAGTATTTTAAAGAAAGCCTTTTGAGAGAACAAGGATAGTGCCAATGAGAATTCCTCTTTGTTGCAGCTTTGACACCATAATTAACTCACTTTCCTCCCAAAAAGATAATGAGAGGGGCAGGTGGGAAAACATGTTATCTGCATAACAATGACTAATAAAAGGAATAGTGAAATAGTGACAGCCTTTTCTAATTCAGAGAGAACCATTAGTAAAAAAGTCCTGCTGCTGCACTCCCAGCACCAGGACTCCAATATTTTTTTACTTGCACATAACCAGAATATGACCAATGCTGCAAAAAAATGTTTTTGTTATAATTCTATAGCAAATTTTCATAAATTGCCATCAACTGCTTTCAGACTGCAATTGTACCACTATACCATAAAACTGCACCATAAAATATTCCAGATGTTTGAAATTATTAAATTTGGGGAAACTTGGAATTCTTTCTTTCATCCCCAAAAGTTACATTTATTTTTCTAGCACCTATAATGCTACCAAAGAAATAAAGGAGATTACCTTCACAGATTAACAAAAGCTTTTGGAAGTCAAACAAATATTTCAGTGGTAATTTCAGTATGATTTTATACCTGGAAACAAGGGGAACCCTTAGGTTTGCCAATCCAAAGTGAGGAAATGGAAAAGCTACACTTCATCCATTCTGTTCATCCAGAAGTAGTTAAACACTTAAAAGCACTCCAAGACACATCCCAGAGCCTCTTTCCCATTTATTTTTCTGTTTCATTGTGAAATAATATTTCTAATGAGCAACAAGGGAATAAGCCAGCAAGGTATGGTAAAGCAGACAAAACATTTGGAATGCAAACACTTATGATTGTGTTTATAAGTTAACAGGCAAGAAAATATTCTGGGCTTAGCTCTCTGTAGGAATCCTGCTATTCCTGCTTGAAATTTGAAATTGCTTACAAATATTTATCCCCATAAAAACCTGGATTATAACATCTTTCCAGGGTGGGGAAAATCCATCAAGCCCTTCTGTGAAAAATAACATGTTTTCTTATATTAAAGCCTATACCATGGGGCTAATGCATGTATCTCAGATTCATGTCTTTCTCTCACCAATCACATTGGTATGTAGAAAATGGTATATAAAGGGAGATTATTTTTAATAAAAGAATCTCTTTATACAAACTTTAAAAAAAAAAAAATCCCAAAAATAGTCTGTGTCGTGTGTTATCCCACAGGTGGATATGAGTGATTTCTCATGCAATTACCTGCAAAGCTGCAACAGGATTTTCATTCAGTTCTCTCCAACAAGACTGAATCACCCTTGATTTGCAGGTGAATTGTGGCAAGGCTGCAAGTATTTGAGCAATATATAATGAGATAAGGAAGCAAATATCAATGGCAAATATCCTAAGGACCAATATGAAAGACAAGGGAATTCTACTGGTTTACCCATCACATCATATTCTATTCTGCAGTAGATCATAGAGAGAAGTTTTATTTAAACTCATTTAGCTATATGTCACACCTGCATCACTTATTGTTTGGGGTTTATGTAATATTCCTCTAGTTATTTTTTTAATCTACAGTCAGACATTATGTAATTACATTGCAGTGTTACATGTGACTGTCACTTAGAAGGTCAATAATTAACATTAACATTACTGTGGAAGAAATCACCTGGAGACCCAGAGAATGAAATATCAAATCCACAGGCAGTAGGTTGCAATTTGCACATTTTTGACTATCTAAATCCACCAAGAATAAAAATCTTTAGTTTGAAAGGGAGAAGGTTTAAAGATCACTATGATCGTCTGCAAGTATTTAAGTGACCCCTAAAACCAGAAGAATATTTTGTAGGCACAGTTCATTTATGGCTCCCAATAACCATAACTTACAAACAGGTTGTACCTGCCAGTGTACAGTCTAAATTACCATTCTCAGTCATATCTCAGAAATAGGTGCCAAAATCAGGCAAAATAAATGCTTCAGATCCCTGAAAACTGTTGGTGTTGATTGCTGCCGTTCTACCAGGGTGTCTTGTGTAACTACTGGGTTTTTCATCAAAGACCACTGTAGACATCTTACACTACCAATTCAAGCTCTTTAACAGATTTTATAGAGATAGCACTTCTGTGCAAAGAGGTGACTATTGCAAAAAAAGGCTTTATACACAGCCATTATACGGTTGATTTTCTGGTCAGATTTAATTCACTTATGCTTGCCTCACCTACTTCAAAAAGAAGGCAATCAATGAAAATGTAATTTGTGCTACTAGCACACTCTATTCTTTCCAACTTAGAAATATAAATAATTATATAAATACACTTCTAAGTAGCCCCTAAAAACAAAATATGATATGGTCCCCAGAAGACTCAGTCCACAGTACACTTACTCTGGAAATTTATTAGTAGCACTACTGTTCACTCAGCTGTAACACGGTCAAATAAATAGTAGCAATATAGAAAATGGTATGATCAGTTTTAAAAAAATAATTTTGAATAAGCAGCGTTCAAAAGCATACTGAGAACTCACTAGCACACATGAATTGAACAGAAACAGCTGGAATTACTTGCATCCTTCTATGTCTGCTCTCAGTTTCTGTCCTTGCAGCGAGGAGAGCTGAGTGGCACAGAGGGTGATTCTGGAATCATTGTAGCATTTTTGTCAGTATATTCAAACCAACCCAGGCCTCATTTGGCAGCACCTTAATATGTCAGGCTGCAGTCAGCAATGGTACAGAATCTGTATCTTGTGGTGCAGCTTCCAGGAGGTCAGGCTGGACAGCTTGAAATTGTCACATTTTTAGATGTTCTGGTTCAATCCAGCTGTGTCCAGGAGATGATACCTGTGTCCAAGTTAAATTTTAAAAAATGTTCAGTCCAGTAAATTAAGATATCCATGTGATGAACACTGAGAAGAGAGACAGGAATAAAGGAAGAGCAACTGCTTCAAAGTCATCCTCGAGGCAAAGACATTAAAGAAAAAATATCAAGTGTGCTTAACTTACTTGCTCAAGTGAGAGAGAGTTATGCATACACAGTACCCCCTAATGAAAGAAAAAATCATGTCATGATTGCAGGTACCTGAAGTAAGGACACAAATTGTAGGAGGAATCTAAGTATCTTAAACATCAGACAACTGCATGATTGAGCCAGAGGGGGGAAAAATGATAATGAATAAGTGATGATAATAAGTGCACAAACACAAAAAGAAGAAATCACATGTTAAGTGTATCCCGAGAGAAAGAAGGAAGAAGCAGTTCTCGATCTACACAAGCTTTTAATCGTGCAGAAAAAATTGAGCTTTTTTCCAGCACCTGCAAGGTCTACAGTGCAAACTGATCCAGTTACCTACAGGAGGGCCAGGGAAAAAAAGCAATATTGGTAAAAATTCCTTGTGTGCACTGACAGGCTAAAGTACTGCTACAACAAAAAACAAACACACCACTTCCCGCTCCCAAAGTCCCAACTCAACAGCTGTGGGCAACAGGCATGAAAACAGCCAGAGCTAAAAGCTAACAGTAGATCAGCTGCAGGTTCAGGCTTTGCCTAGAACAGAACTCCCTGGCTCAGGGAGCTTCTTCCCAGAGCTTCAGAGAGAGCAGAAAAGAAATCGTGCAACTCTCTGCAGTACAAACCTTCACCACAGCAGTGAGATTTGGGTCTTTCATGGACAGACAAAGCCAAATTATAAGCAAATAAACCAGGTAATATTTCACACCACTGGTGGGTCATAAGCCCAAAATTATGATATAACCAGTGTCTGAAAAATCCAGGATATAGAAGACAGATCGAGCAGAAGAGCAGGAGCTGAATGCAAAAGAGCTAGACACAGAGCATAGAAAACTGGGCAAAATAGTATCATAAAGTGTGCTTTAGACTTTCAACAGTAGCTTCATTTCAAGTGGCATTTCTTTCTCCCTATCCTTCTTGCATCAGCTGGGAGGAGAAGAAGGCCATCAGAGGGATGATACTTTCATTTCCACCCCACTGTCATAGGGGACAAAAACAATCTCCATGAGGGATTTTCCCATGCATGAAATGGGTTTGAAAACAAATAGCATCACAAGAGTGGCTGCTTAGAAGACTGTGTTCCCCTGATGGGATCTTCCTATGCTATCGCATTTTTATTTCTTTGCAGCCTCAAGTAGTAAAATATAGAAAATGACATATATATAATTCCTATATATTTTTCTAGTATTGTTTGTGCTGTTCAAGGTATTCTTACCTACTCCTCACACCTTGGCAAAATATGCTGAAATATACAGACAGTCATCTTTTACTGCTCGGTTATGACCAATAACCAAATGCATTAGGCAGGCTACCTGAAGTAATTTTCTTTCACTGCTGCATTATTAAAAGCAAAGAGTGTTATATTGAGTGATAAAATTAGTTTAGGAGCATAACTTCAGCCAGATAAGAATTTTGCAAAGCTCTAAAGAGTCTAGACTCCTATATTTTTAGAGATACATTTAATTTATCACTCTCCATGCTTCATGAGCAACCAGTATTGCCCTCAGAGTCCTTCTGAGAAACAACATCCCATGAGCAGTAAAATTATAAAATGCATTGCATCTCTCCCTGGGATCCAGTTTTGGAAGCAGATTGCTTGCATCAGAATTATTTCAGAGATGTTATCCTTTCCGCTCATGTACATGCAACTTTAATCACATGAACTATCTAAAATTAACTGGGTTTTTTTGTGACATTTTTCTCATGTATCATAGGCAGAAGAATATAAATTTATGCAGGACTAAAATCAATGCAGCTCATTTACATCTGTAAATTGGGGTTGGTGGATTACATTTTGTGTTCTCATGCATAGACATATTACAACTTTTCCAGACACTAATGGTGATGATCTTCAAAAGATTCTTTGGGTTTTTTGAGTTTGTTTTTTTTAATCAAGGAATATTTCTGAAGGTTGTTGTTGGCATTTCCGTTGACGAAGAAATGTTTAGATTATAATTAATAGGATGAGATTTTGAAAAAGGTTAAAGGATATTTTTAATAAGGGAATCAGTTTTAAAACAGACTAATCTTAGTTCTTGGAAACTATCTAGATGTTAAGTTAAAATCCTAGTTTACCTATTTTGGGACAAGATTAGCATATTTTAAGTGTTGATTTACAGTATTTTAGGCACAAATCAAAATAAAATATTGTTGTACTGTATTCAACTAAACCCAAATCTTGAGCAGTTAATTGCTGTTCAAAAAGTTGAAAAAGTTAGACAATCTGTTCTGAATAGAGAACGACAATGCTCAAAAAGTTACACAGAAAAAGATGACTGCTGTAAATCCTCAGACAGAAACCTGTTTTGACATGACATCTGGTGGAATAGAGTTTCTAATTAGAAGAAGTCCAAGTGAATGTTAGAGTCAACTAATTATTTCATCATCCAATTAGAGGAACCAGTGATTTCACAGAGAGATTACAAAATCAATGAAGGGGGAAGGAAAACATTTTGATTTAAAGTGTTTCTAACATTAATTGAAGGACACATTTGTCACTGGCTACATATTCTTAGGCAGCCCTTCGTGGTTCCCTGGGCTCTTTGCATCAGCAGTGTGGCTGCAGTTGGGCTCCTCTGAGCAGGTACCACAAGCTCCCTGCTACTCACAGTCTGCCTGTCCTCCTTGGCATTAACTACACAGGATAAACTCCAGGATTTTTCTTGCTACATGCTCACCTAGCACAACTAAAGAGAAACAGAGGAATTTTTTTTTTTTTTCCTGAGTTGAAAATTGAAGGAAAGAAAAATTAACATGACCACTTTTTGCCTTGAATACCCACAGCAGTGAGCACAACAAGAAAGTGAACACACAGAAAGCAGTTAGAAGCCGCTACTTGTTTTGGACCAAGACTTGTGCTCTTTGTAGCACTGCTGCAAAGCTCAATACAGCTTTATTTACCCATGGGTAGTTCTCTATACACAAGCAAATCCTCTGGTGTGTTAAACTCATGGTCCTCAGATACAAGTTCTCCAAGCAACTTGTAGTCTAGTTTTCCTAGGCCTGCAGTTTCTAAGTTCCATTCCTTCATGATGTTTTGGTTTTGGAAGTCTGTTCTCACAGTTTGAGCATAAACATTACCATTGCTTCTGTAATGAAAACTTCATATTTTAAATTCTTTCTGTAAGACAGACTTTCTCTGATGTCTGTGTTTTGACCAATGTGTGTGAAAAGTTCTATCACTCTCCCTACCAATGAGAGTGACCCACTCAAAAAAAGTATAAAAAAGAATTAATTGTTTAAATAAAAAGAATCAGATCATGTTCTAAAAAAAATTTGTGTCGTGTTGTTACTCGCCACAGCAACAGTGACTCATCTCCCTTCTCTATCAGCATCTGATTGCTTGACTGCTACTCCTCATTACAATAAACCAAGCCACTGAAGCAGGAAATCAGATGGCAACCACGCTCCTTATATTAGCTTTAGAATCCACCAACTTAAAAAGTGCATCCCAGATGTCCCAGAGAAGAATCTCTGTAATCTCTCACTGCTCTCATCCCCCTGCTCCTGTCACAGCTTGCAGTTACACAGTTCCTGTGGGTTAGCTCAGTGCCATGTGCAGAGGCTTCACCAGCGTGCCAAGACTTGAGCCTATGTCCAGGCTCCTCAGAGGTGGGTCCATTAATCACCAACTCCTTTCCCAATTGTTACTGTGACACAGATAGAAACACACAGTAACACACACAACAGGTGTTCAGGTAGAGAAGAAGAAAGGAAGAAGATTTTATTTTATTGTTGACTTCATATCTATCAGTTTCTGGACAGTGATCAGAGATTGGACAGAGAAGTTCCCACCTCTCCATCTCCACTGGTCACTTGAGAAGTCCATCAGGTGATATCTTTTACAAAGGAATGCAAACATGATCCTTGTTTATTTTACAATTCATGAGAACTGACTCCACTATACTAAAACAAATCAGAAGGCTGATTTTCAGGGACAACATCCAATGTTACAATAGCAGCTCCCAGCTCCCAGCAGAATGTTCCCTGATCTACTCACAGCTGGGAGCTGTGCAGTGGGGCTGAAACACAACCTGGAATGGTCCTGATCCAACGGGAGTGATAATGCCTGAAAATATAACAGCATGCCGTGGATGTCAAACACATGTGCCACAAACTCCCTTAGTCCAGTTCTGAGACTTGTGACTCAAATCCACAAGACCATACAATATCAAGACTTGTAAATTACATAGATATTCAGCTTAAAAATTGCCTGTAATTTCTTTTGAATAAGGCCAAAAGTTTGGGCGCCAATCTAGGATTTTACCAAATTTCTCCAAGGGTAGGCATGCGTTCTGCTTTGATTCATTTGACTTGTTAATTTCCAGTATTTTCCAGAGCTTCATTTTAACTTAGAGTATGAGCTTTATTCTCGTCTGGATTTGATAGTATGAATTCAAAACAAACTCATGGAAGCATAGTTTGAGTTAAGGACAAAGACCATAAAATAGAGAAATGGAATTGTAATTGGAAAAATTGATCACTAAGAAGTAAAAAAACAGCTGTGAAATTCTAATATATATTTTCAGTTAAAATCAATTTTTATTTAAACTAATCTTATTTCCCATTAACAGAAGTGTTTTCATTATCAACAGCCTAGCACTGGGGATAGCATCCAGATAGCAAAAGTATTTCTTCCTATGGGAAAAGCAAGTGTAACTCCAGAGAACATCACAAGCCTGTAACTGATAAGGAGTGCATATGAATGAATGAGCATTGTCACATCATTGTAGCCTTAGTGCACACCTGAATTCACCTTCTTTTCTGTGGGCCAGGACTCCAGAAGCCTGTGCAAAGCCCAAGCTGCTATTGTGATGCTACAATAGGTGGAGAAAATGGCACAGGGGGGCCTGATGGGATCCTCTGCACCCCTCTGAGGTTGCTGTGCTGTACATGTAAAATTCAGGTGGTGTTGTTAGGCTATCTTAAGAGGCAAGGGACACATAAAAAAAAAGGCATCTCTGGAAGGTGACTTGTGTATCTTTTGCATGTGTACAGGATAAATAGACTCCTTGATCTGTTTGTCTCTTCACTGATGAGACCTCTTAAGTACACTGTGACTGCTTAGGCCACTAAGTTACACTGAATTAGCATCCACAGCCTACAGGTGGGTAAATACTCTAATTTATTTTTGCATGTTGACTCCACATGAATGAGTGGCAAAAGTCTGCTGAACCCAAGTGACAAAAGTGAAAAAGTTTTTAATGTGAGGAACAAATGTTTAGTTACAGAAAAGATATTTTCTTATTTCGCAAAATGTGTGTTCTCATCTCCCTGTTGTTAAACTTCTTATCCACTCAAGAAAACAGAAGGAAACAACAACTAGGAGCAAGACCTTCACCTCTGGCTTACAAACAAGTGGCAAATGACACAGACATTCTTCCAGATGGATGCCAGTGGCAGAATTTGCTGATGCATTTCCCACGGTTGCCCCACCATTGACTGAGGGCTCAGAGAGCAGGCACTCACTCAAAGTACAGAGGGACTTTAAAAGTAGATTCTAACATTTGCCCTTTCAAAACTGTTCAGTTTATTTTGTTAAATGTCTATAAAACCTATGATAAGGGACTCACATTTAAATTGGTGCCATTATTTTTTCGCTATTGCAGTACATATTAGAACCTCAATCATTGTCAATGGCAAGTTTTTAATGCTTTTTTTTTTATTAAAGAGAAAATAGAACTGTGAATGATTTTAAGAGAATCCTTTTATTAGCAAGACTTCTTACATGTCAAATAATAAAATGGTTAAATACCCCATACTGAAGAGAGGAAAAGTGTAACAAAGTTAATTTTATTGACTTACACTTGGCTGCATCACCACATAGACCGGTGGATTTCAATCTACACTCGAGGGACCCCTGGGGGCTTCATGACCTTCTTTCACAAGAACCATATGGTTTCTGCGCATCATTCCATAAATCTAATGGAAATACATCGACAGCTGTAAATTAAACCCCATTGCATCAGACAGTGCTGCAAAAGCAGTACTTTAAAGTCTCAAATGATTGCAATGACCTTCTGGCCGTGGGCTCAATGATCCTAACATTGAGCACTGAGCACAACCCAGTTTGCTGTGCTGTGGGGAACAGAGCTACACAAGTCACTTTGTATTTTTCCTGCAAAGTTATTAGTATTGACAGAGCTTAATGAAAATTAAGGGAGTGGATACATTTGTCATTTGCCTCTTTTCCACGAATAAATGCCTTCTAATTCTGGCCTGGGCTGCTACAGTCTTCTTCCTAAGATATAACAAAATAAATTTTAAAGATATGGGTGAATTCAAGGAAGAGCAGACCAGGGTATCATCACCAGAGTACTGAACACTAATAAATAAAATAGATGTGGTATACACAGAAAGCCTTCCCATCACTCTCCAGTATCCACCATCTTTTTATATTCATACTTTTTTCAGTTTGATTTTGCTCAGAAAAAGCTCAAAACCAATTTTAAATAACAATCAATTTTATTTTTTTTTTTTTTTTGCATCAATGGTCAACTCTTGGTAAAGCAAGAAAGTAAAAGATTTTTGCAAGTCTGCATATAATTTTCAGTGTGTTTTCATAGCTTTCCACAGTCTTATTTCTCTGATCTTATGGCCAGAACAGGTCTTTTATCAATTAGTATTGCTTCTTGCAGGCCACTACATTTCATCAATTTCTTTGTCCATTGAACCTGTCACTTTGTGTCTTTTAGTGTGTATTTTATGTATTTCAGAAAGGCAATTACTGTTGATTCTAAGACATAAAAGACACCATCCAGCAGTTTTTTTCCTAATTCTTAAGCATCCTCACCATTAAATTATTTTCTCCTCCCTTAATTTCTGAACAGGAGCCAAGAAGCAGCTCTTAGCTATGCTATTTCTTTGCAGATGCTGAAGAACCTTTTGTTGCTCAGTGACCACTTAATCAAATTACTTTGGCTTTATCGATAAGCTAAGCAAATTCACATGGTCCAGTCCTTTCCCTCTCCTGCCTTAGCCCTCCACACACCCTCCCCAAGACTGCAAAGCCAGCATAAACAACTAGACCAACTCTTCTGTCCCCCAGATGTTTTCTATTTTCTGCCAGCATGGTATTTATGCACCTGGGTGCTAAATCAGTCTAAAACACCCTCGTCCAAAAGAAAGAAAAGAATCAGGGGAGGAAACAATGCAGATCTGGAAAGGGTAGGCTTGCCCTTTTTAGGCAGCTCTGGTTTATGCCAGCTTCATGTGCTTGTGCAATGGTGAGATAAAGCACTTTGTTCATCTCATCAGTCTCTTTTTTGCTTTCTTTAATTTGTCATCTCAGTTATTTCAAAATCACTCTTCAAGTATGGGCTCAGGAGGTAAAGGTCATCTAAGAGTATCAATCCTTCTAGTGGCACTTGCCAAAGCAAAACCACCTGCCAACAGGTATTCTTTATTCTCATATTCATTATTTTCCTCTCTTCATGGCCACAGTTCTCATTCACCTTTTCCCCAGTACTGGACAAGGACTCAGGTGGAATGGCTTTTACATTATAATGTTTAAATGGTTTTCAAGGTTACCTGTCTTCCAAGAAACAGTTCCCTCCAGCAATGGCATCCTAAATTACCTAGAAAACATGAGCACATCTCCTATAAAGAGAAATGTATGTTCATAATTCTCATATTTCATGATTACATATCTGTGCACATGCATAATGCTTAGTCCCACTCTCACAGATGTTGTTTAATACAATTGATGTAGGGAATAATTTCTCACCTGGATATGTACTTTTGGACATATTTCATCTTCCTCTTAATCATTTTCATACACAGAAATGGAAAATTAAATGTGGTAGAAAGCTAGGTGTCTTTTGTGGAGAAATCATTGCATCACACATGAATATGAAAAATATTTCTTTCCCCTTACATTTTATTACTTCTCTCCTATTAGAAAACTGTTTCTCGTGTGTTTGAGTGATGAATTTTCCCTTCTGCATATGGAAATCAATCTGCAGATAATATTTTTGCAGCAAATATCCATACCATCCTTGAGACTGTACATGCTGCATTGTTAGAAATGCAGAGTACAATTTTTGGAGACAAACTTGGAAAGAAACTGCCAGGAAGGCTTAGAGACCAGCACAGCACCACCACAACAGCTGGAGTGGAGATGAAGGGCAGTGTCTCCTATTTCCTCAGTTAGATCAGGCATTCAAACACACTGATGAAGAAACCAAAGTTGTTGCATTGTGCTCCTCTTCCACAGCAAATGAAAAGAAACAAAAAGTGTCACTGCATAAGAAATTACAACTGTTCCTCTTCTAATTAACGTTAAAATACCTTTAAATCAAGGTACTTATAGACCTCTAGAGTTTATGGTTTGGCTTTTTATTGGGTTGGTTTTTTGTTTCTTCCCCACACTACTCAGTAACAACTGATATTTCTTAATAATCTAGCTTGTTAATTATTATTCAGGTTTATAGGACTACTTCTAAGTAGATATTATCTGACTAAAAGCTCTTTTGGTGGTCTTAATTTCTATACACGGAAGCTTTTTAAAAGGCAAACCTGTGCCTAAGGGTTATGTAAAATAATCTACTATAAGTCACTGAAAGTAACATTTTTAGGAGGGGTTGCAGTGATTTTGTTAGTCTTAGAATAAAGCTCAAAGAGGCAATCAAGTGTTATGTACCATTTACATGAAAAGTTGATGTCTGTTGGTGGTACCTGCAACCATATTTTACCAGGACCCACAAATGAAGCCTGGATAGGAAAAGTTCAATCAAAGGACCAGAGGGTTATCTGAGCAAAGGGAAAATGCTGTCATGAAGCTGGTAAGAACTGAATTATTCCTCCTCTTTAGTCCCTAGTGCACTGGTGTCCCCAGCAGGAGAAATGGCTTTTCTTGGAAGCGACCTCAGTCTTACTGCTCCATCCAGCTAAGGATACCCTTTTCGTACACAGGAGTTTAAACTACTTCTCCCTGATAAGAAAAATCTTTCACTCTTCAGGGCTACAAAGAAATTTTATCAGTATGGGATTTAAGACAAAAAGCAGATGAGAAGCACTGGTACAATTACATGAGGATTTCATACTGCTTCCTACTGAAGTAATGAAACAGGATTTGTGTAGAGAGAAAGTATCTTTTCTTTAGGCAAATTGATAAAAAGCAGGAAAAAAAAGATAAGAACGAGACCTTTCTTATCTAAAGAGTTTATTAAACTCTAAGCAGTTTATTATCTAGTGCCTCTCTGCAAATTTTCGTTGTTACTTTTTTTTCCCCCCAAACCCTCCATCTTCCCATCCACAGGGAAGCAAATTCCACAGAGCCTCAAAATCAGTGATGAAATCTCTAAGGGATATACTGAAGTCTCTCATTGTCAAAGCCAAACCTTTCAGGGATTAACGTTTTGTGGCTCATTGGTTTTGGAATAGAAGGGCAGATGTGTGCTCTGTTGTGGTGAAAAGATTTCCCAAAGCTTTACCATATTCTGTAAAAATAGTTTCACATTGCTCCTTCTCATACAATGACAGGAGACAGAGAAGGAAGAAATCAGGTTCAGTTGTTCTCTTATGGATCATAGCATTAATTTGAAATTAGGAAATAATTTTAATAAAAGACAGTTATATACTAAATGGAGCAAATAATGACTAGCCCTAAAAATGGAAATTTATCTGTGCAGAGTAGGGCTTGCCGTCTCCATTAACCACCATTACATGAAAACAAACTCCTGTAATTCTTTCAGTAAAGCCATGCAGTTTCAAAACAACATGAAAAAAAATCCCTGTTTTTATGTGAACCAGCCCTGCCAGTCTCCCAGACTGCACACACATCAATAACATGCTCTGCCTCTTGGCATGCTCAGCAGTTTGCAGCCTGGGACAGGTGGTACCACATTCTCACACAACTCTGCTCATTTGGGACATGAGGCAAGATATGCAGATAATATTTTTGAGCTAGAGGAAGCAATTGTTCACCTTTCACAAAGATGACTTCTACAGAACTGCCAGAGGTCTGGTCCAAGTAAACACAGAATTGCTGAATTTTGTTTCAATGACTGCTTATGCCCTCTGCTTTTGCTTTCTACTGATTTCAGTACAGGAGGTCAAAATCATGGAGGCTGTCCCATCACCACAGCTTATATGCTATGAAG
The DNA here is from genome assembly GCA_032173965.1 of Sitta carolinensis. Lineage (NCBI taxonomy): Eukaryota > Metazoa > Chordata > Aves > Passeriformes > Sittidae > Sitta > Sitta carolinensis. The sequence continues at coordinate 64,964,242 of JAVUNC010000004.1, read as the reverse complement.
CAACCTGAAGCAAAATGCTGTCATAAAGGCAAATAAGAATGGAAAGCAATAGCTAAAATTCAGTAAAAGGGGAAGCTCTGAACATTACAATATATACTCTGAAAACACTGGACTTCTTTAGCAGCACTTGTGAAACTAAGTGCTCTTTTCAGGTGACTTGTTTGATATGATAAGAAATGCTCTAATAACTTGGGTGCTTAAACAAGGTTGGAATCATGACCTTCTGTGTGCATAGAGTTGGATAATGTCACTGACAGAGACAGATGTGGATAAAACTCTGCCAAAAGTAGTCGTCCTGAAGAAACTGGAACACAGAGACAGTTTTGTGATAAGGAGAATTATTTCAGAGAACAAAGAATATACACAAGAATATATACATATATATATATGTATATATATATGTATATATATGTATATATGTATATGTATATGTATATGTATATGTATATGTATATGTATATGTATATGTATATGTATATGTATATGTATATTATGTATATTATATATATATATATATATATATATATATATATATATATATATATATATATATATATATATATATATATATGCCATAATGCAGATAACACATGAATTTCTATCTTTTTACATGAATTTTCTACCTTTCTATCTTTCAGGCTTGGATAGGCTTAGTAACCTGTACCCAAACTTTTCAATCAGTTACTGGCATTACATGTAATAAGGATATAAATATAAAGCTATTAAAGCGTGTCCAAAGGAGGTCAAAAAAAATGGTGAAGGGTGGTAGGTGTAAAGTGCTAGCAGATGCTAGGGGAGGGATGTTGTAAATGGAGAGTGTGAGTTTCTCAGTTACACAGTTAAAGCCCAAAATTCAGGGACTGAATTCAGAATTGAAGCCCTGTGTCCCACATGTATACTCTACTGCAATTCTAAGTTCATGAATTACTTCCTTAGCACTTTATTCAGTAGTGTAACAATTCTGTATTTACTTGTTAACAACCTGTGATTTCAGAAGATTGTGCCTGCCGTTTTTCATGCTTGCAGTAGTCCCATTGCTACCATAATCACATACATGTTTTTAGTTGCTATCAAAACTCTTGCTACTGGAAATTCTCCCTTCTCTCAGGTATATACTTTAGGCACTTGCCCTCCTTGCAACTGCCAAAGATTGTCGGGCCAATATACATAAATTCTAATCTTAAAAAAAAACAATCAAACAAAAAGCACAGAGAAGATTTCTTTTCTTTTCTTTTGTTCTTTTGCCAGGGGCAAAATCTGAGAGAAAGAAAAGTACCACACTTCTCACTTCTCTCTGCTCCATTGCAAAGCTTTACTCTAGAACTTAACCTAGCACAAAGCAGCATGAGTTCATGCCCTGATAAAGAGTTGCTGTACTCATTTCAGCTGCAGGCACTGCAGCCCTCCCCACAGAGCTCCACAGCTCCCTTGGGGCAGGAACATCCTGGCACCTGGTCTTGGTACGGGGGTACAAAGGTTTGCAATAAGGTAATGATTTAAATAGACTTTGGAATTCATATCTGATATTCATGTGGGTTTTTAAAAATTACAATTTCTTAAGTTGTTTTGAAAATGGCCTTAAAGGAGATTTCCCATGGTTACTTCTTCCCTTTCATGATACATTAAAAAAAAAACCAACAGCCAAACACAGACAAAACTCCATCAATCTGAAGAACAGTCAGATTTCCAGGAAAACAAAAAGTCTTTCAATATAAAGGAACCCAGTTGTAAATATTCCTTTCAACACCAGATAAAGCTTGGATCTGCCTGCAGGCTGTGGAATGCACATAAGGAAGAAGACATTCTGGAAAATTCAGAGTTTACCAATGTTCCTCATTAGTAGATTTTTCCCCCCCACTTTATATCAATCAAAAGCATACTGGGATGTTTGAAGGGCCCGTGAAGATGCATTTTGGCTAGAGGTGGGCTGGATTTTCCCAAAATCTAAAGATTAAATATTGAAACAACATCCCAGCTGTCTTCAGTTTTACAGGATGTTGATACAGATAAACAGCAAGACACAGTGAGAAATTAGTTCAAGACAGACACGATTCCTGCCAGCAGGATTGCAGTCTGCTTACAGTAGGATGCCTAAGCAGAGGGAAGTTAGAAATAACATAATCTGTTGCTTATCAGACCTAGGAACCAGTGTAAGTCTGATAGGTCTACTGTCAGAATTGCAATGCTTGGGGAATTTAACAGCAGTTTTGTGCCTATGAATGATTCCTGTAAAAAATTATTGGAACAGCTCTTCACTCTCTCTTGGCCTTGATGTGATAAACTGCAGTCTGAATAAGAACAAGGATTAGATTTCAAATAAATAAAACCAAAATGAAGACCAAGAGCTGACACATTGGGATGAGGCAGTTTTCAATAACCAAGACCTGGCCAAAAGAGACATCCTTTGCTGCTGCAACAGTGGCTCAGCTCCCTGCAAATGTCTGACAAGAAACAAATAGACACCTCTGGGTGGTCTCACCAGAAAACACAGTGTTGAATCAATATGTCATGAGTTAGACACAACTGCTAAAATGAGCAAGTTTCCTGACAAGAACCATTTCTTTTCAGCAGATCCTGAGTCCCTGAGGTAGCTAGGAACTTGGGGGAGGCTGTGGCAGTCATGCTAAACCACATTTTTTTCCCTCTGTTATAGTCTGACTCCCTGGGTTGCTAGAGCATGTCCTGCTGAGGGGCAGGAGCAAAACTTGCAATTGGATTCTGGTTTTGGCAGGTTGCCACGACAGAGAGCTGTGAGCTGCTCACAGGGAGCCTTGCTTTCTAAGAGATATTCAAATACTCTTGAATTTTCCTGTTTCTCCATCCCCTTACTGTATTTGAGAACATCAATGTCTTACAGGATTAGTACTGGTAATCTCACCCAAAGCCTTATCAGGTTTTTATAAGACCTATCATGATCTTGAAAGTGTCAGTTTTTGTTCCAAAGGTAACTTAATCTTTCACATATTTAGGTGGTAAAAATAATTAATTATTTGTCAAATAACTTCACAACAATAAATGTTGCCTCTTACAGGAACAGCCTTTTAACACAAATAAAAATTTCTCAAGGCAATACCTTTGAGCAATCTCTAAGGAGTACTCTTTACTGCTCTTTCCCTTTTTCTTTGACCATTGTCATTTTGCTACCTTATTTCTAGTTTCTAGGGTTTGAGTTCTTCCACACTGTTCCATTTCATACCTTTCCCCAAATAGACTGGGCTATATTTCATGTTCCCATTAAGCCACTGGATATCTTTAAGCATAGACATAGACAGCCATAGATACAGCTAAATTTCTTCAAGGCAAGAAAGATTAATTATAGCCTCAAGGACCTTATATTTATAAGTGTTAACTTTAGTGAAAACACAAATTCAAATAAGGCCTGATTATTTTATTTCTGTGGTTTGCATAAATTTACGATTTGATGAAAAGACACAGAGGCTGTATTCCTTTATATCATCAACTATTGTTGTGATCTAGCTCTTGTTTTTGGAATTTGGTTTTGGGTTTTCTTCTTTGCTTATATTTTTACAGTGAGTCATCATGCCCATCAATTCACCAGTGTAACCAAGACTAAATGGCACTGGAGAGCATAATCACTGGCTTTTGTTGATAGTTTATTTAAAAAAGAAAGTTTATTTTAAAAAGAAACCTACTGTCAGGTAAAATGTATTCACACTATCGGTGGTGCTCCACTTCTGTTGCTACAGTGTGTTGAGTACAACTGTATTAACTATCTTGTATTTCCCTGTGTTGAATTATCTACAGCAGTATTTATCACATTTCTCAGGCCCAGGAAGAGTTGGGATGTTGTGTGCAGTGTCATACCTCTTCTTTCTCTGGATTCATCACTTTAGATGGTAAATAAATGGAACTGCAAGTGACAGGCATTGCTATTGAGGACCATCAAACAAGCACAAAACATGAACTGAGGTTCAATAATTAACAATGACATAGACAAAAAAAAACCAAAAAACAAAGCTCAATGAAAGTCCCCATAAATGTTAGAAGAGTATTCAGCCGGCAAAACCAAAAGGAGGAAGTTTTAGAAGTTAAGCTAGACTACGCAGGACTCTTCATCCCTTGTGCTTTTGCACTGTGATGTAGCTTTAATTAAATTACCATATTCTATTGTTTCCTGTCTCATTCAATGAACAAGGAGTGCTCAGTCTGTACATATCATTGCTATTCATGGTATAGCCTCTGGTCTTATTCTCCACACATCAGCTTAGTCTAGACTGACTAGAGAAGTGATTAATTTCTGTATGGACACTATTTGCAGTTTAAACAGGCTGTTTAAAATGTATCACAATCATCAACAAATATAATGTTTGTGAGAGTAGGCATCACATCTATTTTACAGGTAAGTAAAGGAGCCATAAAGAAATTAACACTCATTCTATTTAATTTTAATCTATTCAAATGACAGATTCAAATTATTTAATCTACTTGTATCAGAAAATTTAATTCTAATTCTGCATAGCTTGTAAATATTTGTTTTTGGGATATTAAAAACCCAGTAACAATGTATTTCTTGCACACAATTTTCCAGATTAAAAACTGTGAGAAAAACCCCAGAACTGTTATCACATTACATCATACTGATCACTGTGTACGGCATCAGCAAGGTAGGACACATGGATCTCCTTCACAGACCTGTGCCTCTGCACCTAGCAGAATATCTAACGTGAACAGCAAGTTATCTTTCTCTGCATGGGCCTGCATTAGAGGAGCCTGGCCAACTTCATCATCAGGGATTTCCACACGAAACTGTCTGAAGGGCTTTATAAATATGGATGAGTTTCTCTTGTGAAATTAGGCAGTGTAAATCACCCCATTCCATAGCCAAGGAACTGAGATGCAGAGACATGGATTTAAAACTCCCCAAATTATTGAAAGTGACCTTTAAGTCTGCAAGCCTAGCCTTAATTTTCCAGAGCACTTAACTTTTTCTTCTTCTTTTTTTTTTTTTTTTTTTTCTTCTATTATACTCACACTGAAGTCAGCTGTCAGCCTGTCCACTTGATCTGCTTTCAGAAATGTCCCTTAGGGAACTTGAAAAGTTGTGGGGTACCTCACCAGAAACCACTTATGCCACAGATGTCACATAAAAAGTCCATGGCCAAGGACATGAGAGAGTGTGACATTTATCATCTTTGGTCATGAGGCAGTATCTTATTTTCTACAAAGATGTGCCAAATTTGTCCACTCCTACACCAATCAGTGACAATAAGAATCTCTCCTGGATGCTCTACAAATCATTTTCAATTTTTGGTCTGGGAGCACTCCTGTCTTTCTGAACATTCATTCCACTGGACACAAACTGAGGGAGGGATGTCCTTGTATCAGCACCCACTGTCTTCTTTGCACTGAATTTTCCTTTGAAAAGAGAAAAACGTGCCACAGGCATAAATGTGCCACAGTGTGTTCCAGGTCCTCTGCCTGGACAAGAGGATTCCACCCTCTCCCTCTCAGTGTAGGCAGGGACAGTATAAGCCCTTTAGTTAGGAGTTTATGGGAGTTATAGAGAGCTCACAGACTCCAATCTCCTCACAGAGATGTCAGGGTACCTGATGTTAAGCTCCAGCACGATGCTGCCTTTCATCCCAGTGCAACCTGAGTGGGGCTGCACAGAAATGAGCAGAAGTGGCCAAGCCAGGACCTACCATGAAACAACAGGGCTGCTGGAAACAAGAGTAGAAAGAACTATGAAGAGGAGACTGTATTGGCTCATTCCCAGAGAATTTCCTCCAACAGCCAGTGTAGATTGGATGAAAGTCCTGAAAGCTCTCAGAGGAAGGGGGTAGATGGCACAATTGCATAGTCATGCATACAGAGACACAATTTGATTCTTCAAAACACTCATAGGGGGGTTATATATCTCTGGCACTACAGGAATTTTTATCTAATCATTTTAAACTTATTTCTTCATGTTCTTTACTCTCTGGTCTCCACCACTGATTCTCACTTGGATCTTATTAAATAGTGAAAGCTGACAGAAGTTGCCAGCCAGTGCTGATACACACAGAGGGTCTCTAAAAGGGAACTCTTTGTAGCTCTGAACATCCTTAAAGAGGATGGATGCTGTGAATCTCTAAGCATCATGTTACAACCTTCATGGTCAGGTCAGAGTCCTCTCCAGGCTGGTGAGGGCACTCTGGCTCCTGACATCTCCCAAGGGTCTCTCTTCTATTTTCAGATATAGTCTCCTTGTTAAAAGGTTAGTATTTCTTCATTCTGTCAACCTTCCACCCTGACTGCCAGCATTTAGTCCATGTATATCTTCCCCATTTAGAAATATCCCACATTTTGGTTTTGACAGAGGCTTGAGGTCATTATAGGGTGAAATACCAATTTGGTGTGGATATGATCTTTTACTTTAAAAATATACAACTATCTTTCCTATCACTTTTAAGTTCTGACTTTGAAAGGATGCAAGATTGATTTTCACAATAGTTTAAAAAGAATAGTGACAAAGAAAGCTTGGAAGTCCTCTTTGAGAATTAATTATATATTTTAAATAAATCATATTAGAGATGAAAGGCTTTCTTAATGCCCACATTTGAGGCAAAATTGTCACTCCTTTTAAGCACTGATTGAGTAAAAGGACTTACTGGAAAACGGTCAGAAGAAAAGAAAAATATAGAAATTTAACATTAATGATATTTTGAGATTTTTCAGGAAAAAAAAAATTCAGTAATATACTAACAAAGTTAGAAAGAAATACTACCTTCCTTAAGCTTAAATAATATAATAAAACAAAATAATTCATTGAAATAAGTTGATTAAAATGAAATTAATTATTCTAACTAGATTTGAATCTAATCGCACTTTCTAATAATAAACTCATGAAAAAAGGAGTTTGCTCAGCCTAATCAGAGAAAGCAAAAGCACACTCAACCCATTCCCTTGATCACTCAACATTCATCATAACTCTTTCTGCTCATCTCTGCATACAACAGCAACAATAGCAAAAAAGAAAAAAACAGCAGCAAAAATAAGCACCCATCTCACCCAGAACTGTTTTTTTGATAACCCAGTGCCTGAAGAAACTGGCTGAAACACTACCAAAGGATTGCATTTTTATTTTTATTTTTGTTTTTGTATGAAAAGAGACTGACAGCTTCACACACTAATGGTTTGTCCTGGTATGTAATGGGCTATGTTCTGCAGACAGCCTGCATAAACAAGGAAGCACTGGAACGGAATATGAACTTCACTGAAAGTTTAACTTTACTGAATATTTGCTGTTCTCCTGTCTCAAGGGACCTGCCTGAATTACATATTACATCTAGACAGTTTAATCTTTTTTTTTTAATTTTTTTTTTTTTTTTCAGTTTCACAGAACCCTGGCAAGACCATTGTCCTTATGGTAAACGTTTAGGACACTTTTTATCAATTAGCAACAGAGTCAGGACCCTCTTTGCAACTACTTTTCCCAGCTATAGCTCTTCAGCTAGGTTTTTATTGACTAGGACAGGACATTCTGTATATGTGAATACTGATTTGAGGACTCAGACATGTTGCTCCTCTTACAAGCAAAATATATTCCCAAAAGTGCAACATGACTGTGAAATTTTCCATACCTTCAGAGAGGATAATTTTATTTTTTTTAACTTTTCTTTTCTGGAGTCCCCAGTATCTTCTATAGGTTTGTGCTTCTGTGCAGGAAGACCTGTGGCTGTAGACCTTGAAGGGCTCACTCAGCAGAGCAGACCTCTGGCAGAGGTCTTTGGCAGAGTCACCATTAGAGCTTCCCAAAGCTGAGATATTTACAAAACATTTCTGTTTCAGCAGACTGTAGGATTTCCCTGTAGCTCTGGAGAGCTTCCAGTTTCCTTTGACATGGATGCCATTTTGCTGGATGGAAACCCTTGGCTTGTGCCCAAGTAGTTCATGCACTTACTAGTCTGAATTAAATCCAGTTCTTTAAACTAAAAATATTCCTTTCTCGAGTTTTATCGGACTGTGCCCCTCGCTCTGGTATAATAGGAGGCAGGGGAGTCAATCCTTGTCTTTTTTTCAACAAGTGCACAAAAGTCTGAAGAATGTTGTCTGCAAGCTACCTGGAAGCTTGTGTTACAGTGATCAGGATCATTTCCCCCTCTTCCATTCCCAGCATCATTACCAATAGGACATAATTTTGGCTGAGATGCAAAGGAGTCTTTTGGACCATTTTCTTCCTTTTCTAAGGCACTCTGCCTGATTTTTCTGCAACTCTCTTCCTTAGAAATATATATATATTTTTTTTAATTAAAAAGTACTCAACAAAGTTAGCTTTGGTTCTTGCCAGGCAACAGTCTGATGATTTGTACTGGCAATTTATCATCTGAGTCACTTGCCAGCAGGGACGAGAGTCCCTGAAACTAACCTCTCCACATCAGACTGAATTTCATTACATTATTTTTCAGTAAAGATTTGCTTCTTAAGAGGAGAAGAAAAGGTTATAAATAGGTTAGACATATCTCGAACCCTTGGGGGTCATTGTCACAAACTTAGTTATTTCTTTAATCCTTCCTTAAAAGCAAATAGAATTTATCATTCTTCACATTATGCATATTTTAACTGAGTACCTAACTTCAAAATTATTTCATCACATTTTATCACCACGAGCATTAACATCACTCCTAATTAACTACAAAATAACTGAAATATTCTCACCCTAAAACCTTGGGAAGTCTAAGTGAAAAATTTTGTTTAGCACATAAGATTTCTAAATCTTCTAGGTCTGAGAAACTGGCCTAGAAGACCCAGATGAAAAGAGGTTTTTCTAATAATTTCATCCTTCTCAAACAGAAATAGATGTTCCTCATCAGAACATCCTCCTTTGTGTTCTATGTCCACAGTAGGTCTAGAGAATTCTGCAGAAAGAAAATAACTAGAAAGAACAAAAATTGATCACTTTTTTTTCCAAAATGCCTTGGAGCACTTGCTTGGTATTCAGTCAGAGCAGGTGGAAGGCAATGCAAGCACATTCTTGCTTATAGAGGTAAGTGAACAAGAGCAGTTCTCTCTTATTTAGTAACTCTTACCTATTGAAACAGACAGGCCCAGTTCTTCAACTCAGATGGAAATAGAGAACTGAGGCATGGATATGGTACAGCTTTCTACAGAGACAACATAAAATAGATGAACTGCACTTGTACTTTTGCTTTCTTATGTCATATCAGGGAGTATCCACAAGATAGGAATGACAAAATATATGATGAAGAGCCTGGATTGTTGTTCTCTGTAGAGGTCTAGCCTGCCTCCTCAGAACCTTCATTTATGGAGTGAGTTGTCTCTTCACTGTATTTTTCTAAAGAGGGATCACTCATGTTTTTAGAGGTGAGGATTATACTGGCCCCTAGGAAAATGCCATCTGGAGTCGCTTCTATGAAATAAAAGCTGCCACTCTTACTGTTTTCTATGATTTTTCTCAGTCCAAGGAAACCCCTCAATGTAAATTTTGAAACCAATGGAAGTTTCACATTAGTTCTAACACAACTTAAGAACTCATATACAGCTGTTATCATGTGTAGCATTATAATGTTCTCAGAATTAACCCCAGAGAGGGAAATAGATGATTACACATTTATAATTACACATACACTGTAAGCACTATTGAAGATTAAACCCATGAAATGTCTTTATCATTACCTTCCTGTCACTCTCATGCACACAATTGCTCACAGCTGCTCAGGAGCACAGCTCGATGCCTGCTGGCTCAGCTTGCCTGGAGTATGGCCTCACATCACACAGTCTGAGCTGTCTGCCATGGAGATGCTGAAGTACCTGAGGCTCAGGTTAAAATCGCTTCTGTGATATTTTTATTCACGGATAAAAAAGATTTTTTTTACCACTCAGATCTTCTTTGGCTGTGTAAATAATAATACATGCTAAATTTTGCAATTTCTTAAGGCAACTATCCCATTAAAGACAATGTCTGTTTTGGTATGATAAGCTTTTAAATCTGTATAACTATTCAGTGATTAATTATTATGATAGAATTATGTAGTCTTTTATTGTTTTTGGTAAACATTAACATCCTGATGTAAAATGAAACTGCAGGTAATGTTTACATACAGCATCTGTGTGTGGCAGCAGATAACTGCAAAAACCCACATTTTTCATATACAACTATGAGACACTGACATGACCAGCAAGTGTCCCATTATGCTACTGCCATGCAGTATTTTTTTTTTTTTTTCTGCATGTCTAAAGCAATTTGGAAGTATATTTATTTAGCTCTAGGCTCTGACTGTCTTTTCATCACAGAGAAGTTCATACTGCTGTTGGTCCCCTGCTCTTGACAACATCACATTTTTGAGCAAATGTACTGACATGACATGAGAGACCAAACCTTTCCAGAGCCTGCTTGCAGTGACACAGAGCTGAAGGTATCCACAGCTAGTGTCCTGAAAAGAACAGCTCCAACAAAAATACCCACCATGGGAGCACTTAACTTTGGATACAGCTAGACAAGGCTGGTTAGAAGAAGAGAAGAAACAGTACTTAAATGGGTAAAATGCTCCCAGGGCACTTAGCTTTATGTTGTCTTTTTTATGTATTACAGCTATTAAAAAAGGATTTCATTCTGCTGTATGTCTAAACAGAGGAATCAGTGAGACTTATGAAAGAGAAAGTAGCACCTGAGCATCAGTAGCATATCCATTGGCTGATGGATATGTTTTGAATCTGGAAAAAGGAAAACTAAACGTGATTGCCAGTGGTCTACCAAAATGATGGGGTGATAGATGGCCAGATTTTAGAAAAAAAGTAAGTTAAAGTGACAGCAATAGAGGGAAAATGGCTTGCAGCTGTGCTAACATCTGGGGTTTTTTTACCCAAAGTCTGAGGAAATTAAAATATGTGATTGCTAAACTAATTGCTGCGTGTGGTGTATCATTTCAGTTAACCTTGGTGCTGAAAGGATGGAATGTGCCACATTTGACAATTTTTAAAGAGTGGGCTCAGGAGGAATCCACGAATTACAGACTAGTGAATTTGATGATGCAGGTGGGCAAAATGACAGCAGGCAAGGCTGAGAAGAGAAGCAGTGGACACAGGAACCCCCAGTGTGAAGAAGAAAGGCTCAGCCCCTCTCCTACAGTGAAGAGGGATGTCTGCCCATTTATGCCAGCTCTCTCCCAGTGTATGATTTTGTTATTTTTACATATCCCATTCTGTGTCCCACTGTTGGTAAAATTCATCTGCTTCTGGTTCTTGATTGTAACTAATGTCATTCACACTTTGACAGTTTCGATGGGCTATTCATGTTCCCTCTATTCCCTCTAGGTGTAAACGGCACAAATCCAGATGATAAATTCATTTATCCCTCTAACAGAAAATAAATACATTCTCTTGCACCCAAGAGACCACAGATGCATGTTTTTTTATCTACTAATTCAAAGATTTTCAATGTTCTTTAGCAAAGGAAAAAACTATTCTTTCTGAACTTAAACTGCTCCAACTAGCAGTTTAAGTTTTTTTAATTTAGGAACATTTGGTGTCCTACAGTACTTTGCAGTTGCCCTCAGAGAGCAGTTCAAATGCAAGCTTTTATTTTAAGATTGGAAATTTATGCACCTATAAACAATGACATTGAAAATAATAGTTTAGACACATTGGAGAGATGTAGCAGTTGGGGGAATACAATCACACATTTTCCTTAGTCAGAAAAAAAAGAGCAATAAACTATAAAAACTGAAGTAATTTTAAATTTTTTGGGGGTATGTATCAAATTCTGCTGAAAATTAAATCCTGTCTTCAAAAAAAAAAAAAAAAAAGAAATTTGAGAAGATCCTTTTATTTAATTTAAAATTTAAGACTATCAGTATTCTGAAACAAGAATTTCACAGAAAGTTTCTTTTCTCCTAAAGGAAAGTGCTTTGTCTTGAAATTGTCGAGCATTTTAAATATGTTTGGAGTTTTTACTGTGATTTTCTTCCATCTATTTAGTGAAAATATTAACATCTTCACAAATAAAATTTACATGGAGATTTTCTGAGTCACTTCCCACTTGTTTTTCACATTTATTATTACTGTCATCTCAACAGTAAAATAAAAATAAAACGCTTATTTTTTAAAATGCTTATGTAAATACGTTTGCATCTAATTCTTTATTCAGTTGATGAATAGTATCCATTGCTATCTCTGTGAATGGTGAAATGAAAAGATTTTGAAAAGCCAAACAGGTGGTGAGATACTGTAACTTCTTTGCTTCAAATTTATCTAAATATCCCAAGCCTTGTTTTATTCTCTATATAAGAAATTAGCACGATTTACTTCTTATAACTTCAAGGAAATAGAATCTTACAACACAGCATTTCTATTCATAGTGTACAGGATGTATGTACCAAAACTGCTAAAGACAGTGAAATCAATGTGGGAGAGGAATAGAATGGAAAAAAAAAAATTAAAATATATAATCTGCCTATATCCTGTAGAACTCCTGCACTGCCAGTCTGAATTGTTTGGAATGGTCAGAGAGCTGCCTCTGTAACCCTATTCTGTCAGCCCTGTGCCTAAGCTGGGTGATCTTGGCCATTTCCTCTGGCACAGAAGTCTACTGTGAAGGAAAAAAGGGGACACAACTTCCCTGAGTTCAGTTTTACTGTGCCACAGATCCTAAGGAGTTTCTCAGCCAGACTGAAGAAACAGTGCCTATATTCCAAAATGAGAAGAATTGCAGGTTCTTTGTTTTGAAAATGTCTTCCAGACTAAAGAAAGAAGGGAAGCTTACCATAAATGGCTGCATGGAATTAAATTCATCTGCTACAGAAGGACAGAGAATTTAACACCACCTTCTGAGGTTTGAATAAATGACAAGCACTATCAAACTCCATCCCTTAATATGAAGTTGTAGCAGCAGGAAAAATTATATAGAATCAGTAATGTACCAAATTAAGTACATCAAATTAAATGTGACCTCTCATCTTACAATCTACTCAGATTACCTAATTAATGTTGAGAATATTGAAAAAGTCTTAGGCTGCAGTTAGAGAATGACATTTTCAGCATCAGTAAGTACAATCCTTCTGCAGAGACAAGAACAGAGCAGCTCTGAGAACCAGTGCCCAGCCAGAGAGGAGCTCTGCTCCTGAAATCATGATGAGGCCAAGGGGCTGCAACCACACAGCTGAGAGCAGAATGGTGTTCAAGCACTGAAACACCTTGAAAGATAGAGGAGGAAAAAATAAAAATAAAAATAAAAATAAAAATAAAAATAAAATAAAAATAAAAATAAAATAAATAATAATAATAATAAACAATAATAGCGACAATTACAATAACAACTATAATATATAATATAATATAGTATCATATAATATAATAATAGTAGATAATTGAAAGAATTTGATCTGGCTCTCAAAGCCTGAGCATACATGCCAGAATGTGTGCTTCATTGAAACTAAGTAGAGGTATCAAGGATAAAGTCCAGTGATTTGTCTCAGTGGATAAGATAAATGATAAGCAGCATAAACTGTAAAACTGAAGGAAGGATTAGCACATCTTTTGGAGACAAGCTAAATAGGCCTCTCAACTCAGGGGCTCAAGGATCAATAAATGCCTTTCCCGCATGATGTTACTTAAAATCTTACTGAGCCTTCAAAAATTACTTTTGCAAAATCTTTCTCAAAGACATTGTGGGATGCAACTTCTTTTATAATGAGTTTCTGTAAAGCAGATGCTCCTGACAATAGTTTCTGTGAATTCTCAAAGAGCTTTCATTTTAAATACTTCATATGAGCACAGGGTGCTAAGTTTCCATTTGTGTAAATGATGAATGAAATCCTTGTTTCAGAATGTTTCATACCAATCTTTCCTAGGTAAAAATGATCAGAGAGGTTTCAAATCAATTAAAAATCAGCATCAATGTATTCTGTTTTAAAACATCCTCAGGGACCTTTTCAGTCACTGCTTTTAACACTAGTTGCCCTGCTCTGTCTGCTTCTCTGCAGTTCTCTCTTTTTAATAAACATCTTCGTTATCAAAATTGGCTTAGCCTGAAAAAATGCAAGTTTTCCTTGGGGACCAAGGGGAATTTTTCTGCCGAGTATAAAGCACATTGCCTAAAGTGTTTCAGAGCTACAGATCATTAAAAATAAATTGCTCATTTTGAATATTTTAAAAGCCATTGCTATACAGATTAGAGGTAGCTATCTGGCTTGATGTAACTTGGAGATCACCACTAAAAAGGAGAAATAGAAATAACTGAAAGCAAATGAGGACATGTTCATAGTTCATGAAAGATTAGTTGGACATATATAAGCTAACATGTCATTTGCATAACACATTACTAAGTACTTTGCAGGGGATTTTTTTAACTTGTCTTTTGAGGGTTTCTTCTTTGTTTTTTGGTTGTTTTTTTTTTTTTTTTTTTTTAACAGAGAAAAATGGAAAAAAATCAGGAATTAATTTTTGATGTACTTGAGCAAAAATCTGTTTTTCCTGGTGAAGTCAATTAATGACGAAAAATAGGAGGAAAGCATTCTCACTTCAAAAGTGACCTTCCATCACTGCTTCATTCCACTCAGGGTCATAAGTAACTTGTGAAAATAACAGTAATATTCACAGAAGTCATAAACCTTCCCTTGCTCATTCCCTGCCCGTGCCTGCCCACCTGGTAAATTCCCAACAAGCTAACGGTATCCATCTCCAAATTATTTTGGAGGAATGAATTCACTCAGTCCTCCTTGGGATGGCTTTGACCAGCGAGCATCACCTGCTGGAAAAAACTCGAGAAATGCTCAATAAAGGTCATCACTGTCTCTTTCACCTTTCTTTCAGTCAAGGTGTGGTTGAGAGCATGTCAGGAATCTGCAGAGGCACTGGTCCTGCTGGGCAGAGGTATCCCAGCCTGCCACAGCCTGACCCTACAGCTTGGGCTGGGCAGGCAGCTGTGGGAGGCACACCTTGCCCACCCATGTGTGCCAGAGCAGACACAAGAAGGAAAATGTTTGCTTGCTTTGCCACTGGATTGTTTTACAAGGAAGCAAGTCTTGTCAGAAAAAATCAAAGAGATGTAGAGCAAGTAAAAGGTTAAAATTCTTCCCCATCTTCTTGCCTACCCTTGGATGGAAATAGAAGTGCAGGTAGTCCATTTTGCTCCTTTGCACATTTGAAGATAAAAACCAAGCTGCAAATAGTGAGTTGAATGACAAAACTTCTGACTCTCTAACCCTTTTACACGAGCTTACTGCCTTTGAAAAGTTTGTGGTGAGAAGGCTCCAGCTTCAGGCCTTTAAAAACACAGTGATAGGATCCCAAAAATAAAAATACTCATTTCCCAGTTTAATTGCATCTCAGTGGCATTATTACCTTTCTTCAAAGAATTCAATGGCAATGTATAAATCAGATTTTGCTGACTACTTTTCTGATGTAAGCCTTCTTTCTCAATGAGAAAACAAACACAAAGGAAAGATTTGAAGGCCATTTTTTATTTTTTTGTGGCACAAAGTGATGCTTAGACTCATAGTCTCTGTAGAATCAAAAGTCACAGAATTTAAATCACAGCAGTGGTCCTCATGAATGCTATGTAAGCTTGTGCTCTAATATGAATGAAGAACCAGATTTCCTTACTTCAGAAAACGTAGCCAGCTCGACAGACAGGACAGGTTTCCTCGCTACCTGTGGAAGGAAGGATCATTTTCTGGTAATTGTGGGATTTAAGACTCCAAACAACCTCTGTTGACAGCTAGAAGATGCACACAGGTGCCCAGCTCTGCCTCATTCTCTCTCTACCTGCACTCTAACAAGACTCCAGATATTCAGCTTCATGATATTATTGTTGAACATCTCTAACATGGAAAAAAAAAAGGCATTAATGCTCCCAGGTTTTTTTTTGAGCTTGGCCTTATCCATCAAAGGAAGGCTTTTTAAGCTCATGCCAAATTTACTGGTATATTTTTTTTTTTTTCTCTTCTTTGTCCAATGCTCTCCCCCTCTTACACTAAACAATGAGGGAACAATAAGAAAAAGGTGTTGCTAGCATTTCTTGTTTCCAATATGATATTGTTTACCTATGTGAATTTTCTTTTTAGACTGGAAGTTTGACAATGCAAGTGACCAACATCTGAATGTGTCACTGTGGGACACAAAGGCAAGACATACACACTTCAGGTGTTTAAAGTATGAAGAAAAAGAAGCTTTATTGAAACTTTAGCTTTTATAATTTTTAGGACACTGTCCAGGGATTTGATATCGAAGTATCTACTTCTCCAATCCCACTGGTCAAATGAGAAATCTTTTAAATAATATCTTTCTTATAAGATTGTAAACTATTCTTGTTTACTTTACAATTAATGAAAACCTAACTCTATTTATAACAAACACATCAGAAGGTTTATTTTCAAAGACAACATGAATGTATGTTTTTTCCTCAAAATTTGAGTTTGATAAACTTACTTGAGGTCAAAAGGGCAAAGGAGAAATTTAAATGCAGTTTTATAACTGCTGCATATAGAAACGCATATATATATATATATATATATATATATATATATATATATATATATATATGGGAAAATGTATAGTTGCACAAAACACAGTACAAAACCTAATAATGGGCAAAATATTTTTGCAAGTTTATGCCTTTTAGCTGTAAGCATCCAGTTTACTTTATGGAAGAGAATCTTCAGTTTGCACCACAGCTCTAGGTGATTAGTAGAAAATTATTTCACATGCCACTTGTTATTAATGATTACAGTATTTGTTTAATGACTAGTCTATTTTTCCCATGTTCCCATGACAGCAATTATCACATTGTTTTAGGTATTGTGATTAAGGATGGTAATTTTAAAGGGTGTAATTTACTTCTGATTACTATATTGTCTCCCATAAATAGCTATATTTCATTATGGTGTACACTATTTTGGCAAAAAAAAGAAGGAGAGAGCCTTGACTGCGGCTTGGTGGAGGGGAAGGAAATTAAATCTTCTGTGTAAACACACAATTTCTTGCTCAGAATACAGCACTCTCAGATGGTCACTGTGTAGTGAAGATAAAGACAAACTGAAAAGAGTGTGGAATTATGGGTCCTTATAAAAATTTTATTTTAATCCTCGAAAATTATTCAAATCCCAACAAAATGCCAGTTGCTAAAGTTGCCTACCTACAGAAGTAACTAGGTTAACATATGTTTATTTACATAAAGTAATACAGGCAGTATTGTTTGATGACAGTGAACTGTTTCAGCCTTGTGTGAGGCCTCTGAGTGATTCTTATATGTGAAGTTTCTTCTATTTCTTGTCACAAAGTATATAACATCCTAGGCTAACAAGAACTGCATTGTACCCTCCTGTATTACAAAGGCTATATCACAGATGGCTACCTTGTATACTCCATTATCCTAAAACATGAATTACAAAAGCTGGGAGGTTTCTGAAACAGATATTTCACTTGTACCACACAGTCTCTTTAGCAAAACAGTCTTTTAGATTTCTGCCAGTCATGTATGCAGAGTTTTGTGTCATTATATTTACTCCAGCAGTGAATAAGAAAGAAGGAGCAAACTTGGAAGGAACCCTGTCACCTTTCTCTCTTCAGTTGTACACTGTAAAAAATGCTCAAAATATTATAGATATTCTACAGCCTCAAGTAGTGGAACAGCCACAACAGTAATGGCACACTTCCTTTGGCAATACTGGAGCATTTCCTTTGGCAATACTGGAGCAGTCTGCCATGAAAATGTCACCTGATCTTGCAAGGCACCCATTACATCAGGACATTTTATACATATAACTTTCAGCAGATTGCTTCAGCACTAGAGGAAAATGAAAAAAATTACTTGGATCTTAGTGCTTTCCAAAAAAAAAAAAAAAAAACTTAAAAGCAGCCTTTTCACCAAGCCAAATCCTCCAAGCTGATGCACTGCTGGCTAAGAATGTCTAAGATGAAAGAACAAATTCCAGTGAAGGTCACAGACAAAGTTGCTAGATCTTTTGAAACATTGAGGTAACGAAGAAATACACTGAAGAGTAAAATAATCAATAGGGAAAAATATTTTATGTTTTGCTCTTCCTTTTTAGACTCCTACCACTCTTTGACATGCAGTTGTGTATGTGGCTGCCTGCTACCTCCATATTATGAAATATTATGTGTCCACAAAGGGCCCTTCAGCAGGCAAAACTGCTAACTTTTGTGCAGAGACAGCAAGAAGTACCACCACATCACCTGAGGGCCTTTGAAAACACAAGTACCACAAACATCTGACTTGCTCACTGTTGAAGTTAGAATTAAATAAACATCCTGTCAATGGGAAAAAAGGAACCACTTATTTTTTTGCTATTTCAAGTTCAAGATGGAGATAAAGTCAGATGCCTAAGTCATGCATTCCCATAATCACCAGAACACAAAATAAGATCAGGACAACCTGGCAATGAGAAGAGAATCAGACTTGCTCATTTCTTAAAATTTTTCCACTTCAGGTTTCCCACCATACATTTCAGGCATTTATCAGTGAAGAAAAATCGTGTAGAAAGACAAAGTCCCAGAGAAGAGAGGCAGAAGAATATAAGATTGACTAAGTAGCTTGAAAAGCATTGACAACGGCTGAAGGAAAAGAGTGATTCATAAACCTAAAATTCTATATTTGTTCTATGAGGTTCTGCCAAACACTTTGACATACAGGCAAAGTAACTACTGACAAAGTACCCTATCGAAATCTCCTTTCCTAATATAATTGTGGGATGGGATATTTATCCACATCTCCGTAAAGCCTGTAGAGTACAGCTATGGTGTGTGCACAGGATATATCTGGAGGTTCTTTTCTTTGCACTAGAACTTTTAAAAGTTGACCAAATTCATCTTCAACTAGTGCCAAGCTATGTCCTTTAGTTTAGGATTTTATTTGCTTGATATTTTTCATGGAAAACTGAGATTACTGAATCATGGCTTTTGTGCTCTTTGCTTCTTTTATAGAAAAACATCTGGTTCCTAATGATTAAAGCTCAGCAGTGGAAATAGCTGGGCACTTCAGATGGCATTTTTTTTCAAGAACAGGGCACTGAAATTCATGCTCATGTTCAAGCTCCCATTACAATTCATAAAGATGTAGGGCTCAGTTCAGATGCCTAAATGTGGACCTCCAGTACTCTTGGAGTTACATAGTGATATCCAAAACACCCACTCCAGGGTTGCATGCATGAATAAAGTTAAGGGAGTTTAGCAGCAATTAGCAATAAAGCTCACAACTAAGACTGAGGTTAGTTTTTTAAACAAAGACACTCAAAGTGCCATTTGAGAATGCCCAGGCTATCCCTCCCAGCCTTCAGTCAGCTTTGCAGAGGAACTCTGATCTTTCACAGTTCTCACATCATATCTGACTATGTGAATGACTTCGAAGCTCCAGGATAACTCAAAAAGTACACAGCACCTCTGTCAGGGCAACTGTCTTGAATGCAAAATCTCCATTGAGGACAGTGGGAGCATAGATGGATCCCTTGCATGTATACTCCCAAATAATAGAGACCCTTTTTAGGCACCATAGTCACAAATAGATTCCCATCCTTTGAAGATATGAGTGGGAAAATCTTTAATTCACATAAGTCCAAGGCTTTTCAAGCACAATACTGGTGGTATGGTGATACTTTTCCAAATCTGGTTTCCTCTTTTTACTCTTGCCTTGTTATCTGGAACACATAACAGTTGGTAAGTGATGTTCTCAGCACTATTTTTCAGTTAAGCTCAAAACTGATTTTGGGTTTTTTTGCTGACTTATCCAAACTGGATACATAAAGAAACAGCAATATTATTCACTTGGTTTCTCTCAAGCTTAGCCTTCGCATGATATCTGGAATAGCTTAACTGAAGTACATACTGGCTTTGTGAGAATCCTAGGGTTTAGTCTTCTGCAGTAAGCAAATCTGTCCTTAGAAGATTTATCAGTGTACCAACAACAGCCATTTGTGTCCAAGCAACAGCTTCACTCATTCTGCTCTTTGCCCTCTTCCTCTTAAGTGATTGGAAATGTTCAAACAGTGACAAATAGAAACATTGTAAATTCCCTGAAAAAGGTCGGCTCTGGTGAGAATGAAGCTCACAGTGTGAAAAGGTCACAGAGCATAAGAGACTAAAGGCACCTCAGGCAATAATTCTGGCTCTCACAGCGCTAACATCAACCATGGCATTAACATGACAGCTGCAAAAAAAAATCTTATCTCCAGCAACAAATGATAACAAATACCTCAGGACAGGTTGTGGGAGCCTCTTTTCTCTGATGGCTGTTAGCAGTACCCTAAGTACCCTTATGCAGTGCCTGCTGCTGCAGCTCTCTACAGTGGAGATCTACCTGACCTGCAGTCTCAGTAAGAATTCATGTCTCACACTATTCAGATGAAATATCAAGGCTTCAAGTACACGACAGGGGTTTTCTTTGTGGATTTCTCAGCTTTCCTGGCTAATTTTTTTTCTTGAATAATAGAGAAATAAGTTTTTAGAATGATGCTGTATCAATGACTCTTCTAGTCTTACAGTCACCGATCCCTTCCACCTCAATTCACTTCCAATTGCAATTTAGGATGGTTCAGGACTGTTAAGCAGCTGCTCAGTTCTATTTGGTGTTGCACTAAATGTTCCAGGAGCACACAGACTAGGGTTTAACAGATGGAGCACCGTTAGGCAGATGATGGTACAATAAACATATATAGTACCTAGGATAATCACAGAATAGCCAGTTGGTCAGCTGGTCTCTTCCCCACTTTAGGAAAACACAACATTGCTAGCAAGTGTTCAGCTTCTTCCTATAAACCCTCATTTCCTTCTTCAACAGTTTCATTCTTTGTACTTCTGTTTCTCTCAGGATGACACTGCTTTCATATGAGCTTCATTTCAAAAACCTTGGGTTCTGCTCCTTCCATATCACAGATGCAGGGAAAGGAAAAAATATCTAGTAGCAGACTTATCATTTGAGCAAAGTTCCTCTTGTACAAACTAATTAAAAAATGGAAAAATAAAGCAGAGGGCTTATCTTTGGAAATCCACCAATGGAACTGAACACATTAAGAAACAGGCTTGGAATGAGTATAATTCACATTATATATCTAAATATTTCTCTATATTTCCATGCATGAAGAGTGGCAAGTCCCAAGGAACTTAATGATGTGTACTTTAAATGGTTTCCCTTAGTTATTTTTCCCTTCAGGTTGTGCTAAATGCCTTTACTATCAAAATATTATAGTTACTGCATTTTTATACAGTTCAGATAAGGGTTGTGGTTATTTAACATGTCTTAGTCATATTTTTAGTTTGTTTGTTTATTTTATTTTATTTTATTTTATTTTATTTTATTTTATTTTATTTTATTTTATTTATTTTATTTTATTTTATTTCAAGGCTTCCGTCAAATTATGGAAGAGAAAAAGAATCATATATAATGTTCATAAAACTGTTAAGCATTTGATGAATGACTTGCCCATGCTACCCCATGGATGCCTAGAAATGAAAATACACAGAATTAAAAATGCTACATGAACTATTTGGAGACAGAAAAAAGGGAATTCCGCCAGCCCCAGCTGTTAGAAAATAATACCATTTAATTTGGCATTGATGAGGCACACTTCACTTAAGATATTCCTATTTATAGAAATGGGCTGGCTTATCATAGAATCATAGAGTGTCTATTTTCAAATACAGAATGCATGAATATTCTTGTCTCTGTAATTGTGCTATTTTTTAGCATTTAAATAATTTGGCACAATTTGACCATCAAGACTATTCTCGTAATTCACAAGTGTATCATTCTTCTTTTGGGCTTCTATGAAAAATCAAATACTTGTAGATACTTTTTCTCAAGACAGATTTATTTTCTAATTAAAAAAAAAAATCTGTCCAGCATTACCTCCTCTGTGTTTATGGAGCCACTACAAGAATTAAAAAGAGTTTGTTCACAATGCTTAATATTTAACCAGAGGACAGATCTTATCCAAAAAAAAAAAATCCTACCTTTCCTCAATGACATAGTGCTTAAAAGTCCTTGGTTTGGTTACAGTAGATCCTGAAGCTGGCTTTCCATCATACAGTATATCCTAATCATTAGATAAGAATTGCACAAAAATCTTTCAAAAGAAATTGAGTCAAAGGAAAGGAAGAAGCTGTTTCTCGAAAGGTAATTTGTCAATTGAAACCACAAAGGAATCATAATATAAAAATGTTTGCAATAACCTGCAAACCTACTGCAAAATATCTGTCCTTTCTCCTCCAGAATATCCCAAGTGAAAGTATATTATCATTTTAGCTAATGATGCCAAATCAAACCTTGAATTTTGTACGTGTAACAATGCTCTTCTGATATACAAAGCAGGTGAGGTTTGTAGGGAGAAGTAATGGGAAGGATCTCTCATGAAAACTGAGAGAATAATTTGGGAAGCTGGACAAGGTTTTTATCACTCCAAAAAGCAGATGAAGAAGATAACAGATTTTACCTACCTTAACAGAGACTTGCTTCTCCTCTGTAGTGTGTCATTTTCCTGATATTCTCTTGGTGATTTTTCCACTCAGCTTGAGCACCACAGACAACTAAATGCAGAAACTCTTAGACCTTAAAAAAAAACCTTTCAAGTTCTGATTTTTTAGTAGCTGTATTTGGTTTAAGCAATTGGGTCACTGTAGCAATATGGAGTTAATGTACCTTTAATTCATACACAGGGACACAAAGGGATAAGAGGAAAACTATAAATACTGAAATTCTGTATCCTGTTATCTTAAAGTGACTAAAAAAGATATGTGAAGGAATAAAGACCTTTTTAAGTAATTTTACTGAGTTGTCTCCTCGGGTCTGTCACAAAAGGGTGCTGCTTACCTCAAGCAATCCTGTGACAAAGAAAGCAAACTGAATTCTGGATTCCAGCATACAGAAATATTTGTACCCCACAACTAGATCAAGAAATGTCAACAGGCACAAACAAGAATAACAGAATGAATTATAACAAACAACAAAAACTAGGTGGTAATTCACTCTACAATCACTTTCTCTCTAGGAGACAACTGCTGGAGGAGTTACCTCTTCTATCAAAGCATAAATCAATTTTGAAGTCTGGCCTGCTCAGCCTTTTCAATTCCTGGCTCCCTTCCATTCTCCATAGGATCCAGGAACTTTCAAAGCTTTTCAGAAAATACCAAAGGCCATCCTATGAGCAACTGCCATAAGAACAGTTTGGTGAAATTTTCATGTATGTTTAATGTTTTTACATATCCCTCCCCCTTCAGTAAGTATAGATGCAAGTAGAGGAAATAAGGATTGTGTACAATGTAACTCTTCATTTTGCTTGGAATCATTTCTGACCCATCATCTGAAGCGTTATGACACCTTAATGTAGCAGGTCACAGTTTAAGAACTGGTTCAGGTCATGCAGAAAACTCCCTCCTCCACTGGCTTGGCCTGTTGGTGCATCACCAGTTTAACTTTTATTGGTTGCAACCAGAATCAGGAGGTCTCATATGCAAAACACGAAGTTGGTAAAATCTCCACCCACAGAATTTGTGGAAGTTGCTTGTTGCTGTACATAACCAGTGTAAGATGCAGCCCTCCTGAACTGGTAAATTTACAAGTGTGGATGTTTTTGCAATAATGAATTTTTGTGTAGAATGTGTAGAATGAGAATCTTGTAAATCTCCAAAGCCACAGCTTCATAATTCTTCTTCTGATATGCAATCTAACAAAGCTTTTCTCATCACATCTCAACAAGCACAGAAAAAGGAATCTCTTTAGAAACTTTTAGGCTTTTCTTTCAGAAATATCTCTCAAATGGAGGACATATTTCTTGAGTTTTTATCCTCATTAGCTCTTACTTGAATTTTCAGTTGGCATTTTCAGTTAGCCATGAAAAATGAACTGACTGTTAAGAAAGAAGTTTTCACCTTTACTTCAAGAACAAATTATTCTCAATACAATGTCTTTACAGTTTTGCAATTAGATTGTTCCATTCAGTTCCTGCAAGATCATTCAAGCTCCATGGCTTTAATTTTAAAAGGCTGACTTCAAAATGAATATAAAGATTAAAAAACTACTTTTACATTAAGAATTATAAAATTTCCTGTTTTCAAGAAAATGTTCTTAGATGAATGTCTGCTTTTTTATAGCTGATATCATTTTCCCAATACATTTGTCAGTGACCATAAAAAAAAAAAAAAAAAAAAAAAAGAGAAAAAAGCAAAAAATAGACAGTTATAGGACACTATTGTGAAAATAATTAATTTTAAAGCCAGGTGAAAATAAGCACTAGTAGCCTATAAACCATGACAAATGAAAGCTGATACCTGAAATCTTTCTCACAGAGTGCAAATATTTTGGCTGATTTCAGGTCCTGAATAAGAAATTTTAAAAAAAATCAATCCAACTTTATATCAGTCAGCCATTTATCTTTGAGTGGCATCCTGGACTTTGTGCAAATCAGCATGAATAAGTAAAAAGCCCAGGAAACTCTATTTATGGTCTCTGCCAAGTCAGAAACCGCCCAGGTGGGGAAAGCAAGCACAGCATTAGGGAGACTTTCTAGAGGAAATATTTGTATGGTTTTGCCATAGCTTGTTGTCAGGAAGCCTGAAAGTACACAGAAATGTTGGTATCATCATTTAGAGAACACTTCCTTGGCAGGTTTTCCAGGTCAGCTCTGAGATCACTTGTGATCCACTTGCATGGATAGCTCTCCATGTCCAGTTCTACAAGCTGAGACTCCCTAAACAGATTTGTCTTTCATTGCTCCAGGCACAAGAGTTGCCCCTTTAACTGTGTGCCAGAATTTGGAGGTTTTCTAGCAGAAAGGAGAAATCTGCAACAAAAAAAACCCTCACATTTAGGTTCCCACTTGTTTTTCATCCTAATAAAAATTGTAGCATACTGCATCTCAAAGCACACGACAGAAATCTAACAATGCAGATTTGGGTTTGTTTTATTTTGAACAGCTCTGCTGGGGTACTCCTCTTGTTCCCACTAGGAAGACTGAAAGCAGGAAGAGGGAACACTTAGGGATGGCCAAGGACCTCAGTTAATGGCAACAATAAAAGAGCATCAGTCATGTCTATTTAGCAGGTTCATATAAACTTTTTCCTGTTGGCTTGAAACTCTTCAAACAATTGACTTAAAAGGAAAAAAAAAAAAAAAAAAAAAAAAAAAAGGTGGAGAAATACAGTTGCCTTATGAGGCAAATAGTAAGAGTTCATTCCTAGGCAATGGGTGATGTTGCTTAAAAATAAATCTATAGACAAGTAGCTATCATTCTGATTGAAATTACATTTGTGAGTAAATATTAGATTTTGAGTTCACTCAAATTCTTCATGAGTTATTGAGTCTAATGCCTGTTCCTACCTTTCCTGTCTTTCTAATGTCCACAGAAGTAAATAAAGTCCAGTTTAAAATGATGTATAGCTTAAATGTTGCTATTCGAAGATGTGTGAAGCAGTTTTCAAATGACCTCTTCATGTCAGGCACTACCAGAAGCTGCTGGCAGTAATTTAAAACAATGGTGAAGAACGTGCTGTAGCTGGTGGACAGAGTCAGCTCCAGTTCTTCACTGTCTCCTCCACAGTCCCATCAGCAGATGCAGAGGCAGCCGTGCCCCTGAGGAAAGAGAAATTCACTGTATGGGCCATCCACAGCTGGTGAATGCCCCAGGGGAAGATGCTGGAGCCAACCCCAGGGTGCCAAGGGTTAAATCAAGAATCTGTGAGCACAAATATAACTTACAGCACTTTGTTCTTGATTGTACTGCATGATGAGAAAATATACCTCAGATTCACTCATGGGTTTGGTATAAACATAATCAGATAACCAAAGTTCTGCCAATTGAAAGGAGGAAATGACATTTGCATTCAGGAACTCTGTTTTATCTACCTCTGCACACAAATAACTGCATGCTAAAAATATGAGAAAAATACCAAAAGAAATATCATTTTCCAGCAAAAACATGTTCCTTATTGTTGAGTGACTAATTGATTTTTTTTTTCCCTGCAGCATAATACAATTATTGGAAATTGCAAAACAATAAGAAAGACTCTCTCAGCATAAAATGGTTAGAGGATAAGAAATCAAAGTCAGGAAAAAAATAACTGTTTGAGGCATAGGTCATCTTTTGTGCTGTAGAATGTTCTAACTACTTTAAGTTTGTTGTAAACCTGAAAACTTCTAATTACAAATAAGGCCAGATGTGAGTTTCCTTAAACTTTGGTGAATTCAAAGCACTGTCAAAGGAAATTTAAAAAAAAGAGGATATGAGAACACAGAAAGTCCACAATTCTACTAAGAAATGATTTTCTAGTTTCTATTATCTATTTTCCATGGTCATTTTTCCCAGTAGAGCACGAATGGTGTCATGATAGGCAACACCTGCATCCCTGGGCAGGGTGGGTTCTGCTGGGATCCTCTCTTCTGCCACACAGCCACTGTTTAAGTGCTGCCTTGCATTTCAATGGTCATTTATTTCTGTGCAGTCTGGCTGGAAAACTAAAAATCCCATGAGGGAATGAATGCAGGATTATCATTTGGCAGTGGTTTGCCTACCTTTGTGCTTGAAGTAGTTCATGGAGGAGAGGGAAGAAAGGGCTGCAGCAGTGCCCTGTCAACTTTTGGATGCTGCTACTGCTGCTATCCATCCCTGCACTTCACAGAAATGAAGATGACTATGCAAACCACACTGAACATCAGAACAAATTCAAGAATCATAAGACAAAAGGAATTAAATGTCCTGTTGGAAATTATTGAGATGTTAAATTACTTAGACTGGAATAGTTTCTGTGTTTGACATACCTGTCTATTGATGTTCAGACTTATTGCCTTTGGCAAGTAAATTAACAAAAAATACAGTGTACTTAGCTAGAAAATTAATGTTTCTGTAGGTTTGGGGGTTTGTTTTTCCCCAGTTAGCTGTTCTATTTGCCTTTAAGCCATTAACAATCAAGACTTAAACTGCTGTTTGTGAAGCGCCTGAAAGAGCTCACCATTCTTAGCATGCAAAAACTAAAGTGTTCACATTAGCAATCCTTTTGATGCCATTTCTTATTTTGTCCTTAAGTTTACTGACTAAGAAAATTCCACATCAACAAGGTAGCCATCAAGAAGGAAGGGGTGAGACAGTGAAAAAGTGAAGGAGTGAACAAAAAAAGGCAGATACTGGGAAAGTAAATCTTAGCTTTGTGAATTGCACCAGTTTATTTCCACTTGCTTTCACACACAGACCCAAAATTTATGTTGCAGAAGGAATGAGAAAAAACACCATAAAGAAAAGTAGACAGTGGATTTTAATCCATTAAAAAGTTGTTCTTGGGTGGGTTTCAACCAGACCTTTGCAAAGATATTAAGCTTAGTAGCTCCTAAGAGGCTAAAAAAAATCGCTCTAATCAATGAGATATTGTTCAGCTGTTTCAGCCAAGGTTGCAAAATCTAATTGCCTAAATTTATTCACTTTAGGCAATTTCACAGAGCACTTTGCTCTTTCTGAAACCAGTTCTAAGCGAAAATGTGATCCGTGCAGCACACTTTGGACACCGGTTTGTTGGCAAGCCTTGCCCATCATTCCCTATGAAAAACATGTGAGTGTCCCTTGCCCACTCGCCTTTCTGTCCAGTGATTCTGAGTGTCTCCAGCTTTAATTCGTTCTTCAGAACTCAGGACTTCAAGTCACTGGAGTAATTTAAGGAGCTGTTCCAAACCATTGATAAAAAACAACTGAGATAGCAGTTTCTAAGCTCTCACACTCCTGTGAGAGCTCCGACCTCCTGCTCTGATTGGAGCTGCCACCACTTGCACTGCTGCAGATCAAAGGTGCACATTATCAGAGTATTTTTTTCATTGAATCCTTAATCTACTTAGCCTATACTCATAACTCCCTCAGTAAATCACAAAAAAGTCCTTCAAAAGTATTAGAAACTTTCATTTCCACTGTCTCTTCTTTACTGTTTCTTTGGGTTAAAGGCAACTAATAAAACCTGACAACAGACCCTACATGAGACAAACTCACAGGCATTAGTTTAATTGAATAAGCTGCTTAGTCTGCCTTTTATTATCTTTTCTACAGAACACAATCAGTGTTATAACTGTGTGAGCAGGGGTTCACATTAACATGTGCTGCTCCAGTAAGTGGCTATGTTTCCATTTCGACACAAATGATAGTAGCAGCCAAAGTTTAACACAGGTTTTCGCCTTTCAGTAATGTTTTCAAATACTTTAGGATTTACTCTGGGCAAGCTTATTCCCTGAGCAGTGGTACATACTATCCTTTCTGTAAAACTCAGACCACAACCTGCAGTCATTTTGAAAGACAATTTTCATTTAGTTCTCTTATGTTTTAAAAATAAATATCTGTAAATTGTATATTCCTAACAATACATAGACACTGTCTGGTCTGACCAGCCTGGTTTGTTTTGTAGTCTGGACTGAAAATTGAGAAATTTTTGTAGGCTACACTGACAATGTGGAAAATTACACAGAGCTTTCAAAAAAATGTAAATGCCAGAATATCTTTCATGGCTGTCCAGGAGGTTCTTCCAGTTGTGGTTGTGCATCAATAGTTTTGTATTGGATGTTCCTTTGATGCTGTTTTTCAGGCATACATATTCAAGATGTTGCACATCTGGAAGGCTCTGCTGGGCAAAACATTTTCTCTTAACCATTAGTCCAAATCACAGCCCCAGAGAGAAACCAGTCTTTGCTAGTTTTTAGAGTCCTGGCTCCAAAATCACCCTCAAAGGGATTCACTCCTTACAGATCTGGGTAAGATTGTCCAAATATTCAGAAGAAACTGATTGCATTAGGGTTAAAATTAATGCTCTGTTGAGGAGTCAAGCCTTGAATAAAGTCCTGAGTTGCTTTTCAGGAATTTAAGTAGTAACTTACCAGCATGAGTTTGCTTTAATTTTCTAATCATTCAATAAAGAATTTCCTGTCATTCTTATATATAATTTATTGGCTTTTGTTTGCTGACAACTTATTTTTACAGCTTCCCTTCTTAGATGGTGTTCCAGGGAGGAGAAGATGATTCTGAACAAGCTCCTGGGATCTGTTTTCATGGCACTGAGGTGATAGCAAGATGTTCTCTGAAATAGATAGTTGCCATTTGCAAGCCTTTCTCAAGATCATTCTCTTACAGAAAAAACAAAGATATTAGGAAATACTGTCTTTGAACTGATCAGTCATTGTATTAAAGTTTCCCTTTTGTTGTACTCATAATGTTATCTATTTTATTCAAAACAAACACTTACATGTATTCATGCACAGAAGTGAATACGTTTCTGGAAGAAGTATTAAAAGAGGCCAGAAGTTTATTGTATATTCTTATTTTTATCCCTAATGTAGGAGGGAATGTTTACCAAAGAAATACTTCATAAATAGTTTAAAATAAGAATTAGTCTCAAAAGGTACAGGTTGAATAACATATAAAAAGGGGATTATTTGCTGGATAACTCTGACACTGACCCCTCAGTGGAGTTGCTAGAAGTTAGAATACTTCAATCTTTGGAAGAGTTGGAATAGGATATTCTGTATCTTTACATTGTGTCTTCTTACTTGGTTGATCCAAATTAATCTGCCTTTCATTAGCAGACTCTAATTTGGTATAAATGCTTCCTATGGTAAGCCTTAAAAACTTACTTTTTGATTTTGGGTTTAGATCACATCTTGAAAGACTTACATGCAAGAGAATTGACACAAGATAAAAAAGCTGAAAAGCAAACTGTACCTGGGAGATCAGACACTAATTTCTCCCAAGACTCAAGCCATTTGTTTGCAAAAGTAAAAGGGAGAATGTGTTGGATTTTCCCATTTTGTAGATAGTGTTGCAGGGAATGACACTCCAGTGAGCTGAACCACAGGAAAGGTAGGTGTTTAGGAGTTTGTTGCACACTCCTGTGAGTGACATGCAGAGGCACCTGTCATGCCCTACTCACCCTCCTTTTGATAGGATCATGCCCCTCACCATGATCAAACCTCCTCTCTTTCGCTGGAAAATGACTGGCAAAGTTCCAAAATGAAGAAATAAAAATCCCCAGACCTCTAAAATAGATCTAAAATGGCCAAGGAACCATCAGAGCCCCTCTGCTACTGTTTAAAATTAATGTCTCGCTCAGAGAGGAGATAAGAATTGGAGCTTATCAACCCAGGGATAACTTAAAAGACTTTCCCTTCTTTGATCTTAACAAGAACCCATTTATGCTTCTGTGCATCAGCTGTGAATTTCCTGGAAGATCCATAGCTACTGTCATTGAAGGAGTGACTGATGTTTAAAATCCAAGTTCATCTCCGTTGCTAAGTGTCACTGCAGCAAATAAACTAAAACTTATGGAAACACTGCTTGGAAACACTTTACATCAGTTGGTTGCTGGGGGTATATTATAATATTTATTTGTAATTCAGAACAGAAATATTTCCAGCTCTGTGTGGTGACAGCAATGTCAGGAGTCCTCAAAAACATAGGGAGTTTTTTTCTCATCAGCTGCACAAGTTTCAGTTGTTACCTTGTAGAGCAGGTCTGAAGTTTGAACTGAGAAGTTATGTCAAGGTGCACTGCAAAAAGAATGCTCAGCCACTTGCACAATGTTTTTTAAAATCTATTTATTTTTATATGGCATAAAGCAATGAATAAAGTGAATATAAAAAGAATAGAAAGAGTAAAATTAAAAAAAAAATACCAAACAAAAAACCTGCAGCAAGTGGGAGGGGGGACAGAACCCCAAAATAACCAAAATAAAACACATCCCAGAAGATTTAGCAGCTTATCAGAAGGATTTTTAAGGGAAATGGGTGTGTGCCTGAGCAGGCATGTATGAGAGAATCCCAGTTTCAGAGCAAAAAGGAGCTTTCAGAGCAAAGCAACTGTGCCATGTAGGTTATCATGATTTCTTGACTTCGATGCAGTGATTTATATCTGTGACAAATTGGTTCCAGACAGGAGACATGCATGGTTATTGTGCCCTAGGGTTGTTACAAGAGTCAAGTTAATTATTAAAGAATTTGAGTTTAACTGATAGTTAAGTATTCCAAATGTCATGCAAAATATTTGTGGATAAATTTGTTCATCTGATAACTGGGTTCATCTGATAAAGAGCATAACTAAGGCCAGGCTCTCCAGCACTATCTCCAAAATAGCAGTACATTTTACATCAGTTAGCCATTTTCTGCCCCCCCCAAAAAATAAAGAACAAATATAAAAAAAATAAAAAATAGCTGGGAAGAGCTTCTTTTTGGTTTTCTTTTTTGAATTAACTTAGAGCATTAACTGTGGCTCTTCATTTCTTCTTAAATAAGTATGTGAATTCTTGGTATAACCTTACTACACCTGCTCAGTTTTGAACCTAATAAAAATAACAGATATAAATGAAACCTGCTCTAATCAGGATTTGTCAGAGAGCTGACAGGCATAAAATTAAGAGAGCAGAGCGACAGCTTTACAGTTTCCAACAGATCACACTGTTGGCAAATATATTGCAAACTTTGATGAGTATTGACTTTCTCAGAGTTTTCTAGAGTGCCTTTTGCAATGTTGTCCTTTCACTGTGGAAGCTAGAGTGAAAACAAAAAGCCAAAGGGCTAGGAAACATTTTAAACTTCTGTTTAGCAAACCAAGTTTTGGAAATCTCTTGCACTGTTCCCTCAGCAGTTATCATTTCCAGATGAACTAACATGCACCATGTCTTGGTCTGACATGTTTTCAGTTGATTTTATATCAGAGGAACTCCTCTGAGATAACTTATTCAATATCACTACAAGTGAGATAAGAAGCCTGTCTTTGTGGACCTTAGTGAAACATCAAGAGCAGCAAGATGTCCGCACTTGGACTACAGATAAATCATTTTCATAATGGATTTTATTAATTGAATTAATTTTCATGTCTAAGCAGGATTTAACTAGGGTCATATTTGCAACTATCATCCAATTTAGCAAGCACCAACCAATTTAGAAGTGCAGTATTTCACAGAATTATAGAATCATGGAATGGTTTGTGTTGGAAGGGACCTTACCATCTAGTTCAACCCCTCTGCCAGGGGCAGGGACACCTTCCACTAACCAGGTTGCTCAAAGGCCCATCCAGCCTGGGCTAGAACCCTTCCAGGGATGTGGCATCCACAGGTTCTCTGGGCAACCTCATCCAGAGCCTCACCACCCTCACAAGAGAGAATTTCTTAATACCTAATCAAAACCAGCCCTCTTTCTGTTTAAAGCCATTACCCCTTGTCCTATCTCTGCATGCCTCTGTGTTAACTGTATTTTAAGTGAGAGATTGTAGATGAAAAAATTCAAAAGTGACTTATTAATTTTGCTTGAATGACAAAGATAATGTCTCAGTAGGCTGGGGCAGTCTCTTTTTTTCCTCTCCAGACAAATATTATGGTTAAAATATTTATCTATATTAACACTGAGTACCTACCCATATGTTTTGTATTTTATGGAAAGTAGTCAATGTTTACTCAGCAAAAACCAAAACCTCCCAAACCTCCCACTGTAGCAGAGAGGAACATTTTTATGCACAGCAGAAATGTCACAGACTTCACTTATGGCATATACTGTGAGCAGCAGACTCTCCAAAATCATGGTTCATTAGGTAGTTATTCTGTTGTTCTGTTGGTGGGATTGGTTGGAAGTTTTTGAAATATGATTTCTCTAGGAATTATTTCTCTTTTCAGAGCTGCTAGACTCCAGCTTTCAACAGGTCCTAAATACGTATCCCAAAATATTTTACAATTAAGGAATTTTCTAAAACTTCTTAAACTTTTTTTTTTTTTTTTTTTTTTTTTTTTTTTTTTTTTTTTTTTTTTTAACCTGAAAGACTGGAAAAGTAACTTCCAAGTCATTCCTTGACTTGTTTTTATTGTAGCATCACATAAAACTGCCTTTGTATAGAAAGCAAAGCCTTCCTAAAGGCCTCTGGGAATCTTCTGACATGGTCCAGTAATCAGAGGACTGAAAGTGATTAAAGAGACAAACTTAGGTAAAGCAGAAGGAAAAGTTCTTGAGAGTAATTTTTGCTGGTCTGAAAGGGAAAAGAAAAGGCCTTACAAATACAAAAGTAATGCTAAGTGAGGCAGTGGAAAGCAAACCTAGCCACATGGTGAGGAGTGCAATTAAATGTCTGAGCAATGCTCTAAGATTATACCTTGCCAATTATCATTCAAGCTGATAATATACAGAACTCCTGCTCACCAGAGGTCCCATTCACCTCACTATCTTATTTTCCTTATCTCTGGGCCAAGAAGGACAAAGATTTCCAGACACCTACATGCTAACAAGGTCACAGGACAATCAGCGAGGTGGGATAATTATTAGTTTGCAAAATTGGATTTGAAGAAGAAAGAAGCTGAAATTACTGTAGAAATGGCAAATCCTTCTGTATCACCTCTTCTGTTTTATTCACTGAAAACCAGAAATTATGTTCTTCAATTTCTTTAGTACAATCAGATTTAAAAACTTGTTGCAATAATCACTCAGGTTATGAGGCAAAGACAATTCTGTACCTGTCTGAGAAAGTAAAAGATTAGAAAGTCCATAAGTAAACATTTTCCTACAATGATTTGCTGCTTCCAGTTGTGATGTAATGTAATTACCTGGATATCTAATAAACTAATCTAATTTAAAATATGTGTATTTTGTAATGCAAAAAGTCAGAAAAAATACTGCAGATAAAGTGAATAAAAGAGATTATTTATTTCTTCATCATTCAGTAAATTAATTTGGCAAGAAAACTTTCCCATTGCTTTAAGAACTAAGGCATTCTTTAGTCTGAAGATGTATGAAACATTTCCATAATGATTTCCTGTGTATGTTTTTATATCTAATACTTTTAAACTACTTGGGGTGTATGAATAATTTTTAGAGGAAGGAAAAAAGTCAAAGATAATTCCTTGAGTTGAACATAACCAGAAACACACCAATAGTGGACCACACTGCAGGTATAGAAACCAGTCAGGTAGAGAAGGGGAATTTCATGTAGATACCCTGAAAGGTGTATCAGCTGCAAGCATATCTTGAGCTGTGTTTTTAAAAGGTGAATTTCTGAAAGAAAAGGCACGATTGGTTATTAGCCTTGTTAATGAGTAGGTGATTAGAAATCCACACAGAAAACAAGCAGGAATCAGAGCTGTGCCTTTCCACAGGCAGAAAGGCAGTTCAAGCAGAATGAGCAGTAACTTAGGTGCATTTTCCTCAATCACAAGAAGATAGTTTTGACAATGAAATACTTTTAAAATACATTTCCTCCTGTTTGTTTGGAGGTATGTATACGCGTAAAGTACAAAAGCAACTCTCAAGAGAACATGCTGTGACTGTTCCTGCTGAGCTGCAGAATTATCCTAAGGTCAGCGACCAGAGCAAGCTGAGCTGAGTTTCTCGTGGGTGGATTGGTAAGAAATCCCTGGCAGTCTCACAGGTAAAATTTCCATCTCAGTGGCTTTAAGAAAGAGCGATTCAATTGTCCGAGGACATTAGTTGGGGGGGCATAAGAAGAATGAAGTTGTAAGAGCACTGATTTTCTCCTTTAGCCCTAGAATTCAGGTTCAAGCCAACTAAAGTCCATCTCCGAGGCTAAGATGAGTGGTAAGCAAGTGCTAAGGACTGAGCAGTGCCATACTGACATCTCAAGAGGTCTTTGAACAGTCATATTGATCATGGCAGCCAATACAAAAGACAACAGTGAATTTTTTTGACAACTTCAGATCCAAGGTATTTAGATTGAGACCCTACTGATAACCAAATTCACAGGAAAGGTTAAAGAGAAATAATTCTTAGTGGAAAGGAAGATTTCCATGAGAGCAGGAGCTCAGAACACTAACAGTCACTTGTGGATAAAGCAGACAAAACTATATTCAATATCCAAATGACCATAATCATGTTGAAAATGAAAGATTCATCTGCATCTACTATTTCATATTTTTAAATGTGCAATACAGAAAGCTTACAATGCACATGGCAAAGTTAAAAATTGATTTGGGTTTTTAATATAGAATCAGGAAGAGTTTGCTCCAGAGAAAAAGGTAGAGAGTTTTTCCATTTCTAAGACTAGAAACACAAGATAGCTACTGTAATTTTAAATGCTGAGCTTACTTAGAATTCCCTAGGTCTCTCCAACTTATACTTTTAATATTAAATAAAAATCTTCTGCATTCTAAATCAATTGTTATATGGCTTATTTTTCCACCACACACAAAGAATATGAATCTTATAAATTTCTGTTCAAAATTTTCATTAAGTCACTACAGATATAAAAAGATAATAACCCCAGTTCTATGTCCTTCTCATTCACAGCTTTGTATTGTTCTCACAATTCTTACTGCATTAGGGAACAATATAAGATTTTTCCTATGATTAAATTATCCAGTGGATAATTTAACTTTCCTATATGTCCACACATTTTCTGATTGGATAACTTTTCAGTTATTAAATAAAATAACAACATTATAGTAGGAACTAACAGACTTGTATGTCCAGCAATTGTATGATATTTTCTCTAAGTTGTTTGTATATTAGCATGTCTTATCTTTTAATAAATAAATAAATAAATAAATAAAAGCTAAGGAATTTAGTTCAGTTTTGCTAGGTATTCTGAAGATATTCTTAAAGTAAAAAGACACATTGAATATTCATTTGGTAGTACACAGGCCTTTTAAAAAATCATATTAAAATCTTGATAAAGTTAGTAAAAGATTTTAAAATACATCTTTTGCTTACTTGGAAGATACCCTCCAGGCAAGTCACCTTAATAGATTGAAAATATAAATTAGTTCTATACTACTATAAATTATACTTATACTAAGCAAATTATTATTTGCTTTGGCCTACAGAATTCATACAGCTTCACAACACAAAACTGACTGAAACAAGGAGTTTCAAGTTAATAAACTTTGTAGATTTTAAAATTAAGTAGCTGTAACTAGTTTTAAACTCATATATCTAGATGTGCTTTTTTCCCCTGAGAAATAAAGGGAGTCATGCTTCAGAAAGAGTCACAAAGCTCTGGTAACATCCAGGCTTCAGCAACAGCCTCCTCTACAACCTGCCAGGCAACCTGGCACAGATTTTCTGAGCATTTATGAAACCTGATAAAGTAGGAAAAAATATCAAAGCCTCAAAAGGCTTTCTTTTTCAAGTTTTCCAGAACACTGTAGTAAGGGCAGACTATTTTATCTGCTGTACAGAAGTAACTTCCACTGTGTTTTTGTCGCTGCAAGGTTTAGGGATGATCTCTGTGTTTAACTTTCTGCTCATGTCCTTCCTCCATTAAAAAAAGGGAGCATGTTTTCACTTACAAAAAGAACTATTTCTATAGAGAGCCATACAATATTGGACTCTCATATCTCTAGCACTGATAACTGTTGCAGAACCCAACATTTCTGGTGCATAAATGTTAATATAAGAATAATCTTTGGAGTTAATAATAACAAATTAATCTATGTGAAAGTTAGTGTTTGCTTCAAAGGTTGGGAGTCATATCACAACTCCAATGAAGCCAGCATCTGAGCAAAACATTATCCAACACCTGAGCAACACATAATTCACATAGTTCTGGGAAAAGAAGCATCTGACAATGTAATGAAATTGATACAGCCAGAACAAACAAGGTTGTCCTCATTGCACTTCCACAGGGAAATAGGAGAGCGGTTGTAAACACATTGGTAAAAAGTCTTTTAGGATTTCTTTCTTGACTTTTGCAAATCCTAGATAATAGAGAAATTTCAAAACTATCCTGAGCAGTAGGAGGTTGTTTATCCTTAGCCACAATTGTGACTTCTGCAGGCAATTTTAAGCTTGGTAATTTAAGAAATATATGAGAAATTACATAAAATTGAAAGGTCAAGAAATAATTTCCCACCAGGCAAAACACAAGAGTAAAGAGGAAAGGAGGTAGATCTAAATAACTAGATAATCCTTTCAGGAGGGAGCATCACAGACTAGCATCTCCTCTAAGTTTATACAACAACAGAAAAATAATTATTCCCAGGTGAAGAAGACAGAAGGAGAAGGAACCACAGATGGAAAACACATAATTTCATATGCAAAAGCCAAATGATTTGGGATTTAAAACACTGTTAGAGAGGCTTGATCCTATATAGCACTGTGTGAGAGGCCATCAGGATGCATGACTTAAATTATTTTTCCTGGTTTTTGCTATCTGTGAATTGGTTTCATTCTTATAGACCCAAAAGAAGATGATGTTCACAGAGCTGGGTGCACCTTCCCCACATCCCTGAGCCCCATAAAAAGGGCTGCCACTCCCACACTGCTTTGGGAGCTCTTCACGAGTTCATGCAAGCAGGACACTTCAAATTTATCGTATATTTCTGTTGCAAACTAGTCATATCCTTCCTAGAAAGATGAAAACAAGTCTAGACAGAGAGTGCATCACTGCAAGGATATGCACACTGGATCAAAAATATGCTAGCTGAATGGCTTCCCACCCAGAGGGTGGCAAAGCATGCAATGTTATCAATGTTCCATGACACCTTAAAATTTTAACACCTAAACTTCTCTCCTTTTTTTTTTTTTTTTTTTTTTTTTTTTTTTTTTTCTTTTCTTGGAGTTATGATATGATAATTAGATATTTTTTGCCTCAAAACCCATGACTAAATCTCTTTAATTTTAATGACGTTATTGGAGCTCTTCAATCATAGGGTTAAGCCTCTCCTCTGGCCCAAGGCATCTCATAATTACCTTCACAGAATGGCAATCAGAACATTCATAAAACATCAAACATTAAAATGTTGCAGTATTGACACAGGACTCAAATCTCTGCAAAAATATCTCAATACAATATATATTCCAAAGTGGTGTCTCTCCTGGGATCTACTACACTTCCTCAGAAGCAGCACAACCCACAGCAGCTCTGAGCTGTCCCAGGATGTTAAAGAGATCGTGTAATTCCACCACAGCAACAGTGAGGACTATGCAAATGAAGGCTTTTCAAATGAATGAGATATTAAGGCCATTATGTTCTGAATATTAAGGCAATATTGGATTTTTTTTTAAATGAATCAGACACATTTTTCTGTGCTTTCATTAAACCAGAAAAACCACAAGAGCAAAACCACTATTTTTGATGTTTTGCTCTGAGACGTGGGACTCTCTTTAGAATACAGGATTTAGACCTCTAGAATCCCATCTGGATCAAATTTAGAAGTTTTTGCCACTGAAAGATTTGTCTAAACAGATTTGGACTGAAGACTTTTTGCAACAAGAAATTGGCCCTTCCTGAAATTTTCTTTATAAGAAATCCTGACTAGCTCTACACAACCTGCTCATACACAGAGTAGCAAATATGCCTAAAATATGACAGTGATGTTTGGCCCCTGGGTATGCAGGCATCTGTGGAAAAATGATAAAAAACTCCATAACACTCAGGGGCAGCATGTTTTTAAAATTACACTTGCTAGTTTTGAGATCAAGAGAAAAGCAGTGATGATGAGACAATCACTTCCCACATTTAAATTAAGGACAATAACTGCATCTCATTGCAAACAGCTGCAAGATCCATTACTGCAACACACAATATTTGGCTTAAATATCAGAACACTTTGCTCCAGATACACATCTCCAGAAACCACAGCTCACACTGGGAGTATTTAGGCAGTAGAAAAATTCTCAACACAGGTTATGGAACAATGGGCAGCTCTGAAGATCTTAGGCCTTCCAGGGGTTTTATGGGAGCAAGGGACACAGAAGGGGTGTCAGTTCTCTCTTACCTGACACTCAGAGCAAGGTGGTGATTTGCAACATCTTAGACATAGACATGGACTGCATTTGTAGGTTACATTTTGCTGTGTCTGGTGGTCAGAACAGGGTTTGAGTCTCCCTTAATCTGACAGCACATTAAGGCAGACAGCTATGTAGTGTGGGAACCCAGGATATCCCTCTGACTGTCCTGGAAAATTTATAAGTCACAAGGATTTAAGTAGAATGATAGTTAACATATCACAGGGTGAAAAAGTAGAATTTCGAGGGGTTTATAATGGGGTTTAAGGGGAAAAGATGGAGAATTTCGAGTGTGTCCCTGCCCTTCTTGGTTGTCTCTTGTCCTCCATCTTCTGCTGTGGTTGTGGCACTTTTTGATTGGTTTGGAGTGGGGGTACACTGTTTAATACAGTTGATAGGTGTTGGAGAACTATTGTAAATAAAGCATATGTAATTTTTAGTATAATAGATAACACCATCCAAAGGAGGCAGTGAGTCTGCCACAACCTGGCCTGTAAGAAAGATCTCAGCAGACCAGAGCCAAATGTACAAGATAACAAGAACAATAAACTATCTTTAAACAAAAGAACAGATGGTCTTGGGCTCTTCTTCAGACACTGGGCTGGAGAAACAG
The DNA here is from genome assembly GCA_032173965.1 of Sitta carolinensis. NCBI lineage: Eukaryota > Metazoa > Chordata > Aves > Passeriformes > Sittidae > Sitta > Sitta carolinensis. Next base: position 64,924,988 of record JAVUNC010000004.1, on the reverse strand, counting down.
AGACTTTCACAAATTCAGGACAACAACAGAAAACATTTAAAAACCTGACAACGTAGTGTTTTGGAATCTCTCTCCACTTTTGGGTGACATGTTTCCTGACTGCTTCAAGGCTGCTTGCTGTAGCAGACAGTGTACAAGCCCCTGGTGCAGTCTGCAAGTCCTTTATTCCCTCTGTCTATACTGAGATCAGCACAGGTACCTGTCTCAAGACATTTGCTAAAACTGGATTTCTGAGTCATGCCAGATGGCTGCCCTTGTGTATCTGATCCTTCTTGGACTTTGTTCACATGGCACAGAGGGAAGATATGACGTTATAGTCTGTGGAGAAGGCGTTGGCCTCAGCAGAGCCATCAACTCTCTCTGCACACTTTGCATCTCGTTACAGCATCCCACTGGAGAGAGCACCAACCTAAGCCCAGCAGGGCCCATTTCCGTGGGGTGAGGCCAAGGCTGAGGCACAGTGACAGCTGCAGCATTGTCTGGGACACAGCAGACCTACCTGGACACCTCTGAGGGACTGGGAACAGCAGGGCACAGCCAGACCTGGCAGCAGTTGAATCTGTATTGTATTCATGTTCAGCTCCCCAGCATGGCACATGAAGAGGTGCTGGCCCTCACTGAGATTTCCTGTGATGAGGAAGCACCTCCTTATCCCAAGGCTAGAACCCAGACATGGATCAATGTTCCAGCAGCACAGCACATGGGATGAGCCAAGAAGCCCAGCAGCACACAGCTGCTCAGCCACGGGGATCTGGATCAGCACCTGGGCAGCTGTGAGAGGGGACAGAACCTACAGCTGCCTCTGGCAGAACCCTGCAGAGAGGAGACTGAGCTCAGATTGCAACGGTGTGCAGGGAGAGAGGAGAGGAGAGGAGAGGGAGGAGGAGAGGAGAGGAGAGGAGAGGAGAGGAGAGGGAGAGGAGAGGAGAGGAGAGGAGGAGGAGAGGAGAGGAGAGGAGAGGAGAGGAGAGGGAGAGGAGAGGAGAGGAGAGGAGAGGAGAGGAAAGGGGAGGGGAGGGAGGAGAGGAGAGGAGAGGAGAGGAGAGGAGAGGAGAGGAGAGGAGGAGAGGAGAGGAGAGGAGAGGAGAGGGAGAGGAGAGGAGAGGAGAGGAGAGGAGAGGAGAGGAGAGGAGAGGAGAGGAGAGGAGAGAAGGAGAGAGAGGAGAGGAGAGGAGAGGAGAGAGAGAGAGAGAGAGAGAGAGGAGAGGAAGAGAGAGAGGAAGGAGAAGGAGAGAGAGAGGAAGAGAGAGGAGAGAGGAAGAGAGAGAGAAGAGAGAGAAGAGAAGAGAGAGAGAGAAGAGAAGAGAAGAGGAGAGAGAAGAGAAGAGAAGAGAGAGAAGAGAAGAGAGAGAGGAAGAGAAGAAGAGAAGAGAAGAGAGGAAGAGAAGAGAAGAGAAGAGAGAGAGAAGAGAAGAGAAAGAGAAGGAGAGAGAAGAGAGAAGGAAGAAGCAAAAGCAGAAGTTTTCATGGTCTTTAAAGTGTAATTTGGAAATATCAATGGCTTCTCTGAGCTCATCTCAACTATTAGGAAAGCTTATTTCAAAAAGAGAGCCCTGGGGGCTATAAAACTGGCGTTCACATTTACTGTTGTTTTTACAAAATAAATCATTGTCATTTAATTGGTTCAGATAAAGGAGTCATTACCCCACTTTGAATACAGTTCTAATGTCAAAGGACTCCTGGTTTACATGAAAAACAGTCCAGTGATAGACTGAAAATTAAATGCTGAGAGTTGGAGTAGAAAAAGGGTATTTTGAATCATCCAGGTTTTCACAGATAAGGAAAACCTCCAATTATTGCAAAAGAAAACTTTCTAACAGTAGCAAAGGAATTTTTATTCATAAACAAGTTCACAGGATCACTCTTTTATCCTCTGCATAGGTCAGTCTAGTGCTTGCTCTGAATTCCTTGGGGCAGTTTTAATTTTCAGTGAATGCAGAGAGCTGTTACCACACCAGTCATGTAGTGGAGGACTGAATCCTGTATATTGAGCAGAATCAGCTAAACAGGAGGAGGAGTTTTTCCATGGATTTTTAGAATCTGAGGATAGGTTGTGCAATAAAATGACTTTCACTTCATCTTTCTCTTGCAATATGGTCCTCCCTTGTGTTCAGTAATTAAACTGCTGGAGAAAATCTAATCACAAATTTAAAATTAACTAGTTGAAGATTGTGGCACCATACAAGTGAGTTCCTCGTAATTTCAGTTACACCTGTTCAGTAATAAATATTAATGAGTTTTCAGCTTGGAAGAGACAAAAGCCTGTAGAACTGCTTTTCTCATTTACTAGTACATGTTGGTTCTGCAGCACCACAGAGTTTTGTAAAACCAAACCAGCATGCAGAATCATGGCTTCTATTGTGGGAGAGTATTTTTATACAGGTAATATTTTAAATGTGAGGGTCGTTTTACATAGTGGGACACAAATAATTTGAGAGATAAAGCCTTAAACCATCCCTACTACAGACAATGGAAAGATCCCATCTGGCTCCCACAGACCCAGCACAGACTGCATGCATTGGCAGAGCCCCGACCTTAAGGGAAATGGCAAAGCCTCACCTGATGAAATGAAGATCACTCCTGAGCCTCCAGAAGTGCTTCTGGTGGAGCAATGTTTGTTCACCAAGGCAACTGTCTGTATACTCTCTCTTTTGACATTTAATTTTTTTCCCCAGTTCCAATCTCAGAGAAGCCATTTAGAGGCAATTCCTGGGCACCATAAGAACTCTAAATTACTGGGTAATTTCAGGCTCCTCATCATTAGCAAGGCTCACTCTCGTTTTGCATGAGCTAAGACAAATTGGAAAAACACCCCAAGAGGGAAGAAATCATCCAGTGAAAAACATGTCCAAGAGGCACCAGGACTAGCTTGTGTAAGCTTTCCCCTGCATAGATTAGAACAGGTAGTCTATCCCCAGTGCTTCTCTCCATTTGCCATTCTTTTTTGTGAACAATATTGCTTCTGGGCTCTGTGAAATACCAAAGTGAAATCAGGTGCCTCTCAGTCAAAGTCACACAGGCAGCTTGCCATACAAACAACAGTAGCCTGGGGTATCACACATATTTGTCACAAAAAAAACTGAAATGGAAATCAAAATTAACTTCTCTTTTCTTAAAATGAAGACTATTGTGTCACCCACAAAAAAATACTAACTAGAAAATGTTAACAAGTGTAAACAAAATACTTTCCAATGCTTTAGTATAAAAAGTATCAAATGTCATAACCCATGGAATAAAACTTGTAGAAATTAAACATTTCTACTTTTTGATTGAAAATAGTTATAAATTAATTAATATCTTTTTTGGAGATAATATTTTCAAAGCTTATCCCTGATGATTTTTGCTTGGTAAAATTAGACAAACAGACTTATAATCAAAATTGCTTATTCATCTTTATTCAGTTTGGATCCAGAATACTACAGAAAAATAATCTTTTTGCCATTGAATTATTTTCTAAAAGAAGCCTAAAAGTACAGAATCATATAAAAATTATATTTTTTAATAGTTCAGCAAATTTCACTTAAAAATTGTTTTAGTTCAACATGAAAATCAACTCTCATTTTATCTGAGTCATTTTAGGCAGAGGAGTCTAAAGGTCAGTGGGTAATTTTGACTTAAAAGGGTTTCTGGGAACAGTTTGTGTGTGAGTAGGGTCCAGAAGGGAAGGAGAAATCACAAGTGTGTGCAATTATTATACAAGATCCCCTTCATCCCCAGCATACCACTGTGATGTTACATGAAGGAGCCACTCTAGCACAGCAGGACAGAGTCATTATGGGCCAAGGACTACTCAGGAGAAAGGCACTTCCCTGTGTTTATGCACATTACAAAAAATAACGAGTTTCATTTTCATGGAATCTTACAGCAGGGCTCTGATGATCAGGCCCTCATGGACTGACAAGTCTCCTCCACAGAGCCAAGGAAAGGGGATCATGTGCTGCTTTCCAGCACTGGTGGAGTGTGAGCAGCACTGCCCATCCCTGAGTGCTCCTTCCCACTGCCCATCCCTGAGTGCTCCTTCCCACTGCCCATCCCTGAGTGCTCCTTCCCACTGCCCATCCCTGAGTGCTCCTTCCCACTGCCCATCCCTGAGTGCTCCTTCCCACTGCCCATCCCTGAGTGCTTCTTCCCACTGCCCTGTTTCCCTCATCTCACTCCCACACTACCTGCTGTTCTCATGGCAAGAGCCTGCCATGCAGCCCTTTCAGACTCCCTCTCTTTTAAATTACTCTGAATGCCATCTTCTTCCTTCCTGTGGACTGGGTTGGCTACCAGATGTCCTGCAGGTATTAAAGGGTATTTCCTTACCTCAGCAGCAACAGCCAGGAGGCAGAGGACAGCAAGAATACTCAGTGCTGACCTGTTGAAAACCTGAGCCAGAATGTGTCCCCCCTTCACAGAGATGGGCTGTAGCCTGACAGGTCAGGGTAGAGCGACAAGGGTGCCTGTGCTACCCAAAGGACTGAAACAAATAAATGGCTGTGGTCAGCCAGGGGCCACTTGAGGCAAAGTGAGCACAGCTGCATGGAGGGGGCTAATTTATATTTTTCATTCACTGTCTTTGCCATAGACAGACGTTATTGAAATTTTTTTCATCATATCTTTCACTTATATATCAGCTTAACAGTGCAGGTATAATTATCTATGGGCAATTTGACATGTGCCTTGCCAGCTTGCATAAAAACTCTGTGAAGGAGAAGAGAGAACAAATTTTTCTCCTGGTTATTAACCACTGCACCCATCTACTCTCTTACCTCATTTCTATGCCAGTGCTCTCCCTAAAGATACAATTAATTGATTCATCTCTAATAAATCTACAAGGTGACCTGTAGCTACAGGATAGCTTATTTACCTGAGAGTGAAGGCTATCTGAAAAATAAAGTTCCTTATCAGAAACTGGGGGTGAGATGAAGAAAATATGATACTGAAAAAAAAAAAAAAAATTAACATACTTGCGGGAAAAAAGCTTTCAGCAATTAAAGTTTTAGGTGCTATAAATATCCACTTGTTTGAAAAGTTTCTTTTAAACTTGACTAACAAAGCCCAACTGTGTTGAAAGTATGCTGACCTATTTGCTGCAGCTTTGGTTCACATAGTAAGTCCCATGATGAGTTTCAGTCTTCAGGCTAAACACTTTCTCATTTATTTGTCTCTTGTTTTACCAGCTGGACTTCCACATCCACAAGTACGTGACATGCCAGTAATTAATGTCACTTTAAGTATTCAAAAGTCACTTTCTGCACCTACTATCCTGTACAAGGTCATAAGAAATGTCTAAAAATAATTGATTACATATTTTTGTAGCAAACAGAGTTGGTATTTGAAGTCTCAGGTCTTTTATCCTGAGTTTTGAGACTGGGAAGGTGTCTTCCTAGCAAATGGATACTGTGATACTCACCTAATCTGAAGATTTAAGGGTTAAATTGGAAAATCTGAAGTAAAATCTCCAGAAAAAAGCCTTTCTCTAAGTTACATTATGGTTGCAGACCTAACTGCAGTTCTTCTGTGCACAGGGTCTGATACCATGAACTGCATGCACTGCCATGGAACACAGCACAGCAACTGCATGGAGCACTTCCATGCACTTCTCCCCTGCTACAGGGCAAAAGGAGCACTACTTCAAAGGTAGCAGAAGAACTTGTAAGTGGTTTCAAGGCAAGTAGAGCTCCAGTCTCCCAACAAACTCACTATGATTTGTCAGTGATTTGCTGGAGCATGGTGAACAGCCAGGAGTCCACTGGAGCAGAGGCTCAGTCTGCCACCTGCCCTGTACCCTGCGCTATGCAGTGTAAGCTCTGACCCAGGAGGGGAGCAGAGGGGGCCTCCAGGCCGTGTCAGGACATGGGCTTCACTCCTCTCTGCACCCCTTGGGGCAGGTACAAGTACCAGTCACTTGAATTTCCCACCTCGCCTGCCTTTTGGGAGCTGCCAGCCCTCCTTGCACCCCGACACACAGCCCAGTGGTACAACAAAAAGCGGGAGGTGATTGACTGTCTCTGTGGTGAGTAACAAACAACAGGATTTCCTCATTAGAACATGATCTGACTCCAAATTTATTCAAACAATTGACCCCCTTGAATATTTTTTTGAACAGGCCAGTCTCACTGGTAGGAAGAGTAACAGAATTCTTCACCCCCTTGGCCAAAGCTGAAAGACATCAGAGAGAGTCTGTCCCACAGAAAAGAATCCAAACCATTACACTGGTTACAAAAACAATGGCAATGTTTATGTCAAGCCTGTGAGAGCCAGGTCTTCCTAAACCAAAACACATGAAGAAACTGAACTTAGAAACTCAGAAACTTCAGGCCTAGGAGACCCAGATTACAGTTGACCACAAGCAAACAAGGGGATATTGGCTTCTAGGGGGAAGGAGATCAGATCTCCAAGCTCACAGTGGTACTCATCGTGAGCCAAGCAGCCCAGCAAGGCTTCAGCCTTGTGTGTCTCTACTACATCTGCTCTGTAGGGTTGTTTGGGCACCCATTGTGGCCCCCACACCAGCTGCCATGTCCTCCTTCCCTGCATGCCATGCATTCCTTCCCTGAGTGCCTGCCCGTGTCCGCAGGAGCCAATCCACCCAGGACACATTCATGAGTGCTGCTGCAAAACCCACACACCTTAAAAGCTGCTGTGGTGTGACAGCCAGCACAGATATGCCTAAATGGCTTTGAGCATCTGGCATTTAGGTGATAGCGCAAGTGAGAATATGACTTAATTTGGAAGAAAATCAGAGGGATCGAGTAGAAAATTATTGACGCACAAAGACTTATTACTGCTAGTGATGAAACATTCATGAAAAAAGACTTAAACATCAATGTGTCAGGCTTTCCTGCTAATCTAGGACACACCATTAGGATTTGCTGTAAACAGCTGTCAGCTTTTCCATCAACAATTTTCCTTTGCAATTACTGGTAGCACATCCATGATCAAATATTAACACCCCAGACACCAAGGCAAAATAAAAGTTCAGTTATAACTGCATAGGAATTTTCCTGCAGTCTTTCCAAAAGGAAACCAAATGTGCCCAGCATCAACAGGGGGTCTCGTTAAAATAGTTGAGATTCCCTGAATCCCTGTGTTAATGATTTCTTAATTAAGTCAAAAGCTTCATATTACTATCATATCAGGCTCACTAGATGCCCCATTAGCAAAAAGCAAAATCCAGAATTCTTCAATATGTTGTGGGGTGAACTAAAAAAGACAGAGAAGAGGGGTCTAAAAAAGTCTCCATCTGTCCTGCAGAAAAGCTTCCTTCAGCAAAGAAACAGGGGGAAAAAAAGCTTGTTCCTTCCATAACCCTTGGTGGCAAACATTGGTTTTGTCCAGAATAAATTGCCAGTAAATCATTAGAGGTAATTTAGATCAATTGCTAACAGCATCAGTTCAAGTGACTTTAAACTCACCTGAAATTTCTCCACTTGTACTCTGAGCCTGAATTAATCTTGTTCTTCCCCAGCATGTCTGCATGTTTGATTTGAAGTCAGGTATTACACAGAATTTGTGTGTCTGCACCTGGACTTTTTGGTAGTTTTCTCAGCACGTTATTCACTGTTTACTGGCTGCTGAAGCTCCTCAGCAAAACAAAAGTTATCTGGGAGACTGAATGGTGCTTTTGCTTTGGGATAATCCAATGAATTAACAGGACACGGCCATCTCAGAGGGGCTGCCACTCAGTTTAACATTAGGAAGCACCATCTAACCCAGTTCCATGCATATCAGCAGTTTCCATTTGAGGACTTCAGGAAACAGAGAATCTGCTGCTGTAGTTTATTTCAGCGATCAGTCACACCTTCTGGTAAAAATAGCAGTACATCCTGGGCTCAACACAGGTCACAGGGAGCCACTCCAAGAAAGTTGTGTCATACTGTGCATGCTCTGTGTTATGCATTTGTGAAAGCATTTTGATATGGTCCAGCATTGTTAAGAGATTGTTATACAGAGTAATACTAAAAAAAAATGAAATCCTTAAAATTCTGAGAGTTATAGAACATTTGGAGAGGAAAATAGAAATCTTGCTTGACAGATGGAGAGGATAGAGCAAACTGGATAGCTACAAAGTAATTTAACTACAACCTTTAAATCTATGGCAAATGTTGCCAGTGTTTAGAAAGATCTTCAGAGTAAACAGAGAAATTAAATCAGGTCTAGGGTTTGAGGAACTTTTAAGACAGTGTGAAAACTTTGCACCAACTTTCTGGAACAAACATCTCTTTACTGAACATACTCTATAAAACTCATAAGTGTACTCCCATCAATAAAAGTCTTTGTTGTAAGCCTAGCAATTAAAGATATGAACTTTAATAAAGTGCACTCCAACTCCTTCATATTAATACTTGTGTGTTTGCAGTTATTTATGGATATGAAAATTCAGGTCACTTTATAAAAATCAAGACAAATCACTGGTGAGACTTTGCAGGTGGCAGAATCACTATCAGTAGCCAGGTCAGCATGCAGTGATCAAAATTTTTGTTTTTCCAGGTAATGATAGTAAATACAGCTATCAGCTGTTGTAATGTTACTTGATTCAGAAATACTTTTTTTTACTGTGCTTATTAAAGACCTGTTATACAAACAGAAAACCACTCCACATAATAGAGTGAAAACTTTTTATTTTATGATGGTTGTTAAGAGACACAAAATTCATCCCTAAATTACATATATTACTTATATATATATATAAACTAGACTTACAGATTAACACTGTGGGGAATGAATTGCAGAAAAAGGTGTTTCAGAAATTAAAGGTTATAAACTGAGTTGGTCATCAGAATTAATCCATAAGCTAAGGAAAGAACTATCACTTCAGGTAATTCTGAGCAATTCAAAACTGCAGCCTTTTGGAAGTCTCTCCATTAACAGAGCAATGGGAGAAGATTCCTGCTTGAAAACCTGTTGCAAGACCATGCAGTGACATGTGAATATGAATAATTCACTGTAAATACTTGCACTGCCTCTTTAGATTAAAAGAAATTTTATTTCCCTCCTTCATCACAGTATCCTTGTTGTAAAGATTCAAAGATCCTTGATTGCCTTAGATCTGCACTCCCACATCTTGTTTCTTCCCATCATTGCGGAGGATTAGGTCACTTGTAGGAATGTTTTGCATTATTAATGATCGTTTTAGGCCCGTGAGAGTTGCCTGTGATGTTTCGGATGTCCTGAGTGCTGGCAGTGCCCTGAGATGGTGGGGTGGGAAGAACCTGGCTGGGTTCCAAAGCAGGACTGACAGACCCGTGCATTGCCCTGTCTCACTGAGATTGGCACCTCTTGCTGTTGGCATTAAAGATGATTGTTTCTCTTGAGTGGCTGCCTGCATTAACACCCTGGCTACACACATGGCAGTTCCCTCCCCCACTGCATCAAATGTGCCACTGGAAAGCAAAAGGATTTCATGATTCTATTTTGAAAATGTCTTAGAGTAGAAGGGCATTCTTTGCTGGTCGACAAGAGCCTGTAAGTCACAGGGTGCTGAGAGTACTGGACAAGGGCTCCTCCCTGCACTTCTCAGCATGCTTGGCGTACAAATACTGAGGAGCAGCACTGGGGGTTATGAAGCACATTTACCAGCAGCAGACCTGGCCCTGAAGGCCTCCTCCAGTGTCCTTTTTGATAGAGACCACCAGCTCCACTGACCCAGAACTCCATCCTCTCCTCTTCCCTTACACAAAGACAGCTGGCTGATTAAGGAGCTGCTTCTCTGCATGTTGCAATAAGCAATTGCACACTGAGCTAATAAATTTTGGGGGTTTTTTCCCCTCTGAATTCCTTTAGTTGTATTTTTTTGTCCTACTCCATAACTGGCTTTCTGAAATTGGATAGGTGGGTTGTACTTTGAGACGCAGGCATAATCTGTTGAGTGCAAGGTTGTCAAAGTCCTGTCAAAAGCAAACCAACAAGGGGGCAGGCTTTTGTTTATCCTTCTTTCAGGAGAAAAAAGAAAAAGAAAGTAAAATCAGGTTTGGGTGAGAGGCTTGGAGTACCTTTTGCTGGTAAAAAAAAAGTCTCTGGGAATGCAATCCAATCTTAACTCTCTCCAGATTAAACTCTGATCACTGTCTTGTTCGTAGCAGAACACTTCTGCTGACACCAAAACATGCAGGGACACCTTTTGTGGAACTTTCACAGTCAAGCAGGTTACAGAGCAGCTTTATAGGTGAGACTGTTTTGATGCACGCCTGTAACTTGATTTCAAGGAGCATAACTTGCTGCACTGATACAAAGTGTTTAGTCACCACCATCTGCTCAGTGCCACTGCAAAAGCCAGAGCATCCAACCCCAGAGCAATGACCTTAGTAGAATGGAACCTCCCTCATTTACTCTCTGCCTGGGAAGAGGTACTACAGCTTAAATCTCACTGTTGCCTACATCTCATTTACAATGGTGAGAGAAGGATTTTCAACTAGGACTAATTTTACTAAACTGATGAAGCCAAGACAAGACTCTGAGCTTGGACTTCTTCCACAGTGCCACAGCAGCAACCATGTTCCCATATGGAGCAAAAACTGGGAGCTGTTTCCTGGACTCCTCTGACCAATGTAATGTCAAGTAAATAAAAACTAAAAACAACTCTTAGAAGTTTCATATCCAATGTATCTATTGGCTGAAAGAAATCATACTGTGGTCAGGAGTGCAATTGTTTCTGAGTCACAGAAATAATCAGCAATGTGAGGTACTGTTACAAGAATTAATACAAAACTGTGCCAGTCCATATGAATGCTAATGATAGAAATTACAGGAGAATAAGAAAAAATGTCAAGCTTCAAAATTCAGTAAACCTAGCATCTCTGCTCTAAATGTTTAATTCCCCTGATTTCATTGCCTTGCAATATTATCTCAGTTACAGCTCGCATTAATTTGCCAATCAATTAAAATATGAAGTGAAGCTATCACGGAAAAATGTTTTGGAGTTGAACTGAGAGGCTAAAGCAATTCTAATTTGAGGAGATATTTCTAAATACATACCAGTAATTGGAACAAAATTGCCTGAAATTAAGTTTACATTGGATATTCTTCACAAGTTTGACTTGCTTTAAGAACAATTACCATTTTTTACTTTTTATGATAATTATACAACTCTTCTGTAGCTATCATTTCAGTCAAAATAATCTCTGCATGAACACTGTTTAAAGAAGAAGCATTTATAGTTATATTAACCTGTAAATCTAATTTGCAGTCTCTGCTTTAGGAAACCTGGAAGGTAGAGCCTTATCATGTGCAAGTGGTAATTAGAATTAACCCTGTGGGTCGTCAAACTCTTTAACACTTCAGTTCACCAGACAGGGCAACAACAGTGGCTTGAACAGCCTACTAATTTTTATAGCTCATGTTCTGTCAATTCACTTCCCTCCCCATAGTTATTGCCCTTACATACAGCAGTGACTCCCACAGAAGCTTAAATTAAGTAACTGGAAATCAACTATAAATCTTCAACTATATCTGATTTTAAAGGTGTTTTCTCACAACTCCTTTATAGGCAGTGACTAGTTGGGCCAGCCAAAGAGAGACATTGTTTATTGTATTACATTTTGTCCTCCCATCAGTATGAAAATACATAGAAGAGGGAAGTGATTGACGTGCACAGCAGCTCTCTAGGAATCTAACAGCTCAGCTGTCACTGCTGATTTATAGGCATTGGTACACTTTCACAGCAGAGGGTTCCTAGGAAATGGCAAAATGCTGTCCAAAGCAGAGATGAAAACTCTCGACTACCCAACCACATAATCCTTAAACTAAAAACCAGGAGTAATGAGAGTCTTCTCTCTGTAGTCATTGCATACAAATAGTGGTTCCAAAAGTGGTTCCTGTGTTATTTCTTTGAATGCAGAGGAAGTGAAACCCTTATCCTATTTACAAAAGCTTATTGACAGGGATCATCAAACATCTTGAGGGAGCACAGTATGTGTAAGAGGTCTTATGGGCAAGGAGCCAAATGAACAGGGTTTCTCCAAGAAGGATATGGCTTAATTCTGATGCTCACTGTGCAAGCAGGACTCCCATCATAAAAATTACCAATGGTCCTATGACTTCTATCACTAAGTAGAGTCAGCACTAACCAGACAATCAAAAAAAGAACTTTGCTCCAGACTGTTTCTTCACTTGGCATCTGTGGATATATGTGTATGATGAAACCATATGAAAATCCTAGGACACTAGCTAGTGCTTGGGTACCAGAAAATATCTCATCTGGCTTCCTAATGAAGGCACTGTGAACAGTACAACAGGAGCACCTGAGGACTCCAGGTAACATGCAGCTGTTGCTTTGCCTGGTACTTTAATTTGGTTTTGGGACTTTCTGACACTTGCTAACAGGACAAAACTATGCTGAAAGGGGTGCATGAGGTTTTCAGACTTCAAAATAATTTTTAAAATTCACATGGGGTTCTTGTCTGTATTACAATGGTACAAAAACCTCTCTAAAAATTAAAAATGTGATGCATTATGTATTGAAACACAGGTGACTTCTACTGGCAGTGTGACTACTTGCCACTCTCTGGCAGTTTTGCACTGCTGAGTCAATGGAATACAAGAGGTGCATTTCTTCCCACTTCCCTCCCTGAGCTTGAATAGAAGTAGTATATCTGTGCAGGGCAGGCACTGTGAAAGCAAGGAGCAACAGTGCTGGGATCATCTGTTCAGAATGAGACTGGCAAGCTGCTCTGCTGAAGGCATGTATTGCTGTCATTGGCACTATTGGCCCTGCAGATGTGGCTGCAGCAAGTCTCTGTCCGAGATTCTCCCTTGCACAGCCTCTGCTGCACTTGGGCTGTTTGGGGTTTGACTCCTGAGGTGTCAGTACCTGCCAGGCTAACGCGGTGCTACCCTGGGTCTCTGCTGTCTGCAGACCAGCCCAGCTCTGCCCTGCTGGCTGCAGTGCACTGACCGTGGGGCGGGACCACCACTGCATGTCCCCAGAGCCGTGCTGATGCTGGAGCACCAGGCACTGCCTTGCTCTCAGCCAGGAAGGAGTAAACTCCTTTCAAGCACACAGCAGGTCTCCTTGCTCTCTGCTGTTGTGTAGAGTAGTCATATTCATCGCTCAGGATTTTCTCATTTTAACTGCAAAACTTACGTGTAATTCTTTGACCAACCAGCTTGCAAAATGTAGTAGAGCATTTTAGGTGTCAGCAGCCTCCCAGTTTTAAGAGTCTAGGATGAAACACAAGTAAGAACACATAGTTCATACACAGTAAATAACCAAGAGAGAAGAAGGTAATGAATGTTCACCAAATAACAACCTGACAGCTCAGCTATTCTTTCTCTTTGTTCTCTTTTAACTAATCAAGAAATTTCCTCTACCCAAATTTCAGCAAGTATCTAATATCATATCTAGCATAAGTATCTATTATACCTATATGAGAAATCCTTAATAATAGGGTTTATAAATTAAGAGGCTGACTTAACCTTATCTGTGTCTGTCCTAAAAAAGCATCTCATTAATGCAAAACAATAATTCCAGCCCTAAATTTTGGACGGGGGAGGTTTTTTAAGGTAAGGAGAAAATAATTCACAGAAAATGAGAAGCCTTTACCCACACTGTGGAGCACAGAGTGGTACTCCTTTCTAAGCTTGATTGCTTTTAAAAAGACATATACAAGGTGCATTGCCATCCATTAATCCTGCAGGGCAGCTAGTTGGAACAGCATGGGAGAGCTAGTTATACCTAGTAGGGGGATCTACTGCCTTGGGAAAGACTGGGTTGTGTTTTTCCCAAGCTCTAGTATGTAATTCCAGCTCTGGAGTGACCATAATAGAGTGCTTCAAGTTGTCAGGCCAGTGGAGTTTGCTGGGCCTCATCTGGTGTCTTACATATAATTCTGGCTCCTGAGCTCCTGCACAGCATGAAACAAACACAGCAAACCAACTCACCCCAGAGCTTTTGAAAATACTAACCCAACACTTTATTCCAGCTTTAGAATAGCTCATCAAATCAGCCTTTCCCTGCTCAGGACATTTCTGTAGCATTTTGGACACATCTGAGGCTTTGCTGGCCTGGTGTCACCCAAGGAAGAGTGAAGAAACACTAAACTGCCCCTGGGATGTTTCACATCCCCATGGACATGAAAATATTATAATGCAAATATTTTTCTGCAATGTATGTCAGATGTAGTTTACATGATGATAAGGGTGACACATTTTCTTGGAACTTTTTTCAGATTAACTCTATAATTTTATTCATTTCTTCAGCAACAGAAATAAGCAATTTACATTTATAGACTTCAAGTGAAAAATGAAAATATATCTTTATGTTATACATCTGTCACTCATACCTCCCAGGTAACAAGTTTTACTTGGTTAGGTTATATTCAATGAATAAATTGAAGAGATAAAATAAAAGATAATCAGATCTGGCACCAAACTTCTCAAAATTAAGGGTCAGCTTTGAGCAGCTGAAGCAGTGTTACAGTGAGCATTGCTGGTTGGGAACCCTTGGCACACAACTCAGGGGAACTTCAGTGCCAGTGTGGTGGAAAAATCACCTGACATTTGCTGAGAAAGGCAGGTTTGCCTTCTCTGAGGTGTGCTCTAATAGGAGTTCTGAACCAAGATGTGCTTTCCCAGACATCAAAACTGGGCTAAAATATACATCTCTGCTCTGCCTTAGTCACTGCAGGGATTCAGCCTTACTCTGCAGCTCAGCCACCAGCTCTCCCTTCCCTCAGAAAACAATGGAGTTGTGCCAGGAGTACACAGGTGTCATGGTTTAGGAATGGTATTCTCCAATTCCCCCACTAAAATCAGGCCCACTGCTTGTTCCACTTGGAAGCACAAAAGGTAAAGGTCATGGATTGAGACAAGAACAATGTGCTGGGAACATCAATGAGATAAGAAAATGAACAGTAGTAATATTAATAAGAGAAGGAGCACCCTTCTCATTGGAAGCCACAGTGAGTCCCATTTCCCAGCCATAACAATTGATGAGGTCATATAAAAAAAGTCTGGCTCCTGGCCACACTCCCATGGTCAGGTCCTCTCCTGGCTATTGCAAAAAAAAAAAAAAAAAAAAAATTAACTCTGTCCTGACTGAATAAAGACAACAGGAAAC
Source organism: Sitta carolinensis (assembly GCA_032173965.1). NCBI lineage: Eukaryota > Metazoa > Chordata > Aves > Passeriformes > Sittidae > Sitta > Sitta carolinensis. Next base: position 64,909,945 of record JAVUNC010000004.1, on the reverse strand, counting down.
AAAAATTTTGTTAGGGAAGAGCAAAGACTGGACCAGTACTGCAAGCAGACAAGAGCTGATGAGGTTAAAACAAGCCCTGAGTGAGGGCAGCTGACCTGAGCCCAGCTGGGGTGGCTCAGCTGTGCCTGGTGCAGCAATAATTAGGCTTCTCTGGCTCAGTTTGCTCTTTTTGCTCTGGCTCCTACAGCAGCATCCCCCTGGGGGGATGGAGTTGATGGTGGTTGTAAGGTGTGCCTCTGCCCTACTGTGGGATGGGGAAGGTGACAGCCACGGAGTCTGAAGGACTGGGGAAGACAGGGGAGCAGCCCAGTCTGGAATGGATCCCAGGAGGGGTTCAGTGGCTGAAAGAGAAGTTGTCCCTGGGGCAGCAATTCTCCTCTTTCTCTTCAAGAGAGAGAAGGTAAGTATTGCCTGCTGCTATATGTCCATTATTTAAAACACTCGAGTCAAAGCTGAAAATAATCTTCTCTGACTGTGGTAAATTCACATTGTTTGTCACTATAGCTGTTGGTACTTTGTAGTTTTAGATGCCAGCACTAACAATTTGCAAGGTTCAATAATGTACAAGAGGGTTCTGTTTTTGGTAGCTGCCTGAGCTCTCACAGGATGAAGTTACAAAAGTAGATGATAAACAGTTGGGGGATCCAGAGATTTTCTGCTGCTGCAGGGCAAAAACTGATTCCTTTCAGGCTTTACTAGTAATAGAGATAGAATAAATAGACTGTACTCAGATCAAATCATGTTATATTTATAGGTAGGAGTTGGGATTTAATAACAAATCAAGTGTTTAAGGAATATTGTATTTTTCTCAAAAACATCCAAACAAACCCAAATCAAAAAAAACCCTGGCTTAAAACAAACAGGTGGTAAGAACTACTCCTCTGAGTCTGACTCTTGTGCAACCAAAGCCACCTGGGAGCACTCATAGCTGTGAACTTTTAATGGTGTGAAAACCAAGAGACTGTCTTGAATTTACAGTACAAGAGCAATCAGGTCTGAACCCTCTTAAAACTCCCATGACAGTCAAAGAGTGCTGGATCTTGGCTCCTTTCCATTTTGAATGTGAGTATTTGCAGTGCAGCTACTTCAGTTCTCAGTTTGCACTAAAGTGGCTGAGGAGCAGCCTTTACAGTGGACTCTTTTGTGGCTTTATCTTTATTTAAAAGAGCTGCAGCTCACAACTGGCAAATCTGGCAATGCCTGAGGCTTAACCTGATGTTAATTTTCCCAAGAGCACAGCAGAAGTGAAGAACCTTTTCTCAGTTTTTTACTGATTCTTCCAGGGTTTGGCTTGTTTTTAGGCAACCAGGGAGAAGAGTAGGAGGAACTCAAGGGGTGCTTGTGACTTAAAATGGAATAATTTATTTTATGACACCTTTGGAAAGCAATAGCTCTCTGTGCATGGTGCTGTTATTTCCCTCGTGCCATTTCATTAGAATTCATCGTGAGCTTCATCTTGGTCATAAGCTGGAGGTGGGGTGCTAAGACAGGGTCCAGCTGGGCCTCTGCAAAGGAAGATTTTTCTGCTGAAGAGTTGTCTGATGCTGTGGGAAAAGTGAAAAGGAGACCCTCAAAGTACTTAGTTTTGTCCAGCTGAGCTGGGCATTGCCCAACGCTGCTGACTTCCCCCAGGCTTTGAGATGCCTGCCTCCCTCCTAGGAGTGTTCCTATGGCAGTGATCTGGCTTCCTGGAAGAGAAACTGCTTGAGGCAGGTGCTTCACTGAAATGTAACCTTAGTTTCATTCTACGTTAGCACAGTGTATGTCTATCAACTTGATACTGAAACACAAAACTGACAGCGTAGAGGTTGGAGTAGGAATTGAGGCTTTTATTCAGATTTTATGCTTTCATTATCTTGCTTACAGAGACTTTCTCAAAAACTGAAAGCATTTTAGTTTTGGTTTTTTTTTTTTTTTTTTTTTTTTTTTTTTTTTTTTTTTTTTTTTTGTACTGCCATCCCTCTTATATAGTCCTGAGACATTTCCAAAGGAGTGACTGGGTGCAGGAGCTCTCAGTGCACCTGGAATGGCTGAGGGAGAGGCAGCTGGAAGCGTGTGCCTCACTGTCACTAGTGGTGAAATACATGTATGTGAATAGCCAGCCACCAGCTGGGTGGCTGTGCAGCTCTTGAGAACAAAGGGAAAAATAAATTTAATTTAAGCTCTCCATGCCAAACACAAATGGGTGGATGAAAATTATACCAGCAGTTTTGTAACTTCGGCAACCAGCACTCTTAGATACTGTCTCGTTCCCAACACACACTACACACTGATGTTCAGGATCTGCTCTGGTGAAAAGGAAGGCAAAGACTTTCCATGAGTAAAGAGCAAGAAAGACAAGGGCTGAAAAGCTGTTGTTTCCTGCTCTATGAAAGCAGGAAGGCAAGGTGAAGGAGATTTATTAGAACGCTGGCGCAGTAATTCAAATATCTGGAGAAAGAGCTGCCTGCCTCTTTTTTGGAAGCACTTCATTGACCAATGTGATTTTTTTCATATTTCACTAATTTTTAACTGTGTACAAAGGTTTATTTGTAGCATAAAGCCTTCCAATAGTCTAAATAGAAGAGCTAAATAAAAGAGCTAAACACTGTCACAGAGTCATGGAGTGGTTGAGGTTGGACTTCTGGGGGTCATCTTATCCAACATCCCACCCCACTCAAGCAGTACCACCCAGAACTACTTGTATAGCTTTAAATATCTGCAGGGATGGAGACTTCACAACCTTTTTGAGAAGCCTCTGCCAGCACTTGGAGACTCTCGTAATAAGATATTCTGAGGGAATCTTCCCGTGTTTCAGCTTGTGCCCATTGATCTTTGCGCTGTCACTGAGCATCAGTGAAAACAACCTGGCTCTGTCCTTTTGGACCCTCCCATCAGTATTTATACACATTGGTGCCCTCCTCCTCAAAGCTGAACAATCCCAGCTCTTTCAGTGTTTCCTTGTAGGAGAGATGCTCCAGTCCTTTCATTATCTTGGTGTTTCTTGGTAGTACACACTTAGAAAAGATACCTTGGATGGCAACCCGAACGTCTGAGTCAGTTTATGTACATGATACAAACGAGCAATTAGCTCAGAAAAGGACGAGTAAAGAGAGCTTTAAATCAATGCAGACGAGTGATTCTTAGTGGATAATAGTAGACTCTTGGCTGAAGTGGGATTAGTTTTTTTCTGTGGAATTTCTGAGCTCTTCTGTCTACACATTGGATGGTTTTTTGATTTAGGTTTTGTTTTTTGAATGAAGTTACTTTCCCCAGAAGTTATTACTATTAGGAAAGAATGCCTGATGGTTGTTGATGTTTAGAGTGGTGATTGTTTTGTCATTGAAATGTAGTTTATATTTCTTTATTTTAATGACATAAGAGAGTTCATGAAAATAGGCTGTAGGAAAATAGCTAGTAGAAAATTTTGCTAAATTTAGCAATGTCTTAAACTATTATAATTAATTTCTTTAAGTTGTTTGGTTAAGCCTTTACCTAGTTGCTTGCTGTACGAAATATCCTGTAAATGCTTTGACACAGATTGCTAAACCTGGAGAGCAGTATGTCATTGTGATAAGAATAAAAATATTTCAGAAAGGTAGAGTTCATAATTACTGTCAAACATCCATTTGTAGTTGCAGCATAAGAAAAAAAATGGAAATATAAAGCTTCTGAGATTCATTCCTTAAGAAAGTCTTTTAAGTGCCATCAGTTTTGGAGAGAACATGAGGGTATGAATGCACAATCAATGAAAAGGGGATCTTTAACAGGTAAAAACACTCCCAGGGCTTTTACAAAAGATAGGGCAAGGTGTGTAAAAATCTGAGGGCTAAAGCACAGCACAAGCAGGATTAGTATTGCACTCTTTAGACTTTTCTTGGTTCAAGCTTTTTTCCCCCTAACATGAACACATCTATATTGTGATATGAATCTTAATTTCTAGCTGCTGGCTGTGTTCTGGCAAAGGTACAGTGTTTGAGAACCACAGTTTTAGAGTCTGGACCCGACACTGCTGATTATTTAATTTGTCAGTATAGTTCTTGGTGTGGGCTTTTTGTATGTTTGGGTTTGTTGGGTTTTTTTAATTATTCCCATGCAAATGTTTTGAGAAATTCAATATACCTAAGAAATTAATTTACCATTAAGTCCAGTGCCCTTACAGGAAACCAGCAGCCACAGATGGCAAGTTCTTAATGCCTAAGTAGCCAGGAGCCACAGCTAGACTGTAGGTCTGCTTTTAGAGTCCTTGCAGAAAGCATCTCTGAGGAGTCTGTCCCTCTAATGCCATATCAGTGCCATTGATTTACCTTAAGTTCAACTTGATTTTTTTTTTTTTTTACTTAGAGATCCTATTTTTGTTTTCCTTATCTGCTGACAACAAAGGTAAATTTCTGGCTTAGAATGTATTTCACTACTCACTGGCAAATATAGTTTCTTAAAATTTGGCTTTTGCTGACACCTTTGCAGATACATTCGTTTTAAATCTGCTTCAGCCTATTGCAAATGTCATAGGGAGACAGTGGGTTGGCAAATCTATTCCTTGGCTCTGACTAAAGGTATGTGCAATATAACACAGAGCTGGTACAATAGCAGTGGGAAGGAGGGGGGGTCATTCCAAGGCACACGCTTGGACTGGCACAGAGTGAGTGAGTGTGTTCTGCCCTTTGTGCACTGCAGGGAAGATGAAGTGGAAGGAGATGCCCATCCATTCCCAAAACATTTTTTAGGGCTTCTTGGGGGAGAAGGATAGCAGTAAGGAGACTTCTAGAAAAACTCAGTATTTCAGTGCATGCTGAAACTCCTTGCTGTAGTTTTAAAATGAGTATTTTATCAGCTGTACTAACATGTATATTAAATTTGCCCCCACCCTGCCAAATCAAGGTGCTTGAGGAACTGAAAGGGCAATTAATTCCATGACAGACCCTGTGCTTATATGTATAAAAGATGGTTTGTGTTAACACAAAAATGTTTTTTACAAGTCGGTGCTCGCAGGGACGTAAATACTGATTGTATTGACTTTTTTGTATTTGTATTGCAGTAACTCAGGGATACATTTTTAATGCAGATTCAGTTCCTATATGGCACTCTAAATACTTAAGCTGAAGGCTAAACAAATGTTTGCAATCTTCAATCAAGAGACTTCAATGGTGATGTGGGAATAGGTAATTGGCCAAATTTTTTACTGACTTTGATATGAATGCTTATTCGGTGCTTGCTTCCCTGGAGCTAAAGCAGGAGATAATTGCCCCAGCCTTCAGTCTCTGTTCTTTCTCAAGCTCTAAGATAAGAGCACATTTTTAAGGTGATTATTACTTAATTACTGCCATTATGCTGCTAATACCCACCAGTAAACACATCTTTCCTTTTTGAGTCTTGCTGAACTAGAATATTAAGTGGTTCCAGGTTGGGGATGAGGAGCCTGAACTGGGATATCTCCCTTCCTGCCGTGCTCCTGGGTGGGGAGGACAAAGCCTTGGAGTGCCTGATGGGATGGGAACCTCCAGGGCCAGCGGTGCCTCTCCTGAGAGGGGGACTGCTCCTGATGGGGAGGGGCCAAGGCAAATGGTGAGGGAGCCAGCTGTGATCGCTTTAATTTTACATTTTATTTTATTTTTCACTGATGTTCCTTAAACTTTCACTGGTATAATCCTGTCCTTTTATACACAGTTGTCTCCAGTGTGTGTATGTATATAAAAGTGTAATATACTATATGCGTGTATATATATAACTGAAATAATGTCATGTCATCTTCAGTGTGGCTACTTGAGGCACTTCTTAGTGGAAGGAAAGTCCTCAGGACTGATTTTTTACATCTGCTTCATTACAGTATTAATATTTTTGATTTTTGCCTTGTATTTCTGCCAGTCTAGGAAGGAAGGTAGATGGGTGTGGAATATCTTGGGTTTAATCACATTATGTAATTTAAATTTTTGCTAGGTACATTTTGCTTGAGAGGGGCATAATTCCACTATTAGAAACTAGGACAAAACCCCCCCTCTTTTTCTAAAGCATCTATTTATATCAGCTATCCAAGCAAAAACAAATTAAGAAAAAATACTCTCATTAACTAAACTGCCATATTTTATCCAATCTCTGTGGAAACAGACGTGCTATAAACTTCCCTTTTCTTTGCAACTAGTTTAAAAGCTAATAAATAAATGCAGTGACTGCAGACAAGGCTGTCAGGCTTAAGCTTCTGTATGTACAGTGATGTTTCTTTCAAAGATCCTTGAAAGGTGTGATGGATTTTTTTTTTTTTCTGGATTAGTTTATAATAACCTTAAAGAGCCCTAAAATCAGCAGTGTCTAGAAGAGATGACATTTGAGGGTGTTTGTAACCAGTCCTTAAGAACTGTAGCTTAGTTCTGTATAATGACACTGCCCCATTCATCAAGTTGTTATTTTGTGCAAACCTTGCCAAGGATTTTTCAGTGGGAGCCTTGCTTTGGGCAGAGAAATGGAAAGTGTACTGGTTTTGTCCACTGAGTAGGAATTTCTAAGATACAGGAGATGCCACAAATAATAAAGTGAGCAACAGCATTGACAAGCTTATATAATTTTTATTTAAAATACTACGTGCGGTTTGGTTTTCTGGCTTTTTCATGTTCAAAGGTGTCTTGGACATGTGAATGAAAAAAGTCAGTCAAACCTAAACATGAGTCAATGCCTGAGAAAGCAAGGCATTCTTCTGCAAGAGCAGCTAAATGGAAGTGGAATGTTAGGAAATATTTGTTACAGGTGCTGTGATTTGCAGGAAAAAGAGAATCAAACTGCCTGCACTAACAAGAATGTGAATAGCTGTCAGAAGAATTTCTTTGCCAAATGCTACCAAGCTCTGAGTTAAGTGGCTTAACCTGGGAGTCAACAGCCTCATCTCTCACCTATTGCCTTTTCCATGGATGGTTGGGTCTTGTATTGCCCCAGGGCAGAGAACTCTGGCAGCAAAGGGAGGGGGTCCTAGCAAAACTCATCTGCAGATCAAAGGGAGTGACAACTCCCTTTTATCTGGGGACACTGGAGCTGGGGTGTTGAGTCCAGCTTTGGACACCCCGTTCAGCCCCTTGCCACCAAATGGATGCACATTGAGAAATCAGATGAGTTTGAAAGTCAAAATGATTCTCTTCTGCTAAAGCTAACACTAAATTTCCTGTCACAGCAAGCAAACAGACATTTTGGGGAGGAAGAAATTCCAAATCTAGGCAGCAGACTGACTAATACTGTGGTGTATCTTTGTGTGTAAAGTCTGGCTCTATTTCATAATAAACTCAACTGTTATTCTAATAGTTTACTGTTATTTCACTGGTTTTACTTTTCAGCCTGCAAGCATCATCTTTGCAGAAACCAGGATTTCGGGGATGAAATAACACTCTTATTCTGCTCATGTTTCAGTCACTTGGGTTTTCTATTTGTTCACATCTGTATTTTTATAGAAAATTGATAAGTGCTGTAATTACAGTCTGTTGAAAGCAAGTAGGTCAGAGCCACATTTTCCATTCCAGAGGGGCTGCTGGCACTGGAGAGACAGAAATACAGCTGGATGTTTTTACTTGTCTGGGTGTTGCTGCCATTCATTAGACTTCTCACAACTGCCCCCCAAAATACTTTTCAGAGGTGCTGACAGAATCAACCAAAGCATCTGTGTTTAAAAGGTCCTCTACTCATGTACTGCAATTCTCTGGCAAAAGATTTTTTTCAGGCCATCATGCAAGAATTATATTAACTCCTGAGAGAAAATTTCTTCGAGTGTACTGGTGACAATTTCTTCATGTAAATGACTGAGAATCTGGTGAGAGGAGAGATCTTGCTGGACCTTCTATTCACAAAGGAGAAGATGGTAAGGGATCTGAAGGTTAAGGGTTACTGTGGCTACAGCGACCATGAGGATGACAGCACTCAGCATCCCAAAGGGATTAAGGCAAAAAGCAGGATCAAATCCCTGGGCCGAAGGAGAGTAGGCTTCAGTCTGTTTGTGACCAAGAACACAGATATACTGCCCAGTTCTGCAGGGATAGGGTTAGGAAAGCCAAGGCCTGACCTGGGATACAAAAGGTGTAAAGAATTACTTTGATGAGTACAGCAGCAGAAAAAAGCAGGCTGGGGAAAACGTGAGCCCACTGGTGAAGAGGGACAAAGGGCACAGGAATGTCTGAGGTACTGAATCCCATCTTTATCTCAGTCTTTAATAGTTAGACTGGCCAGAAGTCTGGAGCAAGGGAGATGTCCTCCTCTTTGGTGGAAAAGAATCAGGTAAGGGAACACTTAAGCAAACTGGATGTACTGAACAAACTGCCCATGGGATGTGTTAGGACATACCCAGGAGTGCTGTGAGAAGTGGCTGATGTCATTGCAGGACAGCTCTTAATTACCTTTGGAATGTCAGGGGAAACAGGAAGATCCTGAGGACTGGAAGAAGGTAAATGCCACTTTGATCATCAAGAATGAGGCTCTAGATAACCCTTAACTTTGTTACTTTACATTTAAATCAGTGACCTGGATTGTCAGTGTCAGTTACTCTTGTATCTTCTGTCCTCTTATTTATTAATGTATACAACTTCATTCGTGGGTTAGGTGAGTGATCTCTCCTGTCCTTATCTCAACTCATGACTTTTCATTCTAGTTTCTCTTCCAGGTCTGGCTGAGGAAGGGAATGATGGAAAGGCTTTGGTGGGCACCAGGCATCCAGTCAGGGTCAATCCACCTCAGTCAGAAAACCAGATGCTTTCACTGTTTATCTGACTGCATAAAGACAGTGACTAACAGGAGCATGAATAATTAATCTGTAACTAGAGATTCAGAGATGACAATTAGAGAGGACAACATAGCAAAGAACAGACACTAAAGTGGTGAGTGTGCTTCTTTCATTTTTTTCTCCAGTGCAATGTACCCAAGACTAGCACAGCTAGTAATTCTATGCAGCTCTCCTGGATTCTCACTTTTAATAAGCATGCTAACACGGAGCAGGTTTCAATTTAAATGACACCTTTGTGTTGGCTGCACCAGTTTGCTGCAGTGCTGAGATGCCTGGGAAAATGAGCTGAGCCAGCCCATTCCTGGCATCTCAGAGGTGTTTAGAAAGGCAGCTGATGAAAACACTACCTACCCCTTCTGAAGGGGGCTGCTGCACTTGCATGCAGCTGTCCTTTCTTATGTATAAGTTTAAGGCCTGTAATTTTTGCTGGCACATCATGAAAGTGTCACTAAAGACAGAAGATACGTACCCAAAACTATGTGAGCCAAGAATGATTTCATCTTTTCCAGCCTCAAGAACATTGTTTGAGGAACCCAACAGCAGATGACTACTGAGAGCTTTTTTGCTTCCAAGATGCAAAAGATCTCTTCCTGCTCCAAAATATTCTTTTCCCCTCTAAAAGTTGTTTGGTTTTATTTTTTTCATACCCCACTGTTATTAATTTACACCTTGCCAGGATTTGTAAGATTGATTTTATTGCTGTTGCTGTGGGAACAGAATTCTCAGCCATATGGCATGACATCTTCATTTCTGTGTGACAGGATTCAGTTTTGCAGTGCTGCAAAAATCACCTTCATGGAGGTTTTTCATAGGGAAACCCCATATTAAAGTAGAGAACAATATATATATAAAATTAACACATTTTTTCCCAAGGGATAATTTATACTGGAAATGCTTAAAGGAATATTTTGGTCTTCTGCATAAATCCAAAACTTGCCCATTACAGTAATACATTTTTAATTTGGCTGAATTTAGGATTGTTTGTTTTTTAAATTTTGTAGTTTTGGGGCTTTTTTGGGGTTGTTTTGTGCTCTTGGTTTTTTTCCAACTGCAGAAATAACAGAAGAGAGGACAGAAACCCTGACCCAGGGCAGGGAGGTACCACAAATTGTCATGTGCATACTGATGGTCTGTATCCAGTATTTCTGACCTAGCAGGGCTGGTGTCTCATAATCTAACTATCTTAGTTTTAAACATGGGAAGAGCCTTCTCTTGGCCCAAAAAGAAATAATACCATCCATACTAAGGTGATTGTTTCACTGTGAAAGTTCCATTGAAGATGAAGCCCCAACAACAGTAGGATTTCTACCCTCCAATTTTAATTAGATGCATCAGTCTTGCATATTCTCTGAGAAAATGAACTGACATGTTAATAATACACCTTAAGGGTGCATTATTGCTGTTCTGTAATACATATACAGACCATTTAAAGAAAAAAAAAAAAAAAAGTTTCTTACTGTTCAGATTTACTACCTGTCATGAAACTGAGAAGGATTCCAGACTAAAATCACTAAAGATGGAAAACTGCAGAAAATATGCAAGCTTTATGAAGAAAACACCACTGCTGAATCTCATTTATATAAACTCAAACCACACAGAGAAAAAGCTAGGACCTAGAAATTGACTATCACAGCTTGCTCACGTTAACCTTCAAAATGAAATTTTTAGCGTTTAGCAATGAGATGTGCCATCCTTGAGGACCACAAAATTTGGAAGAACTCCATACTTCTTCTCATGTTACTGCAATATATTTCTTTTATTTATTACTGTCTCAGAGGGAGAATGTTACAATGTAGTGTTTGAAGCAGCATTTACTTGGCAGCAGAGGACAAAGGATGCATACAAACACAGGCAGAAAAACAACTTTATACATAACCTCATATTCAGAACAAAAATAAAACCCACCAAATTCACTACTGATTTCTTTTTATATTTATGCTGGGAGTATTTTTAAAGATTCTTTGCCTAGAGAATTATGTAGCTTGATAAAAGCCAAGTACTTTGCAGAGAACAGAATATAAAGCTATTTCCAATACTACTTATGAAGATAGGTCTGAGGTAGAAAGGTGGTCGTGGCTTTCCTCTTCTGTAAAATGTGCAGCTTTTTCTTCTCAGAATAACTAGATTACAGTTTAATAGGAGCCAGCATCTTCTCTTGTCACCTTGACAGCTTTGCTCCACTTGCTCTAGAGTAATACTTGCTAAGCCTCTGAAAAGCTCTGTAGAAATGCTAAGTCCTACATCACCCTTGAGAGGTAAGCACTATCATCCCCATTTTACAGATGGGAAAACAGAGGCAGAGCGGTTAAAGGATTTGCCAAAGGGTTCAGAAAGAACTGGCACTGGTGCCAACAGCACAAGGTGGTCAACACTGTGCCTGAATCACTCCTTGAGCAGCAGCAGTGCAGGAGGAAATACTGTGGGTGCAGGACAGTCTGGTTGGCAAAACTTCACAAAGCCACTAGAAATTCCTGACCTGCTCTTTTAATGTCCCCTAGCATCGTTTTAGTAGCAGTAGAGAATTTTACACCTCTTTCAATACCATTTTAAGATAAGGGGTTTTTTTCCTTCAGTAATAATTAAGAACAACACAGCTTTATTTCTCTTTACTATACATGAAAGATATTGCATGCAGTTTTACCAATTAAAGGTATGTCCTAGAATTAAAGCAAGTGTCCATGCAGCATTGTAAACTCTGTGAAGGCATTAAAATCTCTTATTATAATCTTAAAACTAGAGATCACGTGATCAGTGATGTACTTTCCCATAATTATCCTTATCAAAAGTAATAAAATAAATAAATTATTTTAAAGATAAGGATGATCTGCAAGATTAAAATGCCAAATGATAATATCTAAGTGCATTGCAGTTCTGGAGAGTTTTGTTGCTAATAGTATTGGAAAGGGCTTTCTAATTGTCTCTTTGTTTCCACAAGGCCAACAAAAGCAAGGGATCTCACAGAAATGTGCTTTACTTTATAGACTGTAAATTCCAAAACTTGAAGCAAGTTTGGCCCAGCAGGGAACAGCAAAGCTTTGTCTCTGAACAAAGTTGGGAAGGATTACACTAACTTAGTTCTTGCTAAAACCAACTTAAGCTATCATCTAAGTCCTCTTTTTAGCTATCTCCTGATTCAAAGTAAAGTAAAGCTTAAAAAAATAATCCTCCAAATGGAGTGTTGGCTGGAAATAATAAAAAGGAAGTTAAAAATACCACTTAGGTACATGAGGATGCTATTTATGACTTGAAATGAGAGTTTACCTTGTTTAACTGAGTAAAAATACTGTATTTTGCACCTAATGATGGTGGTTGTTGATCAGTAACAAAATAATGCAGATTATTGGAACTTCATATGCCAACGCTGAAAACAATGCAAGGATATTCTGAAATCTGTGTGGTCAGATGGTTAGCATACAAATAATCAGTACAGAATATTACATGTGTAAGAATATAACTAAGGGTACTTTACAATGCAAAAGCAAAGAGCTGAAAGGAATGTATAAATGTAACGATTTGCTCCAAACTCCTTATGCAGTTCTCTTTACGATTATCAAAAAGAACGTATACAAAGCCCCTGCCCCTTTTTCCCTGGCTTTATATTTATACAAATCAGTGACAAATATTCCACTGCTCGTTAATTTACAGTTGCATAGAAAGGGAAGAAGGAAAAAAAAAAAAAAAAAAAAAAAGATACTATAAAAACAACATGCTCGTCTTTGGGTATTCAGTGTGGTGCTGTTCCGAGCGGGACTCGCGGTGGGAGCGCACGGCGGTTCCCGGCGTCCGAGGAGCGAGGAGGTGGGAGGCACTGCCTGCCAGGGAGCACTGGCTGACACCCCAGGGAACACTTCACAGGGCCTGGCAGGAGGAGAAACAGCATCAGTACCACGTGTGAGCACACACAGACACTTCCCTGTGTGAGCACACAAAGACACTTCCAGCTGCTCCGGGCTCCGTCAGCTCAGCACTGTGCTGTCATCTTACAAAACCCCAGTATTTTAAAAATTCACAGCTCTTGGCCTGAGACTCAGCAAACAACTGAGGCATATAGCAAAATAAAAATAAAAAAAAATCTTAGTTTACAATATTGCAGCATTTAAAATCCTCGTTGAAGTGGTTGCCTATTCAGCACTGATGGCTTCATCGAATGCCTAAGGTGCTGTGTGCCTCCTGATCCTTGGGCACTGGTGCCCACAGCTCCTGAAAGTGGGGCTGTGGGCACCAGGACATATGGATGACTTTGCAAGAGCCAGCTTTGATCTTGCAAGCTGATGGGGGCTTGAAACTATTTGGCCCAAATAAATGGAAGCTGGTTCCATCTGGATAGCAAGGCAGACCTGCAGAACCATGATACCTGTGGCAGTACCTGACCTAGCAGAAATTTCCCACTGCCTGTGATATTCTGGCCTTTCTGCTCTATCAGTCTAGCTTCCAAACAGACCACTAGGGAAAAATGTAGACAAAAACCACCCCAGCCCCTTTGCTTTTTTCACTTTGCTTTACTTTAATTCCAATGCCTATGCAAGTATGTAAAGATGTCTCATACCTGTGGTCTGCCAGTGAAACTTGCTGCAAATAGAAAAAAAAAAAGGTTAGAAATTTATGTGATTCTGCATCTTCACAGTTTAAAAACAAAGCTATTATCAGGAAAATACATAATAAAGAAGAAAAAAAAGACTTATCTTTAAAAGACTAAACATTTAACTAGAAATGGGTTGTAATGGTTTAATTCTTCATAAACGTACTTTTAACAAATTTATAGCATTATAATGATATAATTAATATGAATTGTTTCATTTTCACTATTTGTAGCCATAGAAATCCCTGAGTGATGTATTACAGTATCATCTGTTTAAAATGCTCTGTTCTGAGTGTTCTGGACATCACTCAGATGGCACAGACAAGACTTCTGCACAGTTTTGTACACCTGCCTACTTCTGAGGACTAATGCCATAAATAAGGAAGGAAAAAGGGGCATTATATATCCATGATCAATGGATATGAAGGACAAGAAACGAAGAAAACACAACAAACCTCAAAACAACAAAATCTAGCACTATAAGAATTGCTGGCCTTACTATATGAATAACTGCTTCATAAAGGATATTTGACATAGACTGATTTCAAGATTAATTATAACCTGAAACCCATGAAAACAAATAAAGCAAATAAGACAACCATCTCTGTTAAACAGTCAAAATCTGTTTTGTTAAACAAAACAAATCATCTGCATAAGACTCAGATGCTATTAACTCCTTGATTAAGGCTGTGGCCATGACAGAAGAGACAAGTAAATGTGAGATATGAGGCTGTGAAGGAGGCTTTTTTACTTTTTTTTTTTTTTTTTTTTTTTATAATTGGACATGAGATGCTGCACATGAAGGCTGTTTTGATAAAATTGAGCTTGGGTATAACAAAGAGGCTAAGGATGTTATTCTTTAAGATTAGGAATACAGGGATGCCCAGAGAGACTGTGGAATCTACATAATTTAAAATGTTACAGAACAGATTCAACAATTATCTGGCCAGGAAGACAGATCCCTCTCAAATGAGGAAAAGATGGTCTTCGGTGGTCTGTCATGGTCTTCCTTAGCAAAACTCAGTCTAATGCACTTTGCTGGAAAGGCCAGACTAATAATCCTCATTCCAGGCTTCTAAAAGATTTAAGATATGAATCTGACACATTCAAAGAAATTTATTCCCAAGTAAAAGAGGTTATAGAGTGACTGAATGACAGCAAACATGAGTAGTGCCTACTGATTGAGGCAATGTGGTTTAGCCTGACAATGGGGGAAAATCACATGAAATTTGGAACTGTGATTTCTTTTAATCTTAAATGCTCAGATAGACTTCACAATATGAAGGGGCCATGGTTTTCACTCACAGTAGTCTCCTGTCTCATTCAAGGTGTTTGTTAATGGAATAAGAGAATTTTTTTTTCTGTTTTCCAGTCCTGGAGAACAGCCATCATTACCAAGCTTGTCCTGACACAATGCAATTTGCTTTAAATTCATTGGGGCCAAATGACCATGTGGCTGTATAGCCACATAGCAAGACAGTAATTTGCAAAACCAAGAACAAATGCTTGAATAGCATTTTATATTGATTTGTATAAACACACACCCTTGAGGTGTGCTGAGCAGTTCCACTAGCTGTTGACTTCAAATGAGATGCTCCTTAGAATCAAATCCTTAATTTGCAGAACAAGGGGCTCTGAATTGTTCAACTCCTCAAAAATCAAAAAGAACAGCTGAAACACCTTTTTTTGCTAGAACCTAATTTGCTTTTTCAAAAACACACAAGGTACATCTTCTGTGATACAATTTGTTACAGCCAAACAACATATGGTCAAGAGATAAAAGGGCAATTTTAACAGAGTTCACAGAGTTTACAAAATAGCATAGAGTTGAGTCTCCATGCTTCCAAAAGGACTGGGCATAAACAGCCACTCTCTGACTTCTGCCTTTTAAAACTGACCATTATTATTACATTTAATTTGAAACTTTCAACAGTTTTGAGAATATATCCAAGTTTTCACTACTGTTTTCCTAAGGCAAAAGAGCAGAAATATATAGAGAGAGATGTGCATTTGTATAAATGTATTTTACAAAACCCACCAAAATACACAAGACAGCTCCTCACTTTTGCAAGTGCAGTGACACTGGAAGGAGGAGGATTAGTGGAAATGTATGTCAGCTGATACAAGACATGCACAGGAACAAGCTGGTTTTCCTTTTGATCTCTCTTAATATACACTGAATAAAATATCAACCTCCAATGTATTTAAGCAGGGAAAGGTGTTACGTGCTGCATTCACAGATTTCATCGGGTCTCTTTAACAACTAGTTCAGCAATTAGTCTAAGGACTAATTGTCTAAGGATTTTTTTCCCCCAGCTTTATTATAAAAGCTGCATTCAGAAATTCTGAACCTACATTCACTTAAGTTCTACAAAAGGTTTTTATCAGCAGCTAGTGAGATTCTGGATGTCCTTCCCCTTCTGTGGGCATTGATGAAAATTCCACACTGAGCTTTTCTTATAGTGAACTGCTTCCACTTAAGAACATTTATCTACCTTCACAAATAGCGTCTTTTGAGGAATTTTAAGGGACAGAATTATATATATCTACACAAGAAATCGCCTCAAAGATATTTATTTTCCTTGTCAATACCACAAGAATGACTTTTTTTCCTTCAAAAGACCACCCTCAAATTCAATATGATCCTTAGAGACATATTTTGTTAAACTTACAGCAGCAAGCTGGAAATGTGTTGTTGATTTGCTCCATAACATCTGTTAGATCTGTGTTGGTATCATGAGGTGGAACTAACAAATCATCTGCAGATATGACAACAAAAAAATGAATTTTGTAACAAGAAGAGGAAAAAAAAAAAAAAAAAAAAAAGAACAACATTCTAAAAGGCATTCTTAGCCAACCTTCCAGTTAATTAGTCCTTTACATTTCAAGGGAAAACAGTACCTGAAGCTTTTGTAATGTGCAGGAACTATTATTGATAATTGCCAGCCTTGGGAGAGGCTGTGAAAGTTACATTATTGATCTGCAGTCAAAACTCATTTCCCTTTTATTAAAACTTAACCATTGCATTCAGGATTTAAGTAAAAGTTGACAGCAAGGAACAGTATATAAAAAATTACAGTTAAAACAAATAAAATTACAAGATGAGGGAATTAAACTCAGTAACTAGTAGCTACTCTATTAAAATCCTGTTCAAATTGCAGATGATTTGTGATATAACTTTCAGAGTGAATACACCATTCTTTCTCTGAAAATATCCCAACATTTATCTTTTAGATGGTCTTTTTTCCATATGTACTGGCCATTTCAGTAGTGCTAAAATCCTCTTTGCCATCTCTTTGAATGATGCTTAAAATTAGCCAAGAGAATGGTTAGGGGATGTAACCATGGCTGTGTTATTGGCAGTTTTATTGGATAGTATCTTCCATACTGCACCTTTTCACTGCATGAACTCAGACTCAAAGAAGTTCCATGTTTTTCCAGATAAAGTAAAAACATGTTAATGCAAAAGTATATATTTCCTGTTTTCTACAGAAACAAAATAATATTTAATCTATAACACAAGCTTTAAAAACAAAAACAAGAGGAACTTGTACCTAAGTTAATTTGAGAAAAATATTTCCCCTTTTCCCCTGCTTTTGACCATGCAGTGGTCTGTAGTTATTTCTGCAAATTCCTGAAGTTAATGAGTTCTGATAGCGGACAACTTAAAATAAGCTTTCAAGAGAGAAATCCCTTTATGTGCAGAGCCTCTACCTATAAATATTGAATTATTCCTAAAGAGGTGAACCTTTGGAAGTAGGAACATCAAAATACCAGGGTAAGCAGAGGTTACACATGGATTTTTAAAGCAGAGAGCAAATGTAGATTACATGATTTGGACATTCTGTCCTGTATCTGACAGATTACTTGGGTCCATGTGTGTACTGTAGGACAAACAGCTCTTGGCCACTTCTGCCCAGTGAAGTCTGGTTCCCCTCTCAGTGAGGATGGATTTGCCCAGTAAACTCATTTGGTCAGAACAGATGGAGCCAAGGAGTTGACAAAAGTCTGGAATTCAGAGTCACGTGGAATCTCAGGGTACCACAACTCTTCCCAAGTGTGAGGATCAAAGATCCTCTCCTTTTGACTTGCAAATCTTTCCAGAAGGTGCCAACCAACCTATAAACCTATCCAGCAGACACCTATGAGCACATTATGTGATCAGAACACTCACCTGCCTGATGGAACTGAGAGCTTGTGTCCTGCTCCACTGGGAAGCTGAGGGCAGAGTGCTGGGGTGAAGCACAGGGAGAGGCTCCATTGACCCTGGAGTCTGACTCGGGCTACATCAAAGACAAGAAGACACAAATTTATGTTACTTGTGTCCACATGATTTAATTGCAGGCTTCTATGCACCCATCTTGTTCCTTTCCTTTTTTATGTGTGCTCTTTCTTATTTGCTCTCCAAACTATACAACTGATGAGGGGTTAAAAAAACCCAACCAAACAAGAACTTGTTAAAAGAAAATTTAGACTTAAGAACAGCTCTTACAAGATTCCAGTTGATGGTCTCGTTAAAAACATTCTGTTGCATCACAAAAACACAGTGTAATGTACAAAACACAGTATGCCAAGGTTCCCAATCCAGAGCTACAGAAAGACTACACAGTGGGATTATATGGGTTGTATTTATCTGCACAGGTATATACACACACAAACAGGACATTCAGCTAGGGGCCCATAAAAAGCTTTGTAAGGATGACTAAGCACATTTAGAAACAACTGTTCAATCATGAACAGATTTGCAGAACTTCAGAATCAAGTGAAGACTCAAGACAGATTCAAAACAACTTCCTTCCATCTAAAAAGTGGTAGCCAGCCATCACTCCTGCTGAAGCTGCTTCTCAACCATGTGGAAGACACCAAATTTGCAGCAATTTGGACTATATAGAAATTTTTACTACATAAACTCCTGAAAATTATGACAAATTACTTATATACTTTCAAAATAAGCTCTTCTGGACTCCTAAATTCACTTGAGGACTCACTGAGATCAATATTACATTTAGCTGTCACCATGTGTGTGTTTGAGATTGCATTTAAGTATACATATATGGACAAAAAGTAAGAAAAGGCTATAGCATCTCAGAAATATTGCAAGGGACTTTATTCAGGCATTTTTCCCTTCTTTTCCTTCCTTCTTTTAAAAATTTCTTTGAGAAAGATACTAGTAATACAGTATTTGAGCTCCAGAAGTGATTGGTCTGAAAAAAAAAAAAAAAAAAAAAGAAGTGAAATAATATTTACATCTGAGGCAGATGCAGCTGAAATTGTTGCTGCTAACACTTATCTTTTTGATTGCAAATCATGAAATTACTTCTGAACAGCCTAAGGAGCAGGTTATTTCAGTAAATCTATCAAAAGCTGATAGTGAAGTAGTAGAAAAGATCTTTGCTCTTAAGGTCGTTTTGAAACAGAGCAAATACCTAAAACAGCTATGAGACTTGCTGTAGACAATAGCTGCTAATTTGTGCACGAGTTTGCTCCTTTGCACTTCACAATTTCTTGAGATAGCTTCCAGCTTAACAAAGACAATCTTCAGTAAAACTCCTCTAAATCTCATCTCTTTCAGCATGACAATACTAAAGGCCAGCTTTGACTAAAAGAATAAACCAAGAAATATTTGTCTGTATAGGAGACAAAGAAAAATGGAAATGTTTTCAAGCCAGAGGATTTTACTTCTGTGAACAGTGAATTGCTATCAGGTAGTTGAGTAATTTGCTGCTCAGTATCAGGCTTCAATCCAGATAAAGAGCCTAAGTAAAACTAGCGAGGTAATTTTAAATCAGAGAAGCCTGGGATATCTTAACCCAGGCAATTCTGTATTGCCAGGAACCACTGCCCTAGGTGTTAGGGCTGTAATGGTAAAGAGAGGAAGCAAATTCTCCAAAGGTCAAGTCCCTTCAATACAGAACAACAAAACTAACCCCAGCAGCAGAGTCACTGCTTGCCCACCCCACAAACAAGTGAACAGAGACAATGTGAATCATCCAAAATGCAAACTTCCACTTGGAGTAAATCTCTGCTTCTGGCCCTGTTCAAGCAGCAGCTATGAATAAATTGTGCACAGGTGAATGAGGGTGAATGAGAAGATCTGTGCTGGATATACAAAACTGCAGCTCAGCAACACATAGGTTCAGTCAAGGACAGTGAGGCATTGCAAAGTCAACACTTCATGCTGATAGACAGAAATTAAGTGCCTACAAACTCAGGTGATGAGTTAGTCAAGGTACAATTTAGTAGTTCCATTGCAAGTGATAAAAGAGCACTGCAGAGCACAAGGACTATCAGTGGATAAACTGAGAGAAAACAAAACATACTTGGAATTCCTTTCATTGATGTACCATATACTGCTGCTGCAGTCAGAATGAAATATTGCAGCTGGATTTAAAAACGAGTCAAAATCCACAAAACCAACACCTTCTAATCAGATGGAAATGCCTGACTACTTCATTTTCTTTTAAATATACTGATAAATGTTACACTGCATAGTTCCAGTGACTGCAATAAAAAGAAAAGCCCAAACAAACCAAACTCTTCTTCCAATTTAAGGACAATATTGTTAAGCAGCTGAAGAGTGGGGTTTGGAGCAGAAAGTGAAGGTTTGTGGTGGTAATATTGCCTCAATATAAAAATCAAATACTGGAAAACGTTAAATGTAAACCAGTTGAGCATATAGAGATATCGGCATGTATTTACCTGATTTAAAAATTTTATTTTTAGAGAACTTGAGAAAAGTAACAGTAGCAAATCACATTCTATTTGACTCCAATTATAAAACACCTACAAAATATGAGCACTTCCATCCTAACTCACTTCAGGCATCGTGAAGTTCACGCATTCTTATTCAAAACAATTCAGCAGACGACCCTTAAGTGAGAAACCAAAAGCAAATAACTCTCGGTGTTATTATACACCTGCTGCTGCTTCTTGAAAGAAATAAAAGCAGGGATACTGAGCATGCCTCTGTAGGGATGAGGGAGAGGTTTCCAACTCCAGTCTCAGGGAGCTTTCAAACTTCTTTTTAGGTAAAACCAAGCAAAGATATGAAAGGATAAATAAGCCCTTCTTCAGAAAACTCTGAAATTCTGCTTTTGTTTCTGTATTACAGCAGTTTTTTAAGCATTTCAAAGGAGATATTTATTTCAATCAGTTTTAATCTACAGTGTCTTATTTCACTATGCCTCCTGCTGGTGTCTTTCTCGAAGGAGAGCCTGAAGTGCTCTTTGGCTTCATGGATAGCTAAGTCATACCTTCTCTGTCCTTGACTTCTGCTGCTTTTGGTAAAAACCAAACTAAACCTCAGTGCCCCAAATTTGAATCCCAAGAAACCTCAAAAATACCAATTTTACTGCCACATTTATTACAGATATTCCTTCTTGCTCCAGAATTTTTCTCCCAGCTACAAAAGAAACACACTCTCCTGCACTCTTCTGCTAAAGCTCCCCTGCTTTAAGCTGGAGAGGGAATTGCAGCCCCTGTTTACTCTGTCTGCTCATACAGCTGTTGACAGATGATTTTAGCTCCCACTAACTTCAATATCAAATCCAATATGAAACCTCTATTCAGTAACAAATAGAAAACAGAGAAAAATCCAAACAGACTTTAAATGCCCTTCATAATAGGTCTCACTTTGACTTTGCAAATGCACTATCTCTGAAGGCTGAAGAAAGAAAAATGAGACTGGATTCTTTACTTTTTCTCTGATTAACATGTTGCTATCAAAGCTGTCACATGCCAGTTCTGTTTCACCTTCCTCTTTGGCACCCTAATCAATCAGGCAGACAAAAATGACAACATTCTGTGACAGCTACCAATCCTTTGGGCTTGCTAAAATAAAAATAGTATGGTAACCTCAGAATTGTGACCTGAAGTAGACAAATGTGCAGTGAAGATGCGTGCATATTTCTGCTAAAGGTGCTCTCTAAAGAATGTCCTAGAATGCTCTCATCTAGATTACACAATCACTACATGGAAATTTCTAAATTTCATTAACTCTCTACCCTAATATCTTTGTGTAGACAGACTTTTTTTGGAGTAAAAGAAGTCTCAGTATTTTATACTTAGTGGTATAAAACACCAGTCAGGAGGCTAGAGGAGAAGAGGAATGGGGAGACTTACTGCTGATAGAAGAGACAGAGATGGCTTGAAATGCCAGCCATGGTAAAGATACTGCTGTAAGACAGTTGTTCCTTTAACACTAGTATCTTTCTTGCAAATCATCCACCTCATTAATAAGAAAAGGTATTCCTTTTATCCACTAGAAATAACTGGGACAGCCAGTAAAAGCAAAAGAAACAAATAAATATAAATAGGCTTCCCCAAAAATCCTTCCCCAAGCAGTGAAAGAGATAAAGACTTTCCTAAAAGGAGTGGCCAAGCTGACAGAACAACAAACATGCTGAAGAGTGGTCGTTTTTCTCAGAAAGGGGGCAGTAATGGAAATCAGTGCTGCCTCATAATTCTATCAGTGTCAAAATAAATTTCAAAGGACATTACTAAAAATTTGAATTATTTATTATTTCTGAATCCCCATCAGGGGAGTAGCTTCCACATTCTGAAAATATCTTGAAATATCTTGTAAAACATCCGGTAAATTAAGTAATGATATGTATAGAAAGGCATATTGAAAAGCTACAGATATGTTATAAAAGAAACAATGCAGACCTTCACATATACTTGACTCTGTACAAGCCACTTTATAAAATGACAGAGGAGAAACAAAGACCTTAGGAAATAATACTTGGAACAATCAGAAGCACGGCATGCCACCCACAGAGACAGGACAATGCAGACAGAAAGCAAAAGAGCAACAGTATACAGCAAATGAGGTGTAAACAGTCAGAAATATTGAAAAAGGTCACCTCTGCTTTACCCTATCTGAACCCAAAAGCTGCAGAATGCCTAGAAAATTCCAAAGGCAGAAATGATAAGAAAGAATTACTGTCTCTTCTCCCACCATTTTATCACAATGAAAATGTATACCCTAAAGGTGTTACTAAGAGTAGTATAAGGATTCCAAAAAGATTACAAAACTGTGAGATCATTCTCAGCCACATTAGGGAAAAAAAACAAAAAAAGGATTTTAAGGGTGAGCAAGTTTCTGCTCTAAGCACTAAGCTGAGCACTAAGGTGACCATGGGTTTGGCAGAACTTCTGTGTTCTATTCAGCCATGTTCCTTTCCAGATGTTAAAATCTTCTCTGAAAGACCAAGTATGGGCCACATAGCCCTAGATCCTCACTTTATAAATAATTATTAACAGTGCACCAGTTGCTATCTTCCCTGTGAAATATTACAGCTACTCAAATACTGATTAAAATGCTAGAATAACAGTATCAACAAAAAAATTTACTCTGCTAGAGCGGTAGGGAAGTCATTGTAACAGATGCATCTTAATCCTATTCAGGATTAAGATTAACTGCCTAGAAAAAATGACAAAGTCAGCCAGTGAAACAAGCAGCAAATACCTTAATCCCTGGAATGAGAATATGATCTACAGCAGGAACTTAGGTCATTTTAATACCTGGTTTATGTAGGCTGTTTCTTGGCTTAGTTAAATCCTCTACTACATACAGCTACATCTGACTCAGGGAAGGCAGGAAACACTTGTCTTATTGCACTCTGACCCAAATGAAATGATCAGTTAGAAGAAAACATTCATACAAATTTATCTTCATCAGCCAAGCTTCCCCACACGACATAGTACAAACTACCATCTCTAACAACATCTGGTTAGGCTGCTCCTGTTATTCCCATAACCCAGGTGTGCACAAGCTGAGCCTCCAAAGCAATCAGTGTTCCTTCTGCCAACAAGGAAACCCTACAATCTCCAGATACTGGCCTTTTGCTAAAAGGCTCTCACTCCAGCACTACTTGTGTGAAAGACCACTTTGTTTATTGGTCTAAATAACTCAAGAGGAAGTGGATTTTTAATGTAATTAATTGGTCCTTTGAATTTTGGACATATCTTTTGCCATCTGTCTCTGGCATGCTAAGAGAGGTCTGAGTGACTAACTGTGACAACAAATAAACGTTATTTAAGGGAAGCATCTGGTAAAACTGAAGTCAAACATGGGATGTGGCTGGCATCAATACCTGGAGTAGGGTATATATTTCCTTCCCATGTGTTTTAATTAATGAAAACCTATTGCTCTTTGTGTTATTCTCAGTGTTTCCCAAGTTCCTATGATCACTCCAGCACTTGCAGTCATTTTCTGCTCATTTGACATTAACCACGGGTTATACTAGAGGGTAAGAAAAAATATCTCATTAGAAATGACTGATTGCAACAGACCAAGTGTGCATGGTGCAAATACCTGCCGTAAAACATCACTGCCTTTGCTCCACCAAGAAATCCATCGTGCAGAAACAATATGGGGCAAAGTGCACGAGTACCTGCTCGAGCAGCTGCCGTAGCCGGTGAAGCTGAGACTCCAGTTGTTTATTGTGATCTTCCAATATTTGCATCCTTGCTTCCAGGCGACCTTTGTGTTGCCTCAGGAGTTTTGCTTCAGCAATGAGCTCAGCATCTTCAGAAGCATGCTGAGGTGACACGACAGAGTCAGGAGGTGATGCAAGAGGGTTTATTCCTCTCCGAAGATGCTGCTCCTTTAGTTGCTCGTATTCTATCTGCAGACTCCTGGGAAATAAATTTCAAAGGACACTATTAAAAATTTGAATTATTTATTATTTCTGAATCCCCATCAGGGGAGTAGCTCCAGTGAAAATATCTTGTAAAACACACGGTAAATTAAGTAACGATATGTATAGAAGGACATATTGAAAAGTAAAAAAAGTGGAGGAGAATGATGACTTAAATGAAAACAAAACTTCTTAGATCAAACAATGTTAGCTTGTCCAAGTAACAACACAAATTGCTCAAACAAAGACAACATCTTGACTTGTGTTTTATGGGGATTGAAAAAAAGGCAGTGAAGTAAAAGTGAAACTAATTTATTTCTTCATAGACACATCCCTCTTCTATCTGCAGACTCCAGATAGAACAGAGCCAGGCTATGCACAACACATGCCTTGATTGTGGATTGTTGTTTGGGTTTGTGTTTTTTTTTGCTAAAATCATGACTTCTAGGTGTTTCTCATCTTCAACATGCATGGCTCAAACAACAAAAAGATGACAATTCAGACACCAGTAGGATGATTATGAGACCTTTGCTCTTCCTCAAGGTCAGCAATGATACGCTCCAACTCTCCCCGCTCCTCCTTCTCCACTGACTTGAGTATCTGAGCAGGACTCTGTGGCTGACTCACAGGGGACTCTCCTCCCAGTGTCTGACAATACTGCTGGATAAGGGCATGCTCATCTTCTCTGAAAAAATAAAACAACACAGATAATGAGTGAGCAATAAAACACTTATTATTTGAGCAAACAACTCCATCAAGCAGAAGGGTTTTGTTTGTTTATGGAAAAAGATTAAGTGAGATGAAATCAAGCCTAAAAACATACTGATAGGAAACCATATAATCATACAACACACAGGAAAAAAAAAAGATTCACCTGTAGTAAAGGATCAGTTTAATCTATGCATAAAGAACCAAGGCTGCTAGTGGTTTGAAAAGAAAGAGTGCCAACAAGAATCACTCAGCAATCAAAAATGACTGATTTTAAGTGCCTTTAAAATAAATAAAACAAACAAGTATCTTCTAGATCCATTTTTTTAACAATATGTGATATTTTGGAAATTTTTAGGAGATAATTTTGGTTTGCTCAATTTACCTAATAAAATTAGAGGAAAAAAAGTTCCATTTTTCTCCGCCTATTTTGATAAACACATGAAATACCTTGAAAGGATTTTCTGCACTGGTAATAGATCCCCTTCTTTGAGATTCAGGAACAGAAATAAACTGTAACACTGTCCTCCTTCTGACTCACATGAAATTACCTTCTGATAAGGAGATACAGAAGTCGTGACATGTTCAATTATGCTTTAATACCCAAGTGATTTTGGTTTTCTATAGATGTGCCTTACTTTTCAAGTTGCTGGCTTTTCTCCATAAATAAAGTCAGATGGATAGAGAGTGAAAGATGTCTTAAAACAGTTTGTTTGCTTGGTTACTCAAGAAAGAAAGATGAATCAACAACAGAAAAGCATATACTATTCATTTAAGAGAGAAATTGCTGCAGCAGTATAAATGCTGAAGAAAATCCTCTTTAAAATCTCTCTTTTAATTGACTACAAACCAGATGCTGCACACCTTATGACACCATGAAGTATTGGTACAAACTTTACCCTAAGGATCTCCTAGAGTTAAAGCATGGTCAGCACAGAGTGACACACATATCAGCAGTACATACACACATATTCAGATATTATTTAGAAAAGAGACTTTTCCACATTAAAAATACTTTGTGTGCTAACTTTTTTCCTCCTATTGTTGGAGGAAATTTGGAGCTGCAAATTCTGCTATCCACTGGGTATAAAATGAAAAGTATCCTCAAGGACTGCCTTTGAAAGCACATGCAAAAACCCAGAAGTTCATTATATGCAAAGTATTTATTTTCCAAATAAAAGTGCAATGAAGATTTTCAGGAGGCTGTTAAAAATTTTCTGTCAGTCAGTTTAACATCTTTCATCACAGAATTTCCAAATGTACCATCTCATTTGAACGAATAGTACTTAGAAAAGTATACCCTGGAAGAAACAGCAGTTATTTCTGTGTGAGAAATAGTCTATAAATAAATCCATGTACAAGTAAAACCCATTAGGTGTCCTATGGGCCATGCATATGGATTGGGGAGTTCCTGAGAAATAAGTTCAAACTCTTAGGACAGAAGGAGAAACATGACAGGAACAGATGAGTTGCATAAATACTGTTTGTGCAGTGAAAAACCTTACTTTATCCTGTTAAACTAAGATTTTTATGTTAGCTCAGTATATAAATATCAATTTAAAAGCATCATCAGTATTAGAAGCAAGACAAAATAGACAAAGATTTAATAAATCCCGACTCCTGGTGTGTCTCTCTTAGAAAAGTACTTCTATCATTTAGCAAAATGATTTGGTTCTTTGTAGTACTGCCTAAGACAAAATTTGTACTGAAGACTAATCTCATAGTAGAACAGCACCAAATTAATTCTTCCCTAGGGTAACTCTTCACTCTCTACCCAAAGCTACCATGTGGCCTTCTGCTTTCCAACGGGGACTGGAAAATTTAAGACTTGTGCAATCAAAGAAATGTACATCAAGTAATGCTGAAAACAATCCAAACAAGAAAAAATATAGCCTGTGACAGTTCTGTCCACTGGATGAAAAACCTAATTATTGAGTTTTGCTTTTAAAAATGAGTAGAATGTTTTAAAAAACCCAAACAAATGCACATTCTCTTATTTCTTAGTTGTCTTGGCTGTTGTCAGTACTACATTCATGAGAAGAAATTATAACATAGATCTTACCTGCAAATTAATAAATTTAATGAATTTTTCATTAACACACAAACACATATATACATATGTATAGAGAGAGAGAGTTAAATGTAATTGGGGTTGCATGTGCATTTATGTCCTTAAAAAACCATAATGCCATCCAAGAGCACTAGCTGAAAAGGAGACAGATCAGTGTTCCTTTTCCCCCCCCTTATCTACAAAACAATAAGAAAGCCTTTAACTGCTTTATTTTCTTCACTACTTGAGTGATCTCAGGGCAATTCATAATAACTATTGTTTTTCATTAATACTTCATGTCTACTTAAAATTAAAACAAAGGCTAGTGCAGTTAATGGAGTTTGGATCAGGTCCCAATGAGATAATTAAAACCTCATTGTACTACTCTTTAGTCATCCTGAAAAAAATACCCTCCCCCTTTTAACAAAATTTTTGCTAAAATGATGTAAACCTCTCTGGGGACTTTAAACAGCCCTGCAAAACATGCAGAGTGCCCTGTGACTGAAATGGCCACAGCGAGCCAAGAGTGAGGGCAATTCAATGTCACACCTTGGGCAAGCACAAAACCAGAGTTAAAGCAGGCAGGTGAAAGAAGACTGCTTTATCATCCAGGCTTCAAGACACTGTTTACATGTGAGTTTATGTGATACTGTGTGATTACACATACAGCCTTCTTTTGTGCAAGGGTGTTGATGATGTCAGGAGATGTTCCCTTGATCTAGTTTAGTCTGGTTATTTTAATTAGGCATCAAAAAGCTGCTGTCTATGTTTTGAAATGGCGAAATAGTCTATAAACAAAATTGAGGACACCTAGACTGGATCTTTTTTAAAGATTAGGCTCTGTAAAGCTGGATTTATTATATTTATTGGATTTGTTAAATCTGAGATTCTGTCAAGATTTTGCATCAGGTGTAACCCCAATCGTTAATGAAACCTATAAAGGCTTTAGGAAAGGAGTTTACACAGTAAATATTTACATACTTTTGACTGTATTGTGATCCAGTAGATGAGATCAACACAGCTAAACACAGGTAATTTTATACTTTGGTCCCAAAGTTATTCTATCTAGAAAAAACTTCATTTCTCTTCTCTTCCACTGGTTCAGAGCCTCAGAAAGCCTGCTGGAGAGGCTGTGAATATTGATTGCTTTTTTTTTTAGGCATCACGTGTTGCAACTGACAGCACACTTTTTTCAAATGCACTTGATAAAGGAAGTCTTCTGAAGCAAAAGTGTATTTTTACCATGTGTTCTACCTTTGGTCTGTCTTGCAAAATTACTAGTTTGAAAAAACACAACCTTGAACCTGCACCAACAAACCTCATGACCGTAATTAGGATAGATTCATTAGTAGCACAGGAGTCCCAGGACAGGGCTTCAAATGACCTAAAACATAAGGTCATTGTTCTATGCCAGGCAAATACTTTCATTTTGAGAATCTGGGACATTGTTCTGTTGAAGTGGTAGGAGACAGCGATCAGCAATCAAAATAAAAGCACCATGTAAAATTTAATTGCTCATTCTTTCTGGGTGGTTATTTTATTGACTGTGCTGTGTGCTTTGTGAAACAAGTACTCCAAGTCCTTCGACAGCAGAGGCTGCAGTTTCTATTCTGCATTTCACCATAGCAAAAAGCAGCAAACAGGACACCCCAGAAGGTCAGACTTGAAAGAAATACACCTCAGAGGAAAAGAACAACCCAACAAAGCAGCCCACAGAAAACTGCCTTTGAAGTATCCTATTCTCTTTGTGGACAGATATTTTCAAGATGTCTATTCCAAAACATGCCTTGTGCATAGAGGAAGCAAGAGACAAATAAAGCTGCACATAACCTCTCTTTTATTTGGCTATGCTGTAGAAAGAGAATTCAAATTTCCTGACTTTTCATCAGTGATTTACACTTTTCATCAGTGCATTATTTTATCTGATTAAGTAAACTGATTGCTAAACTGGATTTAAGATAGGAAGATGTGGCTATTTGTGAATTACTTCATTGAAAACTTTCATTTTTGTTGTAGCTCTCATACATCATGCATTCTAGTCCAAATAAAGTGTACCTTGACCTACTGATGCTATGAGACATACTTGAATAAGGATGCAAAAGGTACTCAAAAATATTTTATCTAATTTACTTTTTCTTCTCCTAACTTTACCATCCCATGAAACAAGTTTCTCCTTGTGACAAGATACCTTTTAACACCTTACATCATGTCAAAATATTCAGTTACTACATACTAGGGCTCCAGTTTGACTTATATCACATTAAGTAGCAGTGCCACGTGAAAGTATCAATGGCCTTCACTGCTGAACCTGTTCCTACTTCTGAACCCGAGTGCAGAGCTCCCCGACAAATAAAATTTCAGAAATATTTCAACTCTGCCTTAAGATGAGTGTGAAATTGCATCAACAACGCTGCAGACTTGAAGATAAGTGGTAGTAAAGGCACAAACCAGAAAACAGCTATTAAGCATCTGCATTTATTCTGAAGTATTATTCTATGCCCAGTGCAATTCACTTCAGTATGGGCTGCTCAGGATAGTTCATACCTAACAGTAATAGCAGAGTTACACTCTTGTCCTATTTCTCTAACAATTTTTATTTTCATTCTACTACACCATGATTTATCAAACTGTGAGGCATAGCTTTCTGCTAGGAACACTATTTATCATTCTTTGTTGTAAAGTCTTAATTTTTCCTTATGCTCATCTTCTCTTGTGAATAGGTAAGTCTGCTTTAAAGATAGAGATGCTTTTGCATGAATTAAAGCCAAGTAAAATCCATCACGACATTCTAGCCTAAACATTTAGTACTGTATAATGTAAAGGAGAAGATGACACGAAGGGAAAACATTTCCATTCAATGTATTTGTACCAGAAAATTTATGCATGAGAGCATTAGAATGTTTTTAAAGACATTAGACATACTACAGAAGAGACTGTGCCTTTTTCTTTGCTATCTAGACCTATTTTTCTGATTAAGGAAAATGCATTTTTTAATGGAATTCACACATCTTTTGAAAAGGGAAGGGCAGAAAAGCTTAGTCAGAGAGATAAAAGTCACAATGACATTCAAGAAAACAGGTTAGTTAAAACCCAAGAATTATCTTTGATGACTGCTTTTTTAATCAAATGGCATATTGAAAAACATTCCTGAAAATAAACTCATTAAGTTTAACTAAGAGCAGAAGTTCTCTCATTCAAATGTAGATGATTTTTTACATATAATCTCTGAAGCATGAAGAATGTTAGAAGTATTGTGAACTTGACAAAACCAAAGAAGTAACTTTCAATCTGCCTCTGTTCTATATTCACAGTAAACTGAAGGACTCTTCAGGACCAATAAAAATGAGATCATGAAACAGCAATCCAATTATGAGAAACAAAGAATTTAATTTCCAAATTAATAATTGCTTCCTGAAAGTTTGAAATAATACTGTAAAAAAAAAGAGAAAATTTGGCTTTACATCTGAACTGAAAACACATGTATTCACATTTCTAATTGCTCCTTTGAACTCCATCCATATAAAAAATAATCACACCATCCCCATTTCTATGTTAAATGGCATTTACAAATTAAGAATAGATTTGAACTATAATCCTAAACTCCCAGTGTTTCAGCAATTTCTGATCCAAACTGGGATACAAACTTCACAGATCTGTGGCTCCCTGGAAAAACCTCTTCATCAGAAAGGGCTGTCAAGCACTGGAACAGGAAGCCCAGGGCAGTGGTTGAGTCACTATCACTGGAGGAATTTAAGGGAGGTAGATGTGGCTGTCAGGAACGTGGTTTAGTGATGGACTTGGACAGCTGGAATAACGATTTTAAAGGTCTTTCCCAACCTAATGATTCCATGAATATACTTTTAACCACAGGCCTTCAGAATTTTGAGCACTTCAGTACTTATGCCTTAATGAGAGCATGCACTGTAATGTGCAAATAAAACAGAAGGTGCCATTGTGTACAAGGTTACTTTCTTGTCCATATTTTGTTGGTGTAACAGTCCCCTGACTGAGACCCAAATTCAGAGGTTCCTCTCACTTGTTGGTACACAAACTTTCCATGTTGCTTCTTTTTCTAAGGAAAAGGAATGCAGGGAAATTGCTTTAAAATCAACAGCTGATTTTCCAGTAAAAATTAAGCATACACCCCCCCCTTCTACCATTGAGATGGATGGTTGTTTTGCCTTTGTATATGAATAGGCTCATTAATTTCAAAATACACAACTCAAGTGTTTGAGCATTTAGCTGCCTTCAAGTTTCCAGCTTTCCTGCCAAATGGCAGTATGTTTGCTCTTCTTTTTTTTTTGTGGAAGGGAAATCAAAAGGGAATATTTTGGCTGCATTTCTCCCATTGGTGAGCATGCCAATGACAGAAACACATTAAAACAGTTTGCATGAAAAAAAGATTTATTTGGTATGTAAATAGAGCTAATTAATCAGGAAAGAGGCAACATTTAAAGGGGGTCATGTGCTTCTTACAAGCTAAGTATTTTAAATCTCAAACTGTTAGTAGACTAATAGATAGTGTACTACCTATCTATAGGTAGGTAGATAGAATAATTTCTTTATTAGATTTTAAAGTAGTAAATGAAAGAATTACTGAGATTGACAGTATTTTTTAACCAAAGCTGAAGAAGAACAATTTCAGTTTTCCTCTTTAAAAATGCTGATGGTATTTAAGTTAGAAGAGGCAGACTCCTACAATGCTAATTTAATTAACTGAGCTGATGATAAAGTGAGGTTAAAACATTTGCTTCTACATTAAAAAAAAGGGAGTATTTAATCTATCAGCAATTCAAGGGGTTCTGTGTTTTCCAAGCATAGAAAATGCATTTTAATTAGGGTTTTTACAATAAAGCAACATATAATAAAAAAAAGAAAAAAAAAAAAAAGAAAAGAAAATTGGTAAAATTAATGTAGGACTATGTTTATTACATAGGACAATTCCAGGTACAAACAGATGGATCAGCAGCCAGAAAACTGAAATATAAACAAGAAGTAACAACCCTGTTCTGACTCCAAAGAATCTTCAAAATACAGATGATTTTTTATTTTAATAAGAGAGTTTTCTAGGGTCTAGGAAAAGCCTGAAAAAATATTCTTTTCTTTTATAAAATGATAAAAGCAGGAAAGGAATACCAAGTAGTGTAGTCTGGTTTCAGGCCTGAAGTTCTGGTTTCCTAAAGTTCTGTTTTTCTGATGTTTTGTTTTCTGAAATTCTTTTCCCAGGGAAAATGGGAAAAACAAGATGAAATGTTTTTGAAGCAGTATCTATGTTGTACATTCCTTCTGGGAGAAGGGATTCTCTCTCTGTCCCTCTGGTTTGACCAGTGTGGGTGAAGAGCTTTGTCTTTCACCAATCACATTGGTTGGGGAAAACTGTATATAAGGAAGAACGATCCCTAATAAAACCTTCACTTATATGCAGCCTTTGAGAAAAATCACAAAGGGAGTCTGTTTGTGCGTTATCCCACAACAACAAAGTAGAATGCACAGAGCTGTGGCTTTTTACGAGTCACAAGAAATACCCTCACTTTTGAAGCCACAAAACTCTGACAAAGCGTAGAGTTCCCGCACACCATCAAGTGAACATCACCAATTCCTACAATTGGTGCTTGGAACAATTAAATTTGTGGAGCCATCCTTGGGGATCATGCTTATTAGCTGCTCTCACTGGGATTCAGTCCTGTGTTAGAGCTGCTGGAGGTTTTACCACGAAGCTCTAACCCAAGCTCCTGACAGCTGTAATGAGTCTGAGGTACTTACACGCTTCCTGTGGTGGAGCTGCTGTCCATGAGGAAGGAGCCATTGGTCCTTTCCATCTGTGCAAGCCTGAAAGGCAGGGAAAGACCATGAATTTCAGACAACAGGCTGAACAGAGGCAGTGGGAGAATCAATTCTACTTAAAAACAGCTCGGACGTGGCAATCTTTGTATACATGATTAGGAATAAATGCCTAGATTTTGTGATGAAAACCTATAATCCAGAGGACTTTTATCAGAAACTTGTGCTATGATTAATTAATTCTACTTGCCAAACAACAACAAAAAAGTGTATTTTCTCCCTCTATCATAATTATCATTAGCATCACCACAACTCGCATGGCAAAATTAGTTAAAGAGATGTTTGCACAGATGGTTTTCTTTTTGAATTTTCTAAAGCTGGACTAACAAAAGAGGATGAATCCTTTTTAAATATAGCACAAGCAACATCTGAAATTATGCTTGGCAAATAATACAACACCGTGGACAGACAAGTCCTGTAAAACATCACAAAAAGCAGTATAATTACAGGGAATCATTGCCTACAGTTGCTCATTTTGGAAGCAATTAATCTAAAAAGACCAGATTATTACATTGTATATACAAAGTCATAGAGTTTTTTAAAATAAAGCAGAAATTTTTTATCTATTCAATTTTCCAAGAAAGATGTACCTTATGTAAATAAGAGATGTACATAAAAATTTAGGAAGACTTGATGGCCTATTCATATATTCAACTGCACCAAATAAGACTATTTCCCTTATTGGAAAGATACCTTAATTTCACATACATTTTTGCAACTGCATTATGCATTATTATAGACATCTTCAAACTTCCTTTTGAAGAAGTGTGCAAGGCCCTAAAGAACAGGGAACTCCAGTGCCTTCTTTTAGAATGGAGCAAGTTTGCCCCTCTGTACATTTGTTACTATTCCTGAGGGTGGAAGCAGAATAAATGAAGGCACACACTGGATGTCATCTTGATTTTCTGTTCCACCATGGCTGGGGTGGACATTGTGCTCCAACATCTCCCCTGAAGGGAAAAGAGTCTCTGAAGTGACTCAAGACACATCAGATCATCTCAAACAAACCTAGTTCACAGTGAGCAACATGCTTACAAGTCACCTTTATAAAGCTGCTAAGGTCAGCATCTTTAATCTTTTGATGAAACATAATTTTAGAAATTAATCTCCACAGTCCCTTTGTCACACAGGGAAATAGAACAACCCCCATTACTTTTGAGAGAAGGGCCTGCCCTGAATCCCTTAGTGAGTAATAGATATTCCAACTCACAAATGCAGATTACACCATTACCATCACATTTAGGATCTCCACCACTATTGAGGAATTGCTTGGATACTATATGGAACCAGCAGATGGCCCTAATCAGGGAACACGGAGAGACAGGGAAGGGACCCTAGAGCTGCTGAGAGCCTTCAAGGCAGGATAAAAAATGAAAGCTGAGGAAGGAAATTTGAGGCAGCTTAGAGGTGACACAGCACAACAGAACAGGGATTCTGGGCAGGGGATTTTTTAAAGAGAAAAGTGAGAGTTGAATGTTCTCCAACCAGTGACAGGGAAGGCTTTAAGCCCTAAAATACTGGTTTCTGCTGGGCACTGTCTCATTAAGGAAGCCCTGGTAAAATTTCTTCAAAGTTACTTAGCTGGAAAGACCAGAAAAATAAAAAATATCTACTATTTTATATGCAATATATGCATAACAGATTCAACTAGAAAGGACACAATAAAAATTATATGAAAGACACAGAATTATGTCTTCTTTTTTTAGATTTTACTGCTAGAAGAAAAACAATCCTGAGTAGTTTTAGACAGATTACCTGTGAGGCAACTAGCAGAAAGTTTTCGATTTTTCTAAGCAGTGTCTGCACATAGCAGGTACAGATTTAGGTTTGTATCCTGAATGATAATTTGAGTAGAGCACAATCCACATTCCCAATCTCATCCCAAGCAGAACTGGTAAGAAGTGAGGGGGAGGAGAGGGAAAAGCAGCTATTGCACCAAGGATCTCCACTCATGATCCTTAGTAAGAGTCCAGAGTTTGACAAATAACCACAGTATTGTGGCACCACAGGTTGGAAAGAGGACATAGGTAGAAGGAAAAATTTTCCATCTCTAGAGAAATTTAATTTGTCTGGTTCAGAGGTTTTAATTTATTACAACATGGCCTAAATTACAGAGTCAAAGAAATGTCAGGTGATTTATATGAATGACATGTTTCAAATAATTGAAAAGCTCTGTAATGACTTTGTATGTCATTGTGCTATACTACTTATGAAGCATGAAAATATTTGCTGTTGGGTGACAAAAAAAAAAAAAAAAAAAGGCTGACTCTGGGTAGCCCTTCAGCTCTGTTTCTTGCCCTATTTTCTCTTGCTGCAAAGATCACGTGCAGCATATCCTAGGCATTTAAAAAACTTGTCTGAAGATTTTTAAGGTGTCCATAAATAAGAATGCTATTAATTTAAACATGCACTCTAAATTCTTATTCAAAAAAATGAAAAAGTTAAAGTAATTTTTCAGTTGTGGAGATCAGATACAACAATAAAATAAACCCAAAAGAAAACCTAGTCAGTTCCCCATGGCACTTATTTTTGAGAGGGTGTCTGTTGTTGATATTTCACCATCATGCCCTTAACTCCAGATGAGAGGAAATGGCCTTGAGTTGCACCAGGGAGATTTAGGTTAGATATTACAAAAAATTTTTTCTGTGAAAAGGTGGTCTGGTATTGGAATAGGCTGCCCAAGGAAGAGCTGGGACCACCCTCCCTGGAAGTGTTCAAAAGGCTGTGGGGGTAACACTTGGGGTCATGGTTTAGTGGTGAACACAGTGCTGAGTTAATGGCTGGGCTTGATGATTTTAGAGGTCTTTTCTGACCTTAATGAATCTGTGATCACCAGCTCTGAATGTACAGAGGAGAGTAAACAAAACACAGAAACATTTAGATGGATTTGGCATAACAGACATTTTATCACAACAGGACTAGGGTGAACCCGCAAAAGCCACAACATAGAACATCCATAATTACAACCTACTCTGCTAAAAGCCAACAGTAATGCAGTGTCAGCCTATCACAGATGAAAACAAAACTCTGGATCTAATATCCTACTGGGAAAACCTATATAGAGAACAAGTTCAGTTTATTTCAAAGGTTATAAATGAAGAAAGAAACCAATAATGGCATATTTTAGAAATAATGCAATTTTGCAACAACTTCCAGTTTGTATGAGAGATGATAGATTTAACACATGTATTTTACATTTAATATGACTGTAATTAGAAGCTAATGTTTTAAAAAACATTCTACTTACTTCTAAGTACAAAGAATGATATCTTTTTAATAAATAATATCCAACCAGTAGTGTATATTAAAAACTGCAGGAATCAACCACAAAATGCAATGGACTAGTGAGAAACCGTATCTCTCTTACCGAGTAGCATACTGTTCTATCCTGGAGTGTGTGTCATCATGAAACAGCTGTGGAGACTGGGAAGGACTAGTCAAAAAAATAATAAAAAAATCAGTGGTGTCTAAAGCAATTCATGATATAGATAACATTATTTTTAAATCAAGTTAGACTAATGATAAATAAATACATGCACAATGTTCCTTGTTAGTGCTTTGTGTTAGTCATGCCCTATACTTCAGGGACATCAGATTAGCTGCAATTGAGCTAAAAGAAAACAACTGGCAAATGAGGCTTTCCAGATAAAGGGGTTCTGCATACTCACTCATATTGCTCTGGCCACATACTGATGAGAGTGATAGGACTGTGAGGAAGACACAAAAAAAAAAGAGAGAAAGGAAGAAACAAACTATGAAACAAAAACTTTAGTACCGTTTAAGCAAGAGAAAGCTAGAGAAACACCAAATATTTTAAACAGCAACCCACCCTGAATCAGTAACAATTGATGTAGAAAAGAGACAGCAACAAATGCTGTCATGTGTCATGGAGAGACAAAAGACTGACCTACATACTTAATTTTGTCACGTGAAAATCAATTTAAAGAAAAATCCAAATCATTGTTATTGATTGAACTGTAGATCATAAACCATAATCAATTCATTTAAATTCTGCTCAAGCACTGGAACTTTCATTTTAAAGCAATAAAATGTATTTAAAAAAAGTGGGATAAAAAAACCCACCAATAAACCCCTTACTCCCATAAGTCACAGTTATTGATGCTTCTTTTCCTTAGGCATAAAAATAATGAGGTAAATACATATTGTATTCCATTCTCACACTTGAATAACTATAAAACATCTTTTATTTTCTTTATTAAAAGGAATGTATTACTTTATTATACCCACCTGCAGGGCAGAGATCCAATACTAAGAGCTCTCTCAGCATGGTGCTGAAAATTTATCTGTATATTTCCCACAAAACTAGACTGACAGAATTTTATCCTGACCTGTGATTATAGTTTTATCATTTCAATTTCTGGTAGCACTGGCAAACTTCCATCACATGAAAGCAGCTTTGCTTTCCTGTGTTGGCGGCAGCTGAAGTCTGCCCTGGTGGGTAAGGTGTGAATGTGCATTGCTTCCTTAGAAGGCAGGCTATCACTCGGGCAGTTTTCAGATTGCCTCCTCCTGTATCTTACACAGCTAATGAGGAGGTTTTGTTTACTTATTGCAAATGAAAGGCACAGCCCACAGCCAGGAAAGCCCTCAGACCATGGGCACTGAGCTGCAGAGCATCTGCTGATGCCTCACAGGGGCTGCTGTGCTCAGTGCAGAGTGCCACACACTCCAGGATGGGAGGGACAGGCAAGCCATGAAACTAATTCTAGCACCCTGTCAACACATCTTCATTTTTGCTCTTGTAAGAGTGTCTTTTGCTGACAACTGCCAAGTGAGTAAATAAAGTGGAGCACTTCTGTCAGCGCTGTAAATAATACTGTGGAGATGCTGAGAGTGCTCTCTCTGATTAGGCCACCAATATTTCTGGAGCCTGTAGGGCTCTAATTAACTCAGACATTTCTAATTCCAGGAATATTGACATAATCAAATAAGCAGTGGAGTTCCAACAACCCAGTCTCCTCAAAAGTATTCTCTGTAAAACAGCTATTCAGCTGGCACTATAAAGTCCATGGCTTTTTAATGCAATGCTGATAAAAATCAAGCATAAATTATATTACTTTAAAAATAACAGAGAAGATCTGCAAACAACATGAAACAATACAGAATAACATAGCACAAGGCTCTGCAACTGCTGTTGGCTATCTTTTGAGTTTCAGCTTTTTGTTTCTGATGCAACAGGCCAGTGACTCCAGGAGCAACTGCTCTATAAAGCAAGCTTACGTCTCCAGGTTGTCACCCTCCAATACTGTTTGCACAGGTAAGTAGCCAAGTCGGGGATGCTTTGCAAAATACTTCTTTGACCGGAATTTATTCTTCAGCACCTTTGTGAAGTCCCGTACATCTTCCCCAGATGTTGTCTTAAAAATAAAAAAGAAATAAAATTCAACATTGCTAAACAGCTCGGTAATTCGATATTATTAAATAGATTTAATGTCAATATTACTGATTAATACTGCTGGTACTGTCCTGAAAGAGAATACAAGGAAGAACTTTAAAATTTCAATGATGCTAAAATTGCCCTTTTAGTGTCCTGAGACCTGGTACAATAATAATGCTAATGCACCTAAAAATTCTCTTCTCCTGGAAAATAATAGCAAGGCTTCAAATTCCCAGCAATAAATGCATTTACCAATTACTTTATAAATTAGAGAAAAATTGACACAGGTTCAAGTCTTAAGCTAAACATTTATATCCAGCCTTAAAAACCACAAAAAATTAATTTTTGAGAAAAAATTAAAAAGGGAAAATAATCACTTGGTAAGATATAGCCTTCACTGCCTCCCATTCTAGATATACAATGGAAAACTTTACCACAAGATGGGAATGGTATGTGTTAAACCATTCTCTGTTGCAATGGCCAAGATTTTCATAAGTATTCTTCTCAAGTTACCAAATTTCTTCCTATAGGATTCTGCCACTACGTATAATATTCCAGAGTCAAAAAAATGCACAGATGAAGTGGTGGCCAGTGTACAGGCATTGCTCAAAAGCACAGGCAGGCCTGATAAGAACAATTAGTGCTTGAAGTAACAAACTCAGACTGATCCAGTGGTCTTCCTTACTACCACAGAGTAAGATTAGCCACAAGATTCTACAAGTTTAAATTTATAAATTACAATCAACATCTTCCATCCCTTCTATCAGCATTTTTATTGGTCATGACTGGTGCAGCCTCTTCCAAAATTGGTAAATGCTGAGCCACATCCCTCTCTGCTGCCTCCCTGCCTACCACCCTATCCTGAGAACAAAATTAAAATTTATTAAACTGCTTCTAAAAATCCCTTTAACCAGTGATCATAGCAATCACGGCAGCATTTCTTTGGTAATACTATTCAGTTAACTTCTGCACAAAATACAAGGCAAAAATGGCAATAAAGACATGTGCAGGAAGAAACAATAGTATACCATCTGCCTTTAAAGTGTATGGGCTCAGACTGTGCTGAGTATTTCAACAGAACATCCCCTTCCAGCCTACTGAGCATTTTCTCTTACAACTGCAGTAAAGAAAATGTGGCCATTCACCTCCAGAAGTACCTGAAGATTTACAACAGCTTTTACAGACTTCCAGTCCAGCCTCTGTAACAAACTACAAATTGCATTTGATTTGGGAGAAGCCTGTTATTATCAAAGGATGCCAAAGATGATGGATAACCATGTGGAAAAGAGAGGAAGACTTCAGTTTTGTAAACTTTTTCCTGATGTACTACAAAGAGGCCTAGGAGCAGGTCAGGCAAACTATTCTCTGCTGTGAAAACATAAAAATACTTCCATATTCATCTATATATTTTAATATATGTATAATAAATGCAGTTACAAACTCTGTAATGCACTTCAGATGAGCAATAAAAATAGTGAAACAAACTGGTGTTGGTAGGAGTTTCTCACACGTGGCTTTAAAAAGTAGACAACAAACAGAGCAAATTTGTGACCAAGGACTGTTTGAACCCCTGAATTTTAATAAAAGTGAATCCAGGGAGGGTTCACAAAATCATTATCAAAAAGCATCTCTCCAAACACTGCACCATTCAAAGAAGGAGCAGGAGGCAATGCAAAGGGCTGCTTGCTCTCATGCAAAAGTAACTCCAACAGATGGAACTCTGCCCCAAGGCCAAGGAATGAAAATTTTAATACCTACCCATTGTAGAAATAAATGTCTACTGAGCAGCCAAACTTTTCTTCTGGTGTATTCTTTATCTGGTCTGACAGCCAGATTCTCAGAAAGAGGACTAATGTACTGTAGTGACTGAGCACTGCAAATACTAACCAGTGAAATTTGAGCAGATTTGAAAGGATTATTTTAATTTACATGCAATTAGGATGCAACTTGGAAAAATGTCTTCTATTTTTTTTTTTTTCTTTTGGGCATATAATCACAAAATCCAATCCAATCCAAAATCATGCCAAAGGAGGTATACTATAACACTTTCCTTTTAAAAAAGAATGGCCAGGAACTGTTGTGTAGAATCTATCTTCTAAATTAAAACTAGCAGGTACCTCGTACACCTCCTTACATTATGACATCTTGGCTATTTCTCCACAAATCAATAGTACAAATTGCACCATTGCCACAGAACTGCTTCAAAACCAAAGAAAAAATGCTTTCCTCCACTGAAAATTCAGCCTAAAGACCATGCCTTCAAACTCCATTTAAAATCTCAGTTCTTAGCGCAAGACAAAGTTCAGGAAGAAACATTTAATATCCATGGCTGCCACACACAACTAAAAAACCATGGGCAGCAAAAAATCTCAAGTAGCTGCAATCTGTGACAATTTACAAATGCATCAATACTCTTCAGTACACCATCCAAGCACAAAGACTCATAAACTACAAAGTGAGATACAGTTACTTTTAATCCAACAACAATTTAAGAAACCTTGATGTTGATGAAATCCTTGAAAAAGGATTTCATGGAAAGCAGTGGAAAAAAAAAAGAGCATGATGAAATATGTTTTCCATACATATCTTAAAAACCCAGTTGGTGTATGCTTTCAGACCACTGGAAATAGAACAAGTCTTCCTTGATAAAAAGTAATACCAAGAGTGTAATAAACTAAGCAGAGCTCTAAATTAAGCAGCATATAATATAAAAATTACAAAAATTATATGAAACACGAATAAATAGTATAGAATACTTATAATATATACACATATTTAATTTTATTTATTTCTCACTATTCTCTTTTCCCAAGAAAGAGTAATAGTGGAAGCCCATGCTCTTAATCCTTTCACTGCACTTACCTATGTAAAAGGACTAGTGTGCACCTAAGTCATCATTCTCTTAATTACATTTATTATATCTAACACAAACCCAATTAGCTGCTTTAATATACACAGAGAAACTTATTCCCAGAAGAGATGTGAGCCTCACTAATGTATGCTGCCATTAAGCCCAGCCACATTAATACAAGTGCCACTATTGAGAGGATTTTCATTCAAAAAATCTAAAACTAAACCGTGTAGGTAGCTATGCAGGACTATTCCCAAATTAGACGCTAAGAAAATCTAACAATATTTTTACAAATCTGTGGAAAATTCTACATTAAAAATCTTATTTTTCCATCTTTTCAGAAAAGGAATATGTAAAGGCGAAAAATACACTAGAAAAACTTTGCATTTCTACTGCTTAAGAGAGAATTATGTTTTCAGATGCTTCTCATACAGATCTCTAAACCCTGGGTAAAAGAAAAGACATAACTCATTATAATGCCTTTTTTTTTTTTTTTTCCATTTTCAGCATCAAGAAAACTAAATTGCAAGCTAAGAAAATGCAAAATGGCATTACAGATTAGAATGCAGTAACTACATATAGCTATGTGGAGCAAATGGTCCTAATCTGAAATTATGAAGCAAATTTTACCTAATACAAATATGACAAAACTCATTAAAATGGAGATCATATTCCTTAATCCATTCCCTAAATTATTTTAAATTAAATAAGGAGTTACTATGCTTCTGAGAAATCCCTTTACACCCTACACTGAACTGCTCACCTGAAGACAATTAAGTGGACCTCCCTCCATCTGTGACTAAGCTCCAGTTCTAAATGTCAGCTTAAGTAACAGAAGCATTTTTTCCCCATTTATTGCTAGTATTCTTGATAAAAATGTACTAATATGCATTAGCAGTAAGATAGTGAAGCTGGATTTTATTAATGTAGTTTGATGAGTACATGCATGTGTACTTTGCTTTTCAACACTGGCCAAGTAAGCAACGTTTTAATATCAATAGCCTTTGAATTTATTTGAAAAGGCAGAGTAGATGCAGTCTTCCTGTTCAGGCTATTTGTACTGTAATATAATGGATTCTGAGGAATAATTCAGTGGCCCTTGGTACTTTTATTTTTATTTCACAGACTCAGGTCTATGCTATTTTTCAGGCATTATCCCATTTAAACATGTAAGCTATTCTACTAACAGCAAAAATTTTGCAATTCTTGACTGCGGTATTGAATTTAATGAGTTCAATATGTGCAGAGGTTTAGCAACAAATGAGTATACCAACCATAGTGCATTATTACAAACAGTAAGAACAAATAACACAGCAGGATTCTTTTGATGAAATCAATTCTTCATTCCAGACCTAAACCAGATAAGGCTAGCTAAAATAGTTTGCATGTGGGTACTGATTATGGAACAGGCATCTAGGTCTGTTCCTGTAATAGGTCATTTCTTTTTATAGAAATGGTGGTAGCAGAGTGTACTTACATCAGGACCCACATAAAATTCCTGCTCTCATATTCAGCTGCCAAATTAACCAGGGTCAGTGCTGGACCTCTAATTTTATGCATCACTTCAATTATATGCCATTTTTTTTATCCTGCTCTACTTAAAACTTCCCCAGGTTTTCCTTTTCCCCCTTTTACACTGGCCTCCTTTCATTCATTCTAATCAAGAAGGTCATTTTACTCCCTTTATTATCCCATAGTGGATTCACCTCATTCCTCCTATATTTCATGGAAAAAAAGGGACTTTTGTCTTATGTTACCTTATTTTACACCAAATATTGCTTTAAAACTACATCCTTTCTGCAGCAGTAACAGAAATTTTCATTGTAACACAATCCATCCCTCTTCCCAGTGAGAGAGAGGATTCCAGCCATTTCCAGAATATGTTTTCCAGTTTGTCAGCCCTCACTTGTAAATGAGATGGCTCACAGTTACATAATGTGAACTTGTTTAACAAGAACTGAAAATTCATCTTAGATAGCAAATCTGCTGCTTCAGACAAAAGCTGGCATTCATCAGCAGTATATCATCATGTTCTAGGGAAAGTACAATACCCCATACCAGATGTAATCTGTGTTTGACTAACTCAACAGGAAGGATATCTTATCCTGCAGACCAGCAGCATTATCTATTTCAACACCCCTTACACCTCAATTTCTGAATTTTCTGCTTATTATAGGGCAGTAACAAAGAACATTTCTGCTCCACTAAAGATGAGGTTTACAACGAGGAAAAAAAAAGCGAATTTCTAATGATGTCTAATCATAGACCTCCAAATCCTGAGATTAGAATAATCACATAATTAGAATGTGATAAAATATAATAAACATTAAAACCAGCGGAATAAACAACAAATCTACTTAAAAATATTCTTCAGAGTATATTGTGACATGCCAATTTATTAATAAAATCCTAACATTTGGTTACAGAACTCGTGAAAATACATTAATATTACTCATGTTTTTTTTTCTGACCATAATGAAGTAAAAACACTACTTAATAAAATTTGAATTCCATTACAGAAGACATGCCAGACAAAAAAGAGAGGGAAAACACAGGTAGTAAGTCCAACAAGTACAGCAAAAGAGTCAAATAAGTCAGCCAATTTTGCTACTACAAGAACCCACAGACTCTTGTAACACTGTTGAAAATTGGATCTGTTCAATCAGCTCTAGTTACATTCCAGTCTGAATTTTTCTGAGAATGCAGACCTTTCACACCATCGTATAGAGCCAATTAATTTATTTCTGAGATAAAATTCTTGAATGTAAACAACTAGCTGATAGAAAAATTGAGAGTGGTGTTTGCATGTAGCAACCCAGCCATTCCTCCAGTTAAGGCTCCTATTAATCTCCTTAAAAAATTGTTAGAAACATCATTAGGAAAACTCAGTGTTACAAAATCGATTTTTGTCACTACTACTCATCTCACACCATTTCTGCTTATAAACTCTCAATTCTCCTGATTTTTTTTCCCAGCTACACATCAACTTTTATATATCCCAGTGAATAGTAAATACACAATGAAACACAACCTATTTCTAACCACATTTTCATGATGCAAATGGCAACCAAAGATCACACCCCCCCTAAAAAAATTAATGTGCATTACTAGACTATTAAATACTCTTTGCTATGGTATAGCAATAACAAAGCAAGTCCTTTTTCCCTGACATGTTCTTACTCTTACTGTGTCTGTATACATGAGTATGTAAGAACAGCAGTTACATTTAACATTCAACCTTTGTTTTACCAATCAGAAGTGAAGTTTAAGTTCTCCCAGAGGTGGATACATTGCTACCACTTCTATAGAACATCCAAACACTCTCCACATAAAATCAGCACAACCTGAAAAGTTCCTGATGCCTGCCAAAGAGACAGGTAGGAAGACAATCCTTATTAAACATATGAAAAAGAAATCCTGGCTAGGTAACCAAGACTATGAAAAAGATGCAGACCTCAAAGGTGGG
Source organism: Sitta carolinensis (assembly GCA_032173965.1). NCBI lineage: Eukaryota > Metazoa > Chordata > Aves > Passeriformes > Sittidae > Sitta > Sitta carolinensis. Next base: position 64,865,681 of record JAVUNC010000004.1, on the reverse strand, counting down.
TTGTTCTCCATTAGAAACACTGAGTAAATTGGTACTCACAGGTATACAATACTCCACCATTGGATAATGCAATTTATGCCCCTTTGCTGTACGGCCAGAAAAGAAACAGCTCTGACAGACATCATAGTTGAAATGTTTTAAGCTCCGGTACCTGTGGGGACATTAAACAAAGTGATTAGAGGTTTACTTCTAATTAAGCCTCACAAAGCTAATTACTCTGAACTGGTGTCACCTGCGTTTCAGCAGCAGCAGCAACACAAGGACACAGTGAGTTTGTTGGGATTAGGTGAGAGAGAGCTTTGAAGTGTGTGGGTGTGCACAAACCAGACCATGGCCAACACTCCTGACAGCTGCAGGTCCGGGGACACCACTGCCACTGCAGCAGCTGCAGGAAACCTGCAGCCCTCTTGGTCCACACAACCTTCCAACACTACACACCTCACTGAGTATTAAAATGCCTGTCTCCATATCAATATAGAGTGCCACCGTCCCAGCTGCTTTGATGCAGAAAATCTTACAGGCAACAGCTTCATTGATGGACCAGGAAGAATTTATAACTTGAAAGTTTTCAGTGACTTTAAACTATATTGCTTTGGGTTTTTTTTTTCCTCTATTTAATATTCATGTGTCATGTCATGAAAACTTTTATAAACCAGACTGGTTTATGTTTGGTTTTGTACTCAACAGTTAAATTAAAGGTTTGTAAATCATTTTGATGCTCAGAAATTCTACACACAATTCAGAAAATTAAATTCTCAAGAATTCATGAATTTTAATAACTTAAAATTCAGTTAAAAGTAGACACTGATTTGTTTATTTTGTTGTTTTTTTTTCAAGAGAGCACATGTATAAATAGGGTTGTTACCTACCTCTACAGTATTCCTTTTACTAAATGTAATCACTAGGAGCGTGATTTATCTATTTATTTACGCTAAAGCAACAGTTCAATTCCAGATTCCACCCACTGTTTTTATGCTATGGTTGTTCTGACTGAAGGAGGTTATATAATTTGTTGGAAACTAAAATGAGCTAACTGAACCAAACTGAATAGCTACTGAATAGTTAAAGTTTAAATTAAATTGCTTCCTGAAATCAGTTTTCAGTACCCATCCACATTTTTCCCCTGTTGAGTTTTATGCTTTGTTTTGCAAGGGAATATGTGTCTATAAATGTAAAGGTTCACTTTAAAAGATGCTGATACAACTTGTTTATAAGTTTTTCTCAGAGCCTGTGCATTAAATGGCTGCATTTACCTTCTGCTAAGATGCTAAATGCTTTTGTTGTTGCAGATCTCTAGCTTCTCTGCAGAAATTGTTTGGAATGACCCACTCTAAATGGGTCTTTTTCTTTTCTCTCTGCCCTCCTACACATAGTAAAACTACAATAGATATAACATAGCTGAGCTAGAGCTTTGTTATCCTATGCTTCCTCTAACAATAATAAAGACAAGAACGCTCAGAGAATTTCATCTCCTCTTAAGGCAGGCAACAAAGTTAGATCAGATTTATCACTTTTGCAAACACATACTTATATTTTTAATAAAAAAAAGAAAAAGAGGGCTAGATCAGTCCTGTAAGATTGACTAAAGTCAGCATGTCTAAAACTAGGCAAGATGAATCTGACCTCAGGATTCATATTATTATCCTCTAAAATAATAGAAAGATGGAGAACAGAAAGCATGATGGATACAAATTACTCATCTGCCTAGATATCTAAATAAATATCTTAGAAGCACTTACCTGATAGACTGCTTTATATTTTTCCTAGATAATACATTAGACTCCATGACCACAGCAGAGGAAAAAGCCAGTTATGCTTAACTTTAGCTGTAGCCCCTACTGCAGATTTTGGAGGTGGGGAGTTGCATCACTTCATCCAATGAGCATACAATTCACAAATGCATGTTAGTCTTAGCAATATTTATTAAGAGTACCAACTGCATTTTAGGAGAATATTCCCCATGTAACCTTTTCTTTTAGAATTCACACTTTTCTTTGAAAAGACAAGTTAGATTATGTTCAGGGATATAGACAGGAACTTTGCAACTCTCACCACAGCAAAGTATCAGTGTTTGTTTTGAGCAAGGAAAGATTGATGTTGAAGGGTGCCTGGCATAAGTTAGTTTCCCAAGCCTTATGCAGGAGAGCACAGTCCACTTTTTTTCTTACTGATCACCTCCTTTTGATCTTGTGCTTACAGAACACATTTATACTTCATTTGCTATCTCCTGGATCCACCAATCCCAAACCAAGTGATGACAGTCCAGCCTGTACCTCTGTCAGCCACAGGACCACTGGGTGTCTAACAGTGGCCCTGCACGAGCCAGAACTGCACTGGCTCAGGCCACACTGAGACCTCACCATGGGTGACAGATCCCATCTTAAAGAAGCAAAACAGTGGAAAAAACAGACAGGAAAGAATTTCACTTGTTGCAAGCCTTAAAAATGTGTATATTTTCAGAGAAACGTTGCACCTAACAGCTCTCCCCTTACCTAAACCCAACAATTGGGCACTCTTTGCAGATGTTGCACTTGGCCTGATGTTTTGCAGTTTCTGCAGCTGCCACACGGTGTAGAACGGGTAACCACACCATGGACTGTGGCTCTAAGCGCATCCAATCGATAAATTGCTTTACAGTTATTTCTGGCTTATTGTGGTTCTGTGGAGAGAAAAAAAAAACCCCACAACTAAATTAAAAATACCCAAAGCAAATAAAAAACAAAACAACAGACACACAGAGGTAGATTTCCCTTAGAATTCTATGGGAAAAAGACCCCAACAACCTGCATGAATTCTTTCCATGACAGTTTAATCCAAAAGCATTTACAGGATACAAGAAATAGCCTCAATGAAAATGACAATAAAGAAAACAAGTTAAGTCAGTAAGACTTTAGAAGACTAAACAGCTGTGATAGAGTAGATGGTAACAAAGACTGAGGACATAGTAAAGAAGCAACAGACTGTATAGTAAAGCTGTCTTTCAGCTGAGAGGACCTGAAAAGTAAGTATGAGCATGAAAGGGAAGCACAGATGTACTGCAAACATGTCTGTCTTCTGAGTTAAGATTAATGACAGAAAGTCAAAAGTCAGTAGTTTTTGCATGTGTGTACTGATTGCGCCAAGACTCATCAATTTTTTATTGTATTCTAAGCCCACAGTGTTCTTTCTAGTTAGCACATTAAACACAGCAAACGCACACAACAAACAAACAGGCAAAGAACAAAAAAGGAATCTGCCATTTCTAGCCAGTTACTACAAGAATAGAACAGAGCTAATGTATTAACATGATTGTTTTAAGAGGCAAGCAAACACACTTCCACATTTTCTTTAAGTTGTAACCACCAGAGGAGCCTAGCTATAAGGGTATTGTATTCATCAACCTTGTCAGCAGTAACAACAGAGGTCATATTTCTGAGCTCAATGGAAGCAATAAAACAAATCTTAAAATGAAAGTTATTCTTAAATGGTAACACATGATGGAAAGCAATGTAAGGCTTCTTAACCTATTCATGGTCCAAGTTCATTTTTGTCAGTAAGAGGGAGAAGCATGCAAAAGGAGTGTTTCTTCCTTACCAACAAAATACTTGTTTTCACTGGGCTGAGATAACTGACATGCAGCTGCACTTTTTGTCTAGCTCTCCTGATGACCAGGGACTGAATTTGAACTACTCACTTGAGATGAGGGATGCAACCCCATTAATCAGTATAATTGTAATAACACATCAAGTATTTAGACACTATCTTGCTAGTACCCCCCACCATAGCATGAACAGCATGAGAGATGGGGTAGATCCTTGAGGGACATAAAGGTCATTCCTCTGTCACACAGAAAGTCTGCAAATAATAAATGAATAATTTATTTCAGTATGACTCAAACCACTCAAGGCCAGTGCTATGTAAGTCAAGCACCATCCCTTATTGTCTGAAGCAGCAATGCTAAAACATCAGGGGAAGCTTTACACGGTTAATTGGTTAAACCAACTTCTGTAAGTATACACCAAATTATTCATGACCTGGCCAAACACTCTTCCAATCCTAATCTGAATCCAGAAATGAATCTAATAGTTCTGGAAAAAAGCCAGCACAGACACATTTTTCAAAGAACTGGACAAAAATGTAGAAATCTCTCTGAAAGAATGGCAAAATAAAATCCTCCAAAAGTTCACTCAAATCTTTAACGTTCAATTCAAAAAAATCAGAAATATCCAAGTCAGTAATTTTATATAAGTCATGGTGTATTTTTAATCCATATACAATTTCTGACAATGCTCAAATCAGCTGCTTTCACAAAAATAATGCGCTGAATCAATATAGCTGTCACTAGATTACATTTGGAGCCTTAGGCATCCTTGAAAAAGTCAGAGTTAGTTGTGTTCCATTACAACATCCTGTTTTTAATTCTCATTTTCTTTAAACAGACAGAGACTCCTTGCAGCCTCATTAACCCCCTGCATGTAGTGTGGAGCTGCACAGCAGGCTGCAAGCACTTTATTCCATGTTCTGATCTGCTGCATAAAGGCTCACGATATAAAAAAGACTACGCTTGAAGTTTCATGCAACTGCAAGGTCCTTTGTCAGTAACATAATGCCAAATAATACACTGGTGCACAAGGTCAAGAATTACAATGAACAACATTTTCTTGTTCTGTTGAGATCATGCCTTATTCCAACTGGAAAAAGCATGTTGTTCTCACAACATCAGGTTACTTTGAACAATGCAAAGCAAGATAATTGGCTGCTACAGTTTTTTTAACAGCTTTTAGAGCAGCAAACACTGTCAGAATCATGAAGACTCGTATATTCTTTTGGCTAAACCTAATCTGTTTGATCCTCTCCTAGTCTTCTCCAACTGCATTTTCACATGAATTTCCCATATTTAGTTGCAGGAGGATATTAATTTCTGTTCAAAACTCAGTGGATGTTTTTTATATTCCTCCCTTCTTTTTATATCAGCATGTACAAGTGAATCTGTATACCTAAGAGAGAGTTTGGTTTTGTTTTGTTCTTCACATGAAGATTTTCATCTTGATATGCTCTCCACCCATGTTCTCTGAGCTCCTGGTCTCAGTCCAAGTCAGAAGGTTAGCTCTATTCTGTTGTCTAGGTCTTATGAGCTTTTATAATCTGGAGGCCTTGTAAGTCTGGTACACTGCACCTGCATTTTTGTAAACAATTTCTTTTTATCAAGCCTCCTTGCATACCTCTGAGTTGTTTTTCTGCATGTCTACCTCATCTACCGTGAGAGCTGTGTCTCATCCTACTGTCTGTAGGCCCAGCACAGTTCAAGCTTTTGGTAAAATATCTAAAAGAAGCTTCCAATTTCCAGCCCCTTGTCTGTCTTACCTGCTGGAAGCAGCTGCGCACGCTGGGTTCGATGTTGCTGCCACCAAAGGCTGCCACTTCCCCGAGCTGCCGTGGGATCTGGATAGCATCATGAAGCAGAAGGCCCAGCTGCCTCTGGTCACACATTTCTGTAGGGCCTGCCACCTCCTTGAAGAGGTCTGCAACACCAACAAAAGACACCATCTCGTTCCATTTCCACATGCACCTCCTTTCATTCAGTAATGCTGCAGCTCAAGCTTTTAATTTCTGTATTGTTGTCAGGGTTACAAATGGCCACTGTCCCATTTACAAGACTTTACTTTCATCTCATCTTGATTTGTAACCATACGAATGAGAAAAATAAGGCCAAATAAATGAAACTGTATGGCATCTTATGGCACACAGTGGACAGCAAGGTGATTTGAGGCAGCACAGCTTCACCAGCAAAAATTCCTGTCTGACAAACCCAATGTCCTTCTATGACAGAGTGACTACATTAGTGGACAGAGGCATGAGTAGAGATGGCATCTCTCTGGACTTCTGTAGGGCTTTTGACAGTCCCCCACAACATCCTTCTCTCTAAATTCAAGAGAGATGGATCCAGTGGGTGGACTGTTAGATGGATAAGGAATTGGTTGGATGTGGCCATTCAGAGGGTAGTGGTCAATAGCTCAGTCCTGATGGACAACAGTGACAAGAGATGTCCCTCAAGGGTCCATATTGGAACCAGTTCTATTTAATATCTTCATTAATAAAACAGATGATGGGAACAAGAGCACTCCCAGCAGGTCTGCAAGTGACACTAAGCCAAGTGGTGTGGCTGACCCACCTGGAGGATGGGATGCCATCCATACCTGACAAGCACAAGAAATGGGCCCCTGGCAACCTCATGGGGTTCAACATGATGCTGCAAGGTGCTGCACCTGGGCCAGGACAACTCCCTAGTTCAGGGAATCAGTTCAGGCTGGGGGCTAAAGGCACTGAGGGCTCCCTGTGCAGAACGATTCAGGGGTGCTGGTAGATGAAAAGCTGGACAGCCCAGAAAGTCAACCATATTCTGGACTGCATCAGAAGCAGAAAGGCCAGCAGACTGACAGGGGTGATTCTGCACACTCAGCTCTTGTGAGATCCCACCAGGAGTCTGAGTCCAGCTCTGGGGTCTCCAGCACAGGAAAGACATGGAGCTGAAAGGGCAGATCCAGAGGAAGGCCAAAAAAAATAATTATAGGAAAGATGTTCCATCGCTCTGAAGAAAAGCTGAGAAAGTTGGGATTGTTCAGCCTGAAGACTCCAGGAGACCTTATTTTGGCTTTTCAGTACTCAAAGGGGACTTACAAGAAAGCTGGGAACAAAGCTTTTAGCAGGGCCTGTTGCAATAGGAGAAGTAGTAATGGTTTTAAACTAAAAGAAGGCAGATTTAGACTAATTATTAGGAATTAATTTCTTTACAATGAGGGTAGCAAAACAGTAGAACAAGTTGCCCAGAGAGGTGGTAGATGTTCTGTCCCTGGAAACATTCAAGGCCAGAATGGACAGGGCTCTGAGAAACTTGACCCAGCAGAAGATGACCCTGCCATTGCAAGGTAGTTGGTCTAGATTACCTTTTAAAGCCCCTTCCAAACCAAACTATTCTATGATTCCATGAAGAATGAAATATTTCAGATATCCACATCTTATGCTAAAAAACCATGTCACACTTCAGTTGGTTGGAGACAGAAGCACGCTTACTCTGAACTGAGACTGGAAGCTACCACAAGTCACCACTGGCCATGTGAAATAGCTTAAAGCCAGAGCAGCAACCAGAAAGACAACTTCAGCTTAACAATAATCACATTTTCTTCCTGGATAACCTCCACTGACTCCATTTGCCTATGGTAGGTGTCAGGCCCTGCAGTATAAATGGATGAACCAGCATGACTGTAACAACAGAAAAAAATGATGCTGAAAGGGATCAAGAAAGTTTTTCCAGATACAGGCACTGGGGAGGAAGATACTGCTTGAACCTACACTCACAGTAAAGCACTGAGTTAATAGGCCTGTCAGCAGAACAGTTATTATTTCTCAATTGCTTTCTTGGCATGTTTCTTTGATTGGACAATTTTAATTGTTGAAATTCTCAGCTAAAAATGTTAATGTTTCTGCCAATAATTTTGATTTATGAACTCTGTAGCTGTGTACATTAACATTTAGTGACAAGATTAATCTTTTCTGAAAACATCTTAAATGCTGAGTTTATCTAAGAAATATTTTTTAATTCTGTGATTTGTAAAAGTTACAGAAGAAATGGAATTAAATTCTTATGTTCATTCCAGGTTTTTTCAATCTCCTTTTACATTCAATGGATGGCTTGGATTAAAGCTCCAAGTAATCTTAAAAGAAAAATAATCCATTTATATTACACCCTTACTTTTTCATGAAATTAGAAAATTCAGTCTGACCGCACTCCTGATGGAGAAAAAGACAACCTTTGTTCAGAAACAGTCCTGAGTAAGTCTTTTTAGATGGTGTAAATTGTTTTGTCCTTCATTTGGAGCAATGGGCAAGTTTTGTCAGTGTGCTTCAGGCAGTCTGGACATACTTTTTATTTCTTCTCAAAGGAGGTGGAAGCAGAAGAAAGGATTTTCACAGAATAAAAATTCAGATGACTGAATTAATTTTTAGATTTTATTGTATTTTTCTCACCCTTTCTTGCCTAGCTGAACAGCAGCTACAGCATCTTGTTCACTCAGTGTTGAGAAAAAAAACCCCAACACAGACAACAGAGGAGACAGAATCAATACTGTACAGCTGCAGGCTACTCTTAGCAATCCCAGATCCTGGCTTCAGCTGAGGATGGGACAGTTTTTCAGCTTCTAAGAGTCAGTTTAAAAAAAAATGATGATGTAAAAAAAAAAAAGGAAAGAAGAAATTCTTTCTGTTCACATCAGTCTGCAGTAAAAACAGGCCATAAAAGAACAACAATTCATTAGCTGCTGGAGCTGGGAGGCAGTTGAAGTAATTTCCTAAGCCCTAAAACTTCAGTTGATTGTGGAGCTGGTAAATAGAGGAAAACAATGTGACAGGAGAAGAACAGTGATTAGCTATGAGGAAACCAGCAAATACCTTTGAAGAGCTCAAACTCCTCCAGATTATTTGTTTCTTAACACTGGAAGCTGTGCCACAACCCAATCAAAGACTGCCCAGGTGCAAGGAGTTCATGGATGGGTCCCTCTTTTCCCAAACCCCTCAGTGTGGCACACAGGAGGAGAGGCTCCTAAACTGAAGGCATGGAAAGTGAGAATTGCCTTGTTATCTGGCCTGCCTGCTCCAAATAACCCCGAGCTATTCCCTGGCAAAGGAGGCACAGCAAGAGCATCTCTTAAGTGGGACATGGACAAGAACCTGTTTTAGCTCTGACAAGGAGCACCCAGGCACCCTCCTCACCATCACTGGCAAAGGGACTCCATACATCACCCACCAGCAATCTCAAAAGCCACAACCTCTTTTAAATGGGGTTTCTTAACATGCACATACATGCTAAAGGAGATCCAACATAAAATATATTGATATAAAGGTTAACTGATAAGGCACTCTACCAAAGGACAAGAAGAGTGACTGAGAAAGCAGAGAAAAGATTATTCAGTCCTGAGTCGTATGAAAAAAACCAGAAACCAGGGAAAGAGAAATCAGTTAAATAAATTAGTCCTCAGACTAGTATTTTGAAGATTACAGCCAGTGGGACTCAAACTTAGCTGGACAACCTGAAAAAAATGTACTTAATCATTGATAAAGAAAGGGATACTTGAAAAATATTGAGAAGTTTATCAAATTCCTATCAAAAGGATAATAAGATAGTTAGTAGAAAGATGCTCACAACCCACATTTTACATTGCATTGTCACAAACAGAATGCACATTCTAATTTCTTCTTTTTTTTTTTTTTTAGATAGTTCCAAATGGTTTTAAAATTTACAACAAACATAACAGTAAAAACAACCCCACCACATTCCAAGGATGTTGTACATCACTTGAAAACCAAACTGCTTAGAAGATGAGATTTATTAAGTGGCCCTTCTTTTTCATTTCAAGCCATAAAGATTTTATACATTAAATGATACGACCCAAAAGCTACACACTGCAAAAAACTCCATATGTTTTGGTTTTTTTTTTTTTTTTCTGTTTCTGCTGCCAGTTTGGGCTTTGGGTGTTAGAAACAAGTGCAAATTGCACAGAAATGCATTCTTATGCAGCTCAAAAGTGACCCCCTTGGTCAGATGAGAAAGCAGAGAACATGGTTATGGCCAGACCAGGACATTGGCCTCAACAACAGAAAAGAAGCCTGAGATTCCTTGCCCTAAAGCATAGATATAAGCAGCTCACAATTACTGAATTACTTTTGCTGGTCCATTTTTATTCTGAGGAGCACTCAGGCATGCGCTTGAAGTTAATGTCTTAAACATTTTCAAGAATAGGCATTCTTTAATTGAGGCTTCAATGTTCCCTCTAAAGCAATTGAGACTTTTAGTTAAAGATCCATTCTCATGTCAACCCTGAAGTCCAGAATTTTAAAAAGAATCTTAATTAAATTTAAAAAACCCAAACCAAACAAAAACCCCAGAAATTTCTCAGTTACAACTCCTTTTAAAAATGTCTCAAGTGAAAAAAATCCTACCTATACTGGAAACGAACATACAGTCAGTAGGAAGGCTGAACACTTGAGCAGCAAACACTCCAGTCAAGTGTTTTACAAAAGAATTAAGAGTTCAACCAAAAGCTTTTAAAACCAGAAACTTATTATTTTACCAGCAACTACTCTAGGAAGAGCATGCCTCTCCAAGGGTAGCACATTTAAGGTACAGTCTGTGCTCAGCTGAGGGCTCTAACCACAACCATCTGATGACTGTCACACTCAGAGCAGCCTGTAATTGCCAGAGCCTCAGAAATGCTAAGAAACAGCCAAAAGAAAAGCAAATGCCAGGAGCTGGTCCAAGAAATGGCAAAGTCAAAAGGCAGGTAATTAGTTTTAAGCATCCATGTTTGGGAGGTCCTGTTTTTTTCTGAGTGAATGACTTTCTTGAAAATACTCAGGAATTCCATTACAATTTTCACTTGAGGACTGACAACTCAGTAGGCATCACAAAATTTCTCTCAACAGGAGATGATTTGTAGGGTATGACAAAATCAAAAGAGCTGATATCAAAGATGAGTCTGTGACAGCTCGTGCTAGAGGGCCCTGAAAGGCTGACTTCAAAGCCAGTGCACGCTAAGAACTGTAACCTGACACACTTCCTTCGTTAGCAAAATTTCTTCTGGATTGAAGAGTTTTCTGTGACAATTTTAAAGTTCATAAGGACAAAGCTAATAGCAGAGACATCAAAGCCTGGCACGTTGATCAGAGCAGGAGTTACAACGAAAAGGATGCATTATCTGACTATTAATTTTCTGCTTTGAGAATTTAAGCAACTACTTCAATTTCAGATGTATTTCAGGTTGAAGTTGCAATCACTTGGTACAAAAGTCTTCTGAGATTTATTCTCTACCAATTTTTTTAGGTCTTCTCACAGCATCCTTCAGAGGAAAAGTCCATCTTGTTGACACAAATTATGTAAAATCTGTAGCCACCATCAGCTGCCATTTTAATTTTACTACTGAGCACAAAGCAACAACATAAATATGAAGCTAACCTAATAATTTCCTTATTCTGCTTCAATGCTTGCATTTGGCAACTGTATATCAATATATTACCAATAGCAATTTAATGGGAATATTCTCAGGTTTCAGAGTTTTTACAAACCATCTTTGCCTAGGGTTATGAGTTTATCACCCACAGCCTAACTCCTACACTTTAGGAAAGCTTTTTATTTCACACAGAACAGCAGATTACCTTCTGAATCATCATCATGGAACAAAGGTATGTCCCTCAAGCTGCCTTTTAAGTTATGGAATACTTCACATATATGTCAAATGACAGAAGGAAATTAAACACCCCAAAGTCTTGGTATGTCATTCAGATGTCAAAATACGTCCCAATGCATAAAACACCTCTACTTTTGTTCAATGTTAACAATTAAGTTTACAAGGTTGCCTAAAAATGCTCTTAAGGAAAGCAGAAATTTTTGCAGAGCTCCAAAGGTAAATGGAGCAAATTCAGTCTCTCTATAATTTTTTTCATGTGTTTCCAAAAGGAATCAAGGAACTACTGCAAAGAAAAGCAAATTTAAGATTATGTTTGTATGTAAATTTCCATCATCTAGAATGCTCTAATATAGTGCTTCATCTTTTTTTTTCTGTATTTGTCAGGGCTTTTTTTCCACAAAGTTACTCAATTTTCTTCTGGTCCTGCATTTATTTTTGTGAAATATTTTTATATTACTCAGTATTTCTCAAGCTTGTGAGAATATTAAAATCAACATACTTTAAACTTTCATTGTGCAATTCTGGCAAAAAGCACATATACTGAAAAACCATTTTCAGAGTTCATACAGTCTTTCTCATAGACCACTAAATACAACTGTAGGATTTTGATGTGTTTCCTTGCTTTATCAGCCATATCAATCTGATACAGTCAGCACTAACTTGCTTGATTTTTCCCTAAGCAAAACATACACACATACAAGAGAAGAGATTAAAATATAATACTTCTCTATCTTCCACACACCTATATTCCCCTTTTCTTTTGGGACTGCAGTACTGTGACTTCTGACAATTCAGAATGGACAGCAATACTTTCCAGTCAAAATATAAATCCTACTTTAACCATTGTCACTGGTGATAATGAAAAGAATTCTCTTCTACTTACTCAAAGGAAAATGACTTGCAACAGGCCTGAGAAATGCTTTACTACAGATTTTGCTAGGTGCTTTGTCATTGCACATGACTTAATTATATAGAGTATTTTGTAAAAGAAATTTTTCCTTACATCTGTACTTCTCTTCCAGAAGGCCTTTAGAAAGAGACATCAAGCCAATTTTCAGGGACTGCACTCGAATTTTTCCAGTTCGGCCACTGAAATTATAAAGACAAGACAATTTAATACAGTTTCATTTTATTTCATTCCAACTCAAGTCTATTAAATAATACAAAGACATTGGAGAGTTATATTTCAAATATACTTCAGATCTCAAAAAAAACATTAACACTAAAGATCACATTTAAGAATTCTTCCCTTACAAAAGCTCAGCTTGCCTTCCAAGTGGCTTTATGTGTCAAAACAGCTTGTATCACTACAAAAGAACAGACATTTAGTTCTGCAAAGTTCTAAAAATGGTTAATTAATGCACAGAAAAAAATACATGAGCACACAGCAGGAAGGCCTGTAACTCAGCGTGAAACACAAGGACTGTAAAATAAAACCAAATTGTCATATCACAGAAATTAAATACATTTTTTCTCTTTTATTGTTTGTTTTGTTTTATGTTTAGAATGTTCTGACATACACAAGATCATATAATATCACATAAACAGGCAATCACGTGCACTAATTCAATGATTTGGAGCTGTCATTCTTTTTAAGCAATGTCACTTCAGGCTCATCTTGTCCAGCATGAAAAAAAGTATGTCCAAACCTAAAAAGCAACTTGAGAACAGATAAATAGGTACCAAAGCAAGTAATGTTAAGCCTGTGGGGCAAATGCTGTTCAAAAAGGTACTGAAACAACAAACCCAGCTTACATGGAGAAGGACAATATTAAAGTTCAGAAGATCAATGCAGAAACATATTCTTAAAAATTCTTTCTTTCAATCATGAAAAAATCTAACATGATTTGTCTTTAAATGAGACGTGGCAAAAGAAAATCTTCATAATAGTTAAACTGTATATATTACACACATAATGTTAGCTGGGTCTTTCACTAACAAGCAAGATAACATTAAATTTAATATCACCTCAAACCTCTGGTCCTTTCTGCCACACAGAAGCTATATATACTTTAATTACTTCTGAAGTGGTTATTAAATATTTCTTTCTATCCTATCCACTCAGCATATGGCCTGCTCTCTGATTTACTCCACAAATGTTGGGCTGAATACAAAATTATTAATTTACGCCTGGGTTGTTAATAAATTAGTTAAGCAACTTACAAATATTAATGCATTTATCTTCACAACATCATCTAATCTAGTAACACTAGACAGCAGTATCTTCATTCCATAAGACAGAACTGAGGTACAGAGAAATTATTGCCAAATTAATCAAAAACATCTATTACTTTTACTGCCTAGTTGGAAAATCAGGACCCAATTTTCCAGAATGTTATAAAAGTGCCACCTTTTTATATATTCGAGCTTAGCTTCAAATTACCTCTTTCAATCACAGACACTACATCATTCTGGCATACCTTGCCATCTACATGGCTCATTTTACACCCTGATAAAGTTATTTCCCTATTCCTTCCTGTGTATGGTTGTTTGTGCTTTAAATTTATATTCATCAGAAAAAAAAAAGTGAACATTTATTTGCATTTTATTTAACTCAGGACTGACCACATAATTTGTTTATTAAAGATAGAAAGTGAGGCTTTGCAGCTAAAAGATCATGGCACAAATGTCAAAGCTTCAAGCTTCTCCCAATTTCAGGAGATTCCTGTAAAGTCTTTGAAAAACTTCCTTCACACATGAAGTATTTTCTCAATAAATTACATAAATAATTACAAATCCCGCAATATTACATTTTTCAAAAGAGTAACGTATTCACCCCATTCTCTTTCATGGAAACAGATAAATATTAGCAGTGTAATTACACATATAACAGTAAAAAAGCCCAACGCACCCAAACCAAATGCTACACACATTTTCTCTCTTCCCACACACCCATAGGTTTTGTAGTCCTGACATTTCCAAGCCAATGGTCTAAGTTTTCCCCACTTAGCAAGTTGCAAAACCACTGAGATTACAAGAGGCCCCCAGAGACCAATGCCCCTGCACAGTCAGGTTGAGCAGGTTATCCTGGATCATATCCCATCACATCAGTATCTTCAAGGATGGAACTGAACAGCTTCTTTGAGTAACTTGTGGCACTGTTTGATCACTCTTACACTAAAAACATCCTTTTTTTCATATGTTTCAGCAAAATTTCCTGTGTTTCAGGTTGTGCCTGCTGTCTCTTGTTCTGTCACTGCATACCACTGAGAAAAGCCTGGTTCCATCTTCTCTTCTGCTCCCATTGGGTATTTATGCACATTGATAAGAACCCCCTGAAACTTTTCTTCCCCAGGTTGAAAAGTCCCATCTCTCTCAGCCTTTACTGATACATCTACTGGTACAATTACTCCAAGTCCTTAATCACCTTCATGGTCCTTCATTGGACTCATGACAGTTTGCCCACATCTCTTTTGTCCTGGGGTGTTGTGGTCCATGTTTATTTCGTTCAACAAGTTTACCGTTAAGATTTGATGTTAATGGCTTGTTCCTATGTTCCCCCACAAGTTGGTTCATTACTGGAGTGGTGTCCTCCTCCCAAGTTTCCCTTTATGGAGTTTCCCTGCCCCTTGTTCTAGTGCCTCCCCTATCAATGACTGTAACCCTGCCCCTTGTTCCAGCCCCCTGTCAGTCTTCCCTGGAGCCCATCCCTTGACTGTACCTGCCCCAGGCACTCCTGGCTATATCCCAAACCTCAGTGCCTCACACTGGGGCATGTGACCTTTCTCCTCCCATCTCTTGTAATTGGTCCCAGGCAAGTGGCCTGATCCCCCCCCATCCCTACTCCACCCCAAATATCTCTCTATGTTGCATGTTTTGTATCCACCCCCATTTTGTTATTGTATAAAACCCCCTGCACAGCAGTGCTCAGGGCTCTCTTTTCATCTCTTCCCTTCAATAAACCTTGTTGGAACCTCAGACTTGGAGAGCCTCCTTCCCCTAAACCCTGGATGTGGTACAGCATCCTCCACCACAGAGCAGGAGCTCTAAGGTTCTGCTGTGGCACAAACCCCACTCCACAGCAGCTCCCCACACCTGGTGCACAGTGAGCTAGTGGGTTCTGGTGGCCACATCACTGGGGCAGCCCAGGACTGGACCTAGGACTCCAGATGTGTCTCACCCATGCTGAGCAGAAGTGCAGGATCACCTCCTTCCACCTGCTGAGAGATTATTAGGCTACTTTGCCACAAGCTTCTCTTGCAAGGTGCCTCTGAATGGCAGCACAACCATCTAATTGTCCTACATGTACAAGCACCTAAGAACCAAGGCCTTATAATGGGAAGGTTCAAGAAACTTTATAATTTCTGAATTAATAAAAATGCATCATATATGCCACAAATGTCAGCACACGATTCAGACTCATTATAGCAATACAAGCATGCTTATCATTACAAAGTCAACTGATAGGGCCACTTTCAGCAGCTCAGATTATTTTTTACTCTGAGCCTGAATCTATTCCTTTCTCTAAATAACTTCCTAACACAGAGTTAGGATCCAAAACTTCTTGACAGGCAAACACGGTCTATACCATAGTCAAAACAGAGGCCTGTGAAACCTATAAATCGTAAATATACTAATTAGGAAATAATTAATACTAAATTGTTGAATGTAAGTGTAAAAACTACTGTTTACCAACAGTGGTATGAAAATATTCTGTAGCATTGTGATGGAATAGACATAGTATATATATATAAGCATGTTATCTAAGGATGGGAATGTCAAAGGGACAGCCAGTGATGGGCACAGCTGCATACAGGAGTTAGCCAGACTAAAAAAAAAAAAAAAAAAAAAAAAATTAAATATAAGAGATTGCAAATAGGAATACACAATAAAGAATCCTGGAAAACAAAATGATAACATGAAGTCTAGAGGAGCCCTATGTCCCTGGGGGAGGAGGGATAATATTGTCCCTGAAAATTAACCTTCTGATTTGTTTTGGTATAATGGAGTCAGTTCTCATGAATTGTAAGATAAACAAAAATCATGTTTACATTCCTTTGTAAAAGATATCACCTGATGGACTTCTCAAGTGCCCAGTGGAGATGGAGAGGTGGGAACTTCTCTGTCCAATCTCTGGTCACTGTCCAGAAACTTATAGATACGAAGTCAACGATAAAGTAGAAACTTCCTTTCTTCTTCTCTACCTGAACACCTGTTGTGTGTGTTACTGTGTGTTTCTATCTGCGTCACAATAACAGAATAATAGCAAGCAGGTACTAGCAAGTAAAACTAGAGAATGAAGATGAGTCTAGAGCCATTCAGCCTCCTCTTGTCAAAGAGTTCTCAAGCCTAGACAGTGCTGGCACTGCAGCTGAGGACTCCCAGGGACTGCAGCTGTCAGTTACCTGCACAGCCAGCCCAGCCACACCAGGCAGCCTGGTAGATCAAGGAAGGTCAGCACAGACACCTCCCCTGATCACCCACAGACAAGTCAGACAAAGCAGTTCATTTTCTTGCCTCACAGAGGGCCAGAGCCCTCCCAGAGCCTTCTTGCTGCTACCACAGCCTGCCAAGCTGCTCCCACTGAGTGCTCTGGGAATCCAAAGAGCCGTCAGAAACACAGGGGATGCAGTCGGAGTGCCTGCAGAACACTTCCATCAGCTCCTGCCAAAACCAGGGCACAGCTAAGGCTGACTGAGCAGCTATCTCATCCTCATTCCTCAGAAGCCCAGATTTTACTGAAATGAACTCGCTGGTAAGGCCTGGGATATTAACTCAACCTGGTGTGAGAAGCTGCCAGGTGTATGAGTGCAACGATAAATAACAGAGTTGTGATTCTTCAGGGAAAGATTGGGCTGCAGAGAATGATCATGAAAGGCAGCTTTGATCATATGGAAAATGTCAGCATAGATACCACAGATACCCTTCTCAGACTAATGTACCAAAGAAATTCAATTTAAAAGAAAGCATTATCTAAAGCATCCTAGCATTAAAAAACAAAACAAAACCAAAAACCAAACCAAACCAAAACCTAAGGAAATTTAAAAGTTGAAATACAGGAAGTCAGATAAACATTGCAAAATATTTAAACAGTGCACATAAAAGTTTCTTTAGGGGTAATTCTAATTGAAATGAGTCATTACCCTGAATCAGTACATATAGAAACAACTCATTTCAAGGGGTGTTAAACTATTTCATTAGTACTGAAAGCTATCAGTCCTTTTAATATAAATTATGTCTGGAGATTTCAGCAAATTTGACAGTATATAGTTGAAAAAACACCAGCTATTGCGTTTGGATGCTTTAAACACAGACCTAGCCAAATTATTTTACAGAGCAAAAAATTTCCTTCACAGTTCTCATTGTAAGTATCAAGATATTTATCTCTAATTTAATTTTTAAAAAATTATCTTTTGACTAACCAAAACAAAGAACTTTAAGTTCAGAAAATTTATAAGGGCAGATGTTGATGTCTGGAACAGCCTTTGAGTCCTTGATGTAGTAAAAGTCACTGAGTAATTTTAGTGTTTCTCTCCTCTGCTCAGAATGAATCATTCCTAACGTGTCAGAAAATACCAGAACATAACAGACCTTTTCTAAAAATAAATTGGTTCTTTTCAAGGGCCAAAGACATCAGCAGGTTAAGTCTGGAGAGCTATTCCGTTTGCCATTAATCTGTGAATCTGTAATTAAATCTCAGGTTAGCAGCATGTGACTAACAGATGCTTTTTGTTGGCAGTTTAACAACTTGACACATTTTATATGTGTAACACCAATGCAATACATACAATGGAAATGCCAAGACACAAATTAGCTTTTTTCTAAGGGCCAGTTTAGAAAACAAAATCAAAAATTCCAGCTTAGCATTGGTGCCTGGTCTTTTAGCATTTCTTTTTCTTCCTGGAGTGAATTTGAAGGGGAACAAGGAAACACGCTGTAAAACACAATTTTCTCTCAGTAAACCTTCATCTTTAATATTTCAGAGTTTGAATAAAGACTCAAGTATTTTAGGGGCTTGAAGACTTATCTACATTAAGTTTTCAACATAATAGTCAAGGGGAAATGGGAGAAACTGGGAACATTATTGAAAGAAAGGTTTGCTGCTAAGTGCATTTTAAATATAAACAGATTAAACAACTGACTTCTAACTGAAGTTTAGAAGCAAAGGCAAGCTAAAGAAAATGTAGCAGATTTGTGTGCAGTCTGAAAGAAAACAAAACCCAGCCAGTAACTACAAAAAAATTTCCAACATTCTCATGTCTCTTATTCTAAATTGCCAATAACACTTAAGTCAAGCGACTCACTTGATCTACCTGCTGTATTTGCAAGTGATGTGTCTATTTACTCACAATACAGTACTCTCCAAAATAAAAATAAATGCAGGAAGAAATCCCAGTCAATAATTGATGTATCCTCTAATTTTTCAGCACTAACTGGGAGAAGTCCAACCAACAAAAATGTCACAATATTTCACAGCAATGTATGAATGCCAGTAGCCGGCACATAAATGACAAATGGTTCTATGTACTCTGTTCCCTCCTTCTCTCTCCCCTAAAACCAAAATAAAGTAAAATATCCATGAAGTATAAGAGAACTGGCATGTAATCCTCTGAAGGGAAAAAAGCAAAAAGCTATGAACTGTTAGAATTTGGCGCTGAGTGAACATATTGAAGACAATGCATTCATCTACAAGTAAAATCTCCCATTTTCAAAGCCAGGTATAAGAATTTTTATCACTATTCAAGAAATACTTTTGCTCTTTTCAACTTCAAATGGGGAGAAAAAAAATAAATTTTGTAGCCACCCTCATGGAGCTTAGAAATTCTGATTTATAATTCTGTTTATAGCTCTGAATTAAAGCACATATTCAATCATACACACTGAAGCAACCACAACCTGTACTGCACTACTGAGTCTTTAGTCAGCTCTGAAAGAGTCTTGAAATGCCTTTGCTGAAGCAAGGTAAGGAGACATTTTAGGGCATGGAAGAGCTGATGGATACCAAGTCTTTCCCCACTTTTTACTACACAAGGGAGATAAGAATAGTGGATTCCAGTAAGAAAAATAAGCAACAAACTCATGACTCAAAAGCACAACTAAATAAAAGCAGACTGCTTGCAGGTCATGCAGGCTGACATAGGGCAGGGCAGAGAGGGCAGAGTTCAATTTCCAGCTGAAGAAAGAAGGGATGAGGGGCTCAGAAAGAACTGGCCAAAACCACAAGGGGCTGCTGGAGTGGATGTTTTCATGGTTTTTTGATACTTAGTTCTGTCTCTGGAAACAGCAAATGTGTATTTAAATAAACCCACAAGTTCTCACTGTAAGCATCCCAAAATATTCTTGAGGCAAACCCAACGCCCTTGGGAAATAGAGCCTTGCTGTCAGGACAAGGGCAGGTGGAGCACGTAACACCAACCCTCAGGACTGATCCATGGCAGGAGCTGTGGGTGCAGGAATGGAGCCAGAACCAGGACACTGCTGAGCCTCCAGAATCAGACAGGCTTTAGTGCTGAGATCACAACAACCTGCATTCCACAGAGGACTCGGGGCAGGGAGATCAGCCAGGATGATGGGTGCAAGTAAGTGTAAAATACATTAAAAAACTGTCCCCACCCATGGCAGAAATAGAATCTGATATGAATGGCAATCGATCTGGGAAACTTGGAATATTCCCAGTAGGAACACAGCTAAAGCAGTGTCCTAGCTCCCTACCCACACAGAGATTTCTTGAAATCCTTTCAATGCTTCTTTGGTAGTAGTACAAAAGCAGTGTAATCTTAGTTCAATGCTGAACAGGACAGCACAAAAAACATCTTGTTACATGCAACTGCACTTTCATTATAGAGCCAAAAACATCAGAAGACAACTTTTTAATAAATAAATTTTTAAGGCTTTATAACTTCTGAGGATACACACCGTGACCAAAAAAAAAAAAAAATTTCTTACCTATCATACACGTTGAGCAGCCAGTTAAGACACATGTCTACACAGAGAGGAACATTGACCATATCTATGTGTTTCTCTTCAAGTCCACTGTAGATAGTAGTGAGACAGCTGATCACATCCTGGACACCAATCAGCTGATCATTTTGACTCAACTTGTGCTGTTTGAAAACTTCACTTGTCGTGTTCAGGTCCAACAGGTCCACTAATAATAGATTTAAAAAAAATAATAAGATTGAAAAAAATAGGTGAATACAGATGCCTGAGCATAATGTTGACAATAATGTGCAAATTGTAGCAAACACTGCAAACGACTAGCTTAGTGGCTTTCATTTAGTAACATTATAATGATAAACCATTCTCTGTGACAAGTCCACCACATTTTGGCACTATTTATTAAAAAAAACTAGAATACAAACATCATAATGGGCTGTACAGCTGAGAACAACATTAAAATAGCTGCTAAAGTAGTCTAGTAGTAGTATAATTAGAGGCCCCTAACTTTGGATGCACACACAGAATTCACTAGGCTTAGAGGATTCTTCATATTTACCATAAAGCAGAATCCTATAAAATGACTAACACTTTTGATCAAATGTAAAGCAAAGCAAATTCTTGGTAAGAATTCTTTATTAAAGGTGGCAAGAATGTACTGAATGCCTGATTAACTGAACAGCAGTTGCTAAATTAGGGCTTAAAAGAAAACAGGGAGAGGGACACAGGAAGATTTTTTATTATAGCTTTCCAGAACACTAAATGCTATGCTTTCTTGACAAACATTTCTATCTCCTTTATTTCAGCATTCTTTCTATAAGCAGTTGGTGATGCAATGGATATTTTACAGGGAAAAAAGGGTTTTGCTCTCAAAACCATTCAACTGTGATTGTGAAAATCTGTGGTTTGCATGCTGAAAATAAAAGACCGTCAATGAGCTCTTCTAACTCCTTTTGCAAAAGGAAGTGGAAAAGATGAAACAAATGGTATAATCCTCAGTGACTTTTTTTACAGAAGAAAGGATGTTAGGTAAAAAAAAAAAAAGTTGCATTGTGTTAATATGCTTGCTACAATATACATAATGTGCAGTTGAAGTATATTAAAAGCTCACACTGAGCTGTTGGTGAAGAGTCAGCAACACATTTGCACTATAAATGTCATCCCTCAAATGAAAAAAAACCCACTTGACAATCCCTGACATGTTGTGAACTGCTCTTCACATATCATCACATTGGAAATGATTTTTATTGGGAGGGACCTTAAAGATTTTCGAGTTCCAACCCTCCTGTCTTGGGCAGGGACACCTCCCACTACACCAGGTTGCTCAAAGCCCCACCTGGAATTGAACACCACCAGGGATGGAGCATCCACAACTTCTCTGGGCAATCTGTGCCAGTGCCTCACCACCCCCACAGTAAATAATTTCTTCCTAATACCTAATCTAAATGTTTCCTCTTTTAGTTTATAACTGTTTCTCCTTGTCTTACCACAATATGTCCTTTAAAAAAAGTTACTCTCCCTATTTTTTATAAGCCTCCCTTAGGTACTGAAAGGCTGTTCTAAAGTCTCCCTGGAGCCTTCTCTTCTCCAGGATGAACAACCTCAGCTCTCTCAACTTCTCCTCATAGGAGAGGTGCTCCATCCCCCAACCATCCTCACTGCCTGCCTCTTAACCTGCTCCAACAGGCCCACATCTCTCCTGTGCTGAGGACCTGGATGCACTATTCCAGGGGGGTCTACAAGAGCAGAGGGGGAGAGAAACAATGTTAAATAAGGATCCCAGATTTACAGCCTGTGTAAATTGGGTAATTCTATTTGGGCTGGGAAACAAGTACAGCTGAAAAATAAGCAAGAGCAAGATAACATTAACCACTATGAGCAATTCTGCCAAGAACTCAATGATCATTTACCAAAAGGAGGTTACATTTCCAACCCCTTTTCCCCTACCTACTCTTCCTCACATCTTCGTGAGAAACTAGCTCACAATCCTTGCCTTTCCTCTCCTGCAATAAAATCGAACAGAAATTCTATTCTGACCTCAGAGCACCAGATTTGCAGGGGTTTACATTTCTTTTTCATTTTCTTTTTTGTTTGTTTGGAGATACTTTAAGCCCTTCTCTTGGGTTTGCAAACAAATGCCAGCCATGTATTTATCAAAGAGGCAGACTGGTAATTGCAGCAAAACACCTTGCCACTAGTTTGACCTGAGGTAGCCAAAGTGTTTGGCAATGCACTTCCTGCAGCATAATCTACAACAGCTATAAAGGATGTGATACACTGGAAAAGGCTCACAGGCATATTTAAAAATAACATTAAGCCACAAACAGTTCACAGTGTAACCCTGACTAGTTTTTGAGCTGTGGAGTGAAGCCACGTGAGGGTAACCTGCTGTCTGATGATATACATGCTGAACTTGGGAGATGGCCACTTGTCACACTTTCCCTTCATGACTTCAAAAACCCTCCTGACAAAAAAAATCCCGTAAAACTTAATGCAAACAGTGTGCCAGTTTTGTTTTGGTGTTAGCTTTTATTTTAGGCTTAGGTTGTGAGAGGTTTTTTTGCTTGTTTGTCTGGGGTTTTCATGTTTTCTGGTTATTTTGCAACCTGTTTCTGTAAGGTACTTAATAGCTGGCTAAAAAAAGGTAATTAGCTTCATTAAACAGACTGACAGCACACAAAGCCTGCCCCTTTGTAAAGTGTGTGAAAATTCAGAAAGCTTTGGAATGCAAAGAACTTGTAGCCTTTGGGTTTGGCTTAACAGTACCATCCCTACACTGAAAGGAAGCAATTTAACAGACACCAAGCCTGCTAACTTCACATCTTGATCTGTTGGCATTAAGATCTCTCATTCACATTTCTGCCTGAGAACTGCAGAAGGACCCGGGAGAGGTATTTCCAGTATTTTTGCACTAAAACCCACAACAACTCTGATGCTATACTAATGCAAATTAAGCTAAACTTACACTTTTGGATGGCACTATCCATGGAGAACAACCAGAGAAAATTACTTCCTTTCCTGCTTACTTCAGCACTTACCTGGCTGAATAAAATTTGGGACAGGCAGTTATCCTGTCGTGCCGTTTCTGGCACCATGCCTACACAGGTTTGCAGTACCATTCTGCATCTGCTTAAACATGCTGAATGACCAATCCTGCTTTTAACCAACCAGTGGGCACAAGGCCCATTTCTTCCCTTTCTGCAGCAAGGAGACATTCCCAAAGAAAAAGAGAAACCATATCATTCAGCACTGTTAAAGCAGGTGTGAGTGGCTGACTCAGGAGTAAGCAACTACGTGCAGCTGCTAATGTCAAATCTGAGGCTGCTGTAACCCCACGGAAAATAGTCAAGCATTACTGTGGAATTTTTTACGAAAAACACCTTGCAAATGATAGCAGTTCCTGCAAAGAGACAGAACTCTTCCCTCAAAGAGGGAAGTGCTCACAGCTCTCTTAGTCCCTGATGTCTAAATGTTCCATTTTTTTCCCCTCGTGTGGTTGATATTCCTATTAACATTCTTAAATTTTACATCACCTAGAGGAACTCAGCAACAGAATTCTGAATATACATGGTGATTTTGTTCCCTTTTTGCTTTTCAGTACTATACTTCAGTGTCTGGGGCATTATAATTTTTTGAAAATGAGCTAAAGAATGCTGCACAAGAATAAAATATCATCAGGATGGTGCTACACAGTTGCCCAGTATATCTGCAACACAGGATACTCTCTCTGGTCCCATTCTTCTGCAACAATGGGAAAGCACTCTCAGTACATCTGCCCCACAATCTGAGACAGAGAGGCTAAGCATTTGTTATTTTCAACTTGCAACCTTTTCTTCTATTCCTGTAAAATATATACACATATATATGAAAATGTATGCCTCTGCAGGAATCTACCTGTCAAAAAACAAAGCAAGAAGAAACACAGCTCTACTTTTTCTTTGAAAAGAAGAACGAGGAAAATGGGAGTAACTTCCCTAGAGCTGAGGTTTTCTGACACTTACCAAGCATCAGTTTTGGCATCAGCGAATTCTTCTAAAGTACAGTTCTCAAATGAATGTTCTAAAGTGCAACTGGTCCTAAATCTGCTTGTAAAGCACTTACACCACAAAGTCAAAATTTATCCAGGTGCAAGTGGAACTCTGTATCCAGCTCCAGCTGTGCTCCTGGGCAAAACTGCCTTTGACATTATACACACACATGCAGCAGTTTGTCACATTTTACAGTGATCTCCATTTTTGGTGACTTGTTTTGATGTTTTATTTGCCTTGGCACATAAACCTTTCTGAAGCATTCTGCATGCAAACACCTTTAAAACACATCTGCAGTTAAAATTACAGGAAATACAATGGAAGACTAAAGTAATTCAGACTAAAAAAAGAATGGCAGTAGCACAGAAGATGACTCCCCACCTAAAAATTAAACCAATTCTTTATCAAGTAAACATGTATAACAAAGATTTTTTTGGCTGTTGTCTCTTCCCACAAAGCACAGAGATGGAGTAAACAAACAGCTTCATAGAAAATAAGGCAGATTCGACCTGTAGAGATGAAAGTTTTACTCCTAGCTCTTTCAAGGTGGAGTATTCTCTTTACTCCTCACTATTTCCTTCTGTCCTCCCTTCCAACTCCCTCCCCTGAAACTGGAGACAATAGAAGGGCACTTCTGAAATCTGTGAATGAGGAGAGCTAACCATGGAAGTTATTACAGAAATTGAGATATTTTGCAGTAAAAGCAAGAACAGAAAGTATGCCCCTCTTCAAAGCTTATCAGAAGTAACAAAAGTGAACCTTGATCTATACAGGTCACTAGAAAAGCTGTATGTCTGTCAGAAATGGGCAGCATGATTAGCATCTGCCACATGCAGTCTATTTTTTTACCCTTCCCTGAGGAGCAGCTCACACAAGGAAAATTTTACTCTGCTTTCTAATCTCTTGTTTTGGTTTTTGTTTTTAGTTGATGAATACTTTATACCCTGCACAGTAATAACAAAAAAAGCTCATCATGTTCTTTAGTCTTGCTGGGAGATGAAGCTGGGACCACATCTCCCTAAGAACTGGCACCAGGTACTGGTAAGAGCCTGTGCTGTGCACAGACACAGCCCAGCTTTCTGGAGTAGCTAGCTGCCATCTCAGGCACAGCTTCATTAAGTGTGATGCATATTTGCAGCCCAGCTAAGATCAGACTGCTATCTTCTAGGCTGGAAAGAAAACTAACCACCTGGAGGGTGGGAAGGGATCCCTCTTTGGGCAACTCCTCTCATCTTTGCACCCCTAGGAGGGCTCTGCACTTCTTGTGCTCCTACATAGCTTGCAGTAATGTGTGCTTTTGCAGGGCTGAAAAGTCCTTCCTGCAAAGGACTCCTAATATGTAAGAAGAAAATATGGTAATATCATCCATCTTTCTACCATCTGTTGCCAAGACATTTCAAAAGGTCTAAAATCTGCAGCCTGTATTTTCATTCACATCCCACATCTCCTTCCAAAACTGTCTAGTTTCCTTTTAGCTCTTTCTACTTCACCCTGTTTTTCTACTTCACATCTGTTAGATGTGGGTTCTTGGGTATTTTGCTTTTTTATGTATAGTTTTTAAAATTCAGTTTGCTTTGCACAGGAGACTCAACAAGACCACAGGTCCCCACTGTGGTACTTGCTGTGTGACTTGGAGAAGTCCCAAGTCCAGAGGCCAGGACAAGGTCTTCTGATCTATCACTTCTGAGGCTGCTAAACTTGGAATGAACACTGTAATTATGCAACTTGCTGCTGAATTAAACCATCGTTGTGATATAATAGGAAATGCTTTTTAAATACCTAGCAATATAAATAAATTTATAAGTAAATAAATGCACCTATAGAACAGAAAATTCGAGATACAAACAATTCTTAGTGGGCTTACCATTTCAACTTACCTGCTGCACAACATTTTTAATTAATTAATTTATTTGCAATAACGACACCTACTGTTGGCAATTCTTGCCATTTTGTTGGCTGACAGTGTGTCAGGGATGACTCTGGTCCACTGTTAGACCGAAGCTGACCCTCCCTTCCCCAAGAATGCAGGGAAACAACTCCCCAACTCACAGCACAGTGCTTTCTGCAGCCTGCGGATTTTGATGGCCGTGCGGTAGGCGGAGAAGCGCACGTTGTTCAAGTCAGCTGAAACAGCAACAACAGAAACATGAAAAAGGGGAGCCTACAACTCTTCTTTACATATAAACCTTCATATTTTGGAAGAAGTCCAATATCCCTCCTCTTCTCTGCAATGAATTAATAGGATGTATCAGAACAAATTAAAAAACCTGACAAGTTGGGACCTCAGCCCAAATCCCCTCCTGACTCTGGCAGTCCAGGACCTTACAGAGAGTGGCCCTCCAGAAATGCTGACACCATCTTGGCAGATGTAATACATATATATATATAATATATATATATATACAGGAGAGTTTTACATACATATTAGGCACTGGTACATACATCCCAGACAACTGTCCAAATATAGTAAGTTTCTCAAATAATTTACAACTCCATCAGATAACATACAGGAAACAGAGGGCAGCAAATGTCACAGTAACAGAAAAAGTGGATTAAGCTATAATTTATATGCCATGACTTGGCAAACTGTGCTTTAAAAGGGACAGTCACATAGCTGTTAGCTCTATTTTAGAAAGTGATTGGCAAAGTGACATTTTTTTCCTCACTTAACAGTATTTTTACCCTTCCTCTCGTTAGAGTGGGAGATTTCTCAGTAAATATTGATGCTATCAGGGCATGTTGAACAAGTTGTACCACAATACAGTTTAGCTTTTAATGAAAAGGTAGCTGCTCTATTTTATTACCAAAATTAGTTTCTTGCAGACCAGTGCCCTGGTTTAAACATGCAGGGAGCCTGTATCATTGGACAGTTCCTTGGGAAGTTAAAAGAAAAAAAAACCCTCAATGCACTGCATTCCAGCATACCATCAGAGTATATGGTTCAGAATTAATATTGCCAAAAGACAATAGAGGATGTGACCAAGACAGTAGGTTTTAGGAAAAGTGTGTCTCATCCCGAAGTAGGAAATGCTACACTCAGTTCATGAGAACTCAAATATGGTCAGTATCCAAACACAGCTTTTACTCATGGAATAAAAATCACAATGTTTTTAATGAATGCACTCACCTAAGGACTGGAAGAGATCAGTCATTTTAGGATGATCCCAACATGTTGTCTGTGTCTCATGACTACAAAGGAACAGAGTAATTAAAGTTTCAGGAAACACACATATGCACTTCCAAAGAATAAAATGTTAAAGATATTCTGATTTTCGGCATTTAAGTGGCAAGAAATTCCTCAGCTCTAATTAAAATGCATGATCTGTACCACCCAGCTCCTTGATTTTATAATCACAAAGTTATTTAGACAATAGCCCACCCATATATAACTATATTTACTTTTGATTCTAACTGTGATGATAAGAGCTTGACTGTGATCCTGCAGCTAAGAGGTACTCTAATAAGGTAAAATACAAAATTTTCTGTGCTTTAAAACAATAAATATAATTGCAAAACCAATTTAAAAATAAAAATCTTGAGATTTTATTTCAATCTTCATTGCATATCTGAGCACATATAGCAGAACACATTTTTTATTTTACAAGCCACACTTTACTTGTAATTATCAATATTAACTTCCGTAATAATCATGCACATTCTTGTCTTCCAAAGCATTTACATTTGAATTTGATTTGTAAGGTAATTAATCAGAGAAGTCATGCTAAAAGGATCATAGGATTCCCTTTAAAAGTT
Source organism: Sitta carolinensis (assembly GCA_032173965.1). Lineage (NCBI taxonomy): Eukaryota > Metazoa > Chordata > Aves > Passeriformes > Sittidae > Sitta > Sitta carolinensis. Next base: position 64,837,807 of record JAVUNC010000004.1, on the reverse strand, counting down.
AATGAAAATGAAATTATGCTATGTTAGCAAATTAAACAGTAATGCTCAGAAAACACTGAGTATTTCACCTTTGTTTCTATTTAAAAATTGTTAATATACTCATTTTCTTTTCCTGCATAGAGGGATACTTGGTTGTAAGTAATGACTTTAAAAAGACCACTTTGGCATTATGTAGTTAACTGCATTATCACTTGCTATATATAAAAGGCTGTACCACCTCAGTGAGCAAATTACCACACAGTAATTTATCATCAATGTTTATTTTTTAATCAAGAAACCAAGAATGAGCCCTTTTATGCTAGGTGGTACAAAAAAATTGTACAGAGAGTCCTTGCTCTAAAGAGCTGCAGAGACAGGACTGTACCATAAGGGAAGCCAAGCTCACAACAAAGTGCTGAGGACTCTTTTGTGTATGCATCAGCCTCAGACAGACACCAGTGGAAAGTGCATGAAATGGGTCTCTGTACATGGGACATGATCCTCATTTTACAGCCCATCCACCAGGATGACCCTTCCAGCTTTGAGCCTAGCCTGGGTGTCGGGAGACAGCTGCTCCCCATCATCACACTTCACACTCTGCCACGGATCTCATCGGTCTGTCTGGCACCATCACAACTTGGTGAGGTGTTTAGCATGGAAGTTCAGAGGTAAAATATGTATTTCCTATTAATACAGTAGCTACAAATCTTCTTTTCCCTCTTTGTGATTACTCCCTAGTTGCTGACTGAACATGACTATATTCAAACAAGAGAGATTTATATAATAATCAAAACAACTTCTATCAGACCTTGATTGACTCTAAAATACTAGAGTACTCCTCAATTCTGAAGAAAATACTGAAATACATCTTTACATCTGAACACATCTTCCTGAATAGAAACTTGTAGCTGATTTCATTTTGCTATCATTATCACATGAATTTCATTCATGTTTCAAATTTCCAATAAGGTAGCTGAGGCTCTGATAATGCTAAACTCCGAAGCTAATGCACGCCAGTAAATCAGTGGGATTGCACTTTTTAGAAAGACACTTCTAAAACAGCACTATGCTTATCTTTGTCCAGAAAAGTAATTTCAGAAACAAGTAGAGTGACAATCCTTTTCTCCTAAAAGCCACACCAATAAACCATTATGAAGACAGCAACAAGAAAGAATATATTTGGATTTTGTGCTTTGCCATGGTAAAGGCCAGTGACTGTCCAGCATTCTCACCCTGGTGTCAAAAGACTACAGTATATCAGAAAAAAAGAACATACACAGCTTCAGTAAATACTGAAGAAAACAGGAACAGTAAATACAATATCATAGTTCATACTGCTCAACTTATTTAATAATCTCAAAACTACTCTGAAAGCTGCCAAATGTCTGCACTATCCTGTTAACAGGATGCCATAAATATCATTGCCCATTTAGGATTGTTGACTAAAATCACTTCAATTGCCCACAGAAATGAATACAATATGTGATCAGTTTAATCAAGCTTGTTTTAAGGACATGGCTTTAACTCAAATTCCCTAAGAAGCCCATCCAAAAGTCAAGCCCCAAACCAAAACAAAAAAACCCCAAACAACTGGTGATTTTACTGTCAACATTCTAAGCAAAAACTATTTCTTAGGATATTCTGAGAAAAATAAAGCCTTAATTAAAACACCTTCAAACTTTTATGTTAAAAGTAAAGGTAAGTGGCAGTACTGTGACAGAAGCTGTAAATACATGTGTACACAGAAATACATTTCCCTCTACTTTAAATGTTGAAATCTCAATGCAAACACTGCATGTACACTACATGCAATTTAGCTGAGTCAAATCCTGTGTACTGCCTTAGAAACTACGATGTCAAAATGAGCTGAGATCACAGGGACTTGGTAGAATTGCAGCCATTATTTCCCAGTTCCCTGTTTTATGGCATTAAACATATGGTTCCAAGAACAATTATATTTCTGACTAGTGAGGTGCTATGAGGCTATTCCTGAAAGATGCAGCAGAAGTGCAAAGTTTATTTAACTAGGTCCAGAGACCTTTCTCTTTTTTTCTTTATTTTTTTTAATTGTTAAAAATATAGAAGAAAAACTACTTAAATACTTGGATAAATCCTTGCCTTGTTTTTTGTTTTGTTTTTTTTTTATTTCCCTCTGGAAATACATACTCCATTATGCATTTGCAATACTTAATTAGGATGTGGGTATAGTTAATTGCAATTTAGATTCCAGCTTGTAAGTAACTTATAAACTCATATGAAATGAATAAGAGCTGATTTTACTAATCAAAATTAAACCCTTAAATCAAGTTTCCAAGAATTAAGAGTAAACAAGTTTCATTATTGAAATTGTATACTTTAAATACAAAGTTTCAGTACAGTTTTAGCTGAAAAACTAAAATCACTTTAATAGTGACAACATGCCATACAAAAATACGTGGTTTTTTTCTATTTTGTGTTTACTTAACATGAAACAGAAAAAGTGAATGAGATATCAAAAACTTCTGTATCCTCCACTGTAATCTTGCTTCTGCATTTGATGCAGTAAATACCTGAACAGCTAGATTTTCTCTTTACAGAAAAACAAAGAACACGAAATTTATGCCTAATAAAATGATGACCATAAAATACTTTTCTGCCTCTATTTTATTTGCCAAAGAAATACATTTGTGCCAGACTGCATAAAGATCTACGGGCTTTTAAAACTTATCACTCAGTTTCTTTCTGTGCCACACAGAATTTGTGAGAAAGGAGGCTAAGTGAACTGAAAAAAGGTGGAAGTGAAAAAAGGCAAGAGAGAATTGACGCAGGAACGCCACGATGAGACACAACAGAGATGACCGAGCCAGAGCGAGAGGAGGAAAAGAGGAGTTCACTTTTTTGATTTCACTTTATATACATTTCACAGGAATGGACCACATTGGAAGACAGAGGTTCAACCTCTTCAATTCCACTGGTCTGAGAAGGTGTCTATCAATTGTCCCTCCTAACTGGAGGAATGTAAACAATAGTATTGTTTATAGAAAGTGTGTGAGAATCTGACTCCTAAGTATGTAAACAATCAGAAGGCTAAAAGAACAGAAAAGAACAGGGCGACAGAGAATCCCTTCCAATATCTTAAAGCCAGTACTACGTGGCAGCTGCTAAGTGACTGCAGAGGGTGAACATGACTGTGCCAGCCCCATCCCAAAACACCCAGCAAGAAACCATTGGTAACAGCCACACAATTCCCCAGGAGGATCCTGCAGAGAAGAGGAATGGGCTCACAGTGGATGAATCACCAGCTCACGAGGCTGTTCAGGCCAGGGGAGGCAGCAGCTGCACTGTCACAGGCACTGCTGCTGCTGCCACCACCAAATCTAGCCCACGGGCAGGTGTCCTTTAGGCACCAAAGGCAGACTTTTCTGGATAGAGCCATGGAAAAAAACCACATGATTGTAAATTTAGTAAGAGCTATAAAAAAATCACCTCACTGAACTTTTGGAAAGATTCAAAGCAAGCACTTAGGCAAGAGCAGAGAAACCTGCAGAGTCTCTTTTCTTTGTTAAAACTACCATGGCACTTCAGTCCCAGGCCCCAGTGATGAGTGTGTAAGGAGCACCTTCCCTTGCTAGTACCCTGCTAAGGTCAAGAACTACTCGTACAGTGAGGTGATACTAACTTGGATTGAAGGTGAACAACAATTGGGCCCATTATTCATCTTGCTTGTAGATGGCACCAAAAAAAAAAAGTTTTTTTAAGGTGTATGGGTGCCCCAGGTACAAGATTTCATTCTGTTCAGTGGGTGGCATAAGGAGGGATTTCTGCTATTGCAGAAGTGAGCTGCTCTACAGGGCAGGAACACAAATGGTATGAACATATTATAGCTTTCCTCATGGTTTAGTCAAGGAAGAATTAAAAGCATTTCACTTAGAAGCAATTTTTTTTGTTCCTATCAAAAGAATGAGTTATTCAGAGCAAGAGTTCTAAATCTCTTCTGCCAAACATATGGACACAATATGAGCCACACAGCAAAACATGCATCCCTGACATTATTACCTGACAAAGTAATGTAATTTACCTGACAAAGCAGTGTAATTTAAAAAGTCTAAACGCGTTTGTGTAAATTTCACTAACAAAAAACCACAATAACCATGACATACTCCAAACTACAAACCCCTCACATATTAATGAAGTGCTCTGAAGCTAACATGACAAACATTTGCTCTTACAATCTGTTTCTTACCCATTATATTTGCTGGCAGCTTTCTAATTATAATTGGCAAAGATAATCCATTTTAAAAATACTTCCTGATTGTAAATAAAAAGCTGAGAATTAGCATGTCATTTAATTTATGGTCTAGAAATAAAAGAGCAGTCCTATTGAAATGAATGGATTAAACTCAATATCTCCAGGTGTTTCAAGATGTTCATGGAATTGTGAAAAAAATCCATTTGATCTTTTTCAGCTTTTTTGTACAAGAAAGAAAACTAGAAACGGGTTGTGAGTATTTTTTATCATTTCTTATCATGGACAAGGCCTCTGTTGATAATCACTGGTGAAAACCACAAGCACTCTGGCATGATGTTAAGTACCTTTCTGTTCCTACAGTCATTTGTACAAAACATTACCCAAAATCAGAATCTTTATGGATCACTAATGAATTGACAGCACTCAGATCCCTGACTTTGCTACCCTTACCAAATTTCAAATGGCATAACATCCCCACTTAATGTCATGGCGTTTTACCTAGATACTGCACGTTTTCTTTTCTTTTTTCTTTTTTTAAGTCCATTAGAAAATAGTGCTTTGTGGTGAAAAGAGTTGGCATAATGCATTGCAAGAGTATTGCAGCTTAGAGTTTGGTAGAACAATTTATATGCAGATATTTTGAAATCACTCCAGAGAAATGTGCTACTGCATTTCTTTAATTGAAAATGAAAACGAGCACAGGAACTGGTAACTGAAGAAACTCTCAAACCTTCAAACCTGTATTACCTCCTTCTGTAAATTAGATTTTGTTTTCCCTTCTAAGGAAAACACATAATACTTATAAGAATGAGATTCTGCATATAATTATAATAAGAAAAAAGATTTTTTTCCTCTGTTCCATTACTTCTCCCCCTCTTCCCCATACAGGTATAAACCAAACATCAGCAAAGACTTTCTTCAGAGTCTTAAAAAATGGAGAAGCAGAAAACATTTTATTCCTGTCCCCATAACACTGGACAAAATATAGGAGGTGATAAAATAGGATTTCTAAGATGCTGGCGATGCCAGCCACTTTGCAGGATTACAGAAAAGGCAAAGCAACTACGGAGTTTGATATTGATCAATTTAATGGTTGCAACAAGAAATTGCTCTCCCTATGTAATGCCTTGCATGAGATTAAACTCACTGCGACCTCTTCTGCATTACCCTTTTGTTTCTTGTGCACAGCACAAATATCTAATAATTTATGGCATTGAAAGATACATGGCCAAAGAACACTTAAATTATAGTTAAAAGAAAAACAGTGAGAAATGCTAGGGTAATTATGCTTTCTGCATATTCATCATGTTTCCCTCATGGATGTTTAATGATCATAGTGATTCATTTATTATTCTGTTTCTCTTTAGAATATTTTTATTGAAATGCTATGTAATGTAGGCTTTTTTTTTTTTTTTTTTCCTCATTTACTGTTATGGAGGCCAAGGACAATCCAATTTATATAGTTATATGTATCCATTTGTATGATCCAAATAGTTCTAAATGAACAACAACAGAAATGTTTCTCTATTAAATCTCAAATCTTTACAAATCCACCTATGAAAAATGAATTCAACAGCAAGTTTGCCAAACCTTTTGCCCAAACCTCACACTTTCATTACATAAAGTGCACTGGAAAATACTGAGCTTTCTGTGCTGCATTCCCTTCCATATGCTCACTAGTTCAATTTAAGAAGTATGAAAGATTATGGTTTGCTTTTTTCCCAGCTGCCCCAAGATTTTACAGATAAAGATTTTCATTGAATCTTACTGTGTCTACAGACTCCAGAAATTCCAAATAATCTATAATTGGCAGTAAGAAAAAAAAAAAACAGACAGGAGGCAAAAAGGATTAAATAAAATCACATCAACAGAGGCAGCAACATTTCACAAATCTGACTTAGACAGCAAGATAATTCAAGAGAAGTGACAGGGTAAATCATGTGTGTAAGTTTACTTCAATCAAATATCCACCACAGCCCAGGAAACACACACCTTGATAAACCTGGGCAATCATAAACCCTCCTTCCAGCTAAGCAGGATAGCTGACCCTTTCCAAAACACCCCAAACCAGACTGCCTCTGCCTGAACTCACAGGGCAGAGAAGGTTGTGCAGTGGCTTTTTGATCGTTTTTTGGCCTCATCACCAGATTAAATACAACCCCAGAAAGGGCAGATGTGCCAACTGTTCGCAAATGGGGTGGGGAGAACAAACTGGGCTCCAAAGTCACCACACCAGAGACCTTCCATTGAGCCACTTCTCTCTACTCCTGTAAATACAAGCTACCTCGGGTGTCAGGAACTGAACAAAAGTGCTTCTTCCCTGAAAATACAGACATCTTGTATCATTTTGACACTCTCCTTACAGATTACTTGCTACCTATAGTACTTTCTCCTGCCTTCTCAGGTGCAGGTCCCTAATTTTTTTAAAAAACTATAGCCTGTGTGCAATAAAACTGCAGAGTGCAGTTGGTTCTTTTTTTCTTATTTTCCCCAAATACTCAACTGCATCTTCATCTGCAGCTATGCCACTTTTTGAATATTTAACACTTCTCATTCAAGGACACAGACAAAAAGCTATCAAAATGAAGTAAAGTTATAAATTCATAAATTGTCTAAAATAAGTGTTCTTATTCAGAATTCAAGTTACCTGATTTCAATTAGCATTTATTTCCCTTTCAAAATTAATTTTTAAAACTTCTCATTTTTCAGCCACCAATCATTGGATCATACTTTTATTATCCTTTTTCTGCAATACCATAAAATGAACAATTGGCATCTTAAATCTTCCCTCTGAACACAGAAGTCTTGTAAATACAGTCAGTTGCTCTCAAATGATAAAGTTTTTGAGACTTATTGCAACTGTTCCTTCTACTCATACCGTGCTTTACATAAAATACAACTCAATGAAAAAATGTTGGCATAATTAAAAAGAAAAAAAAAAAAGAAAATTAAGACAGTTTCTCCCTCTTTCCTAGCTTTTCTTTCTATATAAATAACCATCATTAAAACTTATTGACTGTTCTCTTGAATTGTCTTACTCATGTAATAATTCCAAACTAGGAACTTTTTTGTGTCAGTACTGTTTTTCTCTCTTCTTTAAACTGTCTGAAATTAAGTAATAGACAAAGATTTAAAAGGTATTTAAAGCCAAGAGTACTCTCCAGCCTCATCATAACAAAGCAAATGAAGTTCAGAATCAGCTATTTTCTGCTTTATCTCCCACAGCTCTCTGATTTATCTAGATACTGCTGAAAACAATGATGTTTAGATCAGTAAGAAATAAAACATGTAGGAAACTGCCAAGGTCAGTCTTCTTTCCAGACTGTGAAGCTAATGAAACCTTCAAGATTTTTTTAAAAAATAAATCCTACTAGTTACATGTGCCATCATTCTCTTTCAAGACACGAGAATCAAGACATTGCTTTAGCAGCATGTATCATGTTGAAAGGAAGGAAAAATTACTGGAAAAGTCTTATTTGAGATGCAGTAGTTAATTCTGTTGATTTCATTGAAGCCATCCTGAAAAAAAAAGAGTGGTCTCTGCTACTATAAAGACCTCAACCCTTGAAGAACTTGCCCTACACTTCTGCCCCCCTACCAAACTTTCTGTGGAAGACCATTAAAAACAATTTTTTGGAGATGCTGGGGTTTGTTTCTGAGCCCCAGCTGGCTTCATTCCACAATCCAGCTCTAGAGCCATGAACACACTACCACGGGAGCAAGGCCACTGTACCAGGGGATACTTTGCCACCAAGCTTGAAGGATTCCACCTAGTGCAAATACTGGAAAGATTTTTTTCTGAACTAGCAATTAAAAAAGTTTTAAAAAGATTAAATTTGAAAGATTTTTCCAAAACTGAACTTTTGCTGAGGTAGGGTAAGACAGAGCCTCAGAAACTCAGGAGAATGTATGAGACAAGAAAAAAACAAAAACATACATATGAAATATTCAATAAAATCTTTGCTTTGCTCAGCACAGATCAGAAGTTATGTCTTCATTTCTTCCACCTGTTCCTGTCTCTGTTCCCCAGCTCTGAATGAACTGGTGAGCTCCAGAAACCCTCTGAGGCCAGCTCCTGCCCCAGCTCCAGCTATGGACTCTGATAGGGCAGAACAGGAACAGGAATCTTTCAACGCCCACCAAGGATATAACCACAAGAAAAACTGACAGGTTTAGGATGGTTTTCCTCTGGCTTTCTAGTGTAGTTTGCCACTTCAGCATTTTCCTTGAATTACTGCTGCAGATGTGATCATTTTAACAGCACTTCTGCCCGAGTCTGAGCAGGGAATGTGCCTCCACATCAAACTTCTGCCTCTCTTCTTCCATTGGAAGGGAGGCAGGAACCTCTTCTCCAGTGTGTCACAGTTTTTGTTGCCTCTTGCAAAACTTTTGAGCAGAAGCACAAATGCACTTATAGAGAATTCAAGGATGTTCATAGCAGGTTTTTGCTGCTTCTGGTTACCTACTCAGAGCCTTTAAAGAAATTAATCTTCATATGACAGTTTAAAAACAACTGTCACATCTCAAGAATACTAACGGGTTTGATGGACAGATTTATTGCTACCTGCTTTTCAAAGCTCTCAAGTACTTGTAAATTGTTTGAAGCACAAAATGTGGCTCTCAGAGTTATGAGCAATATGCAATAGTAGAAAATCCTCACTCACGTTCTTTTAAAATGAGCTATCTTCAGGTCCAATTCACAGTCATCCTACAGACTTAAAACCCCTACTCTTTTCCCAAACCCAAACTGTAAACATTTTAAATACATATTTCCTTCAGCCTAAAATGAACCACTCTAAGTCTTGCTTATACACTGTACCTTGTTAAAATTTCATTTACCTTTCGAACAAAGACCTACCCTCCTCTCAAAGCTGCAATATCTGACCTTAAAAGAACACGCAAACAAAATAAACACTGGCAGAGTAAGAAAAGCACAGTTAGGGATTGCTCTTTGTAGAACACATCAAGATCTCCACACCTCTGTAACTTAGGTATTCCATATTATTTTCAAATAAAGTAAAACAAGTATCTCAACCATCCCTCTTAGCAATCAAGGTATTTGTAACACTTTTTTATATATTTGTATCTGAGTAAAATTTATCTTAATATCAATTACTATAAAAACTTATATAAAGAAGATGACAAAAGGACAGTCAAGGCATGCATATTAAAGAAATTTTGCACAAACTGATGAATGGGCTCAATAGATATAAGTCACTGCTGTTCTGCTCTAGGTTACACACTTTATAATTTTAAATACATTATTTATTCAGGTTTTTTCCCTCTACAGTTTATACTCTGAATGACACACACACACAAGGAAACAGTCCAGTTTGAACACTGACAGTTTATTACACTGGAGTGCCTCTGCTGTTTCTTATGTGAGTGAGGTTTTTAATTAGGGTTTGTTAGTGACTTGTTTTTATGTATTTCTAAATTATGCAGCACATTAAATAACAAACCTGACTTTATAGCATAGGCAGCAGAACACTACATAGAGAAACTCTCAATAGCATTTCTGGCAACTTCTTAGTACCTATGTATTTTTGCTAGGTTATGGTGATAACCTGTTATACTTTAGAAAAAAAGAATCAAGGGAAACTTACTTGATATAATAGGGTACTTTGTTATGTGAAACAGATCTCTGCCATGGAAACTGTACTGAAGCTGAGAAAATAAAGAGAAGATTGTTATTAGAAAGCACCTGTCATATTAAAAAATCGATTGTTTATTTATTTTACAATTAATATGGTTATAATACATTAAATGGAAACAATATTTCCCAGACAACTTTCAGTAATTAGAAAAACAGCACAAGAAAATTATGGCAATCTATCAGGATGATTGCAGGCATCTATTTGATGCCATGCTGGAAATAAAACAAATGTGATGATTCTACTTCAAAGAAGGATGATAAATTCTGAGCAAGCAAGCTACCCATTTAGGGAAACTGCAGACACTTGTTTTCCTACCTCTATAGGACTATTATCAGTTTATGCTTTTAAAATAGATGAATTCACTAGTAAGAACAATGGTCTGCACAGAACAAGAAACAGAAATATCAACCTTGTTTTTATTAGTCACAACTCTCAGTTCCTATTTGCAACTCAAATTAGTATTGATTAACACTGAATGGCCAAGAAAACAACAAATAAAACATGTCTTTGCACTCCTTGCTAAAGAACCGCAATCTTTGCAGAATTTATGCAGATCAGATATCATCCACAATACCAGGAAGCCTTCTGCACACTAAGTTGAAAAAGGCATGAAGTCATGCAACTCTGTTAATGTAAAGATGCCAAGGGATAAAAGGTAAAAAGGGTCAACAGAACTGTTGGTGCTCAACTTAAAAAAGAGTTATTTACTGAAAACCATAGGTACACAGAAATTACCTGACTAGTGCCTGGTTAATTAGGGTTTTAGCATGGAAAAAACTCCTTGCACTAGATTGCCAGTGGAAGCTGAGATTGAAAGAACAGGCAGGAATAAGGGATGACCACAATGAGATGAATTTACATGGCACACATCAGTGCTTCTGCAGGGAGTGCCTGCTCTTGGGTCCTAACAGCCCCCCTTTAGAACCCTGGTAAAATGAGTGAGACACAGCTTTGATCCACACTGGATCTCAAGTAATTAAACTCTCGATTAATGTAATTTTCTGCAAGCTTGGCCCACTTTAGGATTCATCCCTCTCTGGAAAAAAAAAAAATAAAATCCACTTGAAAGTAACTCTCTCCTCTTCCCTAAAGACCTCTCAAAACTGCAGTGAAGCCTTACAAGCTGCATAAGCCCCACAGGCTGCTGCAGCTACAGACAGAGATAAATCTTGCCCTTCTACCAGCTGGCTGGTGCCCAAGGGTTTCATAGCTGTGACCTCTTCCTAAACCACAAAAAATATCACGGTTTATAATTCAAGAAATATTCATTCATAATCTGAAAGACAGATTAACTGGGAAGAATATTTGGGAAATTACAGGAGTAAAGTAAACTACTTTCTTTACTGGAAAAAATAGAGAAAATACCATCTTTATTTGAAGATGTAGGTAAAGAAAAAATATAGTAAAGTCTAAAAGCTCAAACAGACGTAGTTTGCTAAAAAGTAATCCTTAGGCCTTCATAAACCTGAAAAAAAAAAATAAAATCACTGATAGGTGAAGGTGGTCATCAGCTTTAGAGTTTAATTCTCTAGTGCTGCAATTTGGCAGATATGGTGGCTCCTGTTCTAGTATGTAAATTATGTCAGCTAAGTAAGAATTTGCTTAACTACAATTTATTTGTGACAGATATTCTGCACTGACATAAATACGAACCAAACAAGGTAATCAATTACATTACTAATTATTAGGGAACAAGTCATAGTCTATTTATTTGGGAACAACCTTTGTAAAACATTGCCAGCTCTCTGCTGTATGAAAGTCTTAAAAATAAGATTACTCTTCTCCTTTAAAAATCACTGATGAAAACTGAACACAGCAGTTATCAAGTTGGCATTCACTAGCAGGCCAGCAGATATTAGTATGCCTGAGAGATGCTTTGAGCAGGCAGCTGGAGACAAGCAGTTTGTTGGGGAACATGTGGGTGGAGTCAGTGCTCTGTGGTTCTTCATGGATTCATCCCAGAAAGCATACAAGAAACGCAACAGAGAGTAGTGGATCATCAGCCTTGGAAAATAAATTAACTACAGAAAAATCAAGTTACTATTTCTAAGGGCAGGAGGTGGCAAAAAGCAATCTTTCTGCAAAGAATAATGGATTATAAGGATTCTTCACTTTTATCTGTGTTAGGGATGCATAAAATCTACTATCAGTAACTAACTTGAAAAGTGCTTACCTTCCTTCTCAAAAGCACTGAAAAACAATTCCCCAGTGAAGGGAGGGGACAAAGAGCTCAGCAAAAAGAGGGATTGTAGATTGCAGTGGCCAACTAGTACAGCTTTACCTCAGACTCCTAACACAGAACATTTTTTATGAAGGGCTAATATATTTTTTGGTGGTCTTCAAAAGTATTTTGAAGCTCTTTCATAGTGATGGTCTGCATGAATCCATGCAGTTGGTGTTCCAAGAAGTCAAACAGTAGTGTCAAATGCTGCACTGTGTCTTTTCAGTAAAGAAACATTTCTAGCGACTGCAGAGATGAAATCACTGGACTAACAGGGCTGGAAGCAGGGTGCTGGATAATCTCATCCAGGCTCCCTTTCCCATAAAAGGTTGGACTATGTGATCTTTTGAGGACAGTTCCTTTCAAACGTGGCTATTCCATCATTCTGTGAATCTGATGATCAGGCAGAAACAGGTGTCTTGCTAGCAAAAAATCATGATTAAATGATTACTGGGATCTAGCCAGTTAAAAATGGTGTGATGGCAAGTTATGGTTCCTTCTTAGTATTTGGAGGAAGAGTAACAGGTAGGTGAGGTAAACTGAAAATACCTGCTGTCAGATAAGCACAGATGAAAGCCTGCCCTCTAATTCAGAAGTGCAACTTTGGAAATTTAGATTTGCAAAAGACATACATATATAGTCAATCTCAGTCTTAGGAGGTTGGGTTTGGATCATTTTATTCAGACTACTACTCTACTTGTTCCCCACAGCTAGAAGTCACTTATTGCTGCTAAAAAGGTTTGAAAATTTTGCTTTGAGGATATAGTCTTTCAACCTGTCAGGATAAAGCATTCAACTTTCCAGATTTAATGATTTTTCTATTATTATTTTACTTTTGAAGTTACTGTCTCTAACTTACATTTACCAGACATTATATAAAGTTGTAGGTATAAGTTCTTTAACTCTGTCTTCTTAAAGCTCTAGAAGAGGTTTGGTTGTTGGGGTTTTTTTGTTGTTTTGCTTGTGTAGTTGTAGTTGGTGTGGGGAAAGAGGTTGTTTTTAACAAATGGTTTAAATAAATAATTATATATCATTTGTTTTTCAAAAAACGTGTTTGCTGTAATTGTGGCATCTACCAACATGGAAACCATCCTGGAAAGTTCCCCTTTTTCACTTTGGTATGTAACAGAAACTGAATGTCTCCTTAAGCCTGAACAATATTCCCTAAACACAGCTGAGGAATGCTGATAAGGCACAGCAGAGTCTCTGTGGACACAATTCCACAAATGCTTTAACCAGCAACAAAGCCAGTTCACCACTCAGACTTGTGAACACGGGGTTTTATTGTGGCATGTTGTAAGCCAATTCAAGGAAATGATCCAGGCCAAGACAACAAAAACCAGCCAACCCTTCCTGGCAAATTTTACACGTGGCCTCTTCCATTGATTCTCCCTCAACTAGAATAAGAGAGCTAGATTCTGAGGAACAACTTCTACATTGCTTCCTAATCTGTTTTATTTACATAGACTGGACTGACCAGTCTTACAAACAGTTCATGTGGCATTCTTCAGCAGTGCCAAGGTAGCACTCTATCTATAATATTTTCAACAAATTATTATACAGGTGTACTGACCAGCTTACAAGTTTGAGACTACAAGAGCTACAAAACCACTGTGGCAACAGTAGGCAATATTTCTAATAGGGCTTTTAAAAAGAAATAAATCATATACTTTCAAAGTTCTTTGTTTGTTATGCCAAATTTAAAAAAAAGGACAGAATGGCTCCAGGAATTGCTGGTTTGCATAAGAGCTGTAATATTTTATATATACTGCATTTGGTTTACTGAAAAACAAACCATCAGTTCAAAATAAGAACATGGTTGTAACATAAGTCAAGTAAAGAAAATCAAGATTTATTTAACAATTTAAATTATATTAGCAGTTTAGCTATACAGTGATATACACTACTTCAGAATCTCTGGGAAAGAGCTGCTCACTTTTATGCTGACTTCTCAGCTCCTGCAGTAATGTTATCTTTTTAATAGAAGCTCTCAGTTAAAAACCAGAGAGGTGATTTGGTTAAAATTCTGTCTCATTAGCTCTGATGATGGCAGGTAGGCTGGAACATCAGGAGACAAGCACAGACCTTGACACCACAATCTATCTATGTGTAACAATTATATGAACTCAGCTTTTTCCCTCTTAGCAGATTATAGGCTTACACACCTAAAATTTTTATTAAAAAGATGCAAGGATAGGTCCTGAGGAAATGATTCATGTTTGCTTTTCCCAGCCCTTTACTTGAAGTTCCAGGAATGTGTGACACAAAATCTTTAAAAAAAAAAAAAAAAAGAAAAAGAAAAATCCAGGAAGGTCTTCCTTTATGCCATCCCAGCAAGTGTCCCAGCAATGGTTTGCTTGCCATTTCAAGCAAAAAGAAATGGAAGAAAGAGTTGGCAAAGGATGAAAAGATGTGGTCATGTCCATGCAAAGATTCTGGAACAGTCACTGATCAGACATTGCAGCAGAGAACAAAGAATAAAGCAATGAGGGCACAACCATCTCAGAAAGATACAGCAGGAAGCACACCAGTCAAAATGTCAATGAAGTTACAAAGATGGAACATCCCTACAAAAACAAGGAGGTAGATAATGTCATGGAAGAGGGATTTCCTCAAGCCATAGGGCAACTGGAGTAAAGATCAGTCAGTGTTTGAGAAAGCCATCATATCTTACACGTATCAATTAATTTAAGGAACTTACTGGAAAGGAAATGCTGTGATGCAGGTCCAAAATCTCGGTGTGCCTCCTGCAACTGCTTAAGGCGATCCTCTACAGACACCTGCACATAAACACACACACTCAAAGGCTACATTGCATGCACTTTGCAACACCAAGGTCATGGTAAGAAAATCATTTGTTTACATTTCTTTTGGTGAAATCAATTTGTGCGACACATCAATCATTTGACATCCACCTATTTAAGGCTACATATTTCTCTTTCATCTTCTTAAAGAGAATCATGTTTCTGTCTTGCAGTGCTCTCATGTGAGAACTGTAGATCAATAACAAACAACAGTTGTTTCATGGTGACTACAGCCAACTGCTCAAGTTTCTGACCTCCTCCCAACCCTTCTGTTGTCCAAATTCCCATAGTCAGCAGGTCTCAGTTTGATTGCATTGATCTCACAGCTGCCTTTCCAGCACAGAACCTTTTGGAAGATAGTGCTTCACTGGCTGACATGACTCCCCTCAGTTTAATTGAAACTGCAGTAGCACTCCCAGCAGTACTTTGGTTAACTAAATTTGAGAGGACACACAACATCCATCCACCCCCCAAAAAAATCCCAAAACCTGCAAACAAAAAATAAGAAAAGAAACCCCTCTCCCAAACGATATTAGGGAAAAAAATGTCTGATATGACACAATAACAGCTTTCACTCTCAGGATTTCTTGTTCAGAACTAGTGGCCAAGAAACTGGTGCCCAGGTTTTGAAAATTATTCTCCCCACCCTCACTAGAGATGTGATAAGCATTTCATACTAAAATGAACACAAAAAAAAAAAAACCTTCAAAAATTCATAAATGAACTTTTAACTGATGTAAAAAACTTCACTAAATCATTCACTGTGAAACTATATATGAGTTTCAGCTGTAATCAGGCACGTTGATTTACCTTTCCCAGACCATTTAAGCACAATAATCACAGCTAAGCAATATGAATCTCTTAGCATATCTTCTCCAGCTTTTTATGTTAAATTGCCATTGCTTATATCTTGTTAAAGCTCAACTAATACTTAAATCACTTTAAGTGAAATTTCCTACAGAAACCGAACATTCAAAGACAAAACAAAACAGCTTTCACACAAGTTGGAAACAAACCAGAAATTTTTACACCAGGTTTTAGTGACACAGATTTATGCAATAAAATCTACTGCTACAAAAACCATGCTACATACCAAAAAACCCACACAGCAATAGTTCCAACTATTGCCTAGACTTTAATGAAGTTTTCTGTTTGAATAAGCTGCTGAAATAGATTGAAAGGAAAAGCTTTTGGCCAAGCTACAGCAGGAAATGTAGCTCCTTTTGTTGCATTGGTACTAACAGAATAACACCTTAGTGACAGAAGTAATGAACAAAGGGTAACAAGCAAATCTTTTAAGAAAACAGAGAGTGAGAAATGTCCCTCCCCACACACCTACTGTAAACATTCAGGAGAATACCTGTAAAAGTTTCCACCGCATATTAAGATCATCCAGCTGACGAGACATCTTTAAAGATGGATAAAGGTCGAGTGGAGACAGCTGGCTGGACAAATCATTCACTGTTTTAACTTTTAAGTTGATGGGAGCAATTTCTTCTCTAAAAGCCTAAAAGGGTAAGGAACATACACTTATGTTTAATTGACAGCTGGGCAGCACAAAAGCCACTGTAAACTCCACATGGTGCTGACCTGGCCAGTGTGGTAGTTTATGCTAAATGACTGCACACAAGTCAGCTCTCAGCAAAGAAACTTCACTCACTTCAATATTCTTATTGCATCACTCATATGCACCTTTAAGGAAAAACAGTATGAAGCTTACTGAAATGCCCATAAGCTAATCGCACCTCTAAAATTTTTTTTTTTTTTTTTTTTTTTTTTTTTTTTTTTTTTTTTTTTTTTTTTTTGTGGTGATGTATGGCTTCAGAGCTTTTCTTTGCAAAAGGAAATACACAATGTTACGTTAGGGGCTTTAGCAGCATACAGCCTGCCAAGTGCTCTTAAGAAGAAGTTTGTTCAGTAGCTATAGTTTTCAAGTATTAAGCAGCTGACAAAAATTCAATTTAAAAACTATTATTGAACTAGCAAAGCATGAAGGAATGTATCTTCTAAGGAAAAGGAGTACAATGTTTTACCCAATTAGAACCAGAGAGTAAAGCTACTACAGTGACTAAAAAGAAGTAAAAGGTTTATTGAATCAAATCAAACTAAATATAGTATTAAGACAAAATTGATGCAAGTTTTAGTTACAGTTAAAAAGATGCCTCAAATGTCTTTCTTGCTGTGAACAGTTAAGCGTTCAATCCTATAAACAGCTTAATTAAACATCATGAAACAAGCCCAAAACAGCTGTAAAGAAATTTTCTTTGGACAGTTCAATTATTTACCTCCCTTCAAAAACTACTCTCATCAGGCCAAGGAACAGAAGGAACATACTGTCAGGAAAGAAACACTGGGCTTCTGGACAGTCAGTAGCCCCTTGCTGCTTCAGCAAATGTTTCAGTTTCTCCACAGCTATGAAAATCTGAAAAACTTTGCTTTCATCTGCTTTACAGAACAAGCCATTAGGATATGACAAATAACTTTGTAGCATGAGATCAAGGAGCTATTCGGCATTAGCATCTGATTTCTTGCTTTAGTATCTATATTAAAATATAAGAAAAGGAGGAAGAGATTTATTACTCTTCACATCAACAGTAGTCTGAATATTAACTCAGTTTTGACTGCCTTTGTTTTAAAGATTTCCGTTCCATTAACCTTGAAAGTAACAATATAATTTGGAGAATGAGGATGCCTACATTGCTATATGTGAAATAATGTAGCCCTATGAAATCACAGACTTTGTATACATAGAGAGAATATCTACAGAAACCTGGTTGCAGACCCTTTTATTCTCCTAACACCAGCATTCTATGCTGAAGACATGGATGGTCAGGTACACAACTCCAGGATCTTCTAATTCTTTGCCACATTAATTCTTAAGCTTAAAAACTGAAAATCTGTGTTTGTGAAACAGAAGCTTGGCAGTAAATGCTGAATTTGCCCCAAACACCAATCTTCTCTACCTACATGTGTGTACCTACACGTTCTCCTGGAATCCATGATATTCACAGCACTGCACTGTTTCCAGTCAGCTTTTCTGGACAATGCTAATTGTCAGAACATACTCTTTCTTGGGGAGCTCTGCATTACCAGGTCCCTACCCAATCCATGAAGTTAGGCAGATGACTACAACCCAACAAGAGCAGCCATGCCTTGGGATGCTGAGCCCCATGGAACCCAGGCAGCAAGAACTGGTTTTCCCACAACAACATTACAGGGCAGTATGTTCTTCAGTTTGAAATAATCCTGAGAAGCCAGGCTAAAGTAAAAGCAAATGCAAATAATCACTCATACAAACAAAAACAGACAATAGACATGTTAAGTTTGTGAAAGTTAAGGAACTGAAATTATAGCTATGTATATATTTGTGTATGATTAAAAAAGCTCTAAATGTTTTTCTAAGAACAAAGTTACTCTTGATGGCCAAACAGGTCTATGTGCATATGTAATTCCAGCCAACACTGGGAATGTGGCCCAGCATTGGACTTTGAGACTTCAGATTCCATCTTTAAAGACTTTATACTGCACATGAGAATTTCAGGATTCAGTGTATAAATATCTAATATGACTAGAACGGAGAGGTCTGACAAACTAAATATTTTCCAGGAGTTCACACTTACCATGGTTTTCTCAATGTGATCTGGTAATGAATCTATGAGCAAGTCTCCTACAGGTTTCCAGCCATTCCTCACATTTTCAGCCTCCTTCAAATCAGCATCAAGGTCATCCATGGCACACTGAAGGTCTTTCAGTTTTTCTAATGCTTTGTCCACTTGCTTCTGCCAGATACTGGCACTGGCATTTAGGTTCTCCCATTTCTCTTTCACCTCCGATGACTGCTTACGCATAGCTTTGGCAATCTTCAAGGCTTTCTCCTCAGGGGTCAATTCTGCAGAGGGAAAGAACAGTTACACTGTTTATTTCTTATTTTTGTCTGGTTAAACAGTTAGGCATCCTGAAATACACACTCAAGACAGTCAGTAAGTCCAGTGTCAACTGATAACTTATTTCAGTGGGTATAAGGCAGAAGAAAGTCCACCTTGCCATAACTGAAATAAACCTCAATCACTCCTCCTGACAACACAGATCTTGATCAGAAGGCAGGAAACTACTCCTGACTTCCATATATTATGATACTCACAAAGTAAAAGCGGCTTACTGCTGATTTGCTACTTTTGGAGGCACAGGGAAAGGAAATATAAAATCTTTCTTCCTTCCTGGAAATTTCAGAAGGCAATCTTTGGATCATTTCACATAGAAAGAGTAAGGACAGTGCTTTGTTCCCGGATCTCTTACCACCACCTTGGACTGTGCCACCAGGACATCTCTTCATATTCAGCAGCAAAACCCAAGTTATACTGAGTACCATGGAGGGCATGGTTCTGCAGCACTACATTGTTTTTTCTGTGTTAACACCAAAGTCCAAAAAGGTTGGTTTAAATAGCTTCTCCAAACCTACAAATGTTCTATGAAGCTATTGACTGAAAAAGAATCAAGCTTATGCTGTATGATTTCTCACAAATTTCAGGCTTATGCATCTAGATCCCCCACAACCCAGTAACCATGGAAAACCTTCAGTTTGAGACTGAGAAAGACCCAGACAGCCAGAAATTTAAAAAGAAAACACTAAAACATCCCCAGCAGGTCCTGCTGTATACTGCCCAAGGGGTCCTTGCTGAAAAAAACTCATGGGAAGCCTCCTTCATCAGGGAAGAGTTGCTTCAGTAATGACAAACAAACATAGCCAGTCTCAGAGGATTCCCCTTCTACATAAAAGCAAGCAGAGGAAACTGTAATGTAAAAAACAGAGAACAAAAGCAGGAGCAGAGACGTGACATGCACTGAAACTAAGCCAATTGGCCTTCTATTCAGGCCTATTTAAAAGCCCTGGAAAAGGTTTATCACAGTACTCTTGTGATTAAAATTCAAGTGTTGCCTATGAATAAATTATACACAATCATGCAAAGAGGAAAGTACCGTTTTTGTCAGAAGTCAGATGAGACATACAATCTTCCATTTACTGATAGACTGTCTTTAAAACCATTATAACTGACTGAGCTTGGAGTTGCTAATGTGGTGGATGAGGGTGAGGGGGCAACAGACAAAAACTGGTGTGTAAAAATTTTGCTTTACAAAGGCCAGATGAACGTCACAGTAAATGCACAGTTATGGTTTCAAAAATTACCCTACTATGTCACTTTTATGCAACTGTTGTCCCACAGTACCCGGTACAGAAAAGCATATTGTAAGTGATTAACACAAAATAATACATTGAAATACACTCCAATTTGTTGTTGAGAAGTTACTTTTTTCCAGATAAAAAAGTAACAGGGAGTTGTTTGGATCACAGCTAGAGTTTCTGCCCACCAATTCCACATATTTGTTCTGCTTTTTCTTTTAAAGTTTTGGGTTTTTTTTTTTTTTTTGTTTTGGTTTTTTTTTTTTTTTTCCAAATCTTGTTAGCCCATATTAGTCTTGATATATGCTAGACTGTGAATATTAAAAGAGTATTCAACAAGACAATCCAGGTGCCATCTGGGAAAACAAATAAACAAACAAGTATCAACCCACAATGCAATTATAATTTGTATTAAAATTGTTGATATAGGGAGGAGAGGGTGTTGCCCAGAAGCACAAGGACCTTGCTGGGAAGTGGTTATGTAGGAGAAACAGCAAACAAGGAACCAGAGCACAGTGGAAAGCAACAGTAATCAACAAGAGCCAACAGCACCAAGGGAAGGGAGACACCCAGCCTGCAGGTTGTGGTGCATGTTTTGACCTCAAAAGAGAGAACCATTTGAAAAAAGAGTTCAACTGAGTGGTACAAAAGACATTTTGAGCTTACCAAGTGTCTTAGGTTAATATTTCAGTACTTTTTTGGTGTCAGTGTCACAAGCTATCAGGAGAGCACTGCCTATGTGTACTCTGCATGCAAAAGCAGAGGTTATACCCAGGCTTAGGGACACTGCAGTGGCAAGAAGGTACTGCAGAACAGAAATTTGGAATGAAATGGCCGTGAAAAAAACCTGCAATGACTAGCTAGATGCAAAGAGATGTGAACTATGTACATGTAGCTCTGGGATACAGAGACATGGCAGTAACCTACAATTTGCAATACTGACACACCAGAACAGAGATGAAGACCAAAGCTCTGCTGGGATAAATTGCACCTTGTCTCTGGATTTACAGCATTTCACGGTAGAATAAACTGCATCATAGCACAGCACAGTTTTGGAATGATCTTTACCCCAAGTTCTGCAAAAAAAAAAAAAAAAAAAATTCTTGTTCTAAGTAAAACCCTCTTTCAGAAAAGAATTCTTTTACACAGAAAAGAACAGCTACAAATTTCTTATGTAAAGACAGCAAAGAAGTTGTTGTCATAAGTACTTTTGGAATGATTCACCTTTGAGAATAATAATATTGATAGATGAATGAATAGGAGGTCACTACAGACCAGTAACAAAGGGACTGTGAACAATCTAGAAGTCAAGCTGCACCTAAGGACCAAAGTTTAGGATTACAGGTTCTTTCACAGGCTGAGGTTTCCTATGATACAGCTATAGGTTGTGGGCAAACAAACCTCAGGAGTGAAAACTGCAAGGCTTATAAATGAGGATTAAGGGAGCACCCAGAGGTGGAACACTTTACATAAGGTAAGGCAATACTGACATTCATTAAAAGGGAACAGAAAATTGCAGATCTATTGGATGAAGCCTCCCTCCTCTGTTGGTATCTTGAACATGTGAATACAGGGGACACTATACCCAGAAACTGGACTAAGGAGAAGTTCCATATATGCAAAGCTGCAATCTACAATTTTGATCCAACATCATGCAGTCACATCATTCCTTATTTGTAATCAGAGCCAAAACCTACCAATTCTGCCCAAAAAAGTAGAATGTTGCAAGACCTGAGCAGGTCTAAGCTGGATTATTAGCCAGTTAAAAAGATCAGTTGCTTGGCAAAGAACATGTGGAAAGCTTTATAGTAAGAGCTGAAAATCTTGCAAAACTCCTTGGCTTTCCTTAAAGGTTTTGACACAGCAGATCCAATGAGTCTAACAGAGACTATAAGAAGAAAAGTGGCTGTAGCAATAAATGGATTGGATGTAGCACCTGGGGATAGGTTCAGGGATAGTTATGGTGATGCTGGGTTAGATGATCCTGAAAGTCTCTTCCAGGCTTGATGACTCAGTGATTAGAAGAGGGGAACAATAGCCTGACTTAGCTAAAACAAGGCAGTTTTACTCACAAAACAACTAGTCACTTATTTGGGCTTGGGAAAAACATTCCAGAATGATTGGGGTGATACAATTATCTCAACAGAATTGAAACCCAAAACATGTTTGAAGACCATTTGTCAAATCAGTGTTATTGTGCAAGGATATCTACGACATATTGCATTTGAAAAAATATTAATTCATTGCAAGACTGCTTTATTTTACAAAAGCTTTGTAAATCTTGCACTAAAAAGACATTTACTAGGGAAATAGAGCAAAACGTGCTTTTATGAGCTATAAAACATTCAGCATATATTCATTTAAAAGAAATATATCTTGTATAACTTCATGTTTTCCATCATGAAAGCCCAACATTAATGAGCAACACATTACTTTTTTTCAAGCAGAGATCACATTCTTCAAAGTACTGATTGCATAGCATAAAATTGCAACTCTCAAAGAAAGTGTCTTAACAGTAATATTTTTCTTCTATTATTTTGGAATTCATTTAACCAGCCTGTCATTAAAGAAACCAGCAGACAGAATTCCTTTTTGCTGTGAAAAAATTTTACACAGAAGTTGCTGCTCTTTTGTTCCTACTTAATATAAAGTCTTCTCAATCATCAGTTTGACTGGTGTCTTCCCACCTTTTTTTTTTTTTTTTTTTAAAGGTACTTATTACATTATCTTCACTTCAGCAGCTGCTCAGAGAGTAAGAACAGCCTATATTCACTGGACCATCTGTTTACCAGAGAGGACAGATATTAACTGACCTTGCAGTCAGGGGGAAAAAAAAAATACGCTTCTGCAGTGGAAAAAAAAAAAAAATCTCTATTTTAATATAATTTTTTTGTCACAAACAAAGCACTGAAAGCTCTGACAGTTTTTCTGTGTCTCTAGCAAAGACTGAGTGCCATAGAAGGAAAACTTTCAGGTCTGAATTTTCATCATATAGTTTCCTTGCATGATTACATATATGGATAATACCAGTGAAGAAAATTATTCATGCTTAAGAATTTATTTTAGACTCCTTAAACTATTTGGCTGTAGCAGTTTTCATTCTAAGTAACTGATTAATCCTTATTACGTAGCCTTGTACTAGTGATCTCTTTCCATCTTGCCAAAAATTACATTAATTTCCTTTCACTTCTGCTAAATTCTTAAGTAAATACACTGGAACTGGAGTTGATTTCCTGTTGCCTCCTTCTCACATGATGTCAAACATTGTCTCTTCCTTAGTTCAATCAATCTTTGCAGCAAAAAGCAATGGCTGACACAGCGCTGTGCTCATTACAAAAACTTTCAGAGCATTTGAATAGGCTATCATTGCATCGTTTAGCATTGCTGCAGAGAAAGCAGTGAAAGAGAACAGAAGTTCAAGAATAAGCAGCAGTTGGCTAAATGCTAAATGTAAACATGCTTCCACACCCAGAGAACATCCCATATTTCAAGTAAAACTGGGACACAACAGAGCCTACAGTTCAAAAATGAATATGACTAGGTTTATATCTCATGAATAAAAAGACCCAAAACAAAAAGACCCCTTTCCTTATACAAAGTAAGAAATAATCTCAAGAAACTGTGATTTCCAATTAATGCACATTTGAGTTAGTAAAAGTTTTGCTACTTCTATTGTAGAACCAGCCAAAAGCAATGTTCAAATCAAGACTGTACAGTGTTGAGTGTCAATATTTTTAGGGAACAGCCTGTCAGCTTGGAATCCATAACCACACTCCACCTTTATCAACGTGAACTTCATTGACATTAACAAGTTAACTTTAGTCAGCTACAGTGAACACCAGTGACCAAGAGGCTGAGAGAAAATAAAAAAATTAGCATCTTAAAAGCAAACTAAAGCCCACAACTGTCACTGAAAATGGTTAATCTGAGAGAAAAGTTGTGTGTGTCTGGCTATCTACTAGTTCAGAGATTAAGTTTTCTGGAGATCGGTGGCATGAGTTGTCAGATAAAATTTACTAGACTCACTCCTAGGTGAAAAGAACAGCTTATTATATATATATATATATATATATATATGAGCTCAGGCAGAATGATTCAAAGATGGCTTTTGGCCTGAAGGTCTATTAATCTACAGCAAGTGCAGGCCTGCTCTGCACAGGGTGTGAGCTCCACTGCCAGCAGCAGGAGCTTCCATGGGGTCTCTGGGAGAAGAGGCTGGGGCTGCCCTGTGCCAGGGACAGCAGACCCAACTCAACTCACCATGGGGGGCACACCTGAGACCCTCAGCCACGCTCAGAGAAGGTGTATTAAGAAACAAAAAACACCAGAGAGGAGGAGGGAGCCAATAGGAGAAACAGCAGAGGGAACGCCAAAGTCAGAGGAGGAGGAGCAGCCCCATGGTAAGGTAGATATTCCCCACAGAGACAGCACACAGAGGAAAGGTGTGAAAAGAAATGAGCAGGAGAAAGAAACTGCTGGGCTAACCATGGAGCCACCACCTCCCACCCTCTTGTGCCACTTGCTGCCCTCTGAGCATGACCAGTGTCACAACAAGGGAGGGAAGAGACAGGAATGAGGGAGTCAAGCTGAGTCTGGGAAAGGCAGGAGGAAAGACGTGGTTTTCATTTTTGTGGGCTTCTTTCCCACTACAAACTAACTTAATATTTAATTATTTATTTTAAATGGTAATAAATAGTTTGTTTTCCCCCAGGCAAACCTGTTTGGTCCACAGCAGTAGTTTGCATCTGTGACCCATCTGATCCCCATCCTGACCCATGAGCTTTCTCACTCATGTTCTTCCCATCTCCTGCCTCTATTCCACTGCAGTGGAAGATGCAACTGGATGGGTGGGAGTTTGGCTAGTAGTCAAGACTAATCTATCACATGTTCAAAAAAGAAAGTCCATGGAAGTACTGAGAGTGAAGAAGAAAGAGGAAAAGAAGTTCAGTGCACATGTATGAGGCTTCCCAGCCTGAAGATCTGATTGGTTTTCAAATATGATGACTAGACCAGAGACATGCACGCATCACTTGCAGACCAGCGCTGTTACTGCTATGCAGTTCACCATGGCCATCAAATTTCCTGTTATACTGTTACCACTGCCACTGGTATAGCACAAAATAATAATAATTTTAATCATAATAGACTGGATAGCAAGAATTTATGATACCTCTTGTCATCTAAAGTTTGCATCCCGTCAATCAACACTGACTAGATCATTGATATCAAATCCTGTTAGAAAATGAACATTTTACATTGGTAAGGTTTTATGAACTGGCATCGTTTGCACTGAGAAGTCCTATGTTTTTGAGGAGAGAACCTGAATATTCAGACTTCTGTATGAAAGAATGAACAAATATTCAGAGAGCATTCTTACTTTTCAGCTGCAGGGTTGCTTGTGATTTAGACCAACTAAGACATTAGAGATGCCATATAGCAAATGGGTCTGAGAGTAAGGAGATACTTATTATTTTCAGGAGTCATGAGTTCAAAACAGAAGTAAAGCTAAGGTACCAGAAGCATTAATCAGTGAGATAAATGGTTCATTGGCTTGAATCACCAGCTATTCAAACTTTATCACAAACTTGAACTAGGAAATATATATGAAACCACTTAAAATTTGTACAGGAGTAACACAAAGTATGGATGCAGGAGATTAGTTGTTTCCACTGAACAAACTTAATAAGTTTGCAATGGACATGTATAAGATGATGTATGGAAAAAAAAAAACTAACTCCTGATAAAGGCAGATATACTGTAATTTTGTAAATTATACAGAACAGTAAATTGTTCACATCTTTAAGCAACTGATAGTTCTGTAAAAGAAGATGATTACATTTTCAGAGAACAGTTCTTGTGTAACTAAAAGTAAGACTTCATAATGCTGTAGCTCGTATCAGAGATATAACTGTAGAACTGACTGAGATAATTTCCTATTTTGTAGTTGTGAGGGAGTGGAGAAAAATTATTACCTTCTTGTAGGTCTCTGATATTTAGAGTAATATCTCAACAAATACTATGCAAAAACAGTTTCTAGGAGAGCAGTGGTGATAGATGATTCCTTAGCAATGATTTACGTAATATTCAAATCTTTAGGATTCTGCAATGACTGCCTTCCTAAAGCTGATTTATTTTACTTCTAAAGAGATACACCACTAAATATGCTTATTTCTATTTGTGGAGTAAAACTTTGCAATAGACATTTGGATGTTTGAATGGAAATCCTTGAAGTACTATTCTGACTACATTTAAGGTGTGGATGTTATTGTGTTAAGAAAAAAGTACAGAACTATCATTAGTGTTTGACCCAAAAATTGAAAAAGGTAGAAGAGATGTTTTTATTTCTTCCATTAAAATATAAGTACTTACAAAGCACTTATAAGTAACCCTTGAGTCTAAAGTACTGAAACAAAAGCCATCGGGATGCCATTCAAAAAATTATAAAATCGAAAATTTTAAATTAAAATTATACATTCAGAGCAAGCACCTGGAATATAAAATACGTACTAGAGAAATGCAAGTCCTTTCTCTCTTTTTTTTTTTTATTTTTTTTTGGCCCTCCCCAGAAGGGAGTATTTCCTGACCTGTTTTTGAATGCAAGCTCCTCCTTGGCTCCTCAGGCCCCTCAATTGGTTGGTCAGCAAGGAAGACTCGTGCCTGGTCCACGGCGTGGAGAATGGTTTGTTCTTTATCCTTCAGTTCACGCCTCAGTGCCTTTTGGGAAGGGAAAGAAGAATGCATTTGAAACTTGACCTTGTGACCAACATGGTTCTCTCCGTTTTCATCTTTCCAACCAGACCTGCCTAGTGAGTGAGTAATAGCCAGCGTTATGCAGACTGCAAGATAAAATGCAAATTTTACAAAAAAAAAAAGAAGCAGCAAGAAATTGAGGCTGGAAGGGTAATTTTTAGGAAATTGACTTCAAGAAAGGAATACAAGAAAGGTGATGATGGTAAGTTCAAAAAAAGCCTAACAAACTGAAACAACTACATTAAAATTCTTTTTAAAAGTAAGTTTAATGGGTTTATCACTTTCAACAGTGCCGCTAATATATAATAGATTGCTACAACAGACTGTTTATTTTTTTGATAGCTGCAATCACAGCAAACTGCATCTACTGAGACTTCAGAAAATAACTTTACAAATCCTAAGAGGAATTGCAAAAATTGTTAACATTCCTTAGAAAATGAAACATCTTGTTTCTGCCCGCTCTTTACTAATATTTTTAAAATTTAGAAAATATGTATCAGAAATTTTATTGTGATAACACATTCTGAAAAAGCCATCTTTTAAATTAGTAAAAAATATTTTGATTTTTATTATGCAAAACCCCTTTGAAACTTAAATACAGAAAGAAAAAATATCAATTTTTATGCAAGATTTTTCATGGTGTGGAAATGAATTTCGAGATATTTTGCTCTCCAGATTTTATGACTTTATTAAAGGGTTAAGTATAACCAATCTTTTAAAAATAAAAGGTTATAAGTAGCTGTTATGTTTCTTATGAAGCATTTTCTTCCAGCATAAAGTATAAATCTGTCCCCACCTAGAAGGAAACTGCTTTTCCTCTTTTATTTATATGATTTTCTATGCACAGAAACACAAAGAAGATACTTTAAACATTATTAGAATGCTATGTTTATTTTTTACAATGTATTTTTTTAGTTCTCAATTAAAAAGCCAAGGCTTATTTTGCTGTCACAATTTTACTAAGGTCCCATTCCAGATTAAAAAAAAACAGTTAGCCAGTGTTGACTACATAAAATGAGCGTTCTACTACAGAATAGTTTGAAAAACATACCATAAAAGCATCACAAATGCTGTCTTATCATTTTCATTAGTTAGTATCTTGATGACACAATCACAAAAAACACCCTCATCTCGACTTTAGCCTAGCAGGAGGCATGATATTATTTTTCCTCCCTCCTCCCCCACTTCATTCCTTTATCTTCTTCATCTTTCCAAATCCTTCCATTCTACAGGTTCAAATAAAAGAAGTAAACAAACATATAGATAAATAAAACCCCCCAACAAAAACTAATCACTGAAAACACACTAAACTCCATTACATTTAGGAACCTGCATTATGCAGCCCAGCTTTCAGTAACCATTAACTGTTGTATTTATTTATTTACAAACACTCCTCAGAACAGCGTTATATCTGTGTGCTTCTGAATAGCAATTATCTTCTTTGTAGGATTCAGTACATACTACATGTAGTAAGTAATGAAAATGGCCATTTAAAAAAAACAAGCCCTCCTTATTTAAAAAAAACAAATACAGAAATAGAAGCATTGTAATCACATATTGCATCAATATTTTAGCTTCACATTACACACACTAGAATAAGACACTTTGAATCATCCATAGTATACAAATGATTAAAGCGTTCTCTATGCAGGAATTTGTTTCAAGAAAGAAGGCAGTACTATGGCTTGAACAATTCCCATTTTAGAAAAGACTTCTGGCTAGTAGAATGTGTGTGGATGCATCAGTAAAATATAATCTATTTTAATTTCACCAACTTTGTCAGAAACAGATTACTGAATACTACATTTTAAAGTAGAAAACATTTCTAGAATTACTCTTCTCCTCTCCATATAACTTGCAAAATATTTCCAAAGCATACAACAAAATGGAGGCTATGTTACATTTTCAGTACACTAAGAAATTTCAGCAGTTCGAAACAATCTAGAGATGGATCTCTTTTACTCTGTCTCTCCTGTTTACCCTCACATAAGTGTGTTTCATCAATTTCTCCTGACCCTCAATAAAACTTCAATCAAGTTTGACCTAAGAGACCTTGCATTTAATTCTCCAGCATCCCTGACACTGAAGTTGTTCAAACTGAGGTTGACAACACAAAGATTTTAAGAGTTTGGCCCATACAGCTCATCAGCTATAAGTCATCCATGGCAACCTCATCAATATTTTTTCATAGAGAACCCTCTTAGAATGAAATAAACCATACACTGCAATAACACTACTAAAATCATTCAGCAGTAGAGTACCTGGAGCATGCCACAGACTTCCTAGATTAAGTTTTGGTTTTTTCTTATGCCACGTGCAAAAATAATGCACTCAGACTTGCCTAACTTTTCCTTAGCAATACTCAGTATATTTCTCTGTCTCTCTGCTAGTGAACAAGAAGAGCAATGAGAGTACACAGTGCAAGGATAACCAAGCATAGCAATGATACCATCTCTTGTCCCAGCAAACCTCTCTGCAACAGAACAAAAAAGAAACCCACTTATAAATCTGATCTTGAGCTGAAATACATCTGTCTTGAATGGACAAAATAAGGATTTCATTGGAAAAAAATCACATCTAGAGGAACACTACAGAGTAAATGTAAGTCATAAAAAGCCCAGCAAGGAATATAAAACCTGCAATACTGAATTTGATTATTTTAAAAGTTTTTATACAATAAGAAGTACAATCATATATTTTGGTGGTTTATTTAGATTTTCAAGAGGTTCTCCTCCAGTGACTACTCAGAGTGGATGCGCCTCCTTCAAAAGACACTTCATTCTCCTTCTGTCATTAAGAACTAAAACAGTTAAAGCATTTGTAAGCTTTGAGTGGAGGGACAGGTTTTAGTAAAGGGAGAATTTCCCTGCTGTTACTGGCTATGCATTTCAGAGAGAAAATTAGAGAAAATTGATACGGGAGTTTTGATATAGATTAAAGAGGTGAAGGTATGGCAAAAAAAAAAACCAACTTGAGAAGCATCTCACAACTTGTCACTGAAAACTGTCCACTAATAACTAATAAACACATGGATGCAAGTGTTTTTGAGTCCTGTTGAGCATGCAGATGTGAATACAAAATGAAAAAGTGAACACTGAGCACAGAGATAACATATTTATTTTGTCCACACTGCACTTTTTATTTTTATAAAAGCAAAATAATACTTTAAAGCTATATTGGTCATACAAAAAGGCTCTGTACACAACTTGGGCAATAATTCACACCACTGTATTTCATACAACAATTATAAATTGTAAAATTACTGCATACTTTAGGCAATGGTTCAAAATGAAAGCTTCACCTCCTGCAGTAATCTGACAGGTGACAGACCATTAAATCCAACACCTATGGTTTACACAGTTCTGTTGCATTTGCAAATCCATTCTTACTTCCTACATAAACCAGGACATGCAAGAGTCCTGGAAAAACCAACACTAATTTTAGACATTCTTGATTCTTACAAAGAAGGGAAAAAAGCCCTGAAAACCTAAAATCTGGAGTGCTGATGCAGTATAAACACAAAATGTTTTCGTAGCTGACCTTAAACAATACTAGCAAGAAATATTTTTTAAATTCTAATTTGAAAAAAAGTGCTATCTTGCCCTATCTTCATTAAAGACACATCTGATTTCTAATATAAAACCCAACTCTTCTTGTAAGCTAAGCTTTCTAAAGGAAGTTGCCTAAACACTTTACAAAACTTCTGTTGAGAATGCTTTTCAGCTGAAGTCTTTTCCACTCTTGAAAAATTTAGAAGTGACAAAACTTTGCTATTGTATTTTTACACTGTTTAGTTTATCCTGAAAGCACCTATTTCCTTCAGCTGCACTTTAAAAGTGTTTTTTGAGCATAGTAAGTGGACTTCCAAAATTACTCACTGTTAATTTGCGGTCGCTTTTTCTCTTTTGAATTGTACGGACTCGTACAGAATAATTCAAGGAGCAGATCTGCTTAATAGTTCCAACAGATGAAGGCAAAGCTAATTTCAAAGAAAACACTTGGGATGTTTCTTAAAAACAGAACATATTTAAATCAGGTCTCATTATGCACTCTTTCAAGGAAGTAAAGATGCATGTTATTGTAACTCATATCAGTTCAGCACACTGTAGCCTTATGTGCCAATCAGCAGCTCCTGTAACATTTAATTACATATTCATCTTTATTCTGCACCCGGTGCTTGAAAAGCTCCTGTTACTCTTATCCACTAAAATGAAATGGGAAAAAAATAACTCCGTGGCATTTAATAGGACAGGAAGAATAAGCAGGATGATTGAGCAAACTCAGAGTGAGATGAGGAATTGTTTATAAAGATCATACAGAGAAAAGGTTGTGACTGAGTCTCTGCCAGCTGTCCCCATCACTAAAGAATGAACTAGAAAGAAAATAAGCATAGCATGTTTAAAAGCTGCTCCTTCCTGTCAGATACTATTTAATGGAACATGTACACATAAAATTTCAGAAGTGTTTTGGTCTCTGTACACATCTCTCTGTAAAAGTCAATTTTATGTGTCTATCCCATCTGATAAAGAAAACAGTCAAATAAGAGCAATATTTAACTTGAGATTGTGCAGCCCACCATGCATTTACCTTTTACTACATCATACAAAATCTATGTGGCAACACAAATAATGACAGAGAAAAATGATGCCTAATATATAACCATTAACACCGAGATATACAAAGACATATGTAGCACATGGGACTTTAAAGATGAGACCATACCCTACATATTCTGATAAATCAGTGACAAACAGTGACCAACATCAAAATAGGGAAAGAAAATGAAATATGAGAGTGGGACAAAAAAAAAAAAAAAAAAAAAAAAAAAAAAAAAAAAAAAAAAAAAGGGAGCTGTTTGCCTTCTGCTGTTATTACTTAATAAATATATATTGAGTATTTTAGATTTTTTTTTAAAGAGGAATCTAAATAGATATCTCAAAAAAGACCAAAGAGAAGTGCCAAAGGCTGCATTTTTCTAAATTGTCTCTCAGTTTACCATTTGCCACTTGCTCTCTCTCTTTTGCTGTAGTGTCAATAAAGAGTGTGCAAATAGGGTGTCACCTACCAGGGTTCAATATGAGTGTAGACCCAGAAGTCACACCTATAGCAAATTCCTCTTTTTTGCCTGCATGCATACAGAAACTAAACCGACAGAAAATTAAAGCAGAGATGTGGGCAAAAGAGAATTAGACTATGCATGCTGGTGATCTTTTACCAGAGGCAAATAAATGTTAGCTTACTTAAGACTTTCCCTTTGATTAATCAAAATAGATGCTTCAGGAGAGAAATAGGGGTACTTTTTCACGGAGATTTTCTTGTCCCTTGCTAATTTCCCTTCTCCCTCTGGAGGAGTGCATGTGCTCGTGGCTACTCACCAAAAAAACACCGCCCACCTCCGGGTATGCATTAAGAGACCTGTGTTACCTAAAATAAGCATCTAAACCATCTCTCAAACAAAGCACTTTGTAGTAGTGCAACCAAAGAGATAGAGGAAGGAAAGTATGCTCCATCACTACTGCTCAGACGTACAGACAAGAAACAAAGCTGTTAGTGACATTCTAAATACCAATAGCAATCTCAAAATGCATCTCCACGTTCCTGTGAGACGCTTTAATATAAAGAAGGGTAACTGACTTTCTTCTGAACTTGTTACAGTTCAAAACCAGTAAGGCTATACAAAATCCGTAAGGTTATTTCCTCCACTTTCATCTAATAGCATTTTAAAATCAGGAAAAGATGTTTTGAAGCCTGTTTGGAAAAGCCTCACTTAAAATAAGCTCACAAAGGCCTCCTTTATGCACTAGAAAAGAATCCAGTAATACAGCAGAAAGGCAGAAGTAACCTTCATTGTCACACAGATTGCATCAAAGAAGACATTTAAAAACTATTTTTAAATTAAAGATCACAGGGCTATGCTTTTTTTAAAAATTCATCCTTTTTTTTTTTTTTTTTTTTTTTTTATTTTGCACAGTTAATTTTCTAAGAACTTTAGTCTTTTCTGAAGCAAGAACTGCAAGTCCTGCATTCCCTAGAGATGCTACAGGACCTAAATCCAACTAGAGACAAAGGGAGACACTGCTTAATTGAGCTAAGGTTACAAAAAGGAGGCATAATGATATTCATTAATATGTCTTCCAGCACCAATAATCTTATGTAACTTGATTTCTTATTTTCTAGTCCTCTGAAATGAGACTTTATTTGTGTTTCTAGGTCAACGATAACCAAGACTTGGTTGCCCAGAGAAGTTTTGGAAACTCAATAGAGCACAGCATTTCAGGACTGGGAAACATGGAATGCCTAAAGGCTTTTCTCTTTCCCTTCTTAAAATTAATTTATTTATGTTGGGGCTGGGGTGTGGTTTAAATATGGCTAGGCATTATGTCGGGGGAAAAACACCCCACATCATGCATCCTTGAGCTAATGCCAAAGACATTATTGTCAAAAATCTTTTTTAAAAATATATAATTATTTTCTTAACAAAAGTGAGAAGACAGGCTTCAGTGTGCTAATGTGAATTCTCCACTGAATCAGATAATGAAATCCCCAGGAATATATCCACTCTGGCCAGTGGCACCCTTTTGTGATGGGTTTGCAACACAGTGCATTTCCCTGAACTTGCTTTGTTGGCTCTTTTTCTCTTCTTCAAGAAAGTAATTTTTTATATTCAATCCTTACATTGCATTTCATGGTACAAGTACTACAAAAGTATCATATAAACAACAGAACAAAATCTGATAGAATATGCCTATTTTGCTCATCCAGCAAGTTTCTAATATAAGTGAACATCTTTTGGTTTAAATCCATTATACTATGACAGCTAAAAAAGGGCATGAGAATCATTAAATTTGATGGCTTGCATAAACTACACAAAAGCAGTAGATTAAAGGAGGCTTGGCTTACAATGCTGTGCATAGGAAAAAAATGCTTTTAATGTAGCTCTTAGAAAAAAATCTGTTTAACATATCTAATCAGGATTTAATACAAGAATTCATACACATTGTACCCCAGAGACAGCAAAAATGCCTGAATCAGTGTGGAGACTGAAAGAGGAAGAGAGAAGGAAGCTGTTGTGCCTTTCTACTCTTCTTCTGGTGGAGAAAAAGTATTTACTTTTACACAACAGCAGTAATCATTCTGCTAGCAGTGGAACCAATTTTCAAATGCTAAACTGCCAGTAAAAACACATCCAGTTTTACATCAAAAGGACTACAGTGTGCTCTTGGTGAAGGAAAACTAATCCCAACAAACCCAACTATGGAAACATGACAGCTATCTGATATCAACAACCTTGGAAGGCTTGCCCTTTTTCTTTCTTTTATAGCAAACCAATAGTGTCATCACAGGCATTTTCATACATCTCTGATCAACAGAAGGTGGAAAGAGAACTAACCCTCTCTACTTGCTCCATCTTTCTTCTGCCTGTCTCCCCAGACTCTGCTCCTGGCTCCTGTCAGAAACAGGACAACTACTTCTATGTAACTTAGGCACAAATCAGAACATTTAATCTAAAGTACACAAGAACTGGTGTCCAGACACAAGGGACTGACAGTAAGAAATCAGCAAAGATAAAATAACATTTTAAATTGTCTGCCAAAAAATCCCTGAGAAACCCCATAAGAAAAGATCACTGTACAATGCCAAGTAAAGCATTGAACTGAGTCTATTTCAAAGACATTTAAAACGATTATGTCCTCTTAAAAAGTGACCTTAAAGGCAAGGCAATATACCATGAAAATAAGGATCCTTCCATTTCAGATGAAACTGTTTTGCAAAGCTGTCTGCAGAACAGAAGTTTCATTTCTTCCACGTTCTTCAAAGTTGTACCTCCTTTGAAGAGGCAAAGGAAATTTGTGTCCTCAATGCTAACTCTAATTAGCTTCAAACTGTGTAACTGTGCACTGCACAGCGTATAACTGGGTAGCTTTGAATAACAGTTAATACTCAGTTACATAAAACCCAACAAAGGAGTTTATGGTGGAAACACTGTCAGAGCATCAAACTCCATCTTTTCTTTACGGGTAGCAACTGGTATAATTTCTGATTCTTATGTCAGAAAATACTCACAGAAAAAGGAGGAGGGATAAAGAACACAAAAAAAAAAGCATCATTCTGTTTATGCATCCAAAACATGTACCGCCTCCAGCCTGACAGAAGACACACAAAACATCTGCTGTATATTAAATGGTTTATTACTCATTTGAGCAAGAGCTCTCAAATATACTGCTAGCACTGCCTATTTCCCTGCACTCTCAGCAGTAAGCATCTATCTCTTCAACCTAAGAGAGACACATTCCTCCTTCTTTGTTTGCTGGCAACAGACTGTCTTGGGCTTGCTCAGACTGAGTGGTTGCTGAGCACAGATGAACTGCAATTAGTTTCTTGCTTCAAAGCGAGCCCATGCCACCATTAACAAGTTGGGTGCTGCGTTGTTAAGAGTAGCTAAACTCAGGTTACCTTTTGCTCATTTTGTGTGACTAAGATAGCTCATTTTTCTTCAAAAAAACCAATGGGACAAAGTCAAATGTGTTAGGTATCATAAGCTACTTCGCTGTGAAGTGGTACCTACTGTATTAACGCAGAGGTCTTCAGACAGACTTTTAGTAATTAACAGTTCAAACTCAAGACACTTAAGGGAAACTTTGCAATATGCAGCACTATGCATATTCACCCAATATATAAAGACAGGATGCATTTTGTGAGCATGCCCACATCTCATGAGAGGTTTTCTCTTAGTGCAAGAGTACATCAGCATCCTTGACAGTGAACTGTGATCACCAAGAGAAATAGTGAATGAATTATACAGCATCACCTATAAATTATAAATAATCAGATCACTGCAAAAAGCCTCAAGGGAGCTTCTCCTGTATGACAACTGTGCAGGGGTAGGAATATTCCCTTTAGAGGAGGAGGAAACACAATCAACAGAGCAGAAAAAATGCTAGGGACCAGTTGCAATTTGAGGCTAGCTCTAGTGCTCCTGCTCTGTATGTGTGCATGCACACACAAGAGAGGACTGCTACTGGAAATCCCTTCAGAAGCAGAAACCCTGTCAATGTTCATTACTCCTCTTTCTTAGAAACAGTCACTTTGCTTTCTCTTTGCAAGCAAATGGTCCAGACAGACAACTGAAAAATCACCAAATGGTCAATAAACTGTCTTCCTCAGCACAGTCTACTTCAATA
The DNA here is from genome assembly GCA_032173965.1 of Sitta carolinensis. Lineage (NCBI taxonomy): Eukaryota > Metazoa > Chordata > Aves > Passeriformes > Sittidae > Sitta > Sitta carolinensis. The sequence continues at coordinate 64,801,807 of JAVUNC010000004.1, read as the reverse complement.
GGCTACCTCGTAGCCTTTTGCTCTCAACTCTCCCACTATGGCTTCCTATTTTAAAAACTATCTAAAATGACAGCGATTTTGTAAAGCTGTTACCACACAGTTAGTTACCGTGACATGAAAGATTACTCTGGATCTCTGCTTTGGATCACTTCTCCAAAATTTCCTGTCTCTGAATTGTGTGCAAGTATATCCAACATCTGCTCAGTAGGGAAAGATTACTGTAAAACCATTACTGAAAAAAATAAGTAGTGTTTGAAAGAGGAAATGCTATACTTCAGACAATTTTCCAGGCATTTATGGGAAAGTCATGAGGAAGGAATACCCTAAGGGCAATCTTTGACTTTAGCTTCTGCTTAAGTCACCTCCTTCAGCTCACTCTAGCTGTCATCAGAAGTTAGAGGAACATGAAAACACAGAACCTGGCACCTATGCCCTATCTGTAAAAGCCAATAGCATTTAAGAAGGAAAAATAAAAGCAAAGATAAAGGCAAGCCCCAAGTATAATATTTCATATATTCTATGGCGCAGAAGCAATGCAGCAGGTATCACAACATAGCTGGGGTGGGGTTGGATTTTTTGGGGGAGTAGGGGTGTATGTTTGTTTCAAGTAGCAGAGAATTTCCCCTCATCACATCATGAGCCACACTGAACATAAAAAACAAATTTCTGATGGGAGTTTAAGCCCCTTGTCAAACAGGGGACACCCAAACTTGCTACAACATTTAATAGTGTGTGTTGCTTTGTTAGTTCCATTTATGCCTCTGCAAACTGAACTTGCCCAACACAACAGCCTTTGCATTTTCAAATAGATGATCTAACACTGTCTCATAAAAAACAACAGAAAATCCAGCTGAACCTCTAAATTCAACTAAGAGGATAAGGGAAAAAAAATAGAATATGGCTGGTTTCAGATAATCCTACCAGTAAGAAATTAGAATTAAAACACTGCTGGGCATTACAATATATTAATACAAAACATACATTAATATGTTTTATGCAATACATATATTAATACAAAACATGGGGCAAACCCACTTGAAAATTGTCATGTTTCCCAAATAGTGTTCCATCACCCAGTTACAGGGTTGTGCCCTCCTTCTTTCCAACTGAGTTTGCTATTTGATCTTAACAATGTGCTTGGGGTTTTATCCAGTAGAAAGAGACTGAAATTAAAATAATTCAGGCAAAGTTCTGCAAAATATCCATGGACAATAAAGACAAAAATATGCCTTATTTTTACCCACTGGAAGTTCTTTTAACAGCTGTTCACATAAACCATATTCCTTGATTAAAAATAATTCTTTAAGAATGACTGTTAACCAGGAAAAAAAAAAAAAAAAAAAAAAAAGGTCTTATTGATACTATTGCAAAAGTTGTAATAAACCATTTTTTTTGGATGACTATAAATTGCCTTTCTGCCCATGAAAAAAAGGTTATTTAATATAACAGTGATTAGGGGTCAATTAGAGAAAGACACCAGGACTTAAAAGAATATATCTGTGAAGCAAGGATATTTAACTCAGCTCCACGAACACTTTCCAATATAGGGTGGGTTCAGAGTGATCAGAAGACAGACTTATTACTCATGTTCACTCACTTCATTTCCTTTCTCTGCTTTGTTTCTCCATATGACAAGCTTTTTTATTTGTAGCTCTTCAGGCAAGAAATTGTAATATTTTATATATAGTAGAACCAGCATGTACTAAACAGGAATTTTTTTCTTTAGAAACAGAATTTGAAACGACAAACAATTTCTCATTAAGGAAAAAAAAACCAAAACCAAAACCAGATAGAATCAAATTGTTATTTTTAGTCCTCAATACTTAGAAACAAGCTCTATGCCATGGCCAAGCTACCCACTAAAGGTATGGAGAAAAGTAAATGCAATATGTAAAATACTGCAAGGTATAAACAGTAACGCTGAGAACACAAGGAATGTCTCAAAATCAAAAACTAGAGTTGGTTTTAGTGACTGAATACCAAAGAATACTTCAACACATCTGCAAAAATTTCCCAGAAATGTATATTGTCAACTTAAAGTCATTTAAAAATAGGTGAATACATACAAATGAAGACATACTTCCATATTTTGCTCTCTTCCCCAGAAACCTTAGTGCAAAGTGTACACCATAAATACAGATTTTTTAAAAAGCAAAGGAATTTACCTTATTCCTTGTATTTAGTTAATTTATACTGTATTTAGCAATAGAGTGCATTAGCTTCAGTGCTCTTAACTCTGAAGTCATTGCTTTCTTAGAAATCTCTTAATTTTTCTACAAGTGTCACCAAAATGCATTAAAACCATGCTTACTTGCAGTATGTACTGATTTTTTAGGCCACACACATCATCTTGGTACCTAAGCTGTTTTTCCAGAACAGCATTAATAATGTGATTCACATCTGACCTGTGTCTGTTTAGTTTTCTCTCCAGCAATAAAAGTACCTTTGCTTTTACATCATGGGGGTTTGTTTATTTGTTTGTTTATACTGTGCTGTGCTTCCCACTAGCCACTCCTTCATGGATCTAGCATTAAGATAGTAACTTCTTCCTTCTCTTCCAATGTTGCTGCACCAGCCCCATGTGAAACCAAGCAAGAAGGCACTGGTGGGAAAAGGGTTTGAGAAACTGCAGCCCAGCAGCCACGCTCACTGGACTGAGACTCCTGCAGCAGCCAGAAATGTCAGGAGGCATTATCTGCATGATCATACAGAAGAATACAAGATCATCAGAAAACCACCCAAATGAGGCTGACCTATTGAAAATGAGTAATTTCAACCAAGCATGACTGCTTTGTAGCAGTCTGTGTTTTAGTCAAAGCCTGGGGACTTGTTTCTCTACCAAGGGCTGAGGCTCCTGACAGCATCCCTACCCAGTTTGATGGCACCAAGTATTGCTCAGTATCTCTGCCACAAAACTTGGGATAGAAAAAAATCACATGCACAGGATAAAATTATCAGATGCCATTGAAATTTATCTAAGATTACACTCCCACTCTCCTTTGCATCAATTTGATGATAAAAATATTTTCACAATTAGTCTTCCCTCTCCTTTCGAGGCATCAAAATGTTATCCTTTCAGCATTTTGTTCTGTTGGAGGGTTTTTTCCCTGGCTTGATCCTTATGACTTCAAGGTAGTGAATGCTTACATAAACTTCTAGCCTCTCTCTTCTGAGGGAGGATCTATCATTCAAAAAGAAGATGGAACCACAAAAGGGAAAAATGTAAAAACAGCTGTTATTTAAAAAAACAGAAAGAAACAAGAAAGATTTCATATCAGATTGATTCCAAGGTAAATAAATATGGAATGTATATAATCTAGAACAAGGTGAAAAGACATTTTAGATGACCTGCAGTAATATATAACTGAAAAATTAGGTATTTGTTCCAGTAATTTCTTTTAAACTATCTCATTTACTATTCTCTCTTCTATTACTGCTAATATTAAATTCTCGCTGACCTGCTTCGCTGACTTAATGAAAAATATACTAATAAAAGTAATGACTGGATTCAATCATTCAAGCCTCTCTTGGTACTGAAAATTTTAATTTAGACCCAAGTAAATCACACAGTTATAAAGTATGCATTTTTTAATGATTGTTTATAAAATGATAAGCATAGTCCTTTCATTAATCATGATATTTTACTTAATATTTTTAAAATTTTTCAAGTATGTAAGTTGCAAACCAACTGTTTCAAGGGAGAGGAAGTCTGTGGATTTTTAAAAAAATCTATTGTATTATCTATATTATGACTTTTAGTCTAAAAACTCCTTAGTTACAGACAGAATGCATAAAATTCAGTTCAACTTCAAACAAAAGTGAAAATAAATGTATCAGAACACTTTAATGATTTATGGCTTTGGTTTGCTCTCACTTAAGCTTCTAAATATTGTTTGCAAACACAAAATTGCTGACAACAATATCATAAAACCGTCTAGGAAATATCACTGGCATACTGTGTTATACCATCAAACATTGGCACGGAGATTTTTTTTCTCTCCATTTACACATTCATTTAACAAGAAAGGTCTGAAAGATTAAAATCCTATCATAAACTACATGAATTACCATTAGCAGCAGCTATTAAGATCTTTGAGAACATCTTTGAAATGTTCTCTCTGACCACAGGCTATGCCTGTTCATTTAAGGCACAGGCTTCCATGGCTAGAAGTTCAGAACTATTCAGCTTCCCATATTCCCTCAAAATCTGTCCTACAGAGAAACAGGATATAGGGATAACCAACAGCAACCACCTAAGACCAGAGTCAAGTGTCAGTAATAGCATGGCATCTCAGACTATCACAAACCAGAGCTAAGGCTGATCTTCACTCACTGCAGAGCCAGAAAAGGCTGCTCATGTCACAGGAGTCACTGCACTCGTCTATTTGGCAGAGCAGGCTACAGGGTTTGACATGCTGTTAATACATAGTGCTTGAAACCACTCTAGGACAAAGCAGCTTCACTACTAGCCCAGACAAAATGCTACATTATCATTAAGCAACAAGATAGAAAGGGCCCTCCAGAAAACTTAGGATTTCTACAGGATGTTTTTAAAGTGTCCTCACTCATTACAAGGGAATAAATTATAAGATGACCAACCAAACATGTAAAATAACTCATTACTAGTAAATGTGTGAGGACAACATTGCACACTTCGCAGAAAGAGGTGCCTAAAGAATCACCCCAAAACCAAGACACAAACCAAAAGAAATTCAACCCCCACAACCAACAGCCACCACTTCATTGAGCAAAAATTTTCTATCTTAATTACACCATGCTCATAAAATTCAGTAACCAACTGGTTAAAACAATGTAATCCCAGTAACTCTAAGGAATGCCTACAGACGCTGCAGACCTACCAGGCACAGCACTATAAGGAGGTACTGTACTTTTACCTTAATACTGAAGCTCAGGGTACCCCAAGCCTTCTGATGTGGACAACTACTGATGATACTTTAAATTACAAGGAAAGGAATCATGTTACTAGCCTCAGAAGACAAGCATTCAAGTTCCAAACCTGATTAAAAGGAAAAAAAAAAAAAAAAACATCTTTCCCCTGAAACAACTAAACCTGGATGAATTTGTAATTGGTAAGGACCTCTAGCAGCTCAAGGTGTAGGAGTGGGAACCCCAGACCCAATATAATCCCTTTCTGAAATGCAACACTGAATTCACATTGCAGGAAACACGTTAGCTAAAACATAATGTCCAGCAGCTTCCCTAAAAAGAAAAGATTCAAACCCTTAAGCATCATTTTAGGTTTAGCACCCTTTGGCATCCAAAGTTGAAATACCAAAATTTCAGAGAAGAAAACTGCTTCTAGTAACATTCCTAGCAATTTTCCAGTCCCATAGACTAACCACCCTGGAGAAGTTCACTGAAACTCAGGTCAGAACACACAGATGTGTGGTAACCCTCTAAGAACAACTATTAGCTATGGTTAAGAGCTCTTGGAAAGAAAACAAAACAGAACAAAACACCTCCTGCAAGATTACCTTGCCCACTAAACCAATACCTACCCTTGCATTCTAAAAATGCAACAAAACAAAAGTGGGAAAACTAACAGAAAAGTGTAAGAAAAAGCAGACTCCCATCCTCTCCCCTGTTTTGTACATACATTTTGAAACCTAGCCCTCAATCTCTAGAATCTGCATGAAAACAGGAGTGGGTGGCTGCCATGGAAACACATTTTTTCCAATTTATTGCTGATCTTCCTAGGGTGGATTAGTGACTGTAATAACAAGGGATTGAGGATCCTTGAATCCTCCTCCTCCAGTTCAGGAGTTAACTAGAACGAATATTCTTCTTCCCTAAAGATTCTGCCTTGTAGCAGCAAGAAGCAGGACCTAGATTAAGATGTTCTTAACAGAAAATAAAAAAGATTCTTCACCAGTCTCTGTCTGCAAATGCAGTAAGTTTCAGGAGGATTTTAAAGGGGTAACAGCCTCTCTCTTACTGCATATTTAAGAAGTGCATCATAAACTAATGCTTCCGTTCAGTTTCTCCAAAACAGTGATGCATAGGGGACTCTGCCCACTGAGAACGCAAGACAAAAGAAAATAAAACTCTCTAGTGTTTGCATATAAAAAATTCATATGGAAAAGTGTCAGTTATTTGAAAAGGTTCTTAAGATTTGCATTTTTCCCTACAAGTTTCAGTCCACACCTTGAGTGAAAGCGATAGCCTTGTTAAATAGAGTAAGTTTCTTCTTAGTGGTCCAGTTTATCAAAACAGATCACAGAGAAATCAAGGAAATCTGAGCTAGTTTTATTGACTGTACAGAAAGAACTTCATATTGGTGTCAAAATGAGAAAGGTATGAGCAGGACAAACTGTTTTCATCTCTAATACAGGCTATGAAAGCATCTGAAAAAAAACATATGGCAGTGGACCCTGTATTATTGTGGTTCTCTAGCAGCATTCCCCAGTTGAAAAAACAGATTCACTGTGACTCTGCCAGTGTTTTTTCCTGGCTCTCTGCCTTTGGAAAAGCAGACCTCAGCAAAAAACAGTATTTGCATTCAAAGAAATGTCCTGTCTCATTTCCTTATATCAGTCCATCTCTGGGATCCAGTGAGGCAGCTCATCTGTTGACATACTGTCCTTAGGTTTCAGGTGGCACCCAGCATTTTTAAATGCAAGTGAAACACCAACTGATCTTTAAAAAAAGAAAAAAAAACCTTCACAAATTGAAATCCATGAACATTTTTCTGGGCAGTAACAGCTTAGACAAAAAGTTCTTGGGAGTTCCGTTGCAAGGTCTCTGAAATAATTGGCTTAATATGGCACTGCAACCAAAAAACAGCCAATAAAATATTGAGCCTCCTCAGAAATGACAAACCAAAAATCTAGTGTTGTACTATAGTACCCAACACTGCATTGATGCAGCTTCACCCTAAGTATCCCATGCGATAGCAGTCACTTCAGTTCCCTAAGGATATAGCAGAGTCAGAAGAACACAGCAAGATGAACAACACAGGTGGCTAAGAGAACAGAGTGGCTGTCTTCTGGGTGGAGATTAAAAATCAGTCACTGATATGCTTGTGCTCCATCACTTCCCTGGCTGTGCTCACGGCTCAGCCCCAAGGTCTGCACCGGGGCTGCAGCTCAAGACACAGGAATGAAACAGATGTCTGGTACATTCCAGTGCATCAAGATGTTACAAGATGCCATCAGTTGTAGATAGGCTACTACTAACAATGATGGAACTAGAGTGGTCTTTTGTGAGGTGAAATAAAAAGAAACCAAAGAAACAGACACTCACAGCCTTATAAGCACAAAGAGAATGGCTGATTGCTGAGCTGTTTCTGCAGTGTAAGCCTAATTTATGACACAAGCGTTCTCCTCCACGGCAATGTCAGAATGACCTGTTAGACATTTGAGGATATCTACAAATCTTCCTTTATTCAGTGATTTGAAAAAGACCCAGTGAGGTCCTATAAATTTATAAGCGAGTCTTTGATTAAAACAAATGAGACAATGGTTCCTCAGGAAAGAGCAGCATGAGCTGTATATGACAAAATGATATTATTAAAAAGGCAACCCCACAGAAATGTTTCATTTATTGTACTGGAAAAGTGTTTATGAATTGTTTTTCTCCACAGTAAGACCACCTGCTTTACTCTGCATTAGTGACAGAATAATTTGTCTTTTATTATTCAGGTTATTTATTATTTTAAGTACTGATCTGTTGCAACTTTCCTGACTTATCGCAAGACAACCACACTTCTGGGAACAAGATGAAATACAGCCAGGAGAAGCAATTTTTTTGTCAAAGTTAAAAATACACTGCACTGGCATGCTAATTTCACACTTCATTCTTTGTGCCATGCTTTTGTTTACACATTGTTCTTCTGGAGAAAAAGCCCAGGAGAGCAGTGACACACTCCTGAATCATTCCTGCAACACACAAATCAGTTTAAGTAAATCCTTACTGAGCAATGGATTTAAGTCTGTCCACTTGAGAACCCTCATTTAACTTCAGGCATTAACTACCCTCTTCCTCTCCTGTAGCAAAATACTCCCACCCACAATTTCCACTTCTTCCTCCTAAACCCACCACAAAGAAAAGTCTCAGTTCAAAATTAATGAGTTGTACTGTCCTTGAACAGTACAAATTTTCAGTGCAGTACAATAGCAGATTCTTTCACCAATAATCAACATTCAGGACTCTCAAATATGCAAAATTTCAAGAGCTCTTAAAAAACTCTTATCCCTTGCAAGTTTACTCAAGGAGCTCTCATAGCCCACAGTACTGCTGATTGAGTTGCTGTTGGGAAGGCTATTCCCCTCTTGAGAGAGCATGTAGTTTTTGGAACCACATCCTGACTTTAAAGGGCCACTTCAGATCAGGGTGGTACAAATTGCTCAAGCCCTTGTTTCCACCACATCCTTGTCCATCAGACCGAGTTGCAGCTCTTCCTCTAAGCAGGAGGCTGTACTGATATTCCACTTGTTTCTCCTTTCTTACTCCCTCAGAGCTCACACTGTAGTCAAAATTCGTGTTTTAGCAACCACCCATTAACTGACCAACCAATTTAGCTGACCACCTCTAAGCAAAAGAAATTTTGTGTGCTTTGTGTCTTACGTGACAAGTAACAAATTAATAAAGCTCTTTCTAGACCATAATTAAGAGTATAGCCTAAAGCAGCACCAATACTTCAATGCTTCTCTTTTCATTCCTACATTTAGTAATTCCTAACACGGAAGCAGATTTTAATACAGAAAGTATCCCAGAAAAACAAATCCAGAATGATTAAGTAGGAATTAATTTAAGAATAAGCCCATTGCCTAAAGTCAGACATGCAAACTGAAAGAGTGAAGAAAAGTTTAAGGCTAGAAATAGATTTTTTCCTCACAGACTTTTCCTACTGTAAAAGAGAATAACAGAATTACAGACACCCTGAAGGGATAACAACAGGTAGAAAACAGTTTCCAGTTGGCTATGCTAACACTTTTGATTAAGTGAAAACAGCTAAGTAAAACAGACTGAAATACTACAACTTTCATTATTTGATTGCTTTAACAAAACAAGCCTGAAACATGAAACACATAGACAGCAACCCCAAAAGTTAGAAGAGCATCTAAAATATTAATGACCTATCCATAGATATAAAATTATCAATCAAACATTCACAGGTCCTTTGCCAATTCATTCTGAGCTCAAATGAAGCTAAGTTAAGCATCTCTTTGATCCAAGACACATGCATTATTTAGCATAAGCTAGACATTTGTTCATTTATGCAGACACATGCCAACAGGATTTATGCAAGAGAGTACCCATTTCTGCTTCATTTGAAATGTCCTGGTTCTCTCTCTGGAATCTAAACCACAGTGATTTATAGCTTTTATGGAGTCTTTGTATTTTAGCAAAAGTACACTTTCAAAAAGCTACAGTCAGAAACTCTTCCAGTGGAAAAGTGAGATATATAAAGGTTTCAGTGTATCTCCAAAGAACAAGGTGTCAGCATCTGTGCTGCCTCCTTTTGTACACACACGTGACTCTTAAGTATTTCCACAGGCACAAAACCAGCCCACTGATTTTTCATAGTATTTTTGCAGATCTTCCTTTCTGGCATACTAAAATATGCACATAGGGGTGGATTTTCCAGGGATGGAGGCTGGGAGGTGTCAGGTCTTGGGGTGTTTTTGGCTTTTGGTGAGTTGGTGTGGGGTTTTGTTCCTGGGCTATGCAACTGATCAAAATTTGCATCACACACATTAAAATCCTAAATAAATATTTCTAAGGAAGACTCGTAAAGAACAGAGTGAAAGGGAAACGTGAGCTGCTAAGGACTAGCAACAATAAGAAACTGAAATTATGGAAAAAAATCTGGCAATAAACTCTGAAATGGTAAGTGACTTCAGTTTCTTTTCCCTATAAACCATTCCATGTGTCCCACACTTCTGGAGTGTGCACGTAGACTCAGCTATAGGTACACTCCATATGAAACAACTTTTCAGCTCAGGTACTTTTAAGCTTCCTCTTAGCATCCCAAATTTTCCAGTATTCAGATTTCTTGCTCCACAACCCCTCTTTTAAAGCAAAAGAAATTGAGAATAATGAAAATAGGAAATTCATGCGCCATTGTTAAAGCTTCCTCTCGCCCTGCCCCCTGCAAAGCACAGAGCAACACTCAACACCCAGACTGGATATGCTCATTGATAGCAAACACACTTAGCATTTAGTAGGTGATAAACTTGCAGACAATGGAAGTTTGGCTGAACAACACAAAAAAAGAATCAAAAAATTATAAATATTTGCCACATCCTGAAAGAGTCCTGTTAACTTGGGAAATGAAGGCTAAATCTGTATCCCTAATTCAACTTATTAACAGTGCTCTGGGTAATGTTTGCTTTTAAAGCACAGAAGAATGAGTGATATTTAAAACAAAAAAAAAAAGTTTAAAAATCAAACAGCAAACCATTTATTTCCTCCTGTCCAAACAGACCTCAGCAGCACGCAAACAATGTGAGCCAACCCAAACTGTCACATAATACTGTACTTATCTAGCTAAGCTTGGCTTGCTAAAGCCAAGCACTGAGTGACGGAGATACTAACAGAGGGAAAGGCCAACAGAATTAGTGCCATTAAGCTGAAGCAAACAAGTCATCTCCTGTACCTGAGGGGGAAAAAGTAGGTTAATAAAAACAATAATTATTGAGTAACTAAATGCAATAAGACAACAGAACTCAGAAAAATAAAGGGAAGGAGATGGGACTATCATGAGGGCACACCTTACAGAGCTGAGCCACTGTTTTACCACTTACATTGTGAAGTGCCAGCAAGTACAAGATCAGGCAAGTTGAAAAGAGGGGAAAATGGTCCACAGGGTAGTAGAGACAAAGTGAGGTACTGAACTGCTCAATTTTCATGAAGACAACCTCAAATCTACACTCAAGTATGAAACTAAAGGAAAGAGGAGAGCAGAGGCACTCAGACCTAGGAGAACCTGATGTGGTGCTGCAGAAACTCAACAAGGGATCATAAAAAAACCCCCTTTGATCAAAAGTAAATCTTATGAATAAAATGTTCAGGAAAAACATGGGCAAAGAAACATTTTAAAAAGTACCAGGACAGCCAGTGATGAGAGATGGAATAATGGGAGTATCCTTAGGAGTGAGAGAAATCATATCTCTGTAATATTCACCTGATACAGTTACACCTCAAATCTGAAACACTGAAAACTCCCATCTTAACACAGAATATGTATTCTAAAAGGAACACCTTAAAGGCAAAGCAAATGACACCAGCCAGCAATATCCACTACAAGGCACAGAGTAACTGACAACACGGAATTAGATAAAGTTTACAAAAAATCCACTGAAAGGGTAGTTTTGGCATAACGTTTTGAAAATAAAGAAAAAAAATCACAGGAATAAAACTTGTGGTCCTCAAACAAGGACACTTCATCCAGCATCCTGATCACATCAACCAATCACCTAACATTGCTGGGGAAGCAGAACTTCTAACAGGTTTGGGGTTCTGTTTTGTTGGCTTTTTGTTGTGTTTCTGTTTTTACTCCCCCTTCAGTTTTCACCTTCCATCTGAAAAAACACAATTTTTCAGCTTGATCAAGTTTATTAGCAAACTGCAGTTCCAGCAAGGAATGAACAACTCCTGCTAAGAAACAGCAGTGAAGCATTGCCATGAGAATCAAAGCAATAGACAGCTGTGGTTCAGCACCCCTCCTCTGGCAAGAGCTAATAAGCAACACTTCAACAGAATGTGAAATGCTGCCTGCTAAGAATTTGTATTTGGTATAGCACAGTGTCATTACAAGATGTATAGGAATCTCCTGATTCCCCCTACCAAAATAACTGTTTGGATATAGTCATCCAGACATCATCTAATAAATATCTGCAAATGTATACAGTGCTTTTGCTGGCATAGGTATATAAAAAATGAAGTGATGCTCAGGGTTGCTTTAACTTCATGCTGTTGCAGACCATTAATGCAGCTTGTATTAAATATTTGACTCAGGCAACTATATCCAATACTCACTGTGACATTGCAAGAACATTGCCTTTTTGAAAAATGAAAGAAAAATCTCCAAAAGCTCCCAAATACACTCACTAGAGTCTTAACCTTGACACAGAACAAAATTTCAGTTATTCTTTAAACGTAAGGGCAAGGATTAAACAACCCAGAGGTGCTCTCTCCTTCATACTGCTGCAGTTCACTAGTGGTCAAAATGAGCCATTCAGCACCATTACTACTAAATTTTTCCACTTCAGAATAAAGCCCCAGTTTTATTAATCAATTTGAGTTCTTCAGATGAGAAGCACTTGCTAGTATTATTTTGCTACTATCATGCACATACTGTAATCTACACAAGACACAAACAAGCCTTTAGAAAACGACCTGTAGATGTCTACCGCCTTCCACTGACCGCCTTCAAAATCATGTTTGGCTCTGTTTCAGCTTTTTATTGCTCTTTGGCACGAGTAATCCGCTATTTGATCCTTACAAAAAAATTCACAGCAGATGTGCCTACAAACAGAGCATGATGCTTTAAGTGGATTAGGAAGAGATGAACTCTCAAGAAACAAAGTTCCTGAGTTTATGCTAATAAATTTACTTTAAAAGACTAAATTAAGGAGAAACATATGCAGATTTCCTTAAGCACTTCTATTTTGGAGTGAAGATGCAAAAGTGCTGCTCATGACAGACTACACTTTCTGTACTACCCCACAGTATTCCAAGTATTTCTGTATTAGTAAATTTTTCCAAACACAAATTTTGCCCTCACCAAACACCACAGCAGAAAAGACACCAGTGTAGTTGGCAGAGGGGAACATATTTACCATGCAATTAGCTATATAAAGCTGCATTGTTCTCTTTCCCTGTTTACTCTATACAGATCAACAAATGAGATGGAACCAGCTTTACTAGATTGATTTTTTCCAATGGCAAAACCATCTTCACCATCAGAGCTGTCAAGATAGACTCTACATGCTACATGAATGAAGAAATGTAGATGCAAGTGATGCTTTTACTGTCAAGAAGTATTTAGAAATTAATAGTCTATCATGTATAAACCAGAACAAGACAAGCAAAACCAGAAACTAGAAGAGCATGCTAGAGTTACAACAGTACAAGGCACAGAAAAATTTCAGTTTCTCTGAAAGAGTTTTGAGTCATCTTTGCAGTGTAAATGTGCATGGCTAGAGGGCTGCTATCACTGGTGGTTTAGGAACATGTAGAAAGGCACTGTTCACGATTTTACTGAATTTACATTCATCTTTGCTTTTGTGATTCTTGGTCATTTTTTAGTTTTGCATGCCTTCCTTAACTTTTAGAGCAAAATAAGTTTCACCCAACAGGATTCCAAAAATATCAAGGAACAGTAAAGAATAACAGTATTTAGACTGATCATATGTCTCAAAAATCCTTTAGATGAAATTTTACAGCATATGTTAGACGTCCTTTACTGGGCAAGGCGGGTAAGCAAAATGGGTGGAGACCTAGAGCTTTTTTATAGAAATTAGTCACTAGGAAGCATTCTTCATTTCTCCTGTACAAAAATTTGCTTCATTCTATAATTCACAGTAGCATATCCATAAAACTTAAGCAACTTACTTTGCAGTGGTCATATTGCTGCTGTAAGGTTGGGACATCCCCTCCAACAGGCATTTGTTTTTTCAGTTCCTCATCTTTTGCATTCAGCCATTTGATTAACTCTTCCAGAGATGTCAGCAACCTGTTCCATTTCTCTGCACTGGCTTCCAAGTGAGCTCTGTGAGACAGCATAACAGCATCTTTTAAGCTCTGAATGGCAAAACCAGCGTGGGAAAACTATAAGCAAAATTACTCCATCAGTAAGATGAGAACGTTTCAAGTGTTTAACTGCAAAGCAACTTGGTTTAAAAAAAAAAAAAAAAAATCTCTATTTCAGAACACTCTGCACAGCATATCAAAATAAGCAGAGGAGAAACAGAGGAACACAGACAAATATGTCCCTGATGCTTTAACTCATCTAAAAACCTTGAATACTGCATGTCTAAGCAACATAACAAAATCCTGTGTTTTTGTTGTGACTCCACCACTGTTGTGCAACAAAAGCACAACATTTTGTGAGCTAAAGCACTGCAAAACTGAACTCTTTCACACCAGAACCTTCACTCTCCAGAAGCAAAATCCAGTGTGTTCTATCAGCAGTGATCAACAGCAAATTGCCTGTGCTGCTGAACATATCCATCAGTGACTCAGGTTACTTAATAAATTGTCTTTCATCCATGTTGAGTGTCCTGGTTTGCCCAGGAGTTACTAGACAATTACTACAGTGAATCTGTTCCTCATTTTAACTGACAAAAAAAGTCAAACTCTGCAATATCTTTTTCTATAATTTTCAGAAATACCTTGACTTAATGTCTTCTCCCTGCAGTGCCTAAAAGATGCATAGAAATCTTCAACAGGGACCAGATAACCCTCTTTTACTGTAGTCATTCTATGTCATGATATCATTCAGGACCAGCATGTATCTAACTTATATCAACACAAACCAGTTTCTTTCTTCACACAGATGGGGGAGTAGAGCTGAATGATTTTCAGTGTAGTCTGACACCAGTTCAATTTCCTCCCCTGCTTCTGAAGGATGAATGAACTAAACTATTCTCTTTCCTATTCTGTACATTTTTGGTTATCTTTTTTTTTTTTTTTTTTTTTCTGATTCAATGTGTCCCACACCTAGAAACTTTCACCTGGCTTGCCTTGTATTATCATTTCAGAGAGCATTAGAGTGAATGTTTGGGGCTGATACAACAACACTTGGATTGAAGGGATGATGTGCTGCAAGGTTAACTTCAACATAAGCTTAGGTTTGGCCACACTGAGATCTCCCAGCAATACTTGAATAGGTGAATCAATAAAGCAGTCAAGTAAGAGTATATAAAGGAGGCAAATATAAAGAAAAAAATAAACTAAGAAACTTTAGGAAGAAGAAACTATTCTCCTTCACTCCTGTGAAGGAAAGCACTTAAGTAAGTACTTGGGGAAAAATATAAAATTTAAGTACTCGCTAGAAGTGACATTTTACTGCCTACAGTTGTTTGTGTTATGGTTTCTATTGTCCCTCCTTGCTCTCACAGACACCTTTATCTCAACACTGAATTGCAACAAGGTGCTTGTAGCTCAGGCCTAAACAGCAGAGTCAGCATCCCACCCTGCACTGAAGGACAAGCAAGCTGCTGTGTCCGTGTTGGCCTGCAGGCCAGCAGCTTCTGATGGAATGCATTGTCTCCACCCTCATGATATATTTTTCATGTACTTAGAACTGGCCCTTCTTTCTTGAAGTGAAAACAGAGTTATACTTATTAATCAGGAAGAGGAGAGACATTGCCAACTCATCTAAGCCAAGGCACCCCACATTTGAATTCACATTTTTGCCATTAGACTCTGATTGTTAAAACATATATATATATATATCTCTTTGACAATTTCTAGTAGCAACTAGAATTAAAATGTTCAGATTTATAGCTTTCTGTACATTCAATAGTGAAATCTCTATTCATCATGACTTATTACTGTTTCTAGCACAAATAAGCAGCTCTCACCTCTAAAAACTGGCACTGTCTGAGACTTCAAGATTCTGCTCTAATTATTTAGTGGAATTCTTGTATGCAAAATAAATCGGAGCTTTGTAAGGAGGAGAAAAACTTCTGCAACTAGATAAAGGACAATTTAAGGGTGATTCACCACTATTTAGCATACAATAATATTAACAGTGAAAAAACTAATCTGATATTAATGTGAATGATATAGCATGTGTTAAAGGATTAAATGCATTGTAATTTACCACTTAGTACTTGTGTGCATGCCCAATTGATGTCAGTAACAAAAATGACACAAGCAAGCACATGGTTTAAGTCCAGTGCAAGTTAATCCTGCAGAGGTAGAGCAGTAAGGGGTGGAGAGGAAATGGACTATGTCAGCAGGGACTTCAAAACTTTTCACTGAGCACAAAGTGACCTAATCTCCCAAAGAAAGACATTAAAAAGGGAAAAAAAATACATGGAAAAACTCATCACATCAGCCTGGACTTTTCCAGAATATTATCCTTTTTATCTTATCAAAAGCAGTACTGAAAATGAAAGCAAGATGCAGCTGTTGATGAGCAGACACAAGCATTCAATTCTCCAGGGAACAAAGGAACACACATTCAGTGAAACCCATTCAAAGCAAATGCTGCACAGGAGCAAGAGAGTCACAATGTGCTTTAAATTTCAGTGTAAAGTTTTAGTATCATGGTTACATTTGTCATACAGACATTATCAGAGACAGAAGATAAACTATGCAGAAGTTCTGAAATGTTTCTTGGGCTTTTCTGTACTCTGAGTCAGGATTTCTGGCCTTTGTTTTGGAATTGGTACTTCTACTGATAAACAGCCTGCAAACAAAGCTTCAGGTGTTTGTGTTCACGTGACAAATAAATTGGCAAACTCTGGGATTTACCAGGTCAAGTGGGGGCTTAAGAATCTGCTCTGCTCAAAAGAGAGGTCAGTTATAGATGAGCTTTATGAACATGAGCTGGAGCACAAATATTCACCAGCAGCAACAACTTGGTATCCAAAAGCACTCCCAAGGGAATCCTGTATATGAACCTGAAGAACACAGATGCTCCCAACCAGCTGACCAGGCTGAGAGGAACCCTCCCTCCCCCTCCCCACGCTGAATAAAATCATCCAGAAAACAGCAACTCTGACACTGCTCCCTTTCTGTTGACCCCCAGAGGCTCTCTTCACAGCTGGAGATCTCCTCAGCTTTTGATTCTGCTGTGGAGGTAACACTCTTCCTGCTGAGTGACAAGGGAACACATGGAATAAAAAAAGATTGGTGGGTGGTCTAAATATAGAGAAACAGAGAGAAATTCCTTTTCTGTTTCTCCCAGACTTTTACCTCTACCCAAACACTAACATCCTCACACCTCCTTCCCCAGGAGAAAAGAATCTCCCCATAACATTTGGCTTTAAAAAGCAGACCCCAAAGGTCTGCAGTTTTGTTTTCTTCCTAGAAATAAGATAAAGAGAGAAAAAGAAAGAAGCATAAGTCTACAATTTCAAGGAGAGAGGTGTGGCATCACAGACACTGCAAGTACAGATTTAATCAGCTTCCATGCACTTAAAAACATGTCATAACAGTGCTGCTTTTCCAGTTTGGAACTCCCTTTAGTTACAGTAGCAAGGAAGTAAACTCAACACAGTGACTAGCAACAGCTGCTCTGAGGAGTCATGGCATCTCTGTTTGGGAGAGCAGTACTTTCAGCAATTAAAAATCGGTATAATTGGAATGTACATACCTGAAGATATTCTAAAAAGCTTACAGAGACCTTAATTTAGAAGCACTATCCCAAGCTAAAACCCATGCCAAAACAATCAGCTTTTTCATTCTTCAGTCCTAGCATCTAAGAGTTACATGCTGTTCTCACTAGAGTCATCCATACAGTTTTGCTTTCCAATTCATCCATGTAAAAAGATATACCAAGAAAGCAAAAACTGAAGGCAAACAGACCATAGCAGTTCTGTGCTTTGTTATTTCCCTATGAAGGCTTTCAGGGCTCTTGCACAACTCAGAAAAGTGAACTGCAATCAAAGAACAGAGCAAAATACAGGAATTCAGAAATACTCTTTTCAGTATTGACTGAAATTTGAAAGGTTAGTTTACTTGTCTTAGATTTGCACCACTATTCTCTTTCCTACCTATCTTCCACTTTGATCTCCAGTGACATGTGGCTCTGCAGCACTGCAGGTACCATTAATGCTGCCCAGTGGGATACACATGCCATGTATATGAACAGAAAAGATTGCTCTGGATTCAGAAAATGTATCCCAAATTTCTGAGAGCTGACTGCACAGTTGGTCTTTCTGTACAGCCTTGGAACTCATAGCTGTAGAGGATAAGTGGCTTGAAGGCCCTTTTTCATGGCCATCCATTTCTCCCAAATTACGACCAACCCCAGGAACGGCCAAGCAACCCAATGGTTCTTGCTGGGACTCCATAATTGATTAGCTACTATTTAAAGAGCATGCTTTTGTCTTTCTCTCATAAAGACTTGTGAACAGAGCTCATAACAGCTCAAGTCCACCAGCTCTTGCATTAAATTGCACATGTGTAGAGCCAGCCTCTACAAGCCCCCACACCAAATTGCTTGGTCCTTTGGGTTCAAGTTCTGCCTGTGGGCTTTCAAGGAGTTAATTTACCTGATTCATTCAACTGTTTAGCAGGTTGGTGACGGGATAAGTGGATATGAAAAGTAAATATGATATTTTCCCCTCTATTTCATTTACTGAAACTCTTATGTCTGAATTTCAAGGTCGGGTCATTTTCCTGGCCTTTGGAATATTCATATGAATATTTAACATTGTTCTTTTCTTTTAAAAGAATGGTTTCCTCAAACCAACAAGCAAGTGGCTGCAATTAAAGTCTCTAAAGATTATTTTCTCTGTAATTCATTTTCATGAAGAATTTAATTCAATAATGAACATGGCAGTATCTATTTCAAAAACAGCATCACAAAGATTTAACAATTACCACTCTTGAGCTTGGCAAAGATAGGGCCAAAAAACTGTAAAATGCATTCCTTGATTAATAAGTACTTTAATTTTTTTTTCAACTGAATAGCAGCAATTAATAATTCGAAACCAATTAAATGGATCAAGATACTTCAGATGCAAGTTGTATTAACTTACTAATTTCAAAACTAAAATTTTGTAAAAACAAAACCATCAACAAATTCCTGATTTCTCCTCAAAGTAACGGCAGATTTGACACTGCCATTGACTTACAATAAGAAAAGGCTTAATGCACTTTCTGAAAATTTTAGTACAAGGTCAGCAAGTTACAACTGTGAATCTCTGGAGAGAAAACAAATCATTAAGCCTACCTGATGAACAAGTTCACCAAGTTTTTATAATTGCACTCAGGGGTCCTTCATGAAAAAGAATAGATACCTCATTTCAATGCTGTGGTCATATTTGTCAAGCTTCCCAGAAGACAGGAACTGTGCCCCATCACACCTTGATGTTTCCATCACTCACCTGATGTTAGCTGACTTGGCCTTCAGGTCATTCCAGCGCTGGTTCATGTCATCAAGCCGGTGCTGGAGCAGAGCAGCCTCCTCAGAGTTTCCCAAGGCTTTCACCATTTTCTGTCTGTTTCCATCAATGCTTTTAAAGATGTCATTGTGAGCATCAATCTCAGCTTGGATGTCCTGAAATACCAGCAAGAAAAGTTCAAACATAGTTCTGTAATTAGAGGAGGGGAGAGCTGACTCTAATGAGCACTCCTAAGCACTAGGACAGAGCATGTAACCCAGCTTCCCTGGGTGGCTCTGATAAAAGATGTGCAGCAGAAAACCTGCAATCCTATTAACGTCACTACAAAAGGTCTTGCTTTCTTAAGTGTGAAAAAAGGAGTCTGAGAGTCGTCCAAGGCTGTGAAAAAGGAAATAGAACTATAAACAGCAAGTCCTGTGATGTTGTGTTTTGCAGCACTGAAGGTAACTAACTGTCTCCTGCTCACCCACGCATTTCACACAGTGTGGCATTTGCCAATGTGCTAGAATACATTTCCTCTCCAGAAATTACACAGAGTCAGCCTTAGCTGTCATCTCTTTCTTCTTTGAAACAAAACACACCAGAAACTTTACACAGTCTAGCAAAATGTGGCCTTTATCTAGTATTTTAGGTCACACATAATGAAAGCATTTAACATATCTGTCCCCTGAAACTGCAGCTGAATGGCTACAGCAACCAAAACTCCAGTTTTACAATTAAACCACATTACAATATGGCCTGAATACATGTAGAGGCAGACATAAAATGGCAGGATGCATTACAGTCTGAATTCTGTAGTAAATACTAGGAAGAAAAAGAAAAGCTTGTAATTTCCATTCAGTTGATTCATTTCTCCTCCCCTTAGAAATTAAACACATTTTATTCTCTCATCTACCATCTGCCTCAAGAAACACTTTACAGATGTTGTCTTCATCTAATTGAGCACAGTATTATTTTTAAAACACATAATAAGAGTAAACAAAACTTCCTGCACCACCGCCAATGGTTTCTAGCATCCATACATCTATCTGTACTCCAATAAAGCAATGTAAATGTGTGGAAAGCCAGGAGGTGTACTGGCTGTCTCAATAGGATTAATCAATGAAGATTATGACAGGAACTTGATGCAGATGTAAATAAACTTCTTTTGCAAAGGAGGAAATCAAATAACTGAAATTCCTTAAAGGTTTTTATTCTTCCAATCAACTCCTCAGTAATCATCATCTGTTCCCAGAAGCAGAAAAGGAGGGGGTTTTTGTATCTCCCCATCCTAAAGATGTATTCCTGCTGGCACACATACAAATTGAAGTGGAAAAGTAGCCATAAATTTGAAATAGTATGAAAGCTTTCTTGAGTTAGTGAAGAAAACAAAAAAGTCAGGATACAGGTGAAGAAGTGGGGGGAGGAGAGATGAGGCAGTGGAGAAGGAGGTGAAAGAGGAAGGGAGGCACTGGTGAGGCTCCATCTGGCCAGAAGAGCTACTGTGTGACTTTGGACAGCTACCTTCCTTTGCCCTGAGATTCACTCCTTTAAAGCAGGTAAAAAGACACTTTTGCTGTCATAAAAACAACCCGATAAAAATCACCATTCTAAACACAGAAAAACAATTAGATTTAAAAGGAAAAAGCAAAATGGAATTGTCTGATGGTCAGCCGACCAAAATAAGATGGAAGAGTCATTGCTGGATTAGATGCTTATCATAAAGCATTTGCAGTTCTCTTTACAACTCCAACATCCATGCAGGTGCAGTGAAACACAGCTCAATCCCACACGGCAGGAGATACAACCACTGAACAGCAGTTACAATTCTAACTGCAACAAATCTGTGCTACAAAAGTCCAGGCATACAAAAAAAATTCTCTTTCCCTCTTCAAAGTCACAAATGACTACTTCATTGAAAACAAATTGATCTCCAATTTTCCATTCTACAATCACAATATTAATTGTAAACCGATTCATTTTAGAACCTCCATGAAGCATTCTTTGATTTTACTTGAGAGGACAATTCAGCATGCATGCTCCAAAATGTTTCATTTACAATGGCCTTGATTCTTATATTTTCCAGTCATCATGTTACATTGATTAAGGTACAATAAATCTGCTGTTCATATTCTTGAATCCCATCTGTAATAACCATGTTGCGACAACTCAGTTCAAAGAAAAAAATTTCATAATTAACTTCTCTCTCATTTCTGATTTCCATTTTCCATGTAAAAAATCAAAAACCACTGCCAGCTGATAGATAACTCAACAGCATTGATAAAGTGAGTTTATCACAGTCCTCAAAAAAAAAAAGATGGAGAGAAATTCAAATAACATATCCCACATCAGTGTGCACATGGAATAAGAAGAGTAGCAAAGTGGGGTGTGAAAAATGACTAACAGCAAGAAATGGACACGATAGTTATTCTCCAATAATAATATAAAACATCTGGATTTTTATTCAGGTACTGTCTTCTGGATGATGGGGTCCTATCTTATTTTAAAACTGCTGTAATTGGCAGAAATTGGTAATGCTCTCCTTTACTCGCTGTGTTATCAAAGGCTTTAATTCTTATTTGTAAACATGTGGTCGCCCTCCCTTCAAATTTCTTTTTTTAAAGTGGAAAGGACTCTATCAATCTGTAAACCCCTCCAATTTATGTTCCTCCTAATCTCTTAATAATTTCTCTTTCTCCTGCTTTTTTCTTGGTCTTTGATTCTCCATTGTCCTCTATGTGACAAAAAACAGGATGGAAAAAGTTGATTATGTCTGTTCAGGCCCCAGTGAGGATTAATTCTCATAAGAGTTAATCCAGTTTCAATTTTGCAATACTTTAGAAGAAACTCTAATATTCCCCTATTATTACATGGAAGTTCCCATATTCAGAGTCACAGGAGCAATACTGGCAACACACTGGAGAATGCAGAAGAAGAGGGAAAATTCTGTTGCTCTTGCCACATAAAGAGGGGGATACTACTATGAAACTCCATCATTGCTCTTAGCCCAGTGCTTAAAGGATCTGGGCCAAAGTGCTCTCCCATTGCATGTGAAACAAATCAAAGGGCAGAGAAAAGAACAACAAAACAAAAGCCACAACTGAAATAAACAAAACCCCCTGAAGAAATACACTATAAACATAAAATGTCTTCTTGCCTTATCAACTTTATTTTTGAGGCACTACTATAGAGATGCCATATTTTTCTAATTTTGAAAATATTTATGTGCACCTGTCTGTTAAACAGAATTAATAATTTATTGTATGAGGCCAACTTATTTGTTCACACGCAACTGCTTGCAGGATTAATGCCCTAAATTAAAAGAAAGCTTTTGAGGAAAGAATTTATCCTATATATAACTCAAGGTGAAAGCTTCAAAGTTTGAAAGACAGAAGGGAGAAGAAATAACTAGATTGGCATTTTGATATGTACTTAACCCTAGCCAGACTATTAAAACAATGCCACTTCCCTTAAATTCCTTTTAAGATCAAACTGCTGCCTTTTTCCACTTTGGTGTGGTGATTTCAAAATTCTATTTCCATTCTGAATCTTCTCTGACTTCCTTGCTTCTCTCCCTCTTTACCTTTCCTCCTTCATGATTCAAGCTTTCATTTTATGTTTGGATATATTTAAAACCTTGTCTCCACGATAAAAAAACCTGCTTCTTGCTTTAACTCCTACCAAATAAAATGCAAATGATAATGCAATGACAACTGAAGAGCATGTGTCTTTAAAGAATGTATAAATACGTGTCACTCAGTAAGGCTATAGATGGCAATACTGAAAAGGACCCAAAACCACAGCTGGCTCCCTTTAGAGTTGCTACTAGAAGAGCCTAAAAGCAGACTGGAGTGACATGCCCAGGTAAAAAGAAGTACACAACAAAGTTGGGAACAGAACCATTTATGAGCCAACTCCAAGATCAACCAGCTATTAAACTTTTATCTTTCCTTTCCCCCTTACAGACTGCAGGGATATGTTAAAAGCAGTTACAGCAGCAGGCATAACTGTCCTTTGGAAACTATCAGTACTTTACAGAAGGCAGAAAACCTCCAAGCCAAGCCAATACCATTCCCATGACGTGTCTTTTTAATAAATCATGAGTCCAGAGGGCCTCTAATTCACTCTGCAACCCTCTAAGCTATTAACAGATCCGCTTCTACTCGCATTTTTTGAGATTTTGTTTGTTTGCATTGGCAATATGCCAGTAAAGACAGTAACACAGGCAAAGTATTTCCCTTTTTATACGGCCCAAACACTTCTGTTGAAGATAAAAACACAACTAGTGGAAGAAAACTCTATGGATGAATTTAAGTGGAAGAAACTATGTATTTTAAAATATGCAAAATGTTACTGTATTGAATTCTCACTATTAATGCTGGGGTGAGAATATAAGGATCTAAAACAGGGAAGTTATTTTATTTTGTAAGGACATAAGTATGTTCCCATAGCATTAAAGAGTCTATTATCAAGAAACATTAATCAGTTATTCTTACATATAGGACACAAAACTCAACTTAGTCTCTCAAGTAAAAAGTCAGCTGCATTCTGTACTAAATCATAGCTTCACAGAGGGTTTAAAGGTAGGACTAATCAACATTTTACTACAAAGTTTTTTGAACCCACCATATACAGCAAAATTCTGCATTACACTCCAATTATTTTTATTCCTATTTGGAATTAGAATTCCACTGGATTTTCATAAGCATCTGACCACCAATTAGGGATGGAAGTCATGCCACACAAACCACACATGGCTTGCAAGAAATGGACATACAGGTACAATGCTGATGCTGTGCAGCAAGCCTGGCAGCATTTTGTGCTAGCACACAGACTGCTACATCCTTTTAATCCCCACGTACGAGCCATCTGTTGTGGCTTTTGAACCACATGTTTATCTTAAAAGGATTTAATGGGGTTGAAGTTGACTATTCATAAATGAAAAACAGCTTGAAAATTTGATTTTTCCTAGCAAAAGTTACTCCCAGGCTATTTTGCCAGCACAGTTTTGTACTTCTTGTGCCCAATACAGATTATGGCTGTGAGTGCAACAGGAGAACAGAATTCTAAGTCCCATGAAAATGATTGCCCATTTCCTTCAGCGACAACGTTCAAGTCAGCAAAGACACAGTTAAAGAAATGCTGCACTTGCCTCTTTCAAAGGTCAGGAATAAATGTGATGACTGCTCATCAAAGTACCTGCAGAAAAATCTTCCAGCTGGAACAGCTGGAAGAAAAATGTCAGTGCAAACCAAAGGACATAACTGCATGCCACAGACAGCAACAGACGTCATTTGTTGAGGTCTCACTGCAGGTAGCAAAGGAATGGACCTTATTTTTTCTTTAATAGCAGATTGTTTAGTTTATCTTGAACCAGGTACATTTTACCTGCTGCTGCCAACTGCCTCTGGGAACATTGCTGTGGCAGATATTCCTTTAGCCTCTGCTTTACTTAGAGCTTTTCACTTTTGACTCTTAAGGAAGGAGTAAGAATTAGGGCATGATAGAGGTGTAGAGAAGTGGCTGTTGTGAAAGGCAAACTGGACTTTTATTGGTCTCAGCCTTTAAATGCTGGGGTAGCTGGGAAAAGAGAGGCTCATGTAAAAAGATGGCTAAAAAAATCTCATCCAGGAAGTCTCTTCTCTGATGTCAGAGAACAGTCATGCCTTTAGAAAGGCTCATCCCATCTGCTCTTTCAGAGATCTGCCTGCAGTAGCAGGCAGTAGTTAAGCAATCCATTTACAATGAATTCACATTCAGAAGTAGCAGTACACATTGAAAACTTTTAGGGAGAATTGCCATTATCTTAAATCCACCAGTGCCAGCAGTGTATAAAGATGGACATTAAACCTCTCTCAAGTGTCATATACAGATCACACTGAATATCACTACAGCCACTGTGACTACAGTGTAAGATCAAAGCAATTTTCTGTAGATATGACAGAAATGCATTTACTACTCAAAATTTACTTTCACATATTTCATGAAGAAAAAAACAACCTTTGGGGGGGCAAAACCCACTTTGAGACATTTTTCACTTCTAATTTTCCTTGTATTACCAAGAGCCTTGTACCAACACATCAAGTTTCTAAAAAGTTGACTTGACTTGCACTTAAGCCTTTTGGATAGTACCATAAGAGGTGGCATATGGTGTAGTTAAAAATTCATTTTATCACAAGAACGATGATGCTCTTACAGGAAGGCTGAGAACACCACACTGCCTTCAACAACCTCTGTGGCTCCATTGCATGGCAGAGACTCAACATCTGAGGGGCACCATAAATGTGTTAATACTAATTCCAGCAGTCACATAATTATGACTGAACAAAGCCAAAGCAGCCCTGCCTACTGCAGTGTAATGTGAGTCTACTTTTGCATAGGAAGGGAGTGCCCTGCAAGCTTCTGCAAGTGCCATCTGGCTTCTGCATTATGACCACAGTAAAAGCACTCATAATTCTCTCTGTAGAACATATATTAATGAATCCAGAGAGCTGAAAGTGGCTTACAAGCCAAGATCACTGTCATAACGCCGTTTCTCCTGGCAGCAAACACCTCAGGAAGGACAGGATGGGTGTGTGGGAATCATAAGAGGGACAGATAAAGCAGGGGAGGAAGGGAGCTTGTGAAAAAAAAAAAAAAAAAAAAAAAAAAAAAAAAAAAAAGAAAAAAAAATCAAGCTTGTTAAATAAGCACAGACTAAAATTTTAGAATTTGTGATCAAAGTTCGCCAAACAAAATGTTAACCTTCTCCAGCACCAAAGTATCCTTTTATGATGCATTACAAATTTTGGCACAGTAGACAACAAAATTTCACAGCAAGCCTCAAGCTAAAATATACAGCAGTGCTGTGAGACCTCTACATTTTGGTGAGAATTGCTATGATGAATTTTTTGAAGATAAACATTGAAATATTCAAAGTCACAGGGGAGGGCCTGGAGTTTGCAAATACTGGGGCTTGTATGATTCATAAAATATTAGAAACATTGGTTAAAACCTTCTCCCTTAATGAAGTCATGAAGCATCTCAGAGTCCAGCACGTGTCCTTATCTTTACAGGCCACTACAGCAGCAGCTATAAGAGAAGAGTGAAGCTCAGATGACAGACTGGGAGCAAGAGAGAAGCCAGTGATCCACACAGTGAAGAAATCAGATCACAAAGGCTTTTACTGTCACTGATCTACCTTTGGAAGAGTCACGTTGGTGAGATCTTGCATAGTGCCTGTCTCAAATATACTCCCTGATAAACAAAACTGGTAAACTAGTAACTACTGAGGAGAAGAACGCTGGTTTACATTTTAAAAGAACATCCTAAAGTTTAGAGAAACACAGCATCAGGCTTTAGAAACTGCTCCCCTACCCCAGGACCACATTTTTAAGGTGTTTTATTTTAATTCATTAATAAACTGCTTTGTCCTTTGTTACATACTGTGGTCTGGCAGGGTACAGGAAGTTTGTATGGTGAAAAAAGAAGATAAAGCAAATCTAACAGTGGTTACAAACATGCAAATGAGGTTTCACCAGAAGTGCTGACAAACAGATGAAAACAATCTGTTCTTTAACATTCTCATGTCTCTTGCTCATCAGCACAATCACTGCAAAGCCAAACCTCCTGCCGCTAAGCATTACTGCTACCAAACCTGGTAAGAGAAAGAGCATTCCAACTAGAAAAACTAGTTGGAATGAAAGAACAGATGAAACTGTGGGAAAGTTGCATATTCATTGGAAATAATTCTACTTATAAATGCCATCATGAGGTCTTCCAATTCAACTAAAATAACACTCAACTAAATTTAACAGCAAACTCCAGAGCACTTGCTTTATGTCAATAGTGGAACAAGGTCACAGGCAGCCTGTAATGTCCCCTTATACCCTTGACTTAGCAAAGACCAAACAGTTTTTCACTTGCTTTGGAATTTAAAATTAAATAAATAAATAAATAGAAATGCCCACATTCAGAGGACATGCTCTAAAAGTCATCTTGAAGGACCTGAAATGAGGAAGATCAGCAACATTAGATTTCCATAAACAGTACATATGAGGACATAAACAGCAACACAGAAAACCTCAGTTAAACATCAACCTGCCCTTTTTATTCACTGGGTAACTTTCAAAGGCATACACACTTTCAAAGACATGTGCAAGTGCCTATCATACCTTTTCAAATTTTGTCAGCAACTCACGTAAGCTGAAGTTCAGGCCAATCATCATTAAGTGTCTCCTGAAGCCTACATTTTTCTGGTACGTCCTCCAAGCCAAGTCTACAGCCTTCAAAAAGTTCCTCTCCTTTTCCACCTATACGGTCTCCAAACACTCCAGTGCGTGTGCCTCTCCTGGGCTGTGTTCCCCTGGGAACAGCTCACACAGTGCCATCGTCACAGTCTCCGTGTCCCTGCTCCTTCCCATGGGCTGGGCACCCAGGGGGAACCACTGACGCTGGGTGCTGCTCCTTGCAGGGCTGACCTGGTCTCATGGCACTGTGGGGATCTCCTTGGCTCCACAGCTCTCCAGGACTGCCTCCAGCTCACCTCAGCAATGGCCTGCAGGATCCAAATGCTTCTTGCACGCCTTGAGCTCAGTGTTTGGTCTCAGCGACCCTGAGTGAGAGAAGCTATAACCTGCTGTTATACGACAGGTGAAGAGGAGGAACACGTGCTTCCATGTTGCTCCATTCAAGGGGAAAAAAATGCCCAGAGAAACTCCTGTCTATAGAAAGCAACAAAAACCAACTTCTCAGAGAAGTTAAAATGGGATGAGGCACACTTCATCCTAGGAAACACGGTGGTGTGACCAGACAGGAGGCCATCTCTCCTCTGCCCTCCTCAGAGCCAGCACCATGGGCTGGTGCTGCTAGGGCAGTAACCAGGCACCTCCAGCCCTCTTCGCTTCACCCAGGAGATGCTACGCCACTGAAAACCAAGGCCTGTTAGAAGATGTCTGAAAAATAACTTCCTTTATGTAAGCAAAAAGAAAAAGTCCAGCAAAGGATCCTGCTGCAACCTCCAAAGTCTTCGCTGGGGATCTCGTGCTTTGGTGCTGCCTGCTCTGACAGCCGTGTGGTAATCTATCCCCGGCATTTGTTTATTATTGTAATCAGCATCCTCCCTTCCAGCAGCCCTGGTGCTGCTCCCAAGCCAAGCACACTCCCCCTTCCTGGAGGCCTCCCCGCTGGAAAACCACCACCACCACCCCTGAGGCTGCAGAAACCCCAGCCCAAAACCCCTGGCTGGAATGGCAAGGTGGCAGTTCAGCCGCTGAGCAAGCTTTGGAGCTGTAAAAGCAACCAGTGCTGCACAAAGCCCCCAAGGGCTGGGGCTGCTCAGGAGGGCACACTCCGTGAGCCAGATTGTTTTCCATCTGAGCCTTCACTTGCCCACAGGAAACCTGACACCCCATGGGTGGCTGTGAGGAAATCACTCCATTTCCAACCATTCCCACTGGAAACCCCATGTGCATGTGAAGGCCTATTTAAGCTGCTATTAATGCCTTCCGCACAAACACACATTACTCAACCACCAAAACCAGATTCAGTAACAGTTGCCAGCAAGTCAGTGAATGCATAATTAAAACCAAACCAGCAACCCATCGCTTGCAAAGCCCGTTACAATTGATTCTCCTACGAACACATTTGGTATTATGTGTTGCTTTTACTTTTATTTTATTTCACCCAACCGTCATATGAAGTACCAATGAATTCACCAGTAGCAAAACTGTCTCTGAAATTGTTCAGAGCTAGTGGATTGTACTGGTATATCTGGTACGGGTCAGGATTTTAAAAATAACTCTGAAGGGGGAAAAAAAATATTGACATTAGCAGGATTTTGACTTGGTTTATTTGTACTTTGCCTCTTGTCCGTATGTTTTATGTGAGCATATTACACAAACTGCAGAAGTGCTTGCAAAATAAACTCAGGAAAGTTTTCCAAAGGTGACAGAACTAAACCAGCTTTATAGCCCATATAACAGATCAGCTTAAACAGTCTGAATTTATTCCACTACTTCTGCAAGCAAAAAGCCTATTTATCATGTTCACATACTATTCGCTTCCAAATTAACTACTTACAGAAGGAAAAATTACACATCAGAGTGAAAAAGTAAAGCCATTCTGCAAGAAATACAACTAGAATCACTGTTTCAGAATCTCCTTTCTTCTCCTCAAGACAAAGTTTGGATCCTCTTCCCCTGCACACTAAGGCTTTCTGCAGCTCCTGGAGAAAAAAAGCCTTGCAAGCCAGAAACGAACAGACTTTAGATCCACTTCAGAGATGTTAGTGCATATAAATAAAAATGGGTGTCAGGCTGGATTATAATGAAGCTTCATAACTCCAGGACTGAATCCAAATACACAACATTAATTTAATGTTTGGTCTTGGGCTTCATACTTAGATGATTCGTTTTCCAATTTTCGTTTGTCATTAAGAAAATCATACATCCTAGATCTTTCAACACTATTAGATGCAAATGAAATACCCTCTAAGGTGGATAGGTATCTTTTTGCATAATTCTATAAAAGGTTATCAAATATTTACGTATATACATAATGTTGGACCAAGGCTTCCAGCAAAACAGCTTTGAAGATTACACTGAATAATGACTTTTTCAATTGCTTTCTCACACAAAAGCATGCTGCAGTATTTGAGACATTCTGAATATGCAGAAGACAAAGTAACTGAAATAAGCTCTACATTCACACATATTTAATATAGCCTCTGCACAGCCAGCAGTTCTGTAGATGTGACAATGTTAGATCATAAGCTCCAAAAATACAACATACATTTTAAGACATCTTTACATTACTTATTGCTACTAAAGTTTACGTTTTCTTGATCAGCATCATAATTTTCTTCAAAAATAGCTCTGCATTTGGCAACAAAAATGCAAATTTTGTACTGGAAACTACAGTTATTACACAGATGAAATATTTGAATGCTAGAGGCCAAAGAAATTCACATTCTGAGAGTTTAAGCTCTCATGGAAATACATAATCTACAGCTGAAAACAAGCACACCACCCACTGTAACAAAGCACCCTTCCAAAGCTCTCTTGCAGATACTAAGACCCACAACTGGGAATTTAAGACACCAGAAACAACATACAGCTGCAGAAGATTAAGTGCAGTGAAGCTTTTTGTTACTTTTGGTATTAGAGTATTTCTCATGTGTCTTAAACAAGAACGTAAAACTGGATAAAAATAAAACAACCAGCAAACAGCCTTTTATAGCTATTGGTAATGTTAATAATGGCAGCCTGCAAAATGCCAGGGCCATCATTCAGTGGTAGGAAAAGGAAAGTCAGCACAGCAGCCTGTGACACAACTACCAGCACATCTGCTGGAAACTGTTTTTTAGGCATGGGTTCTGCAGGGCACGCCCCACAAACCCAGGCTTAAGAGCCTCATCGTTTAACAAGGCACAATGCAGAGGTTATAAAATCTACATCAGAGGTTATAAAATTTACATCAAAAACCTTATTACTGCAAAGAATTAACTAAAAAAAACCCCCTACTTTTATCAAGTATAAATCCAGAAGCAATTGAATGTTAAGATACTGCAAATGAACCAGCAAAATCAATGAAATCAAAACTAGGTAAGGAGAAAAAAGTTACTCCATTTCTACTTGAAATAAAAATACCTGATCGACTTGGAGATGATCTTATACACACATCTAAAGTTCAATTTCAGGAAACATAAAAGTCTCTTAGACTTTTCTGTGAGAAACAACATTAAATATATATACAATAAAAATTTTGCTTCCCACTTGAGATGATGTCCAAAATATGCAAGAAAACTGTCATGCTAAACAAAACTTGATTTTGGAATACAAACTAAAGAAAGGGGAATGGGTTTGTTTGTTTGTTTTTTCCTAGAAGAAAAATGGAAATATAAAGAGCAGTAAGAACCTTAAGAGTAAATAAATGAGGTTGTTTATACTAGGAGCATACATATAATCTTATGTGACTCACAACAGCAAGTAATGACAAGAGAAAGATAAAAAGAATAGTGTTGCCTTGTGTGACTCAGATGTCAAGGGCACAGAGGTCAATGGGTGGTTACAGCAAGTCAATACATCCTGTTTTCACTCAAGACATGCAGCTTCAGGCAGGAACACAAAAAATGCAGCAGTTCACAAGCACTGTGCTACATTCACCTGCCTTGAAAAACATCTGATGTCAATCTCATCAGACCAGGAGGGGGAGATGCCCTCTCCCTTCCTACATCAGGCCAACATTTACAACACAGAGCTAGCACACTGCTCCAGCAAGGTCAGTCCTACACTGAGGCTTAGCATCAATTGAACCCAACACTAAGGTTTCAATTAAGCACAGGTTCACTGATAACCTCTGCCAAAAGTCAAATCACTCAAGCAACATAGTACCCCAAGGACTAGCAATTCTTCAGGATAAGTCAAAAGTAACATAAATATGATTGCCAGAATTACCAGTTAGGTATTTGTTACAGGGGTGATTGCAATGTAGCTCATGAATTACATTAAAGTTCCTAGAGTTTAGAGCAAGGCACTGCACCATTGGATTTGTTTTTTTTTGTTTGTTTGTTTTTCTCTCTATGACTAAAAAGGTATTGGTTATTGGTATTCCAAGGTTTGCCTTGGAAGATATTTTTACAAGGATCAACCAGTCACATTCAGTGGTTTACCCTGTGCAATGTCTGCCACATGCAAGGACAGAGTTCTGTGTTAGGTAAGCAGAGATAGACTGTGGCCTTCCTGAAACAAATGAGACAAGACTTTAAATCTCAAGAATCAAATTTGGCAGAATTCCAGCTGTAGCCTTGATGACAGGCAGTGCTATACTGCCATGAAAGATTTGTGGAGGACTGGGTGGTTTGGTGGTGGGCTTTTATGCTCTCTTACTTTCAACTTGTTTGGACAACACGTGGCTTTCAGTTTTATGAACCAACCATGATTTTATAATGGCTTAAATATAAAGTGCTGTGTTCTTTGTACTTCCCAGAAGAACCCAGCCCTAAAAGCAGAAAATTTCAAATATACTCAAAAAAAAAAAAAAAAAAGGAAGTATCTCATACTTGAAGTATACCAAAAAAGAAATTCGATGTCAAAGGGAACTATGGAGGAAAAGTACCACCAAGGCATCTATTTCACACATAGAGCATTCCAAACTTTACTGAACAAGAGACCGAGATTTAAATTCAGTTTATGGGACTGATCAGAACATGAAGATTTAAATCCTGACCCTAAATGAGAGAATGAAGGAGTCAGCAGAGAGTATGAATGAAATCTGGCTTTTATGCCAGGCAGGAACTTCATCATTGGGTGTTACTTTCTAGTCAGTACTGGTGACTAAATAAAATGTTCCTATTAATCAGCTGTCTATAAAGACTTCACTGTGGAGGCCTTCTAAAACTGTAAGTTGCCTTTCCTCCTTTCCCTTCTTCAGGTATAAGATACCAGTGCTTGCCTGCAATAATCACACTGGAAATCAGAAAGCATTGGGCACCTTGTGGTCAGCCTAAATAGCCTTTTAAATGCTGTTCTCATCACACAAAAATGAAATAAACACATTATCTTAGAAGTACTTCTTCACATTTTTATTTAAAATGGTAAAACCCAAAAGAGATGACTGCCTAGTGGTGATATAACATGACAGATTGCCAAAGCAACACAACCATAAAAAGATTCTGAACCCTGCATTAACCACACCCAGAGTGAATATCTGGTTTCTCAAGTTTGAGAAATGCAACTTCCAGTATTTTGGCCCAACCTGAAAAATGTTTGCCTTATAAATTTTCTTGAAAATAGCTTTATAGCTTTCTGAAGTACAATAAAAGACTCATTAAATCCACACATATTATACATCTTTAAGAGAATTTTTGACAAGAAAGGCTTATTTATGTATTTACTACTTCGTAAAGGTATCTATCTCTTGAGATACTAAAACTGCTCAATGAAAAGATGATTAATCTAGTAGTTTTTAGACAAGTAGTCCAAGTAGTGGAAAGACCACAAAAATATATTTTATTTGAATTTATAACAAATAATTGATAGAGCACCTTAAATTCTACAGCACTAACTCAGTGTCTGTGGATTAAAATCTCATTCAAATAATGTATTGCAGTTTCTTTTTACTTCACTTCTTAGCAATAGCTTTAGATTCAAGTGTCTAACATGGATTCAGCACCATTCCATATGTATCATCAAATGATACCAGTTATCATGTGTAATTTATCATTTTGCCACACTCCAAAATTAAGTACCTCCTGCCTCAAGCCTGCCCTGACATGTTATGCCCTAACATGTCTTGTATTCTCAGTTAAATAAGTGGCATTATCTTGCAGGAAGAAGAAGTATTACCTGGATCTAGTTGATTCAGGGGTTTTACAGTCTTTTCGAAAACCACTGGGAATGAGACTCTCCCTATCCACTGAAAACTCTATTCACAGCAACAAAAATATACTTCAAATGTTTCAACAATCAACTTTTCTGTATGCGAATATTAGCTAGGCATTTTAGGAGTTAAAAGCAATGTAATTGGTATGTTTTCAAGTAATTTCTTGTCTATGAAGTGAGTATCCTTAAAACATTTACCAAGAATTGTGCTTCTATGTCAACTTTAACATCACACAAGAGAAGAACAGTAAGAAAGTTACCCCTTGGAATTCAGCAAGTAGCCATCTACTAACAAGTTCTATCAAACCACAGAAGGTCTATTTCCTAATCAAGCAAGAGTAATACACCAAAGTATACCATTGCAATTTACCAAAAAGGTGAAGGTTTTGTTTGTTTTCAAAGTTCACTAAAAATGATCAATGACCCTGGACTACAGGGATGTTCCACTAACGTTTATTTTAAATCTTTCCATGCTGTTGAAACAGCATCAAAACAGCAACCCACAATGCTTCACCATAAAACTGAGCTTTTGCTGTGAATAAAGAAGAGCATCTGATGGGGGGCTTGCTTTACAGTAATTATGTATATGAAATTATGACTGATCCCATAGGACGACCTTGCCTTCATTCTACATTAATTTTCAAACCACAGGATTAAATCTTAAAAACTGGTTTTGTGATCAGGGTCTAAGTGTTGTAGTGCAGAAAGAGTACTCATTCTTCTCATTAACTGTGTAATGATCCTCCAATTAGATAAATTAAATTAATAAATTACATTCCTGTATCTCCATTAAACATATGAAGAGAACAGTGTTTTTTACTTATTTATTTATTTTGCTGAACAAGTCAGTATTTATTAAATCAGTAAGTGTCACAGGTGATATAAAAAAGCTCTAAAAGTCTAATTTCTGATCAAGGCCAAAAAATACTCAATGCTTTTATGAGATGAAATGATTCTATTTTGTAGCCAACACAATTGGGAAGAATCATACATCCACTGTCTAGAACTCAAGCACATACAAGGAACATGTGAGAGACAGCCATGTGCAGGAGTGACAGTTCTGCCATTCAGAGATTTTTATATGTGCATGCAATCAGAAACTAATTAATATTACTTTAATCAGTGAGGAAAAATCAAAAAACTGTAATGCAACACTGCAAGATAAAGATTAAAGGTAAAGTAGAAACTGCAGAGATTCTTTTAAAACCATCTTTGTTTCTGACTAAAAAAAAGTCTCCAAAGTAGTTAGAAAGCACTACAGAAACAGGGGATAAGACTTCTCTGAAGACCTTTAGAATTTAAGAAGAGTAAATAAAAGGTTTGACTTATCAGAAGGCATCAAGGAAGCAAACCACTGCATGTTTTCTAGCTGAATTATATTAATTAAATTAATTAATTAACATTAAAGCTTCCAACAACCATTATCCAAGGACTTCCCAGGTAATGTCTTGTGGTCTTAAGTAACAGGAGCTGAGAGCAAGATTTTCACACAATGCTGCTGATCTTTCTGGCATCTCCCACAGCAAGAAGTGCTCTCCACTGCAATGTCTGAAGAATTGTCCTACAGTCTTTGCTTCACACAGACAGTTTTGGTCTCTTACCTCCCTCATTTCTTTCCCCTCGAATTCAGTTTGTGAAATATTCCCAGCATTTACCAGAGTAAGAAACGAACATAAAGTCTCAGTAAGAAGTACATACTTACTTGCATCTCCCAAAATCCCAAAACCACAACATGCAGCTCCTATCTTGTTTCTTTTAAGGTAGTTATAAGTGATTGCTAGTAGCAAATTCGTGTTTGCTTAGTGAAGTGTCAAACTAGCAAAAAAAAAAAAAAAAAAAAAAAAAAAAAAAAAAAAAAATTTCTTGTGTCCTGATGTTCTGTCACCCCTTAGTAAGGGGTAAGTAAAGCAAAGAAAACAGGGGAACAGATACTGTGCAGACAGGAGGCTGTCCCCACACTCAGGCAGAGAGAGTCAGAACTTGCTGCCAGTGCCACTGCTGCAAGCATGATCTTCTTTCAAACACCCTGTCTGATTTAAGTTATTAAGCACTAAACTGAATTTCCACACAGATTTACAGTCTTTATGCATTCTGTGTCATTTTGCCAACTGAAAGCTCTCATAGAGATCTTATCACCGGCCTGTTGACAAAAGTAAAGAGCATTTACAATTGAAATTATGATAATATAGTATTTATTATTGAAATAAAATGTAAGCTGCATTATCCATAACTGCAGCTTTTGCTCTGGTTTGAACAAGAAGCTTATTTAAATACAATGTGCCTAAGGCTTCTCTAGCCCCACTTTATAACAGGCTACTATACAGGGAATAAATAGGTTTTCCAAATTTATTCAGACAGAGCTTTCATTGTCTAATGTTAGTCAGAAGTTCCATTTCCACTGAATTATTGCATGCTTTTATTCTCATTTCACTCTCATTTAAAGTCAAGGACTCCACCTACTTTTGAGAAGCACACAAGTTTGTGCTGGAGGAAGAAGCTGAAGATCTGCACACAAAAGCCTAAAATGAAGGTTAGAGTCAGCTTCACAAGGACAGGAGCATGGGATCCCCTTACAGCATCTGGGACTCAACTATTCTTGGATTTTCATTAAGTAGTAACTTCTTGTAAGGAGGCTTTGGGTTTGTTTGGGTTTTTCTTGCTTCACAAAAAAGGCTATCACTAAGAAGGTCTGGTCAGCATCAAGAAAAATTTGAGGAAATTGATTTTAAAAGCATCCACTGCTTTACATTCATTCATATTGAGGTTTTTTTTAAAAAATGTAACACTGAAAACTTAGAGAAAGATTAGCAGTTCCTGAGGATTCAGATAAAAACTGTTTAACTCTAGGCGTGAGACACAAAAAGTACACCTGACAGTCATACTGGTGAAGAAATATTTATTATTGAATGAACATATTTATTTATGTTCACTAAATGTGTACTAGCACTTCATCCATGTTGGGTACATGTAGGATCAAATTCTGTTGGCCTTTCTGCATGCTTAAAGGGGAGAAGGAGGAGATGAAGCACATACAGCAAAACATAACCGAACAAGAATTCCTAATAAGTTGTGAGGGTGGGAAAACCCAAGGCATATCCATGTCTGTTTTGAATAAATAATTACTAAAATGGACTTTCTACAGAGGACCAGCATAGAAGAGCAGGACTAAGTGCCCTAGTCAGGCATGGCAGGTGAGCACCCCCATTTTAAACACAGCTGTGGAGGGCAGTGGCACTGGCCCCTTGCATTCCCCCCACCTGTGGAACACAGCTGGATGAAGGTTAAGAACTGACTAGTTCAATATGTATTCCCAGAACAAGTCCCTTCTACTGCTACATTTTCCATTTGAGAAGTTTGTGCCTAATCAGCCATTTAGTGATAATGTGAAAAAAGTTCAACATGGCAAAAGGTAACTCGCTGTAAAATATGCAAAATATAGAAACACAGAAAGGAGTCACCAATAAAAAATAAATGTATAAAATAAATAAATAAATAAGATTTTAAAAGTATACTTAAAGCCTATTCAGCTAAAAAGTCCCATGTCTTTGGTATATTTAGTAAAATCAAGGTATGAGAACTTCAGGACAGAAAGGCACAAGCAAATGTGCAAGCTGCCTCTCTCAAACCCTTCTTCTTCACACGTTGCTCATCTTGCAAAAACACTCCGTTAAATGTGACTTGTTCAACATATTGAGCTATATTACTATTCTAGAGCTACTTGAAAAAGAACAGCAGAAAAAACAACCCTTCAAACTGACTGTATACTCCAAGATGAAGCCTATGCCCTTCCACTTTTAGCCCTTGTTTCTTTGAAGAGCAAACAAGGGCTATCCCGAGAAGCCAGCCTGGAATGGGTGCTCCAGGTCACTGGCATTTCCCATTGTACTGTCATTGCAGAACAACTCTAAACCACCCTGAGACTCCTCAATAGCTACCAAGGATTGAAAAAATATCTATGTTTGTGCATACCTGGGTTCCTCTTACCTCTGTGCTTTTCATTCATACATTGTAAGAGGCATGCAAGGAGTAAAGAGATTTGTAAAAGAGCAGAGTGTTAAAAAAAAAGATTGGATCACTTGTCAAGGATGCCATGTACTTGCAGCAACCCTTGAGGCTGTGGAACCTTAAAGGCAATATGCTTCTAAGCAAAGCCTAGTATTTATACAATTAAAGCTAAAGCAAACATGAGGGAAAGCTTGCCTGCAAGGAAATGGAGCCCATCAAAGCTCCATTCTATAGTTCAAAAAAGTCACTGTAATGACAAATGCTTCTTTTTATCGTGTCAGACACTTTCAAAAACAAAGCATCCTCAACTGTTCTTACTGCAACTTAACTCCTGCTAAAGGGATCTCTCACCTGTAACTACCTTGTGCATTTTCCTCCAGCACTTGATAAAAGCCATATTTTCTGAACTCACATCTCCCTTGAGAATTGAGTATTGTGGTGTCTTTGGCCACCCTACATTAAGGAGGAACACATGAATTTGAAACTGAATGAAGTAGTTCTGAGCCCATATTGGGGTCCTACTGAAATTATGACAACATGGGCTAGTTCAAACCCTGCTGCATAGAAAAAGCAGCTAGCACCATGGTCAGACGTTTTTAAATATAGCTTGAAGTAGTACCTAGGGCCATGCTGTCAAACATGATCACAAATACTCCTTCATTCGAAGCTACAGTTGGTCAGCTGCAGTTTTCGTGTACAACATTCATGAAATTTAATATACAACAGCTTCCTCAGTAACAGCAGAACACTTTTAACACAGCCCTTTTGCCTATAATGTTTAAAATGTACATCAGACTTCCATCACTGATCTTTTCTGCTCTGTAGAAATACAAAACCAGGCATTTCTCAGAATAGGGACTCAAGAGGCACAATGAATTTAAAATGCTTAACACTTGTGCAGAGATTGAGCTATATTCCGGAGGACCTGGAAATAACAAAAGACATTCACAAGTAGTGGATTTTTCAACTTAGTTTTCTCTCTCTGACTGCCTACTGCCTGTCTAGAACAGCAGAGAGGAGAGCAGCTTTAGCAATTTGGCCTAAGGTCTTCAGGGAAAGAGTCTCTGCCCTACTTTAACAATAGCAGTTGCTGAGGCAAATTAGGTCTCTGACAGGGATAAAATGAAGTTCCACTGTAAGCACAAAAGAGCTCCCATTGATTTTGGCTTCTTTCAGCTGATGTAAATAATCAAGTAACCATAAATTTGGCAGCAAATAATTGCTGCTATGTCCATTACGCAGTGTACTCAAAAAGGCATTTAAAATCACCTTGAGCAGAGGGAAAAGGAGAAAGGAAAGCTGAGCAGGGACAGTTCTTCTCCTTCATTAAACTCTATTCTACAATGTCACCTGCAACAAGGCAATCATCTTTCCGTGTAAGTGTAGAAAGTGGTCTAAACAGGAGGTTTGAAATTCCATGCTCTGACAAGGCCAATGGGTTCTTAATTCAGCCAAAAAAGGGATTTATGAAGTTTCATTTAACCTGCAAACCAACTCACTTGAAGCAAAGGTGAACTGTGAGCAGTGGACCCAGTGATGCATGGCTCCCAATAAATCTCTCTTCAGGTAAACTTCCACATGGCCCCCCCTTAGTCTTAATGGAAGTTCAGCTCATGTTCTTGCAGCTTCAACGCAAGATTTTTTTCCCCTGATTTTCAATACTGATTCTCTTCCACCTCTTGACCTGTATGCACAGGACTTTTTCCAGCAGTCATCTCCACTTCAGCCAGTACTCCAATTACAGTACAGTGTCCCAACTGGACTTTTCCTTATGGAGACACAGTTGTTACATGCTAAGGCAGCAAACACCTTTCACCCAGACAATATGGCCACAGGCATCTCCCAAGACCAAAAGACTCACTAGTCACTCTGAGCTGACATCTGGGTGGTGTAGAAAGTAAATACACCTTCTCTGGACAGAAACTCACCACACAGATAATCCTGGCTTCAGAAGCTGCTATGAAATTCTTCCAGCTTCAGAAAAGTTGACAGAGCTGCCTGGCACAAAGTGTGGGCTTTACCTTCCTCTTTCATGCACATGAGAATCAGGAAGGCATTCCCCAAATAAAGGGAGTGTAATGGTGACCTTTGTTATTTCACTTACAGACTTGCAATCACCTTTTCAAGAAAATCTGGTACCTTGAGTCTTGTACAATGATAAACTAGTATTTAAATTTACTTAAAACAGTTGCTGCAAAAGTAATTGGAAATTGACTCTTGCATTTCCTATGAGCCTAAGCATGGGGATGATTAGCAAACCTGCATGGGTCACTGCATCATAAAGGGGCTACATTTACTAAATAAATTTACTAAATAAAGTCATTTCCCCTTCACCACCTTTTTTCTTTTTTTCCCAAGTAACTTTTTTGGTCATCTCAGTGGAAGTTTAGAACATTTTCTTTCCTCTTTAAGCATATCATTTTGCTAGTGAAGAAAATGGCAAGACACATAATCACAGCTAAAAGCAGTTTGGATTTGTTGTTAATTTATATAACAGTATTAGTGAAACTTCTGAAGGGAAAGAAGGGAGAATCAGAAAGAAAAAAGGGCCATCATTATTTCATGAAGCACATTAAGTATAGGAATGTTAGGTGACTTCAGAGAATTTTATGTCCATTTTAGCTGTTGCCTCAATATCTCTCAAAAGAACAAAAAAAAACTGGAGAAAAACTGTACTTATCTCAGAAGAGCTCAAGTAGTAATAACAAAAAAACCACTTTAAGTTGTCAGGAAAAACAACAGCGTTTATACCAGCCTTTATGTTAAAAGGCAATAATGCCTGAAAAACACATACAATAGCATCTGTGGATAGAGAATTACTATTATTACTACTTTTATTAAGTAAGGAGATTAGGGAATAAGAGGGTCATGAAGGCTCAGGTACCCAATTTAGGTTTATTTGCTTGTATGTAATGTTTTCAGTATGTCTGAAGAAGCTGCTGTTATGGTAGAACACTACAAAAGAAAGCAAAATTAGTCTAAATGATTTTTGTAATATCAAGAACAAAGGAAGAGACCAGCAAAACCCAACAAAACCCAATGTATTACATTCTATATATTTCAACAATGACATTCTGAAAAAAACTAACAAAAACTTAGTACACTGACCCCTAGAAACAGAAAATTTAAAGAGTTTTTAGCTATTTCTTCTTGCATTTAATTTACACTGCAATACTTTTGCAAGTATTGCATGACATTGCATTGACTGTTAATTTGCCAGAAGTCAATACCCACTGAAGGCACATGACCCTTTTCACTGTTGTTTTCTTTTTTCCAGGACAGAAAAGATAGTTATGCTGATATGCAGCTGTTCTGCAGCAATCAAAACAAAGCATCCAAACATCACACCCATGCTGCATAAACCTCAGTCAGTGTTTCTCATGTTACCATCTGCTGATGTTCTGAATGCCTTGATAAGCACCTGGCCTTGTTTAAAACACCACTAAGATTTTTTTTTTTTCAATTTTTATTTTTAATGGCTCTCAAAATATCCACTTCCAAAATAGCCACTTCCAAAAAGCTCCACAGGAACAAAAGCAACATCAAAAGAAAATCCTTCTAAAATGCACAAAGAATTGAAAATATTGGTACTGCTTTCTAAATGAAAGCCCATGCAGACCAAGGTATGAACATGCTTAGAAACACCAAAAAATACCCAGAAACACTGAAAATTCACCTACACTATTCTTCATCTTTAACAGATTTACCTAAAATGGTATTTCTATTTCTATTAAAGCATGGCAGCTTTAATAGAAATGGAGGTCCTGTGTGGAAAAAGCTGTTGAAATAAATGCAAGAAGAAAATTCTCATTTACCACTGCATTACAGAAACTGAGACACTGTAAATTAATGACTAAAAGAAAGCTGCATCGAACTCCCCCAAAAATTCAAATTGGTGGTTTTAAGGTATCAAAGATGAGTACAGAACACAAGGACTGGAAAAGCAGATCAGCTCCACCATCAGTTAGAAAATAAAGCACCAAAAGTCAGCTGGCAGACCTTCAGCCTATGAACAAAGTCCTCGTGTTGACAGCTCCTATCTCCATAACAAGAGTGACCAAACCACCTCTGCTGGGCATCATCTGGGGGCTAACTTTGCCAGTTGACTTTCAGTCTTTCAAACTGAAAAGCTAATTCTTGTTGACAAGGATATCAATCCAGCAAATTTCTGCAGTGAATCAAAAAGCAGAAACCAATATTATTCGACATGTGACTAGCACAAGTTCTGAGGATTCATTTATATGCAATATGCTTGAATATGCAAAATATCAAGTAATTATTGCTTTCTTAAAATAAGAAGCACACTTTCAGTCTATTGCAACAACATACAGATCCT
This sequence comes from Sitta carolinensis, assembly GCA_032173965.1. Lineage (NCBI taxonomy): Eukaryota > Metazoa > Chordata > Aves > Passeriformes > Sittidae > Sitta > Sitta carolinensis. The sequence goes on along the minus strand of JAVUNC010000004.1, from coordinate 64,760,075 downwards.
GAACAGGATTAAAGGGATAACTCTTACAAAGCCCTTTATGTATTTCAAATGCTACATCTCAAAGATTTACTTGAGGTTAAATTATCATCTTGTTTATGCAAAATCCTTTCAATCACCCCTGAGACTCTCAGTACTCTTGTCATTATTCACTTCTCTACTTAAAGGTACCTTATTTTAGCTGAAGTTAATTCTGCTGATAATTAACAGCCTAACCAAATTAATCTTAGCTTAACTATTTTAAAAGTATTTTAAATTATTATACATTGTTCAATTAAACTTACTTAAAATTACAAGTGAAAACAGTGCAGTTTTCCAGACAGATAAGGAAAAAAATTTATAATATTTTGCTGCAGGAGCTAAGAATTGAACTTGTAACTTGTAAAACTACTGCATCCCTGAGAAGTACTTATGCTCATTTTGGAAAATGAAATAATCAAATATATGATGCAGAAACTGTCTGTGATCAGCTGTACCATAACTGTCTAATACTGCTCTAAAGAGAAATAAGATATTCTTTAAGGAACAGCAGCAATCAAAAAAAGTGGCGTGTACTGACATGGAGCAGGCATTAGTGGATGATACAAGTGGTCACTGAAAGGTATACTTGGCATTACAAAAATCTCTGAACTTCTCCAGATTATTTGCTTCGGTTTAAAAATACAAATAATTAATACTACATTTGTGGACATTTTAGTATAGTCAAAATAGTTCTTTACTGGTCTTATTGAAATGTAATTCCACTTGCAGGAAAGATCCATTTTGAATACACAATTCTTCATTGAGTAAAGATTGCTTGTTGATTTTTTTTTTTTTTTTAATCTATTTAAATTGGGAAAGGAGTCTTCCCTTCTCCGCAGCCTCTTTTTTTTAGCAGCTCCTTTTATATTTTTGGCAAATGTAACACTTCCATCTGGATATACTAAGGCTTCATAATAAATGAAAGGAAGAAACGAAAGAATACAAATTGTCCCTTCTAAATTACTTGCAGCAGGCTTCACAATGTTCTCTCTCCCCATAGCACCTGTTAATGAGACTATTTTCAGTGACTCACAGACCTAATAAATCACACAGGGGTACCTGCACCTATAGGGCTCATGCCAGTAACATGCTGAATACTAGAAGACTTTAACTTTGTAAAAGAAGCTCCCCATTTGATCTTATTGAGAAAAAAATCTACTCAAAAACCCGTATAAAGAATACATTAAGGATGCTAAAACCAACCCAAATTAAAGTATATTATTTTTTATTCATCTCCTTTTTCCCTCCAGAGTGTCACCACACTTGCCTCAGGTGTCCTTATCTGTGCATTTGGATCAAATCAACCTGTTTTAGATCAAGTTTCAACTATACCTTATAACACAGTTTAAATTTTCTCTGAGATATGCAAAATTTTCCTTTCTACACTTTAATTGCAAAACATACCAAATCCAATTCCATTCACTTAATCTTATAGAATGTCTGAAGAAGCCACCAATTCCCATCATTTCTAACAGAGAAGGAAGAACAAAGGCTGACTCTTGCTATCAGAAAGCACAAATGATGGGTGAATCCCAGTAGAGATGGAAAAAATGGTTTTTTTTACAATGATCACTTAGAGCAGCCTCCTGTAAACATTCCCCTCTGAGAAAACAGAAGCTGCCAGACACACTAGAAGAAGGAAATTCCTACTGGAAATCTCTGTAGAAATACTCTAGAGTGAGAAATGACTGGAATGGTATGGGAAACATTAAACCTAATTTTAAAAAGATTCTTTCAAATACAGTGAACATAACTATAATTAACTGTATTAGTCTATCAAAATTATTTGGAATAAAATTTTTAAGGTCATGCCAGATGCTATATTTAAGTTGCTTTTCAAATATTTATTTCCCAGCTTAAAGTATTAACTGAATACATGAGCATTCAAAGCTCTAAAACAACACAAAAATGTGTCTTTTAGAGAGAAGAAATTTATAGCTATTTTAAGGAAAAAGTTCTACTTGAGATCCACTCTAGTATGCAAACAGTATTGTTATTTCATATGTATTTACTAGAAATGGTTTCAGTTTATGGGAGTTTTTAAGGTACTGTACGTTTTTCCTGCAGTCTCTCATTTATGAGTCTTGCTTTTTGGAAGTGAATATTGGAAAATACTCATCTCTAAAACATATTAAAATTTAAAAAATAAGAAAATATTTACATAAACTGCAAGATGTTTTGTAATCTCTTTGAGCAATGGGCAGAATTTTGGTCTCTTTAGCATAGTGTGGACTGTAGGCCATGCAGCACATTAAATCTTAATTTGGGGATGAAGCAAGTGAGCAAAAGTTCAGGAAGTGTGCTCTCCTGACAACAGAATGGATATTGACAGAGGACACAGAGATGGCTACATGGCACCGACAAATTAGTGCACTTAAACTCTGAATTACTAATGAAATGAGAAACACCTATCTCTTTTACCAGCTACTGCTTAAGCTTTTTCAAAGTCTCAATTGCCCCACATCATTATGTGCAATGTCCACTAAGCAAAGTTTTCTTGGCTGTCCTTTTCCTTGCTTAGCCACAGTGATGGATGACCCTGTAAGACAGACCCTGCAGAACTTGGGGAACATTCTTGACTTCAGCCTGGAATACAAATGCCTCTTCAAAAACTAATGATGTACAGCATGATTAGCTTGAAGCTGGGAAGACAGCACTGGACACACCTCTGGTGGCCCCTTGTAATGCCACCTGGCAAGTGTGGGCTAAGAGGGCACCTAAAAGCTCCAGCACTTAAGAGCTGATGGAGTAAAGACAATGGAGTGAGATCAATCAATAAGAAGATGCAGCTGAGTTCATGCCAAGGGCCTGGGATCACTAAAAGAAAAACTATTTCTGGAGAATCTTGTTCAGCTTATAGCCAGAAAAAGCAGTGTGATCTGATATTTCAGGAACAGCTACAATGGGAAAGGAAAATTACCAGATGGCAGGAGCCCAAGGCCTCAGCCAACAGCTCCAGTTGGAAACTAAGGAGAGAAATCCTGCAGCACTGAAACAAGGAGAAGGAATTATTCCTGTAACAAAGTAACCAATTTTTTCAAATGAGTTCAGACAGGCAGGTTATGCAGAGATTTTTTGCTACTCTTTTGATTGCTGCAGATTTGAGATACGCAGCAGCCTTAGACACAGGAATCTCTTTCTCACTGCCACATGCTACAAGAAAACTACTGGCATGAAAGCTGGGCTGCATGGGGCACTGACATCTGAGGGACCTGCATGTCACAGGTGGAGAGGAAACCATCCCCTTCACATCTCAACAAGCCATTTCCTGAAGCACCAGTAGTGCATCCTAACAAGTAAAAAACAGAAAGAAGCAAAATCAAAGTAAAAGACAGATGCTAAAGCAATAGAAACAGTTAGCATGCATCTTTATGTATTAAAGACAAAGGACAAAGAAGGAATAAAGAGAGAAAAAGCAAAAAAGAGAAAAGGAAGTAGGCTTTTTTATTCTTTTCTACTGGGTTAAAATTTTTAAAAACCAGGCCTTTAAAAATGCTGCACTGCAAAGCATTATAAACCAAGTTATTCTGCTGCAGGAAGTTATACAAATGAATTATAGAAATGATTGAAGACACAAAGAAAAAAATATATTCCTCCTCCAGTACGGTTTTTTACTGCACTTATTACTGAAAAATTTTGCTACATAGCCTGGCAAGAAGCAGTGAATTTACCTATGTCATAAACCTACTGTCAAATCAACTGATCATGTATCAGCACTTGTAAGAAATAGATGCATTTACAACAGATCTACAAAGGTAATTCACTGCAGCAAGACAAGCTCACGTATTAAGTAATTTCTATATTCTGCACACATTAGCTGCTTGCTGAAATAAGCACTTTCAACGAAAGTCAAAACAGCACAAAGCACCATCACACAGAAAGAGCTGTGGGGTTTGTGTCAGGAGGAGCAATATTAATTACAGCAGCTTTAAGACTCCCTCTTTATTTTTAGCATCACCAAACTTAACCTGCCCAGAGCTGAACTCTGCTTTGGCCACTTCCTTGCCACCAACACTTGGGTCCTTCCACACCAGCAGCACTGCCAGCCCAGGAACAGACCCACCCCACTGCAGACAACCTTTCCTTCCCTTCTGCTGCCCCCAGTAAAGGCGGGAAGAAAGCAGAAAAGCTAATATTTGCAAGGAGTTGAATGACCCTATTGAGTGATTTCCATTGTGAAAAGGTTGCCAACCATCAAAGCATAACTGAATTGTTGAAGAGTGAACACTGTGCATTCCTATATATCATCGAGGGAATGCCATTCGGAGTTACAAGCAGTTCATCAATCAAGAGAGAAAAACATTATTGCTAATGCAAGATGTGGAGGGGAGGAACAAGAATCTGCAAAGGTAGCCCAGACAGTCATACCAGGGATCAAGCAAAGTCAAGAGCCAGAGCAAAAGACACTTGCAAAATAAAGTTCTCATTGCAGATGAGAAGGTAAAGAGTATTTTGAACGCTCCTAATAAATTTAAAATAAATCTGCAAGAAGTGAATACAAACAATTGTTCCTTGTCACTGAGGAAATGCCATGCATGAGCTTATGAATAATATTACAAAGAAAAGGCCTGGTTTAGAACATAAAATACAGTCTTCACCACCAGTGATACATAAAAAATATTGTCTGCTTTAGAAGATTATTCCACAAAATAAGCATTGTTTGAAATATGATCATATCTTCTGAAGCTAATAAGCTACTGACAGTGTACCATCCCCAAAACTCACCTTCCAGACATGAGCATGCAGCTAAATCAGCAGAATATTTAAACATGGTTTTGGCCATTTATGAAATACATGCTCTAGGTATTAAATATAAAGTTTCATATTTTTGCTGCTTCTCCTACACTTAACTTTCTATAAAAAAGAATTTTTCTCTTACTTTAGATCATTATATATATACCAATGAGGGGTTGACAGTGTATTATTACAGCCACACGTTTTGATTAGGAAATCCTCAGTCCATGGAATTCCCAAAATGCCAATATGAGGCTTGCAAATTTGGAATGCTGTCATGGGTACATCATTAATCTGCTGTTTCCTGATCAATGTAGTGTCATCAGTGCCAGACAGGCAGGTGTCTGTGGCGTTCTGTATGCTTTAAAAATGTTAGTTTAACACACCCCCTCACAAGCAGGGCAGAGGCTGACAAAATGCAAAAATTACATCAGAGGTGTGTCATGGCCTGAAACAGAAACTACAGTTTCAATAATTACAATATTTTAATCTTCTCTTTACTTCTTAAAATTTAGAAAGAATTTATATACATCATGTGAACAAAAGAATGCCTTGAATGCATTTGAACAAGCCAACACACTTTTCTTCTGAACTATTAAACACACCTGTCTAATAAACACTGCCTGATTCTTTTCTTCAGAAAATAATTTCACTATAGTGAATAATCAAAAAGGAAGCTAAAGAAACTTCAGGATAGCCTATATATTTGCTCTTATTTTTGTTCAAGCTTTCTCTGTGAGCATTCAGTATCTTCTAATGGGGTTGTCACTTTAGGAAAAGGTTCTTTTCACCCATGGAATGGTCCTAAATCTGATTCCATTACTACAGAGAACTATTCCACTCTTCTGAAGTGAGATTTGCTTCTGTATTATATATTACCCAGAAACAGCAATGAAAATCTACAGATCATACATATTTTAAAGTACGTATACATATTTTAAAGTCAAGTATATTTTAAAGGTGGGTTATTGGTTTGCCCACAAGCAGCAGTCTTACAAAGGAGTAAATTAGTATTTTTGGCCACGTATCTTTTGTCTCCTTCAGAAGGACCTAAATTGTTGTGCCTTGTGTGGCAGCAGTGATCATCCCACTAGAAAACCACTGCTTGGCTGGACAGAAAAATTATGCAGCAGAGACTGGATTTCAAAGTAACTTTCATTAACAGATCCAACCTTCACTGCTCTTAGCATCTGTCTACAAACTTCTTTTCAAACAGTACTTCAGTAAATCATATTTTAAAGGAGAGAGGAGACAGGGCAGATATCTAAAGCAGTCATTATCTCAAGTGCTAATAAGTCAAAATAGCATCATATGCTTGGGCTTTCATTCCTCATTGTCTTTCTGAACTAGCACCCAACAATGTTTCTGAATTCTCAGGCACCCCCAAAAAACAAGTATCCAAAGATGAGGAAGTGAGGCCTGGTGGGTGGAACTGGAGAAGCTCAAAAGCTGACCATTCCAATAGGAATGAGCACAGTTTGTCCTTCACCTTGGGCTGGAGACTACCCCAAGTCTCAAAGGTAAGGTCCATGGTTGCATCAAGCAAGCCAGCTGGCTCTGCTCTCTCTAGCAGGGCTTCTGCTAATGACAGCACTCCCAAAGGAGGAGGAGGGCAAACTGCAGCTTCCAGAGCACTTTCTGGGCTCAGCTTTCCCCCCACTACAAGCAACCACAGTGCTGTGACAGGAGGGGACTGGGCCAGTACACCAGCCTGGCCCTTTGAGAGAGAAGATCCTCTCCTGTTGTAAAAACATTCAGCCCTGTTTAAGAAATGAAACACACAACTGAAGCTAGTATGCCTCATCATTTCTGTGGCAATTTAAATGAGGAGGGTTTTAAAAAAAAAAAAAATAGAGTTTGTCATTCTACTTAAAATTTCATTTCAATCTCAAAACACAAAATTTTAATACCCTGAGACATCACAGAATGGATTTGCTATCAAAGAAAGAATCAAAATACAGCCATAAAAACTCCTCCAGCCAGGCTCAGCCATGAAAGTATAGACACAATATATTTTCATGGAAGTCCTCTTCATAAAAGTTAATTAACATTGTTCAATGTTCATTGTTCTTAAGTTATTCTGAATGTGCAGTTGGTTGCTCCTAGCCAAGATCCACAACTATCTCTGCACTGCCTTCAATAGTTCTGGCTTTGCAGTACTATAAAATCTAACTGATGTTAAGCCCAGCAGCTACATCAGCATGGATTGTGTTTGGCGGGGGGTAACACATTTGGTTTTATACACACACTTTTTTTTTTTTTTCTCTCCCACTGTGTACACTCAAAGAATGTGCATTGTGGAGGTACAGAAAGTTATTTACTTCAGTACTTTAAAATTTCAGCTTTTGACTTATCTTTAACCTGAAATTGCAAGAGTACTTTAATAGATCTATGGTGATTTCTTACCTTTTCAGACGTAGAAGGAAAAAAAAAATACTGTTAACTTGGTAGGGGAAAAACCACAACAATCTCATAAATTTGGGAAGACCACATCTGGGGATAGACAATTTAAAACTTATGACCATGGACAGCAAGCCAAAGCCTTAAGTCTGATCATAACTATATATATATATATATATAATTATTATTATTGATTTTTTAAGCAGAATCTATTTGTGCACACTTACTTTTCTTGATGATGATTTCTTCGACTATTTTATACGCCTGTAGGCCAACATTTGATCAGAAGACTGATTCATATCAGTCTTATATATCAGTTATATTCATTATTGATTAAAAGACTTCAATAGTTGTCTGAAGGACTTTATTTATTTAAAATATATCTAATTAGACTGCACACTGTTTGCAAACAAACAGCATCAAAATGCACACACAAGTCAGTCTCCAAGCAGGAAAATATGAAAACAAATTCTCAGGTGTTGGGAGTAAAGTCGACCTAGTGCACCACTCTAGTCTACTTTGTGGAAAAAAGTTAACTACTGGGTAAGAGACATACAAAGAAATTAAGTGAGACCAGCTTTATTTATATTGCAACTATAAATAAAACCTAAGTTCAAACGGGCAATTGCATGATATGCAAAAGAGGATTACAGCTGAAAAATCACCTTCTTATCATAAATAGTTATGCTTTTCCTCCATTCACCAAGGATGTTTCAGAAAAATCCACCCTAGTGAATTTTCCTATTAATGGGCAGCAAGAGGCAGCTATTCTCATATTTCACTTAGCTTTTTTGATGAGAAGGAACAGGTTAAAATGTTATCTTGTCCAAATCATTATTTTACAAGTAATAGCAGGATGCACAGTTCTCTCCATTCTGAAGATCACCCTTCTCTCTATAGCAGAGTTTAAAGACTTTTTTTTTTTTTTTTGCTAAGCTTACCTATATACATCCAGAGACAGTGACAGTATAATGTACACTGGGAGAGAAGGAAAACAGCTGGGAAAAAAAAAATCAAACCATCATGGCAATTTTATAACTGCAATATTTAAGTCCACTGGTGGTGAACCATCACAGTGATTTCTAATTGACCTCACTTCAATTTTTAGAAATATCTCTGATGGTGTTCTTGAAAATAAATGGGACAAACACTAGAAAATAACACTTGCCTTCAACAAGAAGGATGTCTATGATAAAAACACAAGTAGTGAGCACAGAATAAAATTCTTGTGCAAGTAATTTTCTGCTGTATCTTTGAGGCACTCCCCTCCCCCCCCCAAAACAAAGTTGCTTTTTGTATTCATGTAACCCATTCCACCTGTTGTGTTCAGTGTTCATCATTTGCCTGCTAGGAAGTATAACTTCAAATTGCATGGAAGTTACACTAAAAAGAGCAGATCTCCTCTTTGCCAAGGCAGCACACAACTAAAGCAAAACCCATGTGCAAAACTCACAAGACTTCCCTGAAGAATTAAGTTAACGAGTGACCATGACCATTTAATTCTGAATCAGTTTGACAGAGTTTTATCAAGCAGTTTCATTTGTAGAATTACAACACAGACAGCACTAGCAGTGTTTGGGAGAAACAAACAAATTCCACTTTCAGAGGATGGCCCAGTCCCCCAGGGTGGAAGAAGCTCTGCAGCTCAGCAGGTCAATGCAAGGCTGGGGTCACACAGCTGGAACCATTGTGCAGTCCAGTGTCTCCTGTCTATGCCCTACTCATCATTTACAACTCATAATGATTCAAAATAAGAGGTGTTTCCCCACCTTATTTTGGATTCTGTGTGCTATGCACTTTTATCAATGCACATTTAATATACCACATGTTGGAAAAAAAAAAAAAAACTAGGTAAAAAATGAAGGCAGAAGTTTTCATCTCTTGTCATCTTTTCTCCTCCTTGCAACACATTCACAGGAAATGCTGTAGAAATATTTCTTTATGAGTATGCACTCAGAAGCAATAACAAATGAAATGCAATGAAAAATGCCACTTGAAAGACATGATCCTTTGCAAAGCAGTATCCTATAAGGCAATTAAAAGGAACATCACCAAAACCCTGGCAAATCTGTACTAAGAATGCCATTCTTTTGATGACAAAGACAAGAAGGGAAATTGTTCATTTTGTGAAATTAATGTGTTGCATATGAATGTGTAAAATTTCCAGCTATATAAAATTATCTTTGCAAGAGTACAGTTTAACAGCTTATTTAACTGTAAATTAGTTTCCTTGCTACTTCTGCCATTCATTTTGAAAACAACTTGTATTTGCAACAATCTGGCAGTACCAAAATTACACAAAAATGTAATTACACTTGAATTTTGGAGAATATAACGCACTAACCCTAAATTAAATAGGAAATATCACTTCTACAGAAGAGAACAATACAGTATGTACATAGAGGATTTTGGCACTTCAAAAACATTTTGAATAAACCTGAAGAGAAACTATTTTACTTGATGTTCCTTTACAAACTAGCTGATTAGACAATGCAAGTAGAAACCAAAAGTATCAGCAATTAACACATCTATATTGTGAATATACCCAAAAGACTTATACTGATTAAAAAATACTATAAATTAAATCTTTACTGACTCTCTGGAAACAGAATCAAGAGAAAAGAGCCAAATACTCATGTAAAAAGGCTTAATTTTATTTCCCCAGGAAATATGTTTAAATAAATACAAGTTTTTAATGTAAGTTTAGTCTTATTATGAAATTATCTAATCTACTCCACAAGAAAATATGACTGATCTGGCTCTGTATCATGTTAAGAACAGAAATCTTTAGAATGAGAGTCTTCAGCACACTGAAACCTTCCAAGGCATAAACACATTTATAAAATATATATATATATATATAAAACATATATCTATTTACATGCATATCATCAATGCAGCACCAGAAATTAATTCCTGAATTAATTTTAGGATAAAAAATACACACAAGCCTAGAAGGAGTCAGCTGAGGGCAACATGAATGAGGGAAGCAATGTGCTATGCTTCTTACAACTTCCCTTCCTTCAACAGGAGATTTCTGGTATATTCCACTGCCATGAAAGTCCTCGATTCTCCATGGCATTTACTTAAAAGTTTCTTCTTAAAAAATAAACCAATTCTGTCCTTTTGAAACAGCAGTGAAGGAGACCATCCTTATTGGAGTCAAGCCTGTTCACTGATAGGAAACAAGCCAAAGGTTGGCAACTCCCTTCATCTACTCATTACCTGTTCCTACTGCAACCTCATGCAGCCCAGCACTACTTTCTATCCATTGCAAACTCCACTAATTGCAAGAATATTACAAAAACTACAGTATTACAAATATTAATTAAAATAGCAACTCAATTGATTAGAAGAGATTCCATCCAAGTGCTTATTTTCTTTCTGTTCATATAAAAGGGTTATACACTTCAGAGGGAAAAATTAATTAACTTCAAGGTCTTTGCCAATTATTAATTTTATATTTCAGATAAATAAGTGTAGACATTTTTATTAAAAAAAAATATATGGGCAGTAAGTATTTCCAATAAAATAAGTCACGTAGGTCTCCTTTAATGAATTAATAGATATATTGTTTGCTATACCAGAAGACATTTGATTTTCCTCTCATTTCCTTCAGACATTAAAGAAAAAAATCTAAATCCAATACCAGAACTAGTTTAGTTAAAAAGAAGGTTTACAGACATGAACTTATTCCTTTCACGTCCGGAGTTTTATTTCCCTTAATTATACTGATTAACGTTTCCCCCAAAAACCAGGCAATGGAAGACGTAAAATACTCTATGACATGGAAAATTCCTGTCCTTGCATGTTGCTTTTCTAGAAACATGTGTTTGCTGCTTTCTCCACATGAGATTTACAACATTTTTTCACGACGGTGACACGCATGTATGCAATCAGCTTCCTAATGAAAATTAAAACAAGACTAAGATCCAAACTAGCCCTTGGAGAGTTTTGATTAATACACCATCCATGAACATCTGTTTTGTTAGGTGATGCAGACCTCTAGATTAGAGCAGCATTAATAACTGTCCTCGGACTGAGACATGTACATGAGCTTCTCATGAAGCCACAACGTACAGGGCAACCTTAGGTGATATGATACATTTGGCCTTTACCATTAGATAAAATTCACTTTGGGAAAGAACCCCACCAACAACTGATGATTTAAAATCCCTGGCACTTTCTACTCAGTATTATTTCAATTTAGATGCACTGAAAGTAACACCGGATTGGGTACTTCTTTAAAATTCTTCTTTTACCAACACCTACTCACAGGCAGCTAATGCCTTCTTTGCTTTCATTGGGAAATTCATGCAGTTTTTTATTTTTTTTAAAAAATTAAAAATTAAAAAGTAAAAATTTGGGGTATCACAAGGTAGTTAAAAGGTCTTATTCAGTCAAGAGACCACTTGAGTACTTCTGGGTCATCAGGACTTGTTGTTCAGGTTAGCACCAGCTGCCACAGGCTTGTGCTCCCAATCCTTTCACTCCAGGAGAGAATGGGATCCTGAGAAAGTGGCACAAGTGTAAGAACAAAAAGCTCAGCACAGAAAAAGCAGCACATTTGTGCAGGCCAATGTTCCATGCTGCTGCTTTCCTCTCCATCCTGCTGGATGGGCAGGGGCAGGTGAAGAGCTCACTCACAGCCCCCCACCCCACAGCAAAGCTCACACTCGTGACAAGAGAATTATCTGGCCTGTGAGGGACATGAAGGGACTCTGCTCATTTCTAGTGAGATCAACTACTCCTTGATGAGAAGGCTCATTCCCAATGAAACAGCAGTCAAAGTATTTCCATTGAGCACTTCTTCCATAAGCAGGGCAACAGGGATGGACTCCAGTACAAACAAGGCAGCAGAGAAGGAAACAGGAAGAGAAATTCATGATCTTGTAAGGCTTTATCTTTAAACCCAGTCAGTCAACCTTGTTGTGACATAGCACACTTGTATACACCAACCCTTGATATATTTTGAAATAACCTTACATTCGGGGAAGCTTCCTGTGAAAGCCCACATTTTAAAGATACATAATCCAATCCCAACAGAAGATGACTTTACTGGAATCACATGAAACCATTCCAATGTGGAAAGACATGTTGTGAACCAATTCTGTGTAAACACTCAGTTTCCATATGTCAGGATTTGAAAGCAACATTTTAAAAATATTGTTCAAAATAACGGTAGAAAGTAAGTTATACACATCCCATCCAGATGTACAATATTTGCAAAGTATTCAAGCCAATGTGTAAAACTAATTAGCACTTTCCTCATTGGTCCTGTGTACAGTCAGCAATGAAATTAGAGAAAAATAAATGCTAATAAATTTAGACTAGGGCAGTAAGTACTCCAATAAAACACAACTTACAACATTTCTGGCAATTTTGTAATAGATGTATTTGTAGTTTATAAAATCCATGCTTCTTTAGGGAAGAAAAGAGAATAGTGTGTATAAAATACATAATTAAGATCTGCATACTTTGTTTTAAACCAAGTATGAAATCAAGCTTTTAATAAATTCCCATGTTTAATTTGATTTCACAACCTTTATGTTGATAATATATTTATTGAAAAAATGTGGCCATTATGTTAACATTTGAATATTTCATATTATTGGTTATGCATTTCACACATTCATACTGTAGCAGAACATGAGGTGTACCTCAGTTTCTCTAAGGTTAATGCAACAGAATTTTGTGGTTTCACATCAACACGGAACGTAGACTTAAAAACATCTAATGATGTACTGCCATCTCAGAGAAGGTGGTCTAAAGTGACATTTCAACCATATTAAATCACTTGCTTAGTCTAAAAATAAACTCTCAGAACATTTTCAAGTTAATATAAACCTTAGTGGTTTGCAATTTCTTTTCTGTCCATAGTTCAAGCCTTTGACACCCTTTTTCAGAATATTTCTCTCACCACTACTCCTGAGAAAGCTGGTAGCAATGAGGGGATGTGATTCTGCAATAATCAACTAAGTAAACGTAAGTGTGAGTCTCACTTGGAGTCCATGCTCACATTCAAAGTCAGATTTTGATCTTCAATGGGTGATATAAGAGCACACTCCTCACCTGAAACACACATTAGAACTTCAACATCACGCACATTCCTTTGGTTAGAATATTGGATTTCAATCTCTTGAGGCAGATTGAGCACCTTTATTTATTAATTACATTCATTTTTTGTTTGGGTTTTTTTTGTCGATAGCTTGAAGGACAGACAAAAAAAAACCACGAGCCCCCTCAAAAACTTGCCCTCACTAATAACCCTAATATTATTACATCAACTTGTTTACAGCATTCCATACAAACAGGGGTTTATAAAACCATTTTGTCTTTTCATCCACTCACTAACACTTATCTACATTATTACTAGTATGATTATTTTCCTTTAACACAAAACATGAAAATTATCTATATAACCAAGTCATACCAGTATTTTGATATTTTCAAGCTGTATTTAAGTCTATGCAGTGAAAAACTACCACTACCATCTTAAGGAAAAAAAAATAATCTTGTCTGATGAAACCATGCTCTACTTTCCATAGTTTTAGAGAATGGCTGTAAATATGTTTGGGCTAGAACAAGAGGATTTACACTGAAAACCTGAACCAGTTGCCATTTATTTTGTCAATGGAAACACAAGCTTTCCAAGGGCAACTCAAAAAAATTAAGTTCTTTTCCTAAAGACTGAATATGAATTATCCTCTCTTGGAGCTTGCTCCTTTCTATTAACTACATAAGCAGGACAAGAGATTCTACACATCAGAAAAATGAGATTCTAGCACAATTTCCTGATGGGAGTGATAGGAACAAACAACCTAGGAAACTGATTAAAAACAAGGTACTATTTCACCAAGAAGCTATTCAATCAAGCACAAAGAAATCCTCTACTATAAAGCATATGTCAGTATACTTCTTATTTTCTGAGGAGCTTAAATCCCAACAAAACAGGAACAAAACTAAAAAAGTATTAATATTTAAAGCAAGTTTCAGAATCTGGCAAACTTCTCTGGCTTCAGTCTACAGTTGAGGAAACATTAAAACTGTCACTGCATTTCATCAGAAAGGCAAAACAAAACTGACTTTGTTTTCATTTACATGCAAACACTTGTCACGGGAAAATTTCTGTTTAGATTATCTACTTAATTTGCATTATTCCTTTCCTAAGCAGTATCTTAGCCAAATACTAAACTGCTGTCATTTAGAAAAATGAGGAGTTTGAAAATCTACATTTTCCATTCGGCAAATTGTAATGGGAAGATTATCAGAAAAAAATTTGTTCATTAAAATGAGTCCTGTGTCTGAGCCACAGAGACAAAAATAACAATAGCTACAAAATTCCCACAGTGGTAATCAATGCTTTGCCTTTATCAAAGAAGTCACTAGATATCTTACTGAGAAGATGGAAGATAGGAAATGAAACCTTTGTAAGGCTGAACCATGCATAAGAGAGCACTGGCTCTCTTAGGCAGTTCTAGAAGTGAGTCTTAAATAGCCACAATCTTAAATATCTTCTACCAGCCACAATTTCAGTTCGGATTTCCAGGAACTCAATGGAAGATGTTATTCTATCAGGTTGCAAATGTCAAGTACTGCTAAAGAGTCAAAACCTACAAGTCAAACATAAAAGCTTTGTTTCAAGGGCTTTTAGGATACACTTGTTCCCTTTACAATTTTTTTAAACACTTTTTAAATACCAAAGAGAAGTGAGATTACCACCTCTAATAACAAGCTCCCAGAGGAGAAGCGAAAATGTTCCAAAACTTGCAATGGTGCTGGCAGTACTGAGCTCAGCAGTAACCCAATTAGGAAGGGATTAACTGAAAATATCTGCACATGCATGCATCCACACTTTCTCCCTTCCTTCTGTGCTGAGCAGTCCTCTGGGATGTACAGACACCAGGCTGGCTTCCACCCAAGCAAGTGGGGGCTTAGAAATTTATTTGCTTGATATGGTGCAGAGGGGATAGAAAGAGATAGAAATAAACAACACTCAAGCTAAAGCAAACAACTGAGCAAGTTTGAACAGTTTTTGTTAGCTTATCTGTTTAAGAGTATAAGTCAGTGTGTAAGGATCAAGAAATGGGACAGTTCTAGCAAGTGAACAATTCATTTATCTGTGTGAACCCATGCCAGCATCTTATACACCTGTCCTGCAAATGCATGTTTAGATCCTTGCAAATCCTTTTTCTCCTCTTCTTCTGTCACAAACTGTTTCTCAGTGGTTGTCTCACTGATGTCAATCAAAACACCTTTTATCTGCAGAGGACAAAAATCACTCCCTAGCCTAAAGCACATTAAAAGAAATCCCAAACATTAAAAGACTTCAACTTGACCAATTACTGATTCAAGACAGAATGTAGTCTTGAACCAAAACCATAGCTTGCATTTCAGAGGATCAAAATAGGACAACTGACTATTCTATCAAATAAAGGCACTTAATACAAACAATGTGAAACCCAAAAAGGTCTTCAGCCTCTTTGTGAGGAAGGAATCTACATTTTATTTCTGCCTCAAATAAAGGCAGAACAGGTGAATGGTTTGCCTTCTGGTTTAATACAAAGAACAAGATACACAGCCATGACTGTAACCTGAAAGCAGCTGCAAGAGGTCAGACCAAAGAGTACAACACTACACAACAGCAGGAATCCCTCCTTTGACACACTCTCCTTGTCTTCAACTATCACTAAGCCAGAGGACTTAATGAATCAGATACAATGTAAACATCATGTTTAATAACCCTGATGGACTACTTTTTTTTGCCATGATTTTTTTCCAAACACTCCAAGTTCATTTTTACATCTGGCCAGTACATCAAGTCTCAGAAATAAGTCCTACAATTTAATTATCTGTCATTTGACAAGGTATTTCCTTTTATTTAATAGCTTATTGCCTCATTAAATACCTCCTCATTTGCATGTTAGAAGACACCAGGAACAAATCATTCCCTCTTCATCTTCTCCCTGCTATTCAAAGGGTTTATAGACTTCAATGAAATGAGTATGGGCCCATGGTTTTCCATACCAAGAATCAGAAGTTACTTACTTCCATCTCATTCTAAGCCTTTCAGGACATCAAATTGCTCTGCTTACTTTTCTCAGTATCTTTTGTAGTTGAACTGCACTACACTATGCTGAACTTCTGAGGATAAGGCAAATCCAAAAATCATAATACTCAGTAATACCATATACCAAGGGCATGCAGTAGTATAAATAATGCTTTCATTCTGTTCTATCTTCTTTTATTAGAAACTATAAATTGCTTTCAATTCCTGAAACTGTCTTGGCTTGGTTTTGTTTAGAAAATTCTGTGCCTAAAACAACACTAAATTCAAACCCAGAATTACCCTGAAGATCCTTTTTTGAAGTGCAGCCAATTAAGAACCAATTACTGTTCATATGTAATTAGGACTGTTTCTTCTGGCACAGTCTTTCATAAGCCAGTTTAATCACCTTAGAAAGCACTGCAACTCTTCATGGTACATTTCAGTTTTGCTATCTTTATTACATATGTGCAGGCACTAGACTTCAGCATCCCATTATTCATCCTTTTTTCACAAATCATTCACTAATATATTGAATCATAAAAGTTCATCAAGAAACCTAATCCAAAAGAAGACTCCTCCTTACACCATGACAGCACAAGGGGATTTGGGATTTTTAACTACAAAAACATCAACCACAGTAGCTTCCCCTCCTCTTAATATATACATATAGGCATCCATCAGAAGGTTTTTGGTAATATTAATATACTGTGCTGACTGAATGACTCTCTGTGGTGGCCTTTTTTCTCTAAATTTAAAGAATTCTGAAATATTCTTGCGGTGTAGCATCTTCTTAAAAGCTGGTAACTGTTTCTCAATATGCAACAGTTATTCAATAGCTACCAATTCTATTTCTATGATTTGTAGCTATACTGTGAAAAACAGATTTGCTGGTCTGTAATTTCCAGGACCGGAGTTCTGGGTTGGTTTGTTTTTTTAAATTCTACCATAACATTGCCACCTTCCTACAAATGTATCTGCAGACCAGTGAAGGGCAAGTGCTGTGCATCAGAAACATCAGTTCAACAATGCCCTAAGGTTTGCATGAAAATACCTCAGCATAGTAGTCTGGTTATTAATCATTTTAATGAGTACATCACCAACTTAGCAGAACTGCTTCTACTGGAGTTCTGTTTGGGAGAGATCTCCAGGCTTGCTCAGAATGGAAAACATAACCTATACCCAGACATGTACAACTCTCTTTGTTTACACACACAATTTACTTGCTCCAAAATAAAATTCAAACACTCAAATAGGCTGGAGTTTTGGTTTTGTGTTGTTTTTGTTCAGAGATCTAACTTTTGCCTGATTAACTTATGGAATAATTATTAAAAACAATTATTTCCCAATTCTGTTATCAGAGCAAAAATGCACAAGGGCAGAATTCATTTTTCTTCAAACTTATTTACCCCAGAGTATCAGTCTATAGCTGCATCTTGTACATACTATGAGGACTAAATAATAAGCTACATAGCAATAATAAAAATAAATACTGTACAATAAAAATTACTAGTGAAATAACCATACTATCTCTCTCCTTAAGACATCATATTTTCATCTCATAAAAATTTTGGAATAGACTCCTCAGCTCCAGAAGCCTGACACAGAACAGCTGATTCCAGATTTATACCCAGTTATGTTCTCTGAGGAGTTATATAACAATATTTTAATGTAACAGAGGTGGCCATAAAGCCAGCACAGTCCTTAATGTCACCTGCATTAACTATAAACTCTTTTGCTCATCATTTCAGCAAAATTTCAACATTCAAGCTAGAACTACCCATTTTTATAGTTCCTTTTTTTAATTTTGTCTTAATAAAGAAACAAGAAAAATCCCAATATTGAAAATAACTACAGCAGTATACTTCAGAAACAGGGATTGGCTCCTCTATCACCAAATTAAAATATAAATCAACATTAAAACACACCAAAATTTGACTAATTCTCTGAGGATTTAAATAAATAACACATGTATATATAAATGAATATGCACGTCCAGATATTTAATAATAGGATTCCTTGTCTATACCTAGTTACACCTCTGTCACAGAAATCCTGCAGGTCAAAACCACCTTAGACCAATTCCCACAGTTGCCAAAAGAAGCAAAGCCACATTCCTTGTGTTCAGATGCTGGAGTTTAGACCCCAGGCACCAGTCTGAAGTCTTCACCTGCTGCCTCAGGTGAAGCCAGTGAAAGGTGTTCCATGAACAATAAAAGGTTTAAAACTGTAATCACTTAAAACACAGATAAGCAAGTAAAAGCATCTTGAACACTTCAAGGATCCAGAAAGCTGTTGCATGGTTTATCTACTTGGTTTCCAATTGTAAAAGAGTAAAGGGTGCACTGCTTGGCTTAGCAGACAGCTTCTCTGTATTTGACACACCTGGATACTATAGGGCTACAAATAATGTTCTACAGCATTGTAAAAAATGTGTTTAAAAAATACTGCTCACAAAAGATTTCAAACAGCATGATCTAGAAAGGAATTGAGCCCCATATTAAACTACAAAGAAGAAAAAAAAACCCACACTTGATTAGGTGTTCAGTAAGCAAGTACTGGCTTTTTCACACCAAACAAAGTAAGAGGAGAGCGGACAGATAGCAAAAACATGTAATTAAGGACTGAATCATAATGCAGGCATACAAGGGAAGCAAATTAAAGTTACATGACTGACCTTTTTTATTTAGCAAGACAATATAAATAATGTTTTACTAATATTTTGTGTGCACTAGAAGTTCATAATCAGAAAGAAAAAAAAATGAGTCAATCCTCTGGCACACCTTTCAAACACAAAGCAAAAAGAAGTGAAGCTGATGCTCAGACTTAACTGACCAAACTTACTCTGCCTCATTAACACAAAGCTTGAACCAAGTCAGGGAGAGATGGCAAGTCATGGAGCACCAGTGTATCTACAAAAAATACACAGACAGATGTTCTCAGCTGATTTCTGAGTTCCCCTAAGTGATCAAAAAGCACACTTCAAATCTGAGGAACAGACTTGTACCACTGTAGTACCAGGAAAAGTGACATCCTATTGTATGACAATGACATCATTAAATGGTATTTATCATACTCTACTTAGACAAGAAGGATGGTGGCCCTGTCCCCTACCACTCTGATGACATACCTAGGTCTATCCACCCATCTCCTACTTTGCATTTTGGTTTAATCAATGCAGGAAAAATATTTTTAATCTGTTTGTACAGAAATCTGCTTCAGTAAGACTGAAGGAGGATCCTGGAAAGCTGTCCTGATTAAGAGCACTGTAATAGCAGTGCTTCTCCTGTTCAACTATAACATTGCTCTTACACATCAATGTAGCAGACAGGCTTGATATACAGGCCACATCTGTATCAGGAAGCACAGAAATGCAACAGGAACAGACCTGGGGAATGCAAACATTTGCTATGTGTCCTCCTTCAGTGCTCAGGGCTTCAGGCTAATTCTCAAATGACCCTACAAACCTGTACACCACCCACCAGTGCCTTTGGACCATGCTTTGGGGTGCCTTGGGACTTGTCTGCAATTTCATCCAGAACAGTTTCTGCACTCTAAGTTGTGCACTTGATGATACAGCCCAAATAGGAGCCTGCTACCAAGACCTCCCTCAAGAGACCATTTCTGTTTGAACACAGAATCACATCCCACTGGCACTGAACAGCAGCTACCAGCTCCAGCACCCCATCTCACTCCAACTTCCTGCAGCCTTCAAGACCATTCCCTTCTTTAGTGGAAGAAGAATTCCCTTCTTTCTAAAGTTTCCCTTTAGAAACTTTTCAGATTCTGCTGCTCTGCTGATAAAGCAGGTAAAGTGTGAAGTCCTTTGCACAGAATATGAAACTCATTAACTTCTGTTGCTAAATTTAAGTGTTGTACAATCAGAAGAAAAAACCCCACATGCAGCTGAACACTCATTCTTTGCATATGCAGCACTTGTATACAACTGATTCATTTCCATGTAGAATTTGCAGTACTTGTAAAATCAGCCATTTGAATGCCAGAGTCATTTTTGTATGGGGAAAAATGTATTGAGTTAATTAATAAAACTGCAGTAATAATAGTTCTTGCTATCTTTATAAATGCCTATATCCCAATTTCTTCATGGATGTTAACATGCAATCCTCTTTTTTTTTTTTTTTTTTTTTTTTTGTTGCCAACTAAACAGATCACACTTTACTATAAAAAGAGAGAAACAAAACCAGAGATAATGTTGAAAGAGTTCTGGGTTTACTTGCAGAAAATGGCAGGAGCTAAAACAAGCAAAACACACTATTTCAGTGCAACAAAAATGGAGATATTAACTTTGTGGATATATTTTAAAGGCAAAGATTTCACTTCTACTATACTATAGCAATTATACTACCCTAAATGTTAAGAAGATGGTTACTCCCAGAGACGATCTGAATTCATTATTTAGCTGACCAGGACTGGAAGTAATTACTTCTAGATACTTTGAGGGAGATAAACAAAATGCTTTCATTCATAGCACAGCACAGTTCCTTTGTACATGCAGCATTTGGAATTATTTGGGTAACAGATAATAGCCTATAATTTAGTCTTCACATAAAATGAGTGAAAAGCAGCAAAACCACATGAGGCTGCAAGATGTAGAATACTTGCAATAAGACTAAGAAAGCAGGGTACCACTAAGCTGAATTTCTTTTCTCAAGCACAAACAGCTTGAGAACTATATTCCATAACACACAGTATTTGCCAAGACTTGTGCTGATACTCTTAATAAGTGCTATAGTTCAAGCAATTACTACTTTTGAATTTTTGAGTTACCAGAGGTTGTGGCTAAAGGCTATTTCAATAACACTACACAAACAAACTACCTTATTTCTACCCAGCAGCTCCATAAACAACAATCCCATTATCCTCTCAGTTATCTGTGACTACACCGTGACTTGTTTTAAATCAATATTGTTCCATCCCTCTAGGATATTTATGAAGTGAATATATTTCTCATCAGCTGCTAGGAAAAAAAATCCTATATAATCTTATTTTCCTGTGAGCTGCAGTACCTCTTCCTTTCTGACCAACATATTTGACTAGATTGAATTTAAATATATCTGGCACAAAACAGTTTCTTCCAGTGCTCCGAGTAGCGTGACCATTGATTGTCTCAATTTTCTTTTCAAAGCACTTTCACATACTGTTTTTCACAAACATAATGTTTGGAGACTCCCTTCAATCCCCAATTTATGCTTTACACCTACTTCCTACATAGATAGGTGGGAAGAATTCCCCTTCCAGCATGCTAAGCTCTCCTGCTTACAACTTCTTGCTTTCTACTGTTAGCATACATATTTTGGTTCTCTTGGTAAGAACATAATCAAAGAAGCCTGCCAACAATGTGTTTGCAACCAAGTGTAGAAACAGACACTGCTTGTTTAGAACAGATTCTCTCTAGTCATATTTTACAATATTTATCACTTGCTTTGATTAAGACTGCAAGTTCTTCAGGTTTTAATTCCTATTTCTGTGAAGTGCCATTTTTATCATGCACTATGCTACATAATGATTAAAACCATTCATCTACAGCCAATGGAAAAATGCAACTGGATTAAAGTAGATGAATTTGTTCTAAACATCAGTCTGATTTGGTGGAAAATAGTATCTAGGATGGCTACTGTCTTTCTAGGTTGGTTTGCTTTGTTTTCTCCTTATCCCACAGATTAGCTCCCATAGTGGTGCTTTGTTTTTTTCCTGCAAAGGATAAACATTTACAAGAACTCAATTTTATGATAAATTAGCTTTTTCAGCAGATTAAGCACTACATCTTCAGCAATACTGATCTGTGTCAATTTCCACAGACATATGGTAGAATAAGCCAAAATACACAAGGATCTTTTGGTACAGCTGCCTAGCATTTACACATCCCAATGTGCATATTATTCACAAGTGTCTGCATCTACAATGTCATTAACATTCCTGAGCAGAGAAATATTTTTGCAAGTGCCTGTTTCAAAAGCATCATTACGATACTGATGAAACAACACAACACCAAGCCTCTAAGCTGATTTTAAATCAGGTTGTGTTCAGGTTCAAAAAGCTGACAAAGGCTCAGCCCACACTGGTGTCAGCACGGAAGGCACCAAAGCCCACTGAAGTGCCTCTGCTAAATCTCAAGAAAAAGTAAATCAGCAGTCGAATCCACAAGCAGTCATTGCTGCTGCCAGCTTATTACACCTCTTATATCCAACTTCAAGGTATCCTCCAGTGTTCCCCAGTTTTGCTTTGTACTCTATCACTTCTTGTAAATAATTCTTTCAGGCTATTAAGTGACAAGCTATCAAAAGCTAATTAGGCAGAGAAGGATTTTAATAACCAGCTGGACAGCTTGAGTACTAAATTTTGTAGTTCTCACGTGTGCTTGAGACACCTTGATGTTGTTTGTCTTTTTTCCAACACAAACCCTAGGTTTACAATCTTGTCTTACAGAGACATGCACAGAACTGCACATACAGATCTGTATTCAAACTTTCTGTTTACCTGAACTTGTCACAAAGGCCTGGAAGAAGAGATTTGTCAGTAAAATAAGCTCATTGACTCTGCAGTAATTAAAGTATTTAACAGCGACAAGAGAATTCTACTGTTTATAGTCATACAAGAGCTCACCATAATTAGATCTCCCAAACCCTGGAATCTCAGCTCAGATGACCTCCTAACTAAGGTCATCCCACAGACAGCTGGCTGGGGTGGCACAAAAAGGCTCCCTCCACCCCAGGAACAGCAAAACTTGATGCAAGAATCCATAGCACACACTCACTGCCAGGCAGCACACTGCTCACTGGGGACTGCTTGGGCCTTCCTGCCTCCTGGCCAGAAACACACATTAGGACAAACATCTGCCTATGGCACAGCAAACTCTTGAGAAGCTGTTTTATCAGGGAGAGAGAGTGTATCAAAGCACTGGCTACAGCAGGTGAGAGTGAGTGCCTTGCATGCAAAGTCAGTTTCCCCCACATTTAAGACAAATATATGCTCTCACACACATCTAATCAAAAGCTGTTTTGCCTTCAGGTAAACACAGTAATTTAAAACAGCTGTTTTTGTAAGCCAATTCAAATTTTCCTGAGGGCTGTCATGATTTCTTTCCTATATCTGCTGCCCAGAGAGATCAGGACTCGTTGGAGAACATCCTATGTGTGTCTGCTGCACTTGAACTTACTGCAGAAACTCTAATATTGGGGTTTGCCAGTGACCTTTTTGTCAGCTGATCTGTAATGACACAGCAAGAAATGCAACCAGCCTGTAATGGAAGAGAAAATTTCAAGAAAGAGTGTGTCTACAACCACTTCACCATCCAGGTCACTGGGATGCTGTGAAAGACACACAGGATTTTTATGCCAGCCTCACCTTCCAAAGCAAGCTAAGTAGCTACAGTGCAAAAGAATCGAGAAACACAATGACAAAAGGACTCAGTAAACTGAGGTGCTAATGCTAGGTAGGAAGGAGGACACTCAATTCAGGAGTAAGCTTTTCAAACACAGAAATGAAAAAGGTCAAAAAACAACACCTGAATGCTAACAACTCCTTACCTCCAGCCACTCTCAAGAGTAGCAATTTCACAAGTAAAATAGTTGCTATCCAAATCCAGAACCCATGGCTGCAATTTAAATATTGGGGAGCAGGGAACAGGAAAAACAGATTTGGCAACTCTTCGCTTTAAAAAATGTAATACCAACACATTGAAAATGAACACCATTTTTGAAGGCATCTCTGCTACTGAGACCTTCTAAAAACAGGGAATACAGTAAAGCTTTAAGGCAACTTTAAACAAAAAGCAGCTCGTTGGATGAGAAGGCAATTTTTATTTTTTTTTCTTTTTAAAACACTGACATGAAATAGACAAAGTATAAAGATGAAAAAGATGACAAGGTATTCTTACTTCCTTGGAAGAGAACAGGATATGTGAACTGATGCTACCTGCCTGGCAACACCACGACCTTCTGCACTGCAGATGGAAGCACTTAATCTGGTGCTGAACATTTTGGGTACCATCCCAACACACATTCTGTCATTCAGATACAGCTCTTGCCTTTAATGACTCTCTGTGCTTTCCTGAGCATTGACAACACTTAATTTTGTATGCTGTTTTCAACTTCCAACAACATTATGCAAAAAAACGGTCAAAGACCAAAAGATGCTTAACTGACAGCAGGCACAAACTTGCAACACCAAACTTTCAACCCCAAGTGAGCACAAGCATCAAGACTTGAGATTTCTGTCAAGGAAGACACAGTGATGACCAGTCAGATGAACTACTATTTAACCTGGGTCACAGTGACAAAAATATGTCCTGAACAACAGCTCTGTACTAAAAATACAAGTAACACTTGTATGCTGCTGAACCTAAGAAACAGTCAAAGAAATCAAATCTTACTCTTTAGTTAGTGATTAAACTTATGATAAAACCAGGGAGCAATGAAGTTTCCTTTGGAAGGTGGTAGAATCTCACCAATCTTCATTAAGCTATACTGAGATGGAGGGCATTTCCTCCAATATCTTCCTAAAAGTAAATATTGTTATTCAAATGATTATCGGACTTAATTTGATTTTCAACAGGGGGACAGGAAAAAAATAATCTATTCTTTTTATTTCCAAAGGTATGATTCACTTAATAAAGACCTCTAGGCAGAAACTGGTGTCTTATATTAAGCAGCTTGCACACTTGTGCTAAAGGCCAAGTATTTTCTAAACAAATACATATGCCAACTATAAAGGATGTGTTTAAAATCTAACAAGCATCTTCATTTATTTTAGAGGAGCCACCAATCACTGCTCAGAGTAGACTGGCCCTTGGTCCACAGGTGGTGAACAATTGTATTGTGCATCACTTGTGCTTCTTTTTCACTTGTGGTCTTCTTTTCCCATTACTATTGTCTTCATAGTTAGTAATAGTAGTAGTAGTAATATACTTTGTTATCATTACCATTATCATTTTTTACTTTGTTTCAGTTATTAAAATGTTCTTATTTTAACTCAAATGTTTGGGGTTTTTTCCTGATTCTCATCCCCTTCCCACCAGAGTGAGAGAGAGCAAATGGCTGCATAATGCTTAGTTGCCAGCTGAGGTTAAACTACAACTGCAACCAGCCAGTAGAATAAACACAACCTTGGGTCTACAGCAATATATTGAAAATTATTTGCTATTAGAATATAAAGAACAAGCAGAGAGAAGACTAAAAATTCCCTCTTTTCAACATATTACATAATCTGAGACAAAGTTAAATTATAGGACAAAATCATTGCACATTAATGCCCATGACAAGCAAGGGAATACTTGCTTCATGAGCCCTTTGTTCTGATCCTCACATGATGTAAAGACACCCTGAATCAGGCTGACTTCCAGGCATTAACCTGGTCATCATTAATCAGTGTCAATCTCCTTTTCTGCTTACTTACACACCCAACCTTCCTGGGCAATGCACTTTCACATCTGATCTTTCTCATTACAGGCTCCCACCCACAGATTTTCCGGCATTCAAACGTCCTGAAGAATCAAGCAGACCATGAGATAAAAGGCAATATTAATCAAGGCAAACTGGGTATTTATATATTTTTTCCTTTTCTCTTATTTTTTATTTAATATTGCAGAGACTGTTGCTCTCAAACCTCCTAAGTGTAGGAGAAAATGAGAGTACTTAAAATACCAAAGCCAGAGTTTAGTGAGTCTCCAGAATTGTTTAATCACTGTGTAAAGCTATACCTTGAACAATACAGAATAGAGGGCCAGTAAGAAAATCAGGCATTAGATCACCTTTCTTTGGTTCCTTACTGTTTTATTTGACTAAACTAAGTTTTCTACATTAAGACATGCTGCATGCCTACACCTTTATTTGAAAAATATTAAATTGGTCTTAACTTTAATTTTGAACGTTCATGGAAAATTTGGGAAAAAGAATGTCCATCCTTTTATGTCCTTCCTTTAGCATCTCCTTTCATCTAAAGTAAGTGTCAACTATTACTATTTTATGACTGGAAATGAATTACCAGAAAACCCAGGACATGAAGTCTTTTAAGATCATCAACTCCGTGTGGGCTGGTAGGTCACCCACTATGGAATGACCATAAACTAACTCCTGCTTTTTTGCAGATGACATATCAAACCCATACAACAGACCAAGGAGTGAGTTTTCTCATTGGGAAAGTCTAAAGATGCTGAATGTATACAAGAATGATCTTGATAAAGAAGAAATCTGCTTACATAAGGCAGGAGTCATGAAAAAAGCATGGAAAACTGAGAATCTGAAAGTGGATGCATCAGCAATTCATATCCTTTAAGACCATGTGTGAGTATTTATGTCACACGTTGACAGAAATTGTACAGCCATAGTTCTAAATGAGAAAACAAACATTTTTATACTTAAAAAGTGAAAAGTTTCCAGTATTTAAACATTATCAAATAGCTTTGGGGTGGTTTTGCTTTTTGGATTTTTTTTTTTTTTGGATGAACAACTTAACCCACAGCAGTATTGCAGCTCTGTGCATTTAATCACATTCTTTCATGGCACAGTAGGGAGGAGAAGCCTAACCTGTGTAGCCATCACAGACATTTGGCAACCAGTAGGCCACTCCATCTTCATAAAAAGCTTTGCTTTATTATGTTTAAGACTTATAGAAGTGGCAAAATGGAGGCAAAAAGTTAATTTAGATTAATGATGCTAAGTGACTTGCTTATTTGTTTTGAAAAAGCTTTTCATTTACAGAACACCTCCACCCTAAATTCTGAAACACTAATTTATTATTCTTTATTGAAGCTGTAAAAATATAAATAACCATTCCCAAGCAAGTCAGAATTATTATAAAAAAGGCATATTTTATTTACCAGATGCTAGTGACCTCCAGTGACACCTCACATAGAAGTAACCTACATCTTTTTAGATGGCAAACAGCCTAGGCATTCATCATAGAGCTACTTTAAGATAGACAACTTTAAGCCTTGGTTTTATTATTTTTATTTTCAATAAATTCAGACATAAATATCAACTATAAATACTGTTATTTCAAGAGAGAAACAGTAATAAGTAATTAATTCTTAATACATAAACCAAAAGCCTAAAGGATAGCTGAATAGTTCTTTAGCTGTCCATAGCAGAATTTTACTGCTGCGCGCAGAGCTTTTTAATCATGCATTCACAGACCAAAATTTTAAAACAATGTCAAGAGACACCAAAAATTCAGCAAGGCCAATTAATAAGATAGGCAGAAAATGATGACCACCCTAAGCTGGAAAAAGATGGCATTTGTTTCAAGTCTGCAAAATGTCATCTCCTGCTGAGAATACAGAAAACACAAATGAGCATTCTATAAATGGATACATGAATATGTGGGAGGAAAAGCACAGAAATTAAAGCCACAACACCACTGCCTTAGACCTGCTCAGACACAAACCATCCACCCACATCCATTCACTTTTATAAGAAAAACAAAACAAAACCAAAACAACAAAAAAACCCCACAAGAGAGACATAATCCAGGAACTCCAACTGAAGGGCTCTGACAGTTTTTCCCATTGGTACCACCTCATGGTTTAAGCCTAAGACTTTAGCAAAGCATGATCAGCTTTCTTTGATTAATTACTTGTGTTATCCTGACACCCAGGAGCTTGGAGCCAAGAATATCAACAAGCAGAGCACTGAAACAGCACAGGCTGTGCAGAGGTTGAAGGCAGTCTGGGTCCCAAACCAAAAGTGAAACACAGACAACTGGAAGGCTCAAGAGAGAGATCATCAATGCAAGCCAGCAAGAGGCAGCAGTAACAAGCAGCAAGTTTCTTTTAGCAGAAAAAGCTCTTCTGAGGCATTTTAATCCTTTATAAAATGGATACATGTTGGAAACAAAACCAAAGGCTACCCTCCTCCGAGTTGCACCAAAACTTATCTTCCAGCTTGTGAAGCAGAAAACACATGACAGAAAACACCTAACAGGAAAGTATAAAAACAGCAAAGCATTTTTATAGTGTATTTGCACAGTCAGGTTAATTACTTAAATCTTTTGGATCTTCTTGCTGTTCATCATTTATAAATATAT
Source organism: Sitta carolinensis (assembly GCA_032173965.1). Lineage (NCBI taxonomy): Eukaryota > Metazoa > Chordata > Aves > Passeriformes > Sittidae > Sitta > Sitta carolinensis. The sequence goes on along the minus strand of JAVUNC010000004.1, from coordinate 64,731,835 downwards.
TTTCCCTTCATTTTCCCTTATTTTCACTGCTGGACCTAATTTAAACAAAGATTCCATTACAGTTAACAAGTTCCAAAGCCAAAGATACATTGCCAACCCCAGAAGAAGCAAGTATTCTCTGTACATATACAAGTATTCTTCTTATCAAAAAGCTCATTAAAGCAGCCTTCAATTTTCTTCATTATTATTAGGTTTCTTTATTTAAGTGTCATTTGCCTTAGGTTCTAATATTATAATTTCTTAAATAGATGTGCATGTCTAATTTGCATTGTGTATTCCAGAAAAATCCGGTTTATGAGGCACCAGAGCCTTTTGGAATTTCTTTAAGCAGACCTAAAAGATGATACAGTGCCCTCAAACATTTATCATCTGCTTAAACAATTTGCTTCTTACTACTAAGCCTTTCACAATCTTTAAAGGTAAAAATGAAAAATGTCATAATCCTTTTTTAATTCCCTCCACTTAAATTTTCCATGCTTAAAGTGATCAGAAGAGAGGTTTTGTTGTAGTTCTAATCTACTTTATGCCTGTTTTCCATATACCATTCACTGTCAAAACATGTTCCATTATATGCTCAGTTTCCAATTGACAAAAAAAGGTTCCAAAAATGCCATCTTTTCCATTGTGAATGTAACTGAGGCAAAATCCCTGCCTTCTTTTCAATGCCAACTGGACACATTATTTCAGCAAGATCTACACAGACACCCTGATGAAACCAACCTTCCTTGGAAGAGTGACAGGTAGGTCCCATTACTACCAGATATCATCCATTTCCACATTTGCCTTTAAGTATGAGGACATTGCCAAATCCTTGACCTAAAATATAGGTGGTGTTTGTTCAAAATAGGCCCATGCTTTCTAGTATCATAAAATCAATTATTTTTTAACTGGATAGCCACAAACTGGCAAAGGTGTCTGTCTGATATACACACTAATTCAAGCACTCATCTAGTAACACACATGCTGAGGTTTAAGGTTCAGATCAGACTGTTTGCATAGCTATTTCTCACTTCTATACCATCCTGCCAAAGTTTGCTTCACTGCCTGCAGATCCACCTTCTTCATTCAAAGACGAGCTGTTATTTTTATCAACAACAAAATTACTATATTATTTTAAAATTAAACATCCTACTAAGGAAAGAGTTAATTTCCTATATAGAGAGGCAAATTCAATAAATGATACCTTAATTCCTGTATTTATCTATCATGTTATGTTTTTGAGAACAGCAGGTTTTATTCAAGCCAGTAACAAGACCACAAAGGGAAGCTATTAAGTAATTATGCTGAGAAGGAAGGAATGTTCAATACTTTCCTCTGCTTCCAATCTCACTAATGAGGAATATTGTGTTTCAGAGAATTATTTAACCACACAGATGAAGTAGAAAAAAAAATCTGAGCTTCAACTGGAGAGACAAGGCCAAAAAGTAGTAAGTGTGGATTTCTCAAATTATGTATAACTTATTAAATCTGACGAATAATACTTAAATAATAGGCCATTAGTGTCTAAGAGCTATTAGCAGTTCTCTCTGAGCACCAACAGAAAATGGCAGGAAAATGCAGATATACCTCTTCTCTTTAAATTAAGGATTAAAGAAGGAGCTAAGGAATTTACTGCTAAGTCCCTAAGCTTTACTTCAATTCCCGTGAAAAAAGTTGTACGCACATCAGACACAAGAAGAAAATCAGCACCAGCCAACATGATTTATCAAAAATCAATCATGTCAGGCTAACTTAATATCCTTCAGTGACAGGATAACAACCCTTGGGAATATAGGAATGGTAGTGTCATTTACCTTAACTTCACGAGTTCTCAGAAACAGTTAAAGGAACTTCAAGGAGTAAATGAGAAAGGAGAAAGCACAATGGTCTTTCAATATATATTGAAATATGTGCAAACTACCACGGGAATACATTCTTGAACTGTAAATTCAGGGTTGTGGTGAGTTGAAGGACCTTATAAAATACTTCTCTCAATTATAAGGAATAAAATCTCATTTACACATCAGAATAAAATACCAAAAAATGCTTTAATAGTTTGAAAAAGGTGACTCAATTTGTCTTAAAAGGAGCCTTAAAAAACTTTCCTAAACAGACCAGACAAATATTCTTAAGTCATACCGGAAGAGATGATCTCAGCATTGGGCTAAGACTAGGTGACAAGCAAGTATTTGTGCTTTTATCTGCACTGTTTCTTACCACTCAGATTATTTCTTTGTGTACTAGAAACATGAAGATAATGTCACCTCAAATGTCTTCTTGATCATTCTGTACTGAATGCACATGTACATCTCTGAATTCCCCAAACACAAGGAAAGAGTCTTCAAATACAAGGGAAGGATCTCCCAGAATCACTCACTATCTGAAAGAGTTTGTCCATCTCCAATGCTATCTATAGCATCACCCACCCCTTGTGTACATATATAGCTCATCTTTCCACATGCAAGCCAAAAAAACCCCCTTGTGGCTTCTACCTCAACAAAAAATATTTTTGACACATTAAAAATTCAAAAGGAAATGCTGGGGCAGAACCACAAGTATCCAACTCATACCTCTCTCTAAACTCCAGTAGCATATTTAGCACATATTTGCCTATCATCAGGAGCAGATGTTCCTAGGAAGGATGCTTGCTAAATTCTATTTGCAATTTCAAAGGCTCTTTCGGGTGTAGTCATATCATATACCTCCACAGCACTACATGTCTCATTTGAAATCAAATCCATTTTATCACTCAGGCTGAATCACATAGCTCACCTCATTCTCACATCTATAAAAATACCATGACAGACAAGACTGGATAAGGGAGCAGCTTTCCTTTCCATGCACAGCTTCACTGTGATCACAGGCACAGTGCAATTTAATACTTTCTAGACAGTCTCACCCTAAAAGAACTTACATACCAATGGTGCCACAGGAAAACCTTTTGCAGCATTCACTTGGCCAAATCTCAGAACTCTTATTAGTGAAACCAGCTGGCAGTAGCAAATATAACAAGTGGACAAAATATAGGATAGCACTACTTTGAAGCCATGGCTTTTCTTCATTAGAAAAATCAAAAATTGGTTTGTCCAAAACACACAAAATGTTTCATTCTACTTTTTGTTTACAATTACATCTCCACCTACATTGCATCAGCTGGGAAAATGCTCATGGAGAAGAGAAAAGAGGGCTTCCTCCTCCCTCAAAACATGAACACCAAGCATTTGGGGTGCATCCTGCAGAGGAATCAGTAGGTGATGTTTTAATGCACTGACTTTTAACTGACAGGTGACGATTTTGCAGACCTTCACAAAAATGAAAAAGTAGAGAAGAGGGAGTAATCATTTTCCTCAGGAGCATGTGTGAAAATTAACGTCAAATGATCATGCAAAGGAAGTTGCCAGAACCAGCTACAGCAACAGGAGATATCAGCATACAGAATTCCCACGGCTTTGATCAAATTATAAAGAATAAAATTAGCCACAAGACATTGAAAGGAACATCACTTTATTTACTTTCCTTTGTTCTGCTTCCTTCCACTGAGAAAAATTAAAATGTATTTTCTTTCACAAGAAAAAAAGCCACAGGCAGTGATCTCCCGTGCATCTGCATAGATTTACAGCACAAGAGCAAACAAAAACAAGGTGTAGCTTCTTTTGTCTCTTAGTACTTTGTGCAAACCCTGACAGTCCTGCTGTTTGAAGCAGTTAAATCACAGAAATAATGCAAAGTCTGAGAAGGGACTGTATCAGAAACAAGAAGCACTAGTTTGCTGTCGGTGAAATATTTAGGGGTCTGGGGAAGGGGGAAAAGGTTAAAAAAAAAAAAAAAAAAAATCAACAAAAATGTCAGCATTTGCACCTAGGGATCACGGCTTATTTGCTTCCTGTACTGAGAAATTCTCCAGAGCAGTTATTTTATGGCACCAGTCTCTCACTCTTCTTCTGCAGCAACAGGAACTTATTCTACTTTCACCTTAGAACATCTACAATAACGTTGTATCAGAAGAACAAACCAGACAGTGCTGCAACAACTGGGGAGACAGATGTTTTCTGCAGCTCAGTGCCCAGTTGTGCTATTTCATGTCTTTTTGTCTTTCCTTTCTTTGAGGTTCATTTACTCTGGCTGCCTCGCCTGTACACGTTCCAGGCTCCCTTACAAACTGAAAGCACCAAGAGCAGTAATGACTGACTGCCAGCTCCCCATTTCAGTGTGTTGACTCCAACTTCAAAAACCATCCCAGTAAATCACCATTAGGTGAAACAACAAGACCACGAAATTCATACCATCATTATAAACTGTAAGCCAGCTGTTTCTCTTTCTAAAGTGTCTTTAATCTCATTTTATTTTTCCCTAAGTCACTACACAAATGCCACTGCCAAAGACTTATCTCTTGCAAAGATGCTGGGACAATACCAAAACAGTCATAAAATCTAAACATATTTTATAATCAAATTAAACAATGCTAAACAAGACAAATTATTATACTTAGCTTTATACCCTGGGCCTTCTAAGATGATCTAAATCACATTTCCCTTTCAACATGCCCTATGCAATTGGACTAAAGCCTAGAAAAGATATAGTATGGCTTTCCTACACCTTCTCATTTCTATTTTAAAATTTATTGCATGCTGTTCTAGATCTGCCATTCAGAGAGTGTCAAACCAACTACCAGGTAAGTTTCATTTCCCTTGATTTCCTACAAGAAAAAAATAGGTATATTCTATGCATATATAGTTCCTTTGTCCTTGATTGAAAAATGGTATAGGTTGTCTATACATAGACTGACATAACTTCTAGCAGCACTCACCTGGCACAAGAAACTTAGAGAGGGCATACTGTCAGCCAAGTTAATAAAATATGCAAAAGTAACACCATTAGATGGTTTAATTTCTTCTCCCTTACAGCTGTTAATTTTTTTGCTCAGCCTATGATGTCTCTCTTTTTCTAAAATCGTGTTCATTACATTCCAACACAACCAACATGATCCTCCAGGGAACATACACCTTCTCAACAATATACTGGACCTAAGGAATATTAAAGCCTCTATTTGCTCACTAACAAAATCTTCGTTGTCTCCTCAAATTTTGATTCAGAGCATTGAGTTTTAAATGTTAACATTAATATTTTAATGCTTTAACATTAACATACTTAACCCAGTGAATCATACAGTCTTGGACCAAAGCACACCCTTGCCTTATTCCTAAATTTAATATCCAGCAGGACCTGACATGCTCGGGATGTGGGACCACAAGAACCTTACAAAGATCAAACATTCCAAGTGCAAGGTGATGCACGTGGCTCAGGGCAATCCCAGACATGAGTACAGACTGGGAGAAGAGCTAAGACCAGCCCTGTGGAGCTTGGAGGAACCAGTGGATGGAAAGCTGGACAGGACCTGGCAATGTGAGCTTGCAAGCCTGAAGGCCAGTAACATCCTGGGCTGCACCAAAAGAGGTGAGCCCAGTAGGTCAAGGGAGGATCCTGCCTTTCTTCTCTGCCCTCATGAAACTCCACCTCGAGCTCTGACCAGGTCTGGAGCCCTCAGCACAGGAACCTGTTAGATCAGGTCCAGAGGAGGAGGAACAACAAGGCAATCAGGGGGCTGGACCACCTTCCTTTGAAGGCAGACTAAGAAACTGAGGTTGTTCAGCCTGGAGATGACTCCAGAGAGAGCTCATTGCAGCCTTCCAGGAATTAAAGGAGGATTATAAAAAAAGAGAGAAAGTGACATTTCACATGGGCAGATACTGATAGAATAAGGGGAAATGGTTTTAAAGTGAAAGAGGAAACAGTAAGATTAGTTGTTAAGAAAAGCTTTTCACTGTGAGGGTTGTGAGGCACTGGACAGGCTGCCCAGAGAAGTTGCAGATGCCCTGTCCCTGACAATGGTCAAGGCTGGATGCTGAGCAGCCTGGCTAAGTAGAAGGTGTCCCTGCACATGGCAAGTGGGGGTGGAACTAGATGATCTTTAAGGTCCTTTCCAATTCAGGCCATTCTATGATACCCCACACATTAGCTATCTTTCCTTTAGTTTTCACATTTTCTTTTTTTGTTGCTCTACACAACTGTTCTTTCATGTTTCTTCTTGTATGAAGATTATCTGTTAACCTAAACCCAAAGGTTCATTATAAATGCATAGAAAAAATTGGTTGCTCTTCAGGCACACAAGATCATTCCACTGAAGCACCCTTCTGATCACTGTTACCATCAGCACAAGTACTTGTGTTCCCAAATGAGTGTCACCTTCTCAGTCACAGGAACAGGTGAGTAGCTTTAGACAATCTCAACTGGTTGTCATCTTACCCAAGTAGGCAATAGGAGCTACCCTCTCCTCCTAGCAATGTCAAAATAAAACCATGTTGGCAAGTTGTAGCAATGCTATTCCCTCTGACACTTTTCCTTCCTTGAATTGACTTTAATCCATAGCAGAAAACTTTTATCTGGTACCATCCATCTGTGAGGCTGCTTTAGACAACAAAAAGCACTCCTGAAGTGCAGAGAGCTAGGCTATACCTTAGACTGTGACTGAGGGATCGTTTGAACAAGAGGTTTTTCCAATGGATAAAGCCTGCTATAGTCCTTAGAACCTGATCACAACTTCCAAAGATTTCACCACAAGATCCATGGGCTAGTTGGGGGTTGTTTTGAACTTTCCAGTTAAAACAATAGTTGACACCATAATTAAAAGGAAACCCATATTTTCAGTGCTTTATGAAAGAAACATCCCTCAGCTCCATCCCCCATTTCAGTCACAACTAAACACTTGCAAAGTGTGTGGTTCAGGTTCTGCTGGCAGAGTGACAGTTTCTCCTTATGGAAGAGATCATTACCACACCTCTGCCACTGCAAAAAAAGGAGGGGAAATAAATTTGTTTTCAACTAAAAAAAAACTGCTGTCCTCATTCCATGGAGTCTGAGATGCAATGATAAATTTCAAGATTTCAGGTAAGACAAACTCAGACAACTGGTAAAAAGGAAGTTTAGACAAAATGAGTATTAATCAAAACTCTAGCCTAGTGCAAAAATTCTAGAATCCATTTGTTTTCTAAATCTAAATAATTGTAACAAATCCTACATAAGTGTCTTATCACATCAGCTCACTTAAGATACAATGCTTATGAAAGGTCATGTCCTAATCCAAAGTCTTCAACTGAACCCTCTTAATTATCTCCCTTATTTTCATTTAGAAGTACCCTTAATATAGAGGGAACAATATTATAAGGGATGAAAGTCTTCCACGATTGGGCTAAATTATCTGCTTACAGATAACAGCTGAATCATTTAAGAGTGTATTCTTCTTACTGAGAACTATGGAAAGAAGTTCAGAGTTAATTTATCATTACACTACTGGGCTATATGAAGTGAAAGATAATGGCCTACAAATTGATATATAGCTATTTCACTGAAGTAGCTGAGGGGAATCCTTTTCACTCCTGATGCAAACACATAGCAAAGAAGTGAAACATTGTTGGCATTTCTTTCTGGACCCATTCACCCATTCTTCCAAAAGAGGAAATTGTCATGCTTACTAATAAAGAAAAAAGTGAGGAAAGGAGATTTTGTGTAATCTGTGACTTTCATTATGCTTTCCTCTTTCTCAGAGGTGCCCAAGAATCCCAAATATTGAGTAATTTTAATTTAACCTCTGAAATTTAATTTCAGTAACAGAAAGAGGAGAAAGACATTTCTTTCAAACAGCTTACTGTGTTGGACCTTGCAGCAAAAGAATACTCCTTTTTGTAGCAAAAAATAAGAGAATAATAACCAAGAGACTTCCAGTATTTGATATGGAACATCCAAAACTGAATGTGAAGGGTGAGTGATTATTTTAGGGTTAATAAAGCATCCCTTCTTGAAAGAAAAAAAAAGGAAAGCAAAAATCACAGTTCAAAAACTGAGACCAAAGATGGCAGGTGACAGAAAGCAGCGACCTCAGATGACTGTTCTAAGACCATATCCCAAAACCCAGCACAATTAGCACTAATTGATCAGCAGTCTCAGCAGAAATGCCAAGAAGAGAGCAAGCATTGAAAACCAAAGTCTCCTCCTTCTCCCCAGAAAGGATACTTTCTCCAGGTCAGAAATGTGGAACACCAGGGCAGAGAAACCAGCACTTTCCCCTATTAGCACAACACTGTGCTCAATACATAAAGGGCTTATCAGCAACTGGGAGCATCTACACATCCATAGAATCATTAGGACTGTAAAAGACCTCTAAAATCTTCCATTCCAATCATTCACCCAGCACTGCCAAGTCCAGCACTAACCCATGTCCCTACAAATGCATCCATGCTTTTTTTTTTTCAACACTTGCAGGAATTCTACTTCCAGCACGCCTCTAGGCAGCTTATTCCAATGCCTGGCCACTCTTTCAGTGAAGAATATATCCAATATATAGATTTCCTAATATCCAATCTAAACCTCCCCTGGCACAACTTGAGTTGAGCAGAATTTCACTTTCTTACTTCACTTGCAGCACCTACCATAGTTACCACACACCATAAACCACCAGTAAATAAAATTACTCTGTGACTATGAAGAATTGCTTTCTGTAGCACAACACAGGATATCATTATCAAAAACATCACTGACATCTTCCACCCACATTCAATTACCCAACTATGCAGGGCTGAGCAAGTTACTTTTGCTTTGAAGTAAAATCCTTTGCACTGAAGTGTATCAAGGGTGCCCAGTGTGAAAACATCACAGAGCAGCCAGAACACAACACAGGTCTGCAAGCAGTGGATATGAAACAGAAAACTCTCAGGGCAACTTTGGAACATGATGTCTCTTACAGTTTGTCTTGATTAAAAACAGAGGGGAAGGAAAAAAGGAGGCCAGAACTCTTCCAGAGTCCCTGATGACTAACAGAGACAGGACATCTTCAAACAGCATTATTTTCCCAGCTACCTAGTGAGTGCAGCTTTTTTTAAAAATAAGCTCAAATGATCTGTCTGAAGAAGACAAGAAAAAACTCAGTTCTTTAGACACAAACTGGTGAAGCACTATGCTGTTCCAGGCAACTACTGCTTCATAACTTCATGAGTTTGGGATGGGTAATTAAGCCCTAAGGGAAAGAGGGGCAAAAATTGCTTCCTGAAAAATAGCACCAATCAAAAAGCACTGTGGCAAAATGCTATGGCAAAAGGGTCTCATATCAAATATTGATCCAGCTCCTGTAAACATGTGAAGTTCGTGGAAGTTAAGTTCCCCATTAATGCTACATTCATGCTTTAATAGAACTACCTCATATTTTACATCCATTTTTGCTGCAATAGCAAAATATTTTCAGCTTAAAAATTAGAGTTGCCTTTAAATAAATGTAAGAGGATTCTAAAAGCATGTCCTGAAATATTTCTCTCCTCTCTGCTCTCCTTTCCTCCCTTCCACATTAATACAAAATGGTATTAAAAAAGCACTATATTGTAGAACCTATCTTAACTTTTGTTAAGCTGCATCTTGCATTCCTATCTGCAAATAGGAATGACTGCTGCAGCATTTAAGAACACTGAAATTCTGAAGCTTTATGTCCTCTCCCATTTTGTCTTTCCTTGATGTTTCACCTTAAAGAAAGCATTCTATTTCTAGAGAAGCCACCTGATTCAGAGAAGACTAGAGAGCACAAGGATTTACCCATTTATCCAAGGATGCACCATTTACACAGCTTTATTTGGCACTGATCCTAATTTGACAAATGGCAAAACAAAGTGGTTTCATTTAGGTCAGCCTCATCACTCAAGATGTGCAAAACCTTTCTGTCTTCTACTTTCAATTCTCAAAACATTATCTGAAAACGCAGAAGCGGGGGGAAGGTTAGATGACAAAGTTTTATGCTATATTAAAATGCCTTCTAATCATAGGCATATCATTCAGATACACACCAAGTGCCTGACTACTGCATTACCACCATTGAGGTTAGACTACAGCAAAAGGATTTGCAAATGAGCACATGCTGTGGCTCTTCAGCAGACTCATAGCAGGCACAGATTTAGATCAAAATTCAGCAGAGAAGAATTTTTCCACATGTAGTAAAATCATGAAGCTCCTTTTCATAGGAAATGAGCAACCCGCAGCTGAAAAAGGCTGCACTATCATTTTGTCTATTATAGTCTTCACTTATAAGCTAATAGGGCACTAGCACGGAGAATCATAGAAAAATCATAAGTTGGAAGACCTCTGGAGGTCAAACCTCCTGCCAGTTCCAAGAACCAGTTTCAAAGCTAGGTGTGCTGCTAAGGGCCTTAGGCACTGCAAGTGTTAATACCAACAGAGGTGGAAATAAAACAGCCTCTTTTTTTGGGCAACCCACTCCAGTGTGCAGTTACACCTTCAGTGCAGAGTTGCTGCCCTTACATCCAGCTCCCTTCCTGCAGCTTATTCCCACTGCCTCTTTTCCTTCCACAGGGCCCCTCTAAGAAGGGTAAAAACTCATCAGGTATGCAGTGACAGCAGCTGGAAATTCCTGGAGCCTTCTCTTTTCCAAATTAAATGAAGTAAGCTCCCCTGCTGCTCTACTCTTACGTCATGTGCTCCAAGCTCTGCACTCTCCCCAGTCTCTCACCATCTGTCAAGCTGGGGGCCTGAAACCAATTGTGGTATTCCAGACATGACCTCATGAGTGCTAAGAAGAAAAACAAACACTTCTTTCTGCCTGGCTACAATCCTTCTCACAATTGTACCAATGCATTGTATTACTCCTTCTCAGGTGCAAGAATTGGCTTTGGGGTTTTGGGGGGCTTTTTAAAAAAAATCATGGGGGTCCTGTCAGCCCATCCCTCCCTCTTGAAGCCCCAAGGGTTGGGAACTGAATTGTTCCTCCACAGTCTAGCATCACTCACAAACCTGATGGGAGTGCACTCCATCCCACTCTGGATCCATAACAATGCTAAAATGCACCAATCTCTGTTCCATCCCTTGAGGAACACAAATGGTCCAGACCATTGCCTTCCCACCTTGTGGCTCATCTGTCTTGTCCATATCTCTGATTTGGCTGTGAGAGACTGCATCCAAAGTACTTCTAAAATCCTGCTCAGCCAACAGTACTGCTTTCCCTACAGCCAAAGGGAGAGCGACAACTTTCTTACAGACAGCAAACAGCTTTGGCACCCTTCTCAAAATCCATGATGGCTTTCCACAATTACCATCTTGTCTTTTGTGCTTAGAACTGCCTTACTGAAATAATTCATTGCATTGGGAAATGTTTTCTTTAAGGACTGAGGACACAGGAGTCCTTGGGGAAAGACACCTAGTAAGCTCCTAAGTCTTACTATCAAAAGGTCTTCCCAGTTACTTTACCTACAAGTTTCTCTTTGAAATTCTGCTCATTCTTCTACACTCCAACTCCAATGACAACCAGAAAGCATACCTTTCTTCATGAACCAACTTATACTATCCTAGGATCTCATATCTCTCTGACCTATCAAAACACAAAAATATCCCTCCAATATCCCACTGATTTTTCTTTTTTTACTGGATCACTCCAAAGGAAATCAATCAGTAAATAACATGCTAATAGTTATTGACATCTTGCCTATACACCAAAGCCCCTAATTGTGCTTGTCCATCACTGACAGAGTATATACAAAAGTACAATTTGATACCAATTGGAGAACTGAATTCAATTACAGTTATTATATTTCCAACTGGAATTTAATTTCTTGTTCAACTATTCCTAGTTTTCACATCTTTTGACTCACTGGATAATCAACCTTCATTTACCTCATTTTTTTTTAAAGCTATTAGAAATGTTCACCCTTCAGCCTTCCGCTGTTTTCTCTAGCTGTTGTGATCATTCCATAATAAAGGCCAGAAGCAAACCAACCATGACCTCCCAAGACTCTGAGATGCTTATCACTTCAAGTATTCCCCACCAGCTTTCAGCTTCACAATTTTTAATCCAAACCCACAATGAAATTATGTCCATCTCATTCATTTTACATTACTACTGACTGACAAGCACTCCTAGCCTATTCACATTTATTCACATACGGCTTATGTTCCCTGTCACTAAACACCATCAAGGTACCTTGCTGCCCTGGATTAGCTGTATGTTAGCCCTGTTCTGGTGTTTGGAGGTGGGGTGGTTACCAGTTACACTGCTCAGTTGTTTTCTGAAATGGTAAATCCTAAACTCCTGAGAGGATGATCATTAGATATTATTTACTACGTCTCCTTTTTCAAAATAGCAATAGCCATTTTGTTTTCATCAGTTCACTTCTAGCCTCACTGTATTGTAGCAGATAACAGTCATTATTATCCAAGGCTCCCTTTAATTCTGGCCTCCTCCCTTCAATGAGGCTTTTTTGTAGATCTAAATCTAATTAGAATGTCCTTTATACAACTAGAACCATATCAAGCAGCCTGGACTTAAATTTCACATCTAAAAAAAGAAACTGTCTGCATAATTTAGCAACACTTTTGACGACACTGCCTCCTTTTCCAATCAACAACCTGCTTAATACAGTAACCTACTTCAGAACATGTTGCCAAAATTAACTTTTGTTCCCACTTCTGCTGTCCAGTGAATGCACTACACTGCTGCTCCTCCTCATCCACACTTGGTTATCTGTATTTTATACCTGAATATGTCAAGTGCCAATGATTTATTTTCTAAATCAACTCAAAGTCATGTAAACATTAAAAAATTTTCTATCTTTGATGAATTCATTGGAACCAAGATTAACCAGCACAGTTTCTAAACACAGCCTTCCAGGCCTTTTTTTTTTTGCCCTGGCCCCATGATCTTTTTTTTTTTTTTTCCCCTCAAAATTTCATAGGAACAGAGCCATTGTTTGCTGCTACTCTCAAAATTCAACATGATGTAAATGTCTTTTGGAATGTATCAGCAGCATCATAGCATAAAAAGATTTTGGCTGATTCCAGAATTTGCTGTGCTTCTATCTTCCTGCAGTTTTATAAATTTAACACTAGCCGTTAAAAAAAACCCAGCATAAAATGAGAGGACTGCATTTTAAGTTACGTATTCTTAAAAAATAAAACCCAGGAGACATGTTTCTGATACATTTCATAGCTGAGAAAGTCAGGAACTCACCTATGTTACTACATGAAGACTCATGTTGGGTCAGACTTGAGAACCGAATATTTTATATGAAGGGAGTTGAATATTTGTTTATATTTAAAGCAGGTTCTTCTCAAGAATTTATCAAAAAAGTGAGAGATAAAAATGAGGACAAGCCCTCTCAGCAACAAGGTATGTTCCTCAGTCTGTTTTCCAGTGCATTTCCAGATGTTTCCCAGTCCCTGAACGCTAGCAGTGTGTTTCAAAAATACCACAGTCAAATTCCACAAGCAGTATACATATTCCAAGGTAATTATTTAGCTGTCTGCCAGAGACACACTATTCTTTACCTTCCATCAGGGAAGTTAAAAAAAGTTTCACAACTCTACTTTGCTTTTATACGTAATGTTGTAGCTCTGGTCTCATAAAAGATGCATCAATTTCTATCTTAAAATTATTTTTTCTGTTACAAATTAATTTCACTAGTTTGACCTAGTTGGATATAACTAATAAAAGTCTTTCTTTAAGGAACGATCATATTAGCAAGGACACAGCACAGATGACAGCCTATACAACAGTTTTCTGAGTTTTCATTATCAGCATCAAAGTCTTACACAAGAGTTTTGAAACAAAGCTGCTAACAACAATAAAGCAAAACTTATTACATGTTGACAACACAATGCCCAATGCTGATGTTTTGCCCTGGTATGCCACTAATTTCAAGGTAAAATAATCAAACAGCAACAAGTGAACAGGTCTATCTGGCAAAACACACCTTGGTATGAAGAAATTTGTGAAAGAAAAAGCAGCAACAGAAGAAATATCCTAAACTTGGGATTTCATGGTTTTCAGCCATGCTGCAATATGTCAACAAAGTGTGTGTGGGGGGTTTATTGGCTTTTTATAAAGAAATTTGAAAAATGTGGACTATGAATGCTGATTGCTACTATTATATGAGGCTGTTAAAAGGAACAATCATGACTTTTCCCATTACAATTAAATAATAAGGCCTTACTTCTTTCATAAACAGTGCAGTTTAAAACAAACACTAAACTTCAAGAACTCATCTTAAATATTTTACTGGCCCTCTGTTATGCTTCAGAGGACAGCTCACATGAAACATTTAGATGTAGTTCACGAAGCATCTATCCCGGATACAATGCAATAATTCATACACTATAATAAACAGCCTCTCTTCTGCAGATCTGAACTGTACCAGTGCATCCACAGAGTGCACAAGACACATACAAACATCTGACATTCCAAAGACAGGAGTATACAGGGCACTACAAGAAATTCTTCCTGACATGCTGTCATGGTTGCTTTTAGCAATTTCCATACATTTTCTCATCTAAGCATTACCATTTCCATCACCAGACTTCCATCTATCATTGCCTTACATTGACACCTGCTGGAAGTGACTGGGATCGTAAACCATTTCTTTTTTTCCCCTCCTCAATTAGTGTCTGATTTAACTCTTCAAGAAGACCAACAATTCTACCTTCAGTAAACTAAGCACAGACATCTGAAAAACTAAGCCACATGACTTTTTAACAAGCAAAAAAACATATGCTGTGTAATTTTAAGCAATGTGTAATTCCCAAGGCTGTAACTGCATGGGTTTCAATCAGAAAATGTATTTTAATTACAGCCTTTTAGAAATTGTTTTTCACCACCCCTTGGTAGCAATTTGAACTCAACAAACTAATTATGCAACCATTTACTGGGGTCTCAGGCTAATTAGCAAATAATTATTACTGTAAGAGTCACTAAACAGTGGCTTGACAAACATTTTACAAACAAGTTGATATAAAAAAATGTGACTAAACAGGCAATTATAACCCCTATCTTTACATTATTAAAAAATCTGCTTTACTCACGAAAGCAAACAGGCTGTTGAATAACAACTGATAGACATTGAGGAATGTTTGTTAAAGCAGCTTGTACGTACACAAATAAGAATATAATGAAGATGCATCTAGTAGTACAGCTTGATAAAGTGAAGCACGCTGAAACAGCCATGGGAAGAAAATGTTTTTCCCTATATGCCAGAACTTCATCTACAAGTTTCACTGTTATGAACAACATCCTGCATGATACTTTTTCCTTATTTTCAAAGAGTACTCTAAGGATAGGATCTCTCTCACTTGATGTAATTTTTAAATTCCTCGCAACAAAACGCACACTTCTGATTGAAGGTAGGATGAGTTAAGGCGGCTTTGCTTTATCATCAGAACAAGACTTGGTGCTGTCACCTCGTATGCAAAACACAGACATTTTCATCAAAAAACACAGACACTCTGAAAGTATCATAAGCAGCAAGAAGAGAAAAACAATTTCAAAGGCAGCAAAATAGAATTTATGTACTGTTATGTCTTCATATGTTATGAAGACCAATCAAATTTTATAATTTTGTGAAGTTTCAAGACAGAATCCTTATATTAAAAGTTCTAATATTAGTACAGTATGATCACCTCACACAGGATCAACACTGCAGCAGTATTAACTCACAGACTTTACAGATCAGCTACAAGTTTATTCATTTTATTTACTTGTTTTCATCTGGTGAGTGATCCAACTACTTTAAAAGCGAATTTTACTAGATAACCTAGATCATCACCATAGTATTAAGGTTCAGAACTACTAAGCCTGTGAAAAAAAAAAAAACAAACCCAAAATGTAAACACCATCTTTGGAAATAGAAACAATCAGCCACCAAAACAGGTACCATCAAAAATAGCAATAGGTGGTAGCTGATAATCAATATGCTTTTCCTCCAACTTTTCCTGATTTATTAACTGAAAGAGCTTGATTGGTGAAGGCAAAAATTAATGGCTGAGTATTAAGTCTGCTGAACTCATTCCTAATTAAAAGTTTCATAAAGCTCAAAAGAAAAATAACACTGGGCATGGAAAAACACATTCTATCCATTCTTCTACATAATGGGTACACAGGAGTTAACGAATCACATTTATCAAGAAGTAACTAACTCTCTGGGAAAAATACTGATAGTGTTAGAAAAAAAAAATAAAAATCACTGAACATAACATTTTCCTTCCAGACACCTAAATGGTGGGCAAGAGAGCACTTTTCTAAAAAAATGTATCACTCTGACAAGCACAGGGTTGTTTTGGTTTGGGGCTTTTTTTTGTATTGCATTCTTGAACAAAACACATGGAGAGCATTACAGACTTAAAAACACTAGATAGTCCAGATCATTTTGACACTCATCCCATGCTCACTTTCTTTTTTATCTCAGAAAAACAACAGAGTTAGCAACACACACACAGACATCGAGGGCTTACGTTTCTTACCTTACAAAGCTTCTGGTATCGGGGAGAAGAAACTGCCATCCTCTGTAAACGATGCAACAACACCACAACTTTCTGAAGAGAGGTTCTCACCACAGCCATCATTTTAAGTTTGCCACACTTCTGAAGATACCTCAGAATTTGCATTATAAATGAAGAGCAACTATCATTTCCTCCCGGTCACTGGACAATGATTTGCCAGCTTTCTGAGCATGCTCTCTTCCAGGACTGCTTTTGCAAGCTACAGGCTTTATACGTTTCAAAGGCAAAGAAGATTGATACAGCATAAGTTTTTCTCCCAAAATAACCCCACGAAAGAAATGCAAAAAAAAAAAACAAAAAAAAAAAATAACAGCTTTCACAGATTCTTCTAATCGGTACTGCCCAGCTCTGCTTTTGCAGAGGGCAAATCAAGTTGAGCAGCCGATCGTCTGCCACCGTTCAGGAGTGCACTAAATAGCCAGGAAAAGGTTATTAATTTAAGCCTGAAAGCTGCAGGAACAAAAAAAGAATTCCTTCAGGAAGACGGCTCCAGTGTATCACAACAGTTGTTCTTCCCTAGTAGCTGCTTTCTGTCAGCAGACTGAGTGTTTGCTCCCTCACTCTGGGAAAGGATGCTCTCGTTCTCAGACTGAACGCAGCTCTGGCAGAGCTGTAGAGTGAGTGAATAACAGACTGTGTTATAAATCTTGAGAGAGGAGCACGGGGATACCTGCCCTAATTAGATCAGCCATACGTTAAAGGCTAATAAATCACATAGGCGTTTCTCAAAACTAGATTATCCAACACAAAAGGGGAAACTGCAGGGGTAAGGGGGTAAACCTCTTTCTGTAAGAACTCTCTTAAAGCTAGTTTAGTCAAAGGGATCTCAAATAATTCTCACTCACACCAGAAAGTAGGAATGTTTTTAACAAGCCATTTCCAATTAAATATTTTCTGGAATGACTTTAGACAAGAAAAAAAATAGGGTTTTGAAAAAGTAAAAGCATACAGTTGCGCCATCAACCCCTTCTCTAAGTTATCCTTGAATCCAAAGAGCTAACGTAATTTTGATGTATTTCCCATGACAAAGCAGAATTATTTAAGTCATCTAAGGATGACAGTAGGATGTCCAAGAGCATAGAAGCGTTTGGTTACCAGCAAGGCACTCCCAATGCAATACAGCCAACATACCCCTAGGTGTGGCAAAACTGCAGCATCACCAGAGCCAGGTACTCACTCATTGCTTCCAAAGGTGCTTTGAGGAACCTACTTAAGCCTCAGTGAGGCTGCTGTAGAAAAGGTTCAGAGAGGCCTGAACACAGCAGGTGTAGCACTGATCATATGATTTAAAGAGAATATTTCCACATGAAAAGGTACCTACATGTTTCAGCACAATATGTAGGCAACAGCTATCCTGACAAGTTCGTGTGCTCCAGAATAATGCACAGCTTAGATGTCAGTGCATTATACACTGCTTTGCCTCTTCTAAAGCACTTTCCTACGAAGGAGATGAATGCAAGGTTCAGGTTCTTCATACAGGACATTTAAAAACTCTTCCCATCCAGTTCTGTGAAGACTACCTTTTCATCTTTATTTTTAGGACTGGTTCAATGTTTCGACCACTCCTCACATAAATCCCATTTCCCTGTACTCTGCTTTCTTCTTGAGCCATCCCCAATAATAACAACATTGCTCTGAGTAAACACATATACACATTCCATTCTGTATATAGAAATATTACCATCTGTATTCACCTTGCCAGACAGGCTGTCTTTTCTCATCTTCACCACTTACTGAACTGTTCCTCTGCATGCCCTTGCTCCTGGCTTCCATTCCCCCTAGAAGTCTGCTTCTTTAACCTTCCAGACTGAGCCTACCATGATTAGCTCCTACCCAAGATCTTCTAAGGATACCTATGAAGCAGCAGAATTCTGAAACCATGGAAGCATTCAGAAATAACTGTGCAAAAGCTCAAACCTCTTCTGTGTAAGAGAGACCCCACAGTCCACACCTCCCTTACTTCAGTTCTGCTTTTTATCTTCCCAGGTCTTTCAATCTACAAGTTTGAATCAAGCAGTGAGACAAACAGCTGGCCACTATTTATGGTAACTTTTTTTACAATACAAGAAAATCTTTGAATTATTTTGAATACTTTCATGTCCATAGGCACAGGACTTCACATACATTGCTCTACTTCTTATTATTTCCTAGTTTATTTTCTGCATCTTTTTTCAAATTAGGTTTTGATCTCTTCCAAGTCACTGCTAAACATTTTCTAACACAGACTGTAGCCTTTTGGCACTAACCTGAATTGAATGTCTTCTACAACATCTAGATACTGAGAGAATTAATTGAACTGACTGATGATATAATTGTGAATTTCTCTCCTTTTCAAAATAACATTGTTACCCTACTGAAAGTCTGCATTATTTGCATAGTACTGTTGCTGGCCTCGGGTATCACAAGGAAAGGCAAAACAAGGCTTCAGGGCTCCGATCACTGATTCCACTGTAGAGTGACTTGAGCTGCAACCAAACAAGTTATGCCCAAAATGCAATGGAGGATAAGTCCTCCCATGCATGCAGAGATGCCAGTTTAACAGATGATCCTATTTTGCAAACGCATGATATGTAACAACAGCAACGACAACAAATTCATCATGCTTTCTCTAGGTTCAGCTCATTTTACCTAGAATTTATCACACAGTCTCATAGTAAACTTTTCATTAAGGCACGGGCCTTGGGGGCAGAGGCATCTTCACACAGAGCAGAGAAGATTATAATTCCTGCATTCTTCTTAAAACCATTAACCACTAACCTTAAAACCAATACTTCTTTACATATTCAACAAAGCACCTAGAGAACAACACTGTTATTTTACACCACATAACAGAGGAAGAACAGGAAATGATCTTTGTTTAATCAGATAATAAGCTTAAGAACTTGTTAGGGAGTGGACTTGATCTTCTGAGGTACAGCAAGATGTTAGAGCTTCATTTTGTTTTCAGAAGTGCAACAAATATTTGAAAACATAAACAGTGATTTTTGGAGTGTTTGCCAGTGTCATGATATGAATGTCTCCATTTACATTTGAAGTAAGACTGTTAGATGGTAGACGACAAAGTTAATTCTGGAAGTCATTATGCTATGACAGTCTGACATGCTCTACTTCACTTCCTAGTGTAGCCAGAAAAGGCTTACAGTATTATGTAAGGTCATGGGTGAAGTAAGTGATGATATTTCATGTGCACAGTGTGCAGAAACAGAAGGAGGTGGACAATATCAGGTACCGGGATGCTGAACTAAGGGAGGCGTGCCTTGTCTGTGTTGTTAGAAGACAGGACAATGTGCAGTCAGGAATTGCTTACAGACCTTCTTCTCTGACAGCAGGCAGTCTTGCCCAACAGTTCTCCCCTCATGAAGCACAACTCAGGCAATTTTCATCAGATTGCAGCACAACAAAGAATGGTAACATTCCACACTCACAGTGCTTCACAGCCACACAGAGCCAACAAACAAATGGTGAAATAAGAGATGTATCTTGGTCTGATTGACTACACAGAACACAAGGCAATGCATAAATAAGTCTATTTACACTGCCTTCTGTTGTTAGCTGTCTGTGCCCTGTTTTAGCTCTTCTACCTCCACTAGAAAGCACAACATTAAGTTCTAGGTGTCACCACTACAGATGGGTCTCAGCATTTCACAAAAAGCCACATCTCTACAGATGAGTTACCTGACTAGAATCATTTGAACATTGGTGAATGACATGTCACCTTCAACAAACAGAAGCTTCCACAAAATATTGTGCTCTTCACTATGATTAACAAGAATAGCTTGCTATCAGATACTTTTCAGTCTTGTTTCATTCCAATTCAGCATAGATCAGTTCAGATTAAGAGCAATACTAAAAGCAGCAACATCTTTTTTTCATTATAAGCTGCTCAAACCCACTTAGATCACAGATGACATTAATCCAAACACAGAGTGCAGGATTTAATAAGTGGTGTCAGTTAAACTCCTCAGTCATTTCTAAGGTTTCTGGTATAGAGCCTGAACAAGAAGGAAGACCAGCTGGGGAACTGCGGGGCAGTAGAAGAGGGAGAAGAGCTAATGGAAGCACGACTTCTTGGACTGTTGAAAAAGCAGGAGGAAAGGTAGCAGACAGAAACAGGAGAGAGTGCAGCCCAGGAGGGCTTTACTTGGAAGGAAGTAGATTAAATTGTTCGGTTGGACAATCACACAACATGACTTGGTTTAATGAAGCGTACACTTCCTGAATGCAGTCACCCTCCAAGGACATTTAAGAGCCATCAGTGCCAAAGACATACACAAAAACATGTACTTCAAACCTCAGGAAGACAAATCTGCTTCCTTCATACACCTGACTTGTAACACTCATTTAGGAAACACCTTTCAATAGGCTGCAGCTCTCCCCAAGCAAGTAGATAGCTCTTCTTTATGACATTTGCCATTGAGAGAAAACCTGAATAACAGCAATATTATTTAGTTTCTCACCTGCATTTGCTTTCTGAGTTCCCTTATGCAGACACTGTCCTGACCAGCATTCTCACGCTCGGATGCATCTGCCAGAACATTAACAGTTGTCTCTGCCTCTTGAAGCCACTTGAGGAAGCTCTCCAGATCCTTGTGTGAGGCCTGCACTGTCTTCATCTCTGTCTCCAAGAAATTCTGCCTATCGACAGCTCTGAAAACAAGACAAGTGTCAGAATATTCCCCCATAACATACAGCATTATATAGATCATAATGCAACTACTAAAAGGAAATTCGAAAGATTTCTCCAGTAAGAAACTGTACATCTGTAACAGTGATATAAATAATGATAAAACAGAGCTTGTTTTATCATTATTTATATCACTGTTTTTAGGGTATCTATAGCTACCCACAGATGTCCTGAACTGGTTGTACATTTAAGAGACCTTTTTAAAAAGGTATGCAGTATAAACTCAAGTTATTAATTAAAAACCTAGATTTTCCTTTTAGAGTGTTACCATCGACTTATGCTACCCCAAATAATACAAGTGTTATTTTGATGTGTGAAAAATGGGTTTTCCCTATCAACAAAAGACACATGGAGTAGAAGCACCGAGTGCTTGGGGTGCTTTTGTTCCTCTTTTACAGTGAGCAGAAACACTGCCATAAATTCCCAAGAGTTAAAGTGCTAAGGGATGAAAAGTCAGATATCTGGTTCTCTCTACTAGAAGACAAGACTTTTGACACTACCACTCAAACACTGCCATCATAACAGTCAAGCCATGCTCAACAAGATAAAACCTAAAAAAAGGCTAGCAGAATATGGTCCAAATTTCCAAATCCAAAACATTTCCCACTGATGCAAACACTAAATTTTGTGTCTGTAAAGGTATTTTTTAATGTAATAACAATATAAACCAAACATTTTAAATTATCAGCAACTTCAAACAAATTCCTAGAAAAAAAATCACCTCACAATTCTGCATAACAGTACTGTCTTCTAGTGACTGAAGTGAAACTCAGATGAGAAACTATTATAGTCTGCATTTTTTAAAACTCTGATTAGCAACATTAATAAAGCATGACAAACTAAACTTCATCCATCTGAGGCTGTTATTCTGCAGTATTGCTTCTCCCAAAATCAGGACAAAAGAAACAAGCTATCCCAGACCAGCACACTGTAGAGAAACCTCTAACAGAGCTAACAGCTAGAATGCTTCTGCTGAGTAAGTAGAAAGTTAAATTCAATTTTCACATCAAGCACTCGTGTATTTTAAGTTTTTAGGTGTAAAGTGGTATTTAATTTCAAGACAGACAAGGCCAAAACACTCAGTATTTGGTTTTTCATGTTTCTCCCGGCAGGCCCAAACTTGTGTCTTCTGTATCTTCCCATCTACTTCAGCTTCCTTTCCTCCTTGTCATGCTGTGACAGAAGCACTGCTCAGCAGAAGGAAGGAATAACTATGTTTGGAATTGTGAATTTCAGAACAAGTTAAAATATTCCTTTTAGAAAAGAAGCAATGAGTGTTCAGTACCATTCAGGATGACATTTCAAAGCAAGTAGCCTGGTTTACTAGCACATCAGATGAGACAGATAAAAGTAAAAGCTGGTTTCTTTCAAGGACGGTGAAGAAATCTCATACAACCCCAATTCTACTCACATTCCTAAATTTTAGCATAACCAACTGAATTTTTTAGAGACAATTTGCACAAAGACAGTGTTGCAACCCCTACTTTAGGAGCTTAGGTTTTGCATCACTTGTTAATAATTGTTTTATCCAAAATAAGAGTCTAAGAAACACTCCTGACTTTGTGCTTGCCCAAATTTTGGCTACTAGCAAATGACTAGAGAGCAGGAAGCTTTCATTCTTGCTTCTCACTTGCAGCTGGAATTCTTCACCCAGTCTTGAGAAAAAATAATAAGCAGCATGCTAGGGATAGCAACTAATTTGATAGATATAGTCCAGAAAAGATAATAAGCACCAGCTTAAAAATTAGAGCACACCAAGGAACTGTGAGAAAAACAAAGTAAAAGTAGTTATGAGCTCTAACTTCAAAACCCTCTCCCTCGGCAGGGATTTTATTCCCTAGCAGGGGGTTAAGGCCAAAGGTGGAAGAACAGGAGTGACAGCAGGAAGAACAGACTGGTAATACAGGTGACCTTCAAAGAAAAAGAACAGCTCCAAAGGATGAAACACCAAGTGACCCAGATCTCTAAGTCTAAGTACTGATGTATTAGATAGGAATCGAGACAACCTGGACTTTGAAGTTAACAACATTTATTGAAGAATACTGTCTTCCTCCCAAAGTTTTAATTTCTCAAGCTTTCTTCCTGGTTGAGCTTTAAGGAAAGAATGAAATCCTATTACTGACCCACTGTTGCCATGTGTTTGAATTAAAGCTGAAAAAAAATCCTGTCACTAAACACATACAAATTTACCACTAATGTTCTAAGATTACATGGGTGCTTTTAAAGAGGACATGCATAGCAGTAGTGAGCAACAGTTTCTGGAAATACTTTCCTCCCCTACTAATAAAGACTGCAAACATAAAATAGAAAATGAAGATTCTGTACTGCAGATTAAAAACTACCCCGTGCTACAAAAACGTAACTCAGCTTTTCAAATAATTTTGACACAATTAGAGCAGCCTCAAGAGACAGAGGATCTGTACATCTTCCAGGCTGCAAGAACTAAATGTGAGGAGAAGCTGGAGAACTATTTTCAAATGCAGCCAACTTAATACAGCGTTAGTGAAGAAAGTCTACTCTGATTCTATTGGCAAACACACACCCAAGAAAAAAACAAAACCCTGTTATTCTATTATTTAAGTTTTCGTGGCTCATCAATGTTTCAGATTTCTGTTCCTCCTAATTATTTTTTCAGCATTATACTAAAAGTCTGCAATGCCTACATGTGTGTGATCAAAAGAAATTCAGAAACTAACACCTGAGACAGTACAGAACAAAACTATAACCCATTACCAAGGAAGCACAAACACATAAAATTACTATATTTTCACCTTTAAGTATAAAACAAGAACGTAAATAGCCACTGGGCAAAGTAACCAATTTACACAAGCTGGGAAGCTTCAATCTATTAATGCCAACAGTTTTAAAATAAGCTCCTTCACTTTACATGCCATGGCTACAGTCTTCCTTGTAGTGTTCTTACAGTGACCAGGACCATAATCCTTTCACGTGATGTTACTAAGGACCCTTTCCACAATTTCCAGAGAGGGGAACAAACTTGTATTTTAAAGCACTATGCAATAAATACAGATTTATTCTTATAGAAGCCATAGGGCTACATGTCCACTCTATGTATAAGCCCCACATGTCCCAACATCTGTCACAAAAGTAAGCCTCGTCACTGGTATTTCTATTTCTTGCATTTAAAGCAAGTATAGAAACCTTCATCCTGTTGAAAAGGTGCTTTTGTTGCACAATCTCCCCCTTTTAATTCTACCATGCTGCTCAGATGGGGTTACACTGAGCAGCTCCACGCTGGCTACCCACGGGCTCTCAGAGTTGTCCTTTACATTCTGCCACTCGTTAATAAACAAAGCAGATATTCACCTTCCTTAGGCTGCAGACTTCAAACAGTAGCCCCACTGATAATTAAGTTGCTTCAGTTAGACACAACAAAATGCAGTAGCTTATTATTTTAGGCTTTAAGCAGATTCAAAACTAATTAGAGGCTTCCAGGCAGGAGCTCTTCTTTCTGGTCACTTTCTCTGAGCAGTGGGCACTTTTATGCCCGTTTCTATGACATAGTTCTAGCCTTAGCACTGCAAACTTTGAATGTGAATGACACTACTACAGAGTTTTAGTCTACTGTCAATGTTAACCCAACAAGGAGCTGTTTCCCTTTATCCTCTAATTAACTAGGAAACAAGTTTCCCCATCCAAAGCACAAAATGACAGAACTATTTTCCTCCAAGGAAGGATAGGATGACATTCTACTTTTCTTCCTTCATTACCTGCTAACTGAGAATAGTCCTGCTGAGAAGGACTTGGGGGTGCTGGTGGGTGAGAGGCTGGACATGACCCAGGAATGTCAGAAAGCCAGTCATGTCCTGGACTGCATCCAGAGCAGAGTGGGGAGCAGAGCCAGGAGGGGATTCTGCACCCCTACTACACTCTGGTGAGATCCCACCTGGACTGCACTCAGCTCTGGGGCCCCAACAGAAGAAGGATATGGACATGGTGAAACAGGTCCAGAGAGCCACTAAAATATTCTGAGGGCTGGAGCACCTCTCCTGTGAGGAAAGGCTGAGAGAGTTGGAGTGGTTCAGCCTGGAGAAGCAAAGGCTCCCAGGAAACATGGAGAGGGACATTTTGCAAGGGCCTGTAAGGACAGGACAAGAAGCATGGCTCTAAACTGAAAGAGGGCATATTTAGATTAACTACTAGGAAAAATTGTTCACTGTGTGGGTGGTGAAGCACTGGAACAGGAGAAGCTGAGAAGCCCCATCCCTGGAAGTGTCCAAGGACAGAATGAATGAAGCTTTGGCAATCTGATCTAGGGGACTGTGGTCTGCCCATGGCAGGGGGGTTGGAAGTGGATGATCTTTCAGGCCCACCCAATCCAAACCATTCTATAATTCCACAATTTCTATAACGTTCTCCTCTCAGTCCTCAAGAGATAACATTTCCTTAAGCTTTACTGAGTAGGCTTTTCTTTCCTTTAACTGACATCCCATTCCAAAAGCAGCTGCTTCTTTAATAGGCACATATATACATATAGACTTTGTCATCTTCCCCACTCCCATGTACAGAGGATCGATTTTGTCTTCTCCCCCTCTAAGCACATGGACTTTTAGATTTCAGAGTCAGACATTATTCTAAATGTTAATTGTCTACTAATAACAAATACTCAAAAGCATTTCTGAAGAAATTATTACCCTGCAGGAAAAAAAAAAGTACGCATAGGAAAATTTCATGTTTTCACTGAGATGTATCTGCAGATACATCTTTAAAAAAGGATGAAGAGAAAAGTTGCAATTGGGTCTCAGTTCCTACAGCACAAGTATTTTCTAGATGTACTGGAAGGATTGCACTTGAGAGCCCAAAGCACAGCCCCAATTCAGGGAAGTTTCCATTAAATGAAAGGACATAAGGAATTTATGCATGGAAAGCTGAAGCCGAACACTTACAGCCTTACAAAAAGGAAGGACAATAACAATCTACAAACACATAAATCATCCCAGCAACAAAGAACGAGAGAGGAACATTCAAAGACACTTAAAAATAATAGTCACATGAAAACCTGAAACTAAACATGAGAAGTTTCTTCTTTTGCTGATTAAAGATATACTGCATAAATGGGAAATCATACAGAAGCCTTCCATTGTGAGCTGTGGGAATTTCAATCAAAAGAACTTGACTGCAATCGACTAATTATCCCCACCAGCCCTAAATGCTGCAATAAAGGCCACAGAGAAGAGACTGCAATACACATGTATACAGAGAGTGCAAGTTTAGGACACCAGCTGCAACAGGGAGAGTGAAATCTTGTCATTACCTTTGGTTCAGATTAACCCAGCAAGTGTTCATTTGGTCAGTGGTTTCCTTCACCTTCCTTGAGTCATCATCACGATACTCTCGAAGTAGTTTATTAGAAAGATCATTGAATGCTGCTACTGTGATGTCACCTCTATGCAAATCCTGTACTAACAGCTATAAAACAATGCCAAATGAGACAGATTAAAATCAGACTATTTCTCATATCATAAATTTCATCACCTATCTTAAACTCCTCATTTTTTTCCTCTTTTCTAAAAAGCAAAATGTGCACATTTTTCACCTAGGAGTAAAACCTTAAACAGAAAATCTACAGATATTAAGCGTCCTGATAATGAACTAATCAAAACAGAAATAGGTGAGAAAAAGTCGTATTTTCCGGAACCACCAAAGGTTAGAGAAACTTCTTTTATAGTCTACTGGCAACAGAAATAAAAACACTTCCACATTTTGAGTAGTACGAATAAGTTCGAATTATTATAATAGCAATATAAGCAGCATCTAAAAGTGACACAAATGAAATGTGCAGTATGAAAATTTGATTTCATTCTTTGGAGTTTTTTGGGGTTTGTTTTGCTGTTTGTTTAAAATAAAGAACACACATTAGAAACCTTTGTTTATTGTGTAAAGAGATTTACAACATGCCTTGGCTTTCGAGAACCTAAACTCAAGATTATTTCTAAATGAAAATTATTTGCATATATATATATATATACACACCAGTTGCATATTATGGCTGCTAACTTTCTGTTTGGGCATGTGCCTGCTTTCACTTAAGAAAGCAAAGTACACCTAATAGTCCATTTCTATTTCTCTGCTCATGTAGAGATAGACTCTAGTCAGAGTAGTGCAGAGCACACAACTTTACTGTGTACTTAAATAGCTGTGGATTGGTAAGCAACTCTCACAATCATACTCCCTCTTTCTATTCCCAGCTGCATCCCTACATTGCCCCTTCATGAATATATATGTGCATGTATATGTGCACATATTTTTTTAAACTCTATTATATCCCTGTTCTAAATACTGCACTGGTAAGAGCCTCTCCTCAGTGCTTTGTGTCTTTATTTCTCACACTGTGCCACCTACAGCCTGCCCTTTATCTGAAAGCTCCATGACAAAGGACACTAGACTTACAGATTTATCACAGCATGCTTGACATGATATAAAAAGCATCAAAGATTGCATGGAATAAAAAAATAAAATAAAAAAAAAAAGTAAAAAAAAAAAAAAGTTAAAAAAAAAGCATTGGATATGTCTGGCACCCACCAGAAGTGAAATTCAGGACAATTTTAAATACCTTAGTCCATCCTTGATTTACTAAGCTGCTGTTAAATATTTCTATGACGTCAATTGTGTGGCAGTGTCATTAAAATTTAATTGGTCTGGGGTTCAAGCCTTTTGCATAATGACATTTCTTTAATGCTACATTATACTCATTTTAGCTAAGCTTTCAAAGACGAGCACGCACACATGCCACCTGTTTACCTTCCAAAATGGGATTCTTGGCAAGTCTGATATACTGAAAAGCACAATTAAGAAAAGAGACAGCAAATAGTACAACAACTAAACCGCATATTCACTCATCAATTGAATCCAGTAGCATTACACAGAAATCTGGTATGGGAAAAGAAATTAGTGTAGAGTGGTCTTACTTTGCTGTCTGCCACCTGTTTGGCAAGCATCTCCCTGGGGCCTGCAGGAGCATCCGCAGGCGGATCTCGCACTGCTCCATCAGGTGCTCCATCTCCTGCCTCTGCTCGTGCCACTGCAGGCTGTCTGCCAGCATGCCCTTCAGCTGCTGCTGCCTCACCTCCACACTGTGCTGGGTGCTGTCCCACTGGTTCTTCAGCTTCTCCACTGCACAGAACACGGGAAAGGTGAGGCAAGTGAAAAAGTAGCCATAATTACCTCGTAATTTTCAGGGCAAAAGGCAATAATATAACACAGTCTCGAGTATTTTAGTTGCCCGTGTAGTTGACACATTCACAGGAACAAATGAACAAATCAGGCGTTTGGCTTCCTCTTGTTTAAGCAGGTCAGCATACAAGTAGAAACTATTATTTCTGTAATATTTCAAAAGTCATTATTTACTTTTAAAGTACACACATGTAGGAAACTGCATTACAAAGATATGGCAGCAGCAGGGCTCCAAGGAACACAACTTTAGGGTGATTTTAGGGTGATAGCACCAGCAAGTCATCTTAGTGCATCTGTAAATTAAACCAGTACAAATAAATAAGTAAATAAATACTGTTTAGACAGTTTGTACAAAGCAAACTGAGCATTCCAGACCACTGTCTCATGGCACCTGTACTACAATTTTGGCCAAGGCAGAAACATTCTACAAGGTAGTAACAACCTACTTGGGCAATTTAACTCCACCAGAGGTTTCTACAGAATTTAGGAGACTACACAGCGAAGAATAGAGAAATTACCAATTACACCCCACTTCCTTCAAGTGGAAGGAATTCCATTCCTCCCTCAATAAACAGCTGGATTAGATGATTGATAAACACACTTAACCTTTAATAAACAAGGAGTGAAAAAGACAACATAAGAGCCTAGAAGGAAAACAGTGCATCACAAACAGCAGTGAATCCGTCTTTGGAGAGAAATGCATGGCATCATACAATTTCCTGGACACTTAGACCATTAAAGTAAGTGTATTACTTGAAAGTCTACAGAGGCGGAACAGGTTTCTCAACTACCTGTCATGAAAGTTACAGGGAACAAATTATATCACTAAAGAATGTGATAAAAAAAGAATGTCATAAAAAAGTGAATGGAAAAAAGCAAATCCAAAAGAGACTAAGCTGGATTTCTTGAGCATCTAGCTACTCTGATCACAAAGAGGTATGCAGTATGTAAGACATATTTTAACAGTAAGTACACAATTTTATTAGAAAATTAACATGCTTGATGCTCAAGTCACTTCAATTTTCCACGAAGCAAAAATGCCAAAGGTTCCTCTTAAATTGAAACCATTTAAGTGGTTTACATTTTTTTTTAACCTTTCGCAATTACATAAAGCCATTGTGCTTCATCTGCTTGAGAAAATCTCTTAAGTTTAATGCATTCAACAATATTCAATAATAGTTCTACAAAGCTCTCAAAGACTGGCAGCAAAGCCCATCTGTCAGAGTAAATATCACTCCACCATTCTGGTGGACAAACCTAATAATTTGTGCAATATAGATTCATCCATTTCAACCCACAGGCAGCTTGTGGATTAATTTTCAAGCACAGATATTTGACATTTACATAGTAGTATTACTATTACAGAATGAATACTTATATACTTTTTCTTATTAATGGACAGATTAACCTTACTCTCTAGACTGGTGACATATTTACCCTTTTTTCTACCTCTAGCAAAACAGGACAGAAAAATAGTGACATTCCTAGTAGCCTCAGGATTTGGTGGGTTCAAGAGGTTCCTAGAAAACGTCATGGGTGCCAGTCTGATATCACAGGCAGAAGGACCAGAAAGAATCCCTGATGAAACTGTTGTTTAATTCCCAGTGTCCATAAATCGATTGGGAGGGAAGTTCCAAAGAAGCTTTTCTCTGTTTCTCTGCTCCTACCCATTTGAGTGCTTCATCTGATGACACACAGCAGACTCACAGAAGGTTGTAGGACATTGGTATGTTCTGATATACATCCCATTTCTATACGTACTCAGTGTTTAAACAATGAGGTGTATAAGCAGCCCGGAGCTTCACTTTTCTTCAAAGATCAAACTTTTCTTAACAAATGTCAGTGGTAACAAAACCTTCATTTTTTCATGTTTCATGACAGGCAGAAAATAGTCACAAATCTAAAGAATCTACTGGAAGCTTATTCCATGGCACAATATAAGCTTCTCTTTTCCCACCCTGGATGTGCATGACTACAGGGGAACTCCAGCTTCCAACACAGTCCTTGACTTCTTGTTCAGCTTCTCTGGAGAATTCAGAATGTTTTGTGACTGACCCCATGTTCCCTTGTTGACTGGCTCCCATGGAATACATATCCTGCCCCAAGTTTCCACCTCATCCCTAGTTCTATGTGACTGTAAAACTAAGTTGCTTATTTAAATCTTAACTGCCCCTACCAATCCTTACTCTGTGAACCCCAAGACAGCAGATGCCATCTCATCAGACTCCCAGAAAAAAAATCTGTGGGCTTTCTATATGACTACATCATCTCCATCAAGTCTTACAGACATCAAAGAAATTCATGGAGATGGAGTAAAGGAAAACTACATTACAGAGGAGAACAGGAGAAAATGTATATTTCTATTTTACTTCTAACTATGGTATATTCTCTGCTACATGAATTTTCTAATCTTAGCAACTAGCAAAGCTTAAGACTTCAAAAAACAGATTGTCCATTAGTTTCAAATTGTGACAAAGTATACACAAAGTCATTGTCCTAAAGTCAATGCATTCATGTTTTTAACAGTCCAGTGCCTCAGAGTTCAACAAAAAAAGAAACATTATTAGCTCCTTTTCTCAAGGAATAAAATTCTTATTCCCGGGTCTGTGCCTGTGAAGCAACCCAAATTCTTCACAAAATATTTCACAATCCCAGCAAAACTATTGACCTTCATACTTGAAAAATCAGTCAGTCAAAAAAAGAAGTGGCAAATCTTGTTCCAGGAATTTTCATTAGACTGTTTAAGTGAAAGCCCCTTAACTGCCCAGTTTTCTTTTCTTTTTCAAGGAAGGCAATCTCAGCTATGCTCAACTGAGAATTTTAGAAAAAGATATGAATATTTTTTACTGCCATGGAAACAATGTATTTGCAAACACAGGATGGAGAAACTTACTTTTCTCTGTGATCTCTGTCCTGATGTCTGAACTGGAAGTTTTATTTTTCAAATTCTGAGCCAATGTAAAAACAGAATCAAGCTGAGGGTGCCGATGGTCCATATCTGCATTGGTTATCTGTTGAGAATTAGGATTTTTAAGTTCAAAAAGTAGAAAACAGTTACAGTCATCTGTATTATACAGGTAATAAAAACACGTCTCCACAAGTATACAGCTGGTCCCATCATTACTGTAACCCTAGAATTGGCACAGTATTATAACAGTGCTTTAAAAAGATTGTAAATTGCAGTTACTGAAAACCCAGATGTGAAGGTTAACCTGTACAAACCACAGTTTCCACAGTTGTAGAATATTTTGCTCTATTTTTCACTTTTCCATAATTTATTTTTCTCCTATCCAAGCTGGCATAATTTATATACATCAGATGCAGCAGAGGGTGCAGAGGGAAAGTGAAGAACTGGAAGGAACAATCAGACTGTATAGTGTTGCTCTATAAACCATTGTTCTCTACATGGCAATGTGCCAGAAGCCCATATTACAAGTATTGTACAGTTCAAAGAAAGTGTTTCCAAAGCCACATCACATTATTCTTCCAAATTCCAGACTATGTGAGATACTCACAGTTCAGCACTTGTTTACCCTACAGATTTTACTCTACACTTAATTAATTGATATTAAGTCAAATAAAATTAACTTTAATGTCCACACACATCTCACTAATACTGCCTTTAGTCACGGTTCAACATAGCATGAGCTATCAACAGAAATAAACATTTACATCATAATCATTTATGTTACAACTTTTAATCCTCTTAGCATGTCTCTGGAAATCAGTTTAGTGTAACTACAGCAAACAGAACTCATTAGAAACCAGTAAAGAGTGAATCAAAGGTCACCCACTAAGCAAGCATGAAGCTGCTCTAAAGTCTTCTGTGTAAGTTAACTATTACAAATCCCAAAAGATGTCAGGAGATAATCTCCATTTTCTTTGTTTTAAACAAAAAAATAACAATGCTTAGCTCACATAGGGACACAAGAATAATCAGCAAATGGCTCTGAAGGAGAAAGGAGTATAATAACAACATTTAAAGTGTAACTTTATGTTATGCATTTAGTTGCAGTCAGGGTTTCCCCCCCCCCCCCGCCCCCTTAAAAAGTTACTGCTTTTAGTTTCTTTAGTGAATGTAAGAACTACTAAAATGTGAGACAATTTTCTACTAGGCTTCACAAAAACACATACTTTCATTCGTGCAATAGTCCGATTGATCTCTTCAGTGTTTCCCACAGTGACTATGTTTGACTTGAGCATCTGGTCAATCAATACCAACCAGTCAGCCAGCTCAGTTCTAGTTTTGTCCAGATCAGCAGGTGCAGAAAGTTCCAAAGCCTGCTGAGTCTGAACAGGAATTTCCAATGAAGAAGATGCTAGCACCACCTTTTGGATATCTGAAACAGAGTGTGGGGGTTCTGTTAAAGAAAAGGTAATCACAAGCAGTTCTTAGAATTACAGGGATTTTTTTTAATTCCAATAAATATGCAACAGCATCAGAGAAAGCACAGAAAAAAATTGTATTTTAACAACTAGAAGCTAAGTAATGAGAAATTCCTTTTGCACCTTTAAAGCAGCTATTTTTTATACTGCATGCCAAAAAGACTCACCCAAATGATTCAGCCTAAATTCAAAATAAACAAGATGAAAACTTGCAAAGACAAAATTACATTCAACCTAATGAAATGAAGCTAAATGTTCATTGACACTCACTAAGCATAAAACCCAATACTTTTGTTTTAGACAAACATCTAATATTGTCTTTCTCAGTTTTCTACTATGTAGCAAAAAGGTCTTCTCCACTCTTGGCTCAGAATTCACTTTAAGCATAAGTGAAGCCTCTGCAACAGATGCTTCATGGACCTGGCATTACACAACTGTCTGAGGAAGGCACAGATACCCACTAGCTCAGACACATCTTTCTCTTTTTAACCTGACACAACAAAGTGAGGAATGAGCTAAATTAACAGTAAGTTTCACTCCAGAAGTTGTGTTCTAGTTCCAAGAAACACTAAGTTACATCAAGCTGGAGCATGAATATTTCACACTTACCTCAAACAACAAAACACAGGAGCTTTGTTTAACAAACACTGTTGCATGAAAGGAGAAGATGCTGAATTCAAGGTTTTAAAAGGATAAAACAGAAGTTGGTTTGCTTCAAATTTTATTTACTGATTTTTTTTAAAAAACAGACATAATTCACTGAAGTTTGAGTAGCAAATTCTTTCAGCCAAGGTCTATCTTCTTTACCTAAATTTCCAAAAGGAAGACTTGGGCATTTTGTTTACAGCCTGTATTTGCTGAACTGCCTCCAACAACTTGAAAATATGACCAGTGTCAGTGCCTGATACAAGAACTTATAGGACTGCAAAAAATCTGCATGCAAGACATACTTTACAAATAATTAGCTGTATGGAAAACTTCTAATGGGTCTTAATTAGTCAAAGGCATGACCACAAATCCAAAGGAAACAAAAAAAAAAAAAAACAAAACCACAGGAAACAGGCTGTCACAAACACAGCTATTTTGTTTTTACTCTAACTAGTCCTGAGGAGAAGGCCTAAACTTTACAAAAATTTCTCCATTTCAAAACTCTTAGAGGAACAATAAAAGACTCCCCAGTCCTGAACAGTAGAGAGATTTCTTCCCTACCCAAAAACTCCCATAGTAATGAGAAGGCAGACTGAAGTTCAGCACGATGCTTCAAAATTTCTTATTTATATTTGTCTAAGTATAGAGTTTTTTCCTTTTTTAATTACTTTTGACTGCAAACAGGATTACACTCAAGACAATTAAGCAGAACAGAAGGACCAATCACTCACCAGGAGGCTTTGTCTTTGCAACAAGACGGGATTGCCCAACAAACGCCTCCAACTCTCTCATTTTGTCAGGCACTTCTCTGAACACCTACAGCCCAGCAGAGAGAAATAAAAACAGTAACACAAGCTATATTAATGGAACAAAAAAAACAGTAACACAACCTATATTAATGGAACAAAAAAAACCAGTAACACAACCTATATTAATGGCACAAAAGTAATCTCTTATGGGAAAACAAAATATTCTACACCATGCCTCCAATATATTTCAATTATTTTTGGAAGGTATCCTTTATAATACAATAAAAACTTCAAGAGGTCCTAAAGTGTTTTTTCAATACATCCCAGTGCCACATCTAAATACTGAAAAGTAAATTAATCGCTGCATACAGGGAGTTCACGTGTTTTTTACTGTCTAAGCAACAAGACTATAATTCATTATTTGAATATACTTGAAAGAAAAGATGATGCAAAGCATGATTGTCAGTCATGCAAAAGTAGGGAAATAGAGAACTAATTGAAAAAAGTGTTACAACTCCATTGTAGTGAAAACAAACTTGCCTATTTGCTTTTTAAAAGTTTTTAAAAGGCAGTGATGAAAATGTAGTGTTCGAAGCACTGGGAGAATCACAATTTTCATGGCTGAGTTGATAAAAACACATCTTTTTCTTTCCCTGAACTATCAAAAGCCCCTTTCCTCAATAAATTCTTACCTCTGTCATCCATAAAATAATCTGAAATAATTTAATTTTTTTCATTTGGATCTCCAGGCCTTGCTTGAAAAAGGGGTCTTGCTTTATTCCAACCAACCTTGCCAATGAGATTAAACACGAGTTTCTAATCTACAGTCATGTTTAAGAAGGATCCCAGACATACTTGGCAAGATTTTCTGAACTTTAGCAGTTTCATTTCTTTTCCTCTTAACTCTACAAGAATTCAAATTTCCTACACAGCAAAGATTTATCCTAACTCACAATTTCAAGTTAATATATTACTATTTGACCCAAAATATTTTGATCTAGCTGATACTTTTGATCCATCTTTCAAAAAAAAGGCCAAGGGAAAAAAAAGACCAAAACAAAACAAAAAACCAAAGCAAAAGCTAAACAAACAAACAAAAAAAAAAAAAAAAAAAAAAAAAAAAAAACAAACAAACCACAAAAACCTAAGCTATGAATCTGATGAAAAGCTAACTCAATCTGATGAAAAAATGTTCATCAGTATTTTCATGTGTAAATGGTTTGGGCTGCATTTCCTGATCATGCCTGTATGGTTTCCAAATTATTTTATTTACATGCCACATGTCAGATAGATGAAAAGGAAAACAACCATTCCAAGTATACCACTCTATTTTCAACCTCAGGCACTCAACGCTGAAGAAATGCACACCTTATTCCACCTCACATTGAGGCACTGCAGGCAATCAGAAAGTTTGTTCTTTTCCTGAAGATCAATATTTTTATCCAACAGCACTTCAGGTTCAGTTCTGTTCAGCCATTCCAGTTTGTCACCCAGAACTTCCATCTCTTCATTTAAGACCTAAAATGGACAGAAGAGTTTTAGACTGAAATAAAATGCACACATGCTTAATTAAAGGAAGAGGAAAGCCATCTTTTAACTTCAATATCAGGCATTTCCCTGAACATAAGCAGAAAAGCTTCTATTTTGGATTCTGTGCTCGATCTAGAAATTATTGAAACATTTATTACCTTTTATTTCTAGCATTTATATTAAAGTAGATGAGAAGATGGATTTCCTGACAGGCAGGAAATACTCAACTGACATGAGTCAATTTGTTGAGGCAAACACAACTGCAAGTACTTTACATCATTTATAAACACTTGTTCAAGACTTCCCACTTAGATTTGGTCTAAAAGGCATTGGTTGGGGTTTTTTGTTGCCTTCTTTTAAACTACCAATTTTTTAAAAATAAGCAAGCAGGTTAGTTGGACTGACTACTCCTCTCATTCTTTCAGCATTTCAGAAACATTTTGTTTCACACATTCTATGAACCAAAGACGTTTTGTTATCAAAACCAGGCAAAACAAACAGGAAAAATACATATATATGCACACAACTTACTTAAAACAGCCAAAACCCTTACAGTTAAAAACCAGGTTAGATAAAAGCTTATACACACAAGAGATTATTACAACTGCCCAATAAATGGGACAATGGTGTTACAACTTATCATTTAAGATGATCAGGTTTTTTTCTATAGGTTTTAGCAATTACAAAGCTGACACATACATCATCTTCAGTGAAATTCTACTTACTGAATTTTATCAGGGGTATACCTATTTCTCACTGTCTCATACACAGACACCATCTTCTGGCTACATACCAGTTACCAACTCAACCCAGCTTCATTTCGAGGCGCATCTTGCCTGTGTAAGTAATCTCACAAAACTGTCACACAACCATAGTATTTCTTTGGCTGTTCACAATGTGAAAGCTCCCCCTCACAAGCCATGCCCTGATGCTTTACACAAGACCTAAAGATGTATACACATACACACACTGATCAGTCTTGCCTGTAATTCTTGCAAGTTTTCTTCATGGTTGAAAGTAAACCTTGTGTCCAGAGCATTTTCTACATTTTCCAACCAACAACGCAGCTCATCAAGCTTCTTTCTGTACTCTATCAGCTGCTGGTTCTCTCCTTTCAGCCTTAAAAAGTGAAACAAGAAGTCCAGCACATCAGTCCAACATGACTTCTGATGCCACAGTGCTTGGAGAATTTTAAAGGATTCATTTTATCATCAAAAGATTCTACCATCATCAGTAAAATGCAAGATATTTGCAAATAAGTACTACTATCTTAAAAACAGACACATTTTAATTCCAAAGTCATAAAATAGACTTTTAAAAGACTGCAGAAAACATTAAATGGAAGTGATAGTAATGACAACACCTTCAGGCCTAATCTTTATACAGTCACTGAAATTTTCCCCTGGAGGTTTTAGGGACATATGTAATACTTTCACTAAATCACATAAAACTTGAATGAAATTTCTCACACTAAATAATTAAGCAATATCCTACTTTATTTCTAAATGTATCAGGAGATGTTAAAAACACACAATTAAAAAAAGATCTTAATTTACAGTATTGTGGAAATTCAAGAACAGCACAAGTTGGTTTCAATTAGTGTACCTCTGTCAATGATAAAACAAAACCTAATGTAAGGTACTTACAATTCAGCTTCAGCCAGAGAAAGGAGCTGAGCAATTCTTCCTAAAAAGTCTGGGTTTATAAGGAAATGATTTTTAAAAGGACAGAAAAATATGAAAAAAGTTGTTTTGTGGTCGCCATTTTGTGAGTTGTTCTAAAAAAAAGACTTACTAAGCAGTCAAATGCAAGTGGATTTATGAGAAATTTGTTCTAGAAGACAGTTCAAAACAGAGCTCTAAACACTGGGAAAATCTAGATTAATGACAGCATGCAATAGAATGCACTCTCTCTCCCAGAGTCTACTAAATGAAAGTCTCCTTATTGCATCTGCTCAGACATCCAAATTTTTGATTAACTCATTACCTCTGTTGTCTCTCCATGACCTCTGCTGTGATTGCTTTCCAGCGTCTGTTCAAGCCTGCCAGTTTCTCCTGCAGGAAGCTCCCATCAGTGGCAGACAGTTTCTGGATGATCCCTTCCCCAGTCCTGTTCAACGCTGAAACACTGGGCTGGTGGCTGCTGACTCCCTCTTCGAGTTCCTGTCACAAACGTAAAAGCCACACAGGATTTTATTACTGACCTGAAATGATCTGGCTCATGACATACAGGATGAATCCTAGGTGCATATTATTGTACTAAAAGAGACACTTAAAACTCTCTTACTTAGAAAAGGATGTTGTTGATAAAGTTATTCATGTTCTGTTATTGAACCTAATTCAATTTTCTAGCTGTCATAAGAAGATAGTGACACAGAATAGGCTATGAAAATTACAAAGAATCACAAGAACTCATTTAAGCCACCAGTGCTAAAATCTACACTCATATTTGATTCCTTTTCTATTAATGTACATCACACTTCCTAGTGGTTCTAACAGATGGCTTGATTTTTAACCAGGTCTTTTCATAATCTATACCCCAAATATTACTTTACCTTCAGAGTATTTTAGCTAGGACAATTATGGCAGTGCTGCCATAGTCCCAGACACCACAGAAATTCCATGAAGCTAAAGAAAGTCAAAGGACGTCAGGATTAAATCTTCAAACACCCCTAATAACTACAAAAAAGTCTTCCACTGTTCACAAAAATTTCTTTGCAACTGGACTAGGAATAAGATGATTCAAGAAAGAGAAGTAAAATGCCCTAGAAGAAAACTTCAAGCAGCAACGAGGATAAAACAGAACCTGTGTTTTAGATAGAACTTATTTTCTTTCACAACACACATCTGACACTTGGATAACTAATACTTTCAAAAGAAAAAAAAAAAGAAAATCTGATCCTTAAAGTTATGCTTTCTTCTTCTTTAGAAGGAAGTAAAATAAAAAGACATAGGGGAACTAAATTCCAGAACCAAAATCTGAATAAAAATCAAACATAAGAACCCTGTAATTGGAATCTTCTCTTTTTCTATATTGCTTATACTGGCAGTATCTCTAAAAGACATATGTTTAAATAAATAATTTGCTAATGTTTAAATAAATAATTTGCTAAGTTGTAAATGACCTTCATTGGGGTCCATTTTTTTTAAATTATGACTCAAGAGTAAGTGAAATAATATACTAGTTTTTTAATCTGATTAACTTATTTTTGAAGCTGTAACAAAAATTCTAAACCAAAGATTATGCCAACATTTGAATTATCAAATTATCTCAGACCAATCCATACTAAGAGTGATTATAAAACTCCGTAAGCAGGAGTTGAGCTCTTCCCCAAGAATAAATTTTAAACTACAGCCAAAATAGAAATGTTAAAGAGTTGTTGCCTTGTTCTTTTACTGTTCTTTCCTGTTCTTTTAACTTTCTGATTGTTTATATATTTGGGAGTCACTTCCTCATGAATTTTCTATAAACAATATTATTGTTGACATTCCCTCCAAGTAGGAGGGACAATTGATAGACGCTTTCTGAGACCAGTGGAATTGAAGAGGTTGAACTTCTATCTTCCAACGTGCTCTTTCTGTGTGAAATGTATATAAGGTGAAGTTAAAAAAGTAAAGTTCTTCTTCTTCCTCTCTCACTCCGACTTCGTGGCGTCTGTTGCGTCTTTCTGTGGCACCTCAGTGTCAAAGAGTTACTGCTTTTTTGAAGTGTAATTGCACAGCCTTCTCCGCAAATCCATACGTCTGTCTACAAAACCACGATTTCAGACAAAAATCTAGGCTTTTTCCAGCTTGCTCCTATCCTGCCCAAACCCCACCTACCTGCTGATGCAGCTCCAGGCTGCCGCCTGGCCCGCGGGTGTCGGCCAGCAGCCCCTCAGCCTCCGCTAGCCAGTGGGAGAGATCGCTGAGCTCGCAGTGGAACTGCCTCCACGCCTCCACGGCTCCATCGAAGCCACTGCGGGAAAGCAAAGCACTGACAAACTACCCGAAACGGCAGCGAGAAGGCTAGGAATGCCAACCCCAAGGGGGAGAAATTCGCCTTGCAGAACAGAAAGAATAACACGCAGCCTGGTTAAGCAAGTGATGGCACTGAAGGCTTCCCGGCACAGGAGCAGCTGGGCAGCCAGCAGCACACGGGGTCATCAACTTCCAGCTGAAGGAAGACAGGGCAGTCCTAAGCAAACTTGTTTCTATCACTTAAAAAACCGTAAGACTGGTTAGCTACAGCAAATTGGTCAAAAACACTTTCTGTGTGAACCCAGGACATCCCTCTGGCTGTCCTGGAAAATGGATAAGTCACAAGAATTTAAGTAGAATGATAGTTAGCACATCACAGGGAGAAAAAGCAGAATTTTGAGGTTTTAGAATGTGAGTTTAAGGGGCAAAGATGGAGAATTTAGGGTGTGTCCCTGTCCTCCTCCTTTGTCTTTTGTCCTCCATCTTCTGCTGTGCCGGTGGCACATTTTAATTGGTTTAGAGAAAAGGTACACTCTTCAATACAGTTAATAGGTACTGGAGAGTTATTGTAAATAAAGCATATGTAATTTTTAGTATAAGAAGTAAACACTGCCCCAAGGGCAGGGAGTTTGACACAACCTGGCTTGCAAGAAAGATCCCTGCAGGTCAGAGCCACAAATGTAACAAGATAACAAGAATAAAACAATCCTTGAACAAGAGAACAGGCCATCTCAGCCTCTTCTACAGATGCTGGGCTGGGGAAAACAGAAACTTCACAAATTCAGGTTCAGGACAACAACAACAAAACTTTTTTTTTTTTTTTTTTTTTTAAAAAAAAAAACTGACACCTTTCCTCCTTTATCATGAAACAAACCCTCTATCAGACATTATGAAATATGAAATATGATTAATTGCTCAGATTTTTTTTCTCCTTCATAAGGAGAAAATGGGTGCCCAGAATTTATTAAGTAAAGGTGATTTTGATTATACAGATTATACAGCATTATCAGTGAGCACACATTAAGTAGGTCTTATGGAATCTAATCACACCATAATTTACCAGATATTTCATTGCCATCATCTTTGTAGCCTCAAATTAATGTGTTGCTTAACTTGAAGGGCAACATGATTTAGCACGGAGCAGGCAGAACCACAGACAGAAAGCTGTTTTTTAATAGAACGAGAGTGCTGTTAAGTTAACAAGCTAACAAGAGCATGAGAGAAACATAACACAAAGGAATAGAGTGGCTTGTTTTCAATTCGTTGATTTTAACTACTCCAAACTAATAAAAAACAGTCATCTTTAAAGACCTAAGAGGCCAAGACTACTGTTAATCAGAGGACCCTCTGTTTTGACTGAGGAACTGTCATTTGCGGCCCATTATTGCAAACAATTACAAATAATTGCAACAGTAAAGACCCCAGGGTTATTGCATATATATAGATGCAATCTGAAATTAGCAGCAAAACAAAGCTAACTCAAACCAAACTTTAAAGAGCTACCATTGCAACTGGTTGTTTTTTTTTACTAATTAAAGTAAAACAATCTGAGTTCCTAGTGAGATTAATTTC
Organism: Sitta carolinensis; assembly: GCA_032173965.1. Lineage (NCBI taxonomy): Eukaryota > Metazoa > Chordata > Aves > Passeriformes > Sittidae > Sitta > Sitta carolinensis. The sequence goes on along the minus strand of JAVUNC010000004.1, from coordinate 64,690,763 downwards.
ATTAAAATTAAATCTTATTTTACAAAAGGTCCATATTTCTTGACATATACAGGGCTTATTTCTTCTTGTTATTATTATTAGCCGATTCCAATAAAGTCTTAAAAATCTCCAGTTCAATTTTTCTAACCTTATCTCCTAGTTCTACCATTTCAGTTTCAGCTTTTGTATTTTTATATTACATTTATATTTTATATTTTTAGTTTTTATATTTTTTTTTAGATTCTGTGCTGTTTTAGTGTATAGTTCTGCGTTTCATATTAAGTTCTACTAAGCTCTCTTCACAGTGTAGGTAGACAAAACAATTCCTTCTCTAGCTTGGGACCAAGGAAAACCAATACAAATTTCAGTCTGAAGAGCATAAACAAGGGTGAAGTGAGAAGAAAAAACAAGGAGGATGGAACTTCATAACCTGAAACCATAACTGGACAATTAACTCCAATATGCTAATGGACCAGAACTTCTAAAAGTGTGAGACCTCGTGATCAGTTGTGACCATTTTGGGGTGCCTGCAGTCAGGCTCCTGTGCTCTCCAGCTGTACTCACACTTCATTCTTTTGCTCTGTCTGGTCTCTGTCCCAGGTCAGCCTCCAGGAAGCAGACCTTGATTTAAGACCTAGGCCAACCTGTACACTGACCCAAAATCTCAATGTCCCCTTGTTCCTCACATACATTTCAGTCTGAGCATATCGTCTCATGATGGTAACTCGTTCCATATTTAATAAGATGCATTCTAAGCTAGATTAAAAGAAGGTTTTATAGGCTTCTTAAAAATTAAAGTTTTTGAGGGAGTTTTGACCACTTGACTTTTTCAGAATACAATATTTTAAAACTTCAGAGGACACTGAGATAGTTTTAACTTCTGCCATTTCTGTTGTGAGACGACAGCTCCATCAGCATTTTGAGCAATGAGCAAAGTTTCACTCGTTTCTGAGTCAGATGCATGTGCTGCTGTTTCCCTACAGCCTGCCTCATCTGAAAGCTAAAAGTACCAGATTCCTGTCATTGTTGTACCAAAACTTGGCTATTATTTGCCTCCTCTGCAGGGATTCACTGTTTCCAAACTACATCTCATTCCCAAAGTCATCAACACTTGTAGCACTGGGAGGAAACCCAGAACAAAAGGAGCAGACCTAGCAAACCAGCACTGTTACAAACAGTTCAAAGCATTAAGTCCATATATATGTACAAAACACACACATTTTACTCTACACATGTTCAACTCCAACTGTAGTCGCTGGATTTAGTTAACTACTTAGAAGTTCTGCAAAGTAAAGTTTAATTCAACTTGTGCTTGGCTTCAGAGCATTCACCAAAGGTTTAACTACTTAGCTGGCATTCAATCACAAAATCTTTACTACCTCTGAAAACCAAGGCAATCTTTTGCAAGAGGCTTCAGATGCTGCTGCTTCTAATTCTGTCAAAATCTCCACCCAACTCCAGAAACAGGAAAAAGCCAAAGATGATTAAGGAGATAGAGGTCCAGCTTATACTTAGTGCAACACTAGGAAAAGCAAGATTAAGCTTGGCTAAGAATTCTTCTTTGTAAGAGACAGGGTATAAAAATACTAATGCCATTTTAATATTGCAGTTAGTAATGCCTTCATTGATCAAAGAGCATGCTTCTATTAAAATTGCAGCATTTTATATATTGAAGAAGCTACATATTTATCTAAATTAGGAGTCCAGTAGTCCCTTTCGGTATGAAAATGAAGGCCAATATCATTCTCATTAATATGTAGAGCTTTATGAAGCTCAAGATTAATGTGTATCAGCAAAGTGACTGAAGAGGCAGTCTGTTGGATTTTGCCAGTTATTCATAAACATTGAACTTAGTCTTTGATACACTTACCCTTTTCAATAAGAAGACTAGGTTTCTGGTTAGCCCTGGCTACTTAAAGCAAATTTGAGTAGTAAAGTAAACTGTGCTCCTACTGAACAAAATGTTAACATTATTCAAAGCTTTTCAAGTACGTTACAAGTGGAAAAAAAGGCATAACTAAAATTTCATGCATACAGTATCAATGAGGACAATAAAATAGTTACAGACATAAAAATATGGATAGGCACCACATTCTGGAGCAGTTGTCTCCAAATACAGCACGTGACCACAAGCACCCAGCAAGAGCACAGAAAGTTGTACATAGCTGGCATCACTGTTTTCTAATTAAAGAACCCACAGTGAAACAACATTGCCTGCCAAGTTACCAGAAATCTTGATCCTTTACTGATCCAGGGCCTGGAATTTCTTGAAGTTTCTATTTAGATGATACCACCAACTGATTCTTATATTCCTACATATGTATCAGTGCTCTGAGAAAGTGTTGGAAACATCTGCTTACGTAATATACACTCTTCCTAAAAACATCTCTTCAAAATACACTAGCACATGTGTTTGATATCAGATTCCTGGTGCTACAAAGCAAGTAAACATGTTAGGTGTACTTTATGCTCTGCAAAACTTTCATTTTTTGATGAATCATTCATTACCTTACATCATCATTCAAAAGGAAATAATACAAATAAAAATAAAATACTAAAAATAAAAATACTTTTACTTTGTAAAAGCAAATTAACTACAGTATAAGCCTTTGCATTTAATTTTAAAATTTATAGAATAATTTTCATTCATTAAGAGGGTTTTTGCACAGCAGCAATCTCAAGTGTCCACTGCTGCTTGCAGTGTGAGCACCTTCAGCTTAGTGGTAACTTTCTGAACACGTACTCTGACACCTTTACAAATTCCAACTTAAAAAAACTCATCTAATACACTTGCCCAAGACTAAGTGGTATTGAGTTTGTTTTTAAAGATTTAAAACTGACTCAGATAATGTAAAAAGTTTAATGTCTTTTCTAAAAGGGATGGGGAGAAATCAAACTTTCTGCCAAAGTGAAATTACCCTTTATTTTGGCAAGGAAATTAGAAATACATATTTCTTAAGCACTTATTTTAGTATTCTCTTATTTTCCTAACATTTTCTAAACAGGACATCTCTCATCTTCTTACAAGTATTTACAATAAATATTATGGACAGCTGTCAGAGGTGCTGTATTTTAAAGATCCCATTCTTTCAAACTGTACCCTTCCTTCAAAAATCACAAAATCAGCCCAGAAGCCTTTGTTAAAAGACGTCCTACTCAACATTGGCTTTGAAGAACTTTGCTTTCTGACATCTTTAAAAACAAAACCTTCTATTTCATAAAGTAGAAACAGCGAGCTTCATAAAAGCAGCCAAACTTCAATTTCCATGTTAACGGTTTCAATATCCAATAATTCTGGAAATTATTTTGTAATTCCAAAATATTAAAGCTGGTAACTACCAAACTCATCATCATTAAGGTACCTTTGAAAAACTCTTATATAAACATGTACATAAAGTATTTACCATGCGTTTACCACAGAGACCAATCATGCTTGACTTACCACTTACGATCATTGTACATTCTATTAATTCTGTCCCATTCTGCATTCAGCTGTGTTAGTGCATCTCCTATTTGAATTGCCTCAGGTCCAGATGCTTCCAATATAACATCAGGCTGCTTTTCATGTATGACTGCAATTTGATCCCCAAGTTTATCCAAAATATCTTTGATGTTCTGCAAGCACAGTGATGGCACAGGCCATTAGTAACGTCAACACCAGCAGGAAATAAAAGAAAAATATCCAAAAAATAATATTTTCAAAATTCTTTTCCAAAAATCAGCATCTACATTAAGACCGTGACCACCAGTATCAGCAGTTGACAGTTTAAATCAGTTTTATCAATTGAACTGAATAGTTCATCACACCCTTTAAGCATGTGTCCTTTTCAGGTTTTTATGAAAAGGATGAAATATTTCATACATATCAAAATTGTTCCTAAGGTAAAGGGGCACACCACACTTCTCAAAACAGTATCTTCATTATTAAACAAATCTGCCCATGTCATGAAGACACTGCACATATCTTTCCCCACATAAAAAAATGGGACACAAAATGCAACTTCATCATGCTTCACGTAACCTCTCATATGCATATAACTGCAAAAGCATAGGCTGCATAAAGGTTTTAGATTTAAATGACAAAGTTAAAGTAATCAATTTTAAATACCATTGAATTGTGATGTGAAAATTCCTTTAAACCAGATACTATTGTAAGACTGCCTTGGTATTCAGAAGACAAACAGTCCATGGAGACAGTGGAATTTACTTATCTTTTTGAATTTAAAACAGTAATGCTTCTAAAAATTCTATGCTCTGCTATTTGCTTTTTCTGAAAACATCCTTAGAATATATACCAAAACTTCAAAATCAGATGAGACACCTGCACCAAAATGAAGTGTTTTAAACCTATCCTAACATAAACACTCCTAACTGCACCCAAAGCAGCATAGAAGCAGAGACAAGAAAACTTCATTAACAAAACAAAGGCTGCCCTCTTTGTCAAAGGTTGGCACCATTCCCATATTTGCTTTTATAAAATACATATGAAGACCTAAACATGAGAAATGGAAGCACGTACACAGCAGAAAGAAATGCATGTCAGAAAAATGGACTGGAATTCTGAAAAGCTTTTAAAGGACCTGCACAGCAGCTGCAGAAACAGCTGCTCTAGCTCTTGGTAAGAGACAAAGCCTGACTACACCTCAGATATGACACGTGGACACTGCTGTGATTCCCAGTCCAGAGAGCTACACCTACACTGCACCATGCCATGGGGAACTCCCAATTCCAATGGATGCTTTCTGAGGGAATCTGTTTCACACTTTTGTATGCTAAGAATTAACCAGGACTCAGACTTCTCTATACTCAGCTCATATTGGACAGCAGGATTTAGTATTTTCAAGTATAATTTCTTCATATCTTTTTGAAAAAGGCCAGATCCTTAACAATAGTTCACTATTAATCACACAGGTAAATCTACTAGTTGACAATAAGAAGGGGGAGCTCAAACTGAAAGAATATTGCTGTTTTGCTCATCAGAAGAGGCACCATCACCTTGTGGCCTCACACACAGCTTCATAAAAACCACCCTTTCTCCTGTTCCTATTTCAACAATTGTTTTCACGTGACCTAAGAGCAGCAGCTGTATTAAGGCTATCAAGCAGGAATGTAAGGAGATTTGCTTTAGCATTTCTCTCAGTGTTATGTAGACTAGGATGAAAAATATAAGTGCCTACAACAAATGAAACCTTGCTGCCTCAACCTCCCATCCAGTTTTCACACGGCTACATTTTGTATCCAGATTACACACAGATAAAAATTAGCCAACAGAACTGTCATTTCTTAGTTTTCAGTGCATATTGATCCTGTATACACCAAGCAAAACCATAATACAGTAATACAATTGTAAACGTGGTGGCCTTTCTTCTGCTGTTTCCCTTCTCCACTCTGAATATAATGCTTAGACAATGCAGTACCTTCAGTGCATCTTCCTGAGCTGAAAAATCCTCATAGATGCCAGTATTCAGCTCTGGTGCATTCAGGAGCAGTTCAACATCAGCCATGGCCAGCAAAACTTTGTTGATTTCAACCAAGTACTCAGCTGAGAAAGGCAAGGTCCTAACTCCTGTGGCAAATTGGCCTTTTAACCTCTGCTGGACAGGAAATGCCTAAAAATAAGAAAATTCATTTTATATGTCAAAAACCAATCTATTTTATTAAAAAATCCTAAATCAATAAATTATTGCCAAAATAATTACTTTTCTACATTAAAAGAGAAAATAAAGGCCTTTCTAGAAAGATTACATAAACTCAGAAAGCTGCAAGTCCTGCATGGGACAGTTTATTTATTTTAGAAGATAGAAAACAGTAAATATCATGCCTCAACATGACTCTGTATTATCCTTGATTAAAACTCCAAGCAATGGGAAGGGTACCACTGTTTCTCTTAAAATGATCCTTACCATTTCCAGAAATAACACTTCTCGATTGAGCCTGTATCTAGTGTTACAACCCACTCTGCTTCCTTCATGACCAATATACCAATTTACTGAAACACACTTATTGCCCACACTTACCCATATTTTTTCAATAAGCATCCCCACACATACTTCCTAACCATTTTTAAAATATAAATTAGTGCTCCACCAGTACTCCAATATTTTGCAGCAATAAAAGACAGTATCTCCTCCAGAGCTTGGCAATTGTTTTCTGCTCTGGCTGCAAGACTAGGCTATCTAGCCAAGTACCATGTTAGCAGATAAGAGATTTAATGCAGCTTTTTCTTGGCTCATAAACCGTGGGCTGGGTCTGAAACACTGGGAAGACTGCTACAGGAAGCTATCCCTCTGCCATGCCTTGCAAAAAATTAGCAGAGGCAGGTGAAACAGACTGACAGCAGTTTTTAGCAGAAAATGTTACTTGTCAAACACGTTTGTTACCGTCTCTGAAAACTGCCTCGTACTTTAAAATCATCAAACAAAAAGAAATCCCACTTCCAAATACTGAAGAACTCATGCAGCTTTGAATCACCATGTTGTACTTGGTAAATTAGTCAAGGAAGACAGAGAGAGGCACAGGACTGTGGGATTTACTAACAGCTAGGAACACCCTTAAGAGTGAAGAATAAATGTATGTTTGTAGCAATTACAGCCAGTGAATTTTACTTGGCAATTTGTCTGGGCTGGGTGCACACATGAAAATCCCTAGCACAGCTGACTAACAAAATATTAAAGCCCCACTAACCAAGTGTCTTGCAAACACCTGTCTGTATTTTCCTCCCTCACATGCGTCTGAGAATTTTAAATATGTCACTCTAACTAACAGGAGCCTAACATCACCAGCACATGTAGTGCAAATGAAGCAAGGATTGCAGCAGAAAAGATATGTTCACATTCACCATTCAGGACTTCGCATGCACTAGAAGTTCCTAAGGATTTTCTTTGTTTTGTATTGGTTTGGTTTTTTTGTTTTGTAAACAGACATCCTGTTCTGAAAATGGGGACACAGCTTTACTTCCACAAGACCTTTACCTCCAAATATGATTTGCTCTCAGTCATTCATTGCACACCAAAGAAACAGGATGCAAGGGCATAGCAGTGTAAGTCTACTAAAAAGAATTACAGAAAAGAATCACAAACTACTCAGTACTGTTTTGGATTCAGCACAACAAACAAGTACTGCAGTTAAAAACAAGGCTTACTCCATATGCTTGAGCTACAAACCCAGCATCTTCGGGCCTGATGCTCACTAAATGCATTTTCTTGAGGCTCTGCATATATTGTATCAGCTTCCATCAATGAAATTTGGAGCAAAAGCCCAAGGCTTAGACAGCAGTACAATTTCCTGTAGAAGGAGAGGGCCTCAGTTCCTAAGAAATCAGACAGTCTGTGCAACTCAAAGGATGTTTTCCTTAGCAATATGAAACAAGCCAAGGTAAGAAAAAACACCAGGATGCCTTCTACAGCACAGGCATCTACAGTTTCACAGGGTGTTTAACTCCCAAATCATTCCAAAAGTCCCATTCTCACACAGGTGACAAGACTTCAGAATCAAGACTTCACCCACATAAATAGGTCACTGGCTTTACTATGTTTTTACTTCTCACACAGTCCTTTGTCTCTCATTAGAAAAAGCTTGCATAAGATTTAAAACAGCACCTGTTGGCATGCAGCCAACTTGTTCTGTGTGCATTGACATGTTCTGAAACTTTCTGCTTTCCCAATGACACCATCTTGGTGATTACTCCCTTCTGCTAAGCAGTGAATTCATCCTGATGCTGCTCCTCTGGAGTATATCTCCTTGCTAATCTCCTCCAGCTGCCTCCCATCACTGAGATGATGCTTTCTCCTCTCACAACCCTCATTCTTAAAGGTGAACATATGTAGATGCTATAAACACATTAGTGCTTTTGTACAGCAGAGTTTTATTGTTCAGCTGTTCTCTACCTTGCATTGCAGACTGGAAGCTTCTAAAATGCAGCATAATATGCTAAAGCAATAGAAGAGCAGTTTTATGTAACTCTCTCAGTTACCTGACAAATACCTAAATATCACAGAAGTTGGTTTTGGTTGCTTGGCTCTGGTTTGTTTTGAATTTTTTTAAATTAAGGAAAAAAAAAACCTCAGTAAGCAAATTCTTTTCACAGAATCAGAATGGTTTAGGTTGAAAGGGACTTTAAAGATCATCTCATTCCAACCCCCCTTCCTTCCATGGACAAGGATAACTTCCACTACATCGGGTTGCACAAAGCCTTATCAAACCTGGACTAGAACACTTCCAGGGATACAGAATCCACAGCTTCTCTGGGCAAGCTGTTCCAGTGCCTCACCACCCTCACAGTGAAGAATTCCTTCTTAATGTCTAATCTACCTACCCTGTTACAGATTAAAGCCACTGCCCCTCGTTTTATTCCTCCATGCCTCTGTAAAAAGTCCCCTCCAGCTTTCCTGTAGGTACTGGGAGGCTGCTGTAATTCAGAATTCAGCTTCTCCCTTCTCCCCTTTTACACTAAAATATATTTTGAAACAAAATCTACCAATGACTCAACTCAAGAAGATTTTCTGACTTGCTGCCAAGTGGATTTTGGAAAATACTGCTCTACACATTGACATAAAATTAAATAATGTACCTCACTGGATGTTTAACTATATTAGCCATTTTTAATAGATATTTCAGAGCCAGTTTTCTAAAAAAAGATTTCCCAAAGCTCGTGTCCATTTAATTAATGCAATCAGCAAACAATTATTAATATTGAAATAATCCAGAACATTTCCTATAAAAAGCATACTAGAAAAACAAATACATTTTCTTTATTACAGAAATAATACTTCATGAGCCTTCAAGATGATGTCTGTTTCAGTTTAGAGGAAAAAATGCTCTGTGCCTGCAACTGCATATTCACTTACCATCTGCAAAATTACCAATTTCACTTCAAAACAACTTCCTAAAACCTGGAAAATTTTCTCAGGAATTTAGGCAACTAATTACCTCTGCAATTTAAGGTTTAATCTTTTCCTTTCCCTCATTTTGAACAAAGGCAGAATAGTCTAAATTAAATAAATACTAAACCACTGTTTGAAAAGAAGGACCTCTAAGAGATGCAAACTTCCAGTGCAGGCTTTTCTTGCTAATGGATCTGTGGCAAAACAAGGCTTACTCAAAAGTACCTACTATGCAGAAGGATTACCAATATTTCAGAGGTATTTTAACTCCATAATCCCTAGAAGCATAAATGATGAGGAATATCTATGATCCAGCTACTTCCAGCAAATCAATATATAGATATGACTTTCAAGCACCACAAATAAGTCCTTTCCTCCACTTGCTTACAAAAGCATAAATAATATATTACATAAAAGCTCAACTGAAGTCTACTCCCCAGCTCAGCAGCTGAAATCTTCCTTTCCCTCCCTGTTTTGGTCACATCAAAGAGCAGTTTCTCTTTCTCTGCTCACTACAGCTTCCTTACATCAAGGTGAGGGCCACTTGCACATCAGTGGGTCAGGAATTCATTTAGTGCTTCTCAGTCCTAAGGTGCAATGAGCAACAAGCACTGCAATTCTCAAGTCTGCTGGCTCCAAGAAAATCCTGGAGCAACAGTGATTATCTAAAATGATGATGATATTTGGGGAGCCTCTTGCTCCCTTTAGCAGTGTTATGGTTTCATACCATTTCTGGTGTTCCTGATTAGTAGAGCCAGTGAAAGAGCAAGCCATAAAAGAAAAGTAAGGCCACTTAACACAAGCTGCCTTAGCACTCACATATCACAAAATCCAGAGGCACAGGCACATGAAGCAAAAGCAGCAGTTTGAATTTCCAGGTTTCACACCAGTAATGAAAACTGCTGTGGTCCCTTTCTGACAGTCTAGCTGACCTGAGAAAGGATAATGTTTCTCCATCAACAGTCTATTGCAATGGTAATCCATATCGACGTGACATTCTGCATTCAGCAACCAGATTCACTTATCCAGGAATGGATCTAGCAGTAGCAGGGACTAGCTGCAGTACATCCCTTTAAGAAAAGGGCTTTACAGGAAACAGACTATCTTCCTTAGAGAAGATCAGTCTCACTGCAGCTTCCTTAGAGAAGCTGCAGTGAGACCAACAGTGACAAGGAGGACACCTCTGAGGCAGGGACTGGCCCCACCAGCAGAGATCCATGCAGGTGGCACCATTTTTCCATTTCTGTCCAGTAACCGATTCATTCAAAGCATCTGATGGTCAAACAGAAAAACTGAATAATGTTTTACTTTAAATACACATGGATCCCCATTCCCTTCAAGAAAATTCCATGGCATCAGTCAGTCCCTAGGAGCTTATGTCACCAGAAGAGACTGCTGGAGACCCAAGAGAGCAGCCAGATGTCAGACTGTTCTACAGACCCTGGGCCCTCTTTGCTGCCCCACTCTGCATGGGAGCCTTAAAATGTGAAACAGTCTTTCTAGAGAGCAGCAGATAAAAGCATATAAGATCAAAGCATATAAAGGTTGATACTGAATGGCCTGTGTGACAAAGGACAGCAGACCATCTATCACCAGCAGCTGAAGCCACACAACGCTAGGTGTGAATGAAGAGCATCACAGCATGCTTTTGTGGTGTGAGTCTCACAGGGAGCCAGAGCATGTTACCCCTGCCTCCAGGTTTATTGGTTCTGGGTTAAAAAGTTACAGAGCAGTCAAAAAGATTGATAGACGTTAATTACAAAGCTTTTTATGCAGAAATTGAAAAGTCCTTGACAGATTACCTACCCCTCCAGCTTGTTAAGAAATTACTTACTGCTTCACAAGGTTCTTCACTGTTATTGCCTAAAATATTAATGCAATTACCACAAAACCACAAAGTGCTTTTAAGGATGAAGAGGAGAAATAAGAGACTTTAAAAACTCCAACAAAAAATATCGACAGAGCCAAAATAAAAGCAATCAAAAAAATATCTGTATCCTCAACAATTATGACATACAACTTTTTGGGAGGTAAGTTTTATCACACCCTGACATTGTATCAGTTGCAAAATTGTCAAGACACACACACATTATCAGAATATACTTCAACCTTTTTCTATTTTATTAATATTCATTGTGTACAGCAATATGCATTACATTAGGGCAGTTATCCCTCTCTAAGCACCTGAGACAGGAAAAAACAGCAGAGTAGTTACAACACCCTGACCAGGATGCAGAGGCACTGGATTTAAGCCTTAAACAAGGCTTTTATCGTACCTGCACCAAACTGATATTAAATGAGGCTGTTTGAGTTAAGTTTTTAAAAAGGATTAAAGTGTAATCCTCATGGATTAAGACCAGAAAGACACAGTGTCCTGAATGAAGCCCACTGCCCTAATCACAGTCTAAGATTTGGGCCTGAAGGGTGAGATCTTTTGGACCTATGATGACTATGTAGAAATCCCAAACTAGCACAAGCTGGTAATTTCCTAACAAAAACTGAATGCTGCCTTTATGAAACACTTCTTTCCACAGAGATATTGAAAGAAGATCACTAGACTAGATTAAACTCTAGTGTATGAATCTCCAAAGTTCAGACACACACCATTAACTGCCCTAAGAAACAGAAGCCTCATTTACCTGTAGTTTTTGTTCATCCTCCACACTTTGCAGCCCTGACCGACGGTCCTCAGCCTCATTCAGCCACTTCATTAGATTATCATGTTCCTTCTTATACTGGGAAAGCACTGGAGAGATCTCCACCACCTGCCTCCTTGGAAATGACCTGCACTCCTACAACCCAGTGTGTCAGGATAATACATTGTAAAAAGAGGGAAGTAGTGAACAGAACAGGTCTTATTTATTTGAAAAACAAAAATACTTGAGGGATTCATCTGAAGGAGCAAATTCCAAAATATGCAATAGTATTAACTTATTTTTGCAATAGCTATATTCTCTTTACCTGCACAGACCCTCAGCCTGAGGGTCTTGCCCTGCCCCTTTGAACTACACTTCAGCTTGCCAACTCGAGCATGATTCAAACAGGTGAGGTAAAAGGAGCATCTTTGTTCTAGACAAAACTATTTTTAACACAGCATGTGTATTCCAGCAGCACAACATGCTGCAGTCTGCAGTTACTGCTAATACCCTCTATAGGAAGGAAGAGGAATTTGGGAGCCAGCTCAATCACAGACAGGGATTACGCTGAGAGGTTTGAGTACATGTGTATACATAGTCACTCTTCACACAGCCTGGTCTGGAGATAAACCTCTGTTCAAGGGCCAGCAAAGGCACGGGAAGACAATGCCCAGCTCGATGCACCAATCTGGTAAACACATAGGGCAGCCCCCTCTGTGAAGCCATGAAAAAGATTTCAAAAATCAAAACCACTCCCCCAAAATCTAGAAACGGAAAATTCATATTTTGGAATTGCAAAGATTCAGAGACTCAGAATGTTTGCACATACATTTAACTCTCCCCAGAGAATCACATACGCTGAAAGAGTCATAAGTTATAAAACATGGATTACAGGTTGTAAGTGGGATACCAAAGGGAAATAAATAAGCTTTACTAGCGATCATAACTGTACCTGAACACTGTTGTACTTTTTCTGCAGAAGCAACAACTGTAGACGGATCTTCTCTCTCCTGTGGTCCTCCATAGGCTGCTGGAGCACCTGCCCTCCTCTCTGTAAAACTTCTTCAATCTGAGCTCTTTCTTGATCCAGCTAAAATAACACAAATCTTTTATCTACAGAAATTAATTTTAGAAACATTAGCTGCTCAGATGTTAATGGCAATTGTACCAAATTTTTGTTTTATTATCCAAATGGAAGCCAAACAAATTCAAGCAGAGATTCTCCTCTACAGCCACCAAATGATGAAATCCAACTTGCTCCTTCCATAAACTTTATAAAGAGATGTACTGAAAGAAATTTAATGAGCCAGCAGTATGCAGTCACATCAACACGGTACTATGACTTTAGCTCCATTTCTGTTCTAGACATACCTTGAAAATAATAAACAAGCTCAGAGCAGAACAGCACAAAACCAAAATTTCAATAAATAAAAAAAACAGTATAAAAGGAAGGCTATGCTCTATAACAATAAGCCCTCATTTAGAAAAATTCTAAAATTTGCCTTCTGTAATATACATGGCATTTTCCATAAACTTATATCCATCTTTAAAGCTGAGTTGCTAGTATTAGAGCTGCTTAAAAGGAAACCAGATAGAGTGTCCTGACAGGAATTGACCCAATTCTGTAGGCAACAAGGCTATAGTGGGTAAAATGCTAAAAAAACTAGGGCAGTTTTATATGGGTGAATAGCAGAGTCTAGGTAAGAATCTAGAAGATGAATTTTGTTCAAAGCTTTTATTTGGACTTCAACATAGAGCCATATTACAAGACTCTCACTTGCACCTTACCTCACAAGCATCCTCTGACCTGGCCTATGCACTGTGATGCATTTTATTGTACCAGTTTAAACTTGAACCTTATTCAAACATCATTCAAATACAGGAAGGATTCCTTACAAAGACCTACTTTGATTTGGAGATAGAAGATGGATAAACAAAAGTCAGAGTTCACTACCTGTATTCTATAAAATCGTGATAAAAAATACCAACTCAAATATTATTTGTTACTCTCGGCACAACAGCCAAGAGAGAACAGCTATGGGAAAAGTACTGGAAAACTGTGCAGGGTATCCAACAACCCAGTAGTTCCCTTCCTTTTTTACCCTTAACTTAAAGACATCTCAGAATTCCCCCTCAAAGTCTGGAGCAATGCAACATGGGAACAAAATAGAAAGCTATTTATTCAATTATTTATTTGTTCCATTGCTCACAAACCTTTTCATCTTCCCCACTCAACTCCAGATGCTTTTCCACAACTTTTAACATATTCTGTATGTCACTCTCAAATTTGTCCAGGTCTAGAAAAGCCACTCTAGCTTCACGGGACTCTGACATGACAGGAAGTCGTTCTTGTCCTACAAGCATCTGCAAAATAAAAATAAAACCTTGGTCAAGCTGAAAATTTAACCTCAGCTGTCCCATACAATCCCCCACAAACAGGTATATCAGTTTGCAGGATCATTAGATAGCAGTATAAATCAAAAGTGTAAGAGTGGTTTGATCTGAGAGATAGCTTGAACACACTTGGTAGTTATTACCAAGTTTCTACTTTCAAACTTCAAACTGAGTATTTTGTTCTCAAAATAAATGAAAAATCTCCAGTATTGTTTTGTAACTCACAAGCACATACTGCAATATATTCAATTTTCTGAACAGTTGATTGCAAATTTTCCCAGGAAACATAAGTCATCACCTGCTACTCAGGTAAAGAAAGCAGCTGGTCTAAAAATCAGTCCATTTTTCACATACAACACCTACACTTAAAAGAGATCTCAAAAGCAGCAACGTGCTGTTACAATAAACAACAATCTATCCAACTACAGCCATCTCCTTGGCACAGACCTCCCCAGCAAGTTCTGGGGCTCATCCATCCTCACCTTGGCACTTTTGATGTGCTGAGAGACCTTCTCAAAATTCCGGTTGAGTTCTGCCAGTTTGGGTTCGACGAGCTCCCGGCAGGACACGCCCCGCCCGTTCATCAGGATGACAGCCTGGTCACGGACATTGTCCACCCGCAGGCTCACATCATCCAGCTCACAGGTTAACCGCTTAAAAAAGAGAGAAAATAAAAATGGTTATCAGGGTGACAGCCTGGTCATGGACATTGTCCACCTGCAGACTCATCAGCCAGCTCACAGGTTAACTGCTAAAAAAAAAGAGAAAATAAAAATGGTTATCAGGGTGACAGCCTGGTCACGGACACTGTCCACCCGCAGGCTCACATCATCCAGCTCACAGGTTAAACGCTAAGAGGAAAGAAAATAAAAATTACTATCTCCTGGGCAAGGAGAGAGACACCTAAAAATAAACAGGAAGCACACTTGACATCATTCAGAATCCATGAGTTGATGTTTTGACAGATGACACAACATTTCCCACCTTCACAGTTTCCTCCTTTTGGCTAGCTGACTTTTTCTCAATTTCATCCAGTAAGGCTTCAGCCTGATACAACCAAGTACTTATGTGGGCAACGTTCTCATCAAAAATTTCCAGCTGGCCCTGGTGATTCTGGAAAAAGATGAAAAAAATGTATGAATATGAGAAACTTCTAAAAATCCAACAAAAAACCCAGCAAACAAACTTAAAAAAAAAAAAAAAAACAAAAAAAAACCAAAAAAACCACCTGCACACCAAAAAACACCCACAAACTCAAAAAACCATGAGATAAATCAACCATGCCAAAATCTTATGAGTAGAAAGGAGATCAATAAAATAGTGTTATGGACACACTTTAGAATGAAATACTGAGAATTAGATTATATCCATCTTCAATAATATGTACAAAAATTCAATTTTCATTCTAGACCCTTGGATAATATAATTTCTAATTCACAGACAGGGAAACAGAAGTAGCTGAGGTAGTTCGTACAACTGAAGATAGATAGTGTATTGCAACATTACAGCCAGATCATATCTCAGTCACCAAAAACTCCCCAATTTTTTCTATCACCACTGGCAGGTACAATAGTATGCAGTGTGTATGGTTGTTGTTTTTTTTTCAATTGGAAAGGGATTATGCCAAAGTTATAGATGATAGCAATCAAGTTTTGGTATTTCACTGATTACATTAAAGTATTTCTTCCTCTTAAGAAAAGTCACAAAACTGTAAACATGTTAATTAGGTCTGCTTTCACATGCACTCAGAAATTGTAACATTAGGTGCCCCAGAGAGATGTAACATTATTTTGTGTCTCAGATTCAGAAAATTAACAATCTGTTTAAGCCTTTCACCAAAAAAAGGTAGACAAGATTTACTCTTTTAGAATAACAAAACAAAGGGAGGAAAGAAAAGAGAGAAGTCCTATGACGGTGCTTTGTGAGGTTAAATTGCTTTTTTGCAACATGGAGCTATAAGTTTCTTGATGTTGATATAGAGAGCATAGACAATACTCATCAGATATGAACATAATCTAGAAATATTTAGTTATGGATCATCCTTACAGCATTTACACATAAGGGTAAACTACCTGACTACCTCTAACATGGAATTGGATTACAAAACAAACACTATCACCTGCAAAAGGCACTAAACAGGAAGAACAGGGCTCACCATACACTAGAGTTTCTACAACTTCCACCCTCAGAAGTCCCTGATAAGGGTTGATTGCCATAACTAGCTGAACAATACCAAAATACCTTATTTATAGAAAAGCATCAGTCTGTTACTAGTATCAGTCTGAGACTAGTTGTAGACTGTTTCATGTCCTTTTAGCTTAATTAGCAGCTTCAGGTGTCTAATATGCTTGGGCTTTTATTTAATCAGCCAAACAGATGTTATTGCCATACTCAAACACTTGCAGTTATGGTCTGTCCAAAAGAGCAATGGGCCAATGGGCTGCCAGAGTCACAAGAGCTTTGCTGAACAGCACTACCAAGTTATCCACTGTCCCCTAATTAGCCATCATCCAGATCTCAAGGAAATCCATCAACACAAACCCACTCTGTTCGTATCAGAGCTGGCCCAGAGGCTGAATATTCAGGCTGAATAAAGAGCAGCACATGCAGCAGCCCAGTTTTCCATCTTCCTCACTGGGTATCACTCATGACTTACCTCTCCATCTACAGCAGGAGCCATTCCACATTCTATTAAGTCCATGAGGCATCATGGAAGCTTCACTTGACAGTAAAGTGAGACAAGTGAAAACTCCAACTGCTCCAAAGGGGTGGAAGGAGAGGTACCCTGAATATTTCTCACACATGCAACTTACCAACAAGGTGTCACACCAGTCCTCTGTCCAGGTTCGAACTCTGCTCCAGCCAGCATTTAGGACACACAGCTTCTCCTCCAGGACAGTCTCACTCCCTTCCACCAGAGACTGCAGAGCAGTGCAACTTTCTGTGATGCTCTTCAGGTCAGCCTTCCTCCTCTCCAGCTCTCTCAGCACATTCTGAAACAAGTTCAGCCATTAACACTGCACTGCTCCCAAACACAAGGGAGGCAGATTTTTCTCCACAGGAAACAAATATATTGGAAAGAATTAAACCAAGTGTAATTGCCTTCTGTTTACAGTCACTCTCTGTATGTAGTGAAATATGTAAAATATGTACTGAACTCATTTTTTAAGACAGAGTGAGAGCACAATGAACGTCCTGAACAACTTAGGGACTCTGTTAGTTTGTTGTCCTAGACCATCTTCACTATTTCTTTTCATTATGTAGGTAAAGTAAATGCATCACACTACATTGCAAGTCCATTTCTAAAAGGTTCTTTTTTGTACTGTAAAGCATAAAATACAAATTTCAAGAGACACTCTGGATTCCTCTGTATCTTTTCCTATCAAAGTACTTTTACAGTTGGCAACAATGAGAAAAATGGTAAGACAATGCTAAACATTTTTTGGAGAACCATCACAACTCATTAATGCAGATGATCAATTCAGTGGCTAAATATTACAGAATGCCTATTGTTACATACATAGAGATATGTTAATATATGTATCTTTAGCTTTACCCTTTTTTCCAAGTCATCTCTGCTTGTAAATATTTTTTTAATCTAAAAATACCCTCCCCTTCTTTGAAAGTATGCATACTGACATGCAAATTAAGCAATATGATTTCTCTTGAATATCAGCACATGGTTTCATGTGGAAAACAGACAAAATTCCAAGTTATTATTGATGATATCTGCCTGCTTAGATCTTTGATGACAGTGTGGTGAAGAATGCACTTCATCACAGCCAGTGTCTAGAGCTCCTTGAACAGATTATCTATGAAGTAACTTATTATTTTATCATAACTTCTTATCTTAGAAACAGAAATAAATAATCAAGTTACTGCATTTTAAAATTGCCTCTAGAAAACTTAAAAACAGAAAGTACAACTTTGCATGCAACATAAAGGACTTGTCCTCCTGTGGGTGCAGCGTGAGTCATTATTTGTATGGTTTACAAATGTATGGTAAGCATATTTCCAATAAAGGATTCAGAAGTTTGTTTGGAGAGGAATCTTGGGCATACTGCCAGAGCAAAACCCAAGTGCTTATAATTGCTAATTCTGATTGAAATGCGTGAGAACAGGTTATATTAGATGAGTTTGCAATTTAGTGAGCTTTCAAGTTTTAAGATTGCAGACAGACCCATTCCAGAACTAAAAGGTGACAGAAAACAAAAACTGGAAAGGTCAGTATTGCTGAACTGTATCAACTGACACTTGTTGCTAACTCCTAGTAATATCCAAATTTCTACAGTGTGAGAAAATGTAATTACTCTGAGGAAAGTAACTAACACATTTGCCTGTTTCAAATAAAAGCTTCTACTTGTAGGTGAAAGAAAACAAGGAATTACAGTAGCCTCTCGTTTTGCAAAGTCAATTTTGAAAACAAAGCAGTTTCAGTGAAAAGTTATAACCTCATTTTTTTCATTGAATGCACTTTTCATTCAATACACTTGGTTTGCTCTACTAGTAAAATATTTGATCCAGTCTACAATTATATTTGCTAATAATTTAAGAATATTATACTTGCGAAATGTGTAAGAGATACAGTAAGTCTTAAATACTTATTAATACCAAATATGCAATAATATCTTCAATATTTCACTGGCCATTTAAGGTTGACATGAGATGCCTGAGATTAAACAGATCAGACTCAGTAAGGGACTGAACATGAATTACTGACTCTACTAAAATTTCAGGATGTCGGAGATTTAGGAACAAGTTACAGGGATTTAAATTCAAAGCCACTTCTACATAGTATTGCCATAAAATCAGAATTTTTTTCTACAAATATTTAGCAAGCATGCTTACTTTGGCCCAGGCAATTTCTGAATCTAGATCAGAAAGCAAGCTCTCTGAAGTGGACTTTTGCACGAGGTCAGCTTCTGTGGTAGCCAGCCACTCTGACAGAGAGGCAGAATCCTTCCTCATTCTGCGTGCCAGCTGGGTTGCTTTTTCCAGGTCTTGTTTTCCTTCTGTCACCTACAAAAGAAAAATTAAGAGGAAAGAAAAACTACAAAATTAGATTCCAAAGGATAACAAATGTAAAAGTTCTAGCCAGCTAAAATATTCACCAAAAACTGTCGCTCTTTAAGGAAGGACAAAAAAGGAAAAAGGACTAAAAGAAAAGTTCATAAGCATCTGTATCTTAATATACAAGGCAGAATATATACAAATAATTTTAAATTGAGATACACCATAAAAGAGATAAGGAAACCTGCACAACAATTTATTTATAACAAATTATCTATCAACCACCAAACTGATGTTTTATCACTTTATTTTGATCCTTTAGCTGAAACTCAAAGGACCATGGAATCCAGTCAGTCACTCACACAGGTAAAATTCAATTCCTCCTAGTGATTTTTAAGGCCTGCTAGCAGAAAGCTGTAAAGGAAAATTTCACTGAAAAATCTAGTCTGCCCTTAAACACATATCGGTAAAATTAATATGAAATTTGATGTTTGCTGCAGTAAAATAATTTGTATTTCACACCAGTTCCACAGCTAGTCTGGTCAAATTTTAACACAGACTTGGGAAGTCCTCCAAGCATCATAGTCAGAATCAATTGACATTTCAAAAAATTGTGCTCTGATCTCTGCTCAGAAAGAAAAATCATAGCATTATACTGCAAGTAACTCTACCTTTCTATCCTTTGTTAATCTCTTGTCTATGTGCTGTCTAGAATGTTTCCTGGATGTTCGCTACTTTACAACTGCAAAATATTTCCTAGGACCCATTCTGAGATATTCCAACACTGTAATCTGACCCTTTACCCCCAGTTTAATTCATGGAGAACTGAACAGACATAAAGCCACTTGGGATTCCATCTTAATTTAGGTAGAGAGTCCCACCTGCCCTGTAAGGGTTTAACCATTTTTAAACACTTCTCTCAGCTAAGTAAATATTCAACTAATAAGAAAATTATGCAACATTTAATGCAGTTCATGGGAAATACAGGTATGTCTGCATTTTCTACTTCACTGAGAGCAAGCATTTATATGGGCAACAATTCAAAACCATCATGATGCCCAAAAAACCTCAGACTGACTCACATTTCTCACATGACAATATGACCATGAATTACTGTAAAGGACTTCAATGAAAGTAGGTTAGCTTTGCCAGGGCAATCAAAACTCTGTGACCCTTCCTTTCTTCAAGGCTACTTCTCCTCAAGGGAGGTTTGTGTAATCTTTAATCTCTCAATTGATTGCTCCTGGCTGCAGCAACCAGCCTACATATTATCAGCTTTAGAATCAAACTTAAAACACATCTAACAACAACGAAGAGAAATGACATGCAGACAAATATTCACACATTTATTTTTCTTACCTGTGCCCCCAAATCATTGTAGAGAAATTTCAGTGCTGTCAATTGCTCATCCATCCCTTTGGGATTATCCGTCTGTTGTTTCTGTACAATTTGCCTTCCGGTCTTGATGACAGTTTCAACTTCCAATTTCACCTCACTGAGGGTCTTATAGAGTTTCTAAAAGCAAAAATATGCATATTGGTAATCAATTTGTAGTGCAGGTTTTCTAACTCTGCTTCCTTTGAGGACCTTAACTTGAAATTGCACTTAAACTCTGATTTATTAATAGCAATATCTGATGAGAAGACTCCAAACTCCTGATGTTCTATTGTTTATTCTAGTTTTTAGTTTCAAAAATGAATAAGATCAATAATTTAACAGTGTTCACTCCAAGACTGATTTTGTGACCCATACTTCATCTTATGAACATAATTTGTTTAGTTCAAATCAAGAGATGTTTCTCCAGAACATAAGGATGAACCAGAGTAGGGAGTTTATAAAAACTCAGCTGTTCCACCATATCTATGATCAACAGCCCACTACTTTTACATCCTACAATAATTTTAGGGTTTTAGTCATAAAATGTTCTGCTAGCACCTTCCAATGAGCTGCAATGGTACCATGATGACTTTAAGCAAAAATTCCTCAGGAGACAGTTTGAGGAACAAGATCTACACAAAAAAGAAGCACCCCCAAGCATGAGTCATGAACACTGCATACATACCATGCACTTCTCCAAGTGAGCTTGGATTACATCTGGGTCAGTATCCTTCACATCCAAGACATGAAGTTCTGCTTTTACACCATCCAACACCCGCTTGCAATCTAACATGCGCTGCTCAAAATTGGCCGGTTTCTGGAAAAGCTGATACTTGGTACAAACCTCACGGAGCTTTCTCTGTTTAAATGAGTATAATGTTGAAAGATTGTTTTAAATTAGTACCTGCTTGTCAAAAAACAACCTTTAAACTATCTCACACCACAGATAACCCATCATGCCACCCACAAATCAATATATATGGAATTTTGGTTTGGCAAATAATGTTGCCATTACCTATTCCAAATCTCTACCTGAGGTGCAAGACAGATGTAATTCTGTATCATACACTCTGAAAATATCCATTCTACTCATACACAGAGACTTGCTGACTTTCAGCATTTATCCCGTGACACTCGTGAAATTTAAGCATCCTCGTTCAATTCATCTAGGGCTGTTTGTTTCCTTATGAAAGGACAAAAAAAGCACACACTATTTTCTTCTGAGGTTCAGCTGACTGCACCAAACAATTTACATGCTGACACAGCAGTGTGTGGGGGTGACTCATGTCTTTACCTGCAAAGCATCCAGCTGAGTTCCACCACGGGGAGACCTGCAGTCAGGGGAAGCAGGAGGGAAAGAGCAAGCACTTTTCTTCAGCTCCTCTAAGGTGGATTCATGAGCTGCAATTTCAGCTTGAATTTTCTGCCATATCACAGAAATGGGGAAAAAAATACATTACAAAGCTGCTTGCAGAGAGAGGAAATGGAGCTTCCTTACCACCCACCAGAGGTAAATATACTCTAAAATTTCAACACCACCAGGTTTATTTTAAATATTCTGCCTTTGGTGACAGCTTGCTAAATTGAAAGCTGCTGTTATTCAATGCAATTTTCTTTTAAAAAAACCCCACTCCAGAGTACAAAAGATAACACCTAGTGCATCAGCACAGGACTGAAATTTATTACTAACTCTAGACTGAGCGCTATGATCAAATATTTCCAAAAGTTTTGTAGTGAAGAGCTATACAGAAATACCTGGGCTTCCTGGGGCATCTGAAAGGCATCTATCCTATCAGTCAGGTAAGATGTCAGCTGTCTATCCAGATCTCCTAAACTTTCCTGCAAGACCTGCAGCATGTGGTCGGTTTCCCTCATGGTCTGAAGCTGCTGTTCCAAGGAGATCTGTCGGCTCACCGCCTGAGCAGGACAGGAAGGGATGACATGATGCAGCAGCAATTCCATACAAATTACAGTAGACTTCCTCAAAACAAGGTAAAAGAGGCCAAAAAAAAAAGTCCTACACCTGGAAGACTGGCTAAAATAGTCCTAGAAAGCAGAAATTTTTGAAGCTTTCTGTGGCTTCTGAACCAATAACTGACAAACAGGGAACAGAAGGAGAGTTCTGCTGCCAAGAACTTATGAGAGAGTAAAAACACACCTCTCCTACTACCTCAGGAAGAAAGAATTCTGTTAAAACCATACCAGTTTCAAGAGCTAGCTATTCAATGGGAAATAGGAATTTCGCAACAGAACCACAGATCAATGTTGTTTGATATGTTAATATTCACATTTCCTTTCAAAACAAAAAACTCATTTGGTTATACTGTCAAAACAGAAGTTCACGGTTTTTTCCCGTTATTGCCTCTTCCTTTAACAGCATCTGAAGTGTCACTACCTGCACAGGAACACAAATTCCCCACTATCAGCATGTGCATGCACAGACCAGTGCATGTGCACACACACACACAGAGATGTGGAGAGCTGTCAAAAGCCCAGGGTGCCAGTGCTGCAGCTGCCAAAGCGAACAGCTTTTTATATGGCAATACTGTTGTAACAGAAAAAACAGTAGCCAATGCTAACTTAAATGCCAGCACATAGCCCCCAGCTGAGGGCACTGCATTCATGTTGCTCATTATAATGAGGATGAACTGAAATTCCCTCTGTGATTACATTTTTTCATCAGTGACAGAAAATAACTCCCACCCTACCATTTGGCAGGGGCCTGTATTACCAGCATACAGAACACAAACTACAAACCTGTGCTACCTGAAATACAGCTAGTCTTCCTCTACTTATTAAACCTATAAAAGACTAGACTGAAGTAAAAGAGGAAAAGGACAACCTAATAGATGAGTAATGAGAAAAATGTTTTTCTTCTGTTCTTTGTTTCAACATGACTTATTTCTAGCTATTTCTAAGAGTGAAAATGTCACACTCTCATTTTTACAGTTAGTGAGAAAATGACCAGTATTTATAGCAGTAGCAAGGCAATATTAAGTTGTTAATATTGAGCTGTCCTTGATTTTAGAATTGCCTTTTTGTCAAAATTATCTGAAAAATACCAGGGCATCTCTGCAGCACAAGCTTGCAAAACAAAACTTAACTCACATCATGAAAAACAGCAAAGCATCTCCCTCTTTTGACATTTTTTACAAATTGAAACCAGCTGAAAACACTGATACTATTTATTCTTTTCCTGTATTTCAGTCTGCCATCTTTGAATTCAACCAACAAGAATCATGTCGGACTTGGGCTGAAAAACCCACTCTGCTTCAATCCTAACCAAGTTCTTACCAAGTGACTCAATTCCTCATAGCGGGCGTTGAAAGCTTCCAGTTTTTCACTGATGATGTCATCGAGAATCCCTCCATCAATCAAGGTCTGCCCCAGCTCCCGGATCTGCGTCCGATTGTCAGCTGGGTGACGCAGGACTGACTCCAGGGACTAAGCAGAAAAAGGTTTAAAGGTCAAGACACGGAATATTACTGTATTCTCAGAGCTGGAAAGCTGGTTGTATACACAAGTTGAACACTTCTCAGCTGTCTTGAGAGCGCTCTAAAAGCATAAATTCATCATGGCTTAATTCATAATGGCACATGGCATTATGGCACAGAGGTGATTTTACTTTAGATAATCAAACTTCACAGCACTTTTTGCCTACTGATATAATTTCATACTACTATAGCTCTGGAAGGAATTAACCAACTTACATAGGCTGGGAGAGAGCATACAACTTTATCACAGTACCAAGTAAGGCACTATCACATACAGGAAAAGTCCACTTTTGGTGGAGGATCTTACAAATACCCATTTCTGATTCAAAGTAACATGTTCATTTAATGTGAAGAATCAGTATATTCAGCACATTTCAGTATGCTACTGAAGGGCAGAATTTTTTTTAAACAGAGCTATCTGAAAAATTACTCATCTGATAGAATTATTATAATACCTCAAGAGCATCATTGACAGCATCCAATTTATCAGGCAGATTTCCTGTCATTTGCACCCTTTCTTCCAGATTGTTTAGCCAAGCTGTTTCTAAATCAAGATACTGAAGCAGCTCAATCCAACAGGACCACACTTCCTAGGAGCAACAGAAAAGAAAAAAATTAGCCTAGAATGCCAGACATAGCTCATATAATCCTATAAACAATTTGAAGGTATGTGTCTGAGAAATCACCTAAAAGAGACAAGTATAAAGTATTAAAAAAAAATGTCACAGTACAGTATGTTCCAGATGGAAAAACACACAGCTCTATCAGGAAGATACAGAGAAAGGAGCACAGTAATCTCTAAACTCATGTTAAAACTGTCACTGACATAAAGGTTCATATAACTATGTAAAAGCATGTAGGTAGCAAAATCCATCCACTCCTCTTTGAAAGACAGAACACACACAGCCTACCCCAGACTGTGATGTCATGTTCTAATGATTATTGGATTTCAAACTTTAATTTCTGGTAAGTTCCTTTTTTGTCATTTTGGAAGACACACAGATCAGTAATAGGTCTGTGAGACAAGTTTACTCATTTGCAGAAGCACCAAATACAATTATAAAAACAAAGTTAGACGGTGTCTCATGGATTCCAAAGACACCATCTCAAGGGAAAGTAATCCTGGAAAGGAGTAAAACACATTTATGCTGAAGCTACTGTATCCAGACATCTTCTCCATTCCCCTCCTGTGCCACCTGCCTTCATTTTACAGAATCACAGAATCACTTAAATTGGAAAAGATGTGAGAGATCATCCAGTCCAACCTGTGACCAAACACCACCTTGTCAACAAGACCATGGCACTAAATGCCACATCCACTCTTGCCTTCAAGACCCCCAGGGACAGTGACCCCACCACCTCCCTGGGCAGCCCATTCCAATGCTTAATTATTCTTTCTGTGAAAAATTTCTTCCCAACATCCAACCCAGATCTCCTCTGGAAGAGCTTGAAGCCATTTCCTCTCATCCTGTCAATGGCCTCTCAGAAGAGGCCAAACCCCACCCAGCTACATGCTCCCTTCAAGCAGCTGTAGAGAGCAGTAAGGTCACCCCTGAGCCTCCTTTTCTCCTCACTGAAAACTCCCAGCTCCCTCAGGAGCTCCTCACAGCACCTGTGCTCCAGACCTTCCAACCAGCTTTGCCGCCCTTCCCAGCACCCAATGTCCTCCTTTTAGTGAGGGGCCCAGAACTGGACAATGCACTTGAGGTGTGGCCCCACCAGTGCCAGGTACATACAGAGGAACAATCGCTTCCCCAGTCCTGCTGGCCACACTAGCTCTAACACGGGCCAAGATGCCATTCTGAGCCACCAGGGCACTCTGCTGGCTCCCATTCCATGGCTGTGTATCAGCACCCTCAGGTCCTGGCTGGAAGCCAGGCTGCAGCACTACAGGGGTTTGTTGTGACCCAAGTGTAGCACCTGACACTTGCTCTGTGTTGAACCCCATACCTTTGGCTTCAGCCCACCAAATCAGCCTGTCCAGATTCCTCTGCAGAGCCTTCCTACCCTCCAGCACATCCACACTCCCACCCAACTTGCTGTCATCTGCAAATTTACTACTGGTATACCTGATACCCTCATCCAGATGGTAAATAAAGGAATTGAACAGCTATTTCTGAGCAGAGAGCTACCACTCTCACCTCCAAAGTGTGGCATTTCCCCCGGATCCGATTGCACAGTAGCTGGTAGTTCTCCAGCACAACATTCAACTCAGTTGCCAGGTCCTGACCACTGGAGGGCACTTTGGTGGCCAACATCTTGATGTTGTCTTTGAGAATCTTCACCCTCACCTCCTTCTGCAACACATCCTCCTTCGCTCTCTGGCAAAAAAAACCCATATTACACTATCAACCTTCAATTGCCTTACACTCAGCCACTCACCACTCCAATTAAAGATCAGCAGTTTCACATTGGAGGTCTTGCTGCCAATGTACTTCTTGGGCCTGAACACAACAAAATACAGCAATAACTCACATGGAATTCAGGTCATGTTAATAAGTACTGAAAGACCCTGTTTTGCTAAGCATACATTTACCATTTATGGTTTGTTCATTAAAAAAAACTCATGACTCAAAGCAAAAAAAAAAAAAAGTTCAGTGCTATTTCTATGTTATCATGCAGGTACAAAAAATAAATTAAGCATAACAAAATAGACATTTGCTAAAAACAAGTATATATCAGGAAGAAAAAGGCAGGGTGAATTTACAAAAATAATGAGTCTCAGAGCTCAGAATTCCTTCAATCTAACTACACTCAGAGGATCCTGGCAACACATATACAAGATAAGTACACTACAACTCCCAGCAAAGATCTGGAGAAACTGTATTATCACTTGTCAAATTTTGCCGTAGCCAGAACTGAGGAAGAAGGAAGACAGATCAAGCAGACCAGTGTGAGTCTCCCTGCTGAGACAAATAAAAGTCTCCAGAAATAAAGACTGTGACATATCTTTCTTTTCAGGTTTCAAGAACAGTTTTATAAAGTTGAAATAACTCTCATAAATAAAGCATTGCACTGTAGAGTAGAATTTAGCATAATTTTTGTACGCATATTTCAAAATGTCTTCTAAATGTAAGGCAATAAAAAAAAGTTAATAGAAGGGCAAAGAATAGAAAATATATTGGAAATTATTTTATGGCAGGATTTTCAAAAACCACACAGCTTTATCTTAAACCTATTCCTCCTAATGACCTAATGTTCAAATGAGAGCAGAACAGGCAAGCTTAAAACCATATGCAAAAAAGCCAAATCCAGAGAGTGCTCTTTCCCAGTCCTAAAAGTAGTCCCAGGATAATATTGTTACTGCAAATGAAAGGGAATTGTAAGTGTTACAATAAGCTTATGGTCTCACTGACGGAACTGTCATAATATGCATAATATCATCTGGATTTGACAAAGGTAAATGTGCTAAAAGTCTCTCAGATTTGCCAAAGAAAAGAAGGCTCTTTCTTTCCTTGGCTTGTGTTCAGTCAGCTGTCAGACTATGTGATCTCAAATGGCTTCAAAGGACATGAATATATTAAAACTCTTGTTAAGGACTGCTTCAGAAAACCCCTTCGAAAAGGACAATTCAAAACTTCAAATGGCTTTGTCAAAGCACTTGTAAGGGAGAATAATTTTTTTTTTTTTTTTTTTTTTTTTTTTGGTCCATCAAGTAACAGTACAGTAGATACTCATTTAAAAAGTGTACACACAACTCCAAACATTTATGAAGATATGACTGAACTCAGATTAAAAAGCAGAGAATTATTTACTCCTTACATCTTTCCAAGAAAATCATCTGTTCTACTGAGAGTATTACAAAGACACAAAAGCATCTCCTTTCTCTCCATTTATTTGGCCACCAGACTCAAAACCAGAGAAGCAGGGACCAACATAATTCCTGATCCTTGTGGATTTGTTCCAACTCATGATATTAACAAAATCACTGTTTTCAACAGATGATGAACACATGATAACCTTACAACACACCTATTTTAAAGTAATTTTCTAGATGTGGAGTTAAAATATTTGGGGACAAGAAACTGAGGTCCAAGAGATAGAAGCAGAATAAAGTTTTCACGACCACTAATTTAGACAGAAATAAAAGCTGACACTATATCTTTCTCAAGTTTTGTCTCCTGCAAAATTTTTCCATATTCCTAATGTTTAATATGCTATACATAAAAAGCCTGACTCAACAGCTGAGGAAGCTGTTATTTATTATGAACTCCCTACCCCTCATGGCCAAAAAGAACATCTGTTTTTATAGTTTATGCTTTAAAAATCAAAAATTCCACAAAGCAAAGATGAAGAATACCACTAATCTTGTCATGACCTGAGCTCCTTTCCACAAATATAATTCCATAAAAGGTCAACCCCCAAAGCCATAAAGTTTTCTTTCTCTTTAATCAGGCCTCTACAGTGAGCTGGCATTGCTGACCTTCATTTCCTCTACTGCATTCTCTAGCTCTTCAGGGGACTTGTATTCAAAATCTTTCTCCAAATATTCTTCTTCAGCTTGGGTCATCCATTCTTGCATCTCTGCCAAATCCTTCTTCAGATTTACAGCTTTTTCCTGACTTTCAGACAGGCGATTTTTCTGACTAATGATCTGGAATCCAAGGTGGAGAAAGAAATAGCAGTTTTGTTGTTTAAATGTTCTTGTACATGTGAAAAACCACAAGTATTTGTTCAAACATTTGACTACCAAAACATTTTCAGGCCTTTTTAATTAATGAAGCACTTTTACACACACACAAACTTATGAACCCTTTTTAGCAGATCAACAAAACCCAAAAGTGAGGAAGTGAGAATAATGACTTTCTTTTTTCCCCTTCATTGAAGGTAAACTGGTAACACTCCCTGGAAAAAGACAAAATAAAATCCTCTTCTGATTACAAGTATCATATACTTAGACATATGATTATACTGAGCAATAAAACACTCTTCAGGCCTCACTTTGTTCCACAATCCAGACACTCTGGATTCTGTATCAACAGAGAAGAAACAACCAAATACACTGGAGTGGTAGTCTATTTACAGCCTTTTATTTTTCAAAGCTGCTTGAAAACAGGTAAAAATTATACAGGAACACCATAATAATCCAGACTTCAGAAACAAAAAAAGCCAGACTTTCCTCCCACACTCTCCAGAAAGAGCAGCATAAAGCAAATTGGTTTTTTAATCACAAACAATTAAAGAGTTTATTTTGCTCCTTCCAGTCAAGTACCAAGAAATGTGTGTATTCGAGTTGGACTTCAGCCACTTTTCTACTTTGACAGTGAAAGAAGTAAAACATTCTCATCCCAGTCTTCCACTGCTTCACCTCCTCACAATGCCACACAACCAGACAGATGCAGCAGCAAGCAAGCACGAGCAACATGTGGAGAACTCACCTGTTTGCTCAGCTTCTCCCACTGAGTCTGACAGTCTGCTAGCCTAGACTTTGTCCAAGTATTTATGCTTGCAATAGGCTGAGCTTGTAAAGCAGCCTCTACTTCTTTCATCTCTTTCAGTGATGGTTCAATTGTCTCCATTTCATTGATAAATATCTGAACACACATCAGAGAAAATGAATGTTGTTCTTCAGCAAGGCATTACGTTAATTTATAACAGTACCAATAATTTTGCAACTTTTAATTATTCCAGAAAAACTTTTTGGAGCAGATCAACACTGTAATCAGATCAATACCAGACTGCTTAAAGTAATCCTTGAGTGATTCAAAACATCAGAACTATACAACTAAAGAAAAATGTACACCTTGCCATACACACAGCATAAACATTTTCATATGCCAAATCCCAACATCAAAACAGCACAAGTTTTAAGATTACAGGCACTAAATATTCTGTTATTTCTGGTGCACCTCATTTTACATCCTTCTCCTGAAAACAAACATTTGAAGGTACACTGTAATTACTGTGAGATTAAATTCTACATAACTGTGATTATTATGTGCCAGTGACCAGCCAGGAATCTTCCTTTTAAGATAGATGCATTTCTAAATTTTAGGACTTCCATCAGAGTTATTTGGTTCTTACTTTTACTACCCTTAGAAATTTAATGCAGAAGGCACTTTTCACCCACAGATTCATTTCCACAATCACAAAAAGTTGGGAAAAACATATAAACCTTTCATAAAGGAAATAATGCCAACTTGTAGATATGTATTTGTAACTACAATGAAGACCTCTGAAAAGCACAAAATATTATAGCTGCAAAAAAGAGACCAACTCAAACGTGCCCTAAAAAAAAGATAAAACCATCTTTCTCGTGGCCTTAATGTGCTATGGACTTAATAATACACAAAATAATAAAGAATAAAAATAATAAAGAAGAGATGCTACTGGTTATTTCAAAAGACTCCTTTATCTGAGCAAAACTCACCGTGCACTGGTCAAGTTGCCTTTGAAGTCCTTCAGTATCCCCCTGCACAGCCTTTTCTGTCAATAAGAAGTCTTTCACACCATCCATCCACTTCTGAACAACTTTTGAGTCAGTCTAAAACAAATATAGTAAGGAACAGTTGATAAACTGCTGTAATAAAGAATGTATGGCTTATTACATTTCAACTTCTGGAAGCTTGCAAAGGGTCTTCCACACACTGCTGGCACAGTCTTGGTTTTGAATCAACCAGCTTTTGTTTACTTTTTGGGTTTGTTTCTTTGGGGTTTCTTAGGGAAAGAGGGGTGTCCCACATTTCTCTGTTCTCAAATTTATATGAATATTAAATTCACAGTAGTGATATTTTTCCATCCACGAGACCATGGTTCAAGTGACACTGCACTGTTCCACTCGATCTATCACAGCAAAGCACAGGATCAGGTAAGGAGGAGAGCATGGCTTCAAGAATTAAGTGGTTACTCCACATAAGAAGGACCTGGCTGAAGGCTTTATGCCTATGATAAAGAAAACGCATGACTGCTTCCACACTTGTTTGAAATCTGCTCTCCCAAAGAAAAGAGGAGGCCCTACAAAATACATATGTGGAAAAGAGGAGTGGAAAATGCTAAATGTACTTTTCAGGTAGAAACCACACTGGGAAAGCCATCTGCATAAGCAAGACAGACATAAAAGGAAAAAACACAGAGGATCAGACTAACCACTGAAATTAAAGAAACAGCCTAGAGGCCAATAGCAGCTACCATGATCACTAGAACAAATCTCAGGGAAAAAAAAGTAAACACACACTCAATTTCAGAATTCTGTGATCTAACGATTCATAGTTGCCTTATACCCTGCAATGAGATAGGAAGTCATGGAGGGAGGGAAGGAGACAAAAGCACTGCCATCTCCTTCCCATGCAATTGTGCATGTTCTAAATCATCCTTTCCAAAAAACAAACAAACAAACAAAAAAAAAAAAAAAAAAAACCAACCAACAGCATGGAGCACAAGGATTTTCCTTCCCCTGGTTCCACCACCTTATGTGGTTGGCATTTTTATTAATATAGCTGGACTTCTT
The DNA here is from genome assembly GCA_032173965.1 of Sitta carolinensis. Classification (NCBI taxonomy): domain Eukaryota; kingdom Metazoa; phylum Chordata; class Aves; order Passeriformes; family Sittidae; genus Sitta; species Sitta carolinensis. The sequence continues at coordinate 64,659,544 of JAVUNC010000004.1, read as the reverse complement.
TTACTCAATATTTTTGGACTATTTGGTTGGAGTTTTTAATAGATGGCATCTATCTACCCTGACACAATCATCATCATAGAACAGCTCATCAGCTTCACCTTCTACTCTGCAGTCACAGAGGAGGAAAGCATACACTTCATTTTCTTAAAAATCTTACACTAACAGTTTTTTCAAGATCAATATGCTACACACTGTTTCTCAAAAAATGTCTGCATTAATGAAAACCCATTAGACTAAGTCCATGTTTATTTTTAGATCAATGCTACCTCTAGAGGTCAAAGTCATGACATTTTCTTCATTCCTTTTCCATTTTGGGGGAACTTACTGCAGATGATTAGCCTGAAAATCATTTTCCAAAAAACAGACCCTAGGATGCTTAATGGTGAACCATAGCTTTGTGTAAAAAAAAGAACCTTTTGACAAGGTACTTTAGCACACAACTACTTTTGCTTTCTTACAATAAGCTATTTACATAAGTAGCTGAAGGAAATTAAGTGGGATTACTCAAAGTTAGACATATTTAAATAACTTGCTGAGCCACAAACAAAGCCTACAAAAGTTTAATTAAGTAAATGCTCCTACACTGCACAGGTAGATAATTATCAGTGGTCAAATTACCAGTGTAAGTTGCTGACGTACAAGAGTTCACAATTTTTAGACATCAACATTTTTACCAAAGAATGGTTTGGGTTTGAATGAACCTTAAAGATCACCCAGTTCCACCCCACTAGCCATGGGCAGGGTCATCTTCCACCAGACTCCATCCAAATGGGCCTTGAACACTTCCATGGATGAAGCATTCCCAGCTTCTCTGGACAAGATGTTCCAGTGTCTCACTGCCCCCACTGTAGAGAATTTCTTCCTAATATCTAATCTAAACCTACCCTCTTCGGTTTAGAGCCCATTATCCCTTGTCCTATCCCTACAAGCCCAGGTAAAAAGTTCTCTTTCAGCTGTCTTGAAGGTCCCCTTTAGGTGCTGGACTGCTGCTATAACATCTTCCTTAGAGAGCTTCACTTCTTCGGGATCAGTTTTTGACATTTATTACAGGCAGGAACAAAGATTCAAATGTGCTGAATCTTAACTTGTTCACTCCTAGAAAAACCACATGATGTACAACCATGCAGCAGATTTAAAAGATCTGAAAGTGATACATAATCAAAGATGCAGCAAACCATATATTACTAGAGGTATGATAACAGAATACAAAATAAAGAAAATTTCTTCTAGAAAAATCAAGATGCAAAACCAAAAAAATAAGCCTTGTTTATTCTTCCCATCACATGAGTATTACAGCCTCTCAGTAAAATTTTACTCCCAGTTCATGTCACTGATGCACGTACTGTCAGCCTGGGGGAGCCTCTGACACATCCCAAATGAGAGAAGAGCCACCCAAGCAGCAGAACTCAGAGGCAGATCTGCCACTGACAGGCTCATCAGACCAACAAGGGCATCTTAGTCATTGTTCACCTGTCTGCTCACTATTAAAATGAAAATATTCACATTGTTTCTTTTCAAAATCCTAAGGGTGAGGAGTGTTGTTTTGGGAAATGTCAATTTTTAAAGGTGATTTAGGGAAAAAAAAAAAGGAACATTAAAAATAAACTAATACTTGCATGCAGTTGAATATAAACCACATGCCCAGCCATTCTCCAAACTAATCTTGTGTCTCTGGTTTGGTGTCTGCATCAGGATCATACACCAAGGCTGCCATACCAATCTTTCCTGCAGTACAAGTTACATCCTGGTGCACCCAGTGTTGACCACAGCATTTTTATTCAACTTATTACAGGCTGTCATTTTTATTTACACAGTATTAGACTACAAAAATCTCTGCACAGATAAATACCAAAGGAAAAGTCAGAGAATATAACACAACTGTCCATCCACTGACAGCTTCACAAAACATTTAGAAAACACAGGAATTGTGTACTTAAAAATTAAATTCACAAGAAAACACAAAGTAAGTCCCATATTTAAACAGACAGCATCAGTAGGTTATTTCTTTCATTTTCAGTTAATTATAATAATAGTTTAATATTAATAAAACAGCTATTCAATAAATGCTTCTATTATTTCTTCTGCTATAATTTCCTTTTTGGCTTCTGTACTTCCTTTCAAGGTAACAGGAAAGTTTCTAGTATTTTGCGCAGGACCTAACTGTTCTCAGAACAGTGGGATTTTCTGTCTTGCAGGATTTCATAGGCATGTGTATATATTTATAAAATAGGTAAGAGAGCTGAGTAACCTTAATTTTTTAACTCTCCTTCCTGTCACTTCAGGGGCCACGGTTAGAACTGGAAGTCACTATACCCTAGCATCTTCTTTACTCCCTTTTCTAACTTGCTTGTACTAATTCCTCATTACTGTTCACCAAAACTTCATTTGAAGGAGCAGGTTTTCTGTAGCAGGCATGGAATTACACTTTAAGGCTAGTGGGCACTGACACCAGTCACACTGAAGATCGTCAGCCCCTACTGGGATCAACAGCACAGCTGGCATATCCTTGACCTTTGCTTATGGAAAGAGAGGGACACTAATTTGAAGTGAAAAGTATTTCTGTTAGAAGGCAAATTAATATCCTTGGCATATTATAATTCCACTTCTACACTGCTACAAATATACTATGTATGTTTTCAGCCTCTGCCAGACTAGTTGATCATCAACATTCCACTTCTCAATCAGTTTCATCTGGACTCCTGCAGAAGACTGAGAAAGCAAGGTCTCTAAAGCAACTGAGTTATTCAACCCCCCCTAAAAGAAAAATCCCTTAATTTTACCTCAAATATTCTCAACTTGGGCATAATTTCCTCCAGCAGCTTAACATCTTTGGAAATCTTGAGCTTTAACTTGTCCCAGCGTCCCTGCACTTCCTTGAACTCTTGCATGTAGGTGTTTTTTATGTCCAAAGATGCATGCTTCTCCAAAGCCTTTGTTTCTTCAGCAAGTTTATCTACCCTGGGCTTCTGGGCTTCCAGTGTCTCACAAATTGCCTATAACAAAGAAAATAAAGTCTCCTTTCAGTGTTAGCCATACAATACGTACACACCGACATACAAGTGCAAGTACATCAAAACTTCTGTTGTGCAGAGTAGACCCAGTCATGAGTGATACTCCAGTTACAGTAATTATTGGAACAGAGAGGTCCAAACAGCCTTTTAAGCAGCAAAACCTTCAGCTGCTGTACTGGTGGAGCAGCAGAGACCACAGAAGGGGCAGCAAAGCTTGGCCTCATCGCTCAACATGTGCAGGCACCTACGCCTGTCATGTGCCACACAGTACTGGCACTCCAACAAAGCAATGGCTGTGCCACACTGCACTCACAGAGCAAACTGCAGTGCAGACAGACCAGGACCTCAGGAGTTTCATTCCCCCCACAAGTTTGCTTGTTTTTGAAAAGCACGTGCAAACCAGCTGAGTGTGTTCTTCTGAGTTTCATAAAGCAAAATATAATGTTGTAAAAATGCTCTGGGATACTCAAATTTTGAAAACTACACTCCCAGATGAGATACAGGGAGGATACATTCTGAATATATTCACTATGACATTGTTAATATAAAGAGTCACTTGATTTGAAAGAGATAATTTACTAATACAAAAAATAATAGCTGAAGGCATAAGCCAAAACATGACAAATGCTGCCATTTCATTGAACTCATCATTTTGACTGCTGTGCTTCAAATTTGCTTAAGAGAAATTCACAATAAACACATGAAATTATTATTAATTTAATGGATTTAATTTTCTAGTATATACATTTAATATATACAAGCAGGATGTGTGCATTCATATTGTGCTATGTTTTTACTAAGGAAGAATCTTTTTTTAAAATGTTCACATTCTCAAATCTACTTTACATTTTTCATGTTTCTTTTTCTGTTAAGTGTAACATTTCCCCTAAGATGGATAGAGAGGTAGCAATGAGACTGGGAAGAGGAACATATGCTTCAGAAAACAAGATCTTTCTCTGCAGGAGACCGCAGATGAAATACTCATCAGAGAAAGCTGAAGAATCCCAAGGTCCACAAGCAGTTTGTTCCCCTCTCCTGTCACACTCTAACATTAAAGCACCCACACTAGCATTGTATGCCCTTTCAGGGTAATTAGTCTCTGAAGAACACTGGGCAGAGGCAGGAACAGACAAGCCTCCAAAGGGTAAATGCCATTGCAATGCACATAGAATATGGGCCAGAAAATCTCCACCAAGTTTAAACAATACAGAAGCAAAACTAAAGAGAAAACCAAATAATCAAAGCCTGTTTTAACCTCCTGGTTCAAAAAAAAAAAAAAAAAAAAAAAAAAAAAAAAAAAAAAAAAAAAAAACACTAACACTTCTGTTTACTGGACTTCTAAAAATCATCACTCTGCTAAATAGAGAAGGATGTAACAACCCCTCTGCACCCAGGAACCAGAGCTCAAGAGCTCCTCCAGAGTCACCTGCAGCCTTATTATGCCACCACATAGTGAAAAACACATGCTTGTGAATATGGAGGTGGTGGAGCAGGCAGAGAATTGTTTATTGAGTTCTTTTCAAACAAACAAACCAAAAAAGGGTGAGGAAAGTACTGGGGATGCAGAATTCTCTCCCTGGAGAGAGGTCCATCTCTGCTTCAGTATCTGGTAGTTGCAAAGCAGCTGTCATCTATAAATTTTTGCCTACTACATAAGCTCAAAAAAGCAAACAAAATATTGTTTCTACTGGACAGAACTTTTGTATCTATTACCTTTACAGCTCACAAGCACTGCTTCCCCCTTTGATAGACAGTCTGGAGGTCAGAGAAGTACAGCTCCTCTCTCCAAACAGCCGAGCAGGATGGGGCAGGGTGGGTTTGTTACCAGCTGACCCTCAGACAAGGTAAGCAGGCAGACCCCTCACACCTGGGTGGGCTTTACCCAGTGCTTGGGAAGGTTGGAAGCCTGCACACTGCAGTTCCCTCAGGAGGGCAGAGTCAGAGAGCCCAGCCTGCCCAGGGAGAGACATGGTCTCCCCAAGGACAGAAGGCAACATCAGACCAGGCACAGGCATGACTGGTGCAGCTCAGGCTGAGGAAGCTCCCAGGGGAGGGAAAGGCAGCTCCTGGTTTTCCTTACAACTGCACTCAGAACAGAGGATCAGACCTTGGATCAGGTCATCCAACCCAGCCTCTAGAAGGGGGATGCTCTTGGGGCCCTAACATTTGTTTTGCAGCTCCTGAGCACAGGAGGTACACACACACACCAGCGAGCGCCTGGGGAAACCACCCAGGCTGTCAGGGGCTCTCAACCCCTGGCTGAGCAGTCCCAGCTCTCAGCCTCATCTCCTGGCACAGGCAGCAAGAGAAGCTGTGAAGTCTTGCAGGCTTGGAGGCCCCCAGCAGCCTGATAACCCAGCCAGCCACCCCCAAAGGTGGGCTGCACACCCACATCCCCGACACCCCTCTGAAAACAGGGCAGGAGAACAGAGGGAGCCAGCAGTGGAGCCACTGCCTTGTGTCAGTGCAAAGCTAAGAGCTACCTTGGCCTGCTGCAGGGCACTCTCCACCTTGCTGGGCTCGCTGAGGCCACTGGCCATGGCGTGCTGCTTGCCCTCCTGCTCGCTCAGCACTCCCTTCAGCTGCTGCAGGCACTGCACGTACTCCCGGCTCGGCTGGCTGGCTGTCTCTGGCACCAAGCAAAAGAGAGAGGGAACAACAGACCATGTAAGAAAACTTGAACCCAAATCATAGGAGATGTGAACATAATCAACTTTCCAACAGTTAAAAAACTCTTCAACAGATAGCAACGCTTTTCCTTTAAAAATATTAAATATATTATATATCAATATATAGACTAGAATAATAAATATATATAGAATAGAATAATAAATATATATAGAATAGAATAATAAATATGCCATTACAACCTCCCAAAAATTTTACAAACTCAATCCCATTTTCAGAACTTTTTATACACTTAAGCACCTAAATCTCTTTGGGTGGGTGGGGTGGTAGAATTGATAGTACTTAAATTATATATTATTATTGCAAGAATAATTCATCGTTTTTAAAATATATAAACCACCAAAATTTAGTATTTTGCATTTTTAAGCTTTACACAATATCTACTATTTATCTGCAAATACACACACAGATATCTGCTACATATAGAGAACACAGTATAGCAAATATAGTAGCCACACACTACATATTAAATTAAATATACACACTATATATAGGAATGATATAAGCTAGTATTTATAAATAAGTGTGCTATATATATAAAATACATAAAACACATTAGTGTGGCCTTGTGTTTTAGTTGATTTTTTTACAATTTTATAATGTATTTACCCACACAAATAAATAAAAATAGCAGCTTTCAGCCTGTTGCCAGAACAGATACCATCTAGGAAGAGTTAAAAGGGAATTAAAGTTTGGATGGAGTATCTGCTTGCCATCTTCAACCACATCTCAAAATTTGCTTGATGCAGCCCTGTGTGGAATCCCAGGCAGGAGGCAGCACCTCACTGGCATTTCAGAATGAAAACAGTCAGTTGGAATAACTGCAGCAAACAGGATTTTGCTTGTATGTCCTGTACTGTGGAATGCACATTCTCTGGCCCTGGATTCCTAAGCAATTTTGTTACTTCCACAAGTGAAAATAATCTAAGCCTTGTTCTGACTCACCAGGTGGCTTTTTGACAGCTTACTGTCAGAACTGTCCTACCATTTATAAAAATAGTCAACATTTTTGGGAAAACCAGAGTTATCCAGCTTCCTTTTCTCAAAAAGCCAGAACTATTTAAAGAGAGTGGGAAAAAAAATCAATAAAAAGCATATAGATGCACTGTCACTAAACTACAGAAAATGCTGAAGGAGAAGAAAATAGTTAAAATAGTTTCTCAATGATAAAAAAATATTGAGTCAATTCTCATCTAAAAATGTCCATTAAGATGGGACTGAGTAGCACTCCATGGGGGAATTTTCAGAGGCTCAAAGAAGAGCCATAAGAGGAGCTGGATCTTCTGTCAGTCAAAGCCTGCCAAGTTCACAAATGCCTAAGTCACACTACCAGTTGTTTCCACCAGTTACATAGCTCTGAAAGTTTTTACCTTGCAGCAATCCAAACTATGCTGTAAACAAACAGCTGAAACCCTGAACTGACTTTTCCCTCTGTTCTTCAGAAATATAATTTCTCAGCAGGTTGTCTCATTCAAAAGACATATAAACACAAATTTAATGTGTTATAATATATATGGTGTTTCTACCAAGCAATAAGTGGTTCAAGTATGCCAATAACATCTCAAGTGACCTGTGACACAAAAAAAAAGTATTTTTGCCCCATGATATATAGTTACCAAAATACAAAATATCAATAAAGTCAGTCACAAGTACATGAACTCAAAACAGCTATAAAAAAAAAAAATTGTCACAGTAAGAATGAAAACATACCCTTGTAATTTGAACATGGCTGACAGATACTTTATTCACACAGTTTTCTGCATGGACACAATTGAAGTATGCAGGCCTGGTGCAACACATTGTATAGATGGCCTAACAATTTAGTTACTGAGCCTATTTTTCTTACACAGAATAGAGTGTTAATGCTCTCCCATTTGGGGCTGTTAATAAAACACTTCCTCAAATTCCTCTGAAACAAAAACTAAGGGAAAAAAATCTCTTACAGGTCTGTGCTGTTGCTGTTCAGCTGTAAAATATCACCATGACTATATATTTTATACACTACATTTAAAATCCTTTAGAAACCAGCATGACTGGTTTGAATGCTCATAATGAAATTCTTAATGCAACAACAACCCAAGTAGAAACTGCCTGAAAAGCAAGCCAGATTTCAAATCACTTCAAAGATGAAATTTCCAAAAGGAATTATCTATGACTAATGTGCTCAAAGCTATGAAAAGGAATAAATTTCACATGCACACTTTCATTTTACAAGGTTCTACTAATCTTCTACTTTTCATTTCTAGAATTTCATTACAGAGTATTTATTTCTGTAAGTGCCAGAGTGAGACAGATTTCTGAGCTATATTATCCCCCTTAAATACATCTTGCTAAGTAGTTAAATGAGGTTTCAGGAACATTGCATCCTTGCATAATCATTTTAAACACCATGGAATGATAGATTCATGAATTGTGCCATATTCAGAGGAGGCCATATTTTTCCAGGTGAATAAAATAATTTTGTCAGTTTGACATAAAGCCTAGAATAAACATTACAAAATCGCTACCAGAATTCTATGAGGTTTCAGTCAGCTCAAACAACAAAATTTAAAAAAAAAACAGAAGTAAGCAGGAGGCTTTATGCTAACATAAGTATTTATGTTTATTTATTTACCTTTTATCAGCTGTTGGTGACGTTCCTCCAGTTTCTGCTGAGTCGATTTGAAGTGATCAAGAAAACCACTCAAGTTCTCCTGAATGAAATTTGGAGGCATGGGCTGAGAGGTGAGTGTCTTGCAGGTGGCTTTCAGATGTTCCAACTGTGGACTCAGGCTTACAAGATGAGTTAGCTCCTGCTGTAAAAGAAAAAAAAAAATCAAAATTCACACTTGCCCTATAAACACAATGATTTCAGTACACTACTGCAGCACAGCTCATCCACATGAGTAGGGTGACAGCACTAAAGTACTTCTGAGACAGAGATTCCAAAATCTCACAGTTAAATCTGGTGCCCTGCATGCCTTAGAAACAGAGTTATTTTACTCACTAGGCCAAGCTCTTCTGGGGCATCCTGTGCTTCTGACAGCTTCCAATCAAAATTAACAAGTTGGGCCAGACTTACCTGACATAAGTCTTTCAGGACTGCTGAGGACTGGGATGCTGAAGAAGCATTATTTTTAAGCCAGTCATCCTTCTCAATTACTATCTTCTCAAGCTCATTCATCTCCTTTAAATAAGCATTTATATCTTCCTGGTATTTTATCTTTCTGGACACTTCTTCTAGATTTTGAACCACATCTTTCCAGCCCGACAAAACTTTCTCCATGACAGATTTTATATCCACTGTAGGAAGACCTTCTACAAAGATTATACAAATTATTGTTATATTAACTGCAACACATTTTCACTAACAGGCATTTAACCTTTCTTCAAATACAATTGCACTTTTGCATTAATACAGAAAATGCTTTGATTCCAAGACAAATATTTATAAATCTATACTTATTACTAGCACCATTTCAGCTTTTTATTTCTAGTAAAATATGGAGTGAGATACCCTAATTTTGAGGAAAGACACAGGGAGGGGTTTTGTTTTTTGGCTGATCCACTCTTGCAAATTAGAGCCCAAAGTTTTGGTCAGGGCAGCCAGACAGCTTCTACAAGAGCACTTGATAACCCTGCTCCATTGATGGATGGCCACATACTGGCCACAGGCTTGGCACAGCACCACAGCCATAGAGGAGGAGCACACACACACAGAGATCAGGCACTGCCACTGTGGCACAAGCCTGTACCTGTCCCAGGACAGAAAATGGATGTGTTTGGCACAAATGTGCCAGTGCTGTGCAGTATTCCACACAGTGTAGCTGGGCCTAGGTCTGAAAAAAGGCTGAGCCAGAGCTGGGCAGAACATACTATCAGACACAAACAAATATATGGATTGTAGATTGGTTATTTTCTACAGATCCCTACCTTTAATATGAATCAATTAGAAAACAAATCCTTGACCTTACTCTTTGCTGATACAAAGCACCTTCTCAACTATGCATTTCTCCTTATGGCGAACCAATGCCAGTTTCATTCCACGACCTATCACAGTTAAAAGGGTTTGTGGAAGAAAGAGGAAGGGAGGATTGATTCCTGTTCAGGTTTGAAAACAAGGAACATCTAAGCATTTTTATAAGCCAGAGTCCAGGTCAAATCAGTGGATTTCAGCCATCAACTTCAGGGCAATGGCACCCACTGTAAAAGGCTTCAGCTGCAGTAGGCAGGGAGGGGAGGACTGGACATGCTCAGTAAATTGGGGTATCCGAGCAAAGCCTCAGACTGCAAAAAAACATGATTGCTGAGAAATTCAATGGAATTCAGCATTTTTCTAAAGGGGTGCTGGTCATTATGCAGGATGTTGATACCATCTTCTCTCCTGTCTCAATGCTACCAGTGACCCACCAGAAGTCAAGTGCACAGCAGATCTGAAAGACTGCCTCTAGATGATATGAACATTTCTTTTACAGAGATATCATTCCACTGATGGAGTTTTCTCAATATGAAATAAGATTTTGGCAAGGCTTAAAGATTCAACTTTTATGAATGTCAATAATAATATCCCATAGATAAGGGTTTTAAATGGCCATCAATCATTTTCTCAATCATAGAGATTTCTCTCTTGCCTTTGAACCATAGATTGTGACTGTATCATTACAAACACACTGACAGTTTTTATAAAAATAGATAAAATTATGAAAAAAAGAGATACATGTATCAAGTTGAAATTTGGATTCACCATTTTCACTTTTCTACAGCAGCTGTTTAAAAACTTTTACTTAAAAGCAAACCAATTCCTTGAAGGCATGTAACTAGCATTGTTACTGAAATAGAAATAATCTCTTAAAATACCCCTATAAAGACTAGAAATAAACACATGCCCATTAATGAATAATAGTATTGCTTTTCTAGAAGCTTTAATTAAAAAAACCCATAAAACTATCTCGTAACAGTAACAATGACCAACGAAGGAAAGAAAATGGAGGGAGAAAGGAGGAGATAATTCAATATTATTGAGTATTTCAATATTATTTCCCAGCAACTCAACTGATTAAATCACAAAAGTGAAAAAAACCTCCAAGTTGCTTACCCTTTCCCATTTGATCCAAAAGAATGTGTCCATTTCGTTTCAGCTCATCCAACTTCTGGCTTTTTTCAGCTCTTTCCTTTTCAATCACCTTCAAGTGATTAAATAAAAAAGAATACTGTGGCAGCAAGGGTTATTTTCCTTGACTTCCCTTTTTCACCCAATAATATCTATTTTCCCACTACTACCCAAACACATCATTGTCTGGTATACACCACCTTCTGAGGTGCATGTTAGCTCTGCTTGTGCAGGAAACAAATGCAAAAGGAGTCACTTCTCCCAGGTAACCAGGCATGGGAGAGATTAGTACTACAGCACCAGGAATAAAATATTGTTGAAAGGCTTGACAAGCCCTATGATGTGAAAGATATTGGGACACCAGCTAAAACAAGTCACTTGTGATCAAAAAATCAGCTGTAATTCTCTAATGTGAACCAGTGGAGAAAAGACATTCTTCTTAATATTCAACAGTAAGAACATTCAACTTGTTAAATTTCAACAGTTTCTACTGTGATCTCCAGCAGAAGGGAACAACAGACCTGTTTCCTAGAAGTCCAAACAGCAAGAACTATAGCACACCAGTAATCCAGTCTCAAGTTCTAGGGCTTTACTCTCCTTCACAAAGATTTGGAGATGGAAATTCTCTATGACTACCAAGATTTTTAAAGGAAAAAGCTCCTCCTACAAGTTATGCATATTGGTGAATATTCTTTTATGAGTCAATAGGTATAATACATCTACAGAGGAAAGATGAGTTCCTTGGCCACAAAACCACAACTCCAATATCCTCTGTGATTACAACTAAGAATTTGAACTAAAATCTTCTTGAACCTCATGTCAAAGGTCATTACTCTGCTTTAGGCTTGCTACAGTACATTCAGAAGCATGCACTTATTTACACAGCTGGGAAGAACAAACTCTGTCCTATCCACTTCAATCCAATCATTTAAAAACAGGACTGTTCATGGAAACCCGGTGTTTATCTCAGAGCCTCTTTTTTAAGGAGCTATAAGCATTCCGAAAGATGTACGAATAAAATATTGGAATAGTTGTTTTGGGTTTTCTTTCCAACAGTACTGTCATTCCAAACATTCCTACTGGCACCATTTTCCATGAGAGTAAAAAGAAGGAGGCTCTTTATAGAGATTTTTAAGTATTGTTTCTGATTTCAAAAGCAGATTAGAATAGAAAAGGAACAGAAGATAAAATGGCTATTTCATAGCTCCCACAAGGTTCTGTAAAATTATGTAGTGTGTCTTGCAGGTCAGCAATACTGTACACAAGCTGTAACAATCAGGTTTCCTCCAAAATTAATAGAGCAAACAACATGTCCAAGCATTATAACAACAAATCACTCTGGACCCTGAGTGCTACAGTGTTTAAGGAGTGCCACAGCATGATTCAAGGGGTCTCTGAGCACCCCACTGACCTATCTCTAATAAAAATTATATAAGTGGTGCCAATCAAGCCCATTTCCAACTGTGAAATATTAAACCAAAATATGCTACTTAGTGTAAAAGACAATAATCCTGAAGACAGACATTTTTCAGAACTCCAAGGGAGACATCAGTAATAGATGTTTTTTAAATTTTCCTGGGGATTATGCAACAACACCAGCAAAAAAGTGTGTCCAGCTGGTCAGAGATTTCCATGTATGCTCAATTCTGAAACTATTTAACTGAGGGACTTAATCCCCTCAAAGCATGGGGATCAGCTCACACCTCCAGCTGACAGCCAGCTTAGATACAAAGTAAGAGTATTCACTGAAACATGCACTATCTCCCCATTTTACCTTCAATTTTTCTTTCATGCCTGAAGTCTCTCTCATCTTCTTATATTCTTTGATGTCTGCGGCCTGAATGGCAGATTTTGATTTTGAAATCCAGTTCAAGAGCTCAGCACTCTCAGCATCAAACCTAGTTTAAAAGGTCAGACAGTCCAGACAGTGGTTTGCTTTTTGGTTTCACTCACTCTGTCTTAAAAATCAAGAGTCTTAAAGTTCAGCACGTTATTTGATCGCAAACCAGCAAGGCTGTACACAAAATTCATGCTCCTCATGTTACTACTCACAGGAAGAAGGGTAGAGACAGACTTTCAAGAGCTTACCATAACAAAAATTATACCCACATTATCAGCCACCAGGAACAAACTGGGAATACATGGTGCAATTTTTTCTCCTTTCTTTTTTTTTTTACACAAACTGTAACCATTTCTTTTAATATATTACAAAACAGATCTCTCAGTGCTGAGTATTTTGAAAGTAAATAAACCAAAGCTCAGGAACAAGACAAGTAAGAATCTCAGTTCTCAGTTTCAAGTCTGCAATGCTATTTTGTCTGAAGAAAAAGCTAACAGTAGCAGTAACAGCTGACAAACACCTTTGCACACATAGCTGATAACAGATTAACTTGCAGCTTACTGGTTTTCTCTACAGTGGACATGTCTATACTAACAACTTCCTTACCACTACGACCTCTAAGCTACAATCTAACACCACCAAAAACACCCCAATCAACTCTCAAATTACCTAGTACTGTACAGAGCTTGAGAGATGGGCAGATACACTGTACAGACCACAAGTCAGGTTGTATTAAAATTACATTACTTAACAGTGTGAGTCCTAACATGGAATAACAGCGCCCCAATAAATGCAATTGTCAATCACTCAAAGTTTCCATGGGAAAACTGGCAAAATTCCATTTACTGGTCACTTGTTGGTTTCAACATATGTAAATGGAAACACACAAAAGCATCAAAAAATTTATGAACTACTTTTAAAAGTTTTAATGGCATATCCAGATGGACACACCACCCCCACAAGAGCTCAAAGGATCTGACCAGAGACCTCAAGAGGGTTTGGGCAGGTTCCTCCCCCTTCAAACCTCCATTCCTCCTCCAGAAAAAATGAATGAAAAACTCTTCTTCATTGTGCAAAGACATATATCCTAGCACAGCGACTCCCTAATACTGATGCAGCCTCTATTGTATCTCTAAATGACCTGACAAAGATTTGAACCAGTGATACTTCAAGGAAATGTTCATTTCCTCAACCGAGAACAAAAAGCAAAATGTTGTGCATACAGCATTTAATTTCTTAACGTACATTGAAACAATTCCTTTAGTTTTAGGTATGCTGTTTAGTAAAGACAATTCAACACAAGTTATTAAACACTGTTTAGCCTAAGAGGAAAGAAGGTTCCAGGAAAACTTGATAGCAGCCTTCCAAGTACCTAAAGGGGGGCCACAAGAAAAATGGAGAGGGACTCTATGGGACAATTTATTGATAGACAAGGAATAACTTTTAAAGCGAAAAAGAAAACGTTTAGATCACATAAAAGGAAGGAATTCTTCAGTGTGAAGGTGGTGGGATACTGGAACAGGCTGCCCAGAGAAGCTGTGGATGTACCATCCCTGGAAGTCTACCAGACCAGGTTGGACAAGGCTTCAAACAACCTGGATTAGTGGAAGGTGTCCCTGTCCATAGCAGGGAGGTTGGAATGAGATCATCTTTAAAGTCCCTTCCAGCCCAAATGATGCTATGAGTCTATATATGCAAATGAGCCAGCCACTCCAGAAATACTTGTCAAAGGAGACAGCAGTGTAATATCATTCTTATAATTAGATACAAGAGAGGTGGAAAATGTTTGAGCCTCTTTTCTTGTGCAGCTTCTCCCATTTTTCTCATATATTTTCTGAAGATAACAAATAATAAATCAATCAAAATGCTTGACACTTTCACACCACCTATTGAGCAAAGATGAGAAGATTATTTTCCCCAAAGAAAGTAAATATAATTCTGTCTTTTCAGCAAAGGAGCTGAGATAAAAAGGACTGAAGACCTGCTTCTATGAAAAAAAAAACATCCCTGTTTTCCTTTGAAATTAATGGAAGCAAAGGGTTTCTGCTGTGAAAACAAAGCTGTATACAACATCCCATTCCCATTCAAAGAATCACAGAATTGTTCAGGTTGGAAGGGACAACTGGAGATAATCTAATCAAGCCCCCAAGCCCAACCTCACAACTCCAACTTAAGTATTGCTCCCTTGCATAAAAGAAGGATCAAAAGTCAAGACAGTCTCTGTAGCATCCAATGAGCAAGAGAAAATTGCAGTGACATATACTTACTTTTTCTTTGCTTCACTGTCCCCTGGAATTTGCCTTTTCTTTGGGAGTGGTGGGGGGGCAACTCCTGTCTGGACTGTTTAACCACTACCTGTTCCTTTAATGGTGTTTCTGCAGCAGTCTTCTGTGAAACCTGTGCCATTCCTACACTTCCTACAGCTTGAGTTACCTATAAAAAATAATTTAGAGCAAGGATTATGTGCCATTTTTACACAAGCTGAGTTGCTTTTTCTTATTTTCTTTTATTCAGTCATAAAAGCCTGTTCCTTTGCTCCCACAAATGACCACACTGAGCTGTCATGGAGCACCTTTATCACAGATACACTCCAGAGAAAAAGATCATTATTCTCATTTTACAGATGGGAACCAAGCATCAAAATTCTTAGTTCAACTAGAATCATGCCAGTCTAAGTGAACTAAAATCAACAAAAGGAGAATTATGTGTATTTTCTTTCATAATTTCTTCACAAAAAGAACAAAGGTACTTGGAGTCTATTAATAGCAATGCTACATTTTGTACTCTTACTCCATAAAACAAAGCGTAGATCTCATAAAGTGCTGATACACAGTAAATATGACCTAAAAACTCACTCAAATCAACAGAAATCTTCCATGCTCTTTATTAAGTTATAAGGTAAGTCCCAAGAGACTCAATCTGTAAGTTCTAAGTATATACTTAATATTTAAGGGGAGTGAAAGGATAGAGACGGGAACTGGCACTCTCTAGTGCTCTGACTCAAACACAAGAAGAAATTAAAGCCACATGGCTGAAATGAACTCCTACTGCACAACTCATTCACTATACACTAAATGGATCATGAATTAGTGCCATGGTTTACACCATAACATCATATTAATATCACCAAAAAAAGCACATATGTGTTATAAAGCTGTCAAATAAAACCCTCACAGAATCCAGAAGGAGTTCTGTTTAAAAAAAAAAAAAAAAAGCAAGCACTCAAAATACCAAAATAAACACTGAACAATCCAGCTTGGTTATCATCATTACATGTCAAACAAACATCTACTCTATTTTCAACAGATGACAGCTCATACTCACAAAGCATAAATACTTGTATGACTCCCATTTATTTATCTATTCTGGGGTTTGGGTTCTGCCTTTGCTTTCCTTTAGTATCAGATTTACTCCAGTTTCAGCACTCTTATGTTTAAAGGCATCTGCGTTGACTGATAATACACAGCAAGCCTGCTTTGCTCATCAGAAAAATGAGGCTTAATCTTTGTGAGAAAGGAGTAATAGCACTAGTCAGGTTATCAACTTGGACTTTTGGAGACCAAAAACACAGGGAGCCTTGTGAGCCCCACGTGAAAAAGCACTCATCTTCCTCTCTAGCCTGATGCCTGGGCAATTTTGCTGACACAGGGACGTTTGCATTCATAGTCATATCAACAGCTAGTAAGTAATAAAGCCTTGTAAATACCTGGTTAGAGCAATCCTCTAGCTTCTGAACCAAACTGTCCCACCTCTGAGTTAGTTCTTCTTGATCCTGATCAATTTTACTGGATGCTTTGCCGTTCCCAAGGATTTGAGCCACATCCTGACCTAGTTCATTCAGCTGATCTAGGGTTTGTCGTTTCATACCCATGTCCTCTTTTAAAATCTGTAATTAAAAGCAAAGATTAAAATATGACACCAAGTATCCTACTTGCCCTAAGCTTTAATTTCATGACTAAGAGGCAAAGGAGGTTGAAAGGGTGGTGACAGGGTGAAAGATGCACTACTTGAGCCAGATGAACAGTTCTTTTGTGTAAAAAAGCACTAACAGACACTATTTTTAAAGAGTACATCCTGAAACATCTCCTAGAGGAACCAGCAGTATCTCTTCAGCAACAGTTAACAAATTATTAGTTCAGGCACAAGCTGCTCCAATGAAGTAAAGAAAAACCCACACCACAAACCTATACTTTGGAAAGCACAGCTGCCTGGTAGCCTGCAATAACATCCAAACCCTCCCAGAAATCTGGGATAGCTGTTTGAGAGCTGTTGGCAACACCAACATGGAATGGCCACGGAGTAAGCAGCACATATTTTTTTAATTCAAGTGCAAGAATCTGGCAAGGAGAGAAGGTTGGCCTGGCTTCTAAAGTATCATTCATTCACAGCTCCTACTAGGGTCAAATTAGTAATCTGCCTCTCATCTCGTCTATGAGATTTGATGTGATATCAAATGTATCAATATCAATCAAGAATATCAATACTTACTGCTAGCTTTCGAACATTCACACTCAGGTCTGTTTGATCTTTAAAGTTGCTTGTCTGGACCTTACTTAAAGCCTCTTCTTTCTCAGTTAACCAAGCTTTCAATAAGCACTGCAGATTGTAAGAAAAATAGCACAAGAAAATATCAAGATTGTCAAACAGCTATTGACAATAGCTTCTTTACGATCTTTGCATTTAAAGCACATTTCTGCAGTTCTTTATATGCTGGAATTTCAGTTGACTTTAACAACAGTAGTACACAAAAGAAGACAAAAATATCAGATTATGGAAAGCAAGTAATACTTCTGGGGAAACAATTTCGACAAAACCATTTCTCAATATTCAGAGCACACCTCCCCTGCAGTTATTTATATGGCAAAAAAATACCCACCATAAACCTAACAAAGAATATATAAACCACATTAGAATATATCAAAACAGCATGTATGTGTTCTTGTTTTCCACCCTTCTTCCTCTGTGACTCAAACACAGCTGTTACAAACATTTTCTCACAGAAGTAACACCACTGATAATTCATATTTCTTTTAGTCCAGGCAGTTAATCAAAGACTCAGATACTAATTAGTCACCTCCCTGTTTATAGTACCTACTTTCAATTGCAAAATAACTGCAGCAAATCTTACTTCATTAACTACTGGAAGCTGGAGTGGTTCTAACTTGGGGACCTTTAATTTTTTCCATTTTTTTTTCTAGGAAACCTGTGCTGGGTCACACTTCTCTTCAGTCACAGAGCACTCCTGTAGTAACACCAGCAATAACTGGCATCAAGTACCAGGAAGGGTTTTATGTATTCTATATTATGTTCCCACTTAATGCTGGTGCTGGACAGCAATCTCCATGGACTAGAATGCCCATCTCTCTATCAATCTGTTGCCCAGCCCTTGGTGCATTGCTGTCCCTCTCTCTTTAAAAATAAATCACACAGCAAGACAAGCCTTTTTGTTCTTTGAATAACACACTTGACAACAGCCACTAGTTTCCCCATCCTAGCTGTATATTTTTGGCATTGTCCCAGAACTTACTACAGCAACTTTGGGCTAACGCAGTTTACATTTCCAACGTAAACCAATATGCAAAATCTACAGACAGAAAATATGATGGTGGTTAAAATGCCATAAGGCTGTGAGAAAAAAAAATTATAACACCACACACTCTCTGGAAAAATCATGTTGGCATCCCAGCCAACATATTTTATGCATAAGAGGAGCTCAAAAACCCTTCATGCGTTCAGTTAATTTCTGCTAAATCAGCAGTCAAAGATAACTCTCCCTAGAAAACTGAAACATAATTACCACAGTGCTAAGAAGTCTCTGGCACTGATTGAGGAATTTGTTTCCTGAGTAGTAAGGATTGTGTTGGCCTGAAAATGTGTGTACAAAAGCTTTCTAGGCAGCCACAAAAAGGCTGATGAATCACTGTTCCTCATCTCTCCATGTTGTTGGGAAAAATAGAAAATGCTTGCAACAAAGTGTTTTAGTAACTCTTGTGTTGTCAAAGTATATGTATTCAATTTTTAAGTAGTTTCAGACTCTAAATTTTTTTAAGTCACTTGATCATTGAGGATTTGTAATTCAAACCTTTTAGTAATAAATGCATTGTTCAGATGAACATGAGTACAAAAAGATTCATCTAAACCACCTAAACCAAACCTCTATTTCCTCCTTATTTGCTATCTAACATTCTACATTAAGCACACTCATTGCTTCACTTTTACAGAGCAACATAGCAACACAAAAATTAAAAAAAGCTGAGTTTAAATGTTCAATTCTAACAGAATATGGCACTTTTAACAGTATTGTAATAGTCAATGAGTGGTCCCCAAACAAATGTAAGGGCAGAAAAGGACAGAAACATGTTGACATGAGGACAGTCATCAAAACTAAGGGCACTCAAAGTCCACACCTCAAACATATACAGAAAAGATTTTTGGGGAATCCTTATTTCTCAAATCCAATTGCCATTCCCAAGAGTTGCCAGAAAACATTAGCACACAATTTGTTGGACACATACACAGGTGACAAAGCATTATTTTCAAGAAACATATGCAAACAGATACTTGGCATGGGATA
Source organism: Sitta carolinensis (assembly GCA_032173965.1). NCBI lineage: Eukaryota > Metazoa > Chordata > Aves > Passeriformes > Sittidae > Sitta > Sitta carolinensis. Next base: position 64,640,342 of record JAVUNC010000004.1, on the reverse strand, counting down.
AACCAGAATCTTAACCTTGGGTCCATATTAACAAGGTCACACAAGCTACAAATTCAGTGTATCAATATAGTATAAATGGATATGGGACAGGAAAGGGAGAAACAACCTGTGCAGCCCAAAAAATGCAGACCAAACATCCCTGTCAAAGAAACCAGGCTGCAGCTGATATCAGTAGCTATACCAGCACTGTTCTACTTCTCTCAAATGTCTAAACCATCTGAGTACTGCCTTGTTTAAACAATAGCTTACAGTGATAAATATCATTAAGAAAAAAAACAACTTCATTAAAATCTTCAAAGAAAAAACAAAGTATTTTAAGCTGAGAAATGAAACCATCTCTAGTTCTAGGCATACCAACAGCACATGTAGTTGTGCTATCATATTTTTAATGGCATCAGTTCCTTGTGTTTGAGCAGTATTTTATATGTAAAATACATTATATCAAAGCAAGAAAACACTTTAGTATTGCACAATTATATGTGAACATAATATGTGTTCATGCTGGAAGCACATATACATTACTTAGGAGGATTTCTGTAACTGTAAAAATACCAGATAGAAAAATGAAAATGAATTTTCTAAGTATCAAAGATATTTCCACTTATCCATTTTACATGATACCTTGGAAATTATTTTATAAGGAGCTATAAACTTCTATTCTTAAACACTGGAAAACTACTTCTTTTGCATTTCAGAGCTACTCCCATCCTCAAAAAACACTGGGAAGCCAAACAATAAATTCTAGTCTTTCAAGGTTTCTTTTGCATGAGTTGCTCAGTCCTAGTCAGAGCTTTCACTGCTTTGGCTTTTTTGGTTTGTTTTTCTCCCCTCCACAAATCAATCACGTTGAGAAACTGAAAACAGCCACTCACCTGCTCCTCCAGCAGCTCCTGCCATAAAAGCTGAATTTCCTGCAGCTTGAGCCGCCGATCCTCGGTCCAACGACAAACTGCTGTCCACCGCTCCCCAAGCCTCTACAAGAGCACAAACCACTCAGGAACAACCACAAACCTACCAAAGAGGCTCCAAAACCAGACAGCCAGAAGTGTGATTTCTACTTCACATTAACTTCTTTCTACGTTATATCTACTGCCCTGTCCATTATTCCATGTATTCCACAGAGCTGGAGATAACGCTTTCAAAAACACTCACATATGGCCTTCGCTCTGGTTTTGCTCAAGTCTTTGAGCTATCTGATTGACTTAAAGAGGAATGAACAAAGTAGCATGAATTCTGTTTGAAAAATTTCTGTCTGATGTACTCAACTGTACTTCAGGTTACAGTCCTAAGTGACAGGAAAATACTTCATATGATATTCCCTAGATAAATTGCACTTATGTCTTCAAGTATTTCTCCTATCAGATTTTAACTTTTTAAGGAAAATAACTTAAATGAAGTAAGACTTGTACTATGCATCTTCCCATTTAATGAAACTGCTGAAAGGACACACTACTAAATTACCTAAGTCATTGGGAATGTAAACAGCTTGACTAATCAGGAATTGAGCTTCAAAGTCACCAAAGCACATTTGCAGGTTTTAGCTTGAGCTGATTTAATAATGCTTAAAATTATTATTGCTCCTAAAGAAAATGTTATTTTAAATTTCTTTTCTAAGATAAATTGTCTTTAAACACAAAACTATTGATTGACAATTACATGCAAATGTTTCAAGTGCCTAATACTACAGTTAAAAAAAGAGGGCTCTGAGATGTTACCTGCAATCGTTCCTCCAGAAGAGCTGTTGCACTTTCCCCACTGCTTTCATCAACAATGACCACCATGTGTGTTAGGGAGTTGACTTTCACCTGTTCTGCCTCTAGGTCACTCTGCAGGTTCTGCAAGAACAAATCAGAGGTTACTGACTTGGAATGCATTTGCTGACCTGCTATTTTGGCCACAGTGACTATCACAGCTGCTGTGGCAAAGAAACTTTGGTATTTCAGATTTCAACAGCTAAGCACAGATTTTACCACTAGGAATCACCACACAGTTTAAAAATTGTAGGCAAAAGGCTGCTAGAGATGAACCCAAAAACCATTGTTCAAATGCTGTAAAAGATAGAGTACTTGAAGTTGGATGCCCCATATTTGACTAGGAGAATCACATGACAACTGCACTAACTTCCCATATGCCTGATGTTATACATAGAAGAGATTAAGTGTTTCTATACAGGCTGCTATTGTTAATAAGCAAGCAACACAGGACATGACAAAGAGAAATCATTAAGAACTCATCTTTCAAGAGCTGACAATATAATTTCAAAAGTATCAACTGACCATGATGCTCCTAAGATAATGGTTGAAAACTGCAGAAAATGCACAGTTCTGAGTAGTTTAAAACAATCTGTAGATTTAAATATTCATACAACTTCTAAAAGAGTAGATTAAATGGTTAAAGCCTACTACAAAATATCTCTGCAAGATCAACACACCTTTACAGTACTGTAAATGTCACTTTTTATCCCAGCATATCCTAAGCTACTCTATGACACATATGCCTCAAACTCAACAGACTTTGAAAACAAAGGAAAGAATGCAAATGTGGGACAGGAAACTACGCAGACTAAAAATACTCCAGTGTTCTTGTTCTGTGAGGTATGTCCCATGCTGGGGAGAAGGTCAAACGTCAGCACAGAGCATGAAAACTAAAGCTGCACCAGGACAAACATCAAAAGGACATCCTCTCCTTGACAAAAATATTGTAGGATAGAAAGGCTGGATTTGCACCCAAAAACTCAATTGACAGAAAAACCACTTCCAATATATTGCACACGTGAGAAAGCAGAGTCTAAGCAATGCCTTAGGATGCAAACCCTGTAAAAGCAGAGACTGGAGTTTGTGACTTGGAAGGCCCTGAATGTTTTAACTCACACATTATTTTAATGTGCAAGTCTCAAGCAGGTTTTAGCAATGCCTGGCAGTCATTAAGGGCAAGTCTGTCCACAGTACCTTTCATACTGCTCCTCACACCAACACTTTAGCAGAAGAGGCCTTATTCTCTGCACAAGGTAAGGGTAACAATTTTCTCTAAAGGCTTCATTTCCTGCATGAAGCAAATCTAACAGTTCCTGCTACTCAGCAGTGCTCGAGTGACAAGTTAAGGCTTCTAATTCCTTTCTACATCATCATCATCCTTTTCCAAACACCAAATGCAGCCATATATGACTTCTGACACAATCAAGTTTCTCAGTCACGGAATCAACCAAGGTACACATCTTCCAAATACTTCTCCTATACATATTACATAACAGGCAAAAGTTTACCTTATGTTCTTCTAGCTGGTTTTGAAGTGACTCCAAATCTTCTGCTAGGAGCTGAGATTCCATCTTCTGGATGCGCTCCTCCGTGACTGTCAGCCAGTCAGACAGCTGCTGCAGCTGCTGCTTCTGGAGCTCCATCAGCATGTCATGCAGGCTGCACGGGGAAGCACAGAGTTACTTCAGACACAGCTTTCCCAAGGAAAGAAACTAAATTCTAGTTCATATAGGAAAGGCCATATGTAAAACTGTCACCTATCACCAAATAAAATGTTCACCATTAAGCTATGGAACACAGATAAGTATGCTTGTTTCTTTCTCAATAAAAAATGCTCATGAATTATGCAGTTTATATCCAAGGAGGGTTTGCAGCTAATAAAGCCACTGCTGAAAGGCACAACAAAATGCAGTTTCTCCCTTGATGTGCAGCTCTTACCTTGGTAACCCATATGTAGGAAAGAATTCTTCTAAAAGCTTTTTAATTATGTAAATACCCATAGATATCCACATCCACTGTAAGCTTTATAGAGAAACTTAAATGTATTTCTAACATTGTTTCAGTAGTTTTTACAACCACTGCATTTAAATACCATATATTTAGTCTAGCACATCTACGTAACAATTCACAAAATACTTTGCATAATGACAAAGAAAACCCCAATTGGTTATACTCATTCCTTTTGTTTCACCTTAGAAAGTATGAAGGTGGATTTGCATCACAAACTGAAATGCTAATTCTACAAAAAAGTCTTACAAACAGATGTAAACCAAAGTCTCCAAAACACAGCAAGCACCAGAGGTCAGTCCTGAACCTCTAGAAGAGGTTATGTGCCATGAACTCACCGGGACTGCCTGTCCATGCTCTCCACCCTGAGTTCCTCCCAGCGAGAGTTCAGCAGCAGCATTTGCTCCTGGATCTCAAACTCTTCTTCAGGTGACAGATTTCCCTGGGCCACCAGTTGGTTTCCAGCCTGCAGAACATTGCCCACACTGCTCTGGTGAGCAGTCAGTTCCATCATAAAACCCTAGAAATGGTGCAAGCAGACACATTCACTGTGAGGTCCTATCAGAGTTTATGACTTGGCAAATATCCTAAAAAGTTATGTTTGAAATAGTGCTGTAAAAGGAGATGGCACCAACAAATGATGAGGATAGCAGACCTGTTCCTTTCCTTGACTCGAGATTATCCATGCACTACAAAACTCTGGATCCAGTAAAAAAGGCAAAAAAAGCTGACCACCTCAATGAAAGATTTGTTTGGGAGAAGAGAGCTTTCAAACAAACAAACCAAGAATATGAAATAGCAATTTACCTATGGCAAATAGGAAAAAATATTTGAAGTGTATCGTAGTGAGGCAATTAAACCCTATGAGTTCATAACATATCTGGATCTGCAAATCCAGAACACATCTTCCTTTGCTTCATGGCTTTAAAACTGTAGCACAAGGCAAAAATTCCTCCTTCTGATCAGCATTCAAACTCTATATTCTATTTTATACAGTAAGCTGACACAGGAGAACACTAAAACAATCTAATATGACAAAGTTCTAGCAATATTAGGACATTTGTTCAGATTTAGAACAAAGTCAAACCAAAATTTGGAAAAAAAGAATAATTTCGAAGCATTGACATATGTTTCTGAAAGAAACTATCCAAATCATCACAGGAAGACCACTAAATAAATTGACATGATTATCAATTTCAGCATTACCCTTATGTAACAGCAAGTGGCATAAGGCTGACCAGGCTTTTTAGTAATTGGCAGCAGGGAAGCACAACTCAGTCTGGATCAGACTGGCTTTGTATTATGCACATCAGTAAACCAGCCACCAAAGACTGATTTAAAAAATTACACTAAGTTTTCAAAGCAAGTTTCACTCTAAGTTCTTCTAGAATAAATAATTTCACCTTGAATAAAGACTAGGAAATGGAAGCACTGCAGCTTGTTTACACACACACACACAAAAAGAAGCCAAACCACAACAAAAGAATTTATAAGAGAAGCTTACTTCATGGGTGGAAAATTGTTCTTTGACTTCCTCGACATCACCAGATATTTCCTCCTGTTCCCGAAATGCATCCTCAGCTGACAGCAACCATGTAAGAACTTCTTCCAGAGCAACTTGGTAGCTATCCAAGTCCATATCCACCTCTGTCACTGTGCTGGGAGTCTCTGCTCTAGAACTGTCCTGGTCTTCTTCAAGTGCTACAGTCTAGGCAGCCAAGAGGAAAGGGGTATCTTAGAAGTGCACAGAAGATGCCCTCCCAAATAGTATTAAAAATAGTACAAATAACATCTCTGCCAATCTATCATAAAACATTAAAAATAATTGTTGGAAACATTTTAATGAGAAAGGCCAAAGTAACTATATTAAAATGAAAGTTCATTAATAAAGAACCTGGATAGAAAAGTCTCAGAATCAACCAAAAGCTCATCACTACCACTAACCACCACAAGTTGCATGGCAAATTCATGCAAAATAAAAATTCTGGACCACACACTTCAGCTGATCAAGATGTAGGAAACAGGGAAGAAAAAAAAAAAAAAGCAGCATAATAATAATGGAAATTTATAATATATAATATAATGGAACTTTACACCTCAATACACAAGATTTTGTATACGTTCCAGAAAAGAAATAGGAAGACAGAAAGACTGAAGTTAATGACAAAGAAGTTGCTGTCATTTTTCTTATTTTCCAGTTGTGCTGCCCAGGACAGAAGGCACGTTCCAGAGATAACTGACAAACATGAAGATCAGCTAAAGCTACAACTCAAGAAAAGGCTAGCTTTGATGACAAACACACCTGCTGCACACTGAATTCTCCATCCTCACAATCCTGCTTATATCTCCTTGGAAGGGTTTCCACCTCCCGAATGTCTTCCATTGTAACTTGCTTAGGAAGGACCTCAAACAAAGAAGTTAAATACATAATAATGGACTTTTTGTCTGGAAGCTGTACAGCAACATCTGCATCAAAAAGATAAAACATGGGGGAAAATAAATGAAGATAATTTTTTTAAATCATTACATGGAACATAGGTAACAATTCACATATTCTCCTATTTAACAGTCTTTCATAAGCTTTTAACTTAGAGACCAGGTTTGACACACATTAAAAGTAGCATGAGGGAGGAAAAAAAATTGAAAAAAATATATTTCTACACTTGGAAGTGAATTCACATTAAAAGTCTTGATCTTTTTGAAGTAAGAACCCAGACATGAAGCTGCTAAGGAATAAAACCTGTTTGGGGAAAATTGTTCTGAAGCATCTCCCAAGCAGAATGCAGTTCAAGGACAGTTCCCTACATAAACAGACATTTCCACTTAGGTTCTATCTCCCCTCCCATTGTTAGCCAGGTAATTTTCTCATTTTTTCACATTGGAAAGAGTTTCACTGAGCCAGGTTCACTCCTCTTGGATTATGAACAGTACCCATTCAGTTTTTGGGTTTTTTTTTCTTTTCATAAGAAGGTGGTGCTTGAAGTTTGAAGGCTTATCTTACAGAACAAATCTTTGGAGGGTCACTTCAAAACAGAGCAATAGGTCAGTATTTTAAAAAGGAGCCATAAAGGTTTCCTGGTAAGCATTCCTAGGCAGCTACTGCTACTCAGTGTGTCTGTAAAGAACAATAAATTATGAGCTCTTAAACTGACCTATTCTACAGAATGCACTACTGCACCTGAAAAGCACACACCCTTGCAGCACAACTCCCATCTAAAAAGAAGCAAAGTCAGAATATCAACTTCACCTTCCATATGGTCTCTGGATGGGAAGTCAACCCAAACCTTCATAGTCAAAATGCCAAAGCCTATGCATGTACATCCACACCCTTACCCTAACAAATGGCATTTGTTTAAATCCAAAATTAAAGCTTGAAACCAAATAGCACTGCACAAAGTCGATAGAATTGTTATCCATTCTTAGTATTAATATAAGAAATGTCTTTTAAGAGAGCTCAAAAAAAGCTTCTTGTTGAGTAAAATAACTGTATCCCACCTTCAGGATCCAATAGTTTCTCTATTCCTAAGTGGTTCTTGGCTACATTGAAAGCATTTTCCAGTCTCTCAACCGGGGACATCTTTGTAACCTTATCCCAGCTGAACAGCTCAGGTCTAAAAGTGAAAGCAAAACAAGGAAGAAAGCAAACTTTATCCATAAGAAAATTACATACCATGCAGAATATCAAGTTATATATAGTAGCTGCCCAAATAATATATTCATACACATATATACCAAACACCAACATAAATGTATATACACAAATGCAAAAAAAATCCACAATTCTCACTTATTAGTGAGAATCTGACAATCACAAAATAATTGACTGACTGCATGCCCACAGCAACATCCACCTTCCATTCTGTGTCCTAAAGGTAAAGTCATTGACTGCAACAGGAGATCAAAAACCACTATAGCAAGAACACATAAGCTTTGTTTAAAATTTGTCCCAGAACCAGTTTTCCTCATCTGTTTCTTTTACAGCATTACTGTTAACTACACATTTTCTGCATCAGGGCTGCTAGGTAATCAAGAGCCACTCTGTTCCTGGAAAACCTCATTCCAAACTTGTGATGTGGCTCAGTGACCGCCCCAGGCCATCACAGCCAGGAGAAACATCTCCACCCCACTCTCTCACTCCTCCCCATGGTCTTTTCCCTCAATAACAAACAAACAGCCTACAAGAAAACACCCCATCACAAGTGTTCATGAGTCCCAGTGCAAATCGAGCCAAGGAGCTGATTAATCTGCAGTGTCAGCAGCCTTCACCTAAGATCAGGGTTAACCCAAGGGCATCTCCAGTCCAGCTGTGCACCCAAAACATGTGAGTGGGTCTCAAGGGGAAAGAGCAGAGCACACACAGCAGGAAGCAGAGGGAGCAAACAGGGGCCATTCCCAGCAGTACCTACACCTGATCAGCCAAGTGCTGCAGAGCCATTAAAGCACCTCCCATTCTCCTGCAACAGTGGCTTTTCATCAAAACACTGCTATTGATTCTGTACTTTATAGAACTTGGGGAGGAAGAGATGGGCTTGCCTTTAATTCTTTTAATATTTGATTCAGTTGTAAATTGACTTAAGAGTACCCTTTATCATCTGTCAAGTCATTATGTTTGTGAAACAAAAAGTCCCTAAGCCAACAGAGCCCAAGAAGCAAAAAGCCAGAAGAAAGCAGGGTGAGCAGGAACAAAGATATACATAGAAGCTCACAGAATACTCTACATTCATGCAAAGCAACAAGGATAACCACAGATTTATGTAAATCCTTAGTAGACACTGACTTTGATAACAAAGCTTTTAATTAATCACAACCAGGTACTTACCTAGGAGTGAGAAAACTGAACCAAAAAGCAGAATTCAATTCAAAGAGGAACTAAGCTAATATTAGTAAATGAAAGAGACCAGTACAGTAAAATGCTAATAACATTATACGAGGCAATAGGCTGCTGACATGCTGCAGGTATTATAAAGTTATTAGATATTGTAGCCAAGAGGTAGTACAAGTAATAATTGTTGATAGATATATAAAGGGAAAAGAAAGATATTAAATCTCTTAATGGAATCCATGAAGACTCTTTTAAGTGTCATATTAAAATAAAATAGAAAAGCAGTACTGAAAAATTCCCCTTAGGTAGAGAAACACTACTGTCTGGGTAAGTTAAATAGCTTTGTTGTCCTTTCACTTCTGCACCCCACCTTGTTTCTTGCAAGTGCTTTCAAAGTCCCTCCTTCAGAGCTGAAAAGAGAAACCCAGCTCAAGATTCCTTAAAAGTATGGTGAAAATGGTGCTTCTCTGACTAAAGGACTTGTCCCAGGGACAACAAAGCTGAATTCTGACATGCCAGCAGCTGCCAAGCTCCAAGGAATAGGGAATAAAAGGCTCAGACCCAGATTTTAGGAAGTCACAGGAAAGCAGTTATCTAGTCAAAGCTTTCAGCTGGGGCTTTTGCTACTTAACAGTGTTCTGAAAAGGACAGAGCTCACAGACTTCAGATCCTGCAAAGCCTAAGCACACAGTCATAACAAAAAGGACAACAACAGCCTAAAAGTAATTTTTGTGCTTCTCTCAGGTCACCTAGGTTTCATTTGTGTCTAAAGCTGGGACACTCTCCATCACAAAGCTGCACACATTCAGCAGCAGAGCAAGGCCACTACAGGCAGTTGCACTGGGAGGAAAATCAATACAACTGCTCACATCAGCCAAGGGAGGGACTCAGCAATACTTGTGATAAATTCCAGGGAGATGTTTGGTAGTATTGCTCTGTCCTTGCAGAGCAGTCCTTCCAAGCTTGCAGAAGCCCTCAGCATGGTGCTGGCCCTCCTTACACACCTGTGCAGGATGAACACAAGCCAGCTCTGGTCCACAAGCCCCAGAGGTATGTCAGGGCACACCTGTCCTGAAGCCAGAGCCTATTGCAGTTACCACAGGCTGAACAGGCACTTTAGAGCAGACTCCAACTCAAGGTATGTTCTGCAAACACTTGGCATCTGCTGGGTGTAAACATGAGTGTTTGTAAAGCATTTGGTGTGTCAAATACCTGGTGACCAGGAGGTCTGGTTAAGTTTTAGAGATTATTATACCATTTCCACATTAAAATGGTTATTTATGGGTAAGAACAGCCAGACCTTGCAAAGCAATAAGCTGACTTCATTTAAGAGACACCAGATAAGAATGGATTTCCCAGTAGATATCAAAGAAAAGATTTTAAAAAGGAAGTATGAAAGTATGCAACTATAATAGAAACTGCAATAATGGTTTATTTAAACTTCTGAAGAATTTTGCAAAAATCAGAAAGAACACAAAAGATCTATGCAAAGAAACTTGAACACTATTCCTTATAAAGTATAATGAACAAACTAAAGATACTATCTACAGATACCTGAAGTGTTCTATTACTCTTTGATATTCTGCCCCACAGTTTTCCTGAGCATTCTTTGTCTTTCAAGCAAGATATATTAAAAGACACTAAAAAAGCTACAGAGTCCCTCATTCCTTCATTTTGAAGATTCTGTACATTCTTATTGAAATTATATGGCAATCACCAATGGAAGAAGTGTTTCTATTTGCAGAGGAGGGCAGGTGGAAGAAAGGAAGTTCAGGTGAAGGAGACAGTCAACTCCTCCTTCCCCCCCAGAGACCCTTTCAATATATTCACTGTAAAACACAGACCAAATGGGATGTAAACCCACTCCAACCAGCAAGTGTTTGTGCATGTGCAGGAACTCAGTGTTACACTCCTGCCTTGGCTCCAGCCTTTGCAAGGCCCTGGCAGTGTCCCACCACTGCTATTGTTACCACAAAAAAGACAAAGAGACAAAAAGCCTGGACAATGAATCACTGAAGAAACAGGCTAGAAGCTGTCAAATTCTCAAATGAGCATGAACACACAGAAAAAAAGCTGTCGACTTCACTAGGTCAAAGATAAGCTGTTTGCCACTTACTTGTGTCTGTGAATCACTGCATTAAAGGCAAGTCCATCAGCCCAGCTCGTGGTGAAGTTCAAAACGTTGACCTGACTGTAAGGTCTGGTGGACTGCCGAACCCAGCTCAGCAGTATCTTCTCACTGTTGGTCTGCTGCAAATCTGACATGATGTTCTTCATGACATCCTTCACCTGCAAGACAGCAACAACACCTTACAAACACATGCCCTACTTTTCCCCCTTACAAAACCAAATTATTTCACAAATCATGGAAGGGGCTTCCCCACGAAAAGTTCTAAATCAAACTCCCAATTCCTCACATGAAATTTGGGAATAGCAGTCTTCAGGCCATCTTTGCCCACTACTGATTACAAGAACCAGTGATGCTATGTGTAAGAATAACACATTCTCACATTATGATCCCCCCACTCTCCCTGGTGCTGTCTGCTCTAAGCATAGAGAATAATACTCCTCACTGCCTTGTGCTGTGATTCCACCAGTAAACAAACTCCAAAAATACAGCTTGTATAGGTTTTCTGCAAGAGGATATCTGCTCATCCAACAAAAGTAGTTTGTTGTTAAAGTACTAGCTATATACGTCTACAAAAGTCTCTCCAAGTTAATTCAATGATCTTCCCAGGCTAAACCAGAAGCAATTCAATCTATGAGACTAACAAAGAAAGCAGCTGTAAGATGTAAGACAAACACAGCCACCTAAACAGTAAAACACTACCTGCCTCGAGCCCTTGAGGAACAGAAATACAATGCTTCAGCTCGAAAAAGCCTCTCTGCAATTCACACCAGCAGGAACTAAACTGAGCAGCTGAGCACAACTGGGCACGTACAAGAACACAGATCATGGGAGGCAGCCAATAGACTTTGAGCAGAAACCAAATACTGGCCTGCCTTTATTTACCAGCCCAAAATAGAAGCGGTATTTTCTGCCACCAAAAGCCTGGGAAGGTTTGTGAAAATCACAGCAGAACAATGTCCATGATTCCTGGAAAGGAAGAGCTCTCACAGCAGCCTCTCACCTGCCAGTGCAAGATAATGCTCCACAGCAGCCCCAGCGTCAGCTTGTGATTTCCATCAACGATGTCAGTTCCTCCAATGTTCACCAGCTCCACCTGGAGAGGTTGAATCAACACTCTGTTAAACACTTATCACAGCTCCAAGTCACAACCCCACCCCACAACCCTGGCTGGCCAGCCAAGTATTACCAAGGGCTCCGAAATAAAAAGGAGTTGAAGAGAAAAGCAGAGTTGACAGAGAACTGCTCATCTGAATTTGTCATGACAACTGCTTAAATAAACTTAATCTTAACTGCTTGAACTGCGTGATAAACGATGGCACCAAAGAAAATATTCCATTGGAAGAGTTTTATTCTCTTCTAAATATACAATAGTAGTCAAAACTGGACAACAGAAATGCAAGCAAGAAGGATCTGACAGGAAAATAAAAGTTAAGGAAGTTTGGTCCTCAGTTATCTCTCTTTTTTAATTTGCTTGACAAATCAAAGTTGACTTTCCTAACTTGAAACCATTCTGCTTAAAGGATGAGATTCAGAGGATCACTTGATCACCTACACCCTAGGTTCATCTGATCCTTGCAATATTTATTTAAATACTTTAAATATATAAATTCTTTCACAAGTTATGAATATTGCATAGCCCACAAACTCTCAAACAACAGAATGCAACTGCTTCTCAGTGAATGCCTTTTCCCTCCATCATAACACACAATAACACTTCCTAATGAAGCTAAGCAGTAGGCATAAATCAAGTACATGACCTTAACCACCTTCAGCTAACTAAGATCTATTTACTTCCAGAAACCCAGGTGCTGTCAGCTTAAGGAAGAAATAATTATTGCAATTCAGTATTGTTTCAGTTATTGTTGTAATAAAATAAATCAATTTCAAGCTGAAAAACTCATTATTTATCCCTTAAAAAGTTAACATTTACAGTATCTCAAGGAAAAAAAACAACCCACTGCCAGCTTTGTCTACTTCCAAGAAATATGACACTAGCCCACCAACGCAGAGGGGAAATTGCATTATAATACAGCATGTTGGTATCACTCTTCAATCAGCAGTTTATATAAATATGCCCATGCTTTCTTGTATTTGATGTATTTTATTGCCAAAATATCTTAAGTTATTTTAGTGACCTGACATTCACAAATAGAAATTCTAAGTATAGAGAACACACTTATTGGGAAATGTTTGTCAAAAAAGGAAGAAAAACTAAAATCACTTTAGTATAGCACTACTGTCTTCCTGGCAGTAAAGCCAAATATTAAGCCAAACAAACTTTCTTTTTATTTTTTTTAAAGGAGGATTTGATTTTGTTTGATTGTTTGTTCTTTTGACCAGATACCAAAGCCACAAATTAGACACACGATGCATTTGACATAGAGATGACAGAAGTCAATGAGAAGACCCTCCTGGAAATGGAGAGCAGGATAGAGCCACAAAACTTGCCATCCCCTTAAAAGATTTCTGCACAAGTTATGCAGCATTACTGGAAATTATTTTTTTGTCCTTCTGGGTTCATCAGCTATACAATAGCAAAGCTTCAAGGCTCCTTTTTCTTGGGAGCTGCACACATTTCAACAAACCACAATTTTGTGATTAGTGGTTTAACATCATCATTAAGTTTGCATCTTAAGATCTCACAAAATTGCTGGACACTGAAATTCTACATTGTGTAAGAAACTATGAATACTCTACCCATCTCAATGAGGTTTCATTTTAGGTATGAAATATCTTTATTCTCTGCATTCTGAACTCATTTACATACAACAACAAACAAGAATTTCTCAAGCAGTTGTGGAAAAACATGCTCACATTGTTCTGATGCAAGACTTGCAGTACTCGGTTGACGTTATTTAAGGCATGTACTCGTGTGGAACCTCGTTCTTTAGGCTGAAAATAAAAAGTTACAAATTTCTTCAACAGCAGAATTAGTGGACATACCAAACAAAATTAGAGGAAAAAAATCCAGGTTTTAATTGGTTTTTTATCTTTTAGTAGCAGTAAGAAAAAACAAACAAGATCATCCATAACAATTTCAAAATGAAAACTGGTAGGAACAATATCCCCCAATTCAAGGCACAGGACAGGCCTTTGATTCAAAATATGTTCCAGCTCATCTTCAGTAAGGGCAAAATTTTATTCCCAGCATCTACAGAATTATAAACTGGCAATGCAAATGCAAAGGGAGAGTTCCTGGGGAAAATCTGAGGCTTTTGAACATTTGCCAGAGTACTTGAAATTTTCTGGCTCCCAAGAGAGAACAAGCAGCAATTTGTATTTCTGGCACCAAAAGCCTGCTAAATCTTTGCATACTGGGGAAGAAGTTATACTTCCTGACTTCCCTTCCTTTTAATATTGGCAGAATAAAAAAAAAAAACACAACAAAAACTCCACAACCAGAAAAAATAATGCACCAAAAAAAAAATACAAACCTTCAACTCTTGACAATACCTGCCACTCCATTTACTTTTAATCACCATAATTTAATTCCTGTGGCAGAAAGTGATCATACTGCAAGAGCATGGAGCTGGACTTCAAACAGTAATCAACTTAGAAACTAAAAAACTCGTGTTGTTTTCAGCATACTTCAAGTCACACCAGAAATTATTAAAAATAGTAGTAAAATATATCGGCTTAAAAAACAAAGTAAGCTTGCAACACAAAATTTTCTAGAACTGAAGGTCCCTCATGAGGTCCATAAACAAATTTGAGACTTATTATGAATAGTGAAATCAATAATTTAATTCCAAGTAAAGGCACAGGTTTCACCATGTTTCATGCATCTTTCTGAAGAGCCATTAATGTTAGCAGGGGAAGAGTTTTCACCCACACACACTTTGCTATACATTTCAAACAGTTTTCAGCCTTTTCCAGTCTGTAGCTGACAACATTTTTCAATGGAGATGCAGATTTTCACCTACTAGCTGTTGTCTTTTTACTTTCTTTTTTTTCTTTAAGGGCTCTATCACAAGCTTACTAGAAGCCCACAGGCATCCATCTGAGCACAGGTCTACCTGATAATCCAGAAACAGACTTTTAAAAGATCTCTATTGAAAACATATATGATGTGAACAACATCACTGCTTTCACATGCTTTGCTAGACAGTATGTAAACCTTCAAGAGAGGGTTACACAGCTAAGCTTCAGCCTGACCCTGTATCTCATGAGTGGAGTTCATGGGAATTTCACTGGAACTGTAGAGAACGAGTACACATTACAAACAAAATAGAGTTTTAAATAAATTAAAATTAAAAAAAAAAAAATCACATGCCTCAGTTGGTGTTTCATGTTTTGTTTATTCATTGGTTTGGGTTTTTTTAAATTAATGGAAATATGACTCAATGTTTCTCTTACCAGAGGTTTCCCCGTCAGACCCTCCAAAAGGTCCAAAAGCTTCCTTCCATCTTTGAGATCTGTGAACATGTCTTTCACTGGGGCCTTCCCACTCTGCAGAAGAAATAAAAGGAGTAATAAAACCAGTATTTAAGCAGAACTTCCCTGAAAATAGATACTTTCTCCTTTGTATCTTATTTGGCACTAAAAGTAGTAAATGAAAGCTAGAGGACTGCTACAGTAATCAAGAAGGAACCCATCCCTTTTTAAGTGGTGTTTTTCTTTCTTCCCTATCACTGTAGTTCTGTGCATCAGCAGCTTTGTACTAAGGAATAAAATCAGTGCATCCAGGCCCAGATTGGGGTGGATGCCTTAACATGCAAAGATGGCAAAGAAAGAAAACTTGCCAAGGTTGAGGAGTCATTTGAGAAGGAATGCTTTGGTTTGGCTGCATCTAAAGGAAGACGAAAGAGGCTCTTCAGAAAGAAACTACTGGGACAACTTCTCTCAGATTTTTAAAAAAGTCAAAAAATTACTCGGAATTGAGCCCTGTGTAAGAAGATGCCACTGTTCCACAAAGACCAGAAGATCAAAAGGTATAACATTTATTGAAAAAACATTAATCACTTTCTCTACCACAGAAAAGAAGCATAATGTGAAATCCAGAGGTACCTTAAATCAAATATTTCTTATTTTTTTCTTTCTTTGGGAGTGGAGGAACTCTGTACAAGAATTGTGGCAGATGATGACAGTGGAATCAAGTTAACCTTCTCCATGCTTCCTTTTTATCTTATCACTTCTTGGACCATAAAACAGTTACTGTGGGACAATTCTACAGGGCAGGGGGAAAAGATGCTGCCAGCCAGTAACTAAGTGCATTTACTTTGCAATATTCACCTGCTAATTAAACTACTGCTTTCAGTGTCCCTTTCAATTGCCAATTTGAGGAGAAGAAATATATTTTCTAAGTACTACAAAAATCTCCAATATTGTCTTTTCCTATCACCTTGATTTTTTAACATTGCTCTTCAGAAAAAAGGCTGTCAAAGACCTGCCTTACATGACATGAATTAGTTGGCATAGAGCTCTCCTGTCTTCACTTATCTCCTACTGCCCTACAGCTGCTGGTAATCGCCAAATACTGGCTAACAAATCAGAAAAAGAGAACTGAACAGCTCAATGAACCCTGTTTTTTGGCAAAAAGCCGGGTTTCCCTCAAAATTCTTAGGTGTCCCATTTAGTTAGATTTGATACTACTAAAACTAGTAGCACAACACAACAAAAACAAATACAAACAAAAAAAAATTAAAAAAAAAGTCAGAGTTGAACAGCTGCAAGGAAATATTTTAGTTTCCTGTACAAAGACATAACTAAATGCAACAATTTCTACCAGTGGTAAATATGATCTTCCTCTCAGAACATTTTCACAGATGATTCAGATGCTTCACAGCTGATAGCAACTTAACCAAACTTTTACAGCATGCTAGGGGACAACTGGCTGGAGAGATGAGGGGAGACCAATGGTTGTTGTCTACCTGGACTTCAGCAAATCTTTTGACACCAGTCTCCCATCATAACCAGCCAGGCAAACTCAGGTGTGTGAACTGGACAAGGGAAAGGTGAGGTGGGTTGAGAGCTGGCTAAATGGCAAATCCCAGAGGGTCACTATCATTGGCACAGGGTCTAGTCAGTGGCCTGTCACTTGTGGTGTCCCCAAGGTTCAATACTGGACCCAATATCACTTAACTTCCTCTTCAATGATTTGATGATGCCTCCTCAGCAAGTTCATAGATGGCACAAAGCTGGGAGGAGTGGCTGATACCCCCGAGGGCCGTGCAGCCACTTGGAGGGACCTCAGCAGTTTGGAGAGATGGGCAGAGGGGAACTGTGTGAAATTCAACAAGGGCAAGTGCAGAGTCCTGAACCTGGAGGGGAAAAACCTCATGCACCAGTACAGGCTTGGGCTGATCTGCTGGGAAGCAGCTCTGTGGACAAGGACCTGCGAGTCCTGGTGGACAACAGGCTGTGCCTACGAGCCAGCAGTGTGCCCATGTGGCTAAGGAGGCCAAGAGTACCCTGAGGGCACTGGGAAGAACACTGCCAGGAGGTGAAGGGAGGTGATCCTGGCTCTCTACTCATCCCTATGAGGCCACAGCTCACTAGGTGTATGTCAGACTCCAGAGTGCTGTGTCCAGTTCTGCTCTCCTCAGTACCAGAGAGATGTGGAGCTCCTGGAGCAGCTCCAGCAAAATGAAACAAAGTTGATCAAAGGACTGGAGTATCTCTTACAAGGAAAGTCTCAGGGAGCAGGGCCTGCTCAGCCTTGAGAAGGGACAACTGAGCCATGGTGAGTGTCTGTAGGTATCCAAAGGGAATGCCCCAAGAGGATGGAGCCAAACCCTCTCAGTGGAGCAATAGGACAAGAGGCAACAGACAGAAACTGACAGAAGTGTCACCTGAACATAAGGAGTACCTTCCCTGCACAGGGCACCACACAGCAGAACAGATTACCCAGAGAAGGTGTGAAATTTCCCTCAATGGAGATTTAAAAAAAAAAAAAACCGTCTGGATGCAATCCTGAGTAACATACTCTAGGGCTCCCTTCTTGAGCAGGGAGGCTGGACTAGATGATCTCCAGTGATCCCTTCCAACCTTAACCATTCCATGATTTTATGAGCTAGAGAACAGGGTAACAAATGGAGAGGCAGAGAAGCTTCTTCTACAGTTCATGGTGTAATACAGGAGGAGATCAGCCACAGTAAAGTTAACCCAGATGCAAGTAAAATTTAGTTTACATTTGGGTTGCACCACCACATTGAAGTCAGTAGAAACAGGTCGCTAAGAGCACAAGGAAATTGTTCATAAGACCAGAAAAGCAAGCAGTAGGAGCTAACAGAGGACTCTGGTTGCAGTAATATTCAAACACTCATTGTGAAAGCAAAAAAAACTAAAAAAAAAGCAACCAAACAAACTTCTTAGTAATTGAAGTGTGGGCCTCTGCAGGGCAGAGGGGGAGAATCACTTCCACTGACCTGCCAGTCACACTTCTTTCTATGAAGCCCAGGGTATGGTTGGCTTTCTGAAGCACACATTGCTGTCTTATGTCCATAGGTTTTTCATTCACCAGTACCCCAGAGCCCTTCTCTGCAGTGCTGCTCCTGATCTGTTCATCTCCCAGTCAGTACAGATACTGGGGAATGCCATGACACAGGTGCAGGCCAGGACCATGAGCCTGGTACCATCACCCAAATTCACGAGATCCACATGGGTCCACTTCTCCAGCCTGAAATCTTTCTGGGCAACATCCATTCCCACTTGCAAATCAACTGCACTTGCCCAGCCTGGTGTCATGCTGAGGACATACTCAAACCCACTGCATGCCATTGGTGACATGGAACCCTGCAAGACCACATTATGGACCCCTGAGGGACAACACTTATTTCTCATCTCCATTTGGATATTGAGCAGTTGACTGCAAATTTTTGGATGCAGCTGTCTAGGCAATTCTTCATTTATTTAACAGTCCATTCATCAAACCCCTATCTCTCCAATTTAGTGACAAATGATGTTGTGGGTGACAAAGGCCCTACAGAAGGAAAGCCTTTATAATCATACAATTAGTTATAATTATATATAATTAGAACAGCACATACATATATAACACCAAAACTGAAGATTTGGAACTACTGAAAAAGCAGAAAGATACCTAATTCAATATAGAACAACAAGGGTATTGAGAGGATACAGACTTCTTTCTTTGCTTCCATTCCCTCCCTTCACACCCATGAAAAGAAGCTGAATGCCTTCCTGCTTTCAGTCACTCATTTCAACAGGTCATGGTATGTTTCAGCCCTACACAATGCACCCTGATGTGATGGTGGAAATAATTTAGATCTGCTTTCTCAGGAGAATGACTTTTCCATTTTGCTGGCCAGAGTACCATGTTTTGCTGCCAGTTTAAAGAGTCAACAGAAGAGTAATAAATTATTTCTGCAATCTAAGCTACTCATTCCAGGTTTGTTAAAGTATCCACTATACTCAAAACAGACAAAGCAATATACAAAGCCTCTGTATTTAATGAAGTGCTCTCCGAGGGAAAGAAGTTAGCTCACAGGATATATTTTCCCACATGCGAGGTGACTCAAGTTTGCTAAGAAAGGGTTGCAGCACCCACCTCACCAAGCCCATCACCACCTCCACAGCAGCACAGCCACCAGGAAAGCTGGAAACCTGCTTCTCCAGCTTCCCACACCCACCTGAATCACATGCACACACCTGGTGGCAGCTGCCACCCAGGCAGCCTCAGCTGTCCCATAAGGGCACAAAGCCAGCCCTGACAGTCAGCTAATGTCCCAGTGGAGCGGAGACTGCACAGGCACTGCATCCTGCTCTGCTCACACTGCCTCCTCAACTCATGCATTTTCCTCATACCTGAATGCACATTTCCATGCAGGATATGCTATGTGAACCACATGGTCTATAGTCAGAAACACCACTGCTCTGTCTTCCAGTGCAGCTGGATACTGGACTGCTTTCTTGGGATGCAGTTTGATAGCAACCCACTGTGCTTCAGGAAGTCTTTTACTTTCACTACGCAAACAGAATAGCTGCAGATCCCAGCTTCTGATAGCCACATGACTCAGGAAGTTTATTAAGCATAGAAGGGTACAGGAAAACAATTTCTTTAAATGGCTGCTCCAAATTATAGTCCCATACCTTTATTTCCTGAGAGACGACAAGGAAAAGCTCTGGGCAATGCTGACAAAGGCACGAGCCAGCCCAGGCTGCTGCCATCAGCCTCTCTTGGTGATAAAACCCATGCAGAGCCCCAGCACCTCACAAGCAGTGCCCACCATGACCCTTCTGGGGCAGGCTTGCTGTGGCAGTGCAGGGGCAATCTGGGAGCTGCAGCACACAGCCCCTAAGGCTGGACCTGTGCTTCTAGTCCAGGGGCCAGGAGCACACTTGAACCCTGGCTCTGAGCACCATGAGGGCATCTGCTCCATGCTGCACTGGGGTGCAGCAGGCAGCCCTGAGCCCAGCTCCATGCTGGGGCAGGCTGGTGTACTGCTGCAAGACCCTGGGCTCTGGGGGAGGACAGAAGGGAAGGCACTGGGCCCTGCAGCTTGCTTCCTTCACTGTACCTACCCACATCCATACTGCTCACTCCTAACGCCCAGAAAATAATCTGTCCTTCTGTAAAATAAAGTCTGTACCCACGGATATACACACACAAATAAATGCACAATCTGCAGTATGCAAAAAGCACGGGTATATCTCCCTCTGTAGAGTCTCATCTGGCATATAGTATGCTAAGGCAATCCATATTTCTCTTTTTCACAACTGACATTTTACTCACTTCCTAAATACTTAAAAACTTAGAAGTACAAAGTAATTCAGTCCCTGACAACATCCTGTAAGGAGAAGCAGTCCATCACCTGAGCATAATGGATTGAGAAATATAAGTATTTGTCTTATAAGAGTGACAGTGACAAACCATACCGAGCCCTTCACAAGGGCAAATGGCTAGTCAGGGTTGTGTTGGAAAGCACTTAAAGAGCAGCTTACACTGTGCTAAGCACTGTACAAATACGAGCCAGCTAATGGGTCCTTCCTCAAAGACAAAACAGAGTCCAGTTTACACTACAAAGATAGTATAAAGGACAGGCAGGGACATGCTTCCTACCAGAAGCCGGTTCAGGGTGTAAAGCATTCATATCCCCCTCACTGAACACTTATCAGAAGGTAGTTTTTCTCAGCTTCGCTTATGTTTGCTGCAAGAGCAGAAAAAAACAAACCAAAAAAATCCTGGCAGAAATCTCTTTCCCTCAGCCTGTTCAAGAAGGTTTTGCCAGCAGAGCAGCACACACAGTTACTGTAACAGACACAAGGGTTTGATAAAACAGACAAAAGAATGTAATTAACAGACTTAGAAAGAGGCAGTGTTGGTTCCACAGTGCTTTAAATTAGCACTGATAGCAGGAAAGGAGTTGATTCACTTACCAGGGCTGGTGTAAGGGAAAGAGGAAGAGGAAAAAGGAAAAGGAAAGGGAGGCAGAGCAAGAGAAAGCAAAGTAAAAAAATAAAAGCTAGAGACTGTACATAAGCTGTGGGCTAGGCTTGCTTGCATTCTCATGAACTTTACATGGTGACAACATTTGTTATGCACCACTAGGCACATACACAAGGATCAGAACCAGATCCAATCCATCACGTTACATTTATTCCAACATTTTGGTGCCAGCCTTTGTGTGAACACAAGGGAGGGAAGAGACAAAGAACTCTTCCTAGCTATCCACAGCAGAAACCACTTTTTCTATTGATTTACCTCATGAGAAAGCAGCAGTTTATTAATGATCTCTGAGCTGGAGACTAGATGCTACCCTAAGTACACAAAACCAGGGACCTCAGGCATCAGTTTTGCCCTTTCCAGCAAGATACAGGCAGTATTTGGGAGGGAGACACCACAGGTGGTGATCTCCTCACACTAGCAGCCCTCATATGCCCCTCTGGCCATCTTTCAAGTCCCTTTACCTGGATCAGGTTTAAGAGGGTGACTCACACTTCCTTGTGTGCATCTAGAATTACTCACAACCAAGGGTCATCCAGGCCAGCCAACATGACTGGGCAGAAATCATTCCCTCTCTTTGCCAGAGAGCATTCCCAGGAAATGGATGAAGATATAAACGAAATCCAGATCAGATTGTTTTAAGTCATCCAATGCTGCTGACAGACGAAAGCCCAGCCATCAACACTCACAGTTTGTTCTACTACAAGCCACCAGAGCTACAAGGCAGCCAGCGTTCTTGAGCATGTTCTACAGTAGAACATTCTCATTTGTCCCTTTATTACCAATGGGGACTGTATCAAACTGAACCAAGTCAGAGAGAAAAAGGGAGTCACAAATTCTCAGTAGGACAAAACCTCCTTTTTTCAAACACCAGATATTATTTATCATTTTATCATGACTATTTATGATCTTTGTTCTCAAACATGAAATTATATGCAGAGGCAAACACTAAAGAAGTTTAAATGTTTACCTACTTGTTTAACTAAAAATATGACATTTTCTCATATCAATTACCTGTAGCAGACAATTTACCTGCACTTTAAATCAATAATTATTGAAGCTACATTATTAAACCTAACTTTTCCAATTAATGAATGCCAAAGAGATTGGAGAGTAAGAGATAAGCCACCTCTATTTCATATCCTCCTCAGTGATACTGATTCAGACCTTGCAGTCAGAACATTAAAACCAGGATAAAAGGTCCTCTCAGTTTCATAGTTAATGCACACTGGCTGTCACCAGGAAAGTAACACATTTCATGAAACCATGCAAATGGCCTTCACCAGCCACTAAAGGAATGCAGCAGACAAGTTCCAGCTGCTCAGAGCAGTGCTGGGTAAAGCCCTGGTTGCCATTTACATCATCTGCCACTTCAGGAACACCAAAACAACCTGAAAAGACATAAAAGGCAGTACATGCTGATTTTCCATGAGATTCTTCTTTCTTCAAATGTCACTTTTATGAAGTTAAGAGTGTTTTAGTTAATTATTTTTAACCAATACATGACAATTTTTTTAACATCTAATAAGATGCTCAATACATAGGTTAAAGTAGTAGCAGAACAGCAAAGATCTTTTCTTTGAGAAGGGGCAAGTATTGGAGAGGGTGGGCTCTTAAATGAGAGCATGAACCATTCATAATGTTCAAGTACATTCCCAGGGAACTCATGGTAACCGGTTTAAACTCAACACAGGAGCAAGAACTGCACTTTATCATGACCAAGACCAAGCAAGAAACATGTCAAGAGCTGCTACATCATAAGGCCAGCACATGGGAACTCGATGTGGGAAACAAATCAGAAAGCAAAAAGGTCATTGCATAAAGTAAACAACCATGTCAACAAATAATCTTGTCAGTTTCTAATTTAAGACCATAGACATTGCTTACAGAAGTATTTTTATTAAAATGTGATACTTTTTTCCATTCTCCTTCCACTAACATGCAGCAGTTACAGGACAACATACATAAATACTAGCTATACCGTGACAGATATATTTTCACTGAGTATACTCTACCCTATGCTGAATATTTCTAAGGAATTGTGGCATCTCAACACAATACTAGTACCAAAATTACAACTTCAAATACCAAGTAAAACAAATAAATAAAAAGTTACGATCGTAAAAGTAGACACCATATAGACCAAATTATTTTAACTACTGGTGCTCAAAAATAAAATAGTTACAAGCAACTAAATAGCTATTTAAAACCCCAGACAAACAGGGGGTGGCAGGGGGAAGTAATACTCATCACTGAGATATGCTGGAAATTTTCATTCTGCTAGATGACAGACATGAGTTTAAGGGGCAGCAAAGCTGAAAAGCTAAAGATAGTTCAATTCACAGAACTAAAATATTCAACTGACTACATGACCAAGGGAGGGAAGACCTAGCAGTGCAAACAGCACAGCAAGGTGTCAGTAACACTGCAGGTCTTTCTCTCTCCAGTGTATTTATTAATGCATTTACTTAAGCCCTACATTATAATAACACATTTAATGTAACAGTACAACCTCAGCTTGCAATTAAGCCTCATTACATAACAATACCAGCAGGGGCAGTTGGGACCCTGCTTACCAACTGTCATAACTGTCAACTGAATAGCTGTCAGTTATTTCTCTCCTAAGACTGATAGGTTATCCTTTTATTTACAGTTTTTTGAGACAGATAACTTCAGTTGGACCCTTAAAAAGAAATCCTGCTAACTGGGTTGGCTATTCTTATTAGCAGCTAACAGGTAAAGGAACATATTTGTTCTGGTGTCTCTACCAGGTTCAGCTCCAGTGCTTGAGAAGGTCCCACAAACACTCCAACAACTGGAATGAAAACCAAGCCCAAATTTTAACTCCATCCAAACCCACAGCATTAACCAAGTCAGCAATACTTACAGTCCGTATTACTGTATATGTTTCTGTACTGTATGCATACTTTCAAGTTCAGCAAGGGAGATGCTGCCCACACCCTCTTCTTAGAGCAGAAAGCAGCAGAAGTTGAAAGCTGGACAGAAAACTAGCGATTTTTTGCTGTGGCTATACCTGGGAGAGATCACAAACTGCTATATATTATTGCTTTTATGCTAGAAAGTAGTCATCCTTACCATAACTCATAACCTATTAGAGAAGAAAAATTAATTTTTGTGCTTCTTGGTTTATACATATCCTAGGCCTAGAAAAGGCCTATTTGGTCTTCTCATAAAAAGAGACTAAGAAAAAAAGCAGACTAAAAATTGACTTTTTAAGGCCAGCTCATGCAAACACTAATTCTTTTCCACCCAAATTATTCCTCTTTTCCACCAAGGCTGTTGCTTTTTAAGCTTTGGCTATCTTTGAGTGAAGTTATATTTTACAGTTTAATTCAGCACTGAAAAATATAAGAAGCAATTAGACTGTAGAATATTCTACCAGCCATTAAGTATTTCCTTGTTTGCACTGCAAAAACTGAACTGCAAAAAGGACTAGACACCATCTAGGGTGATGTCACCTTGGACAGACAAAATTGCCTAATCAATCTTTTTGATCTCTCTTCTTGCATGACTAATACATTGGACTCCGTAATTCCCCTTCCCCCCAAAATAAACCCTTCTGAAATGTCTTTGACCTCAGGTATCTTGGGTCATGTGAAATTAATTATCATGAATAGGTATAATTTTGTCTTTAAAAAAGATTTATCACAGTTGCTAAGGGTCAGCAGTGGAGCTGCAAAATGTCTTCAGAAGCACAGGACCTGATATTTACTATTAGGACAAAACAACCCTTAGAGGAAAGAAAATTAAGAAGCAGAAATGGAGGAAAACATCTATTCAGCACAAAAACCCAAAAGAAGACTTTGCAGTTAACAAATTAATTAATGCCTGTTCCAATTTTAAGATGTCTATAAAGCCACAACACCCCAAAGCACTCCAAGTACAACTCATCAGTTCTCCTACTGGCCTGTCTTCTCTCATCTTCCTCGGGTGTCCTTCCAGGGCAGGGGACACATCAGAGCCCAGGAGAGGAAATGCACAGGAGCCCCATGCTGAGGACTTGCCTTCTCAAAGGCTAACTTGGAGCTCAGCCCTGGAA
Source organism: Sitta carolinensis (assembly GCA_032173965.1). Taxonomy (NCBI): domain Eukaryota; kingdom Metazoa; phylum Chordata; class Aves; order Passeriformes; family Sittidae; genus Sitta; species Sitta carolinensis. The sequence goes on along the minus strand of JAVUNC010000004.1, from coordinate 64,615,163 downwards.
GGATGCATTCTGCTCCCAAGCTGCACCTCCACCTCTTCTTTACTCTAACCCTAAAGTGAAACGTATTTTTGGAAGACCACAGAGTAGGAAAAAGTGCTTAAGATGCTGTAACAGTGTGGGATGTCTGGCTTTATTCACACTGGCAGATCCTAGCCTGGCTCCAAGCCCAGTCAATGCTGGCCAATGCAGATGTCAGGGCACTAGCACAGGACCCGGAAGAGCAGAATCACAAATACATGCAGCAAGAACACTGCAAATGCACAAGGAAGACTGTATAAGGCTTCTGTACATAAAAAAACCAAAATTGAGGTTGTATTGGGAAGCGATGGGAACACATGATGGAAAGGAAAGGGAGGCCCAGCACTCAGGCATGCAAGGGCTTTGAATGCAGTTCCTGACATCTTGGAACAATGCCCCATCTGGCTCCTTTCAACAGCCTCCCATATGCAAGACTTATAACTGAGGGGCAGGGAGATCTAGTGTCATTTTCACTGAATACAGAAAGTCTCTAGGCTTTTATGGTCTTTTTGCAGAGCACAACCTTCCTAGCAATAAAGCTTGCTTTGCCATCCCTATGGGAAAATTTCCCAAATGCAGTGAAGAAACAAGTTTTTGCTAAAAAGACAGAGCTTCTGTTTTCCAATGCTGGCTCTATAAACTTCCTCTAGTGAGTGACAGCACTAAGTTCCAACAGGCTGTGACAGACCTGACTCCATGGGTCTAAATTAAGTTAGGGAATCATGTTTCTTGTGCTGACTCTGTGTTCCACCTGCCAAGTTCAGGAATAGCAGAGGAGGAGAGGAACCAATCTGAAAGCAAACTTGGAAAAGTACCACCTTGGAAAATGGGAAAACTAAAGCCAGCAAAGACTGAAGCCTGCAAGAAGGTAAAGGGAGGGCAAGGTTAGTAGCACTGAGACAATGGGAGATGCAAAAATAGGACTGACCACACAAGCATCAAATCCTGTAAAGGCAGGCAAGGGGAAATGAAGGGCAGATGGAGCAGGTCTAGAGCTTTAAAAAGAAAAACTGGGTCTTGATGGGGAAAAAAAAAAGTATAGTGACAAAGGCAAAAGTGGATATGAAATAGGCAGGGCAGTCAAACTCCATATTTGCAAGGATCTGCCAGGCCGTCAAGGCTTCTGACATGAGAGGGTGTAATAGTAAGTGAGGGGGGAAAAAACAAACAAACAAACCAACCAAAAAAACAGTCAGAGAGTAGGAGTAAAGAAAGAAAATAGGGCAGAAACAATTGTACTTGCAGGGTTCTAAAGTGGGACACAAGACTCTTTAATTTCTTAACATGCCTATCAAGTTTCTAGAAACCTTCTGGAGTTGCAAGTGTGAGTATCCAACTACTTTGTTCTGTAATTATTAGCTGAAGCATCAGAGATCTGCAAAATGCTGTTAAACATCCCAGGCCTGCTGATAAAATACGTAAGTAGATAAAGATTGAAGCTATTCAGATATTTGGACAAACTAGGGTCAATTACAAAGTCATTGTTCATTTTCTCTTTACCTATGTGAAACAAGGTATGAGTGCTGAGGCACTAAATTATTCTCCAGACTTAAATTCAAACTCCACTGTTAGCAAGAAGTTACCCTGCAATTCATCAGAATCATTTAAAACACATTTTTACATGCAATTACTAACTGCATGCCACATTAAGAGACTTCCTTAGACCATTAAAGCCAGTCCTTGCTGGCATAATCATTTTCAAGTCCCTTGTCTATGCTGATCGAGCTCTAGCTGAAAACCAACTAGATATTTTGGATGGTTTGACTGAGTTTGCAGAAGAGGTGAACCCACTGAATTCTGTCATAAGGATGAAGAGCTCTGTCTTACATCAAGAAATGTCAAAGAAATGTCAAAACCTCTGGGATAATTTAGCTAGTCTCAGATTGGGCACTCAAAATTAGTAGCCAGTTCTGATGTTTACCTATATTTCCAGTGGCCAAAAACCACTGTGACAAGATAGCACTTTTGCATTGCAGAATGGTGTTCTGAATATAACATACATATGAACTGGTGAGTATTAAGGAAGACTAATATAGAAAAGGATAAAGGGATAAAAAACAATGCTACATAATGTAAGAAACATATCAGCTATCCATACAAGTAGATGCTTAAATTGGTGAGGCTATAACACAGGAAAACAGCTAAATCCAACCCTTGAAATTAGACTGGACAAAGCAATGGAAAACACAGTAAGTTAAAACATCACATGGCTTTATAAACATATGCTGACATACTCTGCCTCAATATTTATTTGAGTATAAACTTCCCTATTGGTTAAAGCTTGGTAACAGACTATTTCTCTAATAATTTTTATTCCCTTTAACAAAATATCCTTACTATACAACCTTCATAGGCTTGTGAGCTGTAGCGTGTACAGCTCTCCTAAGGAGGTATGTCTAAGAGAACACTCCTGGAGTGTTGGCTGAGTACATTTATTGACCTTAATCAGTGTTTGTGCCTTGATTTCCAACAACACACACAAATAAAAGGCATCATTCTAGCACAGCTTAAACCAAGAGTGCAAAACCAAGTTACCGTGCTGGAAACTACACCAAGAACTCTTATCTCACCCATCAAGGTACCAAAGCAGGCACCTCACAGCACACTTGAGATACTCCAAGTGTTTTACTCACCTACCTATTCTCTGATAAGAGGAAGGAAAGATCTCTTTCTAGATCCTTTGTAAAACCTTCTTGAACTGACTTAAGTCAAACTCAGCATTACGCAATTGCAATTTTATGACTTGTATGCTAAGCTAGTTATAAAGGCTCAACATATTACCTTTTATTTTCTTAAATGAAGCGCAAGTACAATATAATTAACATGGAAGGACAAGTAAAATGCTTGGAATTAAATTTGCAATTCCACACACAAATACCGAAGTTATCATTTTGTTTTCTGCAATGTAAGTCAGATTACATTTAACTACCATCTAAAATCTCTCTACCCTGCTAAGCAGCTAAATCAATCTAATTCACAGAAAAGGAATTTTTAACAATCTGAATTACTTGGTACATAAAAACACTTCAACACAACAGGACTGAAATCAGCCCCTTTCTATTTTTAAGATACAGTTAAAATCAGACTGTCTTACATGAGGTGATTTCTTCTTAACACCATAATTTTTCTTGCAATTTGAACATGCCAGTCTTCATAAATCTGTACCCTGTCATGCCAAAATAGCCATGCTGAGTTTGAATTGGACACACAGCAGTTGAGAGTATGTCCTTTCACAGAAGTCTCTTTAATCATTAACACAGCTTTCATAGCTTCAGGTGTTTAATGGGCCATGAAGTTACAGAGTTACAGAGCTACAGTTACTCCAAATCCTGTGAGTATCTGACCATACCCTGTGCTAGAGAAATCCAGGAGCTTAGCAGGATCTGTCTGATTGCACTGTATAGGAGGCAAGATGCTTTGTAAGATATATCCATGTGAGTACAAGCAGAATGACTGAAAACAATTTTACTTTCAATACAATGCCCACAGCGCTCCCAGATAAGTCACCTGGCACATTCTCAGTATGACTGCCATTCATTCTCAGTATCACTGTCATTTCCATGTTCATGCCAGCTATAGGACTGCAGTCAGTCCTTTCTTTCTCACCACATTTTCTTTCCTTATATGATCCTGCCCCTGCCTAGTGCTCCTTCTGCAGGACCACTACTTCTCTGGGCAGCAGCCAAAAGCTGAGCATAGAGCAACCAGTTACCCACACACGTTCCTCCTGTAAAGAGCAAACTAGCCAAGAATGCATTGGATAAGGAGTGCAGGATATCAGCTTTCAACCAAAACAAACCTAAGCCAAAATGATTCAACCAAGGCCACAAGCCTTGCATTGCCCAGCGTTCCGTTGCACAGGAAGGAAAGGAAGGCAAAAATTACATCACGAACTTCAGAAGGGCAGCTCTCCAGAAGCAGCCAGTCATGGCTAAAGCACTGTTTGCAGCTGTATTTGGATAAAAAAAGAAAAAAAAAAAGCAAAAAAAACCCCACAACAACACACACACTTCCTTTTATATTTACATGATTTCACACGCAGGCTGCTTTTCAATAAGAGCATACAGAACAGTAGTTACCCCACTCACAGCACCTTGCTAGGTAGGAAAAAAACATGAGTTTTCCCTGATAATATTCCAGGTTCTTTCACACATTCAAACTACAAAGTAGGAAAACTTTCTACAGATACTTATGCTTCTGGGCAAAGTGTCAGTTTTTACTATCAGCAGAACAGTGTAAAAAAGCAGGCTTTAAACAGCACTCCAAAGCAAACTTCACTTCCTTTATCATCCCAAACCATGAAAGATCCTCAGTAAATTTCAAGCCAGTAAAGAGAATTAAAATGAAACGTACAGCATGAGAACCGAGGAAAATTCAAAATGAGCAAATAATAATATAAAATTTCAGTCAAGACTTGAGTAGCAATGCCAGGTGGCTTCAACTAGAGGTCTGCAGAGTGTGTAAAGCTGACTCAGCAATGGAGCAAACACAGTAAAGAAGGTTCAAAATCTGCTGCAATGCACTCTGAAAACTACGTAGAAATAAACTAAACCAAACCAAAACTAAACAAAACCAAACAGACATGCTCATGCAAATAACTACTCTGATATATTAACAAATAGAATCTTTCATTTTTTCTTAAAACACAGTATCAAGTGTTTATTTGCATGAGGAAATTGAGGGAACAAACACTACACTATTTTATCTGTTTTCGCTACACACTGACATTTGACTAAAAGTATTCAACAAGAGTAAGAGCAAAGTATATTTAACCAAAATTATTCTAAACAGTGAACCAAACAAAATAAAGTAGTACAAACAAACCAACATTACCTTGGAAAACCGAGCATTTATCCATTTTGTAAAGGTTTTTTTCTGTACATCATTGTGTTCATCTGGAGAGAGAGAATAAGAAAACAATGAGCGAAAATGCATTCTTCTTAGTCCTAATACACATTAGTTCAATAGTTCAATACACATTAAACACTGTCCTGAGAAGTGGGAGAATTTTTTGCCTTATCTGTCAATAAAGCTGTTCAACCATCCACAACACTTTGGTACTTGCAGAGTCACACAAATGTTTTGCCTTTGCTAGTAACCACAGCAGCTCCTTTGCATTAGAATCAGCCTCACAGCACCTCCCAAGCAAGTTTCTGATGCATAAAATTCACAAGCTTCCCATCTGGTGAAAAACAACCTATGAGACCACGGGCTTTTAATTAACAGACTTTGTCAACACCTTTTTGCCTGAATGCATTACTCCAAAAGGTGCTGAGGCACTTATTCAAGCTTCTGATGCAGATAATAGCCTCTGTGGTAGCAGAGCTGCTGGGACAGCCCTTGAAGTGCCCTGGCAGCCTTACCCACCACCCTCAGCCTGCTTCAGCACCTGGGTTCAGAACCATGCTGGAGATCAGTCACAGACAAGTTCAACTAAGGTGTGGGAAGGGCCCAGCAGCCCTTCCCTTCAGATGCCCTGCTGGTGTGACACCAAAGCACCACCACCTAGGGTCTGGGATACAGCCAGAAGGACCCAGGAGCACAAAGAGGAAGGGCAGGTAAGGGCACCTGTAGGTCAGAGCAGAGGGAGGAGCAGTGGCCTCCAGCTGGGCAGAGGGAAGGCAGCTTCCCAGGATGCCTAAAGAAGCCATTTAGGAATCACCTGCAATTTTACAGAGCCTGTCCCACTAAACCAGGGTGAGTCACCTCCGGCACAGGACAGACACTCCTGCCTGTATCAGGACACATCTCAGGTAAACTGCACTGAGCACTGCTAAAGGTGAGCCTGTGCTTCATCACCTGTACTTATTAAAGGACAGTGAAAAAACTGCTGACAACTAGACTAGGCAAGGGAGGTTCACCCAGTATGGATTTCCAGGTCTGCTTGCTGCAGACAAGAAAACACATACATGCAGCCTGTCAAAGGCTCTAAAGTCCAAATCCCTGCACAAACCAAGCCAGGGCAGTCAGTGCCTTACACCAGGCAAACTGTTGGACAGCTGCAGCCCAGATCAGGAGTCTCCCAGAGCCCTTCAAGACTCTGCCAGCTTCTTGGCAGACCAGTCTTGAGATGCCCTTCAGGCGACCACAACATGCTGCTGTCTGGAACACTCTCTTGCAGGGCCTCTTGGTGGCAGCTGGCAGCAATTTTTTCCAGAATCTGTACCACAAAACAGCAAACCACGATGGTGTTAAAACTAACTGTCCCTGCACTTGGAATGAAGCCATAGAAAAAGACTGATTGAAACTCAAATTTTCTACTTCATGCAATCACAAAAATTTATGCAGTCTGAAGCAATATCAGATTGCAATTAAAAAACACCACTTACAAGATCATATACCTCAGCAGCAATTGAGGCTGTTGTACACTAAAGTCTTATCTATAAAATCCATATATTAAAAAAAATTTAAATCACAGAATACAATCAGACGATTATTTTTTTTATAGATGACCTCAATAATTCTCATTTCTGGCCTAACACACATCTGCAGCTGACACTATCCATGTATTAACATCTAATATACCTAGCCAAAAAGCTGTTACACACAGAAACCAACAACAAGATATGCTTTACCTAAGAGCAAGGAATAGTGGCTACAGCTCAGTCGAGATAAAAGAAGTCACATCCGTAAGAAATGAAGCTGTCACTGTATCAAATCATATCCATTTAAATTAAAACTTCAGTTCTGGGCTTCTTTTAGGCTGCAGCTGAAAAATCTGCTTAGGACACAAAAGTGCATGTCAGCCAGAAGCCACTGTCTCACCCCTCTATACTTCTCCTCTTTGACTGCTAAAGCTGATCCAAAAGACCCTACACTCTTGAGTCACACCTCAAGTTCAACCAGACATCAAAGACAGCCCAATGAATGAAAATATTTTTCTCACTAAGCTTCAAGATAGCTATAAGCACGTGCACAGCATGCCATGCTCAGAACGTTGAAACTCGAGGTGCTGTTTCAGGGGAGCATAATTACCTAAGACTCCTTGTTAACCCTGTCTTTTCCCTCAGTGGCATAGAGCTCCTAGCCATCAAAGACAGATAGAACCAAGTAACTTCCTGGTAGATCCTAAGTATCCACCTCACAGGAGCCTGGCACACAAGATGTAAGTAAAAAAGAAAAAAAATATATATTAATTCATTTTTCCCCTACAAGTCTGTTTTGTTTTTTTTCTTTTAAGACACAGAATGGACTAGATGGGTCCAACTACCACTATTGGACCAATATTTCCCATTAGCATTAATTTCAAATGCAATTTGTATTGAACACAGAGATATTTAAACATGTTTCTCTTTTTAAACATGACTCATTAACCTGCTTGCCCCTTTTGTGCCAACACCCCCAAGCACACACCTATGTACCATCATGCTTTCCTAAAGCTCCATCTGCCTTTTTCCTTCCTTAAGCATCTGTGAGAGTGGCGAGTAACACCACAGTCTGAGGTACCACATTCTTTTAACATTATTACTCCTTAGCATAAAGGCAAAGAACAGAGAGACCAAAACCAGTTGTATGATTGAGAGCAACAGTTACGAAAAGGGTCCTGGATTTATAAATCCTGCACAGTAGGATCTCTGCACACACCACTCTTGGAGGGTTCAGCCCCTTCCCAAGCACATGCCTGGCAGGAGGTGACAGCTCTCCTCAGCATGCCCAGCTCCAGCCTGCCAGGACTCCCTCCTACAGCTGCTCCCCAGCACCACAGTCCAGACTGTGGCAGTGCTCCTGTGCAGCAGCACACATGGCACTTAGTGAAAAATAGGGGTTTCTAGGGAAGGGGAAGGAAAAAAATCCACCAAAATCCTCATCTTTGATAAACAAAAACTGCTTAGTCTCGATAAAAGACTTGGTGAATGAAAGAATATGAATGTATGTACCCCTACTATCCACTAAGGAGCAGAGCATCCTTTATTTCTTAAGCAAGGAATGAGAACCCTCAACTCCCATCTTCCTAAAACATCCTGGTCAGTTATCCAAAGACAACCCTTGCCAGTCAGGGTATACTTTTATGTTTGCTTTATAAAAGCCTCTGAAACCAGGATATCTGTAACTGGCCATTACAGCTAGTTTTGTCAAGCTTTCTCCTACAAACCCCTGGGGAAAAAAAAAAAATAAAAACACACCTGAAATGCTGGTGCTTGAACAGCAACATTGACAAGTTATTTTATCCCTCAAAGTAATTTTCTATAGATTCCTACAAGTCTGTAAGGCTAACCCCCGGAGGCTGACATTATGATTTGGATAACAAATTAGCCACATTCAGTCAAAAAACAATATCACCATTCAGCAAAGCACACAGTAATCCAGCCAGTCAACTTCTCACACAAGACATTAAAAATGTCAGCAAGTTACAGCCCAGTGAGAAACAAATTCACTAAGTTGCTAAAACATTTGTTTCCTTTCACACCGCTGCAGCCTGACAGTAAAAGCCAAGGACTGACTCAGGGCCAAATTCTGCTTCATTACCTACTGACTGTTTCCCCCGGCCAACGTGGCTCTGCCTGCCCTCCAGCCACTTAATGGACTAGTAATGGACAATGTCAGAACAGTTTGTTCCTTTAAGAGGAAATAAAAACAAACCTAAACACACACACATACAAAATTAAACTCCTGTGATGACAAAAGAGAGAAGAAAAGCTTCCTATCCCGGATGCCTGTTTGCAGAAGCCTGCTTCTGTTACAGATGATGTATGTCCCACCCAACTGGAGTGCACTGGGAACAACTGGTCGGCTCCTGCCATCAGATGCCCAGGCTGTGTCCGGGCACTCAGTCACCCCCGACAGCCACTTCTGTACTTTTACATACTTCCCCCACCCACAACACTGTCCTTTAATTTCGTTTGGGGCACCTTGAAAACACAGTTCGAGTCCAATCTATTACCTGGTGAATACTATGTTGGAGAGCAAAAAGGAATCTAAATTATCTAAAAATAGGGGTAAAAACAAAAGCATCATTGGATTGTGGTTTGTCCTCTACACAACCTCTGTTTCATGCTGAAAGAGAGCTTTCTTATTTCCCAAAAACACATTACATGCTTGCATGACAGAACTGCATTATTTAGCTTTTGAAAGATAGAAGTTATCGCACCAAAAACAGCTGGCAGAACAGCACTATAATGAAAATGCCCTGGAGAAGCACAGACTTGATTGCCAAATAAAGTACAGAAATTGCCCAATCACTCCAGCACACTTTACGAAGGGTCATCTCACATTTGAAGACTTAGATTTGCCTTTACCACCTCGTTATTTAGGTTCTCAGCACAGGAATTTAGAAATAAAAGAAGGAATTAGCCTGTGGGTTTCAATTAAGACACTTGGAATGTAACGAAGTTAGAAACATCCCTTTGCCTGAGCCTTTAGGCAACCGGGAGTACCTATCCTAGACACCGCCCCACCCGAGACTAGCACACCTATGAAACCCTGACAACAGGAACAAAAAGAGGGATACGATTTGTATTTCTGCGCAGAAAAAGCCTTTTGAAAGCAACTATCTTTTCGTCAAATTCAAAGTCATATAGCAAAAGACACGAAATAAGCATGTAAAATTAGAGCATGTAAAATTATGCTGGAACCCAGCATAGTGTTCATCCCTGTTAACAAGAAGCAAAAAGCCAAGCAAGCTATCAAACACCAGTTAGTGACCACCAAGCTCAAAGAATCACCCCGAGCTCGTTGGGAGTACCGGCCCCTGACTTTATCAACACAGAATAATCTTTAGCAGCAGGTTTGGGGTTTGGCCTTTTTTAAGGATTGGGGGAAAAAGGGGAAGGTAAGATCTTTAGACTTTTTAAAGGAATAAAAAGCAAAAGTTGAGATTGTTCTACATTTTCTCTCGCCTCTTGCAACACCATGGTAGGAAAAAATAGCTCCAGCAACACATCATTCACTTGTAAACTTTCACCTTTGTGCTGTAATTTTAATTTCTGCAATCAGTGGTATGCACAAAGCTTTCCCTCACTCCTTTCCCTACTCTCTCCAAACTTCAGTAAAACCAGAGTTCTAGCAATGGTGTATCCTACAAAAAAAAAAAAAAAAACAAACAAAAAAAAAAAATTAACATCTGCCTACAGCAACTGGCACACAAAATGCAGTTACCCAAATTCTAAATTTTCTGTAGAGACCAAACTATGGAATATAAGCTTTAGCAAAAAAAAAAAAAAAAAAAAAAAAAAGCAAAAAGACACCATAGACAGGTAATGAGGACCACCCTCTGGTTCTCACCAAAGTGTACTGTAAGTTTAAGCTAAACTGTGTTTACTTCACAACAAAAAATCCCCGGCAACTGATAACCTAGAGGAAGGCATCCTCACAGCTGAAGGAACATAAAAATAGCTGTTTCCATACCTCCTAACAAAAGCAACCTAACAGGGCACGCTGTGGTCTCAGCACATTGGAATGATGATTAAAAGGGAGGTATAGATAACCAAGCTCTCAGGAGACTGAAATAATGCTCACCACGGAGCCTGACAGCCCAACGCTGGTCAGCCAGTGACCCTGCTGCTTTCATGGGATGACAGAGCAAACCCAAGAGCTGTAAGCAGTGTCCTGAGGCTGCTCCAGAGGGTCACCAGAGCCAGAAACCCCATATGCCACTCCAACAGCTTGCAGAGGGTCCCTAACACCGGCTCAAACCAAGCAGTGTCAGCTCCCAGTGCAAGACAGCCCTGGGAAGCTTCCACATACAATACAAATACATTTGAGCACATATTTCACAAACTGCCCAGCACATGGAGAGGGAAAAGGCAGATGACTCCTGCCCAAAATCTACCAAAGAAGATGTTTCTGAGCAACAAACAGGAAGGCACTTAATGAAAAAAAAAAAGAAGAAAGTAAATTTATGAACACAAAAATCACAAACTAGATTCACTACAGCTGGTTTTGTTATGAGTGCAGATTAGGTCTTTGAATTTCTATGTGGTTATAAAGAAAATGGAAGCCACAAGTTGGTGTTAGCCATCTGCTCCTTTTTCCCTGCCCAAATTAGAACTGTTATTAGGCTAACTTGCACTTGTGGAGGTGATTCACAGGATACAAGGTCAAAGGGATCGCTGTGATCAACTAGCATAATCTTGTTCGGAACAGAAGAGCCATCCCCACAAAAAGCCCATCTGCATACCAGAAAGGAAGCAGAGACAACAGATGTCAGAGACTCTGCACAGGCACAAGTAAACAAGATTTGCTTGGACAGAGAAGGAAGCCAAGCCATGGACTGTATATATGCAAGTAGCTCTCTTTTCTAGTAATGGCAGAGTTTCAAATCAGGCAGCCATCACAAACATCTTCAGGAAACAATGTTCACAGTACAAAAGACAATGTTATTTTGTTCTCTGTGACAGACAGGTAAAGACAGTAGAACTAAAGTTATTTGCAACACTAAATTTTTCTGCCCACTCCTATTTCAGTGTCTCTTCTATCTCAACTCTTTCAGTAAAAAAGTTTTCCTAATTTTCTTTTCCAACAACCCAAACAAAGGCTGCAATCCCAAACCCTCCTCACTCCCTCTCTTTCCACTCCAAATGTTAAAACCCTTCCTGATCCACCCTCTCAGAGCTGCCTTTCTTTTACCCCAGCTCCTAGATTCTATCATTCCTCTCTAAAACTCCCTAGGTCTACAGCTTATCACAAACAGAAGCCAGTTCCTGAGATTTAAATACCCGGCTCCTGCATATAACTACAAGCTCCAATTTCCTAAATAGAAGACTAAGAATGCTTGGCCTCCTATGTATCAGTGGGTGCCCTATCAGACCCAGCTCCTGCCCACCTCTTCTCTGGCCTCTCACTGAAATTCCCACCCCATCCAGCACACGGGCACAGGCTACAGGTAGTTGGATATGCATGCTGGTTGTGCTTCACATGCACATGCTGACTGGTATATTTGACTGGTACATTCACACAACCTCTAGCTGCTTAATTAGCCTTACAACACACAATTAGGTTTATGAACACTGGATTAAACTCCCACTAGTTACTACAAGTTGAACTAGTTGTGCAGGGAAAAAAAAAAATGGGAAGACAAGTTTAATCAGAGTATCCTACTTTCCTTGTGAAAATGGATTAAATCAATAGATTTTTAAAAATTCTATGCTGTTAACATTTTCAAAATTACACAAGTGCTATTTAGATGTTTCTGAAAGGAAGTTAATTAAGCATCTCTGGATACAGACCATGTAGGACCCATTTCAGTGACAGCAGTGTGACTAGAGTTACTTAAAAACAAATGGAATTTATAACCACATAGAATTTAAGTCTTTCCTAGTAGTCCAGTGTAGAAGACAATCCAGCATAACATAACACCTTGAGCAGTTGAGTTATGCAAAGGAAAGGTGTTAGCTTCTGGAGTTTGATAGAAATCTAGCCTTAAGACCAAAACAATAGTATTTGTGTCCTAAAAAGAAAAATCACTTGTTTTTAGAGTTGTGTTTCATCTATGGAAGGTAATAAAAAATAAACTTTTCAATGATAATTAACTCAGAAATTAAGAAAAAAGTAAAGAAGTGTGCTTACAAAGTCTTAACACACTATCACTTGGAACAAGATTTCTAGCCAAACACAGTGAACATGTATAGTTTATACACCCACTGCAATTTTGTGACTCCTATAATCACTGTAATATCCATAGAAGTTTTCTGGCAAGTAAGGATTAAGCAGGCTTTCACCTGTATGAATCCACTGCTTTTTGCATTGTTCCCAGAAAGTCTAGTAAAATTTTGATTGAAGTGTTTTCGTAAAAAGTACAGCATGGAAGAGGTCAGAAGGCATCTTTGGAGATCATTTGTCCAATCCAACTCACCAGACAAAGCAGGTTGCCCAAGGCCATGTCCAGTCAGAGTTTTAACATCTGCAGTGACAGAGACTTCACAACCTCTCTGAGCAACCCCAGACACGGTTTTATAAAAAAAAACGGAGTTTCCTGTGTTTCAGTTTGCTCCCCTTGCCTCTTGTCCTTTCAATGGCCTTAGAGGAGCCTAACCACCTTCTTTGCACCATCTTTTCACATATTTATAAACTTCACTAGCATTCCTCGGATTCTGGTCCTTTTCTTCTGGCTGAACAGCCCCAGCTCTGTGTTTCCCCATAGGAGAAACACTCCAGTCCCTTCATCATCATTGTGGCCCTCACTCCAGTATGTTTACATCTCTCCTGTACTGGGGAGCCCAGAACTGGACCCAGTACTCCAGGTGTGGCATCACCAGCACTGAGTGGATGAGAGCACATCCAAGAACATACAGCATGCTAAAGGAATTACAGAGAAAAGAAGCAAGCTCCTTTTTCACAAACTTGCCAGCAGTATGCCCAGGTAGCCAAGAAGGTCAATGGCATCCTGGCCTGTGTCAGAAACCATGGCCAGCACGTCCAGGGTAGTGATTGTCTTCCTGTATTTGGCACTGATGACCTGTGTCACTGATCCTGTGTCCAGGTTTAGGCCCAGCACTACAAGAAGGACATGAAGGTGCAGGACTGAGTCCAGAGAATGGCAACAGTGAAGTGTTTAGAGCTCAAATCTTATAAGGAGCAGCTGAGGGGGCTGGAGGTTTTTAGCCTGGAGAAAAGGAGACTCAGGGGAGACCTAACTCTCTACAACTCCCTGAAAGGAGGCTGTAGCCAGGCAGGGTTCAGTCTCTTCTCCCAGGTAACAAGTGACAGGGCAAGAGGAAATAGCCTCCAGTTGCACCAGGGGCGGTTTAGAGTGGATATTAATAAAAACTTCTTCACTGGAAGGGTGGTCAAGCATTAGAACAGGCTGCCCAGGGAGGTGCTGGAATCACCATCCCTGGAAGCATTTAAAGGGCATGTGAGCATAGAACTTAGCAATAAGGTTTAGCAAAAAGCTAAATAATTTCACTTAACAGACTGTATTACAGAAAGCTTCTCCACACATCTCTCCAGCCTATAACAATTGACTAGCACATTTCAATTCTTCACAACTAAGACACATATCAAATGATGCTACCCTTACAAATTCCTGGACAGGCAACGCTTCAAAGACAGAACTGAGGGAAACTATTGCACACCAGTCTTGACAACAAAGTTAAGCTCAGACTTCACAGAACTCAAATAGACATAGGAAGTTTAAAAAAGCAGAAATTGTTTGTTTTGCTTCCAGACAGGCCAAGCCTGAGCTTCATGGGCTATTCCATTATTTTGTCAAGGATCAGTCACTGATGCCTGTAAATTATTTACCTTAGCCTATTAACCTTTGTTATTACTAATATGAAACCTGAAACATAGAAGGTCTAAAGGAAGCCCTAAAATCACATAGTGTAATGGTGCTCTAAAGATGGAGAAAGCAGAAGGAATAAACAGGATTACTGAAGAATTTAAATCCAAAATATTTGTTAGTGCAAACTACACCAGATACTCTCATTTTCATCCCTAAAATAATCCAGAAAGTTCACTACAGGAATGGTGACCAAAAGTTTGCCTGCTTTTAGCTTCACATAACCAAACCAGAGAATGCTAAACATCTTATACTGCCACCCAGCCTGAGTGAGGAAGATTAAGTGAAAGGCAAGTCCAATTCTTGAGATAAATTATTTCCCTTCCCAGTTACATTCCTTTGCTGGCCAAGGAATATTGCACCACTGGGGAAGGTTCAGCAACTTTGTGCAGAAGCTGAAATGCTAAGCAAACCTTTGAGCATTTCACTCATGACAAAATTACTGTCCTTCCTCTAGAAGTAAGAATAAACAGTCATAAAGGTGTCTTAGCCACTTTGTGTTTTTAGTGAGATATCTTAATGGAGAAAAATTTAAGAGAAATTGAAGTAAATTATTATGAATGGTCCCTCCTTATGGCTTCTGCCAAACATAAGATTTTCTTTTGTCATTTGATCAGAACAGCAGTAAGTTGAGGCACTGCTAATCCTATATCCTAATTAAACTCTCATTTCCTTCCCTGGCTTAGTCATTAATTACTCCCCACAGCTGAACCCCCTCATGATTAACTGCTCTGAAAGTACATAAATTCTGTTTGGCAATTGCAGGACAAATATGTGGAGTACATTAAACCAAGTACTTATACAATCAAGCAACCACTGACCACCAGTGTGAGTCCACTGCATATTTCCAACTTCAATATAGAAAGATCCTTCAGGATGTATCACTGCCAATAGTATGATAAAAACTGGAGAAGATAGCCTGCTCTCATAAGACTCCACCTGGAGTACTGCTTCCAGCTCTGGGGCTGGAAGAGATCTTGGAACAGATCCAGGGGAGGTCACAAAGAGGATCTGAGGGCTCAGAGGAACATCTCTCCCATGAAGACAGGCTGAGAGAGTCAGGATGGTTCAGCTGGAGAAGAGCAGCCTTCCAGTACTTAAAGGGGAGCTACAAGAAAAATGAGGAGGAAGACTATCAGGACATACATTGATAGGGCAAGGAGTAAATGCTTGAAAGGGAAAGAAAATATTTAGATTCTATATAAGGAAGCAATGGAACAGGTTGCCCAGAGCAGCTGTGGATGCCCCATCCCTGAAAGCATTCCAAGCCAGATGAGATGGAGCTTTGAGCAGCCTCATCTAGTGGAAGAGGTCCCTGCTCACGACAGGGACTTTAGAACTAGAGGTCTTTAAGGCCCCTTCCAACCCAAACTGTTGTATAATTCAATGAAAATACAGCAACAGAGGAATCAAAAGGAGACCAACCAAAGTTCAAAGCCTACCAAGCCTTTGGCAGAACCTGAGCCATAGGCTTTCAGCTGCCCATTGTTTAGGCAAAGGATTACATGTACACATCCCATTCCCCATGCTTTTATTATTTAATGGCAAGCATTGAAGAGATCTGTGGTAGAGCCTGTGCACAGGTAGAGGTTGATTTCTGTCACTCTAACATATCAAGTGAGTTCATGCACAATTTGGAATAGACACATCACCTTTACCTTTGTAGAAACTGGCTAAACAACAAAAAAAAAGATCACCTAATAAAACCAGATAATTACATGTCATATTAGTACTGCTGCCTCTGGCAACTATTCCAGTAGATCAGTCACACTCTCAGGTATAATCCTGTCCTGGGTGCTTTCCCAGAGAGGACTCCCTAGCATGCCTTCCCAGTGCTGAAGAGTCAGGCAACACTCAGGCTCAGGACTCACTTTTGTTGCCCTCTGCCAAAGGTCAACGTCCCTGCAGCAGACAGGTGGTGTGTAAGCCTCAGCAAGGATGGAGCTTGCAGCCTGAAAGCTGCTAGCCTGAGGACCAAAATGAGGATAACCACCAGTGAAACCAGAAATCGAGGGCACTAGTATCAACTGGCTAAAAAAGCTGAGACAAACTTCTGGAATTAAGAGTCCACAAAAAGACAGATATAATTTATGGCTGAAGAGATCCCTGAGCTGCAAACCAGAATGTGAAAATCAAATTTTTAGAGGAAGCACCATTAAATTTGTGCTTAAGGAAGAAGTATAAGCACATGGTATCTACCTGTGGACACGAATACAATGAGGAAATTTTGACATCTGCATGGCAGATCAAGTCTTTGCCAGCAAGAAAGGCAGGCTATACAGCAAACCAAAGTACCAAGTACAGCCTCTGCAGCAGAAAAAAGCATTTGTTGCAACACAAAATAATCATTTCCTCAATTCAACGGTTTATCTTGAGAGTCAGAACACTTGGTCTGATATGTTTTAATCAATAAAAATACTTATAACTTTCCAGTGTCATAGTAGATAAAAAAAAAAAAAACCCAGCAATCCATTCCACACTCTTCAGGTTATGCAGATAAATGTAACACCTCAATGAAGTTCATAAAAGACAGATTCTTATTTTGAAACAATAACATTACCTTCACAGAAAGAACAGGTGGTATGAGCAGGGTCAAATAAACAGAACAAACCACAAGGTCACCTCCTAAAGAGGCTGCTGTCGTCATATGACTTGCCTTTGAATCTTTAGCTTTCTGTACTATAAACTTGATGTGGGGGAAAAGTGGAGAAATTCATTTCTACAAATTAAGAAGCAATAAAAGTTGACCTTCAGTACACTGCATTGCTATCACAACTTCAGTTTTTCTGTTTTACCTGCATCACACAAGGTAAAATCAAAAGCAATCTGATTGAGGAAATTTGCTACGACAACTTTAAGTTGCCCCACTTTTAAGTTGTCCCATTTTAATGTATCATCTTAAACCACTGTAATATAAATACAATCGAAAGCCTTTAACAGCTTTAATATTTAAGTTATTACAAGATTTTTCTACAGCTGTTTGTTCCTTTGGATGACAGCCCTAAAAACTGAATTACAAAACCACTTTTTTTTTTTTTAAAGAAACACCCCAAACCCTGTTTTCATCCCTGACACAATGACATAAGAAGCTTAATTCACATAATACAGATTAGACCTTTATAGCTGAAGATCTCTAATTTCACTGATGTCAACAACCACATCCAATTTTCCACAGTATTACTACATTAAGGAAACTCTTTGAAAGTTACAATATAGAACACAATAGCAAAAGAAATAAAACTTTTTAAGCTGCAAAGAAGCAAGGAAGTGGAGAACAGCAGTAAGGATGTACAGGAGAGCATATGAACTCATGGTCATGGAACAAGCTGCAGTGCAGTGTTCCTATTTCAGGCTGTCCACCAGTGACACACCAGCAACCTGTGGCAGAACAACGATCCTTCACAAACCCCAAGCATTCAGGAAGCCCACCACAAAGTGAGAAAGGGAAGAACTCCTGCAGCTGTAAGCTGGTGTAGCAGAACCAAATGCATCCTAAATGTCGGTCACCTACCTACCTGCTACTTGCTCAAACAAGAGCAAGAGACATCATCACTGTTCAGCAGATTTGGAAATGAAAAGTCACACTGACAGTAACTCATGTGGCCAGAGGATACAGAGTCTTCTTTCTCTTCATAGAATGATTCTACTAAACACTGCTATGATCCCCCTCAAAGTTACACAGTCCACCTAAGAAGAGCTCTGGGAGGGTTTAAAAGGCAATACAGACATGCTTAACTCTTCAGCACCTTTTCAGTCCAACTATGAACTGGCATGACTGTGTTCACAAAATGGCATTTGCAGACTTCTGTTTATTCCTAAACAGAAGCCTTGGATTTTGTAAATAACAAGTGAAAACTGAGTGAAAGGGGAAAAGGGCAAAGGAAGAATCAGAGTGGACTTCTAAAGAGGCTAGGGAAAAAAGCAATATATGTGAAGATTTTTGCTCTCAAAAGAATTAGCATAATTAAGAGATGACTTAGCAACCTTTTATGCTTATTTCAATTTTGGTGCATTTAATTATAACCTTCTACATGCAAGAGACTTGTCTGCAGCCCTGCAGAGATAAGTATATAATAAAAACAGCAACTTGCTAAAAACCAAACAAATAAAAAGCTCAGAAACTTTAGTCTTGTCACATTGTTCCACCTTCTATTCACGTCACAGTGCTTCACTGTTATTCCTCAAGTCTTTACATGGCTGCAAAAAAGGAACAGCAATTATTACTGGCTACCAATCTTCTAATCCTTCAAAAGCAGAACGAAATTTGGGCTCAGTAAGGGAGCATTAGAAGACAACACAGAACTCTAGCTGCTTAGTTGTAATAACTGCACCTTTTAGACATGAAGATTATTTAAAAAACCACACTAAAATCTTCAAGCAAAGCTTGAACTTCGACCTTTTGTTCTCTAATTTTAGCATATTAGAAGAGGCCATGTAAGAAGGCAGCATGTGATGATACTCGTTCTTGGGAGAGAAGGAAGAATTAGGAAAGACTAAGAGTGCCTAAAGATGAAACAAGAGTGTTTGCATTTATTGTATCAATTATGACACAAATTCTTCATCTGGATCATGTCAGTCTCCATACCACAGGACAGCAGAACAGAATTTAGGGAGGAGGAAGATGCAGACAGAAAGCAGGTATCAGTTAAGACAAAACCTTAAGACTTAAGACACAAATGCAGAAGTGTCATATTATAAGAAGATCGGGGAAAAAAAAAAAACAAGCTTGAGAAATGGAAGATATTTAACAAATAACTTCGAAGAGGTATTTAAGCATAATGAAAGGAGAAAAGCTGAAGGTCACACAAAAAACCATCACAACAGCAGGAAAATCATAATTGTGCAAAGTTAAACACACACCACATCACTTACTTATATCAGAAAGATTTTCCCAGAAAAACAGTTTCTTTGACAACATAAGACACTGGTTTGGAACTTTAACTTTCTTTACTGCACATTTGAGTTTTTTTCTTGCAAAGGTGAAGGCTCAATAATTCACTTATACTGGCATGAGAACACAACAGGAGAATGAATATGCAAAGACAAGCAAGAAAAATGCTTCCTTGATTTATCGGACATGAGAGAGCACTCTTCCACTGCAAAGCAATCTGTAATAAAGCAAGAGATTCAGAAATTATCTATTTGCCTCAAAAGTCAAGAGCTAGTGCTAAGCCAGTAGAACATTTCCCCAAGACCTGTTGCTGTTTGAAGCCATTTTACAGTAACTTCTACCAACTCTAGCATCAACTTTGCTCTGCTCCCCCAGACTACACTATGAAAAATAAGATGGCTACAGATTTATTCACAGTGTCACATCCAATTTTGAATTGAACAAGGAGCAATGGCCCTGGCAGGACTGCATGCTAAACTACTGAACTGATGAAGAACATTGATTTTTCCCAGTTCCTTCAGCCACTGATAATTTGTATACACAGATACGTTTGGATGTGGTAGGGCTGTTTTTTGTGGGGTGTTATGTTGAAATGGCTAGAGTAAATCTTTTTGGCTAGTCTATTGGACTAGCCGTCCATCTTATAGAAAAAGAGCACGTTCACACCATCAAAACAGTAGCTAATTATTTACCTGCTATGACTCTGCTGTGTATAATGTTCAAGGATACTGAGCAGACAAGGCCATTAGAATACACGTTGCCACTGAGATCTGCCTCACCCTCTATCCCTCTGGAAGGTGACAGCTACCAAGCATGCAGAAGGGACTGCAGACAGGGCAGCATGCAGGAATGAGGCACACCTTGAGCAAAAGGGGCTAGAAAACACCCACTGCTCCTGCTGATGGACCCAGCCTCCCTGCTCCTGCAGGCTGCTTCAGCTGATGCCATCAAGAGCAGGAGCAGTGTTCCCAGACAAGCAACAGAACACTGCATGTGCTTGGCAGCTGGCCAGGGCCATGTCCAAGATGCTGCAAGGATTTGATGCAAGTCTGCATGCCTCAAACATGGGGTTCATTTGTGCAGGTTTGAGAGTCACACATAATAAAGGCACAAGGACACGCTCTCAGCTAAACCCTGCTCCCACAAACATGAGCACATTTGCTAAACCAAACTCTGAATTATTTTCAGATCTTTTAAGTCTGTTTCACACCAAGAGTGCACTTTCACCATCTGAAAATATTTGGACCATAGGGGTTTTAAGCTCATACTCTTGCTGAGAGTTGACTGCATGTGTCTGCTAGAAAAATCCAGCTTTTCTCTCAAAAAACATTTCTGTTCAAGATATAATTTAAATGAGCAGGCTTTTTCATTCCCATTGTGGGAGGGTGGCAAGAATTTGGGAATTAAAAAGTAAAATTGAATCTGGGAAAATGGAGACATGTTTTCATTTTTTGTCCTTGTTTCATTCTATCCTATTCTGATTGTCAGCAAGTTAAAATAAACTTCCCCTCAGTCAAGTCTGGTTTGCCCACAGTTCAAACTGACAAGTAATATCCCTACCCCTATTTCAAGCCCTGAGCTTTCCTGTCCAATTGAGAGGACAGTGAAGGCGTGGTTGGGTGGGCATTTGGCAGCTACCAAAATCAACCCACCACAAGGGCTGAACAGCAAATTTGTTATGCAGAGTCAAAGACAGTATTAACTGCAAGAAGGCACACTTACAGCGATTTATACAGAAAAATCTTTCCCCTTAGCTCAGAGAAGAATGTCCAATAAGATAGCAAGGTAGTTTACTGGCTATAAAATAATTCCAGCTCAACGTCTGAGGACAAACTCTGAGTTATTTTTATTACTTTAAGAAAAACAACAGAAGATGCACAAGAAAACCCAAACAAAACACCAATTACAATAGGAAAAAAAAATACATTTTAAAAAAAAAAGAGAAGCAAGGTGAATGCTCTACATACAGTAAAGTCTATTACAGCATTGCTCACTATAACTCAAATCATTTGATCCTAATAATGAGTTAAATAGCACTGTTTTCTGATATTAATCCATTGCAAAACAAAATATCTTAGAAGGTTAGCATCTTGCATTGTCAGCAACACCTTGGTTTCTCTTTCAGATGCAAACCTAAAAAAATTTTGGCTAAAATAAGCACTTTTTTCCCCCCTCAGGGACAGGCAGATAAATTACTTAAACCACAAAGCACCTCCAAGAGAAGGCTGACACTGTGCACTGAAGTGGGAATAACTGACAGTTTGATTATTTTCAAGAATAAACCATACAACTATATTAGTGACTGGAATGAAACTGCAACAAAATCAACTAAAGGCACAAGAGGCAGTTCTGTTCACAGATCAAAAACTGAAAGGACAAAATACTTGCTTCCATTTAACTGTACAGCACGTTTACTGCTTGCTTAATACAACAAAGTACACCATCACTACATCACCATTTGATACTCAAGTTCGTTCACCAAGTGCATTTTCTCTCACTTTTATTAACGAGAAATGAGCTTGAACATTGTGGGAGACTCTACCTGCATTCAAGACAACTAAACAAGAGGTTGAGGCATGTTCCCACAGGAACGTTATCTGTGTAACCCACACTTGGAACTTTTTTCCAAGCTACTGCAGTTGCTTGTAGATAAGATAAGGAATGCTTGCATGAGATTTTATGGCAATAGCTATGGAAATGATGGTAAGACATCAGGTGACAGAGTTTTATGGCTTTCTTGTACACAAGGCTAAGAATCCCAACGTATTATCTTTCAATCTCAAATTGTCATCAACAAGCTAAAGTTTACAACTTATTCACTGAAAGGAAAACTACAAGAACTAGTAGCAAACTTTTGTAAAAAAATACAATGCAAAACCTACACTATAGAAAATCAGAAAAACAAACTGGATGCTATTTAGTAATACAGACAGATTAGCTCTCAAATATTCAGTTCCAAGTTGACATTTATTTGCAGCAACTAAACAGATCATGCTAATTTGCTTTCTTCATTAGAAGTGGAAAAATGGCAACTAACCTTTTAGAAAGGGGTGTGCCTGACCAATTTGGCATAAGAAACTATATAAGGACTTTTGGAGGGGGCAAAGTAGCTTTAGAGGGGATTCTTCTGCTTTCAGAAAGTAACAACTTTACTATCTCTTTGCTACCTTAAAAGCAGCAGTGGAAATACTTTCCTTATATATAAGGCAACTCTGGTCACACAAGCCAAGTAAATATTGATTTTACTATAGCTGAGCTGGGAGCAGAAGTTAATTTCAATGGTCTGCACAGAATGTTTTACGAATTGCTTTAAAAATATTTTGCATTACAAGGTATTAAACCAGCTAAGAACCTTTTAAAATAATCTGAAGCTTAAAATGATTGAGCTGTACAATTTTATCAGGGTAAAAAGTACAGCTGAGAGAAAGAGAAATAGCATTAAAGGTTGCACTTCAGCAGCTCATAAAAAGCCAAGCAGGACATTTCTTTCAATCCAGGGCAGGCAGTGCTGAAGCTGATGTTGGGGACAGCTCAGGGCAGCCTGGCAAAAGCACTGGGCTAGAAGCAGTCACCAGCACAAGAGGGAATGGGCAGGGATAGGACCTATGTCCTCCAAGTTGGCATATCAATATCACAGGCCTTAATTTCCAGTTAATCAGACCCAGGAGAGTTAACCCTGAGCCACGTTGTATCTCAACAAAGGAGATATGCCATAGCCACAGTACAAAATCCACACTGTAGTGAAATCCAGCAAGACAGCTACAACCATTCTGCTTCCATCCTCACAAGGGATCCGGAATGCTCTGTTGATGTCCATTATTAGCAGGGGCTGCCACTGGTGTGACAGCTTTGGTTGGGGCAGACACCAGGGCAAAGCTGTTGACTGGCAGCCCGCACCGCACATTTCCCCACTTCTGCCGAGAGCCCTCCAACCGCTTGCTGCTTTTCGGAACGCCTCGACAGAAATTCGTCTCGGCACGGAACAAATGTCCGAGTCAAGGCATCTCCTTGCCCTGCAGCACAGCCCGGGTTGGTCCCGCTGGAAGGCTCAGCCAGGGAATTACTGCAATTCGCTTTCTCAGCTGCTCGCTTAGCGAAGATTAGGGCGCGCTCCACCCGGACGCCACACAAATGAGGTCACAGAGCTGAGCACACCGCCGCCAATTCCTGCCCTATTCATCAGCGGCGAGGGCAGGAAGCAGATGGAGCCCTCGAGTTAAGGGTCACAACGTTTCAGTGAGAACATGAAAGGGAACGAGCGGCCGACAATTGAGCGGCGCAGCAGCGCGGTTTGCGCGCCCGGCAGAGCTGAGTCACGGGCACCGCTCTGTCCCGAGCGGCACAGAAACACAGCCTAGGAAAGGGACTCCACTACAGGAGGACAGAAAACATTCCCCACTTTCTCAGGAACCGTCTGCATTTATGTACATGAGGGTTTTTAAAGTCCTTCGTATTGTTATAAATGCATATTTTGGTGTTGGCTTTTTGCAAATGCTGGAATGAATAAGTATGACGGGTTTTTTCTGTAGTTTTTAGTGTGTTTTAACTGCCCCAATAGATGTATAATGAGTTTTTTTGCTGTAGTTTGGAATTTAGGTGTAGTGTGTTTCAGCTGCCTGAATAGAGAACTTCCAGAAGAGGCCCAAGTGACTCTCAGCATTCACTGCCTGTGAAAAAAGGGACCAAAGCCCAAATCAAAAGATGATAAGAACTGAATAAAAGTGAGATTGTGCTTGACAGACCCAAGGAGTGACCATGCAGAGCAGTTCCTGGAAAAGTGAATGTGCATAAGTCCATGCATGAAGAACAGGATAAAAAGGGATGGTTCCAAGACACGAACGAGCTCTTTGCAGAGCATCAAGACACCCGGCCAGCCATATAACCTTTGCTTTATTTTCCATGTCTGTTATTGTCCCTATTAAACATTTAAACTTGACCAGGAAAGTGAACCTCGTTTTTCACAAGATCTTGGAAATTACTTCACTTGAAGACCCAAAAGGCAAAGGGATGCAATTAACTATGTAAACCCGTTTATTTGCAACTATGCTGTATTGCAGAACACACACTTCACCACCTGCTGCCAAAAAGGAAATATACCATTTTCAAGTGTTTAAAAGCTAGAGTTGTTTGAAATCAAACAGATTTGAGGTCCAAAACAGCTCTACTAAACAACAGAGTTTACAGTAACGTGAACAACACCATAAATATTATTTTGACTATTGTTAACAGCTTGCGTGTGGTCTCAAATAAGCTGCTATCAGTGCATATATCTTGTGGGAACACAAATAACTTCCCACCTGAAAGGTTATCATTTATAGGCTAGTGCTTCTGAGATTTCCAGAGACACAAATGATAACAGAAGCTAAGTGCAGTTTCAAAAGATATGCTCTCAAACTATCTATCTGTTTGCAAAATAGCTCAGTCATGTCACTGCCATTGCCTTCTACTGCTATTGAAAAGTAACACTCATTTCAGTCACTGGGATGGCAGCTGCACAATTAAAATCACACAACAAAATACAAATTCATCTTTGCTTCTGTTGACAACTGTATGAATAAAATAACCAAACAATATCTAGTCACATAATGCTAAGATGCTAACATAGATCATTCAATTACTGCAAAATTTTTTACTCACTTCAGGAGTTGACATTCTACAGAAAAAGTTCTACAAGGCAACCCCTTTCAGAAGATTTCAGAGAACCAGCATCATCTTCCTCTGTAACAGATTAAGTAGCCTCCCTCCAAAGACAGAGTGATTTCCATCTGGGTAATGAGGTAATTGAGGTGAAAAACATTTTCTTAAATAATCACATCAAATAGTGCTACAACAGGGCAGTATGTATATGTAAACACAAAATATCCCAGTCATTTCCCTGGAACAGTTTCAACAGAACAACAGAAATTATCTCCCATTGGATGGAACAGCAATGAAGAAAGCCCTTTTGTTCAAACAGGCAAAGAAAGTGCAAGATCCCTTTTTTCTCCTCCTAGATAAAGAGTAAGCTTTGGTTCCAGTTAGGCACCAGTTGCCTACCCAGGGCTACCACACTCCCAGCACCTACCACCAACTTGAGAGTTTAAAAGATTATTAAGAGAGAATTGACTGTTATAAAGAAGGGCATCCCACCAGCTAAGTTATTGAGTATGTTTTCAACCATAAATCTATCTCTGACAAAACTTTGTCGTGTTGTTTAGGCTTCAGAGAACAGAAGTTTGTCTTACCCATTTTGGTTTCACCCAAATTAATCAATTTACAATCAGATACTTTATCAGGTATGAGCCTCAACCTCCCTTCCTCCAGTCCCTGCCAAGTCTCACAGCAAGCATACAACCAAAAAAGCCAAAGCCACACCTCTGCTGACTGAAAAGTATCCCTGTTATTTATATTCTAGACCTCTGTGAAAAGCAAAGGACATGAAGAAACAATTACATACACATCCCTTCCAACTTCTCCACCCTTTTTTTTCCCTGAGTATTTCCAGTACTACATCATTAAAAATCCTGTCCCTCTCAGAGAATGGTCTCTCCACCATAGCATGCACAAACACACAATTTGTTTTACCTTCAGGTTTTTTTCCTCATTTTCATTCCCATGCTTCCTACCTTCTAGCTTTTTTTCAATTTTTTTCCCTCCTATGTACATTTCCAGCACACTAAGAAGTGCCCAAAGCCACAACTCTCTCAGAGTCTCCAAATACAGAGTTGTAAAAAAAAAAGTGAGATTACGACAATGAACGGGACACTATGACTCTCTCAGAAAGCAAATCTACAGTGCTACACTTCATGAACAGTTAGGAAAATGATAATCAAACAAATTTCCTAGAAAAATCCTTCTGATGATTAAGAAAATTTGTAACTGCAGCATACCAGCCATGATCTATGACCATTTAAAAACTGCAGGCTCTTAACTCTGATTTAAACAGGCATTAAGAAACAATCACTGAACACCGTGCTCAATCATCTAAAGCACCTGAGCAATCATGCAGCTGCTACTCATCTAGGAGATTTACATCTTAGCCTAACCACCCAGAGCAAGCACCAGAGAAATCATCCTTAGACACACAATTATCACCAAATATTAAGTGCATGCACCCACTAGCACTTACATGTTAAAAAGACCTGAAGGATTGAGACAGAAAACTTCAGAGAGATTGACCCTCCTATTATCCCACAGAGGAAGATTTCAGAGGTTGCACAACTGCAGTGCTCATCACCATATTAACTACGTGGCTGGTTATAACCCCTGTCCCAAGTTTATACTCTCCTAAAAACATAGCAAAAAAAGAAGGGGAAAATATCCAAGAAATAGTCAAAAACCCCCTACACCAATACATGCAGAGCCAGAACAAACAACTTCCATGAACAGCAGCCCAGGTTCAAAACCACGCAGATTGATTTTCTCATACTGCTAACCTTCCAAGAGTGATCAGCTGCAGCTGTCTCACATTTGAGGGCTGAATACGTGCACATTTTGAAGAACACTTGATCTCTCCAACCTATAATTTACTGAGCTCTCCGGAGTCAGTCAAAAGCAACCCCACTCACATTACTGAGTTTTCTTGACATTTTTGTCAGTTTCTTAAGGAAGTTTGGATTGAGTCACAAAGGAAAAGTTTCTGCTCTCAGCTAAACTGGCATATATCCAAATCCACATCATTGTTCTAGAAACAAACATACATGAAATCAGAGTCCCAGCCCACCACTTTATTCTAAAGTTAGCCATTACACTGATACATCTTCAGAGGATTTTAGTTTCTCTTTCTAAAAACACATATTCAGACTCCAGCTTTGTAACAAAAAACCCACACCTACAGTCAAGAGGACCAAATTCTTTATTCATCAACAGGTTCTGCTTTCAGGAAGTTCTTACACCAATTCATAAAATAAACAGTTCCCATCTGTCAATTACCATATCTACATGGCATATTTAGAGGTACCAGGAATGATCAAATTGTCTTTTTCTTGCCAATCTGTGTTATTTGGTGCCAGGCAAAAAATAGAAGAGACAATCCATGAATTTTCAATCAGAATAGGTACAAAAGATGGCAAAAGGAAGAGGAGAGATTATCCCAAATTTCTTCTTTTCCAAAGCATCCCTCCACAAAACATTTTCCAAATTACAGGAAACACTGCTCCCTTGAGATACCACCAAAATGAGGAGAAAAACTTGTGGGGCGTCAAGGAGCTGCTGTAAATTTATACTTTCAAAAGTACCAGAAGGCACACTAGGCAGAACTGTAAAGAATCAAAACAAGTAAGTGCTGAAATCACTGTAATTTAACGCACAGTTTAAGAAGATTGAGAACATGAAGCCTTTCAATCAGGCAGAATGCTAAAACTTCTGCCATGACCAAGTTACTGTTATAGGTGAAAGGGAAGCCCACGACACAAACATTACCAAGAGGATCTTGCGGCTGCAGGTGTGACGTAGCCAGAACTCTCACAACGCTTGAAATGGAGCAGAACCACAGAAAATAGCCTTTCCCTGCTCTGTTTCCTGCCATGCCTTCCACAACCTCCTCTGATACAGTAAATAAACTTTTGCAAACTTAATAAAAGCAGCTTTCATCAAGTGTAGAAGATAAAAACAGGATCCTTTCATCCACCAAAGGCTTCAGAACACAGGGAAGCACTCACCCAGCGGAGCGTAACAGGTCTGCCGGTCAGAATGCTCAGGTGCAGCCACCTTGTACTTTTTCCACACCACTTTTTTGGCTGTTTGAACGCTCATGATCAAGCTCACTCTTTGAATAACAGGAAAGTGAAGATGCAGAGGAAGTACACGCTAGTACCCACGCAAGAACTGCATGCTGGATTCAAGGGGGAGGGAAGCGCTGGTTTTCCTCAGAGGGTTTGACACATTCAGCCACACAGTGACTGACAAAACCAGTCAGGAAACAAACCTTTAAAAAGGCTGCATGTTAGCAAGTAACAGACCTCAAGGTATTTAAGATTTCTTCCCTTTAAAATCAGATAGATATGCTGCTTTGCTACTCCTTGCAACAATAGGATAGTCCAGCTTTCAGAGAACTGGCGAGGTAAAGTCTACAAACTGAAAATAGGAAAGCTGATGGTAATTTTCCTTTTCTGTTCAAAACTCTCTGGTCAAATGCCATGCTCATTTTTAAAATCCTAAATATTTTTAGCATTTGTTCTGTAAAAAGTTTGCAATATCACTATAACACTTTTTTCACACATTCATCAGAATATAAAACCAGAACAACTCTTCAAAGTAGCATCCACATCTTTTAATGGCCTTTCGAAAACAACAAGAAATTTTAAACGTAAAATTACAGCATAAAAAGGAAGTTGTACAAATAAACCTCCAAGTCAAAAATTACAAACTCTGATTGTCCTCTCCACTGTGCAGTAATTTCAAACAAGACAGAGCAAAGAACAGTAAAGCAGACAGTTGGTAATGCAAGGCTATGATAGAATTAGAGTTATTTTCAAGTGGGCCTTTAAACTGTGCTTATCACCAGTACAGATAGAATCCCTCTGTCTTCAAAAGCCTGTTGCCAACTTTATAATCAAATTAAGAAGACTACACACACTTTAGTTATGAAAGACACTCCATATGCTACACTTTCAGATACTGAACTGTACAGAATTCCAACAGTCCCAACAAAGTAATTCAAGAAGAGATTAACTATTACACATAAGTACAAGCAGGATGACCAGAGAGGAGCGCTCTAAACCACAGAATGGGTTTCAAAATCAGAAAAAGACAGAGGCTTTTTGATTTGTCTGCCTGTCTCACTGTATCATGCTATAAGACAAATGTTCTAGATACAGCTGTCCTCTCTTCATTGATATCCAGTCAGGACCCCAGACACTATGCAGAGGAAGGGAGGAGGGAAAAATAAAGATCAGATTTTTCTTTAAATTTTTGTGGGCCAAAAGTTGGTCTTACTCAAATTTGTGGGTTGGATGTTTTTTCCCCAAATTGAAGAATTCCTCAAAGTTGAAGGCTGAAAGGCTTCACACAAAAGGAGTTTTGTTTCCGTGGGTAAAGAAAACCATCCATTCAGAGGACTAAATCAGACATTTGTATCCTAACATTTCTGTGAACTATGCAAACAAGAGCAAAGTGGAAAGGTAATAAAAGTTTCAAAGCTAGGATTTCTATTTCAGAAACAAACAAGGATGTGTTTCCTAAATACAAATATAAACCTTACTGTGCCAAGCACTTCCCAAGCACAAAACAAAGATGCTGCCAACTCCACCAAGCAAACAATGAGAATTAGCAGACAGACCTGTACATACGCCAGAAGTCTTACCAACAGCACCACGTTCCTTTTTCAAGTTTTGATGGGTGTGCTCTGAATTCCCTAAGAATACTCTCCTGCATATCCAATACCTCACCTTGGTCCCTGCCACTCCAAGATCAGGCCTGCCCACACTTGGCAAGAGCGAAGAATAAGCACAAATTTCACGAGTCGGCTAGTTTGCATCAACATTTCTGGGTTTGCCACTTCTCAAATGAGAAAGTGACTGCAGTCACTGAGAGCAGTTAGAGAAACACCACTCTGACTCCCATCAGTCCCTGGAACTTTATTCAATGTCAAGCTGTTAACGAAGCTGAGTAAATCATTCATGTGCCAGAGTTTCCAGAGAAGCTCAGCTCTCAAGCTTTGCCTGCCATCAGCAGCTGCCCCATGAATATAAGAGAAACCACTTTTATGTAACAGCTGGTTTTACCTCAAAAATTCAACATTTCAATAAGGATATACACTGAGAATATTTATTAACTTAAGGGAGGGGGAAGGCAGTGGGGGGTTGTTGCACTGTGTTTAAATTAAAAAAAAAAAAAAACATCTCTTGCCTAAATGGAGACAGAATTACTAGCACGAATAGTTTCATATCAGAACCTATCTGCAAAGAAGTTAGCTTTGGGATAGCAGGAATATTTTTAAGCTAAATCTTAAAAGTGAAACAATAGCCTCTGTGAATATCTGAAGTATTGGGTGTGAAATCCATACATTAAGCACAAGAGCGGATAAACAGAAGAGAAATGGAAATTTCTGGTCAAAATAATCTTTGAAGATGGCAAAGGAAGACTTACAAAAATTTTTTTTAACTTAACTCCAGAGCTCAACATACTAGTATACTCTCTACCCATAAACCACGTCATTCATTAGGAAGAAGATAATGTTATTTCTACTACTACTGAACTCAACAGGCCATTTATTTAGTAGCTCTCTGACTGGAGTACATGCTCTCCTCTATTCTCTCTGGTGTTGACAGCAGTAATCAAATTTTGTACATGCCACTGGCCCTATTATAGTTCCACAGCAGCTGGCTGGCTGCCTAAGCTTCTTATCATGTATGATAAAAAAGACCAGCCGAACAGACCTGCTGAAACCACTGTGGGAAGGCAGAAGGAGAGGGAAGCCTAACTAGAAGCCCAGTAAGTAGAAATCATGTCTTTTTATGCTTGCCCATGTATTACAAATCAAGAAGAACATGGCTACACTCAACACATGACAAGCTTGCTTTAGCAGTTTTCAGAAGGACTGGAGCTTGGATGACAATTCAGCCCTTGTTGAAGAGTAGGTCTGAAGGACACATTTCACACGTTGAAACACTACTCATCTATAGCTCAGTCCACACAGCAGGGAATGGGAAAGCAAAAAATCACCTAGAGATGAGGGGAGAAAGGAAAAAAAAAGGGGGAAAAAACTCATATAGCTGGACCCATTCATTTGAAGGTGAGCTCATAAATACTTAAGATCACTTTTCTATCACAGACTCGGCCTATACACATCACTGGGTTCAACATAAAATTGAAGTTCACAGAGGTACATAACAATGGGAGCAGAGGGCAACATCCTTGAATTATAAAACTCCCTTGTATGCAAGACAATCCATAATGAGATTGGTTTCCATTTCTTCCTTGCCTTCTGGGAGCCTTCCAAGGGCCTTGAATGCCTTGACTCTGAGAAGAGGAAGTTGGCTTCTTCTTCACAGTCTGCCTCCTTCCAGCTGTGTTCCAAGTAGGCCTTGGTAGCCCTGCTCTGAACTTCCACTCTTCCATACAAGTCCATAGAGAAAGACTTGGATTTAAAGCAGCGGAAAAAACAAACGTAAGGGACTTCTTATGGGAGCAGAACGAGGAGGTGGAGAGTTCCTCCACCTTCCTTCTTCAAGGTCAGAGCCAAGCAAGCCAAGAGTTTTCCTAGAGGGGAAGCTCAGCTTTTCTCAAGGTTCCTATGCTACCTGTCTAGTCCCACCCTTTATAATACTGCTGTAATGAACATCTAGTTAAGAGCTGCTCATGCTGTGGGATTAACACCCCATAATTTTGTTCAGCATGTTTGATTTCACCACAACAACCTTACAACTTTTTTGGCTGGCCTGCCAAACATAATTTCAAATAGAAGGCCACATGATACTTGTTTCAGCAAACAAACAAGAGCTTCTAAGGTGATGCTAAGGAGAAGGATGGCAGAGGGGCAACAGGAACTTGAATGGAAAGTAACGTTTCAAATCTCTGGTGCATTTTGATAGAAACTGGTTATTAGTTTAACCCCTTCTTCCAAGAAACCCACAACACCAGCAAATTCAGTTGGAGAATAATGAGTTTTTGCCACTTCTATCGAAACCTCATTTCACATAGCCAGGTTCATGTCAGCATAAAGCTTTCTACTGAAAAAAACACTATCAATACAGTAAATGCCCTCACTGCTAAGGAAGAGGAACAGAGTGTGGCAGCTAGTGGAACACTGAAGTACAGATAACACACAGAGAGATTCTCTCAGTGCTCTCACAGGCAGCTCCAATACAAACCCTTCCAGCACACAGCGCTTCAGGCACTTGACACATGGGTCTCATAAAACAGCATGTCTGTGGCTGCCACAAATAACTGACTCATCCTGCAAAAGAAATAATAGTAGCAACTGTGCATAAATTGTAATGCCTTGCAAGAATCACCACAATTTTTAGTCTTTTTTGATGTTCCTCTTATAGCTTCCTCTTTTTCTTTTGTAAAAGGGAATATTTTGAATATAAATACTGAGAAAAATCTCAGTATATAATAATGTGGAGCACATTAATCTTCCAAATGTGTTGTTTACATTATAATCACCTCTAAAACCCAACCACATCCAAACAGTACCTGCTTTTCACAAAGCATCCTGGGCCACCTGTTTACAGCAACTCAGAGGGGTGACAGGAGGTCCACAGGAAAAGTTGGAACCTTCTTCATTTTGCTTCTCATTTAAAATGCTGAGCACATCTTCCAAAACAAGGTTCCTACCCATTTACAGACACCTTTATGAAACAAATCCCAAGGCATCCATGACAGATGCACTGCTCAACACACTGTGTGCTCATATGCTGAGTGTAATGTGTATTTCAGCAGAAGTCCAGGCACTGAGCCCTGAGTGACAGCATGCAAGCCCAAGCTCAGGAGAGGAGCCATCACTTCAGCTGCCCCAGCTCCTCCAACAAGCAATTCTGGTGATTCACAGTTTTCAAAACCACTTGCCCTGCTGCAGTGGGACAGACTGGGTTCAAGCCAGTGGCCAAGCAGCTGTAAGAGCTGCTGGTAAGCAACTCCACCCAGGACAGGCAACTGCCCTCAGCATACCCCACAGCACAAGGGACTGCTGCAGAAAAAGGCACTGCTTCAAAAACAAAAAATCTAATTCCTCTGTCTTTCATATGCCAGGACACAATCCAAAGCTTTGGAAGCTATGGTTTTGACAAGCATATGAATAATTTACTTGTACACTTTCCTGTCACTCATTTTGTAAATGTCTGTTTGTACCTCCAAGAACATAAACATCTCAAAGCTTCCTTGTAAATCCCATAGGGTTTTTTTTTTTTTTTTTTTTTCCTTAGAAAGTATCTTTTGATAGATTCTTTTCAGACACTTCCAGATTTTCCCATCCGGACTCCCCAGGGCTGTGCACTGGAGTCTGCCTCAAGATGGGCAGAGGGGAAGGAAAACATATCAGGAAGCCTGGAGAGGAGCTCTAGGGGAAACATCTCTCCACTTGCCCAAGTCTTCAGACCATCACTTCTGCTAGGGCTGCATCCACAACTTCATCCTAAAAGCTAAACCTCTTATCTCCTATCATGATGAGGAGAAGGAGGGGACATAATCAGTTAAATATAATCACAGGAACATTTCAAAGTGGTACACCCTGGCCAATGCCCTAATTCATGGTCAGCAGGGTTCCACCTACACTGCAACTCCAAAGATCTGAAAGTTTGGGTTTCCTTTTCTTCATGCCCCGTAACAATGCATGGGTGATTAGACAGCACCCTCCAAGGCATGAACTCTTCAGCTGTACCATTTAGAACACACTATTTCCAAACTGACACCGAGTGTCACAAGTATACACGTAACCAGTCTTGTCAAAATTAGAGATCAATTTCTTCCACCCAGACAGTCTACTTCCCTTCCTGCTTGCAACAACGTATTCTATTCATGCTTTCCCACAACAAAAAAACAGAGGACAAAGAGGGACAGCATTGTGCAGAGCTGCCCTGCTTTCTGCAGGAACTATTAACAAAATTCTTTGGAATTCCCAGCCACCATGCTGGGGATGGAAAGTTTTGCTCACCTGGAAAAGAGGGATCTGCAGAAAGTCTGCATTAGGAGCCCCAAGTTTCCCTATTCCTTCCTTGTACAGCAGTACTGAAGGGAGCTCCCTAAGTTAAACAGGCTGTCTTTTCCTAGTTCAGAGAGGTAAAAATCAGTAAGAAACTATTAGAGGCATACTAAAACTAAGAAGAATAAAGCAAAGTCTGTTCCCTGCGGACCTTGGTCAAGTCCAACACAAACACATCTCCAGTTAAACTCCCCACTCTTCAGAGGACAAACCTGTCTCCTCCCAAGGACCCAAGGCAGACATCCCTCTTTTTGAAATAGATTTACTGTTATCAGAGTCAAAAAAGGAGAAAAAAAAAAAAAAAAAAAAAAAAAAAAAACAACCCAAAACACATCTACTCAGCTCAGTGCAGGAAGGCTGCACTGGGCATTCAGGGCTTGGCACAATGAGACAGCACCCAGCTTAGGTGCAGGCACCCAGCCCACAGTCCTAGAGCAGCCAGCTTGATGAGGGCAGGCATCACACCATTCCTTCTGCATGATTCCAGAGCGACAATGCAAAGTTTTCTCAACTACAGGAAACCATCTTAGAATTACCACATTGCTGCCACTGTATAAGCCTTTACTTTCACAAAAGACCCTTTTTATCAAAAGAAGGGACAAAATCCACACAAAAACATACTCCTGTTCAATCCTCTTAAACCCTCCAATTAACTTAATATAAACTTACTATATCTCTTGTTAATTTGTCCCAATAGCTAAATTTATACTCACTGCTAAAAGCTTACACAGCATTCACCACCTTTTGCCACTGATCTCTTTTTAATAGCTACAAATTGCAAATCATTCTGTAATTGAGGTTATCAAGACTTCAGCAAGGTCAGAGAGTACATTTCAACAGATAATCCAACATTCAGACATTTTGGTAAGTGTAACATTCTATAAAGACTGTATCCAAAAACAAAAAAATCATTCCATCAATTATCAGGAAGTAGTCATTAAAATGGTTGTTAAAATTAATGGCCTTCTTTCTCTCCTCCCTCACCAATTAGCACAGAAGAAAAAGAATGAGGTAAAACCATGTGCTTTGTTAAACACTGAACCTACTGGAACCTGCAAAATAACAGATTAATAAACTGCTCTGAGGCTGAGGTCAGTTTACAGAGGAGCCATCACACAGCATCTATGGCAACACAGAACCACCACACGGGACTGCCAACTAGCAAAGAGAAAGACATAAGAACAAAGAGCAAAGCAACAAACAGCATCAACCTGCTTTCTTAGGGCCACAGAAGTGAGAATTAAAGCCCCCAGAGGGAGTGCTCTTCAGTTTAGTACAGCATTTCTATGTATCAGGGGACTTGGGAGGAGTGTGGAAGAGAGACAAAGCACATGGCACAACTGAACCATTACCTAAAGGAAGAATAGACCCACACAACTCAACACCAAAAAGCCTCAAGTCTCTATCACTGTGCTGGGCATGCTACAGTCATAAGCAGAGATCCAACAGCAGTGAAAATGACAGTGCATTTTATTTGGGACAGAATGTGCACCTATCTCTATCTCAAGCCACCTGCCCAGGTTCCCAAGCAGAGACTGGGAAGCAGCCCAGTCTGAAGAGGCCAAGTAATAGCTGAGTTAATATGCACCTCACTCAGCTCCACACTAGCTCAGGAAAGCTCACAAGCCACCATCAGCAGAGATGTGGTGAAAAGAGGACTAGGCAGTGGTAAGCAGCTGAGGAGCAGCAACTGATTCTATTTTGCAAGCCTACAAAAGATTGCATGTTTACACCCTCACTTGTTTTCAAGAAATTTTCAGCAAGCTTTCTGTGTGTATACTTTGCAGGCTTCTTTGCCAGGTCAAATGGAAAACACTGGGCTCAGTTATTTAAGCTCAAGCGTGCGGAGGAGTAATTACCAAAGCTCCACTGGACAGAAGGATTGCATTCTTTTATTCTTCAAATGCCACCACCCACTAAGATATGATACTAAACCCCTCAGAAACCTTGTAAGCAAATCCAACAAGCACTGTGCAGAAGCTAGCCTGAAATCACATGGTACCCATCTCAAAAACTCCATCTGTGCCTCTCAAAGTACTGTGGCACAATGACCAGCTCCACTACTTGCTGCTACCACCATCAGAGATTTTGTCCATAACCAAGTGCTAGTTGGATTTAAAGCCTAAGTATTGTGAAGATTGAGATAGAAGCCACACGTACAGTATATTCTAAAAAGTCTTTCTGTGCAAAACTGACTGGCAAATCATACACATTCCTAAGCCAGACAAATGAAGTCCCAAAACACAACTGCTCCTTCCCAATTACTGTGATGCAACAGATGCGGCACAGCATTCCCATATAAATATTTAATGTCAGCAATATACATGTTTACTAGCGGATTTTAAAACTATTTCAAATTTTTAAAGGGTTAAAAACAGATGCACACACTATAGCAATAACATTATTGATCACCATATTGAAGCATCACACCTTGAACTTGAAGTGTGAGCAGGCACAGTCTCATCCATGGGCTGAATAGCAGCTTTTCAGCTATTCATTTCACCCCCACATTTTGTACTACTGCTTATGAAGCCACCCCACATTGCCTGCAACAACCTTACAACCAGCTCAATAAAATTTCACATTACTTTAACAAAAACATTTTAAGGCTGAAGCCTTGAATAATTGCCTTTTTTTACCCTTTGAATTTAAGTGTTTATTTAAGCACTGTTTTCATGTATTTCAAAAATATGCATATCATGGCTACATTCACAATGAAAATGAGAGTAAGTGATATAAGCACCTTTGAACAAAAGTTTTTACACCAAAGTGGGCAGATGGAGATTCTGAGACACCATGCACCATCCTGTTTGTTCAAGACCCTCACTCCATTTCGCAGATGAGCTTTTACAACCCCCAGTCTCCCTATCAAAGCACTCCAAACGGCACACATTTACCAGTGTGTTCCTTATGTTGCCTTGCCTTTCCTACTAACCTACTTGCTTTTGTAGCTGCTACCAAACACTGAATATGTTTCATCATAGGGTTATTTTCTTACTAGTTTAACTTTCTCCTACTTGAGGAACAAGAAGTTGCTACTGGAAAGCAAGCCTTGTTTCTCTCTGCAGGCCTGCCAATACATCTGGGCAAACACCACTTCAACCCCACAAAGTTAATACTGAGCCAAGTTGCATTAAACTTGTTCACAGCTCTCCTTAAAAAAAAATTCTTTATAGGTTGGTAAAACTCCAATATAAAACACAAACAAGTGGTATGGCAGCTGTAATTCACTCAAACACGTGTGCAAGTGTTTTTGTTACTCTGCCTTCAACTTGCCCTAGATTTGAGCACTTCTCTAGGATACCTATATTCAACCAAACATTATAATGCCTTCATTACCAATCATTTAATACCTAACTGTAGTATTCTCACATTTAACAATGACATATAAACGTTTTTACTTATCTGCAGTTCCCTCACTTTAACTGGACTGGTTTAAGACATGAACAAAGCATTATAAAACTTCACTGCTGCTTGGTTTTGGTTGGTGGGTTATTTTTTACTTTGTAGCATAACCACAGCACTGATACTCTTTGTTTTCTTTAATCTGCTTGTAGGTGACTTGGGTTTTTTTAATTTTAAATCACAGTATTCTGACACATTCTCCTCCCTATAACAAAGTTTGCCACAAGTATTTCAGGTCAGCCACAGAAAAAAGATAAATCCCTATTACATAACTTCATCAATATGGTTTGAAAGAGGGAATTCACAGAATAAAAATGTTTACAGCTTACACTGTGAGATAAGCAAGACAGTTTAGGATATATGTGACAAGGTTCGGAAAGAGAACTTCATACAGATGCAGTTAAAAATGTTTGTGACGCTATTTAAAAATAACCTGCTACAATTTATCTTTCTGGGAACTTGTGCTACTAAGTGCATGTGAGACACTGAAAAGTATCTCTAGTGTAAATGCAGCTATATGACCACAAAGAGTTAAGAAGCTGCATTACCGGGGGGGGGGGGGGGGGGGGGGGGGGGGGGGGAGGTGTTCAGAAATTTACCTTTACACTCAAATAACTTCCCAGCCCTGCCTGCAGTTTTCTATCACCTTTCTCCTTGCTTGCCTCCAAATACTCATTTACTCCTCCTGTAAATGATCAAAACCCCACTACTGTTAAGAAAAAAAGATCAGCTCTCAAAGCAAATCACAGGACAGTTCATTCAGTCTTCTCACTCCCACAGGATGATCGGGTGCTGTCACACTAACAATTCTGTACCTACCATTCCA
This sequence comes from Sitta carolinensis, assembly GCA_032173965.1. Taxonomy (NCBI): domain Eukaryota; kingdom Metazoa; phylum Chordata; class Aves; order Passeriformes; family Sittidae; genus Sitta; species Sitta carolinensis. The sequence continues at coordinate 64,577,182 of JAVUNC010000004.1, read as the reverse complement.
CCATAATTAACTTTACCTTCCTTCCCTTGTTCCACCCCTGATCTACACAGCTGTTCATCAGTTTTTTTGACCCACTGTCAGAAGGGTCAAAATCAATGAGGCAGGCCAGCTCGTTGCATTCCATCCAGTACAATCCCAGTGAACTGAGGATAAATCCCTACCAATACTGCACAGAAAACATACATGTCCCCTGCTTTGCCTCTTGCATTCAAGATCAGGCAGCTGGGATGAAGAAGCAGCAGAGAACAGGACACATTTCTGGTCAGGATCAGATGCTACCACTGACAGTCTCCCACCAGCACACAAAGGCAGGAACAAGTAGTCATGGGGAGAGAGGGGAGAAACATTTCCACAAGAAATCTAACTTGCATCAGATGTCCCTGTGATGGCATTTTAGCTGGATCCCGACTCATAGATCCCCAATACCAGGCTTCTGACTAAGCTTAGCTCAGCCAGGGAGCTTTGCTACCTCCATCTGACAAACATGACTGGAGAAGTTCCCAGGGCCTACCCCAGCCCTTGTTGCCTCCTCCAGGAATTAGGAGGAATTGCTCCAACACATCTCAACCTCTGTGTTTCAGTAACTGGTAAAAAAGTAGGACAGTACAAGGATACACATCCAACTGCAGACAGCAAGAACATTGTGCCTACCACGGGAACAGCTGGAGCACCTCTCAGTGCACATCCTAACCATTCACTCAGCTTGCCAAACACCACACAGTCTGTTTGGGACAAAAACACCAAGAGCACTCCTGTGACGTAGCTGGTTTGCCATGTATTTCATTGCTTCAGAAAACCAGACTCACCAACAACCTAATTTCCCAACTAAAACCAGGAAGTCTGCTGGAAGCCATGCCAGGGCAGCAGTGATGACAGGAGGGAATTCCTCACACTTCATTTCTTAGCCATGGCATCTGGCCACAACCACTTCTACAGCCCACCTGTCCCTCAAACTCAGGAATGGGTTACAGACCCAGTGAGCAGATCCAAGAGTTCTTTTGGTACGTTTTTCCCTTCCCCTAAACTCCATCTTCAATAACAAAGCAGAAGAGCCAAGAGATTTGTTATGATTTGGAAGCATACAAGGCATGTTCAGGTTCTCTGGATGCTGGGGAGCAAAAAGGTTCAAACAGCAGCAGATATCTCAAAACAATGCAGAGCTTGAGAGTAGAAATAGAGAAGGTGAGCAACTCCAACCCAGCCCACTGCTAACAGAAATTATACAGGGCTCTTGAAGACACCAGAAATTTCACAGCTTCTCTGAAGATAAAATGGTCAAATTTAATAATTAAGTTTCATGGCTAATACCACTATGAAATGCAAATATCCTTCATTATATGTAAAAAAAAATTAACATATATTACCAGTCCACTCTAAAGAGTGCTGTATCAGCAGAGAAAAAGAAGAAAAAAGCCATCACAAATCAGGATAATGTTAGAAAGGCTTGGTAAACATTGCAAGTACAAAACAGTGCTTTCATTTACAACTTCACAGAAATGCAGCAGAAGTGTTTCAGCACCGTCAACCTCAACATAAGCTCCCAAAATTATTTTGGAATAAGCCACATGCCTTTTAACACAACCCAGGTCCAAAAATAGGCATTGCCAAGATCCACTTACTCAAATAATCTTCCAGAGCACCACTGGAGCCCCAGGTAGCTTCCAGCTAAGCCCTGCAGAGCTTAGCCTTCTATAATCAGCCTCTCCTCCTTTTCTGGCACTGTAACAGTGCAAAACGTAGCAAATGACACCTGGTGTGGGATGGACAGATCACTACACATACCACAGAATCTGCTAAGTTGGAAGGGACACACCAGGATCACTGAGTCCAGCTCCTGGCCCTGCCCAGCACCCCCAAGAATCACACTATATGATATACATCCCTTTGTGTCTGGATACAAAATCCACTACCAAAGTGGAAGCTAGGCAGAGTAGAGCCATGAGTCTCATGCTTGCATTAACAAGTTATTGCCAGACCTTTGACTGTGATTTATGAACAATGCATGCAGGAAATGGAACAAAAAAAATCAAACAATTATCTCTAAAAAGCTAAAAAGTCTAAAATGCTGGACACATAGTAGTGAAATCCTAAAACAGTACAAAACCACAAGGAAACTACATACATGACACTTAAAGGCTGATTTAAGATTTTACTTCCACAACACCAAGGTCACAGGAACAAGTCCAGTGCAGTCACCAGCACAGAACCACAGCAGCCTCCCCAGCTGGGTGGGGACCTCTTGCTCAGAGTGAAACTAAAATTTTCCAGCAAGTTCATGAAACCACCACTATCCCTCGTCAGTCAGTAGAGCTATTGAAGAACAACTTTCACAGTCACATACACAAGTAAGCAAACAGAAAAGGAAGGAGGCAAGCATACAGAAAGACAGGAATATAGCTACGAGCTTGCAAATTCAAACACTGACCAGCAGAAGAGCCTTAGCATATCTTGGACCAAGTGAAAAAAAACCCCACAGCTACCAGCTTTTCTCCAGCAGAGTTGTAAGGAAGCAGTGAATCTACCCACATTTTCAGAGTCCAAATGCCAGTATCCAGACAGTTCATATAGAGGAAAAACTAACAGACGTCAGAAAATGAAGACACCTGTGAGAAACCCTGTGAGTCAACTTCACCAAACATGCAGAGTAACTGAGCTCAGCATCCATAAACAGTCATAAGAAGTGTTTGAGATCACTTCTCATTTGAGATGTCAGAGGTGACCAGGAAAGGGGGTGGGTTGGGGATGGAAGGGAAACAAAAAAGAAAAAGGCAATAAATTTTATCACACATCAGCTGAATTCCCTCAGTTGTTTGCCTGAGGTGTACTTTTTCTGTATCTGCTACATGAAGTCTCTGATCTCATGAAGCAGTAAGCATGTCCTCTGCCACTTCTGTTCTGAATGTCTCTGCTCCTTAAAAACCTTTTACTGGTTGAGTCAGAAGATTTGCCTTTAGCTCAGTTACGGCATTGCTTGGTTTTTGGTTTTTTTAACTGAATATGCAAGAATACATATCGTCTACATAGCATTCACCCATCCTGGAGAAAAGTATTCCAGTCCCAACCTAGAGAACTACCATTCCAAAAAATCCAAAGACTTGAGGACAACATACTCCAATTCCTACACCAAATTCAGATAATTTTTTTTTTTTTAATTACAATCACCATGTTTCTAGTAATTGTTATCACTCAAGGTTTTCATGAGTTACCTTCTGTAACCTCAATGCCCAGGAGCTCCCCACACAGTCTGGATGTGCCAAGGAGATAAACCCATCCCTTAAGAGTGGCCTAGTCATGTCAGTGATGCACTCCCACACTTCTTGCTAGCTGCCTCCAAGCCACCCTTGTTGGCTGGGGACAACTCAGGGTGTTCAGAATGGGTTGCAAGAATTCCCACCCCAGCATGTGGTAGAAGAAGCACAGATCCACGTTTTTAACTGAGGATTTACCATACTTCCAAGCAACTAACTAGAAACACCTCATTAAAGACAGACTTCTAACAATCTCAGACCCACACATTGCTGCATAATTATTCTCAACTTGAAAGGGCTGCATAATTTCCCAGGAATATCATGATCTCTTAATGCAAGTCCTAGAAAGGGAAAGTAGATTGAGGTCTATGCATACATATGTCTGCACAGGCATATACAGCTACACAGTCCTCCTCCTCTCTTATCTTTGAGTATACACAACAAAGATGACAACACACCCATCCCCATCACATCTTGTTCTATCACTTAAACACCACTGCCTTACCTTGTGGCTGTGCTTTTGTCTATCAGGAAGAAACATTCAAGCCAGAAAGTGCATAATTGCATTTCTATTTACTTTACCATTCACTTTATGAGGGGGTGGGTTAGGAACAGGAGCACTTGAAAATGTCCTTCCCTGAGGGCTAAAACTCATGAAACATGGGGGTTTTTTGAGAAACACTGGGGTTTATTTCCCTTGGAACTCTACCATCTCCATTCCCTAACCCTTACAATAACTTCAGTGAGTACAGCTAAGCACCTTGCTAACCCCAAATAACGTATTTAGCATTCAGTATTTTATTTGAGCCATTACTGCCACTCTGCAGAAATCTTGTTGCCTTTCTCACAAAACTAGTCACAAGTGACACCTACCTAACTAGTGGCTTAGTTATAACAAAAAAAAAAAAAGCAAGGTATAGGAACATAGTAATCTTTGAAAGTTCTACCTTCTTTCAATTTTGAAGGCATTGCTCCACATCTGCAGTGAGAAAACAGAGAAAGGAAAAGGAAGTCAGGGTAAGCTTTTTTGTTTGTTTTCTTTTACGATTTGTTTGTTTTCTTAAAGAACAGGCTATAGTGCTAAAGATCAAGGCTGACCTTCCTAGATGGTTTTGATATTTCCCCTGAAAATAGCACAGATCTGAGTTATGGATACCCCAAATGTTACATTCATCTGTCAAACCCAAGGTCTGTGACAAGCAATAGTATTGGAGAGTAACAAAGATGAGACCAATTTTAGTTTTTCCTTCCAATTAAGAACAAAAAGGGGAAAAAAAAAAAAAATCACTGTTCTGCAGTACAAACAGGTCTTATCCACAGATACCTTAATAATTGATAGCTACTATTGTAACATAGTGACACAAAACTATAATATAAAGAAGAATTTACCACTTCAAATTTCATCTGGATATCTGTGCTTCAGAACACCGTGCCCTGACAGGATAAAAGATCTCTTTGATAAGGTGGCTCTGATGTTAGAGTGAACACAAGTTGAGAAACAAAACGTTAAGCCTTTGAGGTACACAGTAATTCACTGAAGAAACTCAAGACACAACCTGCTACAGAAAAGATGAACTATTACAGGCAGTTGGCACTACAGACACATTGCACCCAAGTGAAATACAGACTCCTAAAGGGTCCAAGAAACACAACCAAGACACCACTACTGCGAACCAAGTTCAGGAAAACTAAGCACATGGGAAGTTACAGCTGTTTCTTTACTCTTATCATCTCGCAACAGAATTAATAAGAAATAACTAGGGAAAATGAAGGACAAAGTAGTCAAAGAACAGAGGGATGGAAGAACAACACACTTAAGTAAAAAAAAACAAAAAAACCCACAAAAAACACCTAGCTATGCTGAAATACAGTACTTAGATTAGATTTAGCTACAAGAGAAATCAAGGGTATTCCTAAATAGCAAAGGGGTCTAAATTCATTAGCAAGAATTTAAAAACACTACAAGGACACAGTTTAAATCAGACAGTTCCATCACTCAATATTTACTAGACACAACTGTTTACTAAATACTGTGTGTTATGTGTAGAAACTGCCTTTTTCTCAGCCGCTGGGTTTTTATACTAAGCTGAAAGAGGTGTCACCAGCATTTCAGCATTTCCACCTACTCCCCATTTTTATGCATCAACATTGATTCTCTTGGGGTTAAATTTTAACAGACCGTGTTATATTTGCATAGGTCTAGTTAATGAAGAAGTGACTGGCAGAGAGTATAACATCCTGACCTTCTGTTATGAATTTAATTGTCTGCAGATGGTTAAGTTTAGCCTTATCTTTCCACATGAGCAGATCCACATGGATAATTTCTCCCTCACCTCATGTAGCACCCTGGCACTTGATGGAGCCCACTGCTGTGCCCATGAGCCACCTCAACACATCCTGTGGTGGGTGAAGTGGAGCAGTGGGGCAGGTCTGACCCCTGCACAGAGGAGCTGAGCTGGCTGCTAAACTGAAATCACTCTGCCCAAACCCAGCTGAAGAATTCTCCTTGGTAATGCCACGGTTGCTTGTAAATAGAGCGATTTCTAAACCAGCTCAATTGTTCTGATTTTTGTGATCTCCACTGGTCTTCTAAATTTGTCAGATTTATTCAAAGAGAATTACTCCTCATTCCCAACACAGGGTCCCCCTCCTTGCTCTTCTGGTTGCAACCAAAGAACAAGGCCATTTTAAAAGAAAAATCAACTTGGAAAAATTGAGGAAAGGAAGCAAGCACTCTTCCATCTCTCCATGAACTTGAGAATTTCACTTCAACTGAACAATAAGAACCTTTCCTTCTACAGCAAATTAATGTCGATAACAACTAAAAAGGACCAGCAGATTTATCAAACCTGAGGTCAACTTGCAATTAATGAAAAACCTTTAATAAGGTCTACAAAATTCAATTATGTGAATTTCAGTAAAATTTAGATATCCATTAGAAGAGGTACAAAGCTTTTCCCCTGTAAATTTTAAAGATAAAGGTTTCATTGAATAAATGACAATCCAAAGCAAGATGTCTTTGCAAAAATCACATATTGCCAGATCCAAGTCTCAGCACCCTTACTCAGCAGTTTTAGATGTGCCATTTGGGTTTTTTCAACATGTGCTTTTGCAAAGAAACCACTAACTTCGCATGCAGCAACTTGCAAGATCAAAGATTTTCTGCCAAACCTCCTCTACTCTGCAGTGTTAATTCACATATAAATATTCAAATATATTCCTGAATACCTGCCAGAAGGGAACACACTCCTCTGTAGCTACACAGCCACATCCATGCTTACTTAGCTCACTACGGCAATGCTCTGCCCTGGGGGGAAAATGCAAGGCCAGGCAACAAAGTTCTACTAAGACAGAAAAAAAAAATCCCAAGGAAAAAAGCAAGCCATCTTGGTCACTCCAGGACACTTTCACCTTTTTATATTTAGCTGCCTAGAGCAAAGCAGGAACCCCAACGTTTCCTTTTACATAATGCATAAAGTTTCCTTTGCCTACTGCTTCCACATTTTTTACCCAACAATCCAAGACAGGCCTTAAAAATTCACATCAGGATGAGTTTCTCTATCAATAGCTGCAAGGGGACAGAGGGAAAAGTGACCACACTCCACTTCATGTATCCCTCAAATACTGGCAAAACCACTGAAAAACTATCACAGGAGCTCACCATGTCAAATCTCAGCTAAGAAGGGAAGCTAAACAAGCCTAAGGATATCCAACCCAATCCTCCACAGCTGATGACCAAATTCAAAGGTAAAACGAGTTTGGGAATGAACAGGCTTGTTTTACACTAAATAGAAACAGTCTGTGAGGCAGAAGGAGGCATGAAGGGGAAAAAACCAAGTAAGATTGGAGTCTGTTTTGGTCACATTTTTCATCTGTTTGGCTAGAGAATAGGCTAATTTTGTCATTTAGAGATCAAATAACTCAAGGCCAAGGTGATATTTTGGACTCTTAGTTAACCTAGTTTTACATTAAATAAATATATGTTCCTTAAGGATGTCATTTTAAAAGTAGTCTCTTTTTCACATATATTCTTACTGGAACAGGAATTTAAAATAATCTTCAAAATTAAATATGTGGTTATTCATATTTAATTTAGTTGTTTATTCTACAGAAGAAAACTTGAAATAGGACTTCACAAATTATTTAAAGCTGAGAGAACATATTTAACTGCTCCTACTTATTATACAAAGAAATTACAATTATTGAATCCCTCTTGGTAAGGTTCTAGCAAAGAAATACTCTCAACTTGTATTAACACACTGCCCTTCATTACTGAGATATAATTAGACCAGTTTGCAAAAAGTGCAGGGCACTATCTCTGCACTTGAATGTTAGAGCAACAGGTTACCTATTTACACTACAGAGATTTAAATAAACAGCAGATTGTTATTTACAACAAGCAGGATGATTCTGGAAGACATGATCTAACTGACCCACCCATTCCTCAGCTGCACTCTCACCATTCCAAGCCCTGCAGGACTGGAGGAGGAAATGTCTAAAGGCTGTTAAGGAAGGAATCCTTGATGTAGTAAAACCTGTATCCAGTTCCTCTTGATTAAGATACTTCAAGGATGTCTTTGTTAAAAAAATAGTAATTTAACCAGAAATTCTCTTTTGTTCCTTTTTTTTTTTTGCATTCTTTCAATACTTAGGTCTAAAAATAATTGTCTGCAAAACAGAGTTTATAACTCTTAACTATATCCACCCTACACAGAAGGTACAAGCTTTATATCATACACCAATTTTCACTGAAATTGGATTTTACAGTTTGTCAGCCTTTCCAAAAAGGTTTTTGTGATACCTTGCAGATTCCAAACTGCAGCTGAGTGCAGTTTATTCATCTGAAGAGGAAACGGATAAAAAGAAAGGGAAAAAATATATACTTATACTTCTAAGTATACACAATACAGATATAAAGCAGTTTTAAAAAGTCTCACACAACTGACACACATTACTTTTCCCCTACTTACACCACACTGCATCCCAGATAACTGATCCAGATCAAAATCCAACTCACACATTCTCACCAAGATCAAACATAATTAATATAATTGCTTTTTAAAGACTTCCAGTAACACCAGTTATCTTAATTACCATTCATCTGCTCTGTCAGATGATAACCTTTTGGCTCTGCTAAATTTGGGAGTGCCAAGAACGTACCATTTCCTTTTTTCCACTGTATTGTAGATGAGAGTTGAGTCTCCAGCTTCTACATTTTTACATTCTTTTGGCAGCACAAGAGGTTTTTAATAGGATGGCAAGTTAAGGTCCTTTCTGAGTGCTGGAAGAATATGAAAGGAACCTTATTACAAATGAGAATACCAGGCACACATAATATCTTAGGAGGAACAAAACCCCTTTTTCTGCCCTCCATCACTAGGAGAAAAACAATTGTGTGCATTTTGGTATGAAGGGGAAAAAAAAATGTCATATTAAAGAGCATAAGGACCCAAATCCATAAGAAAACAGACTTTTCCAACTGAAGGAAACAAGTTTAAAGTTTGAATTCGTTTCACAATTTCCCTCCTCCTTACCCTACCCACACAAATTATTCTGAATACTTTCATAATCAGGTTGCATTTCTCTAGGCCTCAAATTTTTGTTTCAGATGATCACTATAGTACACTACCATCTTCCAGCATTGCAGTGCATCCAAAATACTCGTGTTCTTTAACCCCTTCCTTCTTTCCCCAGGCAGCAAAATGGAATTCAACTGAACATGACACTTTCAACAATTTTTACTATATGGGGAAAAATATAAGTTAAAGCCAGAAAATGAAGGGCCAAAATAAGAAGCTATAACAAAAGCAGGCGAGAATCAGCACGGAATATAAATTAATCAGCAAAACATTGCAAAGCAGTCTTCATTTTTCTTAGCATTTTTTTTTTTGAACATTATATAGACACAGTCCATTTTTACCACCTCACTAATGGCTGCTGCTCCATCCTTTCTTCCTCTGCCCAAGAGCAGCATGGAAGCACTGTGGAAAAAAGGATGCATCAGGACTTCCAGGGAACAACCAGCAGCAAATTTAGAGATTTCATTTTCTTTCTGCCCAAATCACTCTAGAACCAAATTCTCCACTCAATATATTACACAACATGAACTAATTTTCCCTAGCCAGCTCCAAAGTTCTGCAGTGTATCTCATTTCTTGTAAAGGCCATTCAACAGATCTGGACTACTTCAGAGAGGACTCTACTGTTAATCAAGATTTAATCTTGAAACTAAATCAACTGCATTAAGGACACTGAATCCTTTAAGGATGAATACAGCAATGCAAGACCTTTTCAACAGTGTATTGCAGAGAGACAGAGTAAAATCAAATTTGACATGCCTACAACAGGTCAGAGCTTTTAGAACCCCTCACAACATTCACACTAGTTTTCTCAGTGCTAAAGGCATCCTGCCCAGTTAATAGGCAAAGAATATATCACATGTGATATTTTGCCCAGAACACAGAAAATAAATTAGCATTTAATTATGTTCTTAGTAGAGAAAGCCACAAACTATGGGATTCACCAGGTACTAGATGCTCCTCTTTGTTTTCTACCCTAATTCCTATTGAAGAAAATTTATCTGCCTCAGAAGAGGGCATTACATGCTAGAGTGATCCCTGACCTAACCCAGTAACCTCTAACCAAGGTGCAGCATCAAGGGAAGCTGTAAGAACAACATTAAAATAGCTGCAAAATGCAAGAGCTCCTGCAATGTGGAAGTGCCCTGGAGCAGTACAGCACTCGAGTTCCTCTTTGGGGCAGAGCTGCGTTACTGACAGAACACACATAGCACAAGATTCCTGTGGGAATTGGGGAACACCAAGGATAGCAGCCTCACCCAGGAAGTAGTCAAGAACCAGACCTCAAATGGGCCAACCACAGCATGCCACACTGCTTCAGGATATGAATGAACACAGAGCTCATAGGAGACATTTAAGCAGGCTAACCCTACAGAATGCCCTTCTAAGCACATTTGTTGCCTCAATGCCAGAGCACCACCATGTCTGATCACACACTGTACTGTGCATGTCCTGCATCACAGCTCAGCACCCACTTCTGTACCAAGGAAACAGCTCCCCATACACATCCCCACATTTCCTCCAGGCAAACATGGACTCCATCTCTTGACAAAGGGTCCATCATTATCTATGTGGTGATGTATTTCCCATAGAGCCCTAAGCTTTCTTCCTTTCTAAGCAACTCATCTATTTGGACTCTGACACTGACGTAAGCATCATGACCATTATCTCTTCTCAGGTAAACAGCAATGACACCCCTCCTTTTTCCTGAAATGGGTTTTTGTTTAAAGGAATGTATCAGAACTGTCCCTGTGTGCTGGCCAGCCCCCCTTGCAACACAATGGCTGTTTATCACAGTAGCACTACATCCTTGCAGGCATGGCCAGGGCTGGGGGCTGGATGGTTGTCAATATGGGCAATGGAGAGGTTTGTGGTGGTTAGCTTATTTTGGAGAAGAAAAGGGACAGCAATGTTCCTTTTCTCTAGCTCTTAACGTCCTTGCACCTTTATTCTGGAGGAGGGGTGGGAATCAAGAGCAAGCCTGCTCTTCCACTTAGACCAGCATCTTTTAGCAGCAAGTTTTCCAGAATTATCAAATCATTTATGTTGGAAGGGACCTCTAAGATAATAGTGCCCAACCACTAAACTAGCACTGCCAAGTCCACCACTAAATTCCTTTTTTTGGCCTACAGCTTTGGACGTGATAATTGAGCAGTACCTATCCAGAGCAGAAACACATACAAACACTAACACCCTGGCCCAGAAGGTTTTGGGATTTCCCTAATTTATCACAAAATGCCCTCAATGCTCTCTGGCCCCTCACTCACCTCCTGGTACACCTCCTCTCTGTGCAATACATCAGGAATGGGCCCCATCTCATCCTACACTGCAGTCAGGTGTTCAGTGGAATGGTCAGTGGTTTGAACCCTTTGAAAATTTGAACAGTGACAGAAACTTGTCAACAGTGACAAGCTGGCATGAGGGCTCTAATTATGAGGCAGTGGCAGGAAAGACAGGTACCACTCCAAATGTGCCTGCAGCCAATGTTTAGAAAAGGTGACCCCTTCTGATGTGCATTTTTCTCTGTGCTCAGTGGCCAGGCCAGGAACCAGGTGCTTGCACAGCAGGCAGATGCTGACAGCCATGCAGTGTCTGTGCCAGCAGCCTGGCACACAGCTCCTCCATGGTGATAAACCAACTGCTCCAATAACCTACAGGGAAGATGCCTTAAAACCCCTCAGCCCTTTGTGTTTCCCTACCTAAGGGTTCTTTCCCAGCAATCTGCTCTGGGAGTACCAGACCCTCAAGTCTCTCCTCAGTAATTACCACCTTCAGTTCATCTTCCAGCAAGTCTTCACTGTACAAATATTCACAGACATACCTCTGTAAATAATCTTGACTTAACTGGAGCTTTATTCTGTGAAGATGATTTAAAACAGCAGCTAAATCCTTGAGGATTCCTTTTTTCTCTGCAAATACCTGCCAGGACAGGAAGGTGAAGCCAAGGAGGCAACAGAGTCCAGCAACAAAAAAAAAAACAAAAAACAAAAAAAAGTATGACATTTTCCACCTGTTTCACTACATTTTCAGACTGTCTCTAATTGCCTTCTGTTAACAGCACAGAGGAGATGCTGCCTGAAAAACAGCAGCACATTGGGCCTCAGGTGTCAGCAAACAGCCCCACCACACATCAGGACATGTCCCAGGGCAGTGGGAACCAGCACTGCCACATTCATCCTTTTACCCATCCTTCATACCAGGATGACAGCAAAGGAAAAAAAAAAAAAAAAAAAAGAGAAGTATCTCCAGCTCCTTTGTCCTTCCCCCATACACTCTGCAACACACACTGAATCAATCACTGCAGTCTTCCCTCAAATGGGAGAAAAACCATGAAGTTGAACAAGGTAAAGGAAGTAACAGAACATGCACGTACAAAAAAGAATAACTTCTGGAAAGAACACAAGTATGTTTTTCAGAAAAAAAGGCTTAAGGTTCTTTAGTTTATTTTGGATAATTATTTTTAACTGCATATCATGTTCAAAAATTATTATCCTTATACTTGGAATTGAACAGAACATCTATTTTTAACTATTATTCACTCAGTCACAAGTCATCCCCAGAGACAAGACAAATAATAATAAATCAGTGTCTCCAGCAAGCATGGAGTCACCCTGGCTGTAAATTAGTCTGGCTGGCCATTCTATGTTGCATTCTCTGTTCATATTTTACATGCACCCCTGGATTGTACATGCCACAAAACCTTTCTAATAGAGGCATCTCATCAGACTCAAGATCCCACATTTTAAATCCAGTTAAATGCTCCAAAGCATCTACTTGCAAGCCCAGATTCTGCCAACCAAACCAGCTATGTACATTAAGGCGAGTTTATACAGTCAGAGCAGGCAGGTATATTTCATCTTTATAAAACAGTGTCTCAATCTGAGCAGTAAAATATCCCAGTGTCACAATTGATAGTAGACCACCACTAGTGCTAACAGGAGATGGATGAGCACAGAGTTTGCTTCAGTCCAGTACACACTTGTCCAGTTTGTTCCAGCTATTTTGGGGACTGTAATTTGTACAGTGTGACACATGAAAAAGGCACGTTACCACCAAGACACCACTCAATGCATCAGACATGCCTGACCATGGGATCCCACCTTCACCACTGCACTCCCAGCATTTTACTGGGAGTTCTGGTTTTACTTTTTAATTTTTAAAATTGTACTGTTTCTCCAAGAGGGAGAATGAGTCTCAAACTAGCAAGGGTTAATCACCCTCCAAAAGCAACCCATTTTGCAAGGCCAGGCATTGTTCTTTCATCCTATTGCACACACCCTTACCTAAGGGAAGCAAAAATGCTTGAGTGAACACACTTCTTTCTTTAGGTATGGTACCCTACAACACACCAAGAGCTCTCACACCTCAACCCCGTTTGAGCACCTTGCTCAGAAATAACTGATCTTGTAAACCAGAGTTTGAGGGTTTTGATTTGACTTAGTCTGTTTTTCAAAGTCAAAAAAGGTACAGTGTGTCTCTGTTTTCTTCAAGGAGATGAACACACCCAATACTGTTAGTCACTATGTAAGCAAAGTAACTACTATCTTTTACCAATGATGAAATATTTAACACTGTGTGCTGAGAAGGGGATGTTACTCACGGTGTACTGACAGAAAACCCACTCCAGCAGATTACAGGTAGAAAGTCTCAGTCAGGAAATTCTTAGCTCAAAGATTTGGAAGACAACTTAAATGACCTAGTATAGAAATTATTTCCCCTCTTAAAACAAATATGAACAACAAAACACAGTTTACATGGAATTCACCAACTTCAAGTTTCCTAAGATTTAGCAATCACTTACTTCATTATAGCATAAATGAAAACCTTTCTAAAGAGCTGTTTTAGATTAAAAGAAAAATCTAAAATTTGGTTTCTCAGGTCCATGCCTCACTTCTCTCTAGAGAAAGACCTACATAAAGATCCCAGGAATTCAGCCCTGAGACTTCACAGCTGGTTCTCGTGCTCCTTCCTGCCATGATGTGCAAGAGAGATGAAGACAGTGTATTAATCCTTTTAGCATAAAAAGGCCTCTGTCCAAACTCTGCAGAGGTGTTATTCAATGAGAGGCTCTGCAGAAGGACTGAGAAGTAACAGACACCACTGTGGCTGATGCAGCAGTCACCCTATCCCTACATCTCAACAGCTCTCTAAGTCTTGACTCATCTAGGGTTTTTTTTTTTTTTTTTTTTGGGGGGGGGGGTTGACAATAAAATACAAGAAAAGCATATATATGGAAACAAGTTTTCCAAGTAGTGGTATGATGCACTTTGGCCCTGGAAGCTTCTTGCAAGCACTGGAGTATATTGCAAAAACTTGACCTCTATACCTCTATGTGTCACACGTTGCTCTTCACTGAGGTGGGGAAAGAAGAGAGCAACAGGGATTTGCAGAGGCAGCAGTGCAGAACAGCAGGCTAGGAGCCTGACATCTATGAGCATGTAAAACACTTCACTAAAATTATGAATAGCAGAGTTCTTTCAATCTCCTTTTTTTCAGTACTGATTCTCTTACAACCAAGGAACTTCCAGTTAACATTCAGAGGGCAAATAATGAACTTGAACTGGGTTTCAATAGCCTTTATAAGAGAAATAATCCCAACACAGAATAGTATGATTTCTAACAATGGACAAAAATCCACTTGATCTCTTCCTTACCTTTCTCCTTTTCCATTTTGAACATGCTAATTGTGCACTTAAGTATATAACCACCTCCACACTAACACAATTGTCAACATTTAACTTGCCCTATCAAGATAACAATGTAAGCCTCCAATTGTTTCACAATTTTAATAAATCCTCAAATGTCTGGTGAAATCAGAACAGTGGTTGGCAGGGTTGGGGATTCCTTTAAAAGTGTCCTTTTGTCCTGAAATAGCTCAATGCTCCCAATCTCAGTGTGCCAGGGAAACACAGCATCCTCGCCAGCAAGTACCTGGGCACTGTGCAAAGTGACACTGTCAAACAGTACCCCTGTACATAGATTATAAAGTGTGTAAATGTATTTTTTGAGTTCAAAGACCAGAGTGAATACTTTAATAACTCTCTAATTAAACCTAATAAATTCTATTCTAAATGAAAAGTGTGCTAACTAAGTTAAGAAAAAAATTTTTTAAAGCTCAGTAAATCAAACCAACAAGCTCTACATTGGGCACAACAGCCAGGTCCAAGTGAGAAATCCCCAAGCAAAGAGGAAAAGCACTCAGAGCAAAGCAATTACACATCACTGCTCCAGAGAGAACAAAACTATATTCAGAAGGACACCACCAGACTCCCTTGACAAAAGACTGTGGAAGCTGAAAGATGCACGGTGTTAACACAATATGTTCCTGTGAATTTCCACAAGAAGTCTCATCCAAGAACAAGATGTACATGTAGAAACCAGGAAAATAAGGGTGATGAACTCTCTCTGGAAACGATTTATGCTGACCATAGCTGTTGTTCATTATAAAGCTATAAGAAGTAAAAGCCTGGAAAGAAGCAATAGAAAGGCTTTGGTCTGCTGGCATTTAACTACTACTTTATTTATTCTCTTCTGTTAATATAATCATATTTTATAATACAACTATTAAAACAACACAGAAACCAAAAGGCTTTGCTCTATTTCCAGTGTGCTCCCATAAAATGCTCAAATAAATCCCCATTTTTTATTCATGCAAGGACTGCTGCTCTTTGCTCATCCGGGATAATGTGGTAAATTAAGAACAAAAATAGTCAGCAAAACATTTCAGAACTTCCCATCATACCACTTTTCTCTGATCAATAATTTTTAAGACAACATTTTAGGAGGATATTCTATCTTAGGTCCTCTGCCATGATCTAAATGAGGGGGGGTGTGCAAAAAAAAAAAAAAAAAAAGAATATTTCGAAGTCAGGAAATAAAGCCGAGTACATGGGAACTAAACAAAGTTATTTGTGGAATGAGTGACATAGACCCATCAAAGCATGTTCTTTCATGGCTTAATTGTATGTTTCTCCACAGCTAAATGCATAAGCCATTGACTGTCCTCATATGTTTGTCTAATTCCACCACAAAATCTTTCAGTTTTCGGATAGGAGGTCCTCCCAGTTTATAACAAGGTGCTGTAGAAGTCTAGAATAGAACCTGATGGTCAATTTGTGGCTGAAAAGTACTGCTGTACATTCCCTATACTGATCATCAAAATAACCTTAAGAATACACATCATATCCAACCCGTCTCATAGCCTTTCCTGCCATCATGCACCCTGTGTTGTTGAGATAGAAGTTGGTCTTTTACTGAAACACACAGGCACCATCTCCCACCAGATACAGATCCAACAGCTCTTCACCACTTTTTCCATATCCAGCAGGAGACCTGAAAAGATGCTATGCTGCAAGAGAATGCTCCCCCAGCGCAGGAGCTGCTTCCTTACAAGAGGAACTCAATTAAGCTACATCACTCACATTATTCCTCTCTTGATAATGCATCTGACCCATGAACTCAACAGATTAATGAATACCTAAAAATGCAATTTATTAAAGAATGAACATATTTCTGAAAGAAACCTTCACAAAAATAGCTGTAGATGTACCCACTGATAACCAGCCTCCTCTGCATGGCTACAGCTCTCATCCAGAGCTGCTCGGACTGCCAGAGGGAAGATGCAGCCCAAAACACACCCAGACTCAACCCTGCCCTTGGCTGAAGGAACTGGAACTGCTCACACCCTCTCTAAGGGCTGACCATCTCACTGACAGCCAGCTCCCAGCCCAGGCCCAGCCTTTGCAAGCACCATCTACAGCCATGTCAGTGTCTCACAACTGCTAGGATATGCACCTGGAGGCAGGGGCACTGACTCCATACCAGCCCACACCTACTGGTCCCACAGATAAGTGACAACAAAATAGAACTGCAAGTGTTTGGATTTCAGTTCATTTCTTTTTTTTTTTTCTTTTTTTGGGGAGGCATCACTCAGGGCTGTGCCTAACTCAGGCCCAGTAATCAAAGTTTTTCTTTTATTGTCTCCAAGGCAGTAGTATCAGGTGGGTGTCTTTTCAAAGAAAAGGCTCAGAGACATCATATCTGAATAAATAAATGGCAGTTTGACTCCTTCTCAATGACCCATGTTTCACTGACTTTGTAGCTGGATATACTTGCAAATGAGTAGTTCCTTGCCTCATTCCCAAAACTAAAGTTTGCAACAGAGCCCTACCATTGCTTCTGTTAAACCCACAGGTTCCAATGGGCTGTTCTATTTCCTTAGGCTGTAACTTTTGTTGCTACCTTTAAAACTCCCAGCTTTCTTCTGAGAATATACTGTCATTTTCTGAAATTACAGCTCAGCTGCATCCCCAGAACACACTGGGGGAAGGGAGAAGGACATAAAACAGACTTCTGACAAGGTACAGGGTACTATAACTTACTCCTTCATCAACACAATACGGAGTCAGACAATGAAACTCCTCCCTCCCACCTCACAATGTTTAAACCCTGTTATTCATTCTTCAGACTGTTATTAAGGCATCCAAATAAATGCAGTTCTCCACAACTTCGTGCTAGGAGTGCCTCAGTTCACGAGGTAAGTGGAAACAGCTGTGCTTTTCTAATTGTGCATTTTCCTTTGAAAGAGAGATACCGTGCCACACTTGAACAGCAGATCATGCAGGCTCTGAGCACAGCAATCCACGCTGCTACCTGGCAGCAGAGCAGCTACACTGTCCCGAGACAACATCACTTCAGCTCAAGCCCACGTGCTCTTCCCCTTCCACGCCTACATTGATGTACCTATTCCTTACTCATATTCAAAAGATTTTAATAACAATACTTCCCTACTCACAAGGGTCAACCCCAACACACGCCATGGACAAGAGATCCTGCTAGGAGATACGGTCTAGGGGAAAATCAAAATTAGGAGCAGTTACTGAGAGGCGTTAACACAACCCAGCTAATTCTTTGCTAAGCTGCCCAGTGCTGTGAGCTTTAAGAATTTCTTTACACATGGTAATATTTTCATGCTACTGTATGAGAGCTTTCCTTCTTTCCCTAGACCTGAGGGGAGAAGGGAGGGACAAAGCTTCAAAGGGCACTGGGAAAGAAGTAGAAAGAAACTCCACCTGGCCCCTGGTTTGCCTCTCACCTAGGCACTCCTCCTCCACAGGATCCTCATCAGTGAGGGGTTCCCACAACAGCAGCCCCCCCCCCACACCAGCTTTTAGACCTCTTCAGAAACACTTAACACACTACACACAGTGCCTCACACAGCAGCTCTTGCTCAGGGTTACATTCTGCTCTCGTGGCAGAGCACACGAACATCAATGGCTGCTTTTATGGTTTAGGTTTTGGGTTGTTTTCTTTTCCCCTCCCCGAGGAGCCTTAATTTCTATTCCAAGGCAGAGTCGTGCTTCAAACACATGGAGCAGCATATGTTATTTCTTCACCTACCAATGAGGATGTTAGAAGAAACCAGCCTGGTACTTCTATATCTGTCATTTCATAAATGCTAGGCACTACCCTAGAACTGTCTTCATTGCAGCATCCGATCTGTCCCCACCAGACAGCCCAAGAAAAGGAAGAGATACAGCTGACAGAAAGGAGCCAGGCTACAGCAACCCAAAGGCTTAGTCTTAAAAAAGTCACTTCAGTGGCTAGAAACAAGGAGAGTGAGTTTGTCACTCGTCTTTAACACCCTATCCACACACACTCTGCACAAGTGTCCCAGAAGAGTTCACCCAGTGCAAACCTGGCTACGCCAACACTGCACACACTTGACAGAATCCTAAGGGTCCAACTATGACAACTCCTGACAGTTTCACACCAACAGAGCCAAAATGGAAAAGGAGGAGCAGCAAATTTGGCCTGTAGCTATCTGGCAGCAAGAGACACAAGCAAAGAAACTGGTTCCAAAGGCAACATGTGGCACCATGGGGCAAGGAGATCCCAGGAGCTCCCCAGGAGCAAGGGGCTGCCAGCCAAGTAAGTGCTCCTTCAGAGGCAAGGGGACAGGCAGTGAACAGTAGCAGTTCTCAGAATAAGCCTTGCCCCCAAAAGTCCAAAAACTAAGTAACAATTTCTCAAAGCAGTCTTTCAGTCAAATATATTTGAGGAGAATTAAGTTCCCCACTATTTAGAAAAAGCACATATCTTAAAATGCACCAGAGGCACCACCTTCTAAAAATGTTTTTCCTGCTACGTCTGTTTAATTACATATTACCATTCCAAGCTACCATGACAGATTTTAAGTGAGTTTGTCTTTTTTCCATAATTAATCATAGCAAAGACTCATCTGTTTTTCAAGCCCATGATGACAGCACAGTTTTCACCACTGTAAGGCAATCATCCCACCACATTCCTTCCCGAAAGCTATTGCAATGAGAAAAGCTCACTTATCTGCACAAGATGCCCTTCAAAGATATAAATCAGCTCCATATACATTACTTCATACAACAGGTAAGTCAATAAAAAGGAAAACTGCTTTTCCATAGCAAGCCATTATACAGATACACAGGCTAATAATGCTATAACTACATAAACCTAGCATAACTACCTAGGAACAAGTATCCTACACTAAACACCACTCAGACATCAGCATCCACCACTGGTGCAGAAAGAAGAGAGGCAAACAGATTGTTGGTCTTTCTGAGAACAAAAAGCAGCTTCTTTTATAACTACAATAACTAAAAGTTATTTTATAGGCAGCTTTGGTCACCATCAAATACTATTCCAAGTGCAGAAGTCTCTTCAAAGATACCTTGCAGCTACATGTAGGTCAGTACTAAAAGTCTACTTAATCAAAGAGGAGCCATATCCAAAGGAGAAAATAATAAATGGTAATTGGACAACTGCAAAAAGTATTTTTTCTTTCATCACAAGTCACAGAAGCGATGTTAGGGGCATAGAAAATCTCTGCTCTGAAAAAAAAAAAAATCAAGCACTTGCTACTTGTAACAGATTATAGCACATTCATTTAAAGCTTCTTTGCTGATCACTGTAGAAAAAAGTGTTATCAATAACATACAGAGATGCCTATTCAAAGTGTTTCCTCCTTCATCCTCTTAGTTTGAGAGAAGAACAAATGAGATACTTAAAAAATTGGTTTTTCTCATCTGTGAAATCCTATGGCACATCCTTTTTTTTTTTTTTTTTGTAAAAGTGACAAATGGAAATCCTGTTAATTTATTTTGATTGGTCTAGAGAGAAATCGTGATTTCTGCAGTCCTCTTAAATCCTTCATGTGGCACACTGGTAGCTTCCCAGTTACAAGTGTAAGAAAAAATTACATTGCTTGTTCTGCTAATAAAAACAGGCATAGATGGGCCCCACACAGCCCTGAGCAGGTGTAAAACTTAATGTTCACACAGTCTCCTAAGAGTGACTTTAGCTCAAAGCTCAATAACCAACACACTGCCTGTATTGACAGTGCCACCTTTATGAGCTTTTCAGCTGCTTCACAGCCCTACAAAGTGAGATGGTTAAAGCAGCAGTGACTACTAAAAAAGACAATACATTCAGTTGACAGGCTGCTAAAGACTGAAGTTTACATTTGTATCCAAACATTTAGAAACATTTTTACTAGCGCCACTCTTTGGTAAGGTCTCACCCAGAAAGATTCTGGCATTTGAAATTATAATTTTCTTCCAAGTTGTTACAAGAACAAACAAGAAAAAAGACTTAGCCATAGATCTAAAACATCACTTCTAGAATATGAATGGTTTTAAATAACCACAACACCCTGACGGCTTGGTGATCCTTTCAGAAGGGATGAAGACATTGGAATAGACAAACAGGCAATTGCCCAGAAAAGCACAGAGAAAGTGGTCTTTACACAGGACATTATACATCTATCTTCTTTTATTTACAAGAATAGAGTAAACTGTTTTCAGTGTGCTTATTTAAAAATGCATAGGAATAATAAACACTAAAAAAATTATGACATATTAAATCATTTGATCACATATTACATCACTTAGAGTTTTTCATCCACTCTGGTTTTTTGTATTTTATTTGTTCAGTGAAAATATTAAATGCATATTTGCATGTGCTCCCTAACCAAAGTGTTAAGACTTCCCATATCACTGGTGCTAAGAACTTGCAGAGCAGCAAGATACAGATCAGCCTATTTTCCATGTCATTTTCTGACCCCTTGAGCTTCAAAAGATAGATGCCCTAGCTACCCCAAATTTTAATAGTTTATAACACTTCTACTGTATTTCAAATCATTTACACTGAAGAGCATTTCATGCTGGAGAAATCTTCACAGAAAAAAAAATCAGATTTCCTTCCTAAGTACCAAAATTAGCTTTCTCTCTCCAAAATATCTAGGAAAATTAAAATATCTGCTGCTCAGTTCTGACAACTAGCCTTTAATTTGCTGTCACTTGTGCTTCAGGAAACTTCACCCCTTTCATTGGGAAAACCCTCCCACAGATTTACTTGTGGCAAATGGTTCAGATCTGAGCTACAGTAGTACAGTAATTTATTGCAAGAAATCACACATCTAGGTCCAAACTAGCATAATATTTAGAAAAAAAATTATTTAAAATCAGTCATCACTCACTATTTTTAATCTAGTGCACAAGTCTTTTAGCCTTGTATTCAAATTTACAGCATTTTCTCATTCACACTGGAGAAATTTAAAGTGGTTGTAACAGGATGTTTACAATCATCTGCTTTAACCAAAACAACAGAACTTCCTGTACAGTTTATTCATTCATGAAAAGACTCCAATACATCCATGTTTCCTCACACATCTTCTAAAGCCATAGTACTTACATACAGTCTGCAAGTTATCCCCACCCCCAAAGCCCATAAAGATACTGACTACACACTTACAACCAAAGGATGTCCAGAGATTCCAGAGTAACTGCAGAAAACAAACCAACACTACAGAATTCAAGATGAAAAACCCACAAGCACCTGTTCCATAAACTGCTCTCCCAGAAGAGGAAGCCTCAGAAAGCGAAGGTCTAAGAAACAAAGTACGCAAACACCAACGGGATCCGGATCAAACCCACATCCTATGTGATCTGACATCTCAAATCAAAGCCAACTGAAGGCCTGCAGTTTTTAACATGTGGAAAATGAAAAAAGAAACCAAACCACACTGCTAGGTTTGCTAGATATCACAGGAAACTCTCTGATAACAGGAGCATTTTGCATGTAAGAAAGAAAAGGGAGCCCGCAAAGTTGAGGAACCGAGCATCTAGTCTCTGAATGGAGCACAAATTTCTACCAAGGTTTAAACAACTCACAGCTGCCCCTACAAAAGCTCTGTTCTCCCCCTGCTTAAGTGACAGTGCCTCACTTCCCACCCAAACATCCATCAGAGCCTCAGGAGACCACAACACACTACAACCAAACAAAATCCACGTTTTCCCAATAACCTTCAGACCTGTTACACGAATGTTTCGCTGGAGGAAATGCCTGAGTGAGTAGCCTTACACAACTGTTTTACATTAAGGAGGAAGCACATTAATTTACTATGTGAGTACTACCTCCATGCACTTTCAGGGGGTACGATGTTGCAGCCACAGTTGCGATTTTCAGGGTCTGAGAATAAACATAAAATCTACTAACACAAGGTTTGCATAACAGCACTTTAAACACATGGTTATTTACAAAAGTAGTGGCAATTATGAAGCCAGTGGTGTATCCCAAATAAACAGACTTGACTAATACTGACAAAAAAAAAAATCGCAAAACAAAACAAACCTTGAGACCTACAATTAGTATTATTGGTAACAGTAGGGGAGCTGCATGAACAGCCTCAGTCACACGCTGCACTACCAACATATGCCCAAAAATCAGCTGGACAAAGGTGCTGTTTAAAAACGTGATACTATGTCAGAAGCTATGAGTAGACGAGAAAAGAGGAAAACACCGTTCCCCTCGACAGCTTACCTGATCTGGACTTGATGATGTCGCTGAACTCGCTGTGTCCCCCGCCAGGTCCTTCCTCCGCCTCGGAGACACGGGCCATGCTCGTGGGCTGCGGCGTGCCACGGGCGGAGCCGAAATCCGCCGGGAGAAGGCTCCCACGGAGGGCCAGGCTCAGCCCCTACAGCACAGGGGCAGAAAGGCACGGTAACTCCACGGGCTGCACCAGGGGCGACTCCGAGTGCCACGGGAGGCACCAGGGGCAGCCGACTCCCTGTGCCCCTGCCGCGGGACACCTTATGGTGGCACTGAAAAATTGGGATAGCCCTGAAAGCGCAGTAGCACAGCTGAATCCTCAGCCGCGACAGCCAAGTTTCATTGACCACTGAGCGACAGGGCGCCCCGTGACCCGCAGAGGGGCAGGACTCGGCCCTTACCGCGACACCGCCGCCCGGGGCAGCCCCGCTGGGGAGGGGCACGGCGGGGCAGCTCCGCTCCGCCGGGGCCAGTGCCAAGGCACGGGGGCACACCACCGCCACCGGCCGGCCCGGCGCGCCGCAGCCACGCGTGGGAGCAGCCCGGCATTCCTCCTCCGGGCTGGGGGAAGCGGAGCTGCGCGGGGCAGGCCCCGGACACGGCCGCCCCCGCCCGGCCCCGGCAGAGCGGCCACCGCCACCGCCCCCGCTCCCCGGGCGGGGATTTTGACCCGGCAGCCGGCCGGGCGTGCCGGCACCTCCTCCCCGCGGGGTGCGCGGCCGCAGCGGCGGCGCCGCCGCCCTCAGGCACCCCTACGGCGGAGCCGCTCCTCGCCCCGGCTCCGTCCCGCCCGCAGGTGCGCCCGCCGCGGGCACTGCCCCCCGCCCCGCGATGCTGCCGGAGCTGAGGAACAAACTTTCCCCGCCGAGCCCCTCCCGGTGCCGCGGTGCCGCCGCCGCCCCGCAGAGCTGCCGGGGCAGCCGCCGACAGCAACTGTGCTGGGCCGCCACTCACCCCTCGAGCACGGCGGCGGGGGGGCAGCCCAGCTCCTCTTCCTTGCACCCCGTCCCCCGGCAGCGACTCCCGCGGCGCTGCGCTGGCGGACCCACAACTTTCTGTGCGAGGAGCCGCCGCCGCCGTCCGCCCTCCCCTTCTCCTCCCCCTTCTTCCCCGCCCCTCGCCGCCCGGCCCCTCCCTCGGCCCCGCGCCCCCTTTGTTGGCCGGGCCAGCGCCGCGGGTGCGGGAGGGCCGCCCCGGCCACGGCCCTTCTGCGAGCGAGGGGCGGGCAGGGGCCGGGCCGGGCCGGGCGAGGGAAGGGAAGGGAAGGGCGGGTCCCGGCCGCGCTCCTGCCCCGCTCCTGCCCCGCGCCCGCCCCGCGCCCGCCGGCGCTGCCCCGCTCCGCTCCTCCCAGCGCCCCGCCCGAGGCGCTGGTGAAGCGCTGGTGGAGCGTTGTCCCAGTGTTGTCCCGCTCCTCCCCTCCCCGGGGCTTTCCCGTCCGCACCTGTGCGCTCCTTCCGCCCCTTTCCCTCCCGAACAGGCGCAGCCGCGCAGCTCTTCGGAGGAGAAGCGCCCCGCGGCGTCCCAGGAACACCGAAGTCAGGAAGTGTGACAAAATTTGAGAAGCGCTTGGGAAAGTCACAAACAGGCGGAAACAACTCTCCCGAAACCCGCCCGCTTTGGCCAGGTGTCCGCGCCTCATCTCACGGGGTCACTTGGCAGTGACAAGTCCCGGGTGGTTTTCGGCTGGGCAAGGAAGGAACAATTATGGATCAATAAAAATGTGCTGATGCTGGGTGTCTGCAATCATTTTTGATGTATGAACAGACATAAACGCTAGTAAAATATTTAGCTGACACTAATTAATTTACTGCCGCATTTGCAATCTGGGAATGAATTCACTCATGTTTGCACAGGCAAGTAATCTGTGCTCACCTGTACTGTGAGGCTGCAGAGCACGTGGCTGTATTTATCTCAATAAGCATTAGTCTGAAGTTTCAGCAGTATCAGAGAGAAACTGTAGCTGAGTAAATCCTCGGTGTTACCTACCAGGCCTCAGGCCATGCAGCCCAAAATGTTTTCAAGGTTAGATTCGCTCACAACACCGAGTACTTCACCACCTAAATAAGAAAGGCCAGCGATCTGTAGGAAAGGAGATGCAGAATTTATTAGCTAGCAGAAAGGAGGAAGCTCAGGCTTGGCAACATAATTATTCTCTATCTCCAGGTGAACAGAAATTAGTGGCAATGTGAAACAAGGAAGATTTTTCTTCAAAAGTCTTTTTTTTCTTACCAGCACACAGCTCATGAGTTTACTAGGCACTACAGATAACAAGAGTAAACGATGACTATGTGCACGTTAGCCTAACCTAACTTTGATATTTACGCTTACTTTACTATTTCCCCAAGGAAAAAAGAGATACCTCAAAGAAACAAAACCTGGTACCTGTATTATCATAATTCTAACTGCATTTAACATTTTTTCCCCTCAACCTTTGATTGGTGCAGTACATGTGGAACAGGGACTGGGTCTTTTGCTTCCGTATTGCAGGATGGAAGGCCTTGCAGATAGCGTGCTATATTTCTGCATTTCAAAGAAGCCTGAAAACAAAGATGCCTAATTTGGATCATTCCATAGATTTCCTTGGTGATTTAGTGCAAATTAGTTAATTCATCCTTCATCTGCTTAATCCAAACCACTGCATGAAGTCATTAATGGGTCTTACTTATAAAAGGATAATAATAATGTGTTGGAAATTTTTGATGACTGGAATTGTGAATGTATTGAGAATTGCAGCTCATGGATAACAAACATTCTAAAAACATAGACATTGATACCTATGCCTGTCTAGCTGTAAGGCAGCACTGACAAGTATGCTGGATTTATTGGAAAGGTATGGTTTGTGTTTATGCCTATTTATTTACATTACTTTACTGTACTGCAATGTTTGTGGTCAGAGAAGCATTGCTTGTTCCCTGCTGCTCTTGACTGGCTGCTCTGCCCCATTCCATGCATTCCCCCAGGTGCTGGATTTTTAATGCCCAGTAAAGTAAAAACACCCAAACACTGGAAGCCCACAATCCAGCCCCAGCTGCTTTTCATACAGTTCAAGAGACACAAAACCCCCGTGTAACCCAGTGCCCACTCAAGAGTCAGCACAGATGGAGACTGTCACTTCCCACTGCTGTGTACCTAGCAGCAGTGCAGGGATAGTGATCCCAAAGCATTGCATTGCCTTACCTAATGCAGGGAAATGCTAAGTGGAAAAAAAAAAGCCCTTTCTTTTGTGGGCTGTACTGAGGGGATTACTCCTTTCTCAGAGGTTTCCCAAGACTGCTATCAGGTAGCAGCAACTTTGATTGCTAAAAGCTGCAGTCAAACTGATAAGCAGGAGGGGAGAGCTGCTATATCTCATTTCAAATCTCTGTGTCTAAGTCCAATGTCCCAATTTTTACAATCTTGCTCTGAAAGCACCTACAAATTATTTCTCAAAAAGAGACATATTTCAGTTTAACCTTATAGCATTTAATCTTTTTTCCTTCTTTTTCCCCTGTTTTAGACACAAGTAGCATCATTATGTTCCTTTGAACTGCAAAGTGCCAACAGAAGGGTAATAGAATAATGAGACTGCACACTACTACTACTACTACTCCTCAGAGCCATCCTCACTCTACTGTTGATCAAAGCTTGTCTTCTGAGCTAGTTGTTTAGATTATAGGCTTCTTGTGCAATGGCTTATATATATTATATATATATATATATATATATATAAAATATATACACAATCATATATACATAACACATAATTTTTATAGGGTCTTTAGGCACATCTCCATCGGGGAAAAAAACGAAAATACCCTACCCTTTAGTCTTCTCTACATGTATATGCTTTAGGTTTTTCTAATTTTTTATTCCAGTGATTGGCAGAATTAGAAAGTGGTGACTAGCACAATTTTAAAGTCAAACAACAAAGTCTCCACTCAGTTGTATTTCTAAAACCTCATTCACCTACAAATACCTACTGACCATTACTATCATGTGGATTGTGGCACAGCTTACTTTTCTGTATATGCAGAATAAAAGAGGAAAATAAAGGAAAAGTCCATTAACCCCTTCGATAATGTTTAAAAAGATAAGGGGAATAAAGAAATGAAAGGAGGCTGAGAACATGTGAGGCCCTTGAACTCTGACCAAAGTAAATAAATACTTTATTCCTTGGTGCATGAAGACAATGCTGTTGTGAGGCTCTGAGCTCATCTTACCTTGCCTCCTACTCTTTTCTTTGTTCTTAGCATTTCTGTTTTTAGAATACACTCATAATTGACAGGATTACAATACAACTAGGAATTTTGTGTATCTCATTACATTGAGATTGACTGCTATAATAATGCATGTGCCCATTCATCAATGTTTTGTCATGATTTCAGAAAACCATTCCATATTCAGGAAGATAGAAGATACCGAATGGATTGCTCTGTAAGTAGAGCATCTTTATTGCCCCTTTCTGCATAGCCCATCATGTTGTCAGTCTCACTTATCAGATTAGGCAAGCTGTTACTCAGCAGACTATTTTTTTCCCTGCAGAACTTGCATCAGAATTCAAGTCAACAGCTCCTTGGTGTTCTGGTGCTGACTTTGGTGCACTAACCAGTTAGTACAAGTACCTTAATATCTTCATTATCTCTAAACCAAAGAGAAAAACATAAACACACACCCCCCCCCCAAACATTAAATAAACATTCTCTTTCTGTATGTTCCTCTTGTGAGAAAACGACCAAGTTTTTCTAAAAGCTTGGGTCAGTTTTATCTGCAACTCCTTTGGTAGTACTTTTAGGAAACTTCAGTACATCAGGACAACATAGCTGGTTTCTCATCCTTTCTTTTTCTGTAATTTATAATCTTTGGAGTTATCTTTGTTGTTCAAGCATCTCACAATAAAATATCCGAAGTCAGCACAATTTTTAAAGGTGGGCCAGCATTGTCTACCTCTGACTTTTTAGGATGGGATCTGATTTTAATGTTAAATTGTTTATTTTTATTCCAAGGTCAACCTGCCTTTGTGTGCAAGCTCCTTGTGAGCTCCTCCAAGAATAAAACATAGCTGAATAAATTCAACAGTTTTGCTACACCAAGTTAACCATGCATCAGGAACTACAAGGTTCAGAAAATGGACTGAGGTAGAGGGCAGCAGAAATCCTGGTAAAGACACCAGCCCAGGGTGCAAGATGCCCTTTGAGCAAAATGCCAGTCATGTGTACCAGCACAGGTCCACCTGCTTTAACCTAAAGAGAAAGCAGTGTATTCCCCTTGTATACTTCCATTTCTGCAAGTTGGAATCTCTGTATCTTCAGTAGATTCTTTCCACTCTATTTATATCTTATTAGATTTGATATATCTATCGATTAGATCAGATTCAAGGGATTATTGTGTGCATAAAACACACTGGAAACTTGTACCTTAAGTTTCAGCAATTTTTTATAGCTTCATTATAAAACATCAGAAAACTGCTCCATATTAATAGAAATGCTTACATCCCTTTATCTGCAGTGACATTAATTGGAGTTACCATAATTTATCATCATTTTGAAGAATATAGCCTCTCAAAGTACATTAAATAAGAGTGCATTAATGAACAATTATAATAATCAATTTACCCTCCCATCATAACTCTCTTAACTGCAGCAGAGGATTGAAAAAAAGAAAACCATCAACAACAGAGATGTCTTTGCAAGGCAGGAACCTTTGACCAACACCATGAGGCAATCCCATGCAAGGACAGGTGCGAGTCCTTAGTCAAAGTCACTTCTAACACAAGTTGATTTCTGGTAATTTATTTCTTTTTTCTGTTTATTTCTCTCACTCATGGCTATTTTTCAGTGCTGTTGCATTCCCATTTAAATAGCCTGTGCAATATATTGGCATAGGTTTGTTCAGTGGCTAGACACACAAATACCTAATGCTTGTACGATTATAGAATATGTACACTTTTTCATCAAATTTATCAGTTAGGGATTAGGCAAAAAACCCCAGAACTCCTGTGTTAATACAACATAGAAACTTGGGTAACTTGCTTCATTTCAGTAACTTGTTTCACTCTTTGTAGCAGGGACAAAAATAGTGTCTTCCATCACGAGCACATTATCTGTTGAGTGAAATAACATGATAATTAGACAAAGACAACTTGGAAACACTTTAAAAATGAAAGATCTCAACAGTCTGCAAAAATAATTAGTGGAAAGGGTGTTTCTTTGTAAGTCTTTTTATTTTAAGGGTAGGAAGTGGGAGAAGACACAGTTTATTCTTACTAAAATTAAATAGTAACTCCTTAGTGCTCCATAAGTGCTCCCAATATGGAATGACTACACGGCAAATCTGGGGAAATGAAACAAAACAAGTTTTCAGTCATTCTCATTATTTTTTACATTTATTACTCTCACTTTAGATCAATTAGGTATGACACCTTTTCTCTGCTGTTTCCTGTTAAATTATCCATGTGGATGTTTTGTATTTGACCCGTTAAGACATTCCCTAATTAGAATTTAAGGTTTTACATAGAAAATTGCCTAAGTGTTAATAACACATCTCTCTGTTGGAAAACACAACTCATTGAGATCTTTAGTGGGATAATGGCACCCCTGGGACACCAAAGGCACCAGCAGAAGCTGTGCAATAAATTTCCCATTTTCCCACCCACTAAACACTTTCCATCTAAGTGAATTCCCCCATAGCTAAGACTTGACATCCTGTGGCTTGTACCTCCCTGAATCACATAAGGACACTGATGGTTACTGGGACGGAGATGCCAGGCTTGAAATGCTTCAGCATTGATCCCTGCAACTGCAAAACCACTGCAGTCCACAAGACATGTAGCAGCACTTCCACTTCTCTGAGCAAATTCTTACATATTTGGCTTTCTGACCACAGATGGATAACCTATGGCCAGAAGGCTTGGCCAGGTTTTGCCATATTTTCCACTGTGAGCGTTCCCTGAGAGCCTTTAGAAAGTCTTTCTCTCTTAACTAACTCTATATGGGCTTCAAGACTACCACCATCCTCCTATTTCCATAACATGTAGGTGCTAATGTGCTGAAAGCTTAAATGATTTTTAATTACTACCCCTAAGTGGCTTTTTCTTTCCCTGAAATTACAAGGATTTTGGCTATTAACTAAGATAAATAAAGTCTCTGTGATAACACTAGATCTGAACAGGTCAAGTTTGCAGGTGTGTATAGAAATTAATTTAATTCTGAGCAAATGAATATCCTGTTTGGTCAACAAGATAAATTATGTGACTGAAGCTTCATAGCCCCCAAAGACTTTAGTTACAAGTTGTTTTTTGGCGCCTGGTGTTCTGTGGCTATGCCTGTAAAACAGGAGATGCTCTGCAAGCCGTGGCTTCTGACAAAGCCCACTTGTAGATCCCCAAACTGCCTAGCTAAACCCTCTCTTGGTCACTGGGCATTTTCACGTGCACTTTACAAGAAGTCAGCCTGAATGAGGTCACTTAGCACATGATTCAGTCAAAGCTAGTTCAGCTTATGGTTTAAATCATCTTGATGAAGCCTCTCATCCCCCTCCCAAGTCCCTCCTGGACTGGACAGCAGTGGGACTGCCCCCAGAGAGGCGCAGGACAGAGATTAGCTGCTTCACCACCCTCCCTTCTCCACACGACATTTGGCCATGTGCTGGAATGCCTATTGTGAAATTCCCCCTACATGAGCAGGAAATCTTGGCTGCTCCATTAGGGCAGCCCTCTGTCTGCTTTGTAGAGCCAGGGCCAAGGTTGAGGTCTGAACTTAGTGAGTGCTGTGGGTTTCCCAGAGGGAAGAGTACTCTAATTTTTTAATTTATTTTTTTTATTCAGTGGGAGGTTTGAAATGATAAGATTTCCAGAAGTGATGGGGAGCCACAACCCCCAGCACACAGGGCATTGCTGATGGGGGTGAGCTTTGCAGGAACACCAGCGGTGTCCTTGCTAGTACTGCTGGCACACTGGGGCTGTGCCTGCTGCCTGACTGCCACAGGAAGTATGTGCCTAGTTCAAGGAAAAATGTTTGGCTCAAAGCACACAGTTCTTCAGGGAACAAGATATTTGCCTGTACCTTAAATTATTTTGCAGCTACTTAAATAACTGCTGTGCTAGAAGCTCTGCAGGCAGTAATTATTCTTCCATTTTCTTCTATTAGGCAGCCCTGAACTGAGCCATGAAAATTGCTTTGAAATCACAGCAGACAAAGAGGAAACTTTTGGACGTAATTTATTTTGTGATGTTCCAAACCAAAGCTATCGTCCAAACCAAAAAAGAAGCCCAGCCCTGCCAAGTCCTTAATCATTGAAATGAAGAGACCACAAAACTGAATGAAAAGAGGATTGAAACAATTTTCCTACTCTGAAAAAGCCCCTTTTTTGGAGTTACTGTCAGAAGAAAATAAGGGAGCAACAAAACCCCTTAGTACATCACTGATGTATCTAACTGGAGGTTACTTGCAGAGGCCAAACTTTTGAAATGGGAGCAATGCTGGAGTTTGTCCTTGCTGGGAGAGAGCTCCTATGTGCACTTTGCTTTTCAGAAAATAAAGCCTTAGTAGCATTTCAAGAGAAATTTCCAACAATGTGAGAGCAAGAGTCATCTTAAGAGTGTCCACCATACTCTGCCATTAGAATGTAATTGTTACATAATAAACAAACTCTTACAATTCAAGCACTTAAGGACTCATCTTAAAAACATTTAGCAGGTACAGGATGATCTGTACCAGGTACAGGTATTATTCCTAGCACAGAAGTAACAAAGAGCTCACTCTGTCAGGATCAGGTGCCATTGAGCTGGACAGAATATAAACACAGTGCAACAAAGTCTCTCAACCATACAGCTTCTATCTGGAACCAGGAACGAAGGTATGTTTTAAAACTCTGTGAATATCATCTGACAAATGGTGTAACTTCTGTTAAAAGGACAAATATATATTTAAAATACAAATGTATCTAAGTTCTGACAAATTAAAAGTTTAAATCTAGTCTGAAATATGATACTACAAACATGAAAAAAGAAAAAGACAACAGCAAACAAAATTGTATGACTGGGAAAGCTAGCTGGGAATGAGACTTCATTTTAGCAAATCCTGTGATACATTTGCTATGCAATATAAAATCATCTGTACTATCCCTCAAGTGGTAATCACCACCTAGCAATATTGTGTCAGCACCAAACTGGAAAAAGTCCTGATGGGGATGCAAATAAGCAGAGTGCAGTACAAAACTCACTCAGCAAGTGTATTTCATTTCAGGACGAAAATGCTCATGGCACAGTTTTGCTCAAGTTGCTAAATACAAGAGTGCAGTTCCTGGGAAAAGGCTCTGCAGGCTCACCCCTCATCCCCTCCCTTCACTGCTGTTTGCTTAAACCGTTTGTGTGTGTACTTAACTCCCCAAGACATGTTCCTTGATGTCTCTGGGTGGGGTTCAATGAGCACATAGACATCCCATTTGAGCCAGGCACCCCTGTGTCCTGCACCTTAGTGCATTTCTGCCCTCTCAATGCATCCAGTCCTACCTCAACCTGCCCTCAGCCAAGGGGGTGAGAGAGGCCAGGAGAAACACTTTTACTCCTATTTCACTCACTAACATTCACTAACTTGCTCTTAAACAATCTTTGAAGCATTTTTATTCTTTTTTAAGTGTGTCCTCCCCATCATATGCATGGCACTAAAGCCCACTTAGCACTATTCAGTAGCATTTATTTTCTCAGGAACCATGAAAGCCTACTTTATTTTTTTTTTTTTTTTTTACTTATTTTGAGCATGGAATGAGATGCATGACTGCTCCTGGATGTCCCACTCCCAAAAGCAGAGTAAAGCAAAACCCTGGATGCCTCCCAGTATAGTGCTGAGCCCAAAGGGCTCAGAAAAGAGCCAAAAAGGATCTTTTCAAAAAAGGATCAGAAAAGCCTCAATTAGATGTTCTTAATACAACAGAAAGAACTCTTAAAATATCATAAGAGTATTACAGCAGGCTCTGAGAGGCATAAACAAGATGCCTGCAGCCCACCACGCTGACCAACATTGAGGTAGATGTGCTGCAACTGAGACTGCCTGGGCTCCAGGAGTCTTTGTGGCGAGATCTGCAGGGAGCAGGTGTCAGGTTTTTAAAATATTTTAAAAAAAAAAATGTTTTTTTTGTTTTGTTTCTTGGCTTCTGAGCTTGGCTTTCACCTGACTTTACTTTGTCTCTGTCTATGTGATAGTTTCTGTTTCGCCCAGCATCTGGAGAAGAGGTCGAGATCGTCTGTTCTCTTTTTCAAGGATGGTTTATTCTTTGTTATCTCATATATTGTGCCTCTGGCCTGCTGAGATCTTCCTTGCAGGTCAGAATCAGGCAGACTCCCCATCCTTTGGGACAGTGCTATCTCTTGTACTAAAAATTACATATGTTCTATTTACAATAACTCTCCAATACCTATTAACTACATTGAACAGTGCACTTTTATTCTAGACCAACCAAAATGTATAACCATCACCACAGAATATGGAGGCTAAAAGACAAAGAAGAAGCCCAGGGACACAACCTGAATCCTCCATCTTTGTCCCCTAAACCCCCATTATAAACCCCCAAAATTCTACATTTTCACCCTGTGATATATTAATTATCATTCTACCTACATTCTTGTAACTTATAAATCTTCCCAGGACAGTCAGAAGGATGTCCTGGTTCCCACAAGCAGGAACAGCTTTGAGATGTCCAGCTGGTACAGTAGAAAACCAGGTGAGTTCTGAGCACACAAACACCTCTTCACATGCTGACATTTTGCTGTTTCCCTGTGCTCCACTACATGGCTCCGTTTGTTGTTTCTCATCAGGAAAAAGGTTTGGGCCATTTCCATTTCCATCCTATGTTTCAGCAATGCCCAGACCTGAGGTGCCAAAGAATGTGACTCCTCCATCCTACAGTTACACTACAAGTAATGAATAATAATAACTACACTGAAGACGTGGGTCTCAGTTACAGATGCAGCTCAAGAGCCTTTTTGTCCTATTTTTTCTTTATACCTCTTTGGACATAAATTCTAACTACAGCAGGTCAAAAATACAAACAAACTTTTAAAAATCACAATTGTTAACTTAGATGCCATTAAAATATTCTGCCCACCTCAAACAATAGGTGATTAATTTGTGAAAGGCAATGATTTATTTATAAAGATGCAAAGTGCGAATCTGCACCAAGATCTCGGGGCAAGAGAGTGAATCAAGCAGTGTGTTATGAAACCCTCCACTGACACCTGCAGAAGATAAAGTATTCAGCAGAGGGAGAAACACAACAGGGAGAACATTCTGAGCCTTAGAACAAAAGCAGGTAAGGGTTTCCTTGGACTCCTCCATTTCTTGCTCGAATAGCAATTTTTAAAATGGTCATTGGCCTCACTTGTAACATTATCCAATTCCACAAATCTTCCAATGGGCTTCCTCTGTTTCTCTGCTCCGTGTCCTTTTCCCTCAAAAGCCAAAGCCTAGATTTCTTTTTAAGATTAGCAACCAATAAACAGAGGAACAGGAACACTAACAACAGGAAAGAAACACTACCAATTTGAATATGGAAAATGAAGGAAAACAAAACCTTTTCAACAGTGCCTGAGGAAGTCTACAAGTCCTAGGACTGGCCAGAAATTCTGTTAATCCAAGGATTGATTTTCAACTTTAGGATACACTTTCAAATTTGGCCAAATCTGTCATCAATCATTAATGTAATACTAATTTCTGGGTGTTCTCCCCTACACACATACAAGATTAAACGGTCCAGTATGAAATTCATAATTAAACAGTACCACTTTATTTGTAGAGTATTTCCGTGGGTGGTGAAGTAATTCAGATGCTCTATGCATTCTCCTCACAGGGCATCCTCTCCAAAAAGTAACCATGGGCAGTTTGATTGCCGAGCTGTTTTCATGAGCTTTACCTGCTGCAGAGAGAAAGGAACAACCAGAGAGAGAGCAGTGCAGATCCCTGACTCACCATACCCCATCCCGACAGCAGCAGAAGCACCCCAGCATCCCTCACAGACAACAGGCACAGTGGGACGGCACCAGCCCATGCCATGATCTTCCTAGGTTTGGCCTTGACCCATCACTACAGTCTTTCCCAGAGTTAAGCCTCTAGTGTTTCTTCCTTAGCAGGAATTTTCCAGCAACTGTTTCAGCTGGAAACTATCCACCTCCCCTCACCAGGAGAGGCAGAAAGCAGTCAGAGAGAGCAAGCCTCAAACACTACATAAGGCTCTACATTTGCCAGATGCCCCAGTAAGTTTGCCAGTCTCCCTCAGCTGCAGGGATGGGGTCTCAGAGCCACCAGCAGAGCCAGCCACTCGCTCTCCCATCAGAGCTAACCCAGCAGGAGGAGTTGTTCCTGTCGGCATCCATAGCTCTGCTGCCTAAGAATTTTCCAGCCCTCGAACACTGGAACAAAGAGGCTTTTCACAGAGATCCAGATTGCCTCCAGAGCCTGTCCCTTCTTTATTTACAGGGAAGCTCTTAGGTTTAGTCTGGGGAGGTCTGCAGATTGCCAGGGGCCTCTAGGGGAAGAATTCTGTCAAAGAAAGTATGTTGCAATGTATGCTCAAAAGGGTCTGCTTTCTGATTCATTTAATATTCCCTGGAAATTAACTTCACAGCCCCAGTTCCATTGACTGTGCATGATTTATCTTCAGATTATATTTGCCTTTCACACCTTTATGACCTACTTTTTTCCTGAACAGCTCAATTACTTTGGATTTGTAGAGCCAAAGGCAAGACAACTTGCAGGGCTCAGTGAGTACCTAACTAGGAAGTTCAGTGATAAGGCTGGGCCAGAGGGCAGGCTTGCCATGCTCCTACCAGGTCTGCATCTCCAGCACTGTGGTTCAGCTGACTCCAAAGCAGGCTGCTTCAGCATTGAGGGGAGCAGTGGGAGAGTGATGCCAAGGCAGAGAAGGTAAACACACACTGTCCCTTCTGGCTACCATTATATATATATCTACTCCAGCACAAACTGCACCACAGAAGTATGATGAGAATGAGGCCCCAAAGCAGATTGTGTATGGATCCAGGTAACTCTGGTGGTGACCTCAAACTGCTCATCTGAGCCTACTGTTTTCAGACACAGGAAAAGGATTTAGTAAAAAACACACTGGTATTTAGTCCTATTTAGCCACCCAAGAAGATATTACATATAGGACTGATGAGACACTTGTAAGTTCCTGCGGCAGCAAAATTCCACCTGAAGCTTCAGATACCAGCTTAGATCTGTCAAGCACCTGGATGGTCCAGGACTGAGCACAGTTCCCTCGCAAACAGGGGGAAGGGCCATTGCCTCCATCCATCTGGTCGCTGCTGTATACAAGGGGAGAGAAACTGCAATATTATCAGCTGATAACGAGCTCATATTTGTCTTAGCTATCATGTACTGTTTTCCCTCTAATTATGCAGAGAAGGCAGATACCTATTATTTCTTTCATCTGGCACAGGCCTTCTCTCTCTCTGCTTATGTACCTGTAGGCAATGGGGCCAGCCACTCATGGTAGTATTAGCAGACCCTACTTTTACAGATTTTCTGGAGGTGGAGATATCAAATAAGCAAGATAGCACTGAATCCATATCACCCATCTTCATCAACCACATCAGGCATATGTAAGGACAGGACAAGACTCAAAACAATAATGGAGTATTTGGGGCATGGAGCACAGCAAGGTGTTTTTAATTGGGATGGTCTCATAACAGAAAAGGAGCAAGATTTGAAATAGACTTTATTGGGTCACCTGATACACATAGTAGACAAGTTTCCATGCACAAAAGAATCAGGAAGCAGTTGCTTTAATGACAGAAGAGCATCTGGTACGAAATGCTAGCAGCAGCAGTATGGAAATGAGGTGAAAAAGCATCATGGAAGAAATTATCCAAAGATTCTCATCAAATAAAAAATTCCTGCATTAGCAGGATGGGATAACTTGGGATACTTTGGAATTTTATGATGTGTGCACATGCATGATGAAATTGATACTTTTTGAAAACAGTCCTGCTATCATGCTAGGATGAATTCCTGGGATGGTTCCTTGCAAAAAAATACAGTGCATCCAGAAAGAACTGCAGCACTAAGATTTCATTTTAGTGAAATTGCCATTAATGTTTTTCACCTAATGTCAGCCAATCTTCTTCACTTAGAAAAAGGTATCCTTTCATACCCTCTATTTAATTCGATTTCACCAACAGAGCTCTATACCAGCTACTCAGAGCCAATCAGTGATGCCTTTCTTTTGTACAACAGACTGAAACACCTGTCTCTTTCATAATTATAGGATTTTACTTTTGTTAGCAGTAAAATAAAGACAGGTAAATACTAACTTGGTTGAAAGAAATACCTTCACATATGAGGGACAGTAACAAACAGTTCCATCGCTTATCTCATTCATGGATTAAAAGTCACCCTCATGCTGAGGTCAGTTTGGGTGGGACAGCATTACAAGTGTTTGAGCCATGAGAACAGCATTCTTCATACAGTTGTTTTAGCTAACACAGGGGTTGGGTTCCCAGAGGAAACTCAAGTAGCATTACTGTACGTTAAAGTAACTTCAGTTCTAGAGCCCACAAAGCTATAATCATTGATAGGACTACCTGAAGAAATGAAGTGCTCAGGAAACAATCATTTCAATGATAAAATCTTCACAGCAGCAGTCATCAAATGTTCATCCCAGTACTAAAAAGAAGAGCAAAAGGTTTTATAACAAGCAGAAAACAAAAACAAAGGTATGTTGATGAATGCAAATTACCACCAATGCAAGGTAAGTTGCATTCTGACAATCATTTCCATTGAGATACCAGGGTTTTCCAGCATTCCTCCCTACTTATCTTTAGAGATTGAGCATGCATGGAATGCAAAATGTTTTTATCTAGAGGCACCAAATCCCTTAAAAACCTTTGTTCTCTCTGACCTAAAGCAACAGTACAAGAACTTAAGAACAGCTAAACTAGCAGTCACTAGCCCTGGCACATGTGCATTAACCGAAGTATAAACGTATTGCAGTTCTGAATGACTGAAAAAACAAAGCAAGGGTGAGACTTGGTTTGAGAGCAGAATCATACAGAATCAAGTTCTTTATCAAAGATGGCAAATTAAATTCCTATTTTTAAAAACACAAGAAAGTTGTGTTTTATAGAACCTATATCAGTTAGTAACTATGAGGTTAAACATAGTGATATCACTTATGGATATTATTTAGTCTAACCCTTTAGATTTTCTTGAGAAAATGTCCCAGCAATACAGTATTTGGCTAAGTTGGAGAGTATATGCAAAACCAGCACGTGATCTTGATAGCTTTGGCACAGTGTATCGTACTAAGTGTATGTTTGGCACACGAGGACTGGATACACGGAAGAGCCACATGCCACACACCACCCCTCCTGCAAGCACTTCTTCTGTGATTCCCAGGGCCACCTGCAAGGAAGGTAAACGCCCTCCATCGCTCTCTCCTTGGCAAGGTATTTTAGGATCATGGCCAGGGCTGTGCTGAAGAAATCAAAGGCATGGGGCACCACATAGGGCAGGATCAAGTGAACCACAATGTCTCCATCGGAGGGCAGAGAGGAGGGGTCTGGTGTCTGGCAATATTTAGGCTGCTGGTCATCTACCAGAAGCTACCAACACTCAGTGAGTGAGGTGATTTTCAGCATGATAAAAGGAGGGCTACGTGCCAGGAACGGACATTCCTCTGGGAAAACAGCAGATTTGAAAATCTGGGAAAGTTATATTTAAGTGCAAACTGATAGGGCTCAGAGCCTGGGTGAACAAGAAACCACATCCACAAGTCACAAGAGAAAACAGACAACCTCCTATAAATATTTCCACTTTTAGGGCTGCTCTCTGGCTCTGTGTAAGATGGGACATGACTGAAGCTCTGCACGATTCCCAGACTTTGTGTCAACAGTTTTTAAATACAGGCAGCCCTCACCCCCCTAAGTCACAGGTGATGTTATCAGTATCACCATCTCACACTCTGCTCCTTCCTCTCATGAAGTAACGAAGAAATAAACAGTTCAGTAAGGCTGGAAGGTAGACACTGCTTTCTGCTCATGACCAGACTCCTGTCTGGTTTTGCCTGTCCATTCCCTCCAACCCTGTTTTTGGGGCTATCCAAATTGACCATGAAACTGCCAGACTGTCAGAGGCTCCTTTAAATTTCTGTTAATTTGCTTCCTGTACCTGAGGGCTTCCACCAGCCAGGGAAAAAAAAAAAAAAAAAAAAAAAATAGCATCAACATGACCAAAATGTAGGCAAGCCATGCCAATGAAAACACTATTTACATGGGTGAATTGTCCCACCAACTTTGGTGAGAGCAGGGTCATATAAAGAAATGAAGAGCAAATACAAAGCCTGCTAGGGTTTTAATTGTAACTATCCCACCATCCTGCCTAGAAGATTCTTCCCAGACATGGTAGCTAAACCATGACATTTATCTCCTGATGCAAGTCCCTGACAGAATTACACTTCTGCAACCTAACAGAGCAAGGGGAATGATTCACTAATTGAATCATAGAGATGTAACTTCTAAAGCATGAAGTCACATCACCCAGAGGTCCAGACCTATTCAGTTCTGCTCTTTGCTTAGCTCTGCCCTGCTTCTTATATAGCAGTTGGTTGCACCTGTGAAGAAGATAGGATTGTAGGAGTAAGCCACTTCATTCTTTCTAAAGCTGTCTCTGTACCTATAAAGCAAAACCAGTGTTTATTACAAGGTATTGACAAGGATATATCAAGCCTTTAAAACTCAATGTAAGCAATAGGGAAGAGGATTCTCTTCAGAAGTGGTGAAGAACACAGATTCATTTGCCCACTCAGAGCCTGACATTTCCCACCCTTAAATAGCCTGTGCCAATACCCTTTTAACCCTGGGAGGGCATTTACCCCACACTGTATCAAAGAATTAAACTCCCTGCTTCAATCCTGAGGTGTGCACAGCACGGTACAAGAACAGGAGGAAAGTGCTGTGACATCACTTAGAAGGACCCAGTCCAAGATCAGTGGCTTGCAGAGGTGCAGCCTAGCCCCTGTAGTCCAGAGGGTCCCCTGCAGGCCCTATGGCCACAGAAGGGGTCCTGCTGCTCCTCCACAGACTCTGGCAGCAGTGTTGTTTCACTGCCTCTGCACAGCCATCACCCCAAAATATCCTTCCTCCACAGCAACTGAGTGCTGTCATCTCGGGGTTTGTGCTGTTGCTGTGACCCAAGAATTCCCCAAAGTCTCTGTTTTTCCCAGCCAGGCGCAGAAGAACAGCCTGAGATCTCTCTGTTCTCATGTTCAAGGATTTGTTTATTGTTTGCTATCTGGTACATTGTGGCTCTGGCCTGCAGAAGTCTGACTTGCAGGTCGAAACAAAGCAGACTGACACCCTCTGGGCAGTGTTATCTTTTATACTAAAATCTACGTATTCATTATTTAGAATAATTTTCCAACACCTATCTACTTTATTAGACAGTGTACCTTTACTCTAAACCTATCAAAATGTGCCACCACCACAGCAGAAGATGGAGGCTAAAAGACCAAGAAGGTGGACAGGGACATGCCCAGAATTCTCCATCTTTGTTCCTAAGCCCCCATTATAAAACCCCTAAAAATCTACATTTTCACCTGTGCCAAGTTAACTATCACTCTACTCACACTCTAATGTCTTGTAGTTCTTCATATAAAGTTGGTAATTTTTTCCATCGGCTCAAGTCAAATGTACAGGTGTTTTTTACTCCATGCCAGGGTCTCTGATCTCCCAGGGCAGTCACAGGAATGTTCTGGGTTCTGACACTGTCACAGCTACCCCTGACACTGAGACTGGGTACAGAGCAGGCTTCTCCAGGCTCCTCCAAGCTCATTTTGATTTGAAAAGCCACTTATAAAATGGGCTCTGTTGCTTTGCAAAACACTGAAGAAGGAGACAACAAGGAATACCATTGTACTCCTACTTAAGTTCATCATAAATAAAGTTATCAAATTAAACCTACAGTCCATCTCTGTAAATGAGGACTACAAGGTCCCATTACGGTTAGATTTAAGGTCAGTCATCTCACTAGATAGCAACTGTTTAGGTAGTAAGATTATGCTTGATGAGAAGCACTCATTTTAGAAAGTTTTTCTGCTAGTGGTAAAATTCATCTTTGGAGGGATCTCTTTTAAATATACTCAATAATTTTTGTCCTGGAAATACACAGAGTATTCCACGAGTTTGTATGAAATTTTTTTATTCCTTAACCTTTTTTCAAAGAAAGGCTTAAATACAGAGTGTAGCAGTCACCTGAAATTACACATTTTTTGGTTAAACATATTAAAAAAGGATCCAAGTGTTTTTCCAAAAGAAATCATCCTGTCCAACCTTGTTAATGCAAACTGTGCCTTTATTTTCCAAACAGTCATGAGTTAATAGTTGTATTTATTTTATCACTTACATAAAGTTATGACCAGACTAGTTTGTGCAGCTCTATTATTCCCCAAAGAGTAGTCTGTGGTTTAAATTACTTGATGGCATGGGAGAAGGGTTTTTCAAAGAGTTTACAACCTATGTCTCTTCTTCTGCAGAAGCCAATTGCTTATGCATAAATTCACTTTATCCATATAGACTTATGTCCTTTGCCATCACATAATATCAAGATGACTCTTACAACTTTTCTGTGAGATAGGAAAAATGTCGTAGTCCTGCCCCTGCACTTGGAGCCTCATGGTACCCTGTACTCTTTACTACCCTTAATGGAATTTTTGCCTGAATGGCTTGTATTTTCAATTTAAAGATCAATAGAGGAAGGTGATGCCAAGGCACAGTAATTTTAGTATATAACTATTGTGCAGATGCTACAAGTTTAATTATACGAGCAGGATTCCGTGCCTGTCCAAACAAAAAGTGATAAACAATCTGCTTACACAGTGGCAGCAACAGGATCAAGATTCATGAATTTATGTCCATAAACACTGGCTGCACAGCAGAACTAATTGGGTATATCCTCAGAAGTGCATCCCATATAGCTACCTTGCTGAGGGAAATCCACCTTGTTAAGAAATAACCATTATACTGTCTTACATGGATTTTTACAAGTCTTCAAGTTGTTTTCTCAGGCTCCTTTTTTCTTTTTCTGGCTGAATTTATCTAATGAACTAAAAAATAAGATTAAAAAACACAGCATTTTTTACGGATTCAGTTTGCACTATTGCCCAAGTAGTGACCTATGGATCAGAGGGAGTCACTGTAAATACAGATGTGGCCTGGGATGGTGATGCAGAAGGAGAGCAGCTCAGGTACTGGTTAACAGATAAACAGCAGCTGGCAACTTCTGGGGCAGTACCAACATCTCCCTCCAGAGATACCATCACTGAGGTTGCTGCCTGCAAAAGATGTGGAAGTGCTTTAATTATGCCAGAATGTATTTACTGCCTGGGAAGCAGTCATGCCAAGTCTCTTAAAGACAAACAGTACATAAAAGGAAACAATATACAATGCAAACAATGCATCTCGGTTTGTCAGTTAAGACTACCTTGGTATAATATTTTTTGTTATAAACCACTCTGAGATAGTCAACACTGCAATCCAGGCCCTTTTCTGACTACAGAGGAAAGTTTGCTAAGGACTTCCAGATGAATACAAGGTGTAGCTTTTAACTCTGGCTATAAAGGACCCCCAGAGGCTCCATTTGGGGGTTGTGGGTACCACCATCTCTTAGAGATCTCCTGACACATTCTCTGCAGAGCTCTACCTAAAACAGAAGCACTCAAACTCTACCTAAACCACTCCTAGAGACAACTTGACGAGAAAAACACAAAAACATAGGAAAAGACTCTCTAAGCAAAACAACTTCTGATTTTAATGACACTTCCAAATCCTACCCCATTCTTATCTCATATATTCATGTACTTCATAACGTGCTCCTTTGTCAATATTTCAGCTGGACACAGTCACACTACCTCCTTTGTCATACAGGTCCTTTTTATTGTGTTGATGGCTGACTCCTTTCCCTATCAACAACTTCATACAGAGCAGAAACCTCATCTCATCCATGATGCCTCTCTGTACTTCTATTGGGAAGGATTAACTACTTCCTTCTCCTAAAAAAAACCCCCATCTTATGCATTCATACCATACAATCATTATTCTACTCGGTAATTCTTTTTTGTAGAAGTATATTTTCTTC
The DNA here is from genome assembly GCA_032173965.1 of Sitta carolinensis. NCBI lineage: Eukaryota > Metazoa > Chordata > Aves > Passeriformes > Sittidae > Sitta > Sitta carolinensis. The sequence continues at coordinate 64,534,373 of JAVUNC010000004.1, read as the reverse complement.
AGAGACACCAAGCAGGCAGAGACATCACAAACATTGGATCCAGTTGCTTTCAGTATTCCTTCTTTACTGATGTGTCAAATAACTTCTGGGGCAGGTCACCCAAATGAATGCAGCACAACAGGTTGGGTGTGTCTCAGTCTGTTTTCAGTCACAGAACACTATAGGATTTGTTAAGTGGCACAGATACAGCCTGCACTATCATAGTGCCATCAAAACAGACTGGGGAAACCATGGCTATAAAGCTCACTACATAAACATTAAAACTACATTTAGCAAAAAAATATCAGTTACTCTCACAGCAAAGAATACTGAAAAATAAACAAATAAAATACCCAACATATTATGATAAAAGATAGGAGTCACAGTAACTAAATACATAAATTATTTCTATTCTGGATCTAGCAACAAAAGGATTTGGAAAGCTTTACTTAAACTGGATTTCTAAATTATGTTGACACTTTCCAAGTCCTTACTCAGAGACAGCCTCTGGATGTAGGATGAGGAGTTATGAGCCACAGTACTGGGTGAAAGTAAGTGCTATCACTCACATTACCTCCCTCAACTCAACAGATGGATGTCATTGGTTTGCACTAAAGCTACCAGACCCTTTTGAAGGAAAACTCAGATAAACTTCCAGTAGTCTAACCCGCAGAGAACTCTTATTGTTAAGATATTAAGAAAAAACATTTTTCTTATGGTGAGGGTGTTCAAACACTGGCATGGGTAGTTCAGAGAGGCTGTGGTGTTTTTATCCTCAAAGATATTCAAAACCTGACTCAAGCTGACCTTCCCCTCAGCAAGGAGGTGGACCAGATAACCTTCAGAGGGGCCTGCCAGTCCTTGCCATACTGTGATGAATCAAACCAGTGGATCTATATTGCCTATGTCAGGGAGCTCAAAACATGTAAAAAATTGTCTCCAATTCCTCATTTCTTCACAGAGAATTTATTATGAGATAATATCAGAGATTAATTTTAGATCCAAGTAACATGAAATGAATTGGGCTTTTTGTTACATATTACTCGACAATCAAAGACTGAGGGACAGAAGAGGGAAGCAGTTTGAATGTGCAGTACAGTCAGGGCAGAGGAAAGGCCATATCTGTACCTCTTTTAGCAGCAGCTAACTGCCAGACCAGCTGGATCTGTTTCTTGGTATGCACACAAAAAGCAAAAGGTGGGAGTGTGACAGAAAATAATTAGATATGTAAGGACAAGTGAAACTAAAATACATATGCTCATCAATCATCAAACTTGGGTTAGTTGCAAAACAGAACACATTAATGCAGTCCATACTTCCCAACAGGGATTCCACTCTCACGTGAAAATGTTTGCAACACATGATGAAATAGCAAGAGACGGGTGTCACAAATCCATCAAGTCACATGGTCAGTGAGTGATCTCTTGCCAAAAGTTGCATGAACCTCTTCAGCAAGCAGTTAGAAATGAGGCAGATGAGGTCTGAAGGAAAGATCTTGCAGCACTTCCAAGCCAGAAAGAAGGTCACAGTTGAGCAGATGGTGAAAGAGAAGGAGCAACCCAGGAAAATGAAAGAATCTGGAAAGTGCATTCTTCTCTCAAAATATTTAGGGGAAGAAAGGCATTTTTTCTTATTGCACATTTAAGAGGAACATCTTCAGAAAAGTGTGCACATTCTCTATGGTCTTCAGACAAAAGCTCTTCCCTGGCAACAAGAGAGAATCTATTCAGTTAGGTAAGTTTAATGCAGCCAAAAATATACCAGACAATGAATGCTAGCATGCTTTAAGCCCAGTTCGCTAAGATCCCGGAAATCTTAGCTTCAACATTCTACATTATGCTGCCTTCATTTTAGGGCACTCAGGGCCCTCATTAAGTAGGTGCTCTGCCAAACCCTGCTGCTGTAGTGTAAACTATGACTTGTCTGCTCTGCCTTTCTTAGAGAGGCTGCTGCCACCACAGCAAAGCCAGCACAAGGGAAAATGTTCCCAGACTGGAGGTGTTCTAGTGCACAGACAAGTCTTTTGACACTTTCAGCAATATACTCTGGTAACTAATGCTGCGCTGGTGTTAAGTGTTACCACCTGCATGCATTCCTCCTGATGAGAGAATGTGGCAAACGGGAACACGTGCCCACAGCCCTTTACCCCAGGGCAAAGCTACTGCCCTTTGCTCTGCCAGTGTAGTGGCTTCCAGCGAAAATGCCAGGCACCAACCAGAGCACTGAGTGGGCTCCTGGCCTCTTCTGATGGCTGTGTTAGGCCATCCTCATGCTGGGGGTGATGATGCTCTAAGTGACCATGGCAAGACTTGCAGGGCTCATCTGTCACCTTAAGAGTGAACCTACCTCTGCCTGCACTGTAAATGAGTTGAAGAGCTTTGCACTCCAGTAAGTGATATGTAGACCTTCGTTCCCTCCCATCAATGTCCTACCACAGCACAGTTCCCAGAGCTTGCTGCTTGGACTGACTAACCAAGCAGAAAATCCCTTCATTTTCATTATCAAAAGAGAGAATAGTTAAGCAATAGAATGTTGCAAGGATCTGTTTGGGAGTTTGTTGTAATGCCCTAGAGAAGGAGGCGGGATTAGCTAACATTGCTAATGATACTTGGTTGCTGTGGCTATTTTGTCCAACAGAAATGATTCTAAGAACCTGCAGGTAAAATCAGAGACAGTCTGCAGATGAAGAGCCCAGCAGCTGTTAAAAATAAACCTGTATAAACAGAGACACAACTGTCTGCATTAAATAGTGGTAATTTTTGAATAAGTGTCCTAAGAATGACAGAAATCCAGAAAATAGAGTCTACCACTCTTATTTACCACAAAAGTCCCCAAATGAGAACAGTTCAAAAATCGACAAGTACTTGACATGCAGTTACTCCTGCTAACGTAAGAGACTAGTCCTACTTTACAGACTTCAAATTAGTCTGCAAAATGAATAAGAGAGTTTACTGGTAATCCTACATACAAGATTGTGTAATAGATCGAGAATTTCACAGCCATTTTTACACCTTTTATCTCAACATGATATAGTAGTCATTGCCAGAAGAATGTTTTAACTCGAGTAAAAAATTACAATCGTCCCTCACACACTAAAATGTAACAACGAAAAAAAGTTGCTGAAAGTTTTTTAAAAAGTCTGAACTACTTTGAAATATCACCTACTTATGTCACCAGTAGATTGCCTTCTTATTGATTTGAGCCCCTTCTGTTTTGAAGTGAGACAGAATTTTGAGTTATGCTACGGCTCGCTGTTTTCTGATAAGACTCCCACCTTGTTCAGCACACGTCATGAAGTGCTTGCTGGCTAAGCAGTTGGTCAATAGTTTGCAAAGACTCCACAGCTCAAAGTGTGGCTCTGTAGCTGGTGTCTTTCAAGTTATTTTCTGAATTCAGTGATAGTCTGTCTACTCATGGGATTGTCTAGCATGACCAGATTACCTAAGTGTCCATCTGAATTCTTTGCAAACAAGAATGAATTTACTTCACAGCAGCCCTTTCTGCAAACGGTGTGTTTTTATTACCTCCACTTTATACAATGGGAAATTGAGGTATGGAAAGATTCATATCAAGTATCTCCAATAAATTTGACTACTCACAGTCATATAATATTTCTTAGAGACTGATTAAAACATAGTTGATACAAAATTTTACCTGTTTTTGCAAAAGCTCTGCATTTCTGTAAATCAGATTGAGGTTCTCAAGACAGAGACCTTAAAATATGGAACATGAAAATGAATGATTGCTTTTGAAAAATCTATTTTAAATGACTGGCTTCTCATCAGACAGGAAATATGCAGAGGCATGAAAAACACCCCTGGTTCATCAGGGTAGCATTCAACTATCTGCATGTGAATCTTTTTTTTTTTTTTTTTTTTTATTCCAGTTTCTAGCACAACTCATTATGCTTTTTCCACTTTTTTTAAATAAACAAGGCAGGGCTCCTTCAGATAATGACATCTTTAGAAAAACAACTCATCCACAGAATGAAGTCCAAGAGAAAGCAATATAATTTAAACTAAAGGCCAGAATGTAAAAAATGAATGTAAGAATGTCAAATTGCAAGGGCAACCACCAAAAAATCATGAGGGTTTAACGAGGAACGAAAGAAAGGAATCTGCTCAATAAAATAAAAATCTTAAAATAATGCTCAGCTCCAGAGCTGAAATACAAAGTGTTACCCTGTCACCTCACCTAAAATAGAAACCCATAACCCCGGCAGATTATACTTTCCTTTATGGAGAAGTGTGGGAAGGGATTGGGATATACTTGTTGCAAGTAGATTCTGTGGGTATTTCTTGAGAGCCAGAACAGTTAAAAAAATATCTTCTGTTCCATTCCAGATCAGCACATGCTCTAACAAGCTGTTTTAAGAAGAGGGAACACAGGTTCACCAAAGGACTGAGGGGTGTTCTCTGCAAAACAAGTCTTTTCAGGAAAGAGAAAAGCTGTACCTGAAACAGGAACATTTCTAACCAAGAAACTCAGTTTTCTCTATTGCTTTATCATTAAACCTTTTTTTTTTTCCCTGTTCAGCAATTACTCTTCTTGTAAAAATTATGATAATTTTACTTTCTTTCTTTCTCACAGTGCAAAATAGCCACCTCTAATTCATCCTTGTAACTGACACAGCTGGAGCCAAGTTTTCATCAAAATCAACACTGCATCCACAAAATCTACATGAGCACTTACTGCATGTTTAAAAATGCTTGTAAATAAGCACATAAGCAGAATTACACAATTTGTATGCAAAGATGTGGGTTTCCAAGGGCAGCATTTTACCATGACAACATTACAGGTGAAACGTACCTTCAAACACACACACGTTTTTACTAATTTTTACCTTAATGAAGAATAGCAATGAGTGTTTACTTCATAAAACATCTGAACCTGGCAGTCCCACTTCTTAATGAACAGTTCTAGAAAGTGTGGTATGTTTTGCATTTACAATTTTATTGTGGTAACACTCAAAATAGACAATGTACATACTTGCATTTCCTAAAAATTCCCCACAGACCAGACTCTTGAACTCCATAACTCTTGAACTGTCATATTTCTGTGTTTTTATCGTGCTCACATGTGTGACACCACATCATCTTATGTGGGCAAGAAAATATCCTGACATATTTCACCTTCTATTTCATATTACACTGAAGGCCTGCCATGAGTTGTTATCCCTTTCTAGAGTGTTTATCCTTTAATTAGTCTGTATCATCATGTGATATATCTGGACTGAAAGTTTAGAATAATTTTTCAGGTCAAATTATTTTGAACAGGGTGGCTGGGAACAACTACATTAACCTGTGTTAGAATTTGACCAGCATGCTCTGACAAACACTACCATTTAAAAATGTGTTGGTGAGTGCTTGATTTATACTTCCCACACTTTCAAATATATTAAACATTATGATGCTACTCTCAAGCATAACATAATTGTGGGTGCCAAAAAACCCCACAAAACCCATACAGCAGAACCATACCCCAGAAAATTAAACACCTCAACACGTACAACACGCACAATTGCTCCGTGTGTCCTGCCAAAGGAAACAACAGCACCAAGTCAGGCTGAAAAACCAGCACGCTCCTGCTTAACTTATATATGAAAGTAGATATACATATACCTGTATATATACACATGTGTATATAAATATGTATGCACGTATGTGAAAATGCGTGTATATGTGTTCATGTGCCTGTGTATTTATGTCTATGTATATACCCACTTACATATACATATATTATACATACATATATACGCAGACATTTTTACATATATATATTATGCCTATCTATGCAGACGATATATATACATGAGTGTGTATATATAGACACACACACATATATGAGTGCATATACATATATATACACATATATTATATGAGTGTATATACATATATGTATACACACATATAAGAGTGTGTATATATATACACACATATATTACATGAGTGTATATCCATATACATACACACACATATATGAGCGTATATACATATATATATACACACAGATATATGAGTGTATATACACATGAGTGTATATATATACACATATATTACATGAGTGTATATCCATATACATACACACACATATATGAGTGCATATACATATATATACACACACATATTATATGAGTGTATATACATATATATGTGCATATATATACACATACATACATACATACATATACACACACATACATATACAAATATATATAAAATCAGACACTCTTTTAGAAACCCCCGTATTTGCAGCTTTCCAGCGGGTGGACCGGCGGCTGCCGGCTCCTCCCGCGGCCGCTCCTCGTTCCCCGGGCCCGCACCGCCCCCGCCGGCCGCCCAGCGCCGGGACCGGCGCTCGGGCCGCCGGGCGCCGCCACCCGCCGCTCCCCGCCCCTCGGGCGCCTCCCGCCGCTGCCCCCGGCTCGGTGCGGCCGCGCCTCCGCCGGGACACCGCGCCCTGCCCCTCGCCGGGACGGGGCTCCCGATAAAAAAACGGCAGTTACCAGGAGTGGGGTTCGAACCCACGCGGACATGCGTCCATTGGATCTTAAGTCCAACGCCTTAACCACTCGGCCATCCTGGTGCAGATACCGGGACGGCTCGCAGCCGCTCCTACATTCGCGGCCGCGCTCCCACCCGCCCCCCCCCCGGGCCGCCCGCGACCCTCGGCGGTGCCCCCTGCCCGCCGTGCCCGCCCCGCCGCCGCCGCGCCCTCCCGCCGCTACTCCCAGCGCGGCGGGCGCCGAGCGCACCGCGCGGTGCGCGCGGGCGGCCTCTCCCGGCGGCGGCAGGCGAGCGGGCAGGGCCCGGCGGGGAGCGCTGCCACGGCACCGGGACCGAGCTGCGCCGAGCCGGGCCGGGCCAGGCCCGCCCGCGCTGCCTTCCCGCCGCCGGGCGCCGGGCCCGTAGCGGAAGGGGGAGGAGGGGGAGGTGCGCGGCGCTGGCACGGGCCCGCCCCTGGGAGAGAGCGGGGCGGGCGGCGCTGGGCCGGCGGCGGCGGGCAGTGCGGGCCCCGGCTAGTGCGAGCGACCGGGGCAGAGCGCGGACTCCCGGCAGTGCGGGGCCCCGGGCAGTGCCGCCGGCCCCGGGCAGTGCGGGCTCGGCCCCGGGCAGTGCGGGGCCCCGGGCAGTGCCGCCGGCCCCGGGCAGTGCGGGCTCGGCCCCGGAGTGCCGCCGGCCCCGGGCAGTGCCGCCGGCCCCGGGCAGTGCCGCCGGCCCCGGGCAGTGCCGCCGGCCCCGGGCAGTGCCGCCGGCCCCGGGCAGTGCGGGCTCGGCCCCGGGCAGTGCGGGCTCGGCTCCGGGCAGTGCGGGCTCGGCCCCGGGCAGTGCCGCCGGCCCCGGGCAGTGCCGCCGGCCCCGGGCAGTGCGGGCTCGGCCCGGGCAGTGCCGCCGGCCCGGGCAGTGCGGGCTCGGCCCCGGGCAGTGCGGGCTCGGCCCCGGGCAGTGCCGCCGGCCCCGGGCAGTGCCGCCGGCCCGGGCAGTGCCGCCGGCCCGGGCAGTGCGGGCTCGGCCCCGGGCAGTGCCGCCGGCCCGGGCAGTGCGGGCTCGGCCCCGGGCAGTGCGGGCTCGGCCCCGGGCAGTGCGGGCTCGGCCCGGGCAGTGCGGGCTCGGCCCGGGCAGTGCGGGCTCGGCCCCGGCAGTGCGGGCTCGGCCCGGGCAGTGCGGGCTCGGCCCCGGGCATGTGCGCGCCGCCCGGGCAGTGCGGGCTCAGCCCCCTCCGAGCGGGCAGGGCCGTGGTGCTGCGGCGGGCTCGTAGGGCGTGAGAGGCAGCGGAGAGGTTGTGCCGATAAGGCACCGACACTTTATTATTTCCGTCCAAGTGTTTCCTGGAATCTATCTTCTCTCGCTCGTAGAAAGAAAACTAAAACCAAGTCTAAAGCTATCTATTATGCTTGATTAAGAGGAAAACTATCGCAGGGGGAAGATTTTTTTTGCTGGTCGCCACTACATGCCGGGTCTACAGAAGCACCTATCGCAATATTCCCAGTCACTGCCTGCCCTGGGACGTCCCCTTCTTCCCTGCATTAGAAGGAAAATGGGAAAGTGGCGCTTCGCTGGCTTTACCCTTGGCACCGGCTCCCGCTCTCGCTGCTGCTTTCCAGCGGTGAAGATGGACATCCTGCATGGCACCAAGCTTTGGCACCTTTGAGGTGTGAGAAACGTTGCACACAGCACGGGCTGGGCACACGGGCCTGTGCCGGCCTCCAGCACACGAGGAGCGGGCAGGCAGAGGCTGTGTGCTCGCCCTCCAGCAGAACGGAGCGCGCTCCCTGCCCGGCCTGCCCTGGCTGCCCCTCTGCACGGGGTCTGGGGCTCGAATTCTCAGGTGCAGATGGTGCCTGACCTCCTCAGCTCTTAGTGCTCAGAAACGCCGGGGCACTAGGCATGCTTGTGAGGGAAAAGGCTTCTCGCATACCATGCAAGTGAATTGTTCACGTTTTACATACGTATTATTCACACGCGGGAGCTCATGAATAAAAGAAAAGCTCTTCCAATGAAACTTGAAATGCTGTATCATTGCCTTGGAATGAGTGGCCTGCCATAGTTCTCTATTCAGTGGGGTTGTGCCTTTCAGCAACGTATTGAATAGAGAAACACTGTCAGATAGGGTTTTTTCCTTTTCACATCTAACACTATTTCTAAGAAACAGAGAAAAATGTTACTTTTTCTTGTTACTTGTTGCCCTAACAATGCATGCACGGTAAGGCATGATGGTGAAGCTGTCTTCTGCTCACTCTTACTTGCTTTGGCTCAACCATTATGAAGACACTACATAATATGCTAAAAACGTGGAAGAAGATAGATCTGCTGTTCCCTTTTACATATTAGAGAAACAAACAGCATGGCTCCATGTGAAAATCCTATTGCACTGGAAATTTATTAACCAGAATTACTATGTACAGTATCTCTTCAATTACACTGTTTCCTGCCTTCATTATATCTGTGATACTTCCTAGAGATAGAAGAACAACCCTATGTAGCTCTTTGCTTTTTCAGATCAATTTCAAATAGCTACCATGGTTCAAAAATCTAGAGAACATTTGTTTTCAAGAAATAATAAAAATACTACTTGGACCGTGCATTCAAAACATCCTTAATGCAGGTTAGATTAGAGAAGCAGCAGTTTAACATAGTTACCCAGTTCAGCCTGCAGGAAAAAAAAAAAAAAAAAATAAAAAAAATAAAAAGGTATCTGGATCTTAAAAGCTATCCCTTTATTTCAAGAAGTTTCTCCCAAGATATATGCCAGAGATACCTGCTTATGTATGCAAGTGTGTCCACAGTCTAGTCCTTCATTTTGAGGAAGCAGTTGTCCAACTTCCATTTCTCTAAAATGAAACCCATGATTAAAAAAAAAATCCTTTATGGTGAAATGGAGACCCATATGCATATCCATTACATACTAAACACTATATTTTGTAATAGGGGATTTTTTTTTTTTGTCTCTTTTATATGCATGCTGTGTTGTCTTACATTTTTTTTGAAGGAGCAAAGTGCCACTGGTGGCCAGTTCTTTGTCCTCCTCAGAAAGGACTGGTTGGTGGCTGTTTGGTGTGGGTTGTGAAGCTTCAGCTTCAGTAGGAAACAAGACCAAAGTAACAACAATCCTAAAAGCTTAAACATCCCCTGTCAGATTTTAACTTCTTCACCCCACAAACCCAATTTAAGTGCTTTCCACATGAGGAAAGAAGGGGGGAAAACCTAACCAACCCATAAAATGTGCTACACACATCTAGTGTGCCTAGCAGTTGTGCTGACTTTCAGAAGGAAAAGGCAGCTTTCCTCAGAAGATGTCCATTCTGCAGCTTCTGTTATTAGTATGCTAACATACTATCAAGCAACTTTTATCATCTTCTTCCACTCATCCTGTGTGGCATGGGTCCTTGCAGCCATAGTGTGATCAGGTTTGGGGTTTTTTTTTTTTTTTCAAAAGTCTGTTTGACTGTGATTAGGCAAGTTCATGGGCTGGCTAAATTTGAGTTCTTACACAACTGAAGGGTAGGAAAAAACCCAAAGTATTAAGCAATGGATGTGTTTGCAAGGAAGAGAATGACAGAATGATTGCTTCAGTTACTGGAAGTAAATTTTTTTAAGTGTCTCAACTCCAAATGCATCTTAAAATAGTTTTAAAAGGTCTCAGGTTGGTTTTTGACTAATTATCTTTTTTTCTCCCTAGAGCAACAGCCCTAAGTCAGGAGAGGTCTACAATTACCTTTTCTTTCCACTCTCTTTCCCTGTGCCTCAAATCAAACTAAAGATTTGAACACTAGTTTTGCATATCTACTAGTGAAATCATCAAGGTCTCTCAGAACTGCCAGAATAAATCTGGGGGTTTTTTTAACTAGAGAATCATTTTAGAATGCATGAAACTCATTTTTCTGTTGTTTTTTTTTTAGGGAAAAAACAATAGGAAATCTATCTCAATATGCAACACATTTCATTTACCATGGCAACAAATATTAGGAGGACTTTTATTTCTAGGCCTTGTTAATGTCCTTTTTCCAACTCATAATTTAGTCCAGCAACTGTAACTGAACTTCGACAATGTGAAAAACTATTCAGAGCTTCAGATTCAATGTATGACACTCTGCACCTTCAGTTTTTCTTATTAAATCTTTTATTCCATTTGTAGCTGCAAAAAAAGGAACCAGCACAAAAAAAAACATGTACATACTTTTTTATCAAAAAACATTGGCAAGTGCTAGGAACATGCATGTGAAAGGAAATACATTTCATTCTTCATTGATTCATCCCCACATGCTGCCTCTCAGAGGTTTAGGGTATTTCTCTACAAATGCTCAGTTCCACTGGCTTAATGGCAGTTCCTACAGGGTAAACAACTTTGTCTTCTGGAGTAGCACCAAAACTGTGGTCACAGCTCATCACCCTCCTTTCTCCCACTTCAAGTTTGAACCCCTCACTGGAGAGGTCCTCAGACAAGCATAACACTGATATCAGCAGTACACCACTGAATATCAACGTATCTTATAGTTAAGAGATCGGTGCCCCTCACTCTTCCATGTTATCAGAGACAGCTGCTACAGCAAGAGGGACACTCAGTTTCTGAGAAGAGTTATCCCTTTAGTTTCTGTCTGTGTAAAAAAGCCCATCAGGCTGAAGTTGTTTCCCAGTAAGATATGAAAGCTTGGAAGTTAGATTTATTTTGCTGTTTTGTTATATTAATATAAATAGTAAGAAATGTTTTGGTTTGGTTTTTTTTTTTTTTTTTCACACATAAAATCAAGGTGCAAAAGGTAAAAAGGGAGAAGTTTCACTGCAACTGGTGCAGGAAGATGTATATCTCTGCACTTCTGAGGAAAACTCCCAAATACAAAAATATTTGAAATGTTAAAATATATTTATTAAAACTGGTACAAATAGGACCTTCAATTAAAAAAGGTTATTTCTGAAAAAATGTCCTGCATTATTTCAAAGGATAGCAATAGTGTATCAGGAAGACACCTAGAAATAAAGCTGGAAAATCTCCAGAAGCAAGGAGCTGTGGTCAATCACCAGACTTTGTGAATACGTTTCACTGACAGTGCTCAGTGCTTACCAGGGCTGCACATTTTTTATTTCTTTGCAATACTCCAAACCTACTGGTTTGCCCTTGTGTAAGGGCAGACTCCCCTTACACAAAAGGAGAGTTTCCTTTTTAGCTTGAAAAGAGCACTGAAATGACATGAGACTGTTTTCTTCCTTCTTCAGGTGTACTGAAGAAATAGTTCTATTTGCTTTCCCAGGTGGAGATTTTCCAACAATTGGAGCAAAGTCAAAATTTTTGTACATCAGTAAAATTGCATATTAAAAAAATTAATCCTTCATTTTATTTAAAATAGATATTTTTAAAAATCCATATTTGGTCAATGCTTATAAAAAATAAAAGTGTGCTGACAGGCCAGTCATTCCACTAAAACTGCTTCTATGTATGTGCCACTACAGCAGACCCTAAAATGCTTTCTCAACCCCACAGCTGTTGTCTTCCTGTGGGTGCTTCTGCAGAAGGCCACTCCATGTTTCTCCTCTGGCTGAAGTGTTAAATGGCACAAAAATGTATCAGAACCGTTTGGCAGGTTTGAAACTGAGAGTCCAGAAAATGGCTTAAGCTAAAAGTGAGTGAGATGCCTCAGTGTTGCAGTGCTTTTAGCCACCTTGAGAGAGCTGGGTACTCAAAATGGAAAAAAGCACTCACTTGCACACAAATAGAGCAAAATGTGCATATTGTCGTTTAGGGTGCAGTCACTTCTGTTAAGATTCCAGACAGCTGCAAATCAAAGTGAAAGAGAAACTAGGCTCAAGCAAGCTTCAAACTACTTAAAACTGAAGCCTCCTGATTCTGTGGTGTATTGTGTCGCCCCAGGCAATAAGGTTTCACTGCCTACAGCCTCACTTTGACAAATAAGAATAAAGTTACTTTTTGAAAGTATTCATCTTCCCTAGGATAAGTTATTCATTCCTCTTTCTTGGCTATATGAAACAAGTATCACTGTAGAGATATTGCACCTTTAGTTACAGTAAAAGGACCTTTCAATAAAAATTAGATTAAAAATAGTTTTATCAACATTTCTCAGACTTCATAAATAGAAAACGCCTTCAGCACATTTAATAAAAAGGCAATGTACAAAACCAACTGCAAAATATCCCCCCTATTTCTAGGGCTTGTCATTACAGAAAAGTCTCTGGAAAGAACACATGATTTTGGAGACATTCAAGTCAGTCCATGATAGCTCCAGTGGGGCCATCACCTTCTGAAACATGACAAGCAGCAGCAGAGGATGGTTCTGAGGGGATGTTTTCTCCTGTATTCCAAAGCTTTTTTCACTTGGTCTTTAGCATCTCCTACATAGTCTTCAACATTTTGCATATTTATCTCAATAACATCAAAGGTGTCCGCCTGTTCCTCCACCAGCAGGGCCACCTGCAGAAAGAGCTCATGAACTTCCTTAATGCGACCTTCTAACTTCACCAGCTCCTTGTGTCGTGTCTCTAGCTCATTCAAGGCCGCGCGAGCTCCCTTGACATCCGACAAGAGGTTCTCAGAGAAGACATCCCATTTGCCTTGCTCAATCATCTCCTCAATCTGGGGACCAGAAACGTCTTTGCCCATGATCTCCAGCTGCCGCTGAATTCGAATCTTGCAGTTCTCCCGCTGGTTCATCTCTGCTGCGTTGTAGTCAAACATAGCGTCCTGAAATGTGTGCATGAGGTCAACGTAGTGGTTCTTCGCCACCCTGGCAATGACAGACATGGCTCCGTATTTTGTTATTGCATCTTCACAGAAATCTCTCATTACCTGCAGTTTCCTGTGGATGCTTTCCCCACGGCTCTTAATGTCTCTGGCGATACAGTTAGTATCTCGTTTGATGCTGCTAAGACGGCGCATGGACGTGAGGAAGCGGGTGTTTTGCTTTCTGAGGCGGTTGACATCCGCTTTTAGGTGGTCATTTTCTGTCCGGATGTTCTGGATGTCCTTGTGAAGAATTTCCAAGGCGTAATCCGTCTCATAAAGAAGAATATCCTGGGGTGAATTTTCATCATCATCGCTATCAGAAAACTGTTGGTTGTGTAACCTGGCAAATTCACGCAGCTCACTTAAACGGTCTTTCATCCTGCCTGTAAAACAGGAACAGGAGGGATGAGTTTGAAGTAACTAAAATATTGGTTAAAAGAGTTGGAAATTTCTAACTAATAGCTACATCATGGTGAAAACTAAATCATAGATAACAAGTGTAATTCATCAAAGACAACCCAAAATACCAGATTTTAAATTTGGTCATAATATTTTATACATTTGGATATCACATCCAAAACTCTGCTAGAACACTGTTCTAGAAAGTGCAAAGGTTAGAATCAAAAACTGTACGAAAGAAGACAACAAATCCTGAAGACAAATCAAAAAGAATAGTAGGACAGTCCCAAACTCCCCACAAAATGCCAGTCTTTTATTTGGAGGGGAAAACCAGACTCCTGATAGGAAGCCTTCAGCTGTCAGCATTTGTAGACACATTAATAACCAAACACCTTCCACTACTGCTCACTAGAGAAATCTCCTCTAGCTCCTGATCCTTCATTACATCAACTACCCAAAATGTCACAGGGCTTCCCTCATTCTAAGTTTGCTTTTCCTGGGAGAATACTAAGAAGCCTCTCAGAAACAGAAATGGCATCTAGCAATACAGTTGGGAAAGAAAAGTTTCAAAAAATGGTGTGGAAAACATCAAGGGGGGGTGGGGAAGAAAAAAAGAAAAAAGGAAAAAAGAAAAAATTAAAAAGGAAAAAAGTAAAAAGAAAAAAAAAAAAGAAAAAAGAAACAGCAACTTTATTGTCTCCAGATGCTATCATTGACCGTAGAGCATCAGATATCAAAATTAGGGGTGTGGAGCATTTCTCTTATGAGGAGAAACTGCGAGAGCTGCATCTGTTTAGTCTAAAGAAGAGAAGATTGAGAGAGGATCTGATCAACATGTATAAACATGTCAAAGGCAGGTGCCAAGAGGATAGTGCCAGACTCTTTTCAGTGATACCCAGCAACAGAACAAAGAAAAATGTCCATAAACTAAAACACAAGATGTTTCATCTCAACATGAGGAAGAACTTCTCTATATTGAGGGTGGCAGAGGCTGCCCAGGGAGGTTGTGGAATCTCCCTCTCTGAAGGCATTCAAAACCTGCTGGACACGTTACTGTGTCACCTGATTTAGGTGACCCTGTCTTGGCAGGGGATTTGGACTAAATGATCTCCAAGGTCCCTTTCAACCCTAACAATTTTGTGATTCTGTGAACTTCGTGCTTATCATTCCCTAAATTTAAGAAAAATTAAATTACATCGACCTTCTACAGAGAGCATAGTAACAACTGGCTCAACAATGATTTTACTTTCTGTTTGTGTTTTCTTTGTCAAGCAAACACTGAGTAAAGCTCCTGTGTAACAAATCCATAATTATGTAAGAGTAGGTCTACCCTTCTTTCCCCAGGAAGAAATGGAGAAGCAAATACACAGTAATTCACAACATGCAAATACTAATGCTGTTGTAAATTCATATGTATACTAGTTCTGCAGTATCTCTAAAAATATTTGTCTTTTCTTTCTTTTAATACAATAAGAAAGGTTAAAAAGCAAACATTAAAAGAAGAGTAAGGAGCTGTCAAGTGTTGCCTTGAATTGCACCACAATGTAGCCTGCACACAGGAAGACAACAAAATTAAACACTGGCTTGGGCACTATCATTTCCACCAAGTCTCTGCCTACAGTCTGTATGTGCTGCATAAAACTTGTACAATATAAAACTTAATATTCATCATTCAGATCATGCTATCTCATTGACTATGCTGCTACTGTTTATTTCCTTGGGGATTTCACCTGCAAAAACTTTGGGAAGTTCCATAAACTCCTACAAGCTGTTTGGGGAAAGGCAGATCTAACAGCCCCACAGTCAGGTTTCAGCCCAGAGTCATTAAGGACAACAGTGATAGACTCTTAATAGTTTATGACACCTACTGGAGACACTTCAAGCACAACTTTTTGTACCTGGAATCTTCAGAAGTCAGCCCCTTCTGACTTCAGGCTGCAGGCCTTGAGCACTTTGCTGAGTAAGATGGTGAAGGAACAAGCCAGACATCAGTGAATGAACACATGGATCAAGGGCATTTGTGAAGAGCTCCTCTCCAGTGACATGGGCAGCATCACACACGATCTCTTGACCCAGCAGATCCTGTGCAGTCGAGCTGTAAGTGGAACAGAGGGATCAAGTTACAGTTGCACTTACAATCTTCACCCTGGCTTTTCCACAAAACTTAGTTCTAAAAGCCTGTGTTATTTGTATATATGTACCAAAACTTACATTCAAGGTGCTCAACATTAATATCTTTTAACTGTGCATTGAGGACCTGTACTTGTCTGGGATATGTGTCCACAGCTAAAGTGTTCACACTCTGGTCCTAACAAATGGACACCATCTATTTAAGTCTGACTTCAGAGTCCTGCAAAATCAGGCACTTTCTGGCACTTTCTTTCATGCTCCCCAAGTTCTGTCTTTCACACTCTGTTTCTAAAGTGCATCGCCTAGCCTGCTTCCCTCTTCATCTTCACATTTTCAAGATGCTCTGCCTTATATACACACAGTACCTGGACAGGGCACAAGCACAGGAAGTGAGTAACTTTATGCCTGTATTTCAGCATCATATTAGGCCACAAAACCACAAATTACAGAGGACACCTGTTCAGTTTTATGCTGAACATGCTCAAGTACTCCACAGGTCAGCATTTGCAATATTTGGCCAAAGAGATTTGTGAGGTTCAAGAAAATGTTTAGATTTTAGGTTTCTTGAGCACCTTTTACTCAAGGAGCAGAGTAAATTTATTTGAAGTATTTGGGAATTGGTTGGTTTGAGAAACTCACAATTTGGCAGAATTTCAGGATGTTTTACGTAAAGAAAAACAGTAGTCTGGAATGTAACATCACCACAGAGGTCTCTTCCTATTTCAAATTCTCATTTCAAACAAGGAGGAATCAGATCTTCCCAAGAGGGGACAATAACTTCCAAACATTCCTTGGATGGTGTCAGGGACAGAACTGACACTAAAGAGCTGAAATAAATAAGCAGGGAGAGCAAGGAGGAACAGCAACTTGAAACATTTCCATTTAAAAAAATCATGGTTTAGAAAAGTTTGCCTCCTTTATCAGATGCTGCTGTGACTCAGCAAAGATTGCATCTACATATACATTGATTGCATTGCTTGTAATTCAAACAGCAATATATGAATACATGGTCCACTGCTGGTTGTTAGGGTTACCCTCAGACCTCAGTCTGTAAAATGAGTGTCAGTCTCTCCCTTCATAAGAGCCATGCATCCAGGCTGGAGCAGCAAAAGTGAGGGAGGAAAGGGACCCCTCTGTCTGACACTTGAGAGACCACAGCGGGAGTGGTACTCACCAGACACACTGGGATGAGCTCAGGGGAGGCCACAGGGGTGGTCAGAGGTGCTGGAGCACCTGACATATGAAGAGAGGCTGAGAGAGTTGGGAATGTTCAGCCTGAGAAACAAGAAGCTCAAGGGAGATCCAGTTGTGATCACTGGTGCATAATGCAAGGCTAGGCCCTTCATGGAAATGTACAGCACTAGCACAAGATGCAACAGACCTAAGTGGAAACAAGAGAAGAGCCAGCCAGATATGAGATGGGGGAGAAAGGAAGAAAAGAAGAAAACCCCAAACATTTAGAAACAATGGAAAAGGTGTCCAGAAAACTTTTGGAATCAGCATCCTTGAAGATGTTTAAAACTCTACTTGACATGGCTCTCAGCAACCTAAACTGCCTGTGTGCATTTTGAGCAGGCCTGGATTAGACAATGTCCAAAGGTTCAGTCTAAATTGTTCTGGTGATCAGCCTTAGATAAAAAATTTGCTAATTGACTATGAACATTAAATATATTCAACTACTTGCACAAATCTAAGAGGCATCCAACACATTAAAATATCAAGAAGCAACTACCCCGGAGTCACAACAGCAGTGTAAACTGCCTTAAATCTAAGAGTATGAGGTTTAATAGATTAGCTTGTAAAAATGAAGACCATCATGATGTGTACACCCAAACACACACACACAGAGGAAATACAGGCCAGGTGATGACTGCAGAGGTTACAACTTTGAAGGCAGACACCCAGCAAGAAGAGTCAGCTGAGGGCATGTTCAGTGCTCATCTTTTCATGTTACCATGCTACTTACTGGTATTAATCACCACAGTGACAAGCTTTCCCATGATGCATGAGAAACATACAAATTGTCCTGTTGCAATAAGACTGCAGCCCCAGATGACCGTGTATGACATGGGACTTCAGACAAGAAAGAAAATCCGGTCTGAAAATCAAAAACTATGCATATGGATACACCCTTTCTGTTAGCCCCATATGCATACAGAAGGGAGTGCTACAAACATTGCCTAACATTGCATGCTAATGTTCTGAAGCCTATTAACTAGGCAGAAATAATCTAAGGATAAAAAGTTATTTCTATAGAAACAAGTGAGTTACACTCTTATGTTTATTTCAGCTTTAACATTTGTATATCCAAACTCTATCCCCATATGGGCCATTCACTTAAGAGTTGGGCTCAATGATCTTTGTTTGTTCCTTCCAGCACAGAATATTCTGTGATTCTGTGATCAGAGTTTGGGGACAAAGGATGAAATGATGAAACAGCTTCAGCACAGCATCCATATCTCATGGCCAGCTGCTGGAAAGGAAGTGTACATTTTTTGTTCTTGCAGCACTCATAAATGACAGCTGCTACTTAATATCAACTTGTGGCTTACCAAAAGTCAGTAATCTCTTCAGCCTTGAGCAGGGCCTTACAAGATGAAGCTTTTACTTCCGTTGTTTCAAAACCCACAGATATTTCAAAACAAGTCAGTTAAAAATAATTTCTGTCAGTAGCTCTTCTCGCCCTTGGAAGGTAAAAGGAACCCACGTGGCTCATCCTGGCTCTGAATGGCATGTGATTTTGATTGCATGACACACAATAGATGTGACCCAGAAAACAAGTGGTGAACAATTAGGAAATAACCTGCTCTTAGGCAAAATTACTTCATAGCTAGGAGTGTGTCAGCACATTTCAGTGACTTCCCATACAGCTTGTAGAGGATGTAGTATTGATGGATATCTACCCAGATGGACTTGCTGAATTGAACACACTGCATTCCAAGGCAAATAAAGTGCTGCTGTTGCACTAAAATGCAAGTCAGGCATAGGTTAAAAAAATGTTACATTTAGCTGAAGCCTTTTGCTTAAGAGTTGGAGTCTCAGATTTAATAATTTTCTAGTAACTACCTGTTTTTTTAAACAATTCTTTAATTTAATATTTTTGCTTGGTATCTGTTGTCTAATAATAGATTTGACAATATTAATTAGCTTGGGAAAAAGACTTTTTTTTTTTTTTTTTTTTTTTTTTTAACAGCAGGTTTTCTTCTTTCCAGAAGAGTAATTGGCTTACAGCGAGGTAATAAACCAGTCATCTTTTCAGTCCAAATTCCCTGTTTTCCCAACCATGCCCATCACAGGTGGCACAGCAGGCTTGAATTTTTCTATTTTTCTCCTCTTCTGTAAGAGCCTTAAACAAAAATAAAAAATTATACTCTAATGATTAGGACAGTTTGCATTCTCAAGATGTTCTAAGATCACATATGTGTACTAACTCCAGTATTAACAACTATGACAGAGATCAGCAGTTCAACATCTTTTTGTGCTCTCACTGAAAGGAAGTTATCCTCTCTGGAATTTCTTGGATTTCACAATGCTTAAAAATAGACAAAATGTATTCAGAAATTAAGGTCCATCACTTAAAACTTAATGCCAGCTATAAAGCTACAGAAATCCATCCAGAAGCTGCAAGTGTATCTGAAGACTACACTACCCAGCTCATATGCTCATCAAAGCCTGTGTACAGCAGAACACCACTTTTATACTTTCCATCACCCTAGAGAGAAATATCTGCAGTGGCAAATGTCTCAGGGTATTATTTTTTCCCAAAAGTTTACATGAAGTGCCAATTTCTCTGTTTGTGCCAGGACAAGTTATTTAATACACGCTGATATATTCAGAGAAGTTGGGATGACTCCATTCTCTGCAGGCTACTTCAGTATCTGGCAGAATGTCCAAGTCTCCAGTGGTTCCCTTCCTATCATAAAATCTAGGAAAAACCTAGGTGGGAAAAATAATTCAGATTGTTGCCTCTAATTCAAAGAAATTAGGCAAAAATTGCTAGAATATTGATAGCTTTGGAGGTTCTTCTTTGACTTATCTCAGTTTCTTTACCAGTATTCGATCTCTTCAACAGAAAAGAACACTCGATTTTTGTATGACAGCAATAATTATAGATTCAAGGGTCTCAGATGTATTCAATACAGTTAACCATCCTGGTGTTTTCCATAGACTGATCATCAGCTTTCACAGACATTAGTATCAAAACTAGGAGATGGTGCTGGTGTGCATTAAATGCACTATAATATGCTATTTTTCACATATTTATAATAAGACAGAAAAAATACGATGCTTTAACTTGTTATTACTCAGTAGCCATGAGAGTAAACATTATTCCAGCATTGGAGAGGTCAGCTAGTTTTACATGTGTTGACTGCTTCTATTTACTAGATTGCCTAAATTTTCAGTGGAGAACTCTGGATCAACACTGAAAATTTTGAATAGTGGATGGATAAAACGGATATTTGGTATCTCCTTTTGATATTTTCCTCACAAGTCACATAAATGAGCAATTGTATCTAGATTTGGTGTTGGTTGGGTGGGGTAAGGAGCAGTTGTAACAGGACTGTAGACAAAAAGGTTTCTCTATCTTCACTGGTTTGCAACACCAAGGTCTTCAGGTAAAACTGGCCTAGATGGAGCCAAGGGGATCTCCAAGGGCTTGGCAAATGCTTAAGACAGATCCATAGCACTTAACATAAACAGTGAGACAGCCATCCATGCATTTCTTGGCAATTACTACAGCTCAGCATCATTACAGGTCACCGTGCAGGGCAATCAGCCAACACACTCACAGGCAGTGCTGGCACCATGAGTACATACATTATCGAATTAATCACCTCAGCTCCCCTGGAACACATTGGCTCAGTGAAATAGCTGTGTACGTGCCACATTTCTGTAACTACTATTGCTACCACACAGTGGTATTTATAAGTGATTAAGATATTATGTTGGTATGCAAATAGAAATATGAGGTTGCATGTGATCATCAGTCAGAAGCAACATGTTCTACTGATGTTTTAAAATTAGCCCAATTGCATTATATTTTGAAAAGCATGTATATTTAAGACTTGTGATAAGTGTTACAATCTGAGTGCAAGTATTCTTGACTTTAAAAAAAGTTATTCTAAGGTTAAATACAGGGTGTTTTCTTGGTATTTGGTCATGTGGGGCGATACATGAGGCTCAGTTTGGGATCCTACTGCAAAATCTACACAACTGTAGCTGCTCCAAACTAGTTCCAGCCAGGAAATATCCCCCAGAGCCACATATGCATACCCACAGCCTCAGCCCCAGGATGTGCCAGGCATTATGGCAGTTACACATGACTTAGCAGCCCATGGGTGTTTAAGGCCCATTCAAAGCACCAGTGATGTGAGACAACATAGAGATGTCATTGGGGACACACCTGATTGGGCATATCGAAAGCTCAAGCAAGATTTATTCTTGCTTTCAAAAGTAAGTGAGTTGTCACTACCACAAACACAGCACAGAGAAAAGACATAGCAGGAAAAGCTGGAGTGTGCAGTAATTTGTCTGCAGTAACAGCAAAAAGTCAAGTTCCTTGACTTTTGTGAACATGAGTTTGTTGAGAATAATCCTGGAAATGAATGGGTTAACTGCCATAGCAGATTAGGCAAAAGCTGCATATATGATAAGCCTTCTGAAGTCAAGATATGAGACACCATTCTCTCTCTGATAAAACTACATAAACATGATCTAGATGTAAATGCCAAGCACTGTTTGAGAGCTCTTGCTGACTGTGTAGAGTGTCTTGATCTCTCATCTAGCCTATCAAAGCAGAGGTAAAAACCAAATTGCCTCGCTCCCCTCAATGTGGAGCCCCCCCACTACCTGAGAGGGGGTTCCCAGGAGCCAGCCCTAGACCACTCCCTGGGAATGATGTTCCTCATCAGAGTAGCTTCATGGCCACGTCTTGGGGAATAACCCAAAATGCAAGTGTAACCAAAAATGACTTCACTGCAAAAAATGGTAACCCCAGATTTGGCATTGAGATGGGTTTACTAGAGCAAATTAACATTTTCTCAGTAATTTCTGCACCATGCTTTGCCATCCTTGACATACAGGGATGATCAGAGTCAAAGAAAATTGATAGGCCACATAAAAAGTAATAGAAAGTGTATCTGGTCCAGCACCTTCATATTTGACACAGCAATTGTCTTTCATCATCAGAACTGGTTTTGAACATATCAGCATTAGGATGGGTATCTGTCACACTCAGAGGTTATCCATATTTTCCATTAGAGTGGAACCAAACATGAACTTATACAGTCTCCAGGCAATACTGAACTGGAAGGGAGTAGAAGCAAGCATTTGGTGGGGGCAGGGGAGGAGAAATTATGAGAATTTAAGGTGATCTTGACAGTAAGAGAGGAATTAACAAAAATAAAACGAAATTCAATATAGACAAGCCTGGCACATTTAGATAAAATTATTCACACAAATATAAAGTAGGAAACACCTAGTTTGGCAGCAGGAAAGCGTGAGAAGTTATAGCTGATTGAAGCGTGAGAAGTTATAGCTGATTGCAAGCCACAAAACAAGTTCACAATATAATGTCATTGTAAAAAAACCAAAACCCCTGTCTTATAGGAGAGATTGCTTGGGAAGGACTGGTTTCACTCTGCTTGGCATAGATAAGGCCTCAGTTGGAAAAGTACATCCTGAAACAGTTATCACATTAGGAATGTCAAAGGGAACATATTTGGCATTGTCTCTAAGCAGTTCAGAAAATACACTCCTGGAGAAAGAGGAGATGAAGGAATTATCTTCATTTAATTCAGAAGACCAGGGAGAGAGAAACAGCACTCCAACACATAAAAGGAGATTTCTATGAAAAGGGAAATGGTCAGTTTGAGCCCTGTGTTGGCACTGGAAACACGTGAAGTAATCGGTTTCTGTCACGAGGCCTGTGTTGAACTGGCTGTGACTTACTGGAAATTGGACCATTTCTCTGTGGAAGCACAGACCTTCTTCCTTGTCAGAAAGAGGGAAGGTACAGAAACCTCTCTCGGCCTGGTTTAGGTGCACAGCTACAGTGCAACAAATGGATAAAGGAAGGTCTTACAGCCCTGCAGTGGCCCTGCATTCCAGGATTTGTTCAGTGCCCTTGCCCCTAGTATCACTGTGTGTCCAGCACAATGTGGATGTTCACACAGTGCTGCCTGTGCTGGAGAGAGATTTGGGTGACTCTTTTCATTCAGTAGATTTCTCCCTTCTCTATTGCTTATGCACCAGTGGCAAGTACCATTTCTCCTTTTGAAGCAGGTCTTGGTTACTGTTAGTGCTGGTATACTGTTAGTATAGTGAAAGATGTCAGACATGGAGCCTAATCCCACAGCACCCAAATTCTCCAGCACTAATAGAACATGCAGTTCCATTCATTAGCATCACATTTATCTGCAGTGCCCAGAAGGTTTTTTTACTCATTTTAATGTCTCAGGAGATCTCTGTACCATACTTCCTTCATGGATATGTCTTTCAACAACAGCTTAACTTGCAGTTTTAGCTTCAGCCAAAATGCTAGATAACATATGACTGAACATGCAATTTCAGTTTCAGAGCAGTGGGCATACTAGGTAATTGGAGAAAAAATTATGAGAAAAGGGTGATTAGAAGAGTTGGACACCTAAACCATCCTCTCCTAATGATCAGGTCTATTCTGTTCATCTGTTAGACCTCTGGCCTGTTTTGAATTTAAAAAATAGTTATGGTCATCTTGCAGTCTCACCACTGTTTAAATAGTGAGTATCAGCACCAGTAAGAAGGCATCATCATTCAAATTATATTCTCCTCCTAAAAAGTCATATATTGCCATTTTGATACCTGACAGCTTAAGACAGTTGCTAAAATACTATCTAAAGAACAGGAACGAGAAGTGCAAGTGTCTGTTTTTGGCCAGTGCTGTTGTTCTAGTCATTTCCTTTCTCAGTATCACAGAGTGGCATGTTATCTCAGACATGCACGAGTGACAGTTCTTCTGGCAGGAAGGAAGTGAGTATCAATTTAATAGGAAACAATCAAAGAACGCTAACTTTTGCACCCACTTCCAGATCTGGCCATGATGACACTCAAGAACGAAGGAAAAAACTATTATATTTTGCATATAAACCAAATTTTCTGTAAAATCTGCTGTGGAGCTATTCGTAACCATGTATGAGCACTATGAATAAAATGTTAATACTCGTTAAGCCAGACAAACAAGGCAGTGGAAATGCAGTCATCCGTTGTGACTGGATGAGAAAACACATATTTGAAAGTGCCTCTGTTTTTCTCTCTTCCTGTGAAAACACAGCCATCCCTTTTGCCTTCCATGAGGAGCAGGGCTAGCCTACGGCACCTTCGGACCCAAAAGCCCAGTCCTCATTTCCTATCACCTCTCCCGCCTCGGGGCTTCACACTTCGCCCCCCGACTCAAAAGGAGCAGTTTCTCTACTCTTAGGCACAACCGAGGCGCCGGGAGCCCCGCACGCCCCGCGGCCCCTCCGCATGCCGGCTGGGCTGGCTGCCGAGTACCGGCACGCCCGACAGCCGGGGAAGGGGCGGCCGGCCCGGGCTCCGGCACTGCCCAGCACCGCCCTCCCGCCGGCAGCAGCTCCCGTCGGCGTCCGGGAACTCCAGCTGATGCTCAGGGGAGCCCGGGAATACAGATCCCGTCCCGGGATCCAGCACCGGCTGTGCCCGGGGTGAGGAAACCGAACCCTGCCCAGCCCTCGAGCAAAGCGCTGTCTCGTCCTCCCCTGTCCCGGCAGCTACTCACCCCGGGCAGGGCAGTCCGGCCGGTCCCGTGCCGCTCCTGAGGTGCCGGTGCCGCTCCCCGAGGTACCGATGCCTCTCCCGAGGTACCAGTCCCGCTCCCCGAGGTGCCGGTGCCGCTCTCAAGGTGCCGATGCCGCTCTCAGGGTGCCAGTGCTGCTCCCCAAGGTGCCGGTGCCGCTCCCGAGGTGCCGGTGCCGCTCTCAAGGTGCCGATGTCTCTCCCGAGGTGCCGGTGCCGCACTCAAGGTGCCGGTGCCCTTCCCCGAGGTGCCGGTGCCGCACTCAGGGTGCCGGTGTCTCTCCCGAGGTGCCGGTGCCGCACTCAAGGTGCCGGTGCCGCTCTCAGGGTGCCGGTGTCTCTCCCGAGGTGCCGGTGCCGCCTCAAGGTGCCGTGCGCTCTCGGGCCGGTGCGCTCTCAGGGTGCCGGTGCGCTCTCAGGGTGCCGGTGTCTCTCCCGAGGTGCCGGTGCCGCTCTCAGGGTGCCGGTGCCGCTCTCAGGGTGCCGGTGTCTCTCCCGAGGTGCCGGTGCCGCTCTCAGGTGCCGGTGCCGCTCTCAGGTGCCGGTGTCTCTCCGAGGTGCCGGTGCCGCTCTCAAGGTGCCGGTGCCGCTCTCAGGGTGCCGGTGCCGCTCTCAGGGTGCCGGTGCCGCTCTCAGGGTGCCGGTGTCTCTCCGAGGTGCCGGTGCCGCTCTCAAGGTGCCGGTGCCGCTCTCAGTGCCGGTGCCGCTCTCAGGTGCCGGTGCCGCCGCAGCGCCCGCGCCGTCGAGGCGAGCGCTCATCCGGCGGAGCGCCCGCCCCTCCGGGCGGCTCGCCGCCGATTGGCTGGGGGGCGCTGATTTGCATAGCGTTGCCCCACCCCCTCCCGGGCCGGGGCGGAGATGCCCGGCTGCCGTCGCTGCCCCGCGCGGGGAAAGTCCGCCCCGTGGGTGCCGGGAAGCGTGGGCGCGGTGAGCTGGCCCGTTTCTTCGCCATCGTCCCGTGGACGTCCCCTGACCTTTCTTGTCCTCGCCTCGCCGCCGGCAAGCGGGGGCTTTCAGACTCTGTGCTTCTGTAATTCAAATTGCCGCTGCTCAGTGTAAGGAAGATACGCTCCTCGCTTCATGCTTCGGAGTATGGGTCAAGTTATGTCCTTTTTTGCATTGTGACGTCCTGAGGAAAAAACCTCAACGCCTTCTATGTCATTCTTACTGAAAAAAACCCCCAACAAACTAACGAAACTCTGGTGGTACAATGCTTGGTACTCGGTAATCATGCACATTAATTAACCACACAAGCAGTTATAGAGGTTGTTCAAGTCTTCTTAGATGGGAAGATTTTGCTTTTCTTGAAAAGCTTGGACATTTACTTTTTTTCTCCTTTTCATCACAAAATTTTAATATAATTGAAATTTTTTAATATAACTGAAAGTTTTAAAATATAGAATTAACTTTTTTGTTGGTGCCAGGAAGTAGCTGAAAGAGCAACTGTGCTTTCCTGAGCAGTCATCAGTTATAAGGCTCCAAAATTTCTTACATTGCATCAATCCCACCCTCGGTGACCCAGAAAAATTCTGTCATGATGGAGACAATTGCAGCTTCCTCCCTCCTTTTTTTTTTTTTTTTTTTTTTGTTGTTTTTATGTTGTTTTTGTGTCAGGAAAAAAAATGTAAGTAAAAGGAAAATATTTGAGATTTTATGGCTAAAAGTCAGTTAAAAGTGTATCTGACAGAAAGGCTCTTTTATCTTGAAAAATCCAGGACTGCACTGGGTACTTTGCTGGGATTTTTCTCTTAGACCTTGATGCTGGAGACAAATTTGGGTATGTGGGTCTCACCAGTTCCCTAAAACTGCCTGAAGGCAACTGATTTGTGAGTGGGTTTTCTCTTCCAGGCTGCTGCTTTGTGAGACCAGCTGCAGCATCCCCACACGTGGGCAGGCAGTTTTCTCCTTGCCGCTGGACAGCAGAAAGCAAATGGGCCTTCAGTGTTGTTTGGTGTTGTTAATTCAAGTGGAGCTGAAAATAGAGCTGGGTGTTAATGTAATGTCGTGAATATTCAAAGGTACAGGCTGCTTTGGGTGGTGTGGAACAACAAACACAAATCAACATGCTGTTGTTGCAGCACAGGCAAAGCTATGGGTGCATTGATTGATGCGTCTGATCATCCTGTCAAGAGCAAAATGCTCATCTAGAAACATCTGGTATCTTCCCTATAATTCATGTGGAGGATATGGAAGACCAAAGAGATGACTGTCAAGTCTCCCCTGCTTTGGGAGAGACTTCAGTAAAAATTTCAGTAGCTGAGTAGCAGGCAAAGTAGCAATACTGTTAAAATATTAGTCTTTTAATAAATGAATGAGAGTGAAAGAAATTTATTATTTCTACAGGTTTTCCCTCCTAAAATAGACAAGGTTAAAGAAGGCTCAAAACTCTCATAAAAAGCTTGCTAATTAAGCTTCACAAATAGGTAGCTAAAAAATCACCATTGCCAAACAACTATCCTGAAGTTCTTGTGTGTATTATGTTGCTAGATCTTACAAAAGATGCCCATTTGCATGGTGTTATGAGAAACAAAACCAGATGAGTAATATGAAAAGATTCTTGTGTCATCATATGTACCAAAGACACTTGTTTTGAGTTATTATGCACATTTCAATCTCTTCTGAAATAGCATGAACAGTGTAAATTGATAATGGAAATGATTAGACAAAGGAAAGTGATTTTCCAAAATAAGAGAGAAAGAATTTTCAGTCTTGTTGTTTTATTCTCCTGTGAGTCCTGAGCAGCATTACATACCAAACGACAAAAGTAAATATCATAATTTTTTTTCACTTTCTGCTATCTCTTATTATAAGGGAAACACTTTCTAGTTTACCAGTGAAAGTAAATACTCAGTTTACATACATAAAGGCAGACCTCATTAGTATTGGGATCACAGATGCCAGTAAATTTCTAAAGGAGTTTGAGCAATATAAATGTACAATACATCTGCAGACAGTAAACCTCTCTTTCAGTTCTTCTTTCTTTTTCCTGAAGAGCTGTTGCAATTTCTTTTTTCCTTAAAGACTTCTATCCTGACCTGGGTCTTGAGTGGTTGCTTTGAATGAGCCAGGTTTTGCTCCCAGTTCTCTCTCATCTCTAGAAAGAGGACAGGCATAATTACTTTCAGGTCTCATAAATGTATAGTGAATGGCAATATGTAAACAAATTGGACTCTCTTGTATGTTAAAATACCATGAGAGTGTGTCGTATTTCAAGGACAATTCACTGCATGAGGGAGACCCATCATCTTTCTGCTCTGGTGTGTGATGTTTCTAAAGACATTTCCAACCAGGAAACTGAGTTTCTTCTAAAGCCCAAAAAATTACAAATTATGTGGACATGTAGGTTTCTCTTTATTACCACATACCAACATCAGGGCTTCTGGGAATTCTGGGTAATGTCAATTTTTGGGAAGAGTAGTTTCACTGGTGACATACAGACCCTGTTTTTCTGGAGCTTGCCCATCTCTGTAAAAGCAGTTTGTACCCATAACATCTCTACTAGTTTCAGTATGAAGTTACAGTAGAGTAAATCTGTCATAATTGACAGTTGTGAAACTTTTAGCTAAAAACAGAGCAAACTCCTACCAATTCAGTTGTGTATCCAGAGCCAGTTCTCAGACACATAAAATTCATGTATGCTTTTCTGTGCACTACACGAGCCTCTTCTAAGCTAGAATCTGATCTGATGTAATCTAGCACACATTGATTCAATCAAAGTAAGGATTCATGGTCCTGGACAATTAACTGTTTTCTTTTTAACCTCATGGAGCAGTAGAGTCATTCTGACAGTGCATGATTTATCAATTGCCAAGGTGAGTTGAAGGGAGACACTGAAAGGCTCATGCTAGAAAATTCTTTCACTGTACTCATTTACCAGAGAAACTGAGTCTTCAGCTGTGATACTTCAGCTTGAGAAAGATCCAACATTCCTGCTCTGTCTTTTCACATTTCATTGTAACCTCTCACAAAAGCTACTCGTATTACAGAACAGCTTCATCAATAAATGTTGCTGACATAAAGAGTTTCTCCTTGGCTACATGAGGAATAGAGTGCTGAAAAGAGTTCAGAAGCCAAGTAACTCCACAGGAAGCTAAATCCACCTTAATTCTTTGTTGAAGCCTATGGAGATATTTGGATTTACATAGGGATAATATAGTGCTCTAGGTAATGAGCCCTGCAGATTTTTTTTTTTTTAATTTTATTTTATTTTGCTTTCTGCCTTCCTTTTCTCTCCTTCATTAGGAAGGAGGAAGACTGCTACAAAAGCTATAAAAGGACTGAGTGCTGAAAGCCGTGCAGATGTAATTGCTGTGGAGTCAGAGAATGCCCTGTGCCAGGGCCCTCTGTCTTGCTTATTTAGGAAAGGATTTAACATTCTTCTCCAATTATGCCCCAAAGGCATGCGAAGCCAGCCCTGGGTGTATTGCCCCTGAATTCCTTGTGAACCACAACTTGGCACTCATGTATGGCTCTGAAAGTTCATTACCCATACACGAGCTCTTAATCTAGTTAGGGCTGTATCAAATGCCAGACTGGATGCATGGGAAATAGCCCTGGGACTGCTGTTGACTTCAGAGATGATAGCATGTTTTATTAAGCTATGAACCAATAAATGAACAAGTTCAAAGTGTATTCACATGATGGATGTAAACAAGCATATTTAACTGGAGCCAATGGAACAATACTGATTTCTGGGAACTGAAGGCTTGGTTTATTATCAAGTAAGCCACTGGATTTCTCTGCTGCTGTCACCTTTTGAATGTAAGAGCATAGCCCATACATAAAACACATCAAAGGTCCTGTCACATCAGCTGGCCTAATGAGAAGCTTTACCTAACCCTGTTCCTTCAGTAAAGGTGAGTGTTCTAATCCTTTTATCAGACAAGAGTGAGGTATTTCTCCTGCACATTTGCATGCCCTGAGACTGGGATCAGTTAAATTCTGCAGTACAGGGAGCACTTTGCAACCTGTCAGAGCAGAGACAAGGACATCTTTGTGTCATTCAAGAGGGATAAAATAGCAAGGGGAAGAAGGCACATAGCAGGCACTCAGATTTGGGTATATCCCCAATAGCTGCAGATTCTAGGGCAAGTTCATATTGCCAAAAACTACATGAGCTATTTTTCCCTAATCACTACTCTCTGAGCAGAAAATGGCCAGCCTGTATATGAGGTATGAAGGCAGAAGTACTGGGCAGTAATAAAAAGGGTTATTTTCCCCCAGAGGTTAAAAGCCTGAGATTGCTTAGAAGGGTAAGGCAAAGAGTAAATTGACCTTCACAAAGAGAGTTATTGCAAAATGAGGACATTTCCATAGCTTTTTTGGAGCATCCTTTTCACATTAGCCATCCACAGAAAAGGTGTTGTTTTCTAAAACTCACCAAGTTTCAATGAAATAAAACAATTCTGTCCTAGAATTACGTGAACATAAATGTTATACAGCCATGTTGATGGATCACCTTAGTCATGCTGCCAATGGTTTTCAAGAAGCAATATAACATCCTGGAAGTGGTGGGGAGCCTGCCCAGAGTGCACAGGGAGTTCCTGTACCATGCAGACTACCTTCTTCTGAAGGCACTCTGCACTGTGGAAACCTTTCAGGTGGCTTTGTGGCTAGACCTAAATATGTTGTGGTAAACCTTCCCAAGGGTAGCACGGTAGTGACACAATCTGAGAAGAAAAAGAAAAGCTTTTTGCTTTACTTGAAGGTGAGGGAAGAATTATTTGGGATTATTTAGCTGAGAATACACAGCCAGGGAACAATTCGTTTCACAGCCCAGTAATGACCAATTGCTGCCTGGAATCCTCTGGGAATGGCAAGGCACGTGGTATCTCAGCAAATAGTATGTGACACTGTAACAGCATGATCGATTTCCTTGGAATGAAACAAAGTCACTGCTGATGTTTGCCCGTTTTAACTAGAAAAAAAAAAAAAAAAAAAAAAAAAAAAAAAAAAAAAGCCCGAAAAATTAATGGTACTTGTCAAAGTAGAAGGGTATTTGTCAAACACCTCGCAAAACTTATCTGAGAAAAGTGAAGGCTTATATTTTATCTTTGAAACCTGTCTGATGGCTGTGGCAAGTATCCAGGATTGAGAGAGGCAGCTCCCAGCCGCACTTTGAGCCTCCTGGCAGTTAAGAAATGCAAGGACAGGAAGTACTGGGGGCACCGAGCAGCTGCACAGCTGCCAGGGGAGCCCAGGGGTCCCTCCCATTTACCCCGGCCAGGGAGTGTCTCGGTACCTGACGCCTCTGTGCGTGAGATGTGAGTGAGGAAGGAGCGCAGCTGAGTTTTATACAGCCGCCAGCGTTTGATGGATGCAGCTGCCTTGGTGGTTACTCACAGAAAGATCAAAACTGCCCAAATCATCTGGGCACCTGTGGGGTCCCGCAAGGTTTGGGACCCCGATTTGTTATTAGAAATCTCTGTTTCAGCTCACACGTTTAAAGGATGAGACAAAGCTCTTCAGTTTTCGGTCTCAAGGTTGTTTATTATTTCTTAACTATAAAATTTTCTTTCTGCCCAGCCAAGGTCTGCTCAGCAGGACAGTCAGAGGTACTCTGTCTGCCCCTAGGGCGGTGTTATCTTTATATACAAAAAACTACGTGTGACATATTTACAATTATTCCCCAATACCCATCACCTATGTTAGACAGTGAGCTTCTACTCTAGACCAATCCAAAAGTGCCAACATCATCAGTGAAGATGGAAGTACAGAAGAAGAATAAGAAAGGCTAGACACGCCCAAATCGCTCCATCTTGTCCCCAAAAACCCCTATACAAAAAATCCTAAAATCTACATTTACACCCTGTGATATACTAATTATCACACTATTCAAACTGCTGTGGCTTTTATCTCTTCATGTAAAGGTGACAGTTTGCTCCGTGGTTTGTAATGGAACCCACTGCTGTTCTGGGCTGTGTGCCAGGGTCTCTGAGCCCCCTGGCAGGGATCCCAGCAGCTCCAAACTCCCAAAGGGATGTGTCCCGAGCTCCGCCAGGCACCTGGATGAGTCCCGGTGCTTCCAGCTCTCCCCAGCTCACCCTGTGCTCAGAGGCAGCAACAGAGGAGAGAGAGGCTCTGTGGCAGCCAAGGGTACAGTCATCTTTCCATGAGCAGCAACTATTAGCTCCCAATTAATTTAATGTGCATCCATTAGGATGGAGCTGGGCACTGGCCATGTTAGACATATCCTTTAACTTCTGTGTCTCTGCAAACATCACATTCTTGCCTTTGCATTTGCCAAGTTCATAACTAAGTAAGCAAAGTGATGTGGAAGTCCCAGCAGATGAACCAACACCAGAGCACACAGCCTCTCTTCCACTTTGTCAATCTAGGGAATTATTTGGTCTGTAAATGGGTCTTACATATATATATAAAATATATCATCTGCATACATACACACTTTACAAGTTCCATCTCTGTGTAGGTTTTTCACTCTTGTGGCAGAGAAGGAGGATTTCACTGTGCATACAGGCTGTTTTCATTTCTTCCTTGTACTCTCAGCTTCAGCAATGCAACTTAGCCTGGCTGTGCCTCTTGTTAAGCTGGATAAGTATCTACTAGGAATAATTCAAGTATTGCTGTTTTTAAATTGACATAGGGAGTGAATTAGATGACTTCCTAAAACTTATTTTAGCCTAATTTTCAAAATCTTATCGACACGTCAAAGATATTTATATTCTATATATATTCTATATATATTCTATATATATTCTATATATATTCTATATATTTGTAGAAATACAAATATTAAAATACACTAAAACATAAGATTACATCTTCAGAGGGGTAAATCTGTTCTCCAAAAACTCAAGCCAAATGTTCGAAGCAGGTATTTTTTATTAAGATAACAAACAGTTGCAATGATATTGTAAGATTTTTGAGAGATTACATAATATCTATTAATAACATACTAAAAAATATTGTAAGGTAAATCTGGTACTGTTCTTTTAATCTTGAGAAGTTAATTCACACTTTTTTTTTTTTTTTTTTTTTTTCTTTTTTTACTGGAAGAAAATCTTCTTGAAATACTTGTCATCTATTGTGCCTACCAACACAAACCTTGCTTTTTGGGCAAGGTCAGCAGGCAGTCTGCCCCAGAAATACCACACAGGCAGTGGACAAGCACAGAAAACAATGTTCATACTTCCTATGCTACCTGGCTTGGAACCATTGGTTTCACTGCAAACCTGGTAGGTGACACTGGCAGTGTTACAACGGCATGTTGCAAGGATGTTAAACACTGTTTCCATCTTACAGAATAAATTTTTGCAGCATGATAAATGAAAGAAATCCCAACTAACATTTAGTTATGCGAGAGAAGATCCTACATAAATAATAATTTTAAATACTGTCCATATTTAATGTTAGCTACAGCATATACAATTGCTGTGAGTACAATTTTGGCGTGAATTTAAAATGAAGTATAACTTAACAAAACAGATAAACAAAATTAATATACTGAAGCAAATTTAATATAAAATAATTTTTAAATTGTGATTAATATACAGCAAATTTAAAATTCACCAGTACTACATCTAGAATACATCTAGAGAAGTGAGTCTTTACTTCATTCCAAATAGCACTGAATACCTGCATATCAAATTTCCACATGTACACTACCTGAAGATGACAGGAGATAGATGTGTCGATTTATGACAAAAAACATTTCTATTTTGTGACATGGCAAGAAAATTTTCCAAGTGGTGCTTGAAATCATGCCATATTTGCAGCTTTAGTGCAGTTAAATTAATTGCATCTAAGATAATCCTTCTTTAGTGACTTTTTCTCCCCCTTCATTTCTCAAAGGGGTAAGGTCACCCATTCAATTGATGCAAGGCAGTCCTTTAACCCTGCAGGAAACAGGAAGGAGGGGTGGGCAAAAGACACACTAGGAAGGCAGATTTCCTAAATTTCCATCCCACTCTTGGAATATACAGTTTTCTTAAGGTTATTCTGTTCCCCATATGACACCATTCCTCTGTCTCCTTCTCGCTGGATTCTCCACATAGGATTTAGCCCCTTATGGTTCACAGAGAAAATCGTAACTACTTTTGCAATTCAAAATCACAACCACTCTGTGGGGCTAGTCTGGTCAGTGAGAACGTATGGATGTGAGCTTTGGAGACCTGAGTAATATTCTCTCTGCTGCCTTACACTTCCCTTACTCTTGGGAAAGAACAAGCAGATAAATGACCCTCCCTACTGTAGAACTGCATGGCCTGAAAATACATTATAGGAAGAGTTCTTGCTCCCTTCCTTTGATTTTCGTAAGAAAGTCAGCAGATCTGGGATTCCAGTATGAGGAGGATGTAGATGAACTTGAATGAGTCTAGCAAAGAGTTACCAAGGTGGTCATAGGATTGGAGTGTGTGACCTGTAGGGAGAAGCTGAAGGAACTGGGTTTGTTTAGCCCAGAAAAGTAAAGAATTAGAGGATCTAACAGCAGCCTTAATATACTGAAGAGATTACTGATACAATCCAAGTGTATGGCAGGAGAATGAGAAACAATGCTCATAAATTGGGATAAAAAGTCCAATAGGAAATAAAGGAAAAATCCACATTATGAGGACAGGGAAGCACTGGAACAGGAGATTGCCTGAAAAAGTTGTGGCATCTCTATTCTTGGAGATTTTCAAGATGCACCTGGCCAAAGCACAGAGATGAATGTTGACTCTGAGAAACTGGAGCAGGAGATTAGACAAAATCACTACCTGACATCTCTCTTAACCTGTGATTCTAACATGGCTAACAATCCAAGCTGCAGAGGTCATATCTTGGTGCTGAAAGATCCCTCTAAATAGGAAGCCCTTAAATCCCACATCCTACATACCACAGTGCAAGAGCAGCCAGGCTGCCCGTGCAGTGCCTGTCTGTGCATGAATTGTCTCAGGCAGGCTCATGAGCTGCTGCAGCAAAGCCAGCTCTTCACAGGCAGCGTTCTCACAGCAACACACCTACATTTCTTGGCTCCTGATCCACTGCTCTTATTTTCCCAAGATTTGTTATATCCAGTGATACGTATCTGCAGTTCTAGCATTTGCAGCTTGCTTTGGAAACAACTCTGTCTTCATTCAGGTGTCTGGGCAGAGCAATTCCCCCATGCTGTCTGTCAGTGAAGACATAAAATACGCTCTCCTGGCACCAGCTGGTGGCCTGACAGGGAGCATTGCCAGACTCTTATGGCACCAGTATGAGCTGAGGTGTATTTGGGCTCTCTGTGACTTGGTCAAAGAACTGTAGCAGTCATAGTGTCACAAACACAATGTTTGCACTTTATTTCAAGTGATAAGAGGGATTGATTAGCCACTGAAAAGCACACTCCAAATTCTCTTACACGCCCAGTAATATGCCCATCAGTCTTCAAACTTGTGCAACATGGAAATTTTCAGAATCTTATTCCATGAAGATGAAAGGAGATAGATATGCCAGTTGTTGAAGGACAACATTAGACTTGAATGATGATTTTCCAAGTAACATTAGAAGCCCTGCCATCCATGTGGCTTTGGTGGCAAATTGATGGACTAAGCTAGGTTTTTATGTGACAACAATAATAATATTGCATTACATTTATAAACTATGCTCCACTTCAGGCTCTCTAAACCAATTTGCAAGCAATTACTTTAAAATACTGCTGTGTGTATTGCTACCCATGTATTATAGATGGGAAAGAAATCACAGAAAGTGTCAAAATGCCTAGAGGTGTACAGCAAGTCTTGATCTAACCAGAAATTGCATCCAAATCCCTGAGTGCTAGTTCTCTCTTTTCATGAAAAGATTACATGTCTTTTCATGTCTCTGCTTTCTTCTTACAGATATTTTGTTTCTCTAAAGGCTTATGCCTCTGTACAACTATCTTTCTACTTCAATATTTTCTTATGTGTGAATGTTATTCAGATGACATGGAAAAAACTGTGTGATATTTAATGAGTCTGTACCAGTTAAAATTAATTGCCAATTTCTGCTTTCAGTGAAGTCAGTGGAAGTTTGAATGTGGCATCAAATGAGACAGGCCCAATATTATAAACTACAATATTATAAACTACAATATTATAAACTACAGGAAGCATAACATGGAGGATTGACAGTGGGTTGTTTTGTTTCTGGTATAGAGGAGAATCAAACTTTTTTATAAGGATATGTTGTGATAGGAAAAGAGGAAATGGCTTTAATCTGAAAGAGTATAGGTTTAGATTAGATATGAAGAAGAAATTCTTTGCTGTGAGGGTGGTGGGACACTGGAACATGTTGTCCAGAGGAGTTGTGGATGTCCCATTCCTGGAACTGTTGGATGGATTGGATCTGGTTGGATGGGGCTTTGAGCAACCTGGTGAAAGTGAAAGCTGTCCCATGGCTGTTGGGTTAGAACAGAATAATCTTTAAGGTCCCTTTCAACCCAAACATCCTGTGAATCCATAAGGAT
Organism: Sitta carolinensis; assembly: GCA_032173965.1. NCBI lineage: Eukaryota > Metazoa > Chordata > Aves > Passeriformes > Sittidae > Sitta > Sitta carolinensis. The sequence goes on along the minus strand of JAVUNC010000004.1, from coordinate 64,498,414 downwards.
CATGTATCAGATGAGTGAATAGACCAAATGTGTCCTCCAGCCAACGTGCTTAAGACAAGTACCAGAAAGCAAAATGAAATTAATTATATAAATGCTCTGACAGCTGCCTTTGGCAGTAAAAACATTTTTTTTTAATTGTATGCTTCCCAGATCCTAGAGACAAGCAGGAACAAGGTCCTAAGAACTCAGATATTTACACAACTGCAAATCACAACCAGACTTGTTAGTGTCTCATCTTCCTAATTAGCTGATCCAAGAATCCCAACTCTGATGCCCTTAACCTTGGGGAAGCAGGGGTTCACACCCAGATACAAGCAGAGTAATTCAAACCTACATCTATAAGAAATGTTTTGTGCCTGTGTACCTTTATAAGAGTATTTTTCTTAGGAAAAAACCTACTACCAAAGGTCTGTCTAAACTCAAAGGCTATTTCTTTTACAAGCCACTAATACCATTCAGGAGAAAACTAGAAAAGAGGTTGAAGGTGACCTGTATCTTCAGACAGCTCCCTAATAACCAATAGCTATAGCATTTCTGAGATGGAGGTTGCATTCAAGCATTCAAACAGCTGAAAAGGTATCATCAGGGTCACTGCACAAGTTCTTGCTTGTATGGAACACATTGGTCAAAGCAGTTTTAAAGTCCCCACCTCCCTCCAGCTCATCCTGGGCAAAGAGAATTTCATTTTGATTTGGGTAAAAAAAGTGGAAGTTTTCGGCTTTGCTACAAAAATGGTAGAGCTTGTTGTATTTAATGATATGACTGTGTCTGCATGCAAATCAAAATGCAGCTTTCAGAGAAGCTCCTTGGCACAGTATGAGAAAGGCAAGAAATGTGTCAGCGTGAGCGTGGGCTCAGCTCAGACTCTGCTTGAGTTTGTAGGAGGAAACAGAAACTTAACTGACAATAAAATTTTCCAAAGGGCTCATTTACCTAAATCAAACCATTACAGTCATAAACAAATCTCACCTAAGATGATGTGCTGTGCTGAGTCAGTGAAAATCCATCATGGAGAGCTGGAGTAGAGCTGGGTGAAGGGCACAGCCCAGTACCACCGAGGAGCTGCTCTGACACCAGGTCAGCCTGGGGCTTCTGGCCCAGATTTCATTGCCTGTGTAACATCCTCATCTATTTGATTAGGACAGTATTTTCCTTTCCTAACATGGCCATCAAGAGGTAGTGCTTGTAGGATACTAGACAGTTCTCAGAAGAAAGGCTACTGCACTTTCTAATATGTTTTATAAAGAAAACAATGAGATCCATAAAGTAGATGACTCTCCTCAATTTTTTTTTTTTTTTTTTTTTTTTTTTTTTTTATTTTGTCTCTAGATTTAAGGCTAACTTTTTCTTAAATGACAGTTGCATGCTTCTGTTTCTCTGGCTGATAGAGCATCAGCCTAACAACTCCCAATGCAACGGTTTTTCCTCATTTCTCCTGAGCATAAAATATTCTTAGCTAAAAGGCCATTTTCTTCTTCTACAAACAGCAAGTCAAAATAATGGACCTACATGTGCAGGAAGATTTTGGCTTATGATTTCTCTGCCAGCATTTTGGAATTCTACACACACATAAAAGATCCACCTTATTTCCTAAACTTAACTTATATTGAAAATGGAGTAATAATAGTCCCTTAAAAAAGGTGAAAAGTAGAGACATCTTTTTTTGATTTAAGCTCCACTGGAAGATCTGCCAGGATAATAATGGTGATGGGTTTTAGCAGTGAAGGAAAACACAGATAATTTTTCCCCCCTGTGTGAAGGAAGAAGCTCTTGGCCACATCCCAGGGATTATGGGAGAAGAAATGGACAGCAGTGAATCAGAAGGAGACATTCCATGGGTACCACTGAAATGATTCAAACTGTAATTAATGATCCCAGCAGTTTCAAAATACAGGTGCATGTGCATTTGGGAATGAGAGGAGGATCAAATTACAAACTGAGTCACTTGACAAGCTTGTTTTATCCTTCCAGTTATGCAAGCCAGTTTGTGACTCAGCAGCTATACAAGTCTGTTCTCCAATGACAAGACAAATCAGTTCTGCAGCTGAGTCACTCAGAGCAGCTCTTTTCACACTGATAAATTCAGCAGTCAGCCACAGTACAGAAAAGATTGTGGAGCCTTTTTTACCTATATGAGATAGAATAAACATATTTTATAGGGGAATAATCTGCAGCTCATCTTCACACAAGGAACTTATGGAATGGAGGAGAGAAAAGCTGTCATGGGATTACACCGACCAATGTTCATGGTCCTTTAACTAAAAGAGATTAGATTTTTTTTCTGATAGCGTTTTCTTTTGTGTTTCATCCCTTACTAATAAAAATCACCTGACAACTTGCTGTAATTGCAAATGTAGTTGAGAATGAATTTCTTTAATTTTCTTTGCTTTTCTTTCGAGGTTTGTCAAATATTTTCCTACATGTTTGTGTGTGGCAAGGTGTCATGACATCCACAGGCAGTCAAAATTCATGCACACATTGGTATAGGAATCTCTGCCCCAACCTGTTCTGTGAATGCTGACTTTTTTGCTGGCACCAACAAGAAGCTTTTCTTACCCTTCAGGCTCGATCCTTTCAAGGTGCCAAGTATGAATGTCTGCTGCCAATGGTCTTAGCACTTGAAATACCTAATATAAGTCTAAGTTCTTAAGTCTACTGGCAGAATCTCTAGACTACATTTGGAGCTTAAAGTGAAGAACCCACTGGATAGACTGCACTTCTCTTTCTTTGCCTGTTAAAAATATATCCCATTAATCCTGTTCAAAACAAAGTGTCTTTATGCCCAGAGGTGAATATCACAAATAGCCACGATAGCTGATGTAACAATAGCACCACGAGGCTGTGAGCAAGGCCCCACTGGGCGAGTACAAACACTGCCTTAGCCAAGAGGAGCTCCTTGTTAAGTTACACAAGGCTGGAAAAGATAGACAAAAGGGAATGGACAGTTTTGGTTTTCAAATGTTTGCATTTCATACTGAAGGCTTTTCCACAAATGGGCTGCAATACACAGCTGGATGTGAATACCAAATCATCTGTGCTGCACAACAGCTATTTTGAGAAATGCATCAGCCATCGTCAACACGATCTACGCACATCCTGTTGGGGCTCTAGATTGTATGAGTTTTCACAGTGCTTTTCTTAAAGCCTCTTTCTCTGCAATCACATATGTGAATATTTCAGTTCTAATCTTCTAAAATTAAGTACCTTCAAACATCATAAAAATAAATACTTTCAAACATTTATGGAGAAGAGCAAATACGAAGTGAAATTCAGAAGCTCAGAATGCAAAAAAGAAAAAGAAAGAGAGCAAAAAATACATGCTACTTAAAAAAAAAAACAGCAAAAGAAATCACAAGTTCAGGTGATGTTTTGTCAAGTAGTTTTTGTTTTGTTGGTTTAAAGGTTTCTTAGTCTGCATGGTGCTTAGGAGGTGGTAAGAAATATTACAGTCTAAAGAGATAACATCTTTTTGCTGTACTCCTTGAATGCTTGAATTCCAAAATCAGCAGTTCTCTTTCAAGCTCTCAAATCACATTCCAAAATGTATAGATGGGATGGTTATCATCATACATTACTAACATTGCCCAATCCTGACTATAAATACCTTGCTTCCAGTGGCTTATTCCTTGCCAAGTTTCTACACTCTGGGTTTATGTTGTATTTTGAGGATCTAGTAATTTAAACAATTTTCAGCTTGAGATGAATAAGACATTTCCAACAATGAAACCAGCAATCAAAAAGACATTAATTATGAGTTACTGAGAGTTGTGATTTGAACATATTAATTTGTTTACAGTGCTTTGTGTTGTGAAAAATTATGTTCTATTTGCCTTAAAAGTAATAAACAGCAATATCTTGATAAAGCTGAAGGTGAGATATGCTGCATCATCTTATTAGTGAGAGCTTTACTTTCACAGTAAATGCAAGAGGCTTATGTACATTTCTTATTTCAAACCAGGAAGCTCCCAACCGAGGTTGAGAAACAACTGGTTTATATAGCAGCCTTCCAGTACCTAAAGGGAACTTACAAGAAGGCTGGAGAGGGACTTTTTAGCAGGGTGAGTAGTGCTAGGACAAGGGGAAATGGCCCCTTGTACTGAAGGAGGGTAGACAAACTTGATTCTGTAATTCTGTGGTGAACTGGTGGTGTCTGGTGTGCCATTTCCTGGAGATGCATGGAAGGTATCCTCTTCCACCTGCAGCGATACTAATATCCTAAATGTCCATTGCTGCCCCCTCCCTCCTTTGCTGTTCATCCCATGAGCAATCCACGGTCTGAAATTTCACAACATGAGTTAGTACAACACATATCAAATAGGCAAGCTGATGACTCAATAATATCAATGGCTCCATGCATCCTCTGCTCTTATTTTTTGCTTTTATGAACTGACTTGCTGCGCAGTAACAGATGAGCTGCCCTTGTGTGCAATACAGATGATGGATTTTTTTGCCTAGATAAGGGTGATGACACCAATGTCCTCTGTGCTTACTGCAGAGAAGGACGTGAAATTATGAATACTTGTGCAGTATGTGTGATGGGGAAAGCTGGAGAAAGAAAAGGCTGGCTACAGACAGACTTCTCTGTATAGAACATTTCTAAGTACTGTTCTGAAGAAATCAGTATTTCTAAAACATGATAATTATGTGGCAGATAAAAAAAGAAACAGCTGCATTAAGCATCCTCAAGTCAGATTTAAGAAAAGGCAAGTCACTTCCTCTGTTCTTACTTTCTTGCACACAGAAAGCATACTCTTACAAATGCAGAAAATTTGCTCTTATTTAGTACCATGTGCCCTAGAACCAGACTTAGCGTGCACATGATGCACACAGCTACTCAATAGCCAAACCAATTTCTTCTAATTTAAATTTGTGTACATTCCTAATTTTTAAAATATTTGCCTATTTAAAGGTGTACCTTTCATCATTGCTACTTTTGTCTTCCTTATTGAACACAATAGCTGTATTAGCTGCAGCAGTTTATCTGGAGTGAATGAAGGAAAGACACACAAAGAAAATGGGCAGAATATGGCTACTCCTTGGATTGTCCCGTAGTCTTCCCCAGTTTTGCTGTGTTTACTCTTATGACTCCATTTTATTTCCAAATGCATGACAAGAACAAGCCTTTCCCGTTACAAAAACTTATACAGACACAAGTAATTTCCATTCACCTGGCAGACTGCTACTGGCTCTATATTTAGCCTGAAGAGGTAACTAATCACATTAGTGGACAGGCTTTTATTTTCTAAGTGATGGCTTTGGAATAAAGCACTTCCCTTTAAACAGCTGAGAGCTGCCTCTACCAGGCCTCCCTTGTGCTCCATCTCCCTCCACACCACGTTCCTCGGATCACCACATTAGTGCAGTGTCTCACCTGTAAGCGCTGTGCTAGTGACCCCTACTGCCTCTCCGCTTCCAGGGTGCTCCTGCCTTGCTAGGAAACTCTCAGGGACACCGAAATTAAGGTAATTCCAGCGTGCTGTGCAGCTGAGGCACGCAGCTGTTACTCAGACCCGTGCAGGAGGCGCAGAGCATCACTGATATTCAGAAGGAGATGATGGAGTGTGAAGCTACAAGGCCCAGTCTCTGTGATCCTGAGCTGCTCCTAGGAGAGACACTGTTAGTGCAGGTCAGAGGTGTCCTCAGCTTGACAATTCTCCAGTGGTGAATTTCTCCAGCTGCAGTCTGATTCCAGGCAATAGGATTGATTACACTGGTACGGAGCAGCATAAAGTGTATGCCTGCAATAGGAGGTTACACAGGATTCTTTCCTGATTTTTTATCTCCGCATTCTTCCTATCTATAGCTTTGGCAGAGAATCAGCCATACACCCTAAAACAGCTTTTTACTCCAACAGATTTGTGCACTATAAAATCAAAGCAATAACAAAACATACTTTCTCTAACAGTGGAAGAAAGTTGGAAACTTAACCAGGCTTGCAAGGACTGTGTTTTCTCTGTCCCAGAAGCAGCCCAAGGGCTGCAAGTAACTGCAGCATGAAGGCATATTCTTACCTGTAGTAAAACCATGACTACAAAGTACAAAAAGAAATCAGAGAAGTTTCCACAAAACAAGGTGGAAAAAGAGGCATGCTTGTGAAAATGTTTTTTACAGGATCATCGAGAAAAGAAGCAAAATTTTTTTCTACCTCTTACAGGGCCAAAATAAGGGCTTTCTGAGGCTGATAATGTTCATAGGCTATAATAACATTTGAAAAACTGCACTGCAGTTCATGTGACAGAATGGGAAATCTGAAAAAGCCCCAAAATATGCAATTAGAAAAATGGAACTTTTCCAGCCTAAAATTGCTAACTGGTAATGTAACCTCTGCAAATAATGATTTATGAACGCTGTTTTAGCAGAAGCAACGTATTTTTAATTAAATATATACTTTAAAAAAAAAAAAAACAAACCACATGCCACATAGACAACGGGGGGTTTATCATTATTTAATTTCCAGCACCATTCTTGCCAGGTTAATGCAATCTCAAAAATTTTTTCCTCACTGTATTTGTAGGATAAATCAATACAGGGAAGAATAGAGGAATTCCTGGGAGGAAAAAAATATAAAGGGATATGCCTCCCCATTTTATCATCTTTCTGGTTGTGTGTTGGATTTATTTATTATGATTATCACATCCTCTTGTTTGCAGGGTATTTATGTCTTCACACTTCCACCCAAAGAGTGAGCAGGAAATTCAAAAATTTGGTTATAACTTGCACGGGGCAGCCACTGACAGTGCCTTTCTTGGTCCAGCAGCCCCCTTTACCCTTTTTCTCTACATTTCCGAGGAGCAACCATTCCGTTTTCATGGAAGAAGTTTTGCGGGTCCAAGCCTGACATCCAGTGGCCTCCGCAGTTCCTTACATCCTCCCGGGGTCTCCACCTTTTGAAATTCGCCTTGAAGGGATACAGTGTTACTCTCCAAATAGCTAATTTCAGCAATTAAATCAACACATTTATGGGCTTTCCATAAGTAAGCATCCATTATTGTATATTCTGATAATGATATTTAATGGTATTCAGTACAAAAACCTTGATATATCCCAAAATGCAACTTTTTCAGGAATCTTAGTCATACAAGCATATTACGACTGAGCAATAATTCTCTGTATATATATCTGCATCTCCTTTTGCCCACTCATTTAGTATTCCTAAACTTGAAATGAAAGTGCCTTAGTGCAGGCATTCATTTTGTACAAAATGGACCTAACAAGAAAAAGAAGGCCCAACAACAGATTTTATTTTTGTATAGAACAAGAAATGAAGAGAAAGTGAATATAATTGAATTTAATTCTTGAAAGCTAGCAGATGGAACTTTTTGTTTTTAGAGGGAAATTGAAGTTAAGTAATTACTTGTAAATAATTGTCACTTGCCTGTCACCTGGAAGTTTTACTACTTATTTTTTCTTCCTTGTATTGGTAAGCTTGTCTGGAAGTCTCAGAGATTTTTGATCAAAGCCAATATAGAGTGAAACTTTGGTGTGTTTTCCCAGAGCTCTGGATGCCTGAATGCAGCATTTTAATCTGGCCCAGTAACAAACTTGCAAAAAAATTTCAGATTTACACTTCCCATTCAAGCTTGGGGTTTTTTTTTTGGGTTTTTTTTTTTTGGGTTTGTTCATTTTTGCTTGGCTGGGTTTTTATCATTGTTTCATTGTTTTGGTTGGTTGGGGGTTTGTCGTGGTTTTTTTGGGTTTTGGTTTATTTTGCTGTTTTTTTTTTTTAATGAGAACTCTCACACCTGTTTAATTTAATGCAGTTATTACTCCTATAAACTGCAATATCTGCAAAAGATGGATAAGATTCTGTGAATCTTTTCTGCTCTAAAGAATCAGTACTTTAATCAATACATCTCCTGATTTACAGTTTCCAAGAGGATAAATTCAAAACAGCTGTGAGGGCAGCCCTATGTGTCACTGTGTTGGCACAGAACATCTCTTAAAAGCTAGTATTCTTCTTTCCATCCCACTCTTTACAAAGATGTCATTTTAAAAAGAAATGAAGAAATGAAAGCTCTCCCTTGTTGAGAATATTTTTTTTTTTTTTTTTTGTCTTTCTGTATGCCAGCATATACAGAAACTTCTGAAGTGTCATGTTTGTTTATTTTTCTTTTCCTGGTCTCTCTGAAAGCAACCACAGAATGCAATTGCTGTATCCAGCTGTGTAATCTGCTTCCAGCTAAGTAAGCCTTGGTAGCAATGACTCAACAGAACCGAATAAAAATAACAAAAATAAAAAATTATAGTCCTCATTTAGCTCTTTGCACTTCAGAATGTTGCTTTTACATTGCTTTATATGGCCTTGGTTTCATAAGACACTCACTTTTTTAAAAAAAGGGCATAGAATCATCTGGGTTTTCACGCAACATTTCTGTGGATTTCTTTTTGGCCACAGGGCATTTACAAGGAAGAAATAGCTCAGTGTCCTATTGAAAAAAATTTCTGGCAGTGTGTCTTTCCTATTTTAAAACAAATAATTGAAACCACTACTAGCATATGAAAGCATGAATCATTTAATACATTTTAAACTTAACATTATGTAAGGTCTTGAACAGAAAAAACTGGAAGAAGCTTCTCTTTTGGTGGATGATAAAATTGATTTCAAGCTTGACTTTGACCAAAAGAAGATAGGCAACACAAGTTTTATTTTCTGTGGGTTTTATATGTCCTTGTGAATTTAACATTCAGATAAAATACTAGCTGCACTGTAAAAAAAATATTTTTCAACATTAATATTTAGTTTTTATTTAAATCCCCTGTCCCTGCTCAGCTGAACAGCCTGCCTGGGGAAGATAAACTCACAGATCTTCAGCTTACAAAGGAACAGGGAGGGGACATACAGGACTTTTCCTCAGCTGTATGTAGCAGAAGTAACCTCACCAAGTGTGAGAAACGAGGTTCACTTTCCTGGTAAAATTTAAAAATGTTTAATAGAGAAATATAAGAGAAATAAAATAAAGCAAAGGTTAAATGGCTGGCTGGGTGTCTTGGTGCTCTGCCAAGAGCACACCGGTGTCTTGGAGCCACCCCTTGTTATCCTGTTCTTCAGGCATGGGCTTATGCACATTCACTTTTCCAGGAACTGCTCTGCATGGTCACTCCTTGGGTCCATCAAGCATAATCCCACTTTTATTCAGTTCTTATCATCTTTTTGATTTGGGCTTTGGTCCCTTTTTTCACAAGCGTGAATGCTGAGAGTCACTTGGGCCTCTTTCAGAAGTTCTCTATTCAGGCAGCTGAAACACACTACACCTAAATTCCAAACTACAGCAAAAACCCGCTATTACACATCTATTCAGGCAGTTAAAACACACTAAAAACTACAGAAAAAAAACCCCTATCACACTTATTCGTTCCAACATTTGCGAAAAGCCAACACCAAAGCAGCATTTATAAGACCAAGCTTCTTATTTTGTGAGGAGCTGCGAACGCTGTGCCCTCTGCAGCCCTTCCCTACGCGGACCGGGTGAGAGTGACCGCACAAAACGGAGTGCTGCCCCTCACCAAGCTAAGGGCGAACGACAAGGCGCGTTGTGCTGCTCTGGGCACCTCCGGGATGTTTTCGTGGGAGCTTTTCCTTTCTGCAGAGCCAGGCTTCCCGCGTGGCTCATTTGGGAAGCAACGCCGCGTTGGGGTTTATAGGGAGCCAGCGCCAGGAGCTGGGATTGAGCCGTGCCCTGCAGCGAGAGCCTTTGCTTTCCTGCTTTCGATAACCCCCAGTTACAGAGCCGGCCCGGCCTTGTATCTACCATTTGCCTTACTATGGATTAGCCGAGCGACGCCATCGGACCGGGAATAAACCGTTCTATCACGATACTGAGATTTAGCCATGCCAGGGCGCGCCCCGGGGCGGGGCAGAAGGGAGACTACAACTCCCGGCAGGCCCTTCGCGCCGCGCTCCCGGCGGGCCCCGCGGCAGGAAAGGCGGCGGAAGTGGTGCTGCGCCCGCCGGGAAAGGTCCCGGTGCCGAGAGCCGCCCGGGCCTCTCCGCGCCGCCCGGGCCCGTCCACGCCGCTCTCCATCCCGCGCTCCGCCCTCCATCCCGCGCTCCGCCCGCCGTCCCGCTCTCCGCGCCTGCCGGGCCCCTCCGCGCCGCCCCACCCGCCTCCCGCCGCTCCGTCCCGCCTCCCGCCCTCCGGCCTGCCGGCCCCGCCGTCCAGGCCCGCTCTCCGCTCCACCCGCCATCCCGCGCTCCGCCATCCCGCCCGCCGCGCCATGACGGACCGCTACACCATCCACAGCCAGCTGGAGCACCTGCAGTCCAAGTACATCGGCACGGGGCACGCCGACACCACCAAGTGGGAGTGGCTGGTGAACCAGCACCGCGACTCGTACTGCTCCTACATGGGCCACTTCGACCTGCTCAACTACTTCGCCATCGCCGAGAACGAGAGCAAGGCGCGCGTCCGCTTCAACCTGATGGAGAAGATGCTGCAGCCCTGCGGGCCGCCCGCCGACAAGCCCGACGAGTCCTGAGCCTCCGTGCTCCTGGCCCCGCGCCCCTCTCCTGGGTGGTTCCCGCGAAGGACTGACCGGGAGAAGCCTCGCAAAATGCCTGCTTCTGGACTCTTGACTGTGCAATCGTTCGCCTTTTTTAAGTGGAATATAATAAAGCTTCCTGGGCATTCCTAATGTTTGGTAGTTTGCTAGTACGAGCTTTTTGTTCCCAGAGGAGTGCTGGCACTCGGTGTTGAGAGTTTCAGTGCAACCATCCGAGGTGAAGGTCTCAGATAGTCCCAGACAGCATTTTCCCGACCGGGCGGATTGATGCTTGCTTATAAAACTCGGTTTTGGGGGGAAAGAGGGGAAGTTGGTTGGTACTCAAAGGGTTTGGTTTCTTGGTAGCAATATTATGTGGGGTGGTCTGTGGGATAGCATAAGTTAGTTCCTCTAGTACTTAAAAATTCAAAAATGGCTTTTCTTTAAACACTATTTTCTTGCCTCATCTTTCTTTTTCTTGTACATCTGAGTTTTTCAAACCTTGATTCTTTCTGATACAAATTTGCTACTTTTTTTTCCCCCCTTACACTTTCTAGTAACCTAGCATTCAAGTTTTTTCTACTTTACAGCAGAGATATTAATACCGGATTGGGCTTTGTTAATATGAAATAAGAATATAAGGGTTACTCACTACTATTTAGCAGTAAAATGCTTCGAGGTGATGCAGTCTTAGATCAGATTGCACACTGAACAGATGTTGATTCTGATTTGTCACTTGAAATAGGCTTTCCATTTACTTATAGTAAAAATAAATTTTGAGTTCTAAAAGTTGGAGAGACCTCAGACCAAAACGGTGAGATATGTTGCTTGGGGAAATAAAATGCTCTCATTTCTGACGTACCTGTTTATATTAATATTGGAGGGGAAAGTCCAGTGTTTTGTGGTCCTATTAAGACACTATGCAAGCTTATCAATGATTATTTTCTGGAATTTGCGATCTCCAGGCAGTACGTCCATCTTCTGAAGAATTTAGAGCTGGCATTTCTCAAACTTCATTGCACCTAATAAGATGAGGGCATGGGTGAAGTGGTCAGAAAGACATTTTACCAGCAAGTTTTATGTGGAACCGCTTCAGTTTACCATAAGTAAGGGGAATATGTAGAAAACTGGTTTTGAATTTGCCTGTGAGCTGGTGCAGGTAATTTGAAGAGCGTCTGTTCCTGACATACTGGGGAACATGAAAGTTTTCGTAAGCTGAGTTCAAGCACTTAGGCATAGGTATGCAAGGCAGTCTTGCAAAAACTGGGCAAAATTTGCATCTAAATAAAGTAAGTCTCCCAGTCAATTTAACGGTTCCTATTAGAAGTCTGCTCTAGTACCAAATCTTAGAAACTTTCCTTCCATAAGGCATCTCCTCTGCTGGCAGCCAGTGGGCAGTTGGTGTGTGCAGCAGGGGGTGACAAAGGAACTTGAGCCTTACTGCTGGGCCTTGGCAACTGGAAAAGGTGGACTGAGGATAACAGGTGCTTTTGTAACGGTGTGCAAGCTGATCTTGCAGTGTTTTGTGAAGTCTCTCTTGAATCTCCTACAACAAGGATAAACAGGAACCATGCAATTTAATCACTCCTGCATAAATTGGAACTTAAAACTATTTCACAGGAGATTTCTCTTATGATAAACTAACAATTAGCTCTATCTGTGGATATTCTGGGTACATTTTAAAATCTAAGCAACACATATGTGACACATAAGTAAAGATTAATGCTGGTTTGCAGGCCAGCTCTTCACTATAAAGGCCAAACAGCCCTCAGGACAAGTCAAGATTCACCTGGTGAATGAACTTGCTGCTTCTTCTGGGTACACTTGTTTGGATCCCAGTTAGGCACACACCTCTGTTTTAGCCTGGTTGGAAGATGTTTTTAGAGTGTCTGTACTAGGTAATGATTATGAAATGTTATGAAACATTATAAACACTTCCTTAAGAAATTGAGAAAACCAAAGGGAAGCTATAATTCCTAAGAATTCTAGATAAACTTGAAGTGAGTTGGGAGACACTGAAGAGTTTGTTTCTGGACTATGGTTATTTTTGCTAAACCCCAGGGCATTTTAGAAACCAACAAAGGCAGTGAATTCTTTTACATTTTATTACTGAGAAGGGTAAAGCCTACAAAGAAGAAAGTTAATTACTTGCTGTATTTGCATGCATCTGATTTTTATCTCTATCCTGATTGAAAGATGAACAGATACTTTTATAAATTGGCTTGATATTTGCATTATGTTCTTTTTACATCCAAGCAATACGGCTTATAATGAATAAACAGGTGGATACTTAAAGGAACTGACAAAGATTTCCAATAGAAAAAAGTCATTAGCTTTTTTCAGTGAGGTAATTCTAAGGTTCCAAGTGTTTATTGCACCTTCTTTTCACAATGGGTGAATACAACAGTATTGGGAATCCTGGCTCAATACCATCACTCTATTGCTCAGAATACCTTGATCTTTTTTTTATATTTTCTAATTTATCAGAATGATAGCAGTACAGCGGTTGACATTTGCACAGTGCAGCAATTGCACTAGCGAGCCATTTTCTGCAAACTGTAAAACATGGGCCAATTCTTTCATTTTAGTCAGGTTCAGCATAAAACTCAGTTGCTTTTTAAGATCATTTGTATATATTAAACTTTCATAGATGATAACATTTGTAATCTGTTTTAGTATCAGGCTTTTGCTTTGCCACATAAGATAATTCCTTTTTAAAGCTGAGCTGTTTTAAGCAACACTGACTTTTTCCCTCTTCACCACAAATCAATTAATTCAAAACCAGCACAACTGGTTTCTGAATCTTCATTGGGGCTCTGTTGGTTCTGTGATGTTGTACCATTGACTCCATAGATTTTTTTGTAGTAAAATTAAAAAAAATACAGACATCATCCTTCCCTTTTGCCTCACAAGACCTGTTTGGTTTCATGGTACATGAAGGGATTGTTCTTGATTGTCAAAATTTAATCAAGCAGTATTTGATTTTAGTGCTGTTGTTATAATACATCCATAAATGCATGCACTATGCACTTTCTACTGCCCTGGTACTAGCTTAATTGCCCCAAAGAATTTAATTACTTTTAAAATGGATTAAACTGTGGCACATTGCTGCAAGTTAGACAATCTTGTTTGAAAATACTATTAATGTTCCTTTATTCCTTGTCTATTTGCCATTTTCCTTCTATATTAATCTCTCTGTTAGTTTCAATCATACTCGATTTGGAAAAAAATCCCTGGGATTGTAATACAGTTCAGTGTATTCTTTGTTGCCTTTTGAAATTGAGCCATCATTCTATGCTGTCATGAGGAAATGTATAAGGATGCTGACATACCTGAATGCTTCTGACTGCTCTAAAATTAGAACTAGAATAACATTTTTTCCTGCGTTCAGAACTTCACCATTTTTCATTCTCATTTTTGTACCAACTTGGTAATTACTTATTGCAAAAAGCACAAAATATGTTGGACTTCCCCTTGTAACATGTACTAGAATAGTCTCCAACACAAATCACTCACAACTGGAATTCACTTTGAAATCCCCGTCAAATAGCTGGAATAGTCCACCTCAGATACATCTACTTAGACTCAGTGATTTTTGTGAAAAAGAAATTTAGTCCAAATAATTGATACTCTGATCATGGGTGAATGACAGTTCAAACTTCTAAGTTGCCAAAAAAAAAAAAAATCCCATTTTGAGATGATACATATGAAATTAGAATTTTTCAGCAGGTAAATTACAACAGCATTTGCTCAGATTTATGAGAGTCATGGTTGCCCCACGTTTTTTTCTGCTGGACAGCTGTCTTAGAAGCTCTCAGAGTCTGATGCCTCAGAGGTAATGCAGATATCAGTGCTTGTGGGGCTGCAGTGTAAATCTCATTGCTGAAATGGAGTTAAGATTAAACTTGCAAAACTAAGTTGTGTGTTTGCTAACACAACGCACAACTGAGCAGACCAGCTAGCATAGGCAAACAAAATTTGTATTTCCTCATGCTTGAGTAGCATGTAAGCAATGTTCTTTTCATACAGCACTAAAAGAAACTGAATCTGCTTTCTAGTTTTTTAAAAGGGAAATCATAATAATTACTAGTCTAGCAAGTTTTCCATCGTGTGTCATCAGCTACACTCAATCCTCAGACTTTTAGTATGCATCAGAGAATGAAAATTTATTATTTTGATTACTGTCTGAACTATACAATTAATGGAGAAGCCAGGGATATTTAGAGGAAGTAGAATGTTTTTGTTAAATGTAATTTTTCCAAAAACAAGCAGTGAACTTCCAATGTCATGTTCAGGACAAAGATAAAATTAGTTTAATTTGATGCATATTTCTTCACATACTACCTTTTCCAGTGATAGCATGGCCCCAGTGTTTAAGTATTTGTCTTAACCTTACTGTTCCGATAAGATTTCCTGGAGGAACAAGAAACATTAGGAAACTGGTGACTCGAACAGTTACAGTCCTAATAACATTGGAATGAAAAGTCAAGGAAGAAAATAAAGCATCCTCTTTCATCCTGTGCCAGTCCATGTTTGTGGGGGAAGAAAAACTAGAAAGGACTTATAAGAAAGATGGGAACAGACTGAAAATCGGTGTCTGTTGTGATAGAATGATGGTTTTAAACTGAAAGAAGGTAGATTCAGACCAGGAAGAATTAAGGAAGAAATTTTTAACTATGAGAATGGCAAAACATTGAGCAGGTTTCTCAGAGAGACTGTAGATGCTCTGTCCCTGGCAGGGTTCAAGGCCAGGCTGGCTCAGGCTCTGAGCAGCCTGGTGTAGGTGAAGATGTCCCTGCTCATTGCAGGAGGGTTGGACTAGATGGCCTTTAAGGGTCACTTCCAACCCAAGCCATTTTCTGATTCTATGATTCTAATGTGAGTGGGAAGAATCTCATCTGTTAGTGTCTAGTTGGTACCTTTCAAGCTGAGTGAAATAAAGAGTACTTTGTTTTGCTCTGGAAAGGATCAAAGCTGTTGCTAAGGTTGTGGAAGTGCTTTCTGTATCTCTCATGTCTTTCCAGTGCAGGGCATGTGACAATGCTACTTTTCAGCTGTAAAACCCAGAGGCTTTCATGTCATTGTGCTGAAGGATACAGCACAGAGCATTTCACAGAACAATCATAGCGTGAAACTAATAAAACAAGTTTAAAGACTGAGGATGAAAGAACATGTGGCACCTGCCCCTCCTTACCTCTTTTGTGGAAATCGTTTTACATTATAAGACTCAGAAAGCTCTTGTTCAATCTGTGGAGTAGCAAACCCAATGAGAACTAGGAGGAAATGTATTCTTTAGAATTCCTGTCATCTTTTTGGTATGTCTGTAAAGCAACTGTCTGGTGAAAACCAAAATAAGCCCTTTTCTGTTATCTTAGCATGATATAGTGATTTCTTGACACACTGATGATTGCAGATGAGGCTGAGCTGAGGCTGGTGCAGGAATTTTCTGCACTTTGTAGCATTTGTATTTTATGTCCTATTGGACATAAATAAATAAATATGAAATAATATCTTCTTCATTATATAAATATTTGAAAAAAAATATATGATGCTGATGAATGGAGAATAATAAATGCTTGTGTTTTCTGTTTACTGATGACGGGGTATAAATGCTGAATAGCATAACTCACTTCCCACTTGGACATCTTGAGTGACAGGCATGCAGATTCAGGACTTTATATTTTAAAAGCCTAAGAGTGCCTTTGGCATTATCAGACCACTGTGACAGTTTAAGAGATGACAACAACTGGGACAGCTAAGCTCACTGCTTCAGCAGCAACTGCTCCACAGTGCCTTTTTGGGGCAGCTTTCTACTCATGGGACTGGACTCTGTGAAGTGTCAGTGGGTCAGAGTTGGCTGAGCAGGGCTTCCTTGGGCTCTGCTGAGAGTGTGCAGACCCATCCACAGGTGGCCTCTGCCCACACCAGAGCTTTGGGACTTTGCTGAGGGGCTGCACTAGGTCTGCATACAAGTGTTGTTTAAAGAGCCATATCCTGATTTTCATTGCTCGTTGAAATGTTTTCTTTCTAAGACCCTGATTCTGAATCAGCTATTTGCTAACAAATCTGTGAGCACTGCAGCTGGCCTGGGGTGAGTCTGTGATGTTGCAGTGAGTGAACAAACAGCTCCCACAATGCTCCACTTTGTAATTTTATTCCCAGGATTTTGATTTCTTGTTTACAATGAGGCATTAAAGGAAAGAGACTCTCCATATGCTCATCAAACAAGTCACAGGAAGCGAGCTGGCCTGTAGGATCTCAGCAGCAGGATGACTGTCTGGGTGGAAAGCAAAGACTTTGCAGGGTAGTGGATGCCCACAGGCTGGCCCTATGAGGTTTTGCTGCCCTGCAGGCTGGGATTTACCAACCTGCTGAGCAAGGCACTTGAACATTCAGTCTGTTAGTCATCCAGGCCTGGATCTTATCCAGCTTTCACCATCTCAGCTGGAGAGTCTCATTGAATCACAGTGTTTAGCCACTCAGTCTTTAGGTGACTTTTCTTCTCTGGCAATGAAGGATTGTACCCTGCCAGGTGCTTTGCAAGGGAGGAGCCCCAAGAGGGCCTGCAGTCTAGTCAGAAGAAATGTACCTGTGAAGCCCAGTGGAAGAGAATCCCTAGGAAAGCTGATGGAAAAATGTCCAAGGACAACCCTTTCTAGCTGCATGAACTTTATACCAAAGTTTTGTGGCTATGAGCTACAGAACATGGGCCTTGTCCTTCCAAAGGTGTCATTCTGAGCTGCTGCTTGGCTCTCAGAATATGAAGCATGGTGCAGATGAGACAGCGAAAAGCCAAACTTAAAACACTGAAAATAAACTGAAGCAACATTCCTAACATAAGCACTGGTGAGACTGCCAGCACTGTCAGAAGGGTGGGCTGAAGTCAGCAATGTAAAAGAACTGTATTATCTGTTGGACATGATGTATGTTTTCTAGGAAATGAGGCAGCAGCGTTGAGGGATCACAGTGCTTAATAATTCTTAGAGGAAGAGATTTTGTCCTTCATGCTGCCCTTATGGCAGTTAGCTGTAAGCCTTTCTCTGAAAGCTTGTCTACCTCTCCACTTCTCCAAAGACATTACCAGAAAAGCTAATGTCATGAACCAGGAACAAAGCATTTTTCTTGGCAAAGCTGAGCAGGGAGCCTCAGGTGTTGTCTACAAAAAGAAAACAAGGGAGGATGTGAATGCAAAGTAAAGTGCCTGTTCCTGTCTCTCTCTCTCTGTGGGGATGCTCTTTTCCTGCAGTAAAGAGAACTTAAACTGAAGAAAAGGGCTCAAGAACAAGTTACTTGTGGTAAACTAACAATGAGGACATACCTGCTGCTCTGAAGCGTGGCCAATGCACATGCTTTCTTTAGGGTCAAGTATGGGATCTTCTGCCTCTTTCTTGGAGGAACTTTCCTTGCATCACTGAAGCACTATCAGGAAAAAAATACAGGGCAGGAAAACTCCCTCAGGCAGTTTCCCCTAAATCGGTAAATAGTGTGCTGCCAGTTCAAACCCTGAGTTCCCTGGCTGTAACTTCCATGCCTTCAGCATGAACCATTAAGGGAATCAGTTGCAGTAACTCAGGGTAAGTCTCTCCTGTGGAAGGGTAGGAGTGCCTGAACACACTTTGCTTTGCCAGAGCAAAGGGCTGCAGAGAATTTACTAGAGCACTGTGACTGAGTCCCAAAGCACCGGGAATGGCAGCCAAGACAGCAGGGTGTATTCCAACAGCACTGTGACCATCTGTGGGTCTCCCTGCAGCTGTGTGTGAACAAAAACACTGCATAAAACTGAAAAGGTTGAATGAAAAGATCTACTGCCAAGGGAAAACCTCTTACACTTGTGAACAGCTTTCTTACTTTTTAATGTGTTAACTCCAACTGAAAATTGCATGATGGTAAGAGACGTTTTTTGCCCCTTATAGGAGATGCATATATTCCATATAGGGCCTCGGGGCCCCGTCCTGGGCACACTGTCCTGTCCCCACCCATCCCATTCCAAAATCCCCTGTGCCTGGACTGGGCTAGGGCAAGCCCCCAGGAGCCTGGGCCAGCACAGGGAATTTGCTTTGCTTTGTTTTGCTTTGCATTGTATTCACATGTAGATACCTTTCACATCTTTGGCTGAGTCTGGGGCAAAGTTTGCCAAGGGATTCCGCTTTGAACCCTGTGACTCAACAGGAGGGTCTCCCTTATCCCCATTAATCCTCACCCTTTCTTATCCTTACCCTTTCCCATGTCTCTATAGACAGTTTTTGGGTGAGTTCACTTTTTTGGTGGTGGATTTCAGATTTGTTTGCTTTTTCTCTGTGCGCTTTTACCTTCTAATAACCAGTAGAGCAGACCTTGCCAATGAAGTCTACCATACTCTCTCTTTTACCTGCTTTTACTGATGAGAACTTCTGGGGATTTTAATATGATGCATTTGCTACCTTCTTAGTAACAGCCATACCCGATACCTGTCAGTAAGAGATAGTTTACAAAAAATACCAACCTTCAATTTTGTGATACTTTAGGTGTGTGTCGTAGTTTGAAAAAAATGAGTTTTTTCCAACTTCAGTGGTCAAACCAATGAGTGCTCAGGTTTAAAGACTGGCACCTGGTGTGGCCACTGAGGACAAGGATCCGCCTCTGAGAACACAAGGGGTTAAAAGCAGAGGGCTCCCCGGAAAGCTCTCTCTTGGTTCCGCTCCCTGAGGACGGGTGGATCTCCCCTGCCCAGCTGGGCGGGGAGGGGAAGCCATGTGGCCTGGGTGAGGTAGGCTTGGAACCTCGGGCACAGAGGGGGAGAGGAAAAATCCTGCAGGATGGAAGGGTGGAGAGAGTACAAGAACCTTGAGAGGCATCAAGTAGCCTTCTTTTCCCCTTCCCTCCCCCCCCCCCCCCCCACCGGAGAGAGAGAGAGAGACTGAGGAACCGTGTCTGTGATCTCCGTCACCTTGAAATTTGATATCAACAACTAGACAGCACGGCCGAAGGAGTATGGGGGGGTGGCGCGAGAAGAGTGCCCAGCAGCAAAGATACCGTGAGAGTTCTGGAGAAACAAAGCCCAAGATTTTAACCCTTTTCGTAGATGATGGAAACTTTATAAATGCTAATCCTCCTGAATTTGAAGAAGAAAGATAGAGAGAACTAAGCAAAGATGATGAAAGTTTGTGCAAGTGGAAGATTGTCAGAGAATGCTGAAAAGAATCCTAGGTGGGAGGAGATGATAGAGTGGCCTTTGGCTGGACTGTTCTTATAGCCATGGATGGACTCATTTCTTTCCTGTAACACAGAAACTGCATCTGGGGAGAGGCATTGGCTTGGAGCCAAGAGTGGACAGTAGTGTGAACAGAGATGAGAGGAAGAGCTCTGTTCTCAAGGCCCCTCGGCCCCAGGGGGTAATATTGGGGGGGACTGGTGTCCCAAAATTTGAGAAGCTGTCGTTTCTTGGAACTAACCAAAGCATCTTTAAAAGAGAAACCCTAGAAGCAGCTCTGGTCCATGCACAGTGGTGAGAGCACTGGACATGGAGGAAGAGGCCACGATGTGGTGCAAGGAAGACTCCTATCTCTCCTTGATGGACTGAGTACTGATTATCGAAAGGGTGGTAATAGACTAAGGATTAATTATCTAAAGAGTGGTAACGTGATTGGGAATTTTTAGTTTGTTTTATTGTGTTGAGAACTGGTGGTGGGGGGGAGGAAGAGTGTTTTTTAAAGTTTTCATGTTCTTCTGTATGTGTCTTCTTTGCATATTATAAGTAATAAAGTTCTTTTCTTTTGTTTTCTAAATTAGAAACTGTTTTGCTCTGTTTTTGGTCACATCTCACAGCAAATACCAGGGACAGTATATCGTTATAGGGGCACTGGCCTTGTGCCAACGTCAAACCTATGACAGTGTGATATAGAAATTGCTCAGATAAAGGAACAGTTAAAAATCACTGTTCTGGAGTTAAGAATGTTCCATATAGAAAGCCAAGGTTTGATATGCTGATCTAAAGAAGACTTTTTTGCCTCATGTTACTTCATATGAGGTCCTATGTGTTACAGTTCTTTCGATATACTTCCCATAGTGCATAATATGATCTGCTGACATTAAGCAGTTCCTGAGGTTGATAATCACACTTTCATTACAGCTAAAGTTGTGGCAATATGTATTCCAGTCTCAGTGCCACAAAACTATTTTTTTTTTTTCAGTTTCCTACCAGTAATTTTTTTTTTACAATATTTGGACTTTACTCATTATTGCAAAGGCAATGGAATTCAGGAGCAGCTAAGGAATCCAGCCTGGGAACCTGTACAGCCCCAAAATAATGGGATGAGTTCTGTCTGTACTTCGATGGCTGTGGAACAGACTAAAGAAAATAAAGCATACTCACAACACATCCTGCCCAAAAGTGGGAGACAAGTTAGCAGTTCCTTTTCTGCTAGAAGGAGATAAGCAACACTTTTGAGAAAGAGAGAATAGTAATTATGGATGCATGGAGTATTTAAATGGATTCAAAAGCAGATACCCACTCTGTTCACCTGATTTTTCAGTTGTAAGGTGTTCCCATTATCTTACATTTGGAAAGAGACATGAACAAAGATGGCATATTGTAGTGTACGTGTAGAAAGTTTGTAGATGTCAGATGTGTTCTGAAAATCTTGCAGGAATTCTAGGATGATGAACAATAGAGCAAGGTTTTTGTTAAAACCTAGCTTTCAACAAAAGGTAAAATCTGTCTCATGCAGGGACAGCCTCTAGGTGTCACTTGAGTGTACAAAGTAGGAACAAGGTTTGGGATTCGATAACCTAAGAGCTTTCAAGATACAGTGCTATTTCGGGGGAAGTTAATTGTTTAACTGATTTGTGGGTTATTTTCTCACAATAGCAAAATATAATCAAGTTTCTGCTATTTGGTATTCTGAGCAAATGATCTGATTGTTTGACATAAGTTGAAGCTTGAGTGATTCACGGGGCTACTGAAAGAAGAATTTTAAATGCATGATATTATTAAGAAAAAGAAGTGTCAAAAAGTTAAAGTCAATCACCAATTTCCTTAATAATTAGAGACCAGTTGTGCAGGATGTTCTGCACCCTGAGATTATTGCATCTTGTGTTCTAGATTTCTAATGGTTTGAAAGCAAGTCATAAGGACTAACTATGTTAGAAAGCTGGTGTGCCCCAGATATGTGACTATTGTCAGTAGAAATGTCTGTATGTGGTTTTTTAAAATCTAAATGTCTGTGGCAGCTTCTCGGAGATGTGAAAGTCTTTGAACTGAGAAGATTTCCATGTTAGTTCAATCCTTGGCTTGTTTCCTACTCCTGAAGTGAGTGTGCTCAGTTCAGGGGTGCGTGCAAGCAGTCCTTCCTCAAAAAGAGTTTTGCATATGTTTAAGAGTATCCTTTCTCCTCACTGCCTTTGTTGAGCCATGTTGCCAACTCAAAGTGTTTCCTGGAGTAGGTACAAGGCCATTATGACCATGGCTCTTCTTTTTCTTGTGTTTTATCACCTTGTGAGTGATTGTTTTCACAAAACAAATTTTGCAACGCAGAAAACTTATTTCACAGTCTACTACAGTTTTTCCTTATAGGCCAAATGCAAAAAATTCTTATATTAAAATTCAGCAAAACAATTAAAGGAACCTACTATTCCCTCCCCCCCCTCTATTTGAACATATTTCCAGTTTAGGGTTTTAAAATGTTTTAAGGAAATCAACTCTTAGTCATTTTATTTATGCAGAGACTTGAAGCAAGGCTGGAAATATGAAGTTACACAATCCTAGGATCTGATATTAACAGGAAATATAAGACTCTTTTCCTTTTAAATGGGCTGAAGTTATTAGGAGAGTCCCATGGACACTCACTCCTTGTATCTCAAATTGTGTACCAATATTTTCACATACTAGAATATATGTTTATTTTGAAATATGAAGGGAAAAAAGTAGACTCATTTTATTTCACTGCCAGAAAACTAGGTTTCAGAAACTATAGTCTCAAATTTTGTGTGCAGACAATCAGGTCACGAACACTCTGAAGAAAAATTTTGTTGTATTTTCACTAAAGTTAGTGCTCCTTGAGCAGCATTTCCAGAAGTATAGCTAAATCTCTACTGGTGTTTTCCTGTCTTCAGGAGTAGAATGTTAAGTCTTTTTGAAAGGAGGTTATCATTTGGAAAAGTCTTATGTTCATGGAAAATTTCGGGTACTTTGCCACAGGATGGCAGTGTAACAGCACATGATGTTAAGTCTAATTTTTCTGAACTGTTCTTGAAACATTGGATATTGAAGATAGAATTCGTAACTAAGTGCAGCAGTGTTGTTTTTTAACTTTTCAAAATACCATTGTTCCCCTTGTATGGTTAATGCATCTTTGCATATGTTTTAATTGAATTGTTTTCCTTTTGTGATGTTTATTAGCTATACAATAAGCCTTTAATAAAGAGTAATGAATCTCCTGAATATCCCTATTGTGTCCTGTGGTTAATAGTATTTTATTTGTAGACTACTTCCCAACATCTTTTTTTCAGAAAAGTAATTTATTCTTTAAAATGTACTTGTTTTGTTTCTGAATGTAAGACTTTAGTTTGTAGTCCTTTGATAGGTTCTCATAACTTGTTTTTCAGTCTTCAAGTCTATCTTGACTTGACAAATCCTTGCTGTTACCTGTTTCTTATCAATCTGTTGTGGAGTCTTGCCAGAGCTTCACTGAAGATATCTAAGAGCTAAATGAACCAATGTAAATTTGTTTGCTTTCATGACAAATTTTCAAGCCATATTTATCGAAAACATTCCTGTTTTGTGCAATTTAAGTTTTTATATCAAAGCCATTAAATTTTTTTCTTCTTTTTGTGATTAACCAAGGGGTAACACAATTTTGGACTTATACTGAAATGTAAGTCCTCTCTAGGTGGAACTCTTGGTGATCCACTTGAACGTGTTGCACTTGGCCAATCCATAAGACAGAGCTGGTGTTCGTAGAAAGTACGCTGTGCTTGAGCACTTGTAAATAGCAGTCAAAGGAAAGATAGCTTGCAGCAACTTCTAAAATTTATTCAGGCTCCAAGAAAGAAGGAATAAGTTTTGACTGGTACCAAATAACCTGAAAAATCTCGTCTTTTGTACTAAAATTCTGCATTCAACCTAACCTGCAGTTTATTTCTGCAGTGATGGGCACTGAGTTATGTGGTAATTCTGCCTCTGCAAGGGTGATGTGCTGGTACTGTGCTACTGTTTCAGTATCTGCCAAGGAAAAATAAAAACTTTAGCTTTAATTTCTCTTACTTGAATGTACTGCTCTGTCAAAGTTACATATGAGGTTTATCAAGATGCTTTAGAAGTCAGTATAAGTTGACATTCAGAGTAATTTCTGAGTAATATGAACTCAAAATGAAACTTAGTGAATTACTAATTAAAATCTAAATGGTTTGATGATTGAAAGCAAAATGAACAGAACACTATTTTTCATGAAATGTTGCTACTTAACTGCTGTGCACAGCAAGAACACAAATTACTTGTAAAGATACTTGTAGTTTTAAAAAAATCCTGCAGTTCAGGTACTCAACATAGGCAATATCTGTTCTGCCTGTTTTGTTGAGCAAGAGGTGAGGAACTGACTAAAGATACTTTTCTGCTATTTAGTTTCCAGTGTTGGCTAACCTTATAACTTCTATTGCCATCCCTAGAGATGTTTAAGAATCCCATCCTGTCAGGGGGTTTTAATATATCTTTACCCTGTGTCGCGATTCAAAATGAGTATCTATTTTAGCTATTGCTTCTATGTAGATATTATCAATTGTACATTTTCTGACTCCTACTTACATGCCTGTCTTGATTCTGTTACCTTCTGAGTACAAGCATGACTCCAGTTATGAAAACATTATTGGCAAAAAGTTTTTCTTTTCTCTTTCTTGTTTCATTGTACATTTATTAACTCAGTTATTTTGCTTCTGAAAGCAGAAATCTAGTAATTGTCCTTGATCCTTCTTTTCTTTTCTTTCTGTGTAATGTTTTTCTCTCAGGGTTCTCTGTCTACTCTTTAAACACAGACAGAATTTTTATTTAACATAGTATTACCTCTGTTTTCTGGGTTCGTAACACTTTTTCTTTCCTCATACAACTTCTTATAGCCTTTCTCTATCTTCTTGCTGTTTAGCCAGATAATCTAAAGGCAGCTACTCCTTGTTGCTTAAGTTCTTCACTTCAGGATGCAGAATTTGATACCTATGTGTTTTACTACTGGTCTCTTGTCACTGCAAAAAGGCTTTTAAAGAAAGGGCATAGCAACCTGACCACATCAGGGACAAAGATCTCAGATGCAGATACATAAATCACTCAAATGAAAAACCTATTACATAATACCAATGAATTGGAAAATAGCAGGACCAAGGTTAATTGATTTACTCCTGAAATACTTACTAGGTACTTTTACTTATCTCTTTGGTATTTTGATGAGAAAGGTTTCTTGCTAGGTGTTTTTATGATTTTGCAAACTGTTTCATCACTAAGGTTGTATTACTAGCAGTCTTTTCCTAAGATCATAGGTAGTCTGGTTCTACCTATCAAATACAGTAATTTTCTATCATTCTCCATTTCAGCTCTCGATTCAATTCAATTATTCTACATTTACATGGTAGGTCTTTGGTCTCTTGATCATTTCTCTTACTTGGGCCTGCAGATCCTCAAAGAACTAAAGATTATTTTTGTATTAGCCCGACTCTCTCAGGCTTTCATATACAGCTTATTGAATCACTTTCTCTAAATGGTTTTGGTTTTCTGTTTCCCCACTGCAGCTCACTTCTCTGCATTATTAGATAAAGCTGGAATACACTTGAATCTTCATTCTTATATACATATATAAGTCCAGTTACTAGTGAATGGTAATGAAATTACTTATAGTTCTCACTATGCTTTTTACTGTACTTGGAATTATTATGTAATTTTGATGTTTCATAGTGCTCATCTTTTGTTTGCACTACCCAAACTTATTTATTTTTTAATAAACTGTCAGAGCCTGCCTTTCTCAGCCTCATATTAATTCTACTTACCACATTTAGTAGTTGCAGCAATTAGTACTAATCAAATGAGCTGTGGAGAGAAAAGGCTATTTGATATGCTTGCCCCAGAATCTTAAACACAGGACTCTAAAGTGACCTGCAGTCTCTTTGGCCTCTCTGAGGCAAGGCAAATCATGTACATATCATCACAGACTGTTCTTAAAAATCTTCCAGGGTTGTAGTTGACACATCCTCTTCACCCACTGTTGGTGCTGCTGCAGCCAATGCTGCTGCATTTTTACTTGTGGTCTGAAAAAGTTCATAGAACAGCATGTGCTGGAAAAGACCCCAAAAGATAATCTGGTCCAACTTTTCATGTGAAAGGGTGCCTACCTACATGGACTTATCTAGCTCCCTGTCCAGTCACAGCATGAAAACCTCCAGCAGTGGGGCCTCTACCATGTCCCTGGGTAGAGGGAGGCTGTTCCAGTGATTAACTGCTTTCCCAGTTTCTGTTTCATATAGAAATGGAACCTGTCCCTATTGCCCTTTGTCTTTTCCATGCGGCTCTTTCTGAAGAGAGGAGATCCTCTGGTTTCCTTGTAGACACCCTTTTAGTACTGTAATACTGTGATGAGTTCCCTCTGAGCCCTCTTTTCTCCAGGGAGAAAAGACCTAACTCCTTTAGTCTTTGATCATCTTTGTGTCCCTTCTTTAGACCCTCTCTAGGCTGTCTGCATCTTTCTATGTAGGGATCTGTCCTGCAGGTGTGGTCTGTCAGGTGCTGAGTAGAGTGGGACAATTGCATCAGCTAATAATGCCTTTTTTGCTTCCATGCATATGCATATTACCCCTATTACCTGCAAATAGAGTGCATTATTGCCTTCCTCTATGCATCAGTCAGGAGGAGTGTTCCTCAGAATCTGAACACTAAAACGATTTTTCCCCTTGGTCTCTTCTTCAGCCTGAGCAATCTCAGTGCTTTCAGTCCATCCTCAGAGATGATGTGTTCGAGATTTCAGCTGTGCCTGTTGCTTTTTGTTAGGCTCTGGTATTTGTCCAAATCTCTCTTAAAATTTACCTGAATTAAACACAGTACTGCAGGTGAGCCCTTAGAGTTGAAAAAGGCAGAATAACAGCTCTATCAATCTCCTGCATGATAGTCATGTGTGCTTTTTACCAATGGCATTGATACTGTTGACTCACATACAGCATGTCAATCCTGGAGCTGCAGATCCTTTTCAGCACAGCTGCCAGCTAAACATTCCCCAACTTGTATGTATGCTTGTTGCTCTGCATCTGCATCTTGCACATGTCCTTACTGAATTGCAGTCTCCTTTTTCAGATTTATTTCCTGTTTGTCAAGATCACTTTGAATTATAGCCCTCCTGCCCAAAAAGGCTTGCAGTTCCTCACAG
Source organism: Sitta carolinensis (assembly GCA_032173965.1). NCBI lineage: Eukaryota > Metazoa > Chordata > Aves > Passeriformes > Sittidae > Sitta > Sitta carolinensis. The sequence goes on along the minus strand of JAVUNC010000004.1, from coordinate 64,471,565 downwards.
GCTGGTGTAACTGCCAGTTTAAAAAGCTTCCTCTTTACTTTACAACTCACTTCAAGAACTAATGCATCAAACAGTATCAGCCCCAGGGCAGACCTGCACATGTCACATTGCTAGTGAATTAATGATAGCTACTTCTAAATAGGTTCTCTACCAGTTTTGTACCTTCAATGTGCACGTTTCCTCTAGCATAAGCAAACTAGAGATACGTGAAAAAGTGTCAAAAACTCCACCAAAGATGGATAAATGGCATCTGCAGCCTCTTCCTTATGCACAAAGTGTTACCCTCTCAAAGCATATTACTCTTTTCACAGAAAGAAACTAAGATCTGACCCAATCTATTTTCAACACAACTATCATGCAGTGGTTTGATTATTCATTCCATGATTTGTTTTTCTTTCTTAATAGGAGTTGCTGCTAAACCGATGGTTAGGTAATTTCCAAACAACACTTTTAATTTTCCCCCTATGCTTCTATATTTGTCCTTGCTTCAGCCTTGCAGTTCCTTGAGATGGCTCAAAGGAGGATCACAAAAAGCAGATCTGCAGACAAGTTACAAGGTAGGACTAATTCTTTTTTTAGAAGAAAGTTGTGCTGAGGTTCTTGTGCTGAGGTACTTTCAAGGCTGAGATGTTTGCTAGGCTCATACTAATGCTTTCAGAACTAGGAAGGAGTTTTGTCTCTGGGTAGGCAAGAACTTCTGCTTCCTTCAGCAGTTACTGGTATGGTTTGCCTGCTGATATCATTCATCTTGCCTTAGCTGCCATCAGTCACTAGTGAGAGCCAAACCCTTCTCGATGCTTGGGACATACAGCTTAGTTATCTGAGAATGGAAATGTTTTTATGAACAGATTTATGTACAGGTACCTGGGTAAAATCTAATGGTAAGATCAAATTAGGTGATTTAATGCTATTTTAATAGCTTCCAGCTATTAAATATTATGAAGTTTAAGAGGAATATATCTAAGAATTTTTTTTTTTAATTTTCTGTTTTGTTTCATTTCCTGCTACTAACAAGTATTCTCCTTCTGATTATTTTACTCCCAGTTTGTATTAATGTGCAGTTCTGAGTTTTATGGGAGACATCCATATTTCACAGAATAAAAACAAACATTTCTTTGCAACCCCTGATATGAAGCCACATACTGGCAAATTATAGTTATGGGTTGCTGATTTGGAAATTCTTTTCATACACTTCAGCAACACAAGATCCATGTTAGAGGCAAATAATAATTTGGGTCAAATTCTGCTGGTTCAAATAAACTGAGAGACTTTCTTGCTTGCTTTACAGAATTAGTCTTTTGCATGTTAACTTCTCTAAAATCATGGATTTTTACATAAAGCTGAAGGGTCTTAATTGTAATATTATGTGCTAATATTTCTTTTATGCCAAAAAAACCTCTGAATGCTGAGATATTTTCAAGGTGGCTGAATATTATTCTCATTTTTACTAATTCATAGAGAGTCTAAAAAATGCTGGGAAAGGAACTCCAAAGGCATACTTTGCCTTCTTGTAACCACTGCACTACAGTTTCACCAAGCTCTTTTTGTGGAGTAAGAGAGTTGGCCTCATCTCTTTGAGGCACCTTGAAAAGGAAAATATGTCAGATTGTGTGCATAAAAATGGACAAATGTATCAAATTTTGTATGTTTTAGTGAATTAGCTGCCGACCCAGAATGGCTAAAGATAAGATACTCCAATTTCACAGTCCTCTTTGCTCTTAAAAAAAATAAAAATCACTGTGTACTCAAAATATACCCATGTTTCTTAGACAGAGGAGTACTAAATTGTCCCCTAGTATCCACCATTGTTCCAGTGACCCACACATGCTGTGGAACTTCATAATCTTTTAAGTGGTCTGCAGCTGATAGCATTTGCTTGCTTCAGCCTTAAGTTTCTCTCTCTGATACAAATAGTCTTTTCAGAAAAAACTCAGTCTTTTTCAGTAAATGGACTGCTTATTTTCTTTTTATTAACACAGAGATGTAAAATTTCATTAGAAATAAGGGGAGGAGGGGGATTGTTCGCTGGAAAAACCTTGCTCTTTTAAACTTTACTTTAGTTCTATCTTTACATATTTATCTCATTTCTGTTAAAAGGCTTAAAAAAAATTCAGGCTTTCTTATGTTTTTCTGCCCTGTTTTACTCAGCTGTGATATAGAACAACCTGAATGACAGAAACATGGATGTCTTGAGCCCTGGTGTCAGATTGGTTTTATTGGGAATACTCTCACACTTAGACATTGTGGCAGCTTTCTGCTCAATCACACAAACCCCATGCTGGTCCAAGACCAGAGAGGGAGAAGAGTTTCACCTGCTCTTATCTGCACTGCTGACTCTCACAGTGTTTTGATGGGTTGCTGGGTTTCAGCTGAAACTGTGGTGCCTGTTCCAATGTCTCCCCAGGCCGATGGAAGAGCATCCTCAGCCCCAGGCCAGGCTTATCCTGCTCATCACTGTGGTGCTTGCAGTGTCTGGGACAGGCCATGCTCACTCTGTGCCACTTCAGGAGCCTGGACTGATCTCAAAGCCAGAAAGGGATAAGGAAAAGAGTCCATCTGCCTGAGGGAGTTGCTTTTTCCTGAACCTGTGACTGATAGGATGATTTTTTTCATCTTTCTTTTTCGTCCTGGTATAGAAGAGAACACGTTCTACATGATAGCTTAGAGAAAGTAGAGGTGAGACAGAGAAGGGTATAATGAACATATGTATATATATACTCTTATTGGTTTGGGTCCATGTACTTGACAAGTACAGAATCACAAACCCTTGTTACAAAAAACGAAAGTTTTCTTTTTTTGCCAAGGTCATATTTGGAATAAAACTAGCTGTGATTGAGACACAGCTAATAAAGGTGTGCCTTACCTCCACCATTTTCATGATCACGTGTAATCATTATGAAGAGACAATAGAAATATTATGCAGTTATACAATAGCTTAAATAGCTCAAGCGTATACAACTTAGAAAAATTATGTAGTGCAATGAGCTTATGCGTGCAAATTCTAAAAAATGACCTGTCATGCTTAGTTTACACAGACAAGGCAGTGTAACCACGTGTTTCCTTGTTGATAACTGAAGTATTAAACCTCTCTAGAACAATCTAGCAACAGGCTGCTCTTTAGGGAACAAAATATATTTCATTTGCAGAGAAGTTGAAATTTTTCTCTATTAAAATTAAAATTATTCTCTACCAAGATTAAAGATCAGAGGAAAGATACAAGGGTGTATTTACACTCAGGTGGGTTTTTCTTACTCTTTTTCAGTTAGTAGTTCTCACTCAAGAAAGCTGTGCCGTGAGTGAGCTCTTTCAAGAACTGGGTCACAGTTTATATAATGGTAAAAATATTCTACCAGTTTCAGGTCTTGGTTCTGCCAGCTACCCAGAGAAGGGACATTCCAAGCAGAGTATTGAAAGAGCACCATGTGTGTTTTTGCCTTTTTTTTTTTTTTTTTTTTTTTTTTTTGTTTGTTTGTTTTTTGGTTTTTTTTGTCTCCAAATGTACTAATGTTTTCTTCATAATGAAATCTTTGTAATGTACTGAAATAAATTTATTTTTACTTTTCTCTCACGTCTTCTCTGGTCCCTGGTTTGACTGCATGGTGAGAAATAAGAGATGTTGCATTCCCCAAGGGTGGGAACATTAACAAGTCCTGACTCCTCTTAGAGCATCAAGTCATGATAGAGGTTGGAAAGTCATAAAGAGTCTGGTGGAAATATTTCAGGTGAACTGAAATGGCTTTGTTACTACTGTTAAGAAGGTTCTTAATGTCTAAATGTCTATCTCTAGGGAGAGAGGGTCTGATATTCTGGGATTGTTTTAGATTGTCCTGTTCATAATCTGCATAAAACTGACAAGTTAATGAGAAGACATAAATTTTTCAGAGAAAAGAAGCTGAGGAAAAGTGGGTTTTTCAGGGAAAAAAAAAAAAAAAAAAGGCTTTTTTTCTCTTGTAGTGTTGGACAACTTCTACTGTCCATAAATATTCAGACATGTTCTCTCACTTTCCCTTGTGAAGGATGGTATTGTGGAGTCTGCAAAACATAAGCTTTCTTCAGGAAACAGAAAAGGAGCAAATGTTTTCTGAAAAGGGAAATCAGAGTATTCACATAGGTTTCTCTGAGGCTTGGAAAGGTCTAGAAGTGAGCCAGGTGGCTGTTTTAACTATGTGAAAATTGTTTATGAGGACCTCAGGACCTCCCTGAGGAGTGAAAAGATCCAAGAATAGACCAAGAGCAGGAAGAGTAATTTACAGTTGGTCCTGGTTTTGATGTTCCCATGGCACTGGGGAGATGAAGGGAGGTCTAACCTGAACCCTTGTAACATCTCCTTGGTAAAGAAATCCTTCTTTACCAAGGGCAGTGAGAGGACATTTTGGTGGTTGTTGTTCACTCTTCTCATTTGAGGGTCCCCCAAAGGCTTTTAACTCTGTCCCTTTCAGCAGTTTTGCAGTAGCCTTGCCTTTCACATTTGGCACATAATGCACACATGGGGATGTAAACTGAAATCACTAAAGTCCATAAAGAACCAAGTTTCCTTTTGAGCAAGGAGAATGCTAAGCCAGCATTTTTTTTATGTGGTTTCTGTCCAAAATTGCTAGAGTTTTTAACAGAAACTGAATACAATGTGCTTAAATTTACTGTTTCTAGAACGTTGTCATCTTGAATTCTCTACACATTCTTTTTCTCAAGGGAATGAGAATGGGATTTTTTTTTACTTTATGATGATTTTGTACAGCTCTATCCAGTACTAAAATGGATGATGGAAAAAACCCAACCAACCAACCAAACAAAGAAAACAAAACCCAAAAAAACCCTGCACCCACAAACAAACAAACAGCAAAAACTCACTCCCTTCCCCCAGAAAACCAAACCAAAAATCAAGCTAATACTTCTTTTAAGACAAATAAATTTTACCTGACTGTTATAATCTGAATGGAAGCTAAAAATCATAAAAGTAATGATCCTTTTCAAAAGAAGTAGGAAATTGTCTAAGTTAAGAAAACAATATTGTTGCTCTTGTGTACCTGTATGAGCAATAATTAAAAATACAATGTCTTTTTGTTTAAAAAGCAATTTATTTCCAACTTCTATGTGGTAGTCAAGCAAAAAGGATAGTCACCTTTTTGCAAATTTAAAACATTGTTTCATATGCATCCAGCTTTTGTTTAAATGCCAATCCTTCTCCTCAAGTGCTGCATTATTATTATCTGAACAAAAGTGTGTTGATCCAGTTTCTGAATAAATTTCTGTCTTGTTTCCTTGTAATTATCATATTAATTTCTACTTAATACTTTCAAAATGCACTAAATGGAAAAGTTAAATAAAAGTTTAAGTGAAACTTTGTTCTTTTGTAGTGTCTTATGACAGACATCTATACTGTACTGTAGAGAGAACTTAGCAGATATGCCATAAGGTGATGAAAGCTGTCTGGTTTTCCTGGTTTTTTTTCTCTGGGTTTAGGTTTATTTTGAGTTGGTTTTTTTACCCCTCCTTTCTTGTTCTGGGGCAAACCAAGAAACACTAGCACCTTGGGGAAAATGCTGCAGATTGAATGCAGAGGTGAAATATTTTGAACTTAAAAATGGTCATAATGAATCTTTTTCTGCAAATATTTAGTGTGAAGTGGGACTAGGTCTTCATTGATACGAAAAACTAATGAGCAGTGGTGAATCAATGCAATACTAACCTAATTGTTGCAGTTATTTGTTTAATTTTTCATATGAGTTTTGTCACCTTGAACTTTTTTTTTTTTTTTTAATGGGTTACAGGTGTAAATTCATCCATTATTTGATTTTGCAAAAGCTTTGTAAAACAGGTTTATGAAGTGTTCTTCTTATCTGTTCCCAAAGGTGCAGCAGTGATGTATTTGCTCCCACGATATTCATATTTGGACAACTTTGCAGTCCTACTGGGTAAAATAAAAAGACCAACCCCCAAGTATTTTATTAAAAGGAAATGGGAAAACTTCTACAGAGACTTAAACCTTGCACAGTGAAGCAAAGCAAACTCTCATAGCTCTTCTGCCCTACATCCTAAGCATGACGCTCATTTTAGCTATCTACAGATTGGCAACCACCAGATACCAAATAATCTACCATGAATCTGTCTATTATTCAATTAATGTTGCCCTTAACACACTGACCTTTATCAGCACAAATATGTCAACACACACATAAGTTGCTTCTTGACGAAATCATCGTAAAAGTCTCATGGTGTGATGCATTACAAAACTTCCATTTTCGAGTTTTGCTGTGAATTCTTTCAGGTGTATTCAAAGTACAAGGGGACTGTGTGGTTAAAAACACTTGCACTCTGACTGCTCCAGGCTGGGAGGAGGATCAGCCAGAGCCAGTCCAGATCACCTGGCAGAGCCTGAGCTTGGATGGGGCTCCTGAGCAAATGGACAGGGGATGTGTGAGAAGTGCCCAGGTGAGACCAATCACAGCTATTGGGCCCTCTCAGAGCACTTAGGGTGCTGGCAAAGGCATCATCTCCTTCTCCTGAGCAAAGCTGTGCCAGCAGGTGAGCTTGGCCCAGTTGTGCTGTGGGAAACAGAGGTGTACAACTGCTGTGATGCTCACAGACTGACAGCCAATGTGCTTGCTAAGTACAAGTGTTTCCAACAGTTTAGTTGTGTGCAGCATTGCCCCAAGAATCTCCTTAAACTCAACGAGCAGCTCAGATTCCATGGGTAAATGTCTTTTGCACACTCAGAGTCTGAGAAACCTCAAAGGTTTTCACTTTATATGTTGGTGGCATTGGAGACATGTCTGCACAGAGCTTCTTCCTTCCTTTACTCTGCAAGGAATTAACCCATAGCAGGGTGATTCCAAGCACTGCATCCCAATGCACTTCTCAGCTCAGCATGTGCAAACTGTCCAGGCCTCTTGGGCTTACTCCCTGTGACTACGGAAATATCTGTTTGTTGTTGGAAACAACAGCTGAAGTTTACTTTAGCCCTTTGTGCTCTAAAATATGTGATCTTGTCCCTACTTAGATCAAATAGTTGTATTTTCTTTTGAAATTGCTTTTGTGCTTCTCTAGTGCAAGCTGGAAAACCTGATTTCAGTTCCATGAAAAATTTCAAGATTTGGAAATATTTTTTATCCCACATTGGGGCAAAATGTCTAGATGGTACTCATGTGTAAAGAAATAAAACCTCAGTAAAATCCATAAATATTTTGCTTTGGAAACAGTGTCAGAATAGTATATTCAAGATTGTTGGATGCTTAGATTAAAGTTTTTAAATCTTTAGTGGCAAGATGTAGATAGCAGATCCTCACTGCTTCTATTGTCTGGGACACCCCCACTTTTTTAAGAAAGTAGTTTTTTTGCAAATTGAAGTTCCAGTTTATTCTGAATTCTGAAATTAAATCTGATAGGACGCTGTAGCAATGGTTTTATCTGTCATGGACAAGTCATGACTCTGGATGTGCCTCCTGATGGTACGCAAAGAATATCAGTTCAGTCTCATCACACAGATTTTTAGTCCCATGTAAAGCAGACAAGGCAATGCCTACCTGTAAAGTCAGAGGGCTGAAAGCATGGTAATGGTGAATCATTGCTCCTCATTTTTCTGGATCTTGTCTCATTATTTATGAATTCTGCTGTATACAATGAGCCGCATTGTCTCTGATACATGTACAAATTCTATCAAAAACCAATGAGAACTGCACATTCCCCTGTCAAACACTGTTTCTTTTTCACTGTCTTTTTATAATCTTTCACATGGCATAGTTTAGTTAATTTTAGCCCTTTCTTTATTATTGAATGTTCAGTTTATTATTCTACTTCATTTTAATCTAGACTCTTCTTGTATTTAAAGTATTTTTTCCTCCTTATCATATGTGAGAGTCTATTTGGCATTCTGGTTTAGAAATATTTTTCTTAAAATATTTTCTCCATCTCATAGTAGTTTGTTACAATCCAGAAGGTTTGACATTTATTTTATTTTATGAGCAGAGCTTTGAAATGTTGAGTTTTGTTTTGTTTTGACCCTTTTGTACGGAGAATTACGTGAGCACTGTAAAAAGATACAAGAAAAATATTTGGTCACATTTTTACCCTATCACTTCTGACGATATCTGTCTTAGTCTAAACAGGGTGTCAGTATTTGAAGCCAAAGTCTGCCCATCAGTGCAGGCAACCTTTCATTGCAGTGGGAGAAGTATATGCATATTAAAAGGACATGGCATAACCTTTTATATATAACTTATCTTCTTTTATATCATAGTTTCTTTTTTGGGTGGCTGAGATAATTTTTAAGTCCAAAGAAAGTGATATTTTAAGAAACTTACTGTCTTTAAGAAACTTTTCTTTTGAGAAAAAGAAAAGATTAGCAATATCTGGATCCTTACACTCTTCACCAAAGGTGTCTCAGGAATTTAAGAGTGACACACCTGAGGTGCTAACAATACCATATAGGTATATTATCTTTAAAACCAACTGCTGCTGGAAAATAGAAAATATTAATCTGTCACAAACATCAAGTGCTGACTTCTACAGAAATCCTATCAGTTTTTGGATGTTACAAGGGCAGCTTCAGCCATGAGCTAAGGGAGACCTGCTCAGAGGGTATTAGAGAAGTTTCATGGTCTCATTAGCAGAGGCTCTTGGTGTAGGACCTTGGTGAGGTGCAGAAGATTTAGATAGACCAAAAGGACTATCCAGCATTGGAGCAGGCTGCCCAGGGAAGTGGTAGGTTGATTCTCCATCCCCAGAGGTATTTAAGAGACCTATGGATGAGGTACTTAGGTCTCGGGTTTTGTGCTGTTGCTGTGACCCAAGAATTGCCCAAAGTCTCTGTTTTTCCCAGCCAGGCACAGAAGAACAGCCTGAGATCTCTCTGTTCTCGTGTTCAAGGATTTGTTTATTGTTATCTAGTAGATTGTGGTCCTGGCCTGCAGAGGTTCCTCTTGGAGTTCGAAACAAAGCAGACTGACACCCTCTGGCTGGTGTTATCTTTTATAGTAAAATCTACATATTTGTTATTTATAATAATTTTCCAATACCTATCAACTTTATTAGACAGTGTACCTTTACTCTAAACCAATCAAAATGTGCCACCACCACAGCAGAAGATGGAGGCTAAAAGACCAAGAAGGTGGCCAGGGACACACCCAGAATTCTCCATCTTTGTCCCTAAACTCCCATTATAAAACCCCTACAATTCTATGTTTTCACCCTGTGCCAAGTTAACTATCACTCTACTCACACTCCAGTGTCTTGTAGTTCTTCATACAAAGTTAGTAATTTTTTCCATGGGCTCAAGTCAAATGCACAGGTGTTTTTGACTCCATGCCAGGGTCTCTGAGCCCCTGCCAGGGTCTCTGATCTCCCAGGACAGTCAGAGGAATGTTCTGGGTTCTGACACTCAGGGATGTGGTTAGCGATGGAATTGGCAGTGTTGGGTTAATGGTTGGACTCAGTGATTTACTGGTCCTTTCCAATGGATTCAATGATTCTTCACCTGTGGTGGGTTTCCAGTTACCCTCGATGTGATGTGGGTGTGTGGTGATGGCCTCCACAACTGACCAGGGGAATTTGCCAGGCTTGTTTTGCAAGAAGGGACACATCCAGTGAGGGTGATGGAGCAGTTTCATTGTGGAGAGACAGTTGCCTGTGCTTGGCTTCCAGCTGCAGTGAGGGCAGTGCAGAGGGGGTGATGGAGTTCATGTCGTGTTGTCAGGCCACGATCAAGTGGATGTCTAGCCTCATGAGGAGGTACCCCACACTGGAGCCAGGCTAATTCTGTGACAGCAAGGTTCTTTTGGAAACGCAGTAACTGGGAGCTGGAAAGAGGGACTTAGGATTTAGAGAGGCGATTCATGGGTTGGAAACATACCATGGAGCTGGGGTACTTCTTGCGTTCTTCCAGTGCTTTCAGCTTTGGATTTTGCTTCTAGATCTTCTGGGGTTATTTTTCTGGTGTTCTCAGTTCCAGACTCTACTGCTGGGAAAGGTGGATCCTAGTTAATGATTCAAGCATCCATTCTGCTCATGTTAGCAGCTCCAGAGCACAGGTCCCAGGGCAGAGATCTTGGAATCAGCAGTTTGCTCAGAAAGACATGTGGAAGAGGGACAGAAATCTGCAGAAGGCCATGTGGGACTCATCAGCAGCAGTGTTGCACCACAGGGCACAGGTCCCAGCACCAAATAGAGTAACTACCCTTGGCACAGCAAAGGTCTCTACTCAAGTGACAGCTTTAGTGGGAGGATAAAGCTTTACAGATCTCAGACTGCAGAGCACAGCTGGTCTGTCTCCCCAAGGCTGGAGCAGGGGAAAAGTGTCCTTGTCTGCTCAAGGTGTGTACTAAATGGGGAAATATTTTGCCAAGACAGGGAGCTGTGAGAGCAAGGGGACAAACTGCACAGCAGTGGGGAGAATAAATGGCATCTTCATAGACATCCTGCAGATGCAAAAGCCTGAACCTGTAACTTCACAGAGGGACTGCAGACAGAGACCACAGTCAGTTGTGAGAGTCAGGAGAAAAGCCCCAGCCTGGGAAAGACAGGAGTCTGGTGAATCCTGATGAGGATTGGATGGCCAAACTGCAGATGCAGTGTTGGTTCAGTGTGTTGGTAGCAGGCAAGGTTAGAGACAGCCATCCCTGGGGAAGAAACAGAGCCTCCTGGTGCACCATGCATTAGCACCAAGGGGAAGCCTCAGCAGACAATAGCACAGGACTCACCTCTAGGGGTACAGAAGGCTCAAAATGCTTATCCAGCTTGCTGTCTAAGAAGTCTGGTGCTTGCTGGGAACTCAGATCCAGCATGCTGCAAAGAAACTGCCAAGGCTTGTCTGACCCATGTGCTATTTCTCTTGCTGCTTAAGTACATTGGCAGCACTAATACATCTGGAGCAGGGACCTTGAACATGTCAGGCGTGATCAGACAGCCATGGGAATGAGTGCCAAAATTATGGAGACCCAGGTGATGTTATGTTGAGCCTTGCCAGTGCAGAGGAAAGGCTTGGAGGGGCAGATGGATTCCACGAGTCAATATCTGGTTGCACAGCTGATGTCATTGACAGGAATTTGGATTTTATGCACATAAGACCAGTTTTGGTCAGTAGGAACTACTAGACAGAGATGGGAAAAGCAAAAAAAAAGGCCATGAGAGTATTGTCAGACAGCAAGCTGCACATGAGCCAGCAGCATGCCCTGGCAGAAAAGAAAAACAACAGCTTCCTAAGCTATGCTAACAGGGTCAAGAGAAGTAACTAGCCTTCTCTGCTCAGCACTCATGAGATCTCTAGTCATGAAATGAAATCTGGAAGGCTATGTACAGTTTGTGGCCCCTCCATTTTAGGAAAGACATTAATAAACTTGAGTAAGTTCATCAGAAGGCAGCCCAGGTGGTCAGGAGACTAAAGCACTTGCTCTGCAGAGAGGCTGAAAGAGCTGGGCTTGTTCAGTCTGCAGGACAGAAAGCTCTGGGGAGACCAAACAGCCCTGCCCTTGCCATGACCAAATTATTACGGAAAAGCAGACAGATCCTTTCACAGTGCTGCATGGTATAATACCAAAGACAGAAGGTATAAGCTGAAGCAAGGGAGGTTCAGAATGGATATAAGAAAGAAACTTTTTTACCAGGAGGACAATCAAACACCAGAATAATTTGCCCAGTGGGCTGTGTCTTTTCCATGACCTGAATAAAGCCCTGAGAAACCTTCTCTGACCTTACAGCTGATCCTGCTTTGAGCAGAAGACTGGAGTAGAAATCTCCTGAGGTCCATTCCAGCTTGGGTTATCTTGCCATAATATGAATATGCTATGAGCCAATGAAAATTAAAATAATGAGCCAGTAAACTCACTAATGAACACTAGAGTATTTACACATTGCACCTTAGATTTCCCTTAACATCTTGTTGCAGAGTTCACAGAAAAGAAGGTAGTGGCTGTTCAGATTCAGCCTGGAGGCTTGGCCTTAACAGCAGGGAAGGGGAATTCACTCTGAATTGATGGATTATGCACAGCAAAAGTTGAAAAGTGCATGTGTCTTCCAATTTACCAAGTCTCCTAGGCTTCCATCAGGGATGAGAGAGGGATGGGTAAAAGGTCTAGCATTTTAAATAGCCTTTTGTAGCTACATCATGCTAGAAACCCCTCTGTGTACAAGAAACTAGCTTAAATGAACATTAAATAGAGAAATACAGTCAGCTTGAAAAATAGTGGAGGAGAGAAGCATCCTGTGCATCATTCATGAATTTTATAAAGGTGTCAGAAAGACAACTTCGATGACTTACATAAATGCATTCATTAAATTAAGAATTTGGGTAAAAATATGCATGTGTTTACACAGAAATGTTAATATTAATATGCCTTACTAATATTATAATACCAAGTGGTACATTCAAATAAACATACATAAATAATGGCACTCGTACAGTTTCCAAAGTTTGATCAGTTGATTTGAAAGCACTTTGCTAAGAATTAAAAATATTGTGCTTTGTTTAATTTGTAGGGAAATTGTGGCACACTGAAGGGATTTGTTGAAGGTATCTTGGCACAGGATTTTCTGAGCCTCAAACTGTTGCTGTGACATGGATAGAAACACACAGCAACACACACAACAGGAGTTCAGGCAGAGAAGAAGAAAAGAACTCTCCAGTTTATTGTTGACCTCGTATCTATCAGTTTCTGGACAGTGACCAGAGATTGGACAGAGAAGTTCCCACCTCTCCATCTCCACTGGTCACTTGAGAAGTCCATCAGGTGATATCTTTTACAAAGGAATGCAAATGTGATTCTTGTTTATCTTACAATTCATGAGAACTGACTCCATTATACCAAAACAAATCAGAAGGCTGATTTTCAGGGACAACATCAAACCTGCGTTCTGTTAAACTGTAAAGAGAAAGCAGATTGAATCTTTGACCTGAAGTGATTACCAAGCCAGTAGTTGGATATTGTAATATATTAAATTGTGTTTTTATTCAGTGATACTGGCACCAGTTAAATACAGAAGTTGAACAATAACTGCATTACAACATTTGACAATGTCTTAAAATGAGTTATCCATTCATCTAATGGGTGTCATACTGACCTGTTTACATATTTCTTAGAAAACTATTCTCTCTGATTTGCAACAGCTTAAAAACATGAAATTTTGGATAAATATCCCTAAGTATGCCAAGTCTTTGACAGACTATTTAAGAAAACAGTATTTTCCTTCATATTCTCACTCCCTCAACCAGTCATACTGTCCCTGTATATATGACTAGACATTTCCCATGGTGTTGGAACCCAGAATACAGAGAATATTTCTCTGCATGTTTTGAAGGATCCAAACCCTCTGACAAACACAACTTTAAACCTTCGTCCATGGACAGGGCTTCCTAGGCTTTGGGATGAAATAGAATTTTCAAGAATGTAAATTAGTAGCATAGCAGGTAATTTATCACAGGGTGAGAAATCTATAATTTTGGGTTTGTTAGTATGGTAAGTAGATTAGGGCAAGATGGAGGATTCTTGTAATTTTTAGGCTTCTTTCTCCTTCATCTCCTCCATTTTCTGCAGTGTTGGTGACACAGGACAATTGATAAAAATTTGCTGTAGTGCAGAGTTACATGAATAGAAATTTAGTTGGTTATTGGTAGAAAAGCAGAAACAATGTACGTTATTGGTGATAACTGGGTGAATTATCTTTAAGAGAACCTTGATTCCGTGTGTCCAGGGCCTTTTGGTGTTTTTTCTCCCTCACACTAAGCTGGTGTAAAGCCTGGAGTGCTGAGATTGCTGATAAGAAAACAATGAACAACCTGGAGAACGAGAACAACCAAGAGTCCCATTTGCCTTTTTTCTTAGCAAGGACTTTTGCAGAAGGTCTCCCCTATCAAGGGAGAGACTTGTGGGAGTGGAAGAACTTCCATGATGTCATGGGAGAATTTTTCTTTTGATGTGGCATGCCCACAAGCCCTCCTCCACTTTCAACTCCTAGGAATGCAGCAGGGGACACTCCATTTCTTTTACTGTCCTCAACCTTTTTTTAATCTGTACGCTTAAATCTGTGACATTCATTGTTTTGGGTGAAAATGTTGTTAGTTCCCATTGAAATTATCAGTGCCTCTTTGTAGTTATTCTCAGGAGTCTCTTCTAAACCGTATCAATATTCATTTTTACAGACAGTCCATGTACCTGTAACCACTGAAGTGGGTTTTCCCCACTTCATCAGAGCAGCTTTCACTGGTGACAAGCAGTGACTTTCTTGGGCCAAAAAAATTACATTGCTGTAGCTATAGTCAAGTGGCTTCTCTATCACCTTATGTAATTGTACCAACTCTGCTTCACCACTCTTACCATGTCAGTTACATAAAACAAGGAGTGTGAAAAAGTAAGTGATAAGACTCAAACAGCATTATGTACACTGCAATTTAGTTACTTGACTGAAAAAAAAATAAAAGCATAACATATACACTTTTTTCCTACAATAATTATTTCTGAATGCTGAAATGTCTGAAGAAATAAAATGGAAGTAATTCAGCCAAATTTTAATTTTCTTATACTCTCAACTAGAGAGGATTGTTGGACTAAAGAACTGACTTATTTTCCAACTTTGCAACATCAAAGTGATAATAATAGCCAGAATTTACAATAAGCAGTTAGTCAAACCTCTGAACTAAAAATAATTATTTTAAGATGACAGCAGAGCACCGAAGAGGACACATCTTTCTGTGTATTTTATTCAACTAGTACACACTTAAACAAATTAAAAAAAAAATATTGTAAACCTATAAAGACACTAAAGGCTTGTGCTTTTGACATAGTTTTGCAGTTGTCATTACAGGCAGGGCATGTTGATTTTCTATTTAATTGTGGGTTCCGTTAGAGGCTTTGGTTTCAGATTTCCCCTTGGTCATTAAGTTCAGTTCCTACGAAGACCAGCAGAAGGGTGTTCACATAGTAAATATTTTTGCAAAACCTCCTTTCCAAATTTCTCTGACTGTCTTAGTGGCATACTTTGGGGCCCTCCTGCTATTTTTAAGGAGGTCTGAAAGGATAGAATTTGGGAAGCACAAAAGCTCTCTGGGATGGCTGAATCAAAAGAGACTTGGAAATATGGGGAAGGCAAAACTCCTGACTTACAGTAGTGGTGGAGGGCAGAGAGGCCCCCAAAGGAAGTAGCTCCATGTGGATGAGGTGACAGTGCTCTTTGGTGCACAAATCCACTGGAGAGCACTGCTCATCCCTTTTGTGTCCTTCCATCCTCCCCATGCTGGAGTTGGGCACCCAGAGAAGTTCTGCTATCTCTTCAGCACAGTCTTCATGCACTAAACCATGGTGAAATTGCTTCTTACTCTTTCTCTTTGTTCTTCCCTCCTATGCTGGAGCCAGCAGGACCAGAATTCCTTAAAGGCCAAAGTCTGTGGCACAGCCCTGAAACCACAGACCTATTCCAGCTAGGTTTCTGCCTCATTCCTACTCACCAGATCCTCAGTGTGCCTCTTCCAGCTGGTGTGGCAGATTTCTCCAGCTCTGCTAACACTTCACAATCTTTCTGGAAGCTCCCAGTTCCAGAACAGAGGGGTGCTGATATAGGGGAAGATGAAAAAATATTTATAAAAGCTGTTGAATGAAATCAAAACTCCTTTGCTTCTCTCAACCATGTTCTAACAGGGATGTAATACAGACTCAGTGAAAACTGTCTCTAGCATTTGCTGTTGCATTATACTTCTGAAAGAGTAAATCATTACAATTCTGTACAGAATCTGCTATTTACTTCAAAATGCAGGTCAAACTCAGCAAACCAAGCTGCCAAGTGATAAATTTCTCATTGACACCATATGTTCCAGCTCCTCTTGAAAAAGTATCTATCAAAAGTGATGACTGTAGGTGAATATCCTGTCAGTCAGGATGCAATATGATGCTTTGTGTCCCCCACAGGAGAGGGGGAGAAGGGGGAAGTTCCTCAGGATGAGAATGGGCATTTTGTGCTTGGACAGATAGGGAGGTCACCTTTTTTTACTTCATACAGGCAGTACTGCACATCCTTTCAGAAAATTATACTCACTACTAAATGAGTAACTCCTGCATTGTAGAATATTTTGGGAAGTGTAGAGCTGCTGTAGCACCTCTTGTGATATTCACTTCCATTTTCTGTGCAGGCAGCATCACTACTGTTGTACTCATTCTGCTGTAGTGAACCATACGTTTCTGAAAAATACCTCTAGACTATGCAGACTAGAATGTGCTTTTCCCTGGATTGTTCATGGACCCATTGTTTAAAAATTGGATTATTGTTCTTTGCAAGTTTTTGTTTTTTTACTTTGGTGGGTCTTCCTGGATTCACTGGGTAGTGTCTAGAACGGCAGCTCCTCAAGCTAAAATATGGTATATTATCAGTACAACCTAGGGGATAATCATTCTGCTTCACTTAAGAATTCAAGATTTCAAAATCTGTCTTCATCCCAAATTGGACAACAAGCCAAGTATTTTTAAGTTTTCAGAAAGAAAAAGAGAAGTAAAACATATTGGTCAAGAGATTTTAACTGTAATATTTGTACTGGAAGTAATTTTAATGTCTTAATATAAATTTGATCAAATTTGTCATTTTTAAACAGAAAACCCATGTTTTATTTCAGGAACATGCTTGTGGAATATTTTGAGGCTCTTGGAGTTGATGTTTCTTAAAGGAAGTTTGTGTAAAGCAGATGTGAGTTTGAAAACATTTATTTTTTGTCTTATTAAGTATGTCTGTTAAGGTGTATTCTCTTTGCTTGTTCACTAGACCTTCTATGAACTATCACAAAAATAGAAAGAATTGTAAGGCTTTTTTCTGGAAGCTTGAATAGAAAATGTGAATCAAAACCTCAGCTAAAGTCAAAACCTTATGGAAGTCTGCCCTCAGAATTCCAGTAGTCCCTGATTAGTGTTTTAAACTTTGTGCATCTGGAATAGGAGGAAGGCATCATTCCTGGAGCTTTCAGTTAGATAGACATTTTAAGTAGGCAGGTCTGTATGTGTGAACACATGCCATCCTATCATGGACACAAACCTTAAAGTGTAACTTTGACTTCGGTATGGGCACCCTATGTGGTGTAGGCAGAGCATCTAAATTACATTGTGGGCAATAATACAAATGGTCAGAAAAGTTGAAAGCTTAAATATTCAGGATTTACTTTTTAAAATTGAAAAAAATTAAAATAATAGATAAAATAATATTTCACAGATTTATTCACTGATAAAATGATATTTCACATCTCAAAATAAAAATTTCCCTGCACGGCACAGTAAGTATGCAGAGGCTCAAGGTGCCTCTACTAAAAACTTAGAGGAAATGAAGACATATAAGGTATTTTGATTCCTAGAAATCAATTTAAAAAAAAAATTATGTACAACTTTTGGTAGCCCTAAAAATATGTAGTATACTCTTTTTTAGTGCTACATGGACGTCTTCCTATAATCTGAATTTAAAGCTGGTTTGCATCAAACCTAGAGTTCAGCTCTCTTAGCTGCCTGCAGTAACTTCTTAGTAGGGTTGTGTGTGGTGTGCGCTTAAGAAAACAACATTAGGCTGTGCTATCTGATCTTAACATGCTGTACTGTTGTGGTGAATTTCTTAATGCACCAGGGTGTCCATCAGGCCCCAGATACAACCACAAAGCCAAGCCAGTGACGCAAATCAGCAGCTGATATAAACAAGTTGACACAAACCAGAAACTAAGCTAGCAGTAAACCTCCGGAGATGCTTCTTTTTTCCCTTCTCTTTTTTTTTTTTTTTTTTTTTTTTTTCCTTCTGTTTTTTCTGAGGTTTTTTTTTTTAGTAAAGCGAAACATTTCTCAGCAACTGAAATCCTTTTGCATTTGTCTCCAGCTTCACAACTAACCTAAATTTGGCTCTGTGATGTGCAAGTTTATGAGAAAGAATGTGATGCAGCCTGCTTGCAATTAGTTTATAGACAGACTGTGCGTCCTAGACTTAGTAAGTTTGGTGATTTTTAAAAGCACCCAAATGACATCTTTTCCAATTTATATGCCACTTAGTAATTCATAAGAATACTCACATAACAGACCATAGTGCTTTCTTTAAGTCCTGTAAGTTTTTCTTCACCTCTTTACTATAAATAATTAAATGCGTTAAATCCCATTCTCTATAGTTAGAAATATCTCTCTCAGTTTCCTTCTTTCCAAATTCTTTTAAGGTTATATTTAGCACTTTATTGTTACTATTTGCATCTCACTCTTAAGCACAAGCATCATCTCATCTGGATTTACAGCAGGCATGCTTTGCCACTGGATTTGCTGCAGCTACGTGTTGTGTTAGTAGCACTATGTGTGAACACAGCCCTGAGCACCAGAAGTGCTTTGATCCATGAGGCACCTTGTCCTGTTTTCCTCCTCCATCCAGCCCAGGCACAGGTTTGTCTTGTAACTGCATCTGCAGCTGCAGCGTTGCGAGCTCCTCACCTGGCAGACAGAGCCAAGCTGGAAGGAGCACAGGGGGATGTGGTCAGAACTATCCATCTCATCTCTTTTCCCAGAAAAATTACTGTTTATTCTGCTGTGTGTTTTTATAAAGTCTTTCAGGCATCTTATTCTGTACAAATAAATCATTATTAAATGCGATTATAACACTGTTTTCCACCATTTTGTGACTTGTACTAAGTAAATTCCCTCCTGGAAAGCTGCGGTTCTATTCTGCACATTTTTTTCTGAAGGTGCAACACTCTGAACTTATTTTATTCATCTTCAAGTTTTGGTTTCTCTTAAAGAGTATAGGACAAACAAAACAGAAGATACAATCTGATCCTAAAGGCTGAGATATTTAAAGTCATGGCAGCATGAGTTGTATCAGAATTCCCCAATTTATTTCTGACTAACACTCTTGTTTTAAATGTCATCAGTTTAATTGATTAGCCTTTGCTTGCAAGCTAGAATAATTGTATTTACAAAGCTTAAAGACTGTAAATAAACTGCTACTTAAATAGGTAGCATTCATTACCAAAAATTCTTTTCATGATTGAAAATTATGTCTGTTAACATATAAGTTGCAGTTGGAAAATAATGCTTGTCTCCTGCTAAAAAAAAGCATATATGACCTTGCTAATGTGTCTCATCATGCTACAGATCTGTTCCTATTAAAGGGATAATAAATAGGACATAAAAGGTCTGATACTCAGAGCTTCTGTGTCATGTATCCAGGCCTACTGGAAAACACAAGAAAAGATTTCAGTCAGGCCTCCTGGAAGTGAATGTGTCCTTTTTCATAGTCCACATAATACTGTAACAGGAAATTGCTTCCATGTGTGGCACACACATGTTAGGAAAAGCAGGACGTTTTTTGTATCTGTTAATAGAGAGATGTCATCTACTGAATATTGAGATTTACTGAAGTGTTCCCAAGGTTAGTTAGGAAATGCTGGCTGTTGTTGTAATTATGACCTTTTGCAAAATTGCTTTTAATGCTTTCTCATAAAATTTAGGCTTCTGACAGAATGTAGGTTGATATACAAAAGATAAGGAAACAGCAGTTCATATGGCGTTTTTCTTATGACTTGTATACACTAAATAAATTACAGATAATAGTGCCTGCATTTTTTCCTCTTCTGTCATAATTGATCACAATGTAATACAGGTCTGTAGAGGCAAAAATGTGGAGTCTTGAGAGGGTCTGTAGCCCAAGACTAATTTTTTTTCTCTGCCATACGACTTTTATGGTTTTATTGTCAATTTAAAGGAAAAAAAAAAAAAAAAAAAAAAAAAAAAAAAAAAAAAAAGACAAGAAACTAAACTTGAAACCACTGTCATTATTTCTGTTCAGCTTTGCAAAAGGGGTCCAGGGACTAAAATTCAGGTTTGCAGATTATGTCTTTAAATTCTCAGATCTACACTTTTCTCCTTAAGCACCTGTTTTACCTATCCATTTCATTGTAGTATTGTAATACACGGCATAGTACCATCTATTTATTGAATAAAATAATACCATCATCCTCACTGTGCTGTTGCTTTTACATTTTATCTGTTGTAAGAAGTTCTCATGCAATTTGGAGGGAACTGTTTCTTGTGGATCGAGGATGTTTCCACGTGTGTGGACTCAGCTGGATGCTGTCAGGCTCCTTTGTCAGACAGACATCGTGCAGGATCATCGAGCTTCAGTCCCTTGGATGCAGATGGGAAGACATGGAAACTGTGGCATGGTCAGAGTACAACTGGTGTCTGCAGAGACAAAGAGGAGTGGCCAAATCACATCCTTAAAAAAAGGACAGAGAGTGAGTCTCATCTTGAGCAGTTCGACCCCGTAACCACGTTACTTCGATGTGGCAATAACAGCAGCAGAGCAGTTCTCCTAGACAAGCTTCTCACCTAGCAGCCCAAGCAAAATCTACATTCCTGGGTGCTGGTAGCCCTGCAATGTGGGTGCTCAGCTGCATGGTCCTCTCTCCACCTCTTGCAGCTAAAGGGGAGGTCGTGTTGCATTGTGGTGGCAGGATGGGGCATGGAGCTGAGGGCAGTTACCCTGCCTCCTCTGCGTTCAGCTTTGTCTACAGTGGTGGAAAAGCTTGAATTGTCCTGACTTACAACAATGAGATAGCCACATCCTCCATGAAGTCAGTCTTCTCCAAAAGCTCTGCTGGGGACAGTGGTTTGAGTGTGGAAATCCCCCAGAGAGGAAGACAAAGAAATGATGGTCTAATGCAGAGTCTCAAAACCCGAACTTCTGGCAAGCTCCAGTGGATGGCTGGAGGGGCAGCTAAAAGCTTTTATCGAGGCCATCTTTTCACAGCTGCCCTCATGACAGTGTGTTTGGTCACTAAGGACAGCACACCTGCGAACGCAGCTCTCGAGTCAGTGGAGGTACAGCAGGATGCCAGCTAGTCCCCGTGTGAGCTGGCCGAGCCAAGAGGCCACCTGCGAGCAGCTGTGTGAGGAGGAGGATGGGCTGCAGAGGGTGCTGTGCCCAGGGCCATAACTGCAGAAACCCTGTCACACCCTGTGTTGACTTATCCAGGGAAGCTCTCAGGCAGGAAGCATAGGAAAGGCAGAAAAACAGAGATAATATTTTTATTATGATAGGGACTCTGTGGAGTCAGCCAGGAAAGAGGAAAGTATGCTGCATGGAAGATAAATCCCATGATACGGAGGAGAAACTCTTGGCAATATTAGGGATGGGTTTGGACTGGATTTCTTGTCTCTCAAGAGTCCTATGACCTCACCTGAAAAAATGTCCGATATTAATCTAAAACCCATCTACAACAGGGAAGTGCATGCACATAATGGCTCAGCCTGACATGTTCCTGAAGGATGGATCCCAGCAGCAGAGTCCTCAGAGGCTGTCGGGAGGACACGTATGCTGCCAGCCCTTGCCTGGAAGCCTGACCTGGGGGACACGCAGGAAAACTAAGTGCAGGAAATATTCTAGAGCACGCAGACTGGAGTTCCACAGCCTGCAGGGACCAGGGGAATATTGACAGTATGCTGGCCTAATGTGATGTGTCTAATACAGGCTGAACAGTCTGCAGCTGAAGGGACCTTATCAGCCCTGCCTGACAGGATTTGTTACAGGCTGGGATGCGCGCTAACGCCGTCTTGCACCAGGGACATTACTCAGATGACAAATGATGCTGTTAAAATGACAGTCTGTAACAGCGTTATGAAAAGGTCTTTAGAGTTGTATTTTTGTGCAGGACTTGTATAAAGTGACAGAAGAAAGAGTACATTGTAAAATTCTGCATGCTTGTGGAGTGGAAACAACGTCAAATGTGAATATGAACAGGAGAAAAGTGAAGGAAATGGACCAGTAGGAGAATACTGAGCAGAGAAAGTGGAACATTCCCAAAGTCTAATTTGGAAGCAATCATCCAGATCCTATGTTTTCTAAATCTGGTCAAAAATACCTGGAGCTGTGGACCTTTAAACCCTGAGGCAGAAGTGTTCAGAGGCTTTTTTGTAATCTCTGCTAACTCATTAGTATTTCTGGGGAATACAAATTATCATAGAACATGTGTTAATATGTCTTGTTCTAAAAACTGAGCCAAAAACTGAATGCAGTGAAATTAAAATAATTAAATAATGATTGATTCAAGTTTAGCATGTGAACTGATTAGATTTAAGACATTTGAGGTAAAAGTGATAAGTGAGATAGTTACATATTTGCATATCTTTTCTCGTAATATAAACCCCAGGATAATGGCTTTTTAAGGCAGTATATTTAAAATAAATTAAAAAATAATAGCAGATTTGAAATTTTCTATGTAGAATGGATTTCCACTAAGCAGAATAGTCTAGAATTAATGAGGATTCAAAATAACACAAACTAAGAATACAAAAAACTTTCTAAAAGAGATTTAGAAAGTTAAGAAGAGACTCAAATTTTGAACTTTTCCATAATCTTTTATTCTGAATCTGCAGTAGGTCAGCTGAGTGCTACTGCAAATAGAATAGTAATCACAGGACCTACTCTGACCATCTCTTCTGGTTTGGTGGGTATATTCTTGTGTTCTATGTTCTTCCTCCAAAACCTCTTTATGACTGAAAATCTTTGTATCAAATTATTTGAACATCAGTCACAATTACAAAGCTCTTAAGAATTTTAGGAGCTTCCTTTGAAAATGTATTGATCTGGTAGTGCTCTCTGTCTGAGGGGTTCTTTCAGTGGGATGAGGATAGGATAGAAGTTTTGCCTGTGCTTGCTGCTTCACTGAAGCTCTCCACAGACTGTGTTAGCTTCTTTTGTCAGTGACTAAGCCTAGCTTAGTCTTTTTCTCAAAATAAATAATTGTCTTAAGACCTAGTCTAGCTGCTTTCGTGATAGTCTTCATCTTCATGTTTTACAGTCATAGAAAATGGCTTTTCTAAGCTATTCATACAAAATCCAGTCTCTAGAATAGGTGCCATCAAGAAGCTATGGGAAGATGCAGCTCTGTAGGAGAATAGCAAAGATATCTATAGGATTGCATTTGTAGGAAACCTGTAGGGTTGTTTTGTTGCTTATTTTTTGGTTGTTTATTTTATTTTCTTTTAATGCCAGTCTATCACTGTATTTAAAAGAAATTAATTTTTTTTTTTAAATTATGAGTATGAGTAGTCAGCTTACCAGAACCACCCTGGAGTTTTAAAAGAGTTTAGATATTAAAGCAGTGAACTAAGAACTGTGTGTAACATGCCACTTGTAGCAGGTACCCTGAGTTAATCTGAGGAGGTTAAGGAGGAAAATGTGACAGCACACTTTAGAAGTCCTTGTGTGCTCTGGCAACCTAAGGACTCTGTCTTCATTACCAGCATTACCAGTAAAATCTTTATAAATCATTATAATGAATGGAACTGATACCCAACACCAAAACCCTTCTGTACAGGGAAGCAACTGCTGCTCATGTATTGAGCTTCTTGGAAAGAGTCAACAGCATGTGGATGGTGGTGGTCTAATGAGTCAAGCATACTTGTACTTAAAAATAAATGTTCACAAAGTTCTTCACAATGGTTTGTGAAAAGGCAAAACTTCTGCAAAATAGATCCCTTCAAGGATAATGGTCAAAATATGAGTAGGTTTTCATGTTGTTGGGAGATTTCCATTGGAGTCTCATGAGAGTATGTGCTGGAAAAATGTCCAGCTATTCATAAGGAAACTCAAAAAAGTGGAGGAACAAGGATATGAAGAAATTTTCCAATAATCAAATATCATTCAGGATGGCCAGAGCTAGGGCTGGTTGCCAGAGGACTTTGTGATCCTTAGCTGTGGGTAAAAAGATTACTTGTGAGTCTTAATATCTGTAATGTATGAGGGTGGGAGGCAACCTCAATTATGTTTTCAAAGCAATCAATTCTAAGTGAGCATACTTTGAAGGAAAGATGTCTTGGACTCCTTGGGCAGTCCTCTGAAAGCATCAGCTCACATATGACTAGCCAAAGCCAAGAAAAGAATGAGGAAAACAGTGGAGAATAAAATAAACAGAGTCATTACACCACTAAATAAATCCAGGATATGCTCACATCTTGAACATTATTGCAGTCACAGTTACTGCAATTCAGAAAGTCAGATTTATTAGGATATGAAGTACAAAATTAAGGGGTCTGAAGCATGGTAAGGTGTGTGAAACACAGGGAGTTAATAGGTTAGGAGAGATCCCTCTGGTGTGGAAAAAGACCAGAGGTGAGTTGAGGGAAAAAGCGTAATAAAATCACAGAGGAGGCGCATAAGGAATCATTATGCACTTTGTAACACAGGAACTCTGAAAGCAAAACAAAGGAAGCACTCTTTCACACAATGCATAGTTAACTTGTTGAATTCATCGCCTCAAGATCCTGAGGCCAAAAATATGATTGTTTTCAAAATGAAATTTAAGATTCATATTGCCAGTAAACATAATGACCCAAATACGCCTTCTGTCTCAGAAGGTCCCTTACTAGATTGCCAAAATCCTTCTAGAGAAAGGATCACTCTGTTTGTCTTTTTTATACTCTAAGCAACTGCTGTTGGCTGTTGCCAGCCTTACTTTTGGCACCAGTATAGCCACTCTGCTCATGAATTCTCTTGTTGTTAATTGAAGTTGAATACCTTTTGAATTTTGGAACTTTTAATCAAGGATTTGAAAACTGGACTTCACAGAGGCCAAGGTTCCGTGTACTTAATGGTAAGATTTGAATGATTCTGCTTGTCAGAAAAGGTATGAAAAGACACCTGTGAAAAATGAAAAATCTAGTCCCTTGAAGCTATTGCAAGGTAAAGACATGAATCCCTGTTTTAAAATGTTTATTTTTATTTATTTGTTAAAGCATATTTTAAATATTTTTATATAGACCTGGAAATATTTCCATTCAATGTTAATAATTAAGGCTTCTTGTAGCCATGTCAGATAAACAGTATTATTTCACTACGTGTTTATGAGTGTCTTCAAATGATAAAACTACTGAATTCTGCTAGGATTTTTTGTGTCTCACAATTTCAAAAAGTTTTCAGGCTCAGCTGGGTTTGTGTAACAATCCCCATTTGAGCTGGGGATCTGCAGAGAGCAGGAACTCTCATGAGACTGCTGGTATTTCCTGTTTCTCATCAGAGCAGAAATACAGTAGCAGAGGAAGAGCTCTACTCTTAGCACTGTATTTGAGCTTCTGCCTGAATCTAGGAAGTGCCATAGTGCATAAAACTGAAAGAAAACAAACAAGCAAATTTAGTGTAACCTTCTCAAACCCCAGAAAACATTCTTGGCTTTTGTTTGGACAGCAGTGGTTCACCCCTCCTTACTCTTTTGTTCAGAATTGAGAAGTAATGTGCCTGAACTTGATATGTTCCGAAGCTATGTGCTTTTTGTACATATGTTGGCTATAAAGCTCTGACAGAAGTGCTTTATGTTGTAAGGACAGAGGTCTTGATCAGTGGCACTCAACAAACTAAATTTAGTGTGAAACTTCCTTATATGACTAAAAATATTTGTCTAAAGATATCACCTAATAAGTTATGCATTAAATTAAAATAGGGTGTAATTGATTTTTGTGATAGCATGTTTTTATAAAATGTGCAGTTATGGATATAAATTGTTGTATGTGTAGATTTTAAACCCAGAAAAGGTCAAACATCAATTTCAGGAAGTTCAAGAGTAGACAAGTTTGAACAAGCACAGAAGGTTTCTGTTGACATAAAGGATTATAATATCACAGAATGACTAAATTACATTTGAGTTCTTCCAGAACATGCACATTTTACATTGCAATTGATTTTTGAAATTCACATTAAAATAATTGTAACATTCTGGGGCTTTTTATACTTGTTTTTTAAAATTATATCTTTGTGTGTATAGATTATATATTTATAATAAAATGCAATAAAAGATAAATTTTTCTAGAAAAATAATGCTGAGGAGCAGGTTGTTTTATGTTTTTATATTTCAAATGTATTCCAGCTGCATCAGGCTTCAGTTGTTATTTTCACCTAGCCGACCACATGATTTTACTGTGGTGAATATGTGCGTAAATGAGGTTTTTCTTGTGGGTTTCCTGCAGATACTGGGGAGCTACAGATTGTGCAAAGGTAGCAAGACAGTTTATTATTCCGGATGTTAAGAGATGTAGAAGGTTTCTGAAATTAAAAAAAAAAAAAAGAAAAAAAGAAAATTCTTCTTTTGGTATATTAGAGGAAAGCCTGCAGTGAGAGGCCAAAATACGGTACCTAATTATCCTATCTGTGGTGTGTTGCTGTGCTTTAAAGCCATTTCCTGTGAATAAATGAGTAACAGAAGCAAAATTTGTACTGCTACTGCTGAGACATTTTAGAAACTCTACTCAAGATCTTTTCTTAAAAAAACCCACAAATCATCTATACATCGTCAGAGTCTTAATTTTCACTAGTTTAACAAGATTAGAAAAAATATTCCTCTTACAGTTAATACTGGAAAGACTTTTAAATTTGGGTGAAACATACTGTTCTTAATCAAAATCCAGACAGCAAAATTTTACTGCACTGTGCAGCGACTTTTGTTTGAGTCAACAATTAATCTTCTTTGGCTCGAAGAAGGTAGTTTAATTCAGTAATTACAGGAAATGACCAGTGAATCTAGAGGAGATGAAGGTTCTTCACCATCTGGAGGTGGGCCCTCCCATGCTTTAAGCTACTTCTTGGGTGAATTCAGAGTCTGCACTGGCCAAAGTCAGACCCATCTGTTACTTTATTATTTCCAGTCCATTTCTCTTGGTGAATTCAGAGCACTGAATTGGCATCGTGTCTCCCTTTGTGGTGTTTCTGGCAATGGAGGGCACCGAAACAAAATTCAAAACCTGCATCACTTTAAGAATGTGGTTGCCTAAAATCTAGAGGCAGCTGCCTGAAACTAGCAAAGTGGTTGGAATGCTAGATAAAGAACTGCTGAGATTTGACAGCTTTTTGAAAGTTTCCCCTTTCTGGAGCCCAGATGAAATCTGCTTGGGCTTTCAGAAGGATCTCCTTAACCTGTGGAGCTGCAATTCTCAGAGCACAACTCCAAACTCTTACATTAAAAAAGATGTGGGCAGGACATGGGTATTTTTAAAAAAATGTCCAGAAGCACAGCTAGTGATGCCCATCTTTTGTACTGCAGGTTACTGCTTAGAGCATTTGTATAGGAAGAACAAGGCTTTGTTCAGTGATTTGCTCTGCTTAAAGGCTTTTACACCAATTACTTTCACAACTTGTAATAAATCTCGATTCAGAGACTAAAGAAAAGCAAAGCAGAATATTTTTCATTGCATCTATTGAAACATGCAGGAAAAAATTCCAGAAACATTGACTCAGGAAGAAAATCTATGAGGAATCAGGAATCTTTTGTAGTTTACTATTTGTGTCTCTCTAAGAGCAAAAAGTCATCGTCTCTAAGATCTGTTCTGAGTACCACTCTTGTGTTTCCCATGGAAAAATTATTTAGCAAAATACAGCAGCAGTCTCAGGAGATAGTTAGCATGGTCCTGAATTCAAGGCAACATGTAAGTCTAGTGACCCTTAGGGTATAATGTGGAGCGAGAGAACAGGCAGGAGCTCCTCTGCAGGTCCCCTCTCTGAGCAGAATGCAACTTTGCTGCCACATTTGTAGAGACCCCAGAGCTCCAGGAGAGTTTCACGAACTCTTTGAGGATACCAACCAGACTGGCCACCTCACATATTTTAGCAGAGTATATGTCTTCTGGATCCTGAAATCGATTTAGGCATCAAATTGTCCAGTTCATTGTGACTTGGAAAATTCTCATCATCTTTAGAAGAACGCAGAGAATTCCAAGGGAAAAAATTGTGTGGAGTGTGCCTGGGTTTGAGAATTACATTTAAATACATAACCACCATCTAAATCCTAGGTGCATGCTGGGGACTTAAGTTGTCTTAAGCCATTTTTACTTGCTGCTTTGCTTTCTTTTGCTTTCTTTGTTCTTCAGTCTGTTCTGCTATATGTCTGTTTCCTCCATTTAGGATGGATTACTGCAAGGACTTAGGAAAATCCTCAGATCTGCGTACATGCACACATTGTATGTTCCTGCAGAACTCCTTTACACTGGATTGTATGGATTTTACTTCATCAGTTCAAATTTATTAGATAGAATACATGTGTTGTAGCTTAAACTGCTTTATGAACTTAGCATGAGTGTACTGCTGGACAGTACTTTCACTCTTAGTCATTTTAAGATGGCTTCATTTGTTGCAATACAGGAATGTGAGGCCTTTAGAGGGGGAATTCCCAGCAGGTTGGAGCCATATGAAATCATATGAAATCATTTATCTAATCAAACTGATGTTTAAAATTCTCTGTAAGTTTTCTTGTGTGAATCCAGATGCTCAAACCCAGCTGCTTACCTGGAAATCCTTTGTAGGCTTTTAGCTCTAAATGCAGCAGTGCTGCCTTGGGTGTCTTCTTTAAAGGGAAAGAAATTTAAAGGGGAAAAAAATCAAAGGTTTAAATATAACCTTTTAGTAAAGTGTCTCAATTGTGGTGCAGAAGGAAGATGCAACAGGTAAGCCGTATGCAAGGACGATCTGTATTAATCACTATATGATTCATGATTTCTTTTTAACTCTAAGAGTTTAACTAAACTCTTAGATTGCCATTCCTTTATTCAAAGTTTGGCAATAAAAATGACTTGTGAATATCAGCCTTCACAGAAAATTCTCTTTGCCCTCAGTTAAGCATGATTCTTATTGTTCTTAATTACTCTCAAGAAATACCTACATGAAATTTTCAGCAGGATTAAAGATTTCATATCTGGCAACTGTCCAGCAACACAAAGGACTTCTAACATTTATGAATGCCAAAAAATTTTATCACCCTCCCCCCCACAAAGACAACAATTCCCCCACCCCCCAATATTTTTAAACCAGCTTTAAGAGTTATACAGCCATGAGCCTTGGAAGAGACTTTAAGCCAGTGCAGAGTTTTGCAGAAGGTTGGGTTGTTTGTTTTGCTATGTCAGCAGAACACTGCTTACTCAGTAGAGTCCAAAAAAGGGTCTGCTTTTTAAATGGAAGTACTGCTCCCTGTGCTCTGTGTTCCCACCAGTCCCATGGCAATCATTTGTAAATCAGTGATTTCCTGAAGTGGGAGAGAAACGAGAATCCTTTGTTGTGAAAAACTATGCCATAACCTATGGGAAAATGAAAACTTCCTAGTTTACTTTATTCTTTCTGATCTTGTTTTCTGTTCCTAGTTAGAACTGTGAGTACAAATAGGTGAAAAAACGCCCAAAAAACCAAACAAAACAAAAGAATCCAGGAGTAAAATACTGGATTGTTGAAGGCAGAAGGACCGAGAGATGAGATGAGTTGGGATGAGATGAGATGAGATGAGATGAGATGAGATGAGATGAGATGTGAGATGAGATAATGCTCCAAGTGGATGTAGTGGTGTTTGCTCATTTATGTGTACATGTAGAGAGGGGATAAGGGAAAAGGACCAAAGCAGAGAGAGAAACAAGAATATCAAGAAGATAAAAACCACAAGATAAATTATATTTTTAGTATTCTTAGAAGAGTTTTCTCACAGATCATCTCTTTGCAGCATAAGCAAAATCTTGGTCATATCAGCAAGTTGTACCCACACCCAGCCCATCCACCTCTGGAGACTGGGATTGAATAGAAGGATTTCCTGGAATGAAATGTGGAGAAATGTTGACCAAAACATTAATAAATGAGTGCCATGTAGTTATCAAACATCCATCAGTTGTCAAAGTCATCATGCACCCTGTAAACCAATTAAAATTGTTAGTGTACATTTTCATTCTTTTTATGGTAAGAGAGGAGACAGTAATACAATAAAAGGAAGATGTGCCAGAGTAAGGTCTAGAGTTCAAGCAAAATATGTGAGTGTAGCCTGTTAGCCTCAGCTTATCTGCAGCAGTCTTGAAGATATTTCTAAACCAACAAATCTGCTCTCAATGAGATGAAAAAACAAGAGAGAAAAATGGTGGGGTGTCTAGCATGGAGCAGAAATATGGAAGATCTGATTTTTGTTCCTCTCCCTCCTGTTAGCTTTTGGTGGATAATAATGATTTCATTTCCATTTCACATTTCCACTTTCCCTCCTTATGTTCTTGTCACATCTACTTGACATCTTCAGCAGTTTTCTACATAGTAATATTGCTTTTTAGATATTTATTTTCAGATAATTTTCAACTTCTAACTTTCCAGGAAAGAGTTACTTCGTTATTACAGAGTTACTAGCTGTTACTGCACATCTTGGCCTGTTTCCACAAAAATAGGAAAATAACTTTACCAGATGCTGAGGAGTCTTTTGCACAGTGGGAGCAAGTCTATCCGAAATAGTGGAACAACATGAAGAATGATGCCATCAAAAAGTGTTTCCTTAGGAAAACACTGAGACTCTTCCTTAGGGTTCAAAATGTAAATGCACATTTTTCCACTTCAGTGCTATGAAAGGAATCCTCTGTTCAAACAAGGTAATGGGAATGTTTAAAGGTATAGCTACCAAATAGTTAAATATGAACTAAATTATTTTTGCTAGTGCTGACTATGAGTGGAAGGTTACACTTTCCTTCTCTGTTTTCTTCCCTTTACATCCTCAGTTTTTCAGAGCAAAATTATCTTCCTGTACCTTTTTTCTGGAAGAGGTCAAATGGCAAGAACAATACTAATGCTGGTACTGAAAGATTTTCAAAATATCTACAAAGGAATATTACATTCAGAGGGCTAAGTCTTCAGTTGTTAATCAGTGGTATTTTATAACCCCATTTAAATCAATGGATATAATAGTTATGTAATATGACAAAATTTGACACACTTCATGCAATTACTAGTTTATTCTGGCTATGTAATTTCTGATAATAAATTTAAAGTGGTATATTGGGCCTTTTAAATATTGTGTCTGCAAAGTACATTTTTGGTTTTAGTCTCCTCCTACCATCATTTTGAAACAACTTTTGTTCCCACATTTCCTTGCTCTCATACCAAAACTCAGTCTGGATTTTAATGCTTATGTCAAAAAAATCTTTCATATTAGTCAGTAAGATGATGTTTAAATTATCAAAAACTGATCCAGAGAATTTTGTTACAGTCTGAATGGAACTATATAAGTGAATATTAAAATTGTATTTTGTAAGATTGAAGGACTGCTAGCAGGAGTAGCAATAGTGAGCAAAGCTCTGCAGGTTTCCTACAGTGGGACAACTAGGAAAAAAGAGGGACAGACAGACAATCATGCTGGATTTACATTACATGTGCTCATGACTTCTCTAGGTTACCTGAAGTGGTATCTGAACACCTCTTCCAAAGCTGCCAGTCCCCAGGCAGAGTGACATTGCTATTCCAAGACTGTCCTAAGCATATGTGTGAGTGGTATGCTAGCATGTGGAGCCTGGCTTCTTGAGATAATTGGAGTCAGCTTGGAAAAAAAACTGTCAGTGGAAAAGGAAGTTATTCTAAAACACATATTAAGTGCCACTGCTATTTAATACACACATAATTAGAAATACTATAAATAGACACGTTAGTCTTCTGGTTGCTTCAGCTGTAGCAGAAACATTTACAGTGAATGATTGTGTCAGTCCCTTCTTGCCCAGCCATATGATGAAGGAAAAGGTTGGACATGACCTATTCATTAGCATGCTGACATTTGTATCACGAGGTTAGAGTAATGTGAGATAGATGATAACTTATGTAATGAACTCCTGAAAACCTTTTTAGAAGCGATTCCAGGAGGTTGGCTTATTTATTATGGAGAATCCAAGGCTGGGCCCATTGGGGAATTTGAGCAGGGGTCCTGAATATGTTCCCCAATCCTCTTGCAGGAAAGAACCTCAGAATGAGTGCTGGAAGATGAGAGCAGGATATCTTTGGAAGATTAATTACTGAATGTGGAAAAAGAGTCTCGGAGAGTATCAGTCCTTCTCTCCTCTGAAAAGTGTTTCCCGTGACCACCAAGACTGATCATAAGCTATGGTCCCTCTGTGTTGCATCAACTGAAGTCTTGCTGTTTGAGTTGTAGGCTGCATTATTAGAAAATAGATTACTTTGACTGTTTGACAGATTCCTAGTAAAAATAGAATAAAAAGTATAATCAACAAAATTTTGGAAGCAGCATGAAACAGAACCCCTTTCTCTTTCACTGTAGAAGCTTTGTGCGACCTTTTTTTTCCTATCTTGTATTAACCCATTTTCCTTTCAATTTTTTAATCCATGGTTTATACTATGCATAACAGAATGTATTTCTAATTACTTTAGCTGCCTCAGTGTAGTCATATACAAAGTCATAAATACGTTAACATCCTCAAACCTGTTTGTTAAAAACTATTTGTTAAACCAAATTGTTAACAATGTAGTTGCCAAAGTGCATAATATTGTTTCCTTTCTTCTAATGATCAATAGTTAAATATGGCACAGTTACAACATCAAACATCTGAATAATAAGCTGAAATCCAAACTAGCAAACTAAATTATACAAAAACATGGAAACATATTGTCCATTGTATAAAGCACACTTGCCTTGAAATAAAAAAGAGATATTGAATCCTAAAGTTGAAGTTTGGGATAGAGTATGTTATTTTTTTCACAGTATGGATGAGTTAATTAAAAAAAAATGCTTATTTTCCTGACTTAGACCCTTTTTTGCTTTTGATTAAATCTGATTTTTAAAGTAATTTTAAATCTGAAAATACTGACCCTGTAATTATACTTAGGGTTTATTTACATTTGAATTATAGGATTTCCTGCAGGGACAAAAACAGAGTATTTTTGAAAAACATTTTTGGTTTTGAGCAATAGGTCCAAACTTTTCCAGCACCCATAGGTCTCAGGTTAAATAATACCACACCTGGTAAATAGTACAAAATGTTTCAAGGGATGTATTAGGGAAAGAAGGTAAGGAAAATTAACACTGAACATGTACCTGGTACATTTTTTCCCCTTCTCATTCCCAAACTGATAAAAAAGTGGATCTTGAACTGTTCTCACAGGTTTTTAAATTCTTTAAAATCCTACAGTTCTTGTCCTTGAAAATCATCTTTTTCTTCAGTTTTTCTGAAAATTTCACAAACTTCTGAATATTGAATAGTCAAATTGATGTCTTAAGGCAAGATTAAACTCATCTTTACAATACGATTTATCTTATTCTATTCATAATAGTATTTAAACTCTAATTACTATGGAGTAGAAATAGATGTAGAGCCAAGTAATGTCTCTTTAATGATAGGTCATACAAATTCTGGGACAAGGACTAGTCCTTGATCTTACATCTCCAAAACATGGGTTTCTAACCATCCAGGTAAATGTCGCACCTTGGTAAAATGCTGGTTTCAAAAGGTCTCTCATGTATTCTGCAGGCTGAAGTCAATCACGTGAAAACATCCACCAGTTGTGTGCCACTGAAATTATTTCCAAAAAGAAAGCCACTTTAAATTAACAGAATCAGAATTGGAACTTAAAGGTGGAGGAGTCCTGAGGAGAACAGCCCTGTTTGATTGTTACATATTTTCTTTACACATAATGAGCATGTAATTCTTCAAGAAATGAAGCTTTGTGGAAAGTTTGAAAGGTTAATAACTGAGTTTCAGCATTTCAAAAGAAGTCAGGGAAAGAGAAGAGAACAGAATCTTAATCTCTGAAACAATAAACCTTTGTATTACCCAGGAAGTCTCAGTGCCTTCTTGCTAATTGCTTTTAACATCATACCCATGCTAATGTAAAACCAAGCTGAACATAATCTCTTTGCTCAAAGTACTTGAAGTTATATATTATAAAATAACTTTTTATGTGGAAAGAATTAAGAAGCACAGGGGGTTTTAGAAGTGGGGTTTCTCCTAAACACTCATTTAAGCAGCAAACCACTATTTTAATAAGTAGTCTCTCTGGAAATGTGTAAATAAATTTGGCCTTGCTTTTTTAGCTTGTTATTTTCTTTAAATGGTTTTTACCAATAAATATTTTTATTGTATTTAGTAAGCTCAGCTTTTTGTAATTAATAGTTTTTGTTAGGAATAATACCATGTCAGAGATTAGCATGTTAATTTGTTAATACAGACCGAGTTTTAATCCAGAATTTCATTTTTAGGATCTCTAACAAAAAAAGAGATCACATCTGTGATACAACATGCTGTATAGAGACAATTGGGCTTTGTAGATTGGGAGTGAAAAAGAAAGTGCCTTGTTATGTAAATATTTACATTAGCTGGAGTTGACAGTAGCATCTCTTGACACTATGAGAGTGTGAAGAAAGGAAGATCTGATGTGCATTAACTAGAGGAGCCATATCTCACTCTTCCCTGTATTATATCAGTGTCCATAAACATGATAAAAGCCAATGTCACATGAGCACCATGTCAGTTGGTACTCAGAGATGAAATGGACTTTATTATCTACACCCACGGTGTTTGGTTTGCACCTAAGTCACCCTGGACTTTCTCTGCTTTTCAAGTAACCCAGATGCATGTATTAATCAATAATTTAATTCATAGCTTTTATTGCTGTTTTTTTACTCTCTTCATAAGGAAGAAGTTGTCATCCATTGTTTTAGGAATAGGCTTTTCCCTATCTTGCCATGATCCTCCCTTTTATTGGAACAAGATTTATATTTCATCTGAAGATAAAGCAGAAATTTTATTGATGTGTGATATATGATGTGTTATGGTTGGCTTAGAGAAAGTGTATTTGGTTTTATTAATGGCAGCTGCATACAAGGACAGCATATGACTTCATCCCCTCCACAGTACAAAACAGTTTACCATAACTTATGGATAAGTTCACTTAACAATTTTGCTTTCACTTTGAAGGCAAAGTTCTCTCACTCCTGTTAGCATTAACTTCTAGCATTTTTGATACATCTGCATTTCAAATACTTCTGCCCAAAAAAGTTTAAAGAGTACAGCTTCTCTCAACTTCAAAAAACATCCTTTCCCCTAGTAGAAGTTAGTAATTACGATAAATGGATGTACTTACATGTACTCTCATTTAACAGAAGGGCTTTCTAAATTCACTGTCTTCACATGAGCAATTTACTTATCACTGTCATCTTCAGGTTTTTCTAACTGAGGTTTAATCTATTCAATTGTAGGAATAGCTGCAAAATTTATTTCGGAATTCGTAGTGTGGGATTCAGAGATTCTTTTGCTAATAAAGAGCATTTTGCTTTGCAAATTAAGGGCAAATAATCTTGGGGACATGGGCCTCAAATAGATCACTCTAAAGATGAATGTGACTTTGACTTTTGTTAGCAATTGAATTTCATCCTCGCTGAATATTAAGAGTAGCAGTAAGACAATTAAATTCTGAGGGTTTGTTGGATTTAGGAGTGTATCTTTTCAGCACAGTGGAGCATAGCAGAGAGATGCATCTACTTTCCTCAAGAATGCCCAGATTCTGGAACACCGTTTACCACTACCAGATTGTCTCAGGACCTTCGCTCTGCCTGACTCTAGGTTATGTGGATGATTCAGATCAGGTTTACACTGGCACTGAAAGGGCTCTATCACATGGCAGAGATACACTTTTAGTCCTTTTGCAATTGCTGTGTCAGTGAGCAAACCTTATGTAACCTGCAGATTCTACTGTCCTGTCCCTTTTAACCTGGAAGGCATCTGACATGTCTCTGGAGGTTGCCTGGGACGTTGTCCAAAGCTCCCTTGCACTGACCAGTTGCATTTAAACACTAAACTCCACTGCTGTGGTTACTGGCTGATAGGATGATAGTAAACACTACTTCAAATAATAGTTTAAATTTTAAAAATTGTGGTAAGGGTGCCTGGTCTTACACGAGAAACTTTATGCATTAACAGTGATTATCAGTCCTCATAATTGGATACCTGATTCATTACAGCAATAGTTTTAAGGTTACACAATATTTTCTTTTAAAATATGGATTCCATTTATATTCTATGTGGTTGCCACTCCTACAGGTTACGCTATTGATGCTTTTTTATACTTTTGATAGGGAAATATGCATCATCCGAAAGAAATCCTGAAGGTCAACAAAACAATTAATCTGGCAGTATCAGTAAATCTTTGTTTTGTATCACAGTGTATTTACCACCAAATTCCCTCCCTGCTGGAGGAAAAATTGCTGAGTATTGTGTGATATCATCCCTGTGAGGCAGCAGGAAAAAAGGCAGGGTTAACAGAAACATGCACATGGCCAGTGGAACGTTACAAACCCTAACAGGTGCCGGGCTGTAACCAGTGGAATAATCTGGCCAGCAGCTGATGTCCTCCTATTTTAAGGTCACTCGGTGCTATTGGTTTTTCAGCCAAGTCCTCTTGGTATGGTGTTTCTCAGGGAAGTTGATTGAAAAGTTTCCCAGGCTAACAAGGGCTTGAAGGGTGTTATCATTATAGGGGACCAAGGGCAATATAGTTGATCAGACTGCATCTCAGTGTCTCAATTAGTTGGACGTCTTTTCAACAACTGTGTGCATTTTTGGCCTGTGAATGCTTTCTTTCTTATATTCTAGAAAGAACAAAATATATATTTGTATGAGACACAATTATGCTGATGTGAAAATTTCTCCTTTGGAATTTGTTTTCCTTTAGTGCTAGTATCTGCTTGTTTTTCTTAGAACTGGAAGGAAAATACAGAAGCCTAAAACACAGTGAAGCATCTTGCCTTACCCATTGCCTCTCTGTGTCAGCTTGCTCTCCTGATCTGCAGATAAGGTGAAATTTTGGAAATTCATTAATCTATAGAATAATTAGAGTGATTTTTAATATTGCATATGATTGCAGAAGAAATAAAAATATCAGCAGGTCCTTAGCATACAATAATTGATTTTCACAGTCATCCAGAGGTATAAGTACTGTTTTGATGTAAGATTTATTTCTATATCTGTTTTTCCAACAAACCAATAGCTACTAGAGCAGCCTGGATAATTTTTAGAGTGCTTTTTGAGATATTTATTTGATAGTTGAATTTGTAGCCAAAAAAGAGACAGCCTATAACATCATTCATTGAAACAAAGTGATTAAAATATTTTCCACTTTGACCTATGAAATGATAATTCTTTCAACTTAAATGATATAACCTTAGGGCATATTTTCAGAATATTTTTTTCTTGTAAATCTCTAGTATATACTTTGCCACACATTCTAGGAAACTCTGTAGGGATTGATAATAAGTGTTATTCTTTTTCAAATTCTGCATCAGAGTCTCTATAGGGACACTGTCAGTATTGTATCAAGTAGCTGCCACTATTGAGAGAGGAGGCCAAAACCACATCCTCCTTTCTTCCATGGGCAGCTGACACAGGGGTGCCAACTCTATGTCTCACCTCTGAAAACTAACACCGAATAATATACATTTTTGAATGAGGATAATCCCTGCTAGTTATGCAAAAACTACTACAACTGCTGCTGCATTTGAGATTTCTTCTGGGATAATGCAGGAGACCTTTTCTTGCTTTTTGGACTTGATGGTCTTGGAGGTCTTTTTCCAGCTTTAATAATTATAGTGCTGTCTTTGTAAGGTGACACATTTATAGGTTTATACTGAGGAAGAAATTATTAGAGCAAGCAAAATAAGAATAAAAACACGTAAATGTGTGACTTGTTTTTAAAAAGCTACACGTTTTTTGTACTGTGAATTTTTTAGGCTCTCTGTTCTGGTACTTGATGGTAATAGGATGTGTATAACACTAGATTTTTGTCATGTTTTTAACAACATCTCCCTTAGCCTTTCTCACTTTTTGAACTAACTCATTTATTTTACTGGACATTTCAAACTTAAGCAATTCAGTATGAGAGGGTGCACTGAAAACTGTCCATCCACTCTACTGCAAATATGAGGAGTACTGAGTGCCTTTAGTATATTGAGGCAGTAATTTTTATTAACACCTTTTATAAAGTTGTATGTAACGAGTGAATTACTAGTTTGAGATGACTTTGTGGCTCTAGTATCAATCATTCCTACCACTTCCATTTCATAAACACTGACTTCAAATAAACTGTATCTGTCAGTTAAGCAAAAGTCTGAAGGAAAAAACCAATTGTTTATCTTCTTTAGCTTGCTCTCTTGCATAATCTGGATTTTGTGAGATGTGTTTATCTATATTATATCAAATCTTAGTTATAAGGACCACAAAACCTTGGTGAAAGAAAGGTGAATCCATGTTCTATCACTGTCATGGGACACTTAATCCATGTTTCCTCCACCTTTAGATGCCATCCCCTCCTTTTCAAATTGCAGAAAGCTTTCCTACTCTAAATTTTTAACTCACTCTTCTAAAGCAGCTGTTTCAATCAAAACACAGTTCTCTAACTTGTGTTTGTGTTTCGAGGGGCTCATAGGGAATACTTGACCTTAAAGGGTGTGTGAAGGAGTGAAGGGCCAGGATTTCTAAATCACTTCCCTATATCACAGTCTTCAAAATGGAAAATTTCCATGTCTTAGGACTCCTCTAGCCTTCCATGATTTCCTACAGTTCACAACCCCATTAATCTGATACTTCTTTAAACTATAAGTCTCCTTGTATTTAGTTTTCCATTAAGCCTACTTCCTTGCAGATTTGCTGCTGAAATACCCTTTTCCCCTTTTTCTTAGGGTAGGTTTTTTTTTTAGTGCAGCATCTCATGATTGTTTCCCTGGAGCATTTATTATCTAGAAGCCAAAGCAGGTAAATTAATTCAAACAATACTGCTTGATGCTACTCCTCTCTAAAGAGAGACTCCCACACAGAGATTTGCCTGTTTCCAAATCGATTTCAGACCTATTTCTGGGCATTTCTCTTTGAGAGAATAAACAAATCTGCTTCTTTCAGCTCTATCACCATCTGAAGGGAAATCCTGTGTGTGCCAGTAGTGAGAAGCAGTGTGTTATAGCACATTAGTGAGTGCCAGGAGGAGCTAGAGGTAGCGCAAGAACCATGAAAGGCCAACCTGCCCCTCTGGAGCAGAAGATTGATGCTCTTTGCAACACCAGCTGGATACAATCTGATCAATTATGGGAGATGCAACCAAATAACTGCATGGCCCTCTGAGGGAATAGCTGGAGATTTTGGAGTGTTTTAGTAGTGGGCTCAGTTTCACTGAATCATGATTTTTCTGATCAGGCATCACAGTCCTCACCAACGCCACATATTGCACTCCCAGCATGCTGCTGCTGATCAGTCATAACTCAGTGGGTTAGTAGTTCAGTATTGCCAAATCCATCTGAATAGCCATCTCTCCTCCCCTTTGTCCCATGCTTGTCCTTATTCAATATCCAAGACAGGTGCCTCACATTCCAGGGTCATGGCACACCATGCATCCCCACTTGGACAGCTGCATTACAATTGTGACTGGCACCATTACATCAGATACCACTGTAGGGTTCTGTAAGGGCCCAAATCAGTTATTGCCATTAAAATATGGGAAAAAAGGCAAGCTCCTCTTTTTGGGAACAAGTTCACATTCAGTACTTTTCACTAGGAGTTATAAAGCCTAATGACAGGTGTTTGGTTTATGCTTAGGAAATGTCTGGTTGTGTCTGGCTTGACACAATCAATATCTGGGCAGTCATTAGCTTGCCTGCCAGAATAGGCTTTGATCTTTGTCTGTCCTCTTTTCTCTGAGTTATTACCACTGCCAGTAGAAAAAGGTGTACTTGTAAGGCAGAATGTGTACACAACAGTCATTTTTCAGAACCATTTGAAAATGCTTTGACTAGGTGATGTTTCACCATAAACACTAATTAGCTATGATTGCTTCTCTTTGCAAGAATGGATCAATTCTGACTCCATTTTGATTAGGAAGAATTGAGTCAAAGCCATATGAATTTACCTCACACCTGAATAACCAATTTGTTTGTGTTCAACTGTGACTTGTGCTCTGGCAAGAGAGCAAAAAGAAAATGGTCTGTCTTGTCTCAGATTCTGTCAGCTGAAATTGGATAATGTTTGTGTTTATTGAAATATTTAATAGTTCTTACTCTAATGTGGACTGTAGCAGTATTTTTTACTTTGGCTAGTGTCCACAAGTGCAGGCAGTACTCTGAAGTGAAATTGTAATTGAGTTGTAGATTGGTTGAGAAGTCCATCCCTAGTTTGCTGACAGATTTGTAAAAAAATTGTAGGAAATTTTCACTCTCCTTGTAGCTAGATATATGTCTGCATATGTATATTCATCTACTTGGACACCTCAGTTATAATCTGGGGGCATTTTATCACTCCTTGTATTCTGACTACAGGCTTCTACATCTGAGATAATCTTGTTTGCAATGCTCTGGGTGTTCAGTCTTTTTGATTCTGGCTTCTTTATCTCATCTTTGTAGTTCCAGCATTCTTGTGAGACCTGTGCAATACCTTTACTATTTTCTGACCACCTCAACAGGGTCTTTGCAGATGTCACATTTTTTCAGTTTGCAGTTCTTCACAGATCTTTTTTAATTTGGGTTTGTAAGTAACTTGGCTGATACCTCAAAATGAGTTGAGAATCATGTTAATCTGCCATATTTTCATGCTTAAAGACTGGCTTTGCCTAAAATGCAGCTGTGCACACTAGTGATTTGCTTAAACTGCATTTGTGTAGTTTTGGTATTAAGATCAGAGTGCCTCAGAGTTTATGTGAGACTCTCAGTAATCTCAGTGGTCATGAATCACTAACGAGCTCTTTTTCCTTGAGCGTAATGCTTAAGAATTTAACATATGCAAACACCATTGCATATTAGTTTTTTTATATCTGAAAGGCTCTGGGAGTTTAAAAATTATCATAGTATCTTCATTAATTAGTACATGTAGCTCTGTATGTACACTGAAATGCCTTTGTCTTTTGCTTGCTGCTTTCTCTGCAAGTTTCAAAACACAGATTACTTTGTTTTGGAAAGTTGAGATTCATTTTCTTACCCCTTAAGGGCACAAATGAGATCTTTGTGCTCATGTATCAGAAATTGAAAGGTATACCTGAAAATGCCTTTAGAATATATCTTACTGTCAGAAACAAGTAGCTACACTATTGACTCTAAC
The DNA here is from genome assembly GCA_032173965.1 of Sitta carolinensis. Lineage (NCBI taxonomy): Eukaryota > Metazoa > Chordata > Aves > Passeriformes > Sittidae > Sitta > Sitta carolinensis. The sequence goes on along the minus strand of JAVUNC010000004.1, from coordinate 64,430,751 downwards.
ATCACTAAATTAGCAGTCACAGATCATAACAGCAATAGTGCTATTCTTCTGCTGCAGATTTCTAGAATCCTCTTCTATCTCCTGAAATGAGATGAGGAATGATTTGCTCATTTGCTTCTATTTTCCGTGATATTGGAAAATATTGTATTTAACTTATCTGTAATATTTGTCACTTATAGGCATGTAATAGACATATCTCTTTAGTGCTTTAGCTCACACTATTTGGGCTTTACTTGTTTCACAGGATGACAAGTAATCCTGGGGGTTTGCTGCTCTAGACAGGGAGCTTTATTTTCATGTGCTTATCTACTAAAATTATATTCATTTACTCCTATTGCATTCATTAACTGCTACTCCTATTACATATATATTCCAGAATTCATTAACTGAGGAAATAGTATTGAAGGCAGATGGTGTTCCGGGTCAGTCAATTTATACAGGATATCTGAGGATTGAGTTCTTCAAAAATGCCTTGGCAAATTTTAGCTATTTTGCAGCGACTATGTCAGGCTGAATTGTTCTCCTGGATAATTTTTGGTTTGTTTGCATATCTATTACAGTAATAAGTCCTCTCAGATTTAATCTTAGATTTCTACATTTCCTTTCTTTTTTTCGTGGAGACATTGACTATTGTAGTTTTTGCACAATTTTTGTATTCTTGATACTTGTGTTTCTCTTATGGTCTTCTTAAATTTGATTTGCCATTGCTATACATAGATATATCATCATGTTAGAATGTCCTCTCTTTTGGAGATTTCTGCCACAATACTGTAACTGGAATACAGATCATATGAGGTTTATTATGGCTTCAGGAAATCAAAGGGAAGTTGCTTTTTAGAACTGTACCCAGGTTGATTTTGAACCATGTTTGCTTTTAAATATTGTTGATGAAACCAGCAAAATATATATATATTTAAGTAATAAATGCTTTATGTAAAACTGATAATCTGCATTTCAATGTCATGTCATTCCACAGCAATTGAAAAACATTATTGGTAGAGGTAATTAATGTTTGTTACCAAAGTAAACATAAGTGCTATCAGAGTATTCCAGACGTGTAGCTTCTGGGTTACCAGAAATTTACTGCAGCTTCTGATTCTAGCTAGCCTTTTAGTTGATAGTTTAAACATGAACTGGTGGAGTATATACTGGTACATCATGAATTAAGCTGGTTTCAAGTGGTTGAAATGGAATAACCAAGGGACAATGTTCAGAAAGATTTTGATATCTAAAATCACAAAACATCTATTCAGTAGTAACTTTGGTATTTCATTATTGGCCATAGTGTATTGCAAGAGAAAAAATTCCACCATGAATACAAAAACACTCCTCTAGATACTGAGAATTTCTAAATGGCAGCATTTAATACCTGTTTTAAGGAATTTGTCTGTGGAGTTCATATGCATATATAGACTCTGTGTAGGAACAAACAATACTTGCTTTGGGTCTGAGTTTAGCAAACCTTACTCTGGATAACACCTACGGATATGCGGTCTTGAAGAGGAAAACATTTTAACAGGTGGTTTAGTGGTCTATTTATTTAAGAATAGTTTTGGAGAGGATCAGTCTTCAAAAGCCTTGCATGTTCTCAGAGACAAGAAGTGGTTAAACTGGTTAGAGAAAACAAACAAAGAAAGAACTACGAAATTCTTTCCCAGGCATGAAAGCTTTTTAACTTTTGCAAAGACAGCAAAGGGAGTAGTTTTACCTGTTTCCAATGCAAGAATGGAAGGGTTTACTTCTATGTAGCTGGGCAACTCTTTTAACAGCATTACTATACAAAAGGCATTTGCTTACTTTGCCGATGTTGAGCTCCATTCTTTTGTATTTGCTTTTTTTTTTTTTTTTTTTTTTTCCCAAGGGTGATAGGGTTGAAGCAACAGGATGAGAGATCTCAAGCATTTTGCTAAATACTGTAGTCTGACAAAACTGTATGGCTTCCTTTATCAAGACAGCTGTGTTTTTACATAAATAATCTTAATTTGGCCTGCTCAAGGATTATTCCTTGTACCCAAGTGCACTACCTTGAAAGGTCACCTTGACTTCCCCAAGGAGTTTACTTCAAGGCATTCAGGATGCCAGCCCTGAAAGCCTCACAGACTGAGGTATGTTCTTATTTCCTACTTAAAAGAATGGTACTGGGATGAAAAGGACACCTTCCAAAATAGCAAAGAATGCCTCTCACAGAATCACTTTGAAACAAAGGCTGCTGAACGGGCTGCTTCATTTTGACAGGCATACCTGGCATGGATCACAGGGAATAGTTAAACCTCCTTAAATTCTTAAATAAGGCTCCCATTAAATAGTTTTTTTATCTCTGTTAACTGGCTTCCCATTGATGTCATTAGTATTGTTCATAGGAGCTAGATGAGGCTGGGGCAATGAGTAATTCACAGGGGTTGCATATGCAACACAGCAATTTGCAGCAATTAAAGAAATTGGTCTTTTATTTTATTAAGCATTTATTATAGATAATTTGGCCAGTGCTCAGGAATACTCATTCTTGGGAATGTCAAAGATGAGTTCAAAGATACCGCCCTGTTTATTAAAAACCAATAGCATGAAAATCATTATTTTATACTTTCATACCAAGCTGTATATTCATCACATAATGCAAAAAGGGGATATTTATGAGAGGAATGGATCTATTGCTATCTATAGAAATATTATGTGAGTTTCTTTGTACTTCTGAGTGTGGTAATACATATAGATGACTTTTCATGTCATGAAAATTTTGAAGATGTTCTCTTAGGTCCAATGCTGAAAAATCAATTGAATAGCTCCTGTGTCCTGTAATACAGACTTCCATATCCTATCAGCTGGCTAGGTAAGATGCCCACAAATCATATTTAATGGTAGAATTCACAGCTGATCATGAGATCAGTAGTATTGAGGTTTTTATCTGATTTGGGATCTGCCTGAAGCTTTAACTACACGGTGAAGAGTGCCAAGACACATGAAAGTTGGACATGTTTTTCATTTAATGACCTTATTCAGGATTGAGAGGCTCACAGTAACCCATTCAAGCTTTCTCATTTTCAAGTTGAAATTAAATATGGGTGCTGTGAATTAAACAAAGACAAGCCATGCCCCACTTTTGTTATTTCCAGTTGTTCGGCTTGGGTTTTGTATACTGCCCAAAATAATATTTTGACACTAAAAGCTACTACTAAAGCTGTAGTTTTGAAACCTTCTGGTCTGTTTTTTTACTTTTCCATGTGCATACCAACTTTAAAAGACAACCCAAGTTTTTACATTCAGATGCATACTTATTATTGAGAACAAATTGCTAGTACACTTGATGAAAGTCTTATTTTTCAGTGTTACTGTTTCATGTTTCCTTAAATGTGATCTTTGTGTGGCAAGAAGCAGAAGGCGAGTTGTTTTGCAGCATAACTTGTAAAGTTTTCAGTATCTTATCCTTTTTTTTTTTTTTTTTTTTTGTGCACAACCAAGCACAGAAAAAATTCTCAGAAAGCAATTTATGAAGTCATGGTTCATATATCAGGCACAAAATGCCAAAATTAGATGTCTACAGCAACTAGTATGTTATCATGTATTATTTCCAAAATTTTATGCCAAGTCAGATATACCAGGTTAGGCATAGGGGCTTGTAGAAAGCTCTTAAGCACAGATTTTTTTTTAGTGTGCCACCTGATGTACCTCTGCAAACCCCCTCCTTGGATAAGGGTTTGTTTGCCTGAATCATGCAGGGCTTTGTCTGTGACTGCTGTTCAGAGCTTTAGTCTGCACTCAGGAACCCCTGGAAGGAAGCTTTGCTGGTCTTACCTGATGAGTGTTGTGTAGAATCAGAGGCATGATCACAAAGCAGAAGACTGTACAGGATAAACCCATGCCTAAAAGCAGAAGTAATGTAGCATATCCACTATTATATGCTTTATTATTTTTTTCTTATCAGCAAATATTAAAAAACACAGAGTAGGGATTTGTGTTTTTAACACCCAAAGACTGCCTGAAATAGAACACAGGAGTTGGAATTCAATTACTCTGGTGAATCCCCTCCAATTCAGAATGTTCTATGATTCTATGATTTGCAGAGACCCAGAGAAGGGCTCTCCAATGAGATGACACCTTATTGTAATAAGTTTTGATTTCTGGGCAGGAGGGAGTAATTTGTGTCTCAACTAAGCTTGGGAATAAACCTAAATCATTTAGTAAATATTATTAATATACATATTGGAATGTGCACAGTGAACAATCTAACTTTTTCTTCTTCAAAATGGCATCCCAAATTTGTTAGGAGTACAATTATTGCTGCAATATCTGTCATGAGGTCTCACATCAATTTTTGAACATTTGTATCTAGATGAAATGGAAAAAGTGTTCTCTTGAGTATTCAAAGGTACACGTGTATGCAAAATATAATTTTTCAGTCTGCTACCACTGGGATTTTATTCTTAAAATCAAAAGAATTACTTTATATGTAACTAGATGCTTGTTGCAAGAAAAGATGAACCATTTGTTCTCAAACTTGCAAGTATTTCTATTTGTCCTAGAAGGAGAAATCACGTTTGCATTATCTCAACTGAAGAACTGAAATTTTCAGAGAATGATTGACAGAATGAATTTAAGTGGAAACACTTTATCTGCCTTAGTTGTATCTGTCAGTAGTACTTCAGCTAGTAGTGAACCACTTCAGTGGTTCAAGTCAGTGTTTTTCTTCTGCACCCTACACCACAAACTGTCCACTACCTCCATTAAGCCCTAAGCATGGTGTAGATTAATATGTTGAATGGCTGCTTTTAAAATTAGCATAAAATTCATCAATGTAGAGTAATAACATAACATTTTGTTCCAAAAATATTGACTCCGTTTTTCATTCTTCATGATGCCTTCTTCCTGATGAATAAACAATCAGGGGAGACAGTAACTACATCAGGGAGAAGGGAAGACTGAACAGTGAGGATTATTTTTACACACATATACAGACTAAATTAATTTTTAAGTGTTAATTGAGTTAATCTGTAGCCAATTTAAAAATTATTTTACTAGGAAAGATACTGAACTGAGAATGAGGAGACAATACTTAATTATATCACTCAAGAGGCTTTGACTTTTTATTTATATATATATATAAATATATATATACTTGGTTGTATGGTGTTTCTATAACAGACAAACAAGATGCAATTCCAGAATGCTTAGTTTTGCTGTGATTTGTTGGTAACTTAGACTAAGTAATTAAATTGGAAACTTTTTAGACAAAGTGTTGTTTAAATCACAAAATCATATTATTAAATATCTTCACCAGAGAGAAGAAACAGACATCCACTGTAACTGTTCAGCATTTTCAACTAATTCATGGAAAATTATATCTTCATTATAGTGAATGCTAAAAGACAGTTAAGTGACCTGAAGTCTATTTTTCAATCTCCTAATGTTATATGTACTTCCATTAGAATATAAATTGTTCATAATCAACCATCAGATTGTCTTGCCAATGGAAACAGAAGGGATTCTCACATAAACAAGAAAATTCAAAGTCCTATCTTCTCTCCTCTGTAGAGAAAATATAATATACTCCAACAATTTTTCTCTATATTTTATGCCTTCCTTAGGAAGACCAGGCTACGAAACCTTAGGCTGTTTAAAGTCTTACAAATCCTTTCCTCACCAGTTTTAGTCCCTGCAAGACTTAAAATTGATCTTCCTTGGCTCATCAATGGCCAAATGGTCTGGAAAACTTTTGCTTTTTATCAAGTATGGATAGGCTGTAAATTTGGGCACTTGTCTTCACCTTTGAGACAGAACTAACCCACAGCTCTTTTCTGAAGCAATTTCACTGAAAAACTGGAGAGCTCCTTAATGTTCTGTTTCTGTAAAGCAGATCTGCCTCACACATTAAAATGTAAACAGTAAATGGCTGGCGAAGTTTCAATCTAGATTTCATGGGAAAACATCTGCTTCTTCAGATGTGACTGAATCTTGCAGTACTAGAAATTAAGAACTTAGCCTGATGTAGAGTTTCTAAGACTTGGATAGAATACCTTTTAATTTAGGTACTTGCAGCTGAGATATTCAAAGTGCTCTTAATGTTCTATTATCATATTAGATGTAGATAAAAATACCTTAGATATAGTCCTTATCATTAGTAAGGAATTTGATGGAATATGCTTAAATTTGATTTTTTCTATGACTACATCAAGAAAATTCTTTCATCTCAACTTGCCAGAATCTGATCCAGGAAATATCACAGATTTTACACATGTAAACTCTTAGCTCTACCTGCTGGTTTCCATCATTACCTCCCTAAGATTTTTTCTAAGAAATACTGCAGGAGACCTAATAATGACATGCAATCAGATCTAACACTTTTCTTCAAGTGAATTATTGCTAGGTGTGAGTCCACATTACAAAAAACCATCACAATTAAAGCAAGAAAAACATGACAAAACCAAAATCATAGAACCTCTGAATTGTAATATTGCTGGGCAGTATTACAGTCTTTTTTACCCATTCTCTGCAAATAGTCACAGAATTAGTGTCACGCAGTGTCAAGACATTTCCCTGGCAGCTAGCTGTATTTAGGTAGTGAAAAGGGAAATTGAAATAAGAATAGGTAATTAAAGTCTCATTATTCACTTCTCTAGTACTGGCCAGCTTGAAATATTTCAGATATTTATCTGAGATTTATAAGGAGATAAACTATAATTCACACAAAATCAATAGCTACTGCTTGTCAGCACCTCAGGGCATATCATTGTTAGTGTGTTAACCCTGTTAATATGTCATAATATACATGTAAACCATCGTTTCTGAGTGCTTCATTCCATGATAAACCTGAATGTCAGGTCTAACTACTCGAGTCCTTAGCAGTCATGATATGATTTAATTTTTACCAGATGCCAAGGAATTAATTGGCACTAATAACTGATCTGTTTGTGTTAAGGGCTGTCAGTTCTGTTGGGAATATTTTAGCAACATGAACAGGCAAAAATAGCTGTGGTATGGCTAAATAGAGGCTATTGTTTTCCCACTACTTTCATTCAACTCTCACATGGTCAGTAAGTTGATTCAAGGTATTTTTTTAAAATTAAGGGGGGAAATGCTCTAAAGCTCTGCTCTAAATAAATCATATCCTGCTATGATTTGCATTATATTGACGAGGCTCTGCTGTTTAGCCTTCAGCAATTAAAAGGTGCATGCAAAGAGATAGGCTCGTGGTACAGCATAGCTGATTTTAATGTTCTCAGAGCACCTTTCAGACCAAAAAATTTATCATAAAATCAATGTTGTCACTAAGCTACATAATACAGAAGTGTAAATCAGTAGTCTGGAAATAGAGCAGAAATCATGCAGAGGCACAAAGTAATCATAGTCTTCCTAAAAGTTGCATGGTGAGATCCAGTTAGCTTAAATCACATACAGGCTTTGGCTAAGAGAATTGCTTCCAGCGATGCTGAAAAACACCTTCTTTCCTGACTGTAGAGAAAATGAAATGTTTCATTTACAAAGACTCCTTCAATATACACCCAAAATGCATCCATGCACACTGGGGGAGGATGGACAGCCACCCGTTTCTCAGTCTACACAAGGCTAAGAGACCAGTTACTCAAGAGACAAACAGATTATATGTGCCCTCACCAATAGTCATGAAGGCTGAATCCATCACAAAGAAATATAAAGGAGACAATATGAATGTAAAAAAGTTTACAGAACCAGAAGTAGAAAAATCAGTCAAGTTTTAAACCAGAATTTCATCAGGATCTGTACACAGTGCTCAGATTTCCAATCACCCTGACAGAGAACTGGACAAGGTGGGTGCTCGTGCAGTACTTTTTTCTCATTTGTAATATGCAGTGCACAGCCTGGGAATTTAAAAAAAAAGCCAAAACTAAGAACATAATAGCAAATAAATGCATGAATAAATAGATTATGTACCTAAACCAGGTGGACTTTTGTCTATCAATATAAAGGGGAGAAAATTAAGAGTGCAAAATGTTTTCCAATTCCTAGTTAATTCAATATGCAACTATTTTATCTATCTGTGATCAGATGTCCTTTTCAACTACATAAAATTAAACCTGAATCAAGGAATCCCCAGGTGAGATACTTAGTTCTAGGGTCACATGAACTGGTCTAAAAATTTCTTCTGTTCTAAATCTAAAAGTGTAATATCTTTAGGTGTAATACATCCTGGGGTTTTTGGCGCTTGGTTTGTTTCTTTATGCCTTTAAATCTTAATATTTAATGTATTTTTCTTAGCATTATTTATATTTATTATTCTAATTTTAGTGGTGTCCAGTGAATACACAAATGAAAGTGGGCACAAATTGAAGCACAAGAAATTCCATTTATTCATAAGAAAAAGCCTTTTTGCAGTGAGTGTGATCAAACACTGAAAAAAATTACCCAGAGAGACTGTTCAAACCCTGCCTGGACATGCTTCTGAGCAACCTGGTCCAGTTGTCCTTGCCTTGAGTGGGAGGCTTGTACTTTATGATCTCTAGAGATGCTTTTGATGTTTAGTTGATACTAATATTAATATTGTGGGAGATTTGTATTTGTACTAATAGATCTGTCCTGAATTAATGGCAAGAAAGGTGGAAAATAATGAAAATGAAATTTCATGTTAAAGTCCAGAAATACCTTTTATTGAAGTACTCAAAATAGGTCATTCTGAATTTGAATGCTTTGCAGAATTATTCATTTATGAGGCCCAGTTTAGGCTGGGTTTGTTGGGGGTTTTTTTGTACCCAGATGAGGACCATCTGCCCTGCACTGATGTAGCAAGAAAGCAAAATCAGATTTCAACTGTAGCTAGTGAGGGATGCACAATGAAAATGTGGTGTGGACTTGCATCACAAAATGCAGTCGGACAAAGGAGACAGGAAGGATGTAGTCTAGAGCAAGCATGGTCTTGGCACTGTGGGCATCTGGGTATTATGAGCAAGTGATTTTTCTTCTCAGGACAGATTCCCAGACTAATGAGTCCTGTTTCCACCTTTTGTACCTGAGGCTGACATTTGCAATCTGCAAGAAGGGCTGGTTTTGGGAAGGAGGCAGAGTGCTTGTGCAATCCTGGCTGAGTCTGAGCTCCTGTCAGTTCCTGTCCTGCTCCTCCTCCACAGACCTTTGCCGCCTGGCCATGGCTGTGGAAGAGTCAAACATTTCCTGCTTCCATGGAAAGGAAGCCCCATCTGCTTCCCGGTGCTGGAGGTGGCTTGGAGAGCCAATAAAAGCAAATGCACCAAGTGAGACAGGATTTGGTGACCTCTCAGAGTGAAGCTTTGTGTCATCCTGCTGGAAGGCAATCACTGTTCCTGTGTATAATTAATTGCATGACTAAAGCCATATCCACGGTCCCAAAACAAAGAGGATTAGACGGCTTAAATGTTTAGATATTCCTGATTCTTGTTTCTGTTTTCTTTTGTAAATGTATCTTATGATGCACTACTGGACTTGGATCAGTCAGGGTTTTATCACTTGCATATCACCTCAGGGAAAAAAAAAAAAGGATTTTACTGATTGTTTAAGGTAATTTAATGCTTATAAAAAGTGCCAGATGAGTTGATAGCCTTAAAGCCTTCCTCTTCTGGAATGATTATACTCTGAATTATACACAGTGCCTTCAGACACTGCTTGAAACCTGTTTCCTGCGTCTTAAATCTGTCTCTTTTTATTTTCTGACCAGTCTTGGACACTGTATTGGTTGGTGTAAGTCATCATAACAATGCATCGTGACTTCCTTACTTTTAAAGAGCAGTAGAAGTAGATAGATTTTTGGCAGTCTTAAGGTAGATAATTTACTATATTGCTCTGCATTTCTTATTGACTTCAGTTAATTCTTTTTAAATGCTAGGGATTTGGGTTTGGGATTTTTTTTTTTGGGGGGGGGGCTTTTTTGTTTTGTTTTGGGTTTTTTGAATTTTTTTTTTGTTGTTTTGTTGCTTTTTTTTCTTATTTCAGTAGACTTCTCGTGTTTTGTATTTGAAGATAATTTTTACCATTACCTTTGACTTCACTATTATTCTTCCCATGAGTGCAGTCAACAAAGCATGCAGAAAATGCTACCTATGTCAAGTTACCTTATGCTTGTATTAGGGACCTCTTTTTAGCTTTTTCAAGGGAAAAAAGGAAATAGATAAGTTGATACTATGAATAGGTTTTAAACTAGAAATTTTAGTGTTTAATGTTTTTGCTCTCTTTCTCATAAAAAAGTCACAGACAAAACCATGGCAGTCAGCCTTTTAAAATCTAAATCACACAAACACGATCAGAACCCTTAATTTTCCATTACAAGCACTTTATCTGAGTGCAGTGTCTATTTTATTTGGTTATATTTAATCTGACACGCGCGTTTTGCTCTGCAATATTTAACAATATAAGACTTAAGCAGTGGGGAAGAAACATGGATTCTTGTTACAGCGTTCTGTATTTCTACAAATAGGGGCAGCAGAGTGACTTAGGAGGAAAGAAAACCTAGAAACATCTACCAGTAGGGCATAGGGGATGATGAGCAGCATTCTAAAGACACCAGATAATTGCTACACTTCAGGGAGGTCTTGAAGTGGAAGACATGGTCCAACACTATTTAACTTCAGTTTGCATCATGGTATGATCTTCAAGGACATGTTCTCCACGAGGTATTCAGAGATCAGGGTTGTTAACAAAAGAAGAATGGCATCTATGTTCTTCTGGAATTCCAGCAGTCACTTTATTAGCTACTTTTAATAATATCCAAATACTCAGTGCTATCATGCTTTTTTGGAATCAGTCCTGTGAAAGATCAACATGATACTGCCCAGCATTTGATGCAGCAAACACCAAACTTGTCCAACAGCAGTCTCTGAAGCTCTGGGTGGGGAGGTGTAGTCATGGCCAAATTGCTTGTCAGATCTCCCTCAGAAAAGCTGATCTTCCTGAGATCAAAATCAGAAGAGGGAAACGATTAGAAAGATAGTATTTAAAGATATCCCTGGGAGCAGAAGTGGTGAGTGACACTGGGCTGACTTTTAGGTAACTTTATCCTCATGCTGGTGTCAGTTTGAACACTTGAACCAGTTTTGCCACAGACTTCTCTGTGGTCAATAACTGAGGGCCAAACAGCAATGGTGATTTTGAATCAGGGCCATGGAGTTTCTCTTTTTTGAAGTAGGGGGTATCTTTTGGTGAAGTCACTGTCTGAACTTGAATCCATTTGAATTGTGCTGCCCTAGACTTCTTGCTCTGAAATTGTTTGCAAAACATTGAAGTGTTTCTGTTCTTTAAACCTGAAGTGTTCAGGTTTAAAAGTTATTTATATTGTTCACAGTACTTGCCCATTTTCAATGACTGAAATAAAGTAGTTTATAATGATTCAGCGTTAGAACATTTGTTTGTAAAATAATATTTCTTGTCATTGCTGAAAGACAGAAGTTTCTCTTAGATATTAACTGAAATCTATTCATGCTTTCTTACCAAAACTTGCTTCAGCAGAAAAATAAATTGAGGTTTAGGTTGAAGGGGAGTGAAACAGAGCTATGTGAAATCTTGTCTCATCTCTGAAAGCAATTACATACAACAACGATATATTTAAAAAATAAAAATATGACATGAGGCTATGAAATGTTAAAATGTAAGATGGTAGGTATAATTATCTTAAATTTCTTGACCCTGTTGTCCAAGATTGTCTTTTCTGCATCAGATACAATGATATTGACAATCTTTGTCTTTGCCCTCTGAACCCTGTTCTCATAGCCTATCTCCTCTCTTATTGCCACTCTGCTCAGTAGTGCCCCGTGACTTACTCCTATCACAATTAATTCTCCTCTCTTCACTAACTTTTTTCCTATACTTTTAACTCCTTAAATCAAAGGATGTTACTGGGAGACTAAAAAACTAAAAAACTGTTTGCTGACCTCAGTTTAGGTGCTCAGACTTTGTACTTGGAGCACAAGTCATGATAACATCATGAGCAGTCCCTTATGGATGACACTTCTGGGGAACTAAACTGTTAAAATCTTAATCTGTTCCTTCACACAAACACACCCACACCCACCCACTCAACCACACACACACACCCCACCCCCCCCCAACAGTATGAAATTTAATCAACAAGGGTCAGATTTCAGAGGGATGCCAAAAGGCACATCCTTGATACAAAGTGTGTTTACTCCTCCCTCTCTCCCAGGTTTTAATCTGAAATGTGAAGCACTCAATTTAAGGACACTGGAATCAGTGCACATGGACAAAACTTCTTTTTCCATAACCTTGTCCTTGAAAGCAGTCAAGGTATTTTTGCTGTAATATAACCAAAATAAACAAACAGAAAAATTAAAACTCATCCAATGAAGACAGCTAAGATGGAAAATTTTGTCTAAAATGATTGAAGCTTGGTAATGATACAAGTACCTGGAAAGAAGAGCCATTAAATGGGAGGTGTCAGGCAATCTAAATAGGTTTGACTATTATCCTTGGCTTTGAAGTATGTATTAAAACCACTACTTTACAGTTGCCAAGGTGTTAATCAAATGCATTCATTTTCCATCACAATTGACTGCAGACACAGTAACCTAGGCAGCAGCTCTATCACAGGTAATAGTGAATAATATAAGTGCTAAAACAGAGCCTGTGCTTTGGTCTTTTGGCTCTCTGAAAGAAGCCCAGCACTATCCCTATGCTTTGATGACCCATGGGATCAATGGAAGTCTTGAATATATGTGGTGAACTGAACTTGTACTGTTCAAATGATTAGTTAACATATTAAGGTGGCAGAGAAGTAGAAGGCATAGGCAGAGCAATGAAAATCTCTGCTGCTGTCACTAATAAGAAGAGATCCCATGCACTATGATAATTATCTTGACCAGATTGGAATCAGTGGAGGTGGGGTTTTCAGACATCCTTTGGTCTAAGATGTGGCATGAAGAGTTAGATGCCAGTAAGATCAATGGGACTGATCAGTTTGAACCACTGAGTTTTAACTTACTATTGCCCATGCTAAAAGCCACAGTTCTGCAGCTACTGCTGCCTAACTTTAGACTTCTCAGGTATTCAACACCTTTTGAATGGTTCTTTCCAAAAACTCTGAATCATTTTAATTCTAAAGTTTAAAAAAAAAAAAAAAAAGTTAATCCAACCACCACCACAATCACCACCCTTCCCCTGCCCCCCCATTATTTCCAAGAAAAAGAAAATCAAGTCTAAGTTACATTTAAAGTTTGTTTTTTTTGAGAAACTCATGGATATGGGAAATTATCATTTTCTCACAGCATGTACTAATACAATTAAATCAGAACATTGAAATGAAACGTAATTTCTTCTTCAGGGTTCACAGGATATTCATGTTGGCTCCATTTCTTTAAGACAAGACCCATACAGTTTTTGTTCTGCCTTAGCACAGTTAATATCTCCAAAGTACTGAACAGGATTCCTTTTTGTTTCTTTTTCTCCTTTTGGGACTTTTTTTCTTGTGGAATGGTCATCTGTAGATATGGTGGTTATATTATTTTTTTGAGAAATGAAACAAGGGTACGGAATTTTAAATACCAGTCTGTTTTCTTTGTAAACAAAACAAACAGCCCAAGTAAGAAGATTTTTTAAATTCTGTAGGAACACTTTCTGTCTATGTGAAAAATCAGCTGCTTTAGCTCAGTATTGACATTTCCTGTGTCACCTCCCTCTATGAACTGCTGGGCAGAAACAATCCCTGAAGTGTGTAAATAGCAGCTAAGATTTCTGACAGCTGTAGAGAATTTATTTTCATCACCAGATAATTTGCAGTCAGAACTGTAGAAAAATGACCATACCACCCAAATGATGCCATTCTTAAACCATTAAAACCCTGCTTAATTATCTGCTAAATTACTTTCAGTAACAATAATTTCGTATACTTTTTATACCAAAGCTGTAGGCCCTGAAGATGTCAGGAGGTGGAGAAGGTCCAATGCTTGTGGTTCTGCTCTCCACCAGTGTTCTACCAGCAGTTGAGTAGACTGCATTCAACTCCAGTGCAGACCGTGTCTCATGATCTCACTTACCACATGATCACTAAGACCATTTCACATACCCTGTCATCTTATAACATTCCTCTGGAAGGAACAACTTGTTTACATGGGAAAGATCTCATGTATTTCAGGATTTTTTTTTTCATGTGACAGAGGAAAACAAAGGCAACAGTCAATTTTCAAAGAGAAATACAAACAGGCACAAAGTAGCCCTTTAGAAATACTTTTCCTAACTTCAGTACCATCAGACATGTTTACTTTGGATTTTGGGATGTTTGAGATCAGGTCTCCCCTTTGCAGCAAGAAATCTGAGAGTGGCATATATTGGCTATCATGCCAATAGCTGGTAGTTCAGCATGCTGTTTCTGACAGGGACCTCTATCAGCTGCCTCAGAAAATGTTACAGAATCAGCTGGCCACAGCAATGCTCTTCTTAACCCATGTTTGTTAGATGTTGATCTGCCTTGAAGCCTATCTCCCTCCACAAACTCCTTTGGGCTTTTAGAAATGCTTATTTTGGATGTTCTTCCTTCCCACACATGTCCAAGATTTTTTTGAGTTCTTCTGGACTCTTGACCTAAGTCATACTTCATGGCATGAATCCCAGACTGATTGCATGTTCTTGCTAATTGTTTCATTCATATTCCATTCCCCACACCGCAACTGGGAAGCAAAGTTTAAATTAGGCATTTAGCTCTGTATGCCAGAGCTGCACTGTTTTTTTGGTTTTTTTTTATGTAAAAGATTGTTGCTTGTTTTGCACTAGCAGTGAAAATATCTAGTACTTAATATATGGTTTATGTCCTTGATTCAAAAGAAAAGTTTTTTGTTTATCTTTATTGCAGAAATCCCCTCTGAATTGAAAACTTCTGGCCCAAGTCCAAAATTTTGCACCCATTCTGAATCTCTTAAATTTTAGGAGCTGAAATAATGTTCTAAGCTACAAATTAAATGACTAGTGCAAAGTATCTACAACATAGTTAATCAATATAAATTAAGATTTTATTGTGCCTTTGGCCTGAAAAGTTTTATAAATGTTAGCTATGAATCTTTCTGCTTAGGAAATGTTGAATAACACTGAATCAGTATGATGCTAGTTTACACTACATGTGCATTCTCTAATTTAATACAAATCTGATGCAGAGCACAGGAGAACTTTGATTATTGTAGTGACCTGTATCCACACATTTATTTCCTGCTTGATTTGGAGACTGATGCTGCCTCTGTATCCACAGAATGTAAACAGCTTATAAGGTCTCTGCTGTGCTAGTGGGGTCGTGGGGATATTTGCACTAGAGACACCGAGACCTGTGTGGCACTTCCTCAGTGATGCACAAACAGGTAGATTTTCATGGGGAAAAAAATGCAGGGGGAACCTACCAGGGACTCAGTGTGGCCAAGCAGCTGCAGAAAACACTAATTTCTGGATTACTCATCTGAGAGAGTCTGTCTTCTGCAGTTTCTGACTTCTTCTAGCTCCCACCTTCCTGGATCACCCATTTTTTTAAACTTATCCCCCCCTAAAATAAGCTCATTTAAACATTTTGTAAAGCCAGAGATGGCTGGATTAACCTGAATTTTTCAAGGAATCTGTCATTGCCTCTTAAACTTGGTTCTCTTCCTTTTTTCCAGTTTTCATTTTTCAAAAGGGCTTCAGGATAAAGACTGTATTATCTTAATGTTTGCAAATTATCTAGCACAACATGTTAGACTCCAGATTTTTTGTGAGAATTAAGAAGCAAGATATTTTTCAGACACAACAATTCCCCACCATTGTCTGTGGCTGCAGAAAGACGGGATAACACACAATTTAAAAAATACAGGAGAGCAGTGTGTATCCCTTATTTTTTGTTAATTATTCATCTGGACAGTGATTCCATTCAAAACTGTATATAAAAAATGCCATCATTATCTTTGCTAATTAGTCTTAGTCTGAGTAGAGCTTTAGAAGTTGGCATCAGCATTTCAGGGTAGGAGACAGAAGGAAGCTCTTCCTCACTGTATTGGGACAGGAACCTGAGGTTCATGTGGGAAGGAGTATGGTAATGTGACTACAAAGTTTGAAGGGAATATTGTCCTAACGAGAAAAAAGGAAAGATTGTTCCAGGGGTGTGATTCTTATAGTCTATGATGGGGATTGCAATAGGTATTTAAAGTGCTGGATGTGATCTTTAAAGGAGTGGATACTTTAAAACTGCCCAAAGAAAGTACTAATGCTGCCTGAGTTTCTACCCTCCTTCGGTTTTGCATTACTCACTGCTGAAATGCAGACAATTACATCAAAAGACTCTTGGAAAGAACCAAGCTTGGAAAAAAAGAATGCTTCATCACAAAAAGTCTCAGATAATTCATCTTCAAAGCAACTCAGAACTATGTTAATAGTGGGCAGCTCCCTCCAAACTAGGATAATAGTGTACAGGTTTGGACAATAGAAGGAGGAGAGTACATTTAGGGTGAGGCAAATGCTGGGCTAAATATATAGTAAGAGAATGGAAGACTGATCTAAACTACTGTATATTTTTTTCCAGTTTTATCAATAGGACCAAGATTTCATAGAATTTGTTTTGTTTCAATTATTTATTTTTCCTCAAAAAATGTTTGTATTAGTATAGCATTCAGGAAATATGCCTGTTTGATCTCCAGAGCACTAAAGAGGTTTACTCCCAGCACAAATGCGTCAAGGGCAGCAAGAGATCAAAATGTTTCATAATGACACGCTTATGGTCTACTTAGGATCTGTGGTCCTTTTTTTGACAAATGCTCTGTTTTTCATGTAATCCTTTTGAAGTTGTGTGGCTATCCATTGTTTCAGGGATTCGAAATCTGACAAACAGAAGAGTTCCTTCTAAGGGGAAAATGCTGATTATTTGTTCCACCCTTGGTATTTTGGATAGAATACCTCACAGCCATGCTAACTGCAATGACTCTTGTTTTTGTGATGTTGAAACTGTTGGCTAAAACATTCACCTGCGTAATTCAGTATTTGATTTTTCATCTGGAGGAAGGAGAGGAAGGAAGAAAAGGCAGTCTGATTTTCTTCAGCTAAAGTTTTGGGGTTTATTTTTCACAAATAATAGCAAGCATATTAGCTAAAGAACTAAAAATAATAATTAGACTTTTATGTTACTTTCAGATTTTTTTTTATAGCATGTGTCATTAAAAGCAAGGAAGGCTTGATATGGCCAATGCACAGAATTAGTCTGTGCTTGATGTAAACACACGTGGTATCAGTAGGAATTCTTTTTATATACAGAAGGATAAGCAAATCTCTCAGTTTATATATTCTAGGAAAACATTTATTTGCTGAGTACACGCTGAGCATCTTTCCTCTCTTTTCTCAGAATAAGCTCTTGTCTCCCTGTGGTTAGCCAAACTGAATACATAGTTCATGTAATTTAAGGATTACTTAATTTAACAAACCTCTTTCCTTTGTACTTTTTCATTTATGTTGCTGGCACATCATGCCAATGGCCGGATGTGCATTACTAATGCAGTCTTTTTCATTTTGATTTTGCCAGCTTCATCTGAATCATAAGTGCAGCACTGGATTGTTACTGAGCCTGTACATGTAGAACGAAATATTTTTTATTCCTTTCTTAGTAACAAAAAGAGTACTGATGAGAATAGTGCCAAAGTAGTTAAGTAGAAGCAGAGATAGGGTAGAATCTGGTCAACAACCCCAAATTCTGTCTTTTCATTTTAGCTCCAGATAGTGGAACTGAGCTGGCTGACAGGAACTGCAAAACTTTGCCAACAAGTTCATATCTCCAAAGATAAATGGCAAGGCAAGATCTACATGGTTAAGCATGGCAGTGGCAACAAGTGGGTGAAGGTTTTTCTGACCATTTCTATGATGAAGTTTATGAGTTGACATCAAAACAATTTGTGTATCAGTAGTTACAGATTGCTACATTAATAAATCATAGAATCAGCAAGTTTGGAAGAGACCTATAAGATGATCATGTTCAACTTACAGCTCAGCACTGCCACTGTAATGCCCAAACTACTAAACTACACCACTCAGCACCACATCCAGCCCCCTCTCAAACACCCCCAAGGATGGTGAAGCAACAAGCAATCTTGGACAATAACAGCACATAACCTCTTAAGCTTAAAAAGCTTTATTATCAGAAAAACAATGTACCTGGAACCCAAGTCTAAATCTCAAAGTTTCATCCTCATTTTTCTTACTCCTTACCTTTGGCTCCTCTGTCCCCAAATAACTAAGATCTGTATATATCAGGACTTTAACACAGAAAAATGTTTGACACAACTCTTTAAGTTACCTCTCTTGTGTATGTGCTGCCTACACCTCAAGTGCACTTTCCTGCATCTATCCATGTTTCAGTTATTCTTACCTTGCAAATCCATAATCCACAGCCTGGACACCTGAGGAGCCATTCTTTATAGTTTGCAGTTCCAGTTCAGTCATGGTCACAAATTGGAACTGAGATTTATTTAGGAATGAGAACAAAGGCTCATCCATCAATTTAAAAGCCACAGGGCTTCAATTTATTCAGCTTATTTTCTTAGTGAGGTAGGGAGTGAGTCAAGAGACAGACAGAATAGCAAAATTATTTACTCAGAGCAACTGGAATTAGGTTAGCTGTTAGGAGATGCTGACCTGGGATAAGAGCAGGTTTAATGACAGTGCTATGGGAACATAACTACATCTAGAGGGGCATTTGGGAGAAGTTAGAAAAGACTTTTAAAAGGTTGGGAAGGGGAAAGGGATTAGATGAGTAGGAAGATGGTAGCAGGCATTCAGAGAACACATTGTTCTGTAAATTGGGTTTGACAGTAGCCATGTCTTCATACTTTACTCTTTGGAAAGGTAAATACAAGAAAAATCTGACAAGTCCAGGAGCTGGATGTGTTCTACTCATGGGCTATTTTTACACCACCTACATTTTTAAGGTCTTTATAAGCAAAATTTCTTTCATAAAGGGACTCATCACATGATCTTTGGGCAAGTTCTACTTTGAGCATGTCGTGCTGGTGATCATATCCTGTGACCAACTCTCTGAAATCAGGGCAATTTCAGAATGAGTCTGATGCCAGCCCTCACCCTCCAGAAACTTGAGGAAGTTGCTGGGGACGTGCTGCTTATCCATCTCCCTGGTTATCAAGTTGCTCAAGGACACATGGGTTCAGAGAAGGACTATACATGGACTAGCATTCCTTGGGCACTAGGGAACAAGAAGAGAATATTAATATCAAGAAATCCAATACTGGTTTGCAGATCATCAGCTGCCACGTACCTATGCATGAACTCTCTTGATGGCATCTGTTATGCTAATCCTAAAAGTTACAGATATCTGACCTAATTTCATCAGACTGGTCTTCATTACCACTGCCTGACTAAATCTCTGGAGAATGCTGTAACCTTCAGGAAAGATAAACCACAGGGATAGGAAAGGGAATGGAAAATGGAGAGCTGCCTGCAGTGAAAGATGAAAGGGAAGATTACAAGGCCTTCTTCAGTAAAGGGGCAGAATACATCAGAGACCAGCCCTGGTCAGTCTAAGGAAACAAATCCAGGAGCACATTGCACAGGAGACATTATGGTTGTACAGAGGGAACTGTGTGATGTTTGCCTACCATACAAGATATAGATGTGAACAACTTTTCAAGAAAGAGGAAGAAATATCTGCCAGGTGAATAAAAAGCCAACAAAACGGTGAGTGTTAAAAAACAGACACTCCAACTTATAATAATTATTATTGAAGTTGGACAAAGACTGAGATTTAATAACACTTTACATATATAAGAATAACAATTTAATAAGAATTACAACCTGAAACTATCTCAGAAGAAACTCTGATAATCAAACTAAACTTTAATACTTGTTGGTTTTCCTACCATCAGCTCTGACCAATTCACTTTGAAATTACTGACACCCTTCCCACTGGATTCTTAGGTTAGCAGAACTCGAGGCAAAGCTAAAGTTCTTTATTATTAGACTCAAAGATGTCATGCTACCAGCAGTGCAGAGGCCATGAAGGTGCAGTGATATGTGAGAGGCCAAGCTAATACAGAGAGACACGTAGTTTCCTTGGATAGCTGAGAAAAACAGACAAGCTTTACAGTTCACATGCCTTTCCCAGCCAGTGCTCAACAGTCTAGCTGGGTGAGGGTGGTTCAAGCATTCAGTTCATATTGATGCCTGAAATTGCTAAGCAGAATTCTAGAGCCTGGTTGCTTGCAGCACTGGCTCCCTCCACCTGCTGTTTGCTTTGTCTGCTGCAATGACAAGATAAGCCACCACTGAAGTACATGTGCACATGAGCAGGGGGCAAATGTGGCAGCCAGTGCTTGTCTTTCATTGCAAAACACATTCAAATCCATGAAAGAAGATCACTATAAAAGATGCTGGTATTTATTTTATGGTATTAGTGGTACAGCAGCTGCTAGACAGTATATGCCATCATATGAAATGGTCTCAGTCAAAGTTGCTGTTTCTTCTGAGCACTGATTGCTTGGCTAAACCTTGTGAGAAGTTTGTGTGGGCAGTATGATCTGGGCAAAAATACTTATTTCATCAAAAATGTCATTAGTTGAATAGAGCTATAAAGTATTGCTATAAAGTATGCTAAAAGTATTTCCTTGGAGGTTTCAGGTGAAATAAACTGGCCAGGCTCTTAGTCTTGAATTTAAACTTAAGTTAATAATACATTTTTGAATAATTTGAATGTTAGTTCTTTTTCTCCTCACAGGATAACCAAAACCTTTCTCAATTGCTTTTTGGAGGCATTCAAACATTCTGTGATGCAAGTGAACTCTAAATTTTATGTGAGCGTTTGACATTTATTTCAGTATGTTATTTCGTTGTTAATGTCAGATGTCATATGGATTCATTATCACTTTCAAACAGGTTAAGTATAAAAATGATTTATTGCAAAGGGTATTGTGCTCTGTGATTATAAACCCAACAGCTGTCAGCACTAGCACATTTAATGCAATATTTTCTTTTCAATGAAAGTTTAAACCACTTCATCCTCACTTTGATATTCATGGATCACATCAAAAACAAGGGACACAAATATAAATTTAGCTTGTAATGGGAATTATTGCAGAACAAGTGCCAGTGAATTATTACAGACTTTTTTGTAGTATTCAATCTTCCCTGCTGGATTGTTTGGTTCAATATTTTGTCCATCCTTTAAAAGAAAAAAAAAAAAAAAAAAAAAAAAAAAAAAAGCCATTGTGTTCTGTGTGAAAATATTATCCTTGACAGTTAGAATTTAGATTTTATACTCTTCCAACCCTAGCTGCTCTACTCCCAGATGCTTCTACAGTGGTGACAAATTAGAAACACAGGTCCTAACCTGAGGTGAGCAGATTTACCCAGTGTCCCCTACATACTTTCAGACAGTAATTTGTTATTCACACATTATTTCTTTTTAGTCCTTTGGAGTATTCTTTCTCAGACCTCATGAATTTTCAAGTCTATAAAATTCCCCCTGTCTGCGGATCAGGAATTTTATTTTTCCAGTGCTTAATGAGGGTATTGTGTACACAAACTGTCAGAATCTGCCACCATTTACTTTGCCATTTACCAAAAACTGTGTTAGAGTAGTGCCTGCAAACCCCATTCACTACAAGTTCTGCACAGTGTCACACTCGTGGAGCAAGATCTTCCCAGGTCCATACACTCCACTGGGAGCAACATTGTGTGTGTGTTTTATTTCTTACAAAATTCCCCTGAAGTGGGGTCAGCTGCAGGAGAGGAATGGCCATTAAGGTTTAAAGAGCACAGAGCTGAGCAATGGGCACACAGATGGTAAATATGAAGATTTCAGACTTCTCCTAAGGTTGGATGTCATAACACACTCGATGAGAACATTGCGGTTCATTATGGAACAGTAGTACATAAACTGCACACTCCATAAACTGAGTGAAATAATGGCATCTCTAAGTTATTGTCACTGTTCAGTACCCATTGAAATTCCCTTTTGAAAAGTGTTTTTCAGAAACCAGGGCCTGAAAAAACACACTTATTTCATAACCGTATTTTTAAAATTGATTTTATGAATCTACTGCAGGAACAGATTTATGTAAGAGCTCCAGTAGGCTCTCTTCTTTTCCTGATTATAGGTATATGATTGCTTTCTGAGGTGCCAAGCTTGCACAGGCAGGGGCCTCAGGAACTACTGTAGGTCACACTGCTGTCAACTCAGAAATGCAAATGGGGGTCTCTTAATTTTTCCAAAAAATATGTGAATGCTTGGGGAATGATACTGAAATTTAAAGAAAATCTATTTTTTTCTGACTAATTATAAATCTGGTTTTAGGCAGGACCATTTACTGTGGAGTTTAAATGATCCCCCTGTGTTTTACAGCTGGTCTTATAGTGACTGAGCTGAGATGTGCAGAGGTTCAAAAAAATAAAGCAGAAAAGGGAAAAGTTATGGGATGGCTAGCTGAGAGAGCAGGGATGTTAGGGTCCTGGGTGACATCAGAAAGTGGTCTTCAGAAGAGAAGTATAAATGCAGCTATTGAATACACCATGCTGACTTATTCCTGCTCCCTAAAAGACAGAGTCAGCATTGCTTTACCACAACCCAGGCCCCAAATTAAAATTTCTAAATTTCTATAAAAACTAAATATTTGGAAGCTAGTGATGGTAGTAGATGTTGATTATTCATCAGACAAAATTTATAAATCCTTCTCATAATGTGAGAGATCTTTTTAGGAAATCATCAAACCTTTTGAATAGGTGCTGATGAAGTTCTGCTTGTTCATACCAGTAGATACAGTTCTTTAGCCCCTTCAGGAGCCAGGACAGGTGGTAGTTTTCCTCTAGAGGAAGTTAATCCCAAATAGGCTCTCCAGGGACATTACAAGTAGAGCTTTCAGAGAACCACAGAATCAATAAGGTTGGAAAAGATCTCGTAGATCATCAAGTCCCACCTTTAACTTGCTGTTGCCATGTTCACCGCTAAACCATGCCCCAAGGTGCAACATCCACACATTTTTGAATGCTGTCAGAGCTTCTGATTCCACCCTTTCCCTGGGCACCCTGTTCCAATGTGTGACCACCGTTCCAGTGAAGAAACCTTTCCTCAGCCTCCCCTGGCACACCTTGAGGCTGTCATTTGTTACCAGGGAGAAGAGGCTGACCCCCACCTGGCTACACCCTCTTCTCAGGCAGTCCTAGAGAGTTATAAGGTAACCCTTGACCCTCCTTTCTCCCCAGCTCCCTCAGCTGCTCTTCACAGGACTTGTGCTCCAGACCCTTCCCCAGCTCTCTTGCCCTTCTCTGGGCAGCTCCAGCACCTCTCTCTGTTCCGAAGGGCCCAGAACTGGTCACAGGATTTAAGATGTGGCCTCACCAGTGCCAATTGCAGGGGCTGGCATGGGTATGTCTTGTAGTTCTATCCATTGTGAATTCAGCAATATAATGAACTGAGATTTATGGTTTTCAATGAGGGTCCAAGGGCTTTTTTGGAGGATGCAATTTCCGTTTGTTGTGAGCTGTAGAGCAAGGGAAGCTTTGCCTCTGCAAGCCCTGCTCAAAGCATGACAGAAACTCTACAAGCACAAAGGATGTGACCTTGAATTCCTCTGCCTAGGTGCTCTGCCTGTGGGAGGGTTTGCTGCACTGGACTCTGGCCATCACCGTCAGTTTGTGGGTGTCATCAGTAATTGCTAACCTCGATAAAGCTGAAAATACATTTGCACTTTACTTTTCTTGGAAACCCAGATACAAGAGGCACTGACTTTCATAAAGTGCTTTGGCAAATATGCATTCCCTAGTTTATCCCCTCAGATTGGACTACAGCTGTGTGGGACATGCTGTACTTCCTCAAGGGCACTCTTTAGCACAAGCCAACAATATCAAAACCTCGAGAGCAGCGTGAGCCAGGGCTGCACATGCTTTCAGACTGCATTTATTTAGCAAGTGCTGTAGTATTTCTGATTAAAAATGTACACATAAAGCCTTTTCTGATTTTTTTTAATGCATTGTGGGGTCCCCTTATGAAATGCAGGCTGTCTCCCAGGGCCACACAACACGGGGAGGAGATGTGGCTCTGACCTAGCATCAATACCCAAAGTGGTGTACCTGTGATGACGCAGCTGCCCTAACAGGTTAATTTATTTTGCTTCTGCCAAGTTTTATGCTTGTGCTCTTAAGTTTAGAGGCAATTAAACTCATCATTGAAACATTTGCAAGTGTTCAGTAAAAGAAGAAAGTTTACATTTCTTCAACCATACTGAAAGAAACAGCTGAAGTTTTTTCTTTCTTTTTTTTTTTTTCAAACGGGAGAAAAAGTGAAGTATGAAACAATGAGAAGATAAATTTTTATAAAATCAATAAGGACACAAATTCTGGCTAAATTTATAAGCAACTTGATCTGCTCCATTTCGACCATGATTTGGTTCTTTGTTAGTGTCAGTCCATATATAAAAAAATAGAAAATACCCAGTGCACTTAATAGGGACACTGTGCTTAAGGCAGTAAGGCAACTCTCTCCAGGCAATTACCACAGATGTATTTATCAGCAATAGTAACCTCTGCTAATTTCACATACAACGCCTTGGTTTACCTAATTGCTATCAGATGCTGCTGAATGGAGTCCCTGTTTAAGCAGCAGTCCTGTAATCTGAGCAGGCTGAGGAAAATCAAGATTACTGGTCAGTCTGCTAATCTTCCTCCTTGAAGGCATCTTCTGCACAATTTCAAGAAGCAAAGGTATTTCCAGACAAAGACGGTAAATATTAAACAAACATTGAAATTATTGCAAGGAATTTGTTCTTTGTGGTAGACAATCTTAAAAGGTGTTTCACACTTGCAATTCTTGAGTGCTCTCGATGGAACAGTTAACCCTCTGGATCCTGAATTTTTCACATTTACAACTACTCTTGTCTCACTATCTCAATCCTGTACTTTTGTTTGGTTATTATAACATTGAAAGAAAGTAGTCTAGGCACTAAAGTGACATTAATAAATTGTTTCCTCTAAAAAAAATAGAAATTTTTAATTCAGACTTCATAGCTGTTTAAAAAATGCACAATGACTTGTTATCAAAAACCTATTTAGTTCCTTCTTAGATGGAAAGATGATAAAATGCATTCACAACAGAGAAAGAAAGTGGCAAGCTACAGATTAACTTGCTGGGGATGTGTAACACATTGCAAGTTATACAAGCAGTAACTGTGAAAATATGGAGCTTTTATATGACATGTTCCAAGAAAAATACAGCTCACAAAGAAAGAGATGAAACACGTAATTGAGTCGACACAGTAAGCTGAAAAAATTTACCAAATTTTTCATATTCAGTAGAATAAAGAAAATGTGATATAATGGGAACCAACCATAGTGAACAGGGTAAAAGTCTTCATGAAACTGATACAGAATTCACTGCACCGATCCAATGAGTCAATAAACAAAGCAACCAAATAACACTTGTGGAAGATACTGAATCAAAAGTACCATAGGAACTGTGCAAGGTTTTGCTCTGCAAACTCCATAAGTGTGTTGGGTTTGAACTGTGTATCAGTTTTATGAAGACTTACCCTGTTCAGTATAGTTGGTAGCCATTATATTCAATTTTCTTTATTCGTGTTACTCTGTCGTGGTTATAAAAGCTGTGTCTTTTGATACTCTCCTAAATGAGGGTTCTTACAATCTCTGATGGTGAGGAGGGTTTGTGCCTCCTATATAGCCTTGCTTGAGAAGGGTCTGAAGGGGTGTGGGAGCAGTGTTCATAAATTATAGGAGTAATTCAGTGACCATTTTTCTTCCCACCTTGTTAAACCGTTAATCGTACAGTAATTACTTTTTTTTTGTCCTGACCAAGATTTCACGTTTTGTCCTCACTTTATTTGTATTTTTACTCCTTGTAGGCTGTCATTTCAACATTTTAATAAAAAAATATCTGAAAGAAAAGTTCCTGGTCAATGTAGATATTCATGTTTTTCATTGCTTTGAAGACAGTCAAAAGGTGTGCCTGTGTTGGACAAGCAATTTTTCCCCTATTCATATTAAATCTACTGTTACAATACTAACTTGGTGTATCTGGATCTTTTAAACAGTGTTGAAAAAACCTTGTGACCATTCAGCTTTTGGTAGCAAGGCAGAGTCCTGAAGCACAGAACTTTTAAACTCCACCATCAGCCCCTCTATCACCACCAGAACAGACAGTACCTCCACTTTCAGCACTGACTTTTGTGAACATGGGGAGAAGGTTTAATTGTTCTGTGTCTCTGTTCTCCCACCTTTAACATGGAAAAATCAAACTATCCACAGTTTTCTTAACATTTGAAATACATAGATAAAAAATTCTGGCTAGAGACATGTTCAATTCTAATAAAACTTTTAAATTCCAGTGTGTTGGGGAGATTGGCTTTTTAAAACATCCTTAAAAAATCTGAATAGTTTTCCAGTGGGAGGCTGTGTGACTTCTGTGGAAACTGACTATCCAAATTAATTTTATTTTTTCTCTCCTTGATCATTTCTGTACTTTCATTCTGTGTTGACATAATTCATTGTATTTGGTGTGAAGACTTCATTGCTAGTACTGTACAGTATAATCTATAGTGTTGTGATGTATAATCATGGTTGGAAATAATCTAGAGGAAAGACTTTGCTAAATTAATTCTCTGTTTTATATCTTGGCATGCATTTTAGCAAGATTCAGTCATAAATGATTTCTGAAAATTAAAAAAAAAAAAAAATCCCAAGAGCAATATACCTCAATGGAGACTCCTGGAAATGGCTCATAATTAACGTAGTCCTTAGATCATTATGGGAAGGGCTGCTATCAAAGCAAGAACACTGTGCTCTCACTGTTATAAAGCTGTTCCCTGGTTTACTGCAGAAGGGTGGCTGAATAAATGAGAAGTACTTTTGCCACAGTCACACAATTAAATTTCAGATCTCAGCAGAACCAGATCTAGAATTTCTGGCACAGTGTCTTACAGACTAGAAAGCTGCTATAAGCTAAGACCTCCTACCATGACCTGATTTCAGACAGCTGTGTTAGTTTAACACTTCATTATTTTTTGTAATGGAATGTGATAAAATGGAGACAGTGCATTGTATTTTCTCCTTACAAGAACTTTGCAACACAGGAAAACGACTCAAATTTAAGTATTTTAAAAACAATGTTTTACAGATGAAAAGACAGTTACATACTTAAGCCATTGCCTCTTGATTTTTATCTACTGTATTTGCTCATAATATTTGCACTATAATACTTAAACCTTACAGGGTAATCATCTTTGCTAGGGTACATATTTGAATAATATATGAATGTTCTTAACCAAAAGAACTCTGTCTTGATAAAATATTTTTCTTTTCTCTCATTATTAAATTCAGTAAATAATTTCATATGACAGACAAATTTAACAAAAGAAAAATTACTTTAAAAAGAAAATCCTCTTCTCCCATGAAGAGCCTGAGGCTGAAGTGTTTGTCAAGTTTAAAACTCAGGAGCTGGTCAGATCTGGAGTAGATTAGGAAGAGTGTCAAAGAATGAAACCAAGCACAATTGCTTCTTATTTAAAGAGTGGTAGCCCTTTGGCTGAAGCCTCTGTGTAGTTCCTGACAGCTTATATACAAGAAGACATTTTCTGAATAAACAAATTACTCTACAAAATTAGTTATAATTGCTCATAAGTGATTTCTGCTCTAAATGCAAAATGGGTGTGTTTCTATTCCAAAACATTCATGCTATTATTGCAAGCTTTATTGCTTCCTTATTCATCGCTGCTTGCTTTCTCTCCTCATTGGATTTGCATATTTTGAAATGTTCAATGACCAACTTTGAAGCAGGAGATGAATATGTTAGCAGCCTAAACAACCCAGAATGATTAATTTTAAACTTGGTGCTGGGATATGAGCCAACATTGTATATGAAACAATGGTTTGTCAAGGAAACTGAAATAACAACATCTAGAAGTTAAACGGTTAAAATGGAGGGCCCACAGATACAGCAGCTCTCCATTAAGGAATTATTTTACCTAACTATACACATAAATAGTAAACAACAGTAGACTCAGTAGATCAGCAACAAATTTTAGATTTTATCAGGTTAAAATGTCTTATTTACATGAAGATTTCACGGACTCGAATTCATGCCCCTGGAAAATTCTGGTTGTGTAGGAGAAAGTGGTGGAAATGCTGAACTGTATATGAAGAAAAATTATGTTTTTTAAAATTAAAAGAATATTGTAAGAAATTTCCTTCATGTAGAAAAAGAGGAATTTTCATACAGATAGACGAGTACTTTGCAATTTATCTTCAAGCATCAGGAATGTGCCTTAAAAGTAACAAAGAAACAAAATGCTTATTTACATACAAATAAAAAAATATTATATAAATACAATATTTCTTCTAACTACTAATAATGAGAATAACCACTGCCATATGGATATGCAGTATCTGGTTATAAGAAAGTAGAGGAAAAAAAAAAAAATCAGCATAGGTTAGTTAATTGGACTGCAAGTCCTGTACTTGTTGTGGCTATGAAGAAAAGACTGACATCATCCCAAGACATATCCAGAGAGGCATCTTCTGGAAAATACAGCCTGTGGAAGCCTTCATCTTGAAAATTGGGTGCAGTTCTACTCCCTGTTATTTTAGGTGCATTTGTTAGAGTAAAATACAGATGTAAAGGAGGCCTGCAGTGACAATCAAGGACATGGAGAGACTGTTTGACAAAATGAGAAAAAAAGGCTTGGCTTGTATACCCCAGCAAAGTGAAGACTGAGAAGAAATAACAGGTTTTCTCTATAAATGCATTGGGGTGGTGCATTTTGCCAGAGAGAGAATACCTATTAAATTTGTCATGGAAAGATTGGGCAGGAGAATAGAATAGAATTTCTAACCACCAGAGGTACAAAACTCTAAAAGAAGATCCCAGTAGGAGTAATGTAGGTAGGCTTTGTTACCACTTTTTGATTCCTTCATGAAAAGGACTGCATGATGTGCAACAGCAAGAGATTGATATGCTTTTATGCTGTCAGATATGTAAAATTAACATTGTAATTCCACCCAAATTTCAGATATAAAAATTACTTTTTAGTGAGAGACAAGAATATAGTTTGAGTAATGGAGGAAAATTTGAGAATGCACAGGTTTTTAAGGGGGAAAAAAAAGTGAGAACAGCATACAACTTTCTAGGTGAATGCTTTCATGGACTACTTGATATTTTCTAGAAAATATGTCTCTGGATGGATCTTGGGATTGTGTAATCAATAGAATTTTGATTAATTTCATAGAAATGAATGGTTTGGGTTTAAAGAGCCCTTAAAGATCATTTAATTTTAACCCCCCTGCCATGGGCAGGGTCACCCTCTCCTAGTTCAGGTTGATCAAGGACTCATCCAGCCTGGCCTGGAGCACTTCAATGGATGGGACATTCACAATGTCTCTGGGCAATCTGTTGCACTGTCTCACCACCATCACAATGAAGAATTGCTTCATAATATTCAACCTGAATCTCTCCTCTTTTCATTTAAAACCATTACCCCTTGGTCCTATCTCCTTGGACAAAGTCCCTCTCCTGGTCTCTTGTAGGCCCCCCTGAGGTACTGAAAGGCTGCTGTAAGACATCTTCCTCCAAAGTGAACAACGTGAACTCTCAGTCTGTCTCCATAGCAGAGGTGCTCCAGCCCTCTGATTCTCTCTGTGGCCTCCTCTGGACATGTTCCAAAGGTCCTCAATTTCCTTGTGCGTCCATCCCAGAGCTGGGGGCAGGGTTCCAGGTGGGCTCTCTCCAGAGCAGAGCAGAGGGGCAGAATCCCCTCCCTCACCCTGCTGCCCACGCTGCTCTGGATGTGGTTGTCCTGAGTTGCAAGATCATGTTGCTCATTCGAGGACAGCTTACAGTCCTCCAGAAGCTCCAGGTCTTTCTCTGCAGGATGGCTCTCAATGAATTCTTCTCACAGTCTCTGCTTTTGTCTGGGTTTGCCCCAACTCAAGTGCATCACCTTGCCCTTGCAGAACTTAGAAGTTCTTATGTGTGAAGTTAGAAGTTCTCATGTCCACCTCTCCTCTTCCTTGTTCTTTCCTCACAGTCACAAATAATGTGACTTATTATAATAAGTCACACTATATATATATATATATATATATAATATGACTTATAAACAGTTTCCAATTAGCTAACCTAGGCTGGGGATTCTTTTTTTTTTTTTTTTAATTACCCGATGCAGCTTGTTGTTTTTTTTATGTTTCCCATGAGAAAGATATTATGGTGCAATGAACTGTCTGAAGATTATGATTATTATAATATGTGGAGAATATTTCAGAACCTCACATTATTGGCTCTGTTCATATAAATCAGAATTGTTTTATTTAGAATTTTCCTGGAACTGAATGTAAAATAACAATAAATTTGTTCAATGCCAATATTTGTTTGTAGTGTTTGAGAGTGATTGTATCCACCCTGTGCATGGATATTAGCTGGAATTGACTGGCATTCAGTCCATTCAGCCTGAGATAATCTTGATGAGCTATAGGAAACAATTGTATATATGTAGTGACTCTACCTGTTCTTCTTATTCAATGTTTCTGTTTTTCATTACTCATGTTTACCAAACACTCTGGTGTTGAGGCCAGGCTGCTGCAAAATTATCATGTTCCAGTATTGCTGGGGCAAGCTATTCCCATCTTTCACTTACAAATGGCTTTGCTCTATTTTGAGCACAGACAGAGCTTCTTCCATTTTGAGACAGATTATTTGCACACACTATGAGCCTTTGAATTTAAATCAATCCAGAACCCATAGCTGGTACAGAATGTCATACCTGATGCTTAACCACTGCATTTTGGCAGCATACAGGCCAAAAGGAATTCTCACAAATGTCTATGTGAGTTTCCAGATGCAGTTGAAGATATGGATAATTTCTCAAGAATGAATTGGAACCTACACATTTCAATTTTATGCCCTCGATCATCCTCCCACAGCTCTGCCCTGTGGTAGCGTTTGAGCTGGATCAAGAAAATAGAAAAAAGAGTAAGTGAAAATAGAAAGACAAAGATAAGGATTTTTTTTCTTTCAGGAACTTTCAGCTTTGAATTCAGTTTTTTCTGCCTCTTTCTTGGGCCTATAATATAAAAAATTAATTTTCTTGTGTGTTCATGAGAACATTAACCTCTTTACCCAGACTGTGAAAAAACCAAAACATAAGAAAATGGCATTTTTAAAAACCAAAAATGTTGTTGGATTTTATTTTTACTGCAGAGTTGCTTTGTTGGTATGAGAGTATAGAAGTAACATTTAAATGCCAGGTTAAAGATTGGGATACATATTCTGCTTTCATATGTCAGATTTTACAACAGAAAAATATGTGGCTGCTTTCACTTTAGTAGGTAATGTGTGACTGAATCCCTGGAGACTCAAGCTATCACTTCTGTTCTCCAGAACACAAGATTTCAGTCATAACTTATTTTCCTCAAGATCTCATCCACCAGTACTAAAAACACCTATTTATTACGCTCAGGATATGAACAATATGTATAAAAAATCTAATGTCAAGGTTTCTTCTGTTTGTTTTTAATACCAAAGAAAGGCTCTCATTCTTTCTTGCGTGGGGATTTTGAGGAAGATGACAAATAAATTACAAAGCTTGAGAAAATTGCTTCCAGACAACACTAGAAAAGAACAAAAAGCCACTGAAACCATTTGACTCAGCCTTGGTTTCTTCCAGTGTTTTAAAAAAAATCCATCTGGTCTCAGAAACAGAGGATTAACTTTAGAGTGAACTAAGATTGTGATGAAAAAAAATATAGGTTAAATTAATTGCTTGTGTTCAAACAGGTGAAAAATATAGACACTTAATTGTGACCTTCCAATACCTGAAGGGAGCTTACAAAAAGCTGGAGAGGGACTTTTTACTGTCCCTCTGTCATGTGGTGAGAGGACAAGGGGAAATCTCTCCAAACTGAGGAGAGGGTAAGTATAGGATAGATATTAGGCAGAAATTCTTTACTTTGAGTGGGGTTAGGCACTGGAAGAGATTGCTTAGAGAACCTGTAGTTGCCTCATCCCTGGAAGGGTTCAAGGCCAGGCTGAACAAGGCTTTGAGCAGCCTTGTCTAGTGAAAGATAGCCCAGCCTGGGGAGTAAGAACTAGATGATCTTTAAGGTCTCTTCCAACACAAGCAATTCTATGTAACTATGATTCTAATCAAATGTTGAGTATTTTGGGTGTTTCTAAAAGCATTTATAATCAGCTCTTATAGGACAAAAATATATAGAGAAAAACCCAACATTGTGGTACACTTTTCTGTATGTGGAGAGCTCTGTGAATCTCTTTCACAATTGTCTCTTCATGTGTTTTGTGTTGGCAGTTCTGCATTACAAAACTGACGAGTTGCATCAGAGCATCATTAGATCATGTAATGAAAGTAACAGAACAGCTAATAGGGGAAGAGTTGCACATCTCCTTGCTGCATTATGTGCTGCATTGTGCTGCACTACGTCCCTTGGCTTCCCCTGTCATGACCTAAAGTACTAAATGTATCTAGTTACCAGGTTGCCAAGAGTGCCTAGCAGACGGCCATCAGAATACTCCAGAGATGCCTCGAACTGCTCAGCATAATGGTAACCTGGAGGTCTGGATGGGAGACTAATCCTGGGAGACACAGAGAGTCTCATACTCCATGCATGAGACCTGACATCTGGCTTTCAGGTGAGAGATTTCATGAGAGGGTGAACATATCAAAAAAGATACTAGTATGTTCAATATTTCAGTGATAGCCTCTTCAGAGAAACTGTATTAACATTTAGTGCAAAAACATCATTATGTTTTAACTAACCATGCTGAATATAGTACAGAATATATATGTATGAGAAAGTGGCCACACTGCCCAATCCACGCTATAGCTTCCAACACAAAGGCATCTTGTTTGGAAGCTGGAAACACAATGAAGTGAAAGGACTTGCCCAAGTAGCTGGTCAGGGATACCACCAGGAATACCACTGCCTAAAGCTACCCTCCAATGCAACTGAGTTATGGGACCAGCAGTTTTCTAAAACCTGTCCTTGCTTATAAATGAAATTGTAAGAAGCTGTCTTACTCTAAACCTGTTCCAGTTTATGAAAGCATCAATCTGTCTTGGGGGATTTGATTGTGATTTTCAAGCATAAAATTCAAACTCTTACCATATTTAAAATATATGAACTTGCAAATGAAAAATATATATTGTCTCCTTACAAGCTACAAAGGCAAATAAAAATTTGAAGGTTTTTCTTCAGAAAAAGAAAATAAGAAATAAGTCCCAAAGAGAAACAGCAGGGTTGGCTCTTTCAAAAGCAAAGGCCTGAGGCAAAGCTCGAGCCTGGTAGTGCTGCTTTCATCTGGTTCAGCTCAGGCAAACAGACACACTTCTCAGCTGAGGAATGCAAGGCCCTTGCCACTGGGTCAACTCCTGGGAGGGGAGCGTGGGCAGTGCCTTTTCACTCCACTTTAACAATGTGGTGGAGAACAAGACCTCCACCCAGGGACCTGCACACACGTGCCCATCGCACACGTGCACAAATGTGCGTGCACACACACGTCCTGCTCAGCCTTTGCCAAGCTACCCAGCCTGCTCCACTTTCCTCTTGGGTTTTTTTTATGTAATCCAGCTAAGGCAGACTTCTCTGAGCTGGAAAGGAAATATCAATAATGAGAGTTTCTGTCTGCCTGGAACAACACCTGACAGCTTTGTATGAATTGCATGTGCTGCTGGGTAGCCACTCCTACTTCACAAGCACATTCTTCTGGCGTTATTTCAATTGCTATGAATTTTTAACCATCCTTCATCACCATCTGAAGTGAGCTGACGTTAGTTTTGGCAGAGAAAAGGCAAGGCAGAAAGAACACAATTCAAGTAAACCTATTAGGACCTTCAAAAATATGTGATGAATTATCGAAGCACAAATGAAAACCCTCACATTTTTCAGGAGAGGTCCGGATTATATGTATGAAAAAGAAAATTGCCAGAAGGGTGGTTAGGCATTGGAATTAGTTGCCCGGGGAGATACTGTCTCATTTTCTCTCTAAGTATTCAAGAAGTGCCTGGATATGGCTTTTGGGGATATTGTTCAGGGGTGATTATGGTGATTCTGGGTTGATGGCTGGACTAGACTTGAAGGCCTCTTATAGACTTGATGCTTGCGTGATTCCGTGATATGTAAGAAAGTGTTTTATAGTTTATTGTGTGATCACAGAGACACACATCCTATAAATTACTGACACTGCAATGGGGATATGACAAGAGCAGTGCCAAATGACACTGGGATGCTGTTAATCATGATTCTCATCTAAGCCTATGGTTATTTTTGAGCTATGTGATTTACCCTGAAAGAATCCTTAAATCAGGTTATTTCTGTGGACTGATCTACTGCAGGGGAGCCCTTAGAAACTGGGGCCTACATTGTGTTGAAAAGTCTCATTGCTTTCTGGCCAAGAATTCTTAGGGGAAAACCTTGAAATTGCATATGAGGACTCTGTTTCTGGTTATCAGTTACAATAAATCAGCAAATGCAAGGTCAGAAATGAGGTATTTGGATTGAGTGAGTTTGATAGCTGATTCTGTGAAATCTTTTTTCCCAAAACAAATGTGCACACTTATTTCCTTAGGCAGAAGATCCTCTCAGCCCCATCTCCTTTATTTCACCAGCTGTTCTCCCAGCTTGTGTGGTCCTAGCAAAGCGTGCTATACGGTTCATTATTTTGATTCTCCCTAAAGCACAAAAACTTCTCCTTATTTTGGTTTAATTTTCCTTCAGGACTTTATTAGCCCTCCTGGAAAGCAGCAGAGTACAAACTGATGCTGTGTGAGTGTGCTCTGTACAGTCACTCCATCCAGAGGCTGCAGCAGACCAGCTGTACTGGAATGCAGATGCTCATTCCCACCACAGCTCACTGGAGCTGGAGGCAAGCTGCTGCTCACGCTTTCCCTTGCCTTCCCTCTGCCACTCCATGCATGCTTTGGTGTCAGCACAGCAGACATGGTGACTAAAGGAGGGATGGGGTCAAGATCAGCAACATTCTCAAGTGGATATGACAGTGGATCTTCTGGTATTTGATATTAACTCACATTTCTGAAGCCCTTATTTTCCTTTTCACTGTTTTATATTAGTTCTTACTGATTCCAAGTAAATAGCAACTTTAAGTCAAGGACAGAGTCTACATTATTAAAAAAAAATAGTCATTAATTTTGTTAGGATGATGGAGAATTGTATACATTTGTAGAAACGGTGGGTATTTAGGCTTGTATATAATCACTGGCTTATCTCACAAGACACGAGAGCAATAAGCAAAGCTGGTTTTCATGTGATCACATTATAGCAGCCAGCAAGTAATTACTACCTTCTGATAAAATGCAGCCCATTTTTTCACTTCCAACCTGCATTTGACAAATTTTTTAAACCAGACAGTGCTGCTAAGTTGTCTTGTTTGACTTCCTGCATAAGACATACTATTTCATTCTATAGCTCCAGTAACAAGATGGCTCTATGGTAAAACACATGTTTTTAAAGAGATACTCAGCTATAATTTGAAGACATCAAGAGAGCAGTTCGGTTACTTTCTGTTGTAAGTTGCTGCAAAATGATTCATTAAATTAAATAAAATTAAATATTTTTTCTTTGCAATACCTATGAAATTCTGGCCTGGGCTCAAACCTCATTACGACAAGTTTCACGTGCATGTGGTACAAAAAGCCTGAATGGATAGCCAGACCATGCAATTATTCAAAGTGGTGCTA
Organism: Sitta carolinensis; assembly: GCA_032173965.1. Lineage (NCBI taxonomy): Eukaryota > Metazoa > Chordata > Aves > Passeriformes > Sittidae > Sitta > Sitta carolinensis. The sequence goes on along the minus strand of JAVUNC010000004.1, from coordinate 64,395,097 downwards.
ATCCCTTTCTTTTGGCCACATTCCTATCCAAATCAACTCTGAATTCTCTTGCAGGCTATCTTGTTGGGCTTGCTTATTGCTGTTGATTTAGCCCACAAATTCAAGTTATAGTAATTAATTATTTTATTGCCAAATTGCACAGTGTTATAACATGTTTTGTCCAGAGTTACAGATTCCATTTTGGGTAAGCTGAACCCAAAATATGGAAATAATTTTCTGTAGCTGTACTTACCCAGCTGGGTCTTCAGAACCTGATATTTGAAAGTATTCAGCAGAATAGGTATAGATGGTTGTGTTCTGGTAAATAAAAGCTAACGAGTGTACAGTTGAACTGGACCCTGGACTTCATAACAATTCAAACACTTTCTTTGGGATAGAATATGCTTGTGTTTGGATGGAGTATAAGTGTGGAAAAAGAGGAAATCAAACAAAGGAGAAATGTATATTACCTTTGTTTACTTTTCAACAACCATACATTACAAGCATTTTTGCCTCTTCCCCACAGCAGTCACTGTATTTTGAATATATAGTCAATCACAACCCCCTCATCTGCTGTTCATATTTCTCAGGTCTGAGTTCATTGCTTCACTGTATGTGGGTTATTTCATGACTGTTACATTTATTGCAAAGAGAGGTAAGACAACAGCAAAAAGAGAAGTTTTTAGGAAAGGCTATTTGTAGGAATTTCTTTATAAATTTTAAAAATAATTTGAAGATTTTCTTAGACAAATAAATTCTATACAGTGAATGGCAATTGCAATGGAAAACCAAATAAAAGCAGTTTTTCTCTTTTAACTCTTATCTGGAACTTGGAGGTCTTCCAGCTTTGCCTTTCAGCATTTATCATATTAGGTATTGGCCCCAAATGATAGAATAAGCCTGTATCATGACCTCCTTTTAGTTTTGAAAAACCTAGACCTTGAAACCTCTGAATGCTGGATTCAAAAATGAAATCAAGTTTCTGTGTGGTTTATTGAGAAAGAAAATTTCTGCCAAATGCCTCCTATTTTTCTCATTCAGTTACTTAATTTGTGGGTTTTGATCTGTGCCATGGGCTGCCCTCAACATTCTCCTTGCTTTGAATATTTAAAGGAAGAATGGATTTAGTTGTGTTGTAGTCCCTGCTGAGTGAGAAGCATTTACTGATGGAAATCTGAACGAGGAAAGCTTTAAATCCTATAGGAGCAAGAATATAGCCAACAACATTTGCATACAGAGATAACTGTTTAAAATACAAGTACCATTTTTAGTACAGACTAGCACTTAAAAATCTAACTAGTGTTAAAAGTTAGGCTTAGATGGACACATTTTGAAAGTCGGATTGGAAATGTTCCATGAGCCTCCTCAGCTGAAACATGCCAAGGAAGGCAATTCTCTGTTGAGTGTTTTCTACATGTGTATTCACGTTATGATGTGTTTTTATTTTGCAGGTGCTGAAGTCAGACCCTGTTTTGCCATAGATATGCCTGGAAGGTGCTGTTCTTTGTGCACATGCCTGTGTACCTTGCATCACCTAAGCTGCTCAGCTGAATCAGTGGACAAAAACATTTTTGACAAAAACAAAACACTTTCTATATTATTGGGTTTTGCCAAAACAAAATTCTCTTTGTATTATTCCATTCTCTGCTTTTGGTGTGGAAGTGTTTTCTTTTGTTCTTTTTCCTACTAATTGTTCCAGCTCTGTAAAGCAATATGAAGGTTGCACTCAACTCTCACCCCACAGTACCTTTTGTGCCCTTTTTGCTTATGGTAGCCTAATACCCGTTCATGCTAATTAGTGTTTTACCTCTGGATTTCTATCATGACCTTTCCAGTTTCTGCAGTTAGTTTCATCTTTCATCATCACCATCTTTTAGCAAGCATATTTATATGGCTTATCTATAGCCACAGACCCAAGTTTAGGTTTTGAACAGAAGTCGCTGTTCTTTCAATTCCTGGGTACAAACAGTGTGATCTGTACATGCATAAGAATTTCTTGTCTAGACAAAGTTTTCTTTTGAATTGGATAGTCAATAGACTTTCAAACTGTCAAGAGGCTTTGGCACTCAAGCTGACTACTAATCCATCTTTGTTGTCAGTTCTGGAGAAGACTGATGACTTCAGCTCTGAGGGCATCAGGTCTTCTAAACTGACTTAGAAAAGAACTCTTGCACCTTCATTCTCCTTCTCTTTTCCAGGTAGATAAGAGGGCAGTTCCCTTCAACCACAGGAGCACCTGCTTGGACAGAGCTCTGAAAAAGAACGCAGAAGAACAAGTCACTGAAAGTAAGTTTTCTTTCTCCTTCAATACTCATCCATATGCATTAAGACTGTGGGTGATCCCATGCACTTCAGATACTTGCTAATTATCTAAAGGTAAAATTCCTGTTACAGCTTCTTCTGAAAGACAGGGTGGGGGACAGGAGTCAAAACACTCATTATTGTGGAGATCCAGAAACTGTATTCCTACATAATTAACAATGCCAGAGAAGAGATGAGAAAGGGGGATAAGGTTCTGTTCTGAGCAAAGGGAGAAAATAACTCACAAAAGCATTTGATGAACTCCAGCAGTGTGGGAACAGCTCAGGTCTTCAAACTAGTTCTAATCCATACTAAGAGCAGCAGCAAGGATGGGCATGAAGTGGTATGAGCTGAAGCTGCTCCTTGAGTAAGAATGTTTTACATAATCCCTCAAGGCTCATTGTGTAATACTGCTAGGTAAAGTCTATAATTGGGGTTTTTTTTTGTTTCCTTCACTTCTGTAAGTTTCCAGTCTTGAAATCAAGAACTTTAGCTTTTGCATTTCTTGATTAAACTTTAGCTTTTGCTTCTAATCTTTGTGGTGAAAAGCCTGAATCCAGACAAAAATTCAATGAAACCCAGTTCTCTAGAGTGACTAATCCAGTAAAACTGTTTGTGGAGGCAACAGCCTTCCTCCTGTGACAATCTGGAACATGACTTTCAGCAGGGTATCAGGACAAGTTTGAAAGTGCAATGAGCAAGACAATGTATAGCTGCAGGTGCACCTCAGATCATCAACATGTTAGTTTTTAAAATTAACATATTGTTGAAATTTTCACCTTGGATCTTCATGATTTTTGAAAACAATCTATTAAATCTCATAGTTTTGGAAAACAGAGAGAACTTTAGAATTAGGCAATATTAATGAATTATTAGAAAGTTTATGTAGTCAGTCTTCTGAAGTATGCTCTGGTCTTGTTTTTCAATTGTTAAGTAATCTTTTTTCTTTCACGAGTCCAGTATTATCTCATTACCACTATTCCTAAAACCATCTGCCATCAGGAGCGCAAAGTAGGTGAATTTTAATTTTTCTTCAATCCTATGGTCTTTCAAGACAGACTTTAGTACATAGCAGGGAGTTCATTATACTCTGATTAGGATTTGCTACTATGCTCTTATTAGGATGAAAGACTATGCTAGACCGAGGCCACAAGTGATCTGATTCCAAAGAGCACCAAACTAAAGGTCAGCTTGAAGAGCAGGAATCAAATTTCTTTCCTTAGAGTTTACTTCAGAAATCTATGAAAGTGTTGTGAATGTTTATTAACATCTGTTGCACGGGATTTTTTAATCCACTTGATAATTCAGATCAAATGTCCCATTTTGTTCTCTTGTTTGACACAAACAGATTAATTTAAATTCAGCAAATCATGCTGAAAATCTTAATTTAGTAGTTTTGTCTATAGTCTGATTGAAACAAAAAAAAAAATTGAGTAGTAGGTCAAAGTTACAAAGAGCTAATAAAAAACAATCAACATTTTATAATTTCACCTTTTTCTCCTAGGAAACAAATGTTTGGCATTTTTTAAGTTTAGGCAGAATAAGGATGTTTGTAAATCTAATTTCTTAATCATGCACAGATACTAAATATTGGACAGCTGAGACATTCTGGTGGAAAATATTTGATTTTCCAGAGCTGTCTCCAAGATCTAGTCAGCCACAACAACATTGCTATTTGTGACACTGAATATGGTTTTGAGCTCTGTACAGATAGATGAGCTAGTTGCAAGAATTTCAGATTTCAAGCCTTTTGATGGTAGCCAGTTGTCCACAGAATCTGATACTAATTGTTTGATGCAGTTGACTGCTCTTTGAACTGCTTAGCATCATCATTTCCTGTTCCTCTGAACATAATCCTAAAAGCAGCTTAATAACAAATGTGTTAGCAGAACACTGTGGATATCTGTGTCCTGATATTCCAGGATTACTCGGTACTTATATGCTCTCCTGTCTCAACACTAAAATCTGGAAACAGAACCACTCATCTGTCTTCCTGTCATACTTTCTTTTATGTAAGCTACAAAATCTCCAAATTCTAATATTCCTTGTGCCACTAGCACAAAATCTAACACAGTTGGAGAAGATGGCTCAGGAAGTAAGGAACATCAGGATACTGGATAAAGGAAGCATGAAAAAATCAATTCAAACCAATGTTTCTTGCAGGATGAGAGTCCTTTCTCCAAATTCTACCAAAATCAGCAACAGCCAGTGGCTTCTTGTGTTGAAATAAAGATTGAAGCCTTCTGCCCATTCCTAGGAATTGTCCTCTGGTCTGTTTCTTCCAGAGCTCATCTTTGAATCTATAGTCAATGCTGTAGGCACTTGTACTCAGGAATGTGCCAGTCTGTACTCATGCTGCTCATCATTTCTCTTGTTGTCTTTTCCATCTGCATTTAAAAAGTTCTGCAGAGCTGAGCTTGCTCTTGAGAAAACAAACAATTCCCCCCTTGCTTCTCCTTTCCAGAAGTTTCAATTTTACTTAGAGTACAGCAACCAGAGCAAGGTAGACATAGAGCCTTCTTCTTGGTTGCCATCAATGCAACCTCTTTAGGGTAAAGAATATATACTCCAGATTCATACAGTAAGCTGGAAACAATCTATTATTTGTAGTCACAGAACTAGAGGAGCAAAGAGTTCCAAAGTTAGACATTTCTTAGTAACAGCCTGGATTTAAGGAGACCTTATTGCACTATATAGAAGTTGAGCTTTGTCCACTATTACTTCACCAGTTCTGGGAAATACTGATTTGTGCCTTTCAGCATATAGATATAGGACCACCATTGGTCCTCAACATGATGTTATTAGTAGTATGAACTTATTTTACATGGGTTTTTCACATTGTTTTCTGTTGTGATCAACTCCTTTAACACAGAACTAGCAATATGCTACCAAACAATTTCTAATTATTTTAAATCATCTGAGGATTGTAAAGCCCAAGGATTTCCTATCCTATCCATTGGACGAATAACATGCTAGGGAAATTGTTCTTCTGGTGTTTGTCTGTGATAATCTCTGCTAAATCTGTAAATTCTTTGATTCAGATTCTGTCATTTTGAATGTGCTTCTACAGTTCATTCATTCATTCTATGAATGACTCCTGCCTTAATTATATTAGTATTTAAGTAGCAAGAATTAATATAGTTGAAGTGTCTTATTCTGCAAATGCCCAACTTGATAGAAGGACTCTGATTTATTTTGTTTGCAAATCTGGATTTTAGGGTGCAGAAATTAATGTCTGTTTTTCCCAAACATGGGAAGCAGGAAAGTGTGGATATATGTTGTTGCCAATTTTAACTTTAGTAGCCAATTTTCTGAAAATTTGTATTTCTTATGGTCAGACAGAGTCTTGTGTGCCTCCACAAAAAAGAGAATAAATTGAACTGGTCCCATTTATTTCTATAGTGACTGTATTATTATAACAGCTAGTACATTTTAATATGAAATAAGTACACACAAAAGCTTTTAGACCAGCAGTTTTGTAGTACCACAATGCCAGTAACTTTTGGAACCAAATGCAAAACTAATTTCTCTGAAGTAACTTCTCTGTAAATAGCTAAGCAAAGGTCTCAGTTTAGCTGCAAAACTGGTAGTAAGAGTGAGAACTTTTAAATATATATTTCTGTTTGAAGTGTCAAACATATTAGAAAAATATTTTTCAGTGTCATCGTCTTATTATTTTGTGTTGAAATTATTAAATGAAATAGATGTTATCATTGTGCTGGGGATTCTTTTATTTATCTATTTATTAGGAAATTAACGAATATAATTTAAAAAATTGTACAACTCCTTTCAACCAAAAAGGAGAAGTGTAGCCTTCTGCATACACTTTCAAAATGGGCAGCTGAAATGAAAAAAGCAAGATAAATTCTCTTTACAGTGTCTCAAGTATTTCTTCACTTATTCTCCTGTATATGTTTTTTGTTTGTTGTTTGGTTTTGGTTTTGTTGGTTTTTTTTTGTTTTGTTTGAGGGTTTTTTGGTGAAAGAAATGGTCCTCTCAAACATATCCAGTATATATTACTGCAGAAATCTGTACACTTGGAGTGCTGAAACCTGCGACTCCTTGTTACATAAATGTACTTAACATTGCTTTCCAAAATCAGTTCCTGGTCTCCTTAGCAACACAGCCTGCAAAGAGCTCACCAGCCTGGTGTTCTGCATGTGTGAGCTTCCAAGTCAACTGAAGAGTTTTGGTTTAGGGTTCAAAACTTCCCTTTGACCAGTTAAGCTACTAGTAAGGGAAACTTTTCTTTTGCATATGGTCTCATAAAAGCTATAGTTTCAATGTTTTTCATTGAAACATGCAAGCAATGAACCAAGAGGAACTTCTGAGAAAAGAAATTTCTCATGGCAGAGGACTGAACAATTTATTCTGTTGTTCCACACCATGACAGTAGAACAAAATATTTTGGTACTGAAACTAAATCCTTTAACATAGCTCCCCTTAACAACTTATAAGCATGCAAAAAATTTATACTATGTCTTTCCCAAAGCTTCTATAAACTAATAATTTTTCTTGTATTGTATGGTAGAAATGTGAGAAATCTTACTACAGACACACCTGTCTGTGTCACTGTTGACAACATCAAAACCAAAACCAAACAACAAACAAAAAATATATACAGGTGCTGTTAAAAGACTAACAGTTAGTATTATTGTGTCTGGCTTTAGCCAGAGAAGATTTGAAATGGTTCTGGAAATGAAAATCTCCTTTTAAATCATTCCTCCCCCAGTGTCTTCTAGTTAGCCTGAGGTTTTGTTTAGGTTTTTTTCTTGTTTTTAAACTTCTTTCCATGGTAGTTCTGTACACACTCAAGGTAACTAATTTTGTTTAGAGTTCAGATTGAGATATTGTTTCACTTCAGCAGCCACCACCAGACTCCACTGCATTGCATGATGTCAACAAATTGATGAGGAGGTCACTGATGAAGGCAACATCACATGCATTTACTTTCAAATATTATATTATGTAAAACATTCACCAGCTTCTTGATTATTTTTACCCTGTGTTGAGAACCAAGAGAGGAACCTCAAGAGACCATCAGGCTTGTGGGTCAGGTGGCTTTGAGTTGCACACCCCAGGATCCTGTCTTTGCCTCCAAAATAGACTGGTGGGAAAAATTTAACAGGCAGGAGGTCATTCTGTAGTGCTACAGAAATTCCTTTTTCTTATGTATTTAAATGCACAGGAATAATCTCTCTATTAAAGTGAGCCCTGCTACATGAAGATGGGCAAAGGTTCAGTTGAAGGGAGAGAAAAATATGTTCTTGTACCAGGAGATGTTCCTGCCTGGACCAATGGAGAACAGCTTGGTGGCTCATTTGCTGGAAAGCCTTGGGACCTGGAAGAAGGGGTAAGCATCTGTCAGACAGACATTCACAAATCACGAATTTCCCTCAGCAACACAAGTCGGGATGTTTTTTGTTTCCTTCAGGGATTTCAGTTATAGGGAGAAGCCTGAAAGGTCTGTGAATGAAGCCTTCAAGAGGAGAGTTTACACTGCCTGACTGTGCTGGTGATCCCAGGCTACACATCCCCTGCCTGAGGTCTGGGAGCCTGTTGTGTTTGTACTCTCTGTACCCTGACTTTTCAGCAGCAAAACATGGCTGGGTCCAACATGGCTTTTTTAGCATTTCTGCTCCAGAGCAGCACAAAATCATCATCCCCAGGAAAAAAAAAAAAAAATCCATTTAATTAGATTTTCCCACCACATCCATTTGGATCTGAGAGACTTGCTGAACAGTGTGCTGCCTGCAGGTAATACAAAGGAAGGACTTCTCCAGTCTCTAACAAACTCTTGTCAGTAGGGATTTACTTGTGTTACTGTAATGCTCTGTAAAATAAAATTTATTCTGACAACAAGCAGCTGCAAGAGAACAATACCAGTTTCTGATGTAAATTTGAATGACTGGATTATATGTTGGGTATTATTTTAGGCAAAAATATTTCTTGCATGTAGCTTGTGACTAAATTTGGCTGTCTTCTTGCAAAAGTTCAGCTGAAATAAAAGAAAATGATTTTACAAATGGATTTTATAGCCACATCACTTACAGGGTATGTGGTACCTTAAACCTAGAAGTGCACATTCAATTTTTCATTCTTAATCTGTAAGTAAATCTGAGTTAATGAGAACAGCTCAAATTGAAACAAGTAAGATCTTTGATTCTCATTTTTCCATCTGTTCATCAAATGAATTCAGAATAGGAAAAGTGGTTTGCAGATTTGTCACTGCAAACAAAATAGAAAACAGAAGAAAGAATATAGGAAGACTTTCTGTATGCTCTTTGTTTCCCAGTCTCTTTTACGGGTTTTTGACCTGAAGCAGTTTCCAGTGAGAAGCTGTACCGGTGAAAAAAACATGGAGAAATTTTGTAATGCAGCAAGATAAATGTTAAATCAGTATTGATAAATGTTAAATCATCATATTGATTTTTTTTTTTTTGCCAGCGACAGTGTTGTAAAGAGATCTGCTCATTTTCATTTAATGTTTTGTTTGAATGAGTGATTGCTTCATAACCACCTAGCTGCCTGAAGTGAGGCAAGTCCTGATTTAAATGCCCTTTGCTTATGCAAAATGTTAGTTCTGAATAGTTATTTGACTCAGGAGTAAGTGGTACCCTTATTATTATTCTGCAAAGTCATTTATTAATTAAAGATTTTTCAGAAAATCCAGACTGACTTTGTGTGGTCAGCTTGTTTATGACTTCATTTGGTTTGCACCTTATGTTTATAGATCAGCTGGTTTCAATAAAAAAAAAGCAGAAAAAACACCTGATATTATTTTGAGGTGGTTAATATAGACTATAGGTTCAGACAAATCCTTACCTATGACTAACAACACTGAAAAACTACCTAAATTTGAGAGCACTCCTAAACCATGTAGAAAAATAATTATGTTTTCCTCCATAAAAAAAAAATCTGTACTGTAAATGCATATACACACAGAATTAGTGACACATTTTCATGTGAAACTTTGCCTCTCCCATTTCCTAATTTTTGGGTCCCTAATTGTGCAGCCTTCATGCTTTCTTCACTTGGTTTTGTTACTTTTTTGAATGGAATGTTAATTTGTGCTGGAGACAGATAATGGTCAAACATCTGCCTATGGATGTCCTGGTCAAATGCTTGCAGGCTTCACCGGGGGAGGAAAACCCCATTTTTGGGTCCAGAAACACCAGCCCTTAGTAACGCACAGATTACTTTTCCATAAACTGGGTATAGGATATATTCCCTCCAGCAGAGGGCAGTGGAATGGCAGGTGTACGTATATAAAACAGAATTTTAATTTAATTTAGGAGAGAAAATTCAAATATTCATTAAAAAAATTGAAATGAGATAGGCAATAAGCAAGAGAGATCATTTGCATTCCCCTTCAGGCATAATGTGATTTTGCTTTGGCTTTATTCCAAGAAATACAGAGGAGACCTTTTGATTAACAATGGTATGCCATTATGAAAAAGATTCCAGTGCTTAAGAATTAATAAAATATGAATTTCTGAGCTAAAAAAGAATGTGTTCTGAATTCCTTAATTACAAAAAGTCTCATTTAAAGTATATTTTTGACAAACATTTTTCTCTCTGAGGAAAAGATTAGGTGAGTATTTATGTCAAAATAATAAAACCCATTGAGATATCCATAACACTGTTGGAATTAATAAAAAAATATGCAGACACATAAAGGGCCCATGTCTTTATTTATTGTGAGATAAGGTGTTGTTTCAGATTTCTTACCTTCCCTAAGCTGAAAATGCTCCTAAAATGTCAAGGCTCTGTGGCAGGTTGGAAATTGCATGGCTGGAGCCTGTAATTGCATGGTTAGGAATAAGTAAGACTCAAAGCCTTTATTGATAGCTATGAATTGCCTTTTCCCCCTACATTTTCATGTATAGTATCTACTCTGACGGTTTGATGCTCAACATCTGAACCTTAGCAGCTTCGGTGGCATATGGCAAGTGCTAAATGAGCACGCTTCTTACTATGTAGGCTGAACTTGGAGCTTCCTCTAGAAATCTGGTTAAAGAAATTGCTCCTTCTTATAGCTACCTTCATTTAAAGTGAAAGAACAGCAGAATTTTCAGTTCACTTGAAAGCAGGATTAACAACTAACAGGAGTTTTTGACAAGCATGCATGAAAGAAAATAAATGTTGTTGTCCGAATTTTCATTTTCTGCTCTCATTTTGCAGGTGCCTAATTTAATGTCCATTTTTTCTGTAAATGTAGAGTCTGCTTTTCTTAAACTCTTTTTATTGACTAAATTTGGTCTTAGCAGTTTGAGCAGCAAAATTCTGTAGAAATAAAAATGTAGATAATAATCCTGAAACAAAAGAAACTGAAGAAGGAAGAGAGGTAACGGAAAATGAGAACCTTCAATCTGAAGTGAAAAGAAATATTGGCATGATATTGAGCTGCCTGTTTTTTTTCCTTAGGTCAGTTTCTTGCAGAATAACTGCATTCCACATCCTCATGAGCTGAACCAGTTTCTAGGTCAGGGTGATACACAGTGCTGGTCCGTCCCTAAAGTCAAATAACTCTGAAGACTAATTGCTGAGTATTCCAAAGACTGCTTTCTAAATATGCTATGATGTGATCCCATACCTTCTAGAATTTACCCTCATGATACTGGTTCTTGTGGGTTTACATGGTTGTCTCTAGCACTTTTTTAAAATTATCTGAATGCATTTTACATTTTCGTATTTTCTAACCCTTTTCTATTTCATTTGCATTTGTGTGAAAGAGGTTGATGACAACAAATAATCAGGGTTAGGAGAAAGATAGTAAGTGATTTCTAGATACGAATGTAAAACGCTAGCTGTGTATAAGTTAGGTTCTGAGCTAAACTCCTGAAATACACTTCAGGTTTGAGATCCTACTGGTAAGCAAAGAATCAAACTTCCACTGCCAGCTATTTGCTTTATATAAACATCCTGGTTGCAAATGAACCACGAAAATGTTGGATGAAATTGTGTTCTTCATCTAAATCTACAGTGAATTTACAACCAAAAGAAATATGTTGTTCTTTACAGATACATCTCAAAACTCCTGGTGAGGTTCCAGTCTGATTTTGCATGCCTTTCAGTTTCAGCCGTCCATGAGCATTGCCCCTTGATGTGCTTTCTACTAAAGTAGCTCTGGAGCAATAGAGCAAGCCTCCTATTCAATAAATAAATCTGCTCTTAACTTCCACAATTATAAATAACATGAGAAATGTCAAGGCAACCTTGGCAGGTAGCCAAGTCTTGGAACAGCTGCTATGACCTTGCATGTCAGCATCTTAGCCTTCATTAGAAATTGATTTGTGCATAACATGGCATTTCTTGGGTTTTACGTTAATTTAATTTTATTATTTTTCTGCTACATATTAGAAGAATTTTAAAAATAGCAGATACTTACAGGCTGCATAAGATTTCCTAGGAGGTTTTCTTGGTAGGTCTCTAACTTTTTGTTCTCCATAATAAAGAAAATGTCTCCAATTTGCCCTGGTACAAGGTAATCACTGTGGCTGTATTGTAAGATTCTGTGAGCTAAAGCCACTGCCCTCACTATAAAGCTTCATCCTCTGTGACCTACCACACAGGACATAGGGCCAGCAAAGAAGCTTTGCTTATATAGGGAGCTGTGAGTACTGTAAGTTTTGTAGGAACAAATTCTCTTCCTGCTGGAGAAGGACATTACAGTGTTCTTTAATTAATGCCTAATTTTAAACGTGCAATTAGTCAGAGTGAGAACAATAGACCTGCCTGTGTTAATTTCCTTAACTTGTCAAAGCTCTACTGACTTCAGCAGATGTATAATCAAGTTTCTACAGTTCAGTAGCTGCTGGATGAAAGCTACTTATGTGCTCAATAAAAGATAGAATTGACTTTTCTTTTAGAGTTCACTAAGGTTTTCTGAACACCTCTTATTAGGTATGCAGTGACTTTAGACTTTCCTGAAAACAGAAGCATCACCAAGATGTTTCTTCCAGTATCTCTGCTGGGCTCGATTATCCCAAGCAACAGAAAACACACTGACTTATGTTATAGTTCTTGAGATTTTTCTGAACTAGAGCATAAAATTTTGAGGCAAATATATCAGTAGTATTTAGAAAATCCACAGCTAAGAAGTATATAACATCATTTTGTCTTTGATTTTTAACACTGTTGATCTGATTTCCATCACTTCTATACGATAGTCACTTTTTTAACTGCTGTGTCCACTTTATGGTTACAACAAAGGTACTTGAGCTGGGAATAAATATCCAGCTGTTAGGTAAGGACTAGAAACACTGCCCAATCAGCAAATTTTTGTGTGTCAACAGCAATATGGATTCAAGGCGACATTCAGAGAAATTCAAGAAAATATTCAAGGGGATGGTTTGGTTTCCATGTCAAAAAGAGGATCTTTTTCTTTGTGAAGAGGATCTTCTCTTCTCCATTTAATTTAGATATCAATACTTTGCATCCATTCAGTCTAGACTTCATCTTGTACCATACTTGGTAAAATTCACAATCAGAATTGAAGGTTCAGATTTCCGAATCTGAATAAGGATACTTAAAAAATTAGCCCATGCATGCCAAGAATTTATGAATACACAGAAACTTGTGTTTTAACAAACTTCCCCCTTATGTCTGCTGAAGGACTCATTAAAGAAGGAGAAGCCATAATTAAACATGACTGACATGCCTATAACATGGTAGATCCTAAAGCAGGATCTATAAAACAAATTTCTATAGACTCTTGTTTAAAGATATGTTACTCTTTGAAAATGTGGCCATGCAATGATTCTGCTGTTATTTCTTGGCAGTGCAGGGATGCTATTTACCAAAGTTCCCTGAGACTTTGTGCATAAGTTAAAGAATCTACTCATGTTTTGAGTTATACATGTGTGTTTTAGCTTTACCTTTGGTTTTTCTGATTGTCATAGGTCTGATTAATGGAAGGGAATGTGCTGCTTATATTCTTTTTGATATATTATGCTTTCATTTTAGCTCAGATGGCACAAGAGGAAAAAAGTTCTGTTATCTTTTAATTTTATGCAAATACACTGAAGTTTAAATCGTAGGAGACATCATTAGAGTGCACAATTTTCCAGTACTTTCACAGCATTTTCTCTTCTCAGGCTCTGCCTGAAGGCATATTTGTGTAAAATCCATTCAGATATACATGGAGCTATGAAAATGTAAATGGCATGTTTCCTTCAGTGAGGGAAGTTTTCCTTTGATTTTCTTTCTGCCACTCCTTCCCCCATCCCTTATTTCTTCAACACATATGTTCAGGGAGTAGTTTGAAAAGTTTGTGTGTCCTATATACAATATTTACTGAGAAATATGTTTTCAGCTGTGTGAAAGGGGAAAGGTGGAAAACCTTGGAATTTACCAAGCATAAGAATGTATCAAATGATGTTCACAACAGTGTGGGCAAGCAAACAAAGTAAGATGTGTTTTCTTTGAGTATTTGTACTAGTAAAACTTAAATGCACAAATGTTCGCCTGAAGGTATGCTTAAAAAATGCATTACTAAGAATGAAGTAAATGTACTTAACATTCCAGGCTGTTTTTTAGGCTGTTCCCCAAAGAGCATGTAACCCTCTCTTAGTCTGCACTTGGCTTCCAGCAACAGTACTTCTCAAGGAAGATGCCAAGATAGACATAAGACTTGAGTGGCAAATATTTTTACAGGTTGTCCTCGGGTCTCAGCCTCATTCAAATCCAGATGCCTGAGTTTTCCTCCTGTAGAAAACAATGTTCCTAAAGACACTTGCTTGAACACCTCTCTGGGACTAGGATACAACTGGGGCATACACAAAGATCTGAGACCTTCACAGCTGTGCAGCCCAGGCTACACTCACTAAATTCAGGCTTCCAAATATATCTTAGCATACTTGGCTTCCCAAAGCTGTGAAGGGTTTTCCCAGTCCCCAATAAGGCATGCATTGCTCTGCTTTGTTGGTGGCTGTTCAGGTGTAAGGAAAGAAAGGGTGAGATTTGATCAGATCAAAACTAAAGCATTTTATGCTAGTATTACACATATTTGTGTGAAATGGCCATGTCAGGCAGCAGTTTATTCATTTAGTCTAGCTACTTCTTTTCACTACATATTTTGATATTGCCACCCAGCTCAGCAGAAGTACAGTATTTGACCATGGAGTAGCCCATGTAAAGACAAAAATAACAAAGAGAAAAAAGAAAGGAAAGCAGGCCAGCAAAGTGTTACTTTTCCACATGCCTTTCCTCTGGTAAGATGAGAAGTTGTATTTCAGCCACTGTTTTTTGTGTGAAAGCACAGACAGGGTGCAGAGGTTCAGTGCCAGCACATCGACAAATGGAGCAAAACAAGTGGAACAGTAGGTGTCAAGCCCCAGAAGTGCAATTAATCATGTTTGCTGCTGCTGCACACTCTGGAGAGGTGATGAGGTTCATTCTTTTTCAACTGGGCACTTTCAACAGCACAGCTAATTCAGCACGAGCACAGCAGCTGGACACGAAGCCACATTAGTGCAGCATCGTGGCCCACTAGAGTAATTGAACAGAAAACTAGGTTATTTGCTCACCTACTTTTCCTGCATATTAAATGGAGGATAATGAGCAATTGCTTATGGTCTGTTTGGAAAAAATGACTCTTTGTTCAGCACTTTGAAATCGTAAATCAATACATGCTGCAAATGTGATGTGCCACCCAACAGCCTCATTCAACAGAGCCGCACTGGAGAGGGAAAAGGGTGCCCCTCCCTGACCCTTACATGCTGCCTTCTGCAGAAAATGGTGATGGGCAGGATTCCTTCATCTTAGTTTGAGAGCAAATAAGTCCAAGTGAGCTTATTCTCCACCTTGACCAAAGTGAGCAAAGCCTAAATGAGGCAAGAGGAAGATAGATGATGTGGTTGCCTGGATCACTTTGACTTCCATAGACATAACTCTTCAGTCAGCAATCAGGTGGCACAAGAATTATTTTTGGCACTCCTAAAGCCTTTCCAGGCACATCATGCTGATTTTTTCAGACAAGGCCCTAAAAAGAAAACTATGGAGCTATTTCTGAGGGTTTCTTCAAATGCTGGCATTTGGATCCAAGGCTAAGGACTCCTGATGAGATTAATTTCTCTGCTTTATATTGATGGGCCAAATTAGCTGGTGCATTCCATAAACTGGCTTACAGAAGCTTCCAGGGCTCTCTGATTCAGTGGTTTTCTTGAGCTTTTTCAGAGGTACAGCATTTCTGACCTCTTTTCAGCACCACACTACTCCCTGTTTCTAGTGGTCTCCTTTTTCTGCACTCCAGGGATCTTCCAAGGGATGCTCTGGAAGCAGGGAAGATTGTAGAATTGCAGCTGCTTCCAACAGGCTGCAAAGTAAAGAGCTGAATTAGGTTCCCTGGATTTAAAACATTCCAGAACTGTTTAACTGTTCATAGCACTGCACAATATTCTGTCAAATAACTGGCAAATCCTAATGATTTCATGCATCAGTATTTTTTCAGTCCAGTCACAAAAAGCTGTAGTTAGACTTCCACTTTCAAGATTAACTCTGCCCTTTTGTTTTCTGCCTATGCCATAACCATAACTCTCCAACTCCAGGAGTTAAACCAGTCTTTACAACAAATCTAGAGCATACACTGATCTATGTGATTCTGTAATTGAAATTATCATCTATGGGTTTTTTCTTTCTCTGACTTGCAATAATGTGTCTGCATGGGGAGATGGTGACTGAGATGGAAATTCACTTACATTCAATCTACCACACCCTGTACAAAATACATGGATGACTGTTACAATGCTGCAGTTGTCCATAACAGAGACAGAAAGAGAGAGAAAGAGAGTGCGTTTTTTTGACTTGCAATTAATGGATATTTTACTTAAAAAAATTCCTTGTGATTTTGGTCTATTTTAGCTTTATCTCCTTTACTGTGTGACCTACACTGAGGGGGACCCAGCACCCCTCGCAGCAAAATAGAAGGAACAAGGAGAGACTGGTTATGCAGGAACAGCTGCTTGTTTTCAGCAGCATCAGTCGAGAGTTTTTCACATTCTCCTTCTCCGCCTCTCCCCAAATGTTCAGCCTGCTGTGTGCAAGCTGGGTGTTTACAGTTCAGGACTATGGAGGAGGAGGAAATATTTTGCCTATTGTTCAGTGACGTCAATGGCTTCGCTCCCAGTCACTTGAGGGATGCTGGTGCTCAGCAAATGTCAGCACACTGCTGCTATTGCATGTGCCTTACAGGCTGCTTGCAGGGATTTAAGGTCTCTCCTTCAAGACAGACCCAGCTGGCAGGCGAGGCGGGTGTGAAAGGCAAGGAGCAGTAGCCATGGAAAGCTGCTCTGCTGCTTTCTGCGCGTGAAAATCTCCGTACGAGTTTCTGGTCGAGGCATTAATGTGGCACATTTATTAGCACTAAATGCAGAATTCGGCTTATGAATGCCTGTTGTGCTGCGCCAAGGTCTTTCTTTTCACATTCTTTTCCTCTGTACTAAGAAGAATTTTCAAACCTTGTTGCATATCAAGGACATAAAAGTCCCCCACAGAATACACTGACAATTTTATAATTAACCAGGATAAATACTTAACTTGAAATTTGACTCAATTCAGCGTTTTTCTGAGGCATTCTCACATCTGTTTTGTTACCAGATATTGAAAACAATGGTGAATGTATTTTGCTGAAGAGTTTTTAAGCTCAGGGCTGATTTCTTTGGGAATGTATGTTTTTTGAAAGTGTACTACAGTTGATGTTCCTAACTGTAATTGTAAAGCCATTCTTCAACCACTTTACTTTCATTAAAACAATATTTGATATTGTTTTCGAAAAACTTTGCTGATCATATTTGTGATTTAAAAAATTGATACCTGCACCCTTTGTGCATATGTGTAGGAAAATGGGGTTTTAGGAAAGACAGAAGTTGTTCCTTGGTGTCAGTATTTTATGTTAAGTTTTTGTAGCTGAAATTGAAAAGCTGGGTTTTGAAGAAATAATTCATTATATATATGAACAGAGATTTGATTATGGATGGGACCATAAAATCAGCTTACTAATTATCTTGATATGAAACCCTGGATTTATTTAATATTCATATAATAAGCACCATGAAAATTTCAAGCATTTTAAGGGTTCATCAAAGATTATCATACAGCACAGGACTATACTGATTCCTTAAGATAAAGGGAGAACATAAATAGATGCTGTCATTTTGTAGGAGAAAGTGGAAAAGCTAAAAGCAAACACCAGTAAACAGAGTCTGGCATTGGGGTTACCTTTGTGCCTTGCAGGTCTTGGCTTAGCCAGGGAGCATCATCATTGCTGACAGGTATGTACCATCATAAAAAAAATATCATAGGTAGCCTGGTTTTCTGTGCAGAAATAACTTTAGAAGTTTTGAGATGATATGTACTTAAATCTGCATGCTTTACTTCTTAAGTTGCTCATAGACATGAATCATTCACTGATAAACAGATAAAGGCCCTACTCCATAATGATTCCACGCAGGATTTTTCTTGTAGGTGACTGAGGAATTATGAATGGATTTTTAAAAATACACATTAAATCATAGGAGAAAATATTTTCTGGGAAAAAAAAATATATACCTGTTTTATTTGTTTGCTTGCAAAATCTTAATCATCACTCTTTGGATTTTCCCAGATCCCAGGTGTTTTTATTTTGCTTCATTTTTATATTCTGTGTTTTTAAAGCAGCAAACAACCATAGAACGTGACCCTGTAGATAACTGTTGTGCTTCTGGTCTGGCAAACCTCCAAGACCAGAATCCTTCAAGAGAAGGATAATCAAAAAACCAATAGGGTTGGGGTTTTTTTCTGATATACTGTGCTGGGTTTGGTCAGGATGATAAATACCTGGCAAGATTTACAAGGATTCTAAGAAATCTGTTTTAAATCAGTGTTGAATGTTGACTTCAACATCCAAATAAAGAGAAAGGAAAGCCTATTACAGTTTCACTGCTTTTATTCCAATCACTCTATAACCTTTCAAAAAAAAAAAAAAAAAAACAAAACAAAAACAACTGTTGAAGGCAGATTTGTTACCAGCACCTCTCTTTCAAAGAGGAAGATAGTGAATTCAGTGTGTAGATTATTCCTGGTGAAGAATATTTGATATGTCTTCTGCAAAAAACTGCAAATATATCTGTGAATCCTTCATGAGCTTTCTTACCAAAGGCAATAAATATTGAATTCTGCTTTATCTGTTAATTGCAGAATGCCCTGCCACTTCACTTAAGAAGCCTTTTTTATAATATTAACTCAAAACAAATAACCCTTTTGTAGAGCGAAGGCACAAATTTCTTATTCTCTATACAGATATTTTACCTCATGGATAGAAATAGGAGACTGAATGGTCATCTGAATTTGAATCACAGCTGAATTACTGTTACCACAGTCCCCCACTAATGCTTTCCTGACTTTTCAAGAAGTTTCAGGAGCAGTTCATCACCTAATAAGAAGGAATGTAAAGATTATAAAATGTAACATACAGCAGGAAATGTAATACTTAGGATTCTTGAGAGACTTTGGCATAGGTACGCACATATATGTAAATATGAAATTAATGTAAAACAATGTATCAAACTAACCAGTATATATAGTTATAATTATCTTATAGGCAGGGACTATAGGTCTCAAAAGACCAAACCTCAAACTATGCTTTGCACTTAGAAATCTTTTCATGACAGTGATGTTCAAAGACACATCCAAAATTATTTGTATATATAAGAAAGAGGGGAATGTTGAAATACTCTTCACTCAGCTTTGTTTTCTAGTACCTCACATACCTGTAAACAAACATCTTTTTGCCTTTCAAATTCTAGTGGAGTTTCTAAACCAGGCTTACTTTTCCTCTGCTTGTCTTATAGGGTTTTTCCTAACAGCATCAAATAACTGTTTGCCAGCTTTCAGCTGTAGCAGGGGGGAGATCTGTCATCACCCATAGGAAAACAATGAGTCGTGTCTAGCCAGAAAACAAAGTGAGCACTTTCTTCAAATAATAAACTAGTTCTTGACAGAGCTAGTTTTTTCAAATAGACAATACAGAAAGAAAAATATGTCATGAATTCCATTGTTAGAACGTTCTCCTGTATATGAAGTATAAGCTTTTGGGAGGAAAATCTATTGCGAGTTTTCTGAAGAAAAGAATTTTTAAAAATTGTAAGCAATTACATCATTTTCTGCTTCCTTGGGGATGGGTAGGGACAGAAATTAAGAGAGGGAGTTTCTTTTTCTCCCTCCTTCCCTCCCTCTCTCTGCCTCCTTCAACTCCTGCCCTTTCCTTCTGCCTTCCCTCTCCTTCCAGCAAGACACATGTCTAAAGCTGTTCCTCTTTGTACTGTGGCTCCTTAATTTTAAACTGCTACAAAACAGTTAAGAAAACCTTCTTTAAATTAATGTATAATGGCTAGGTCCATCAGTTGTTAGGATGATATTCATATTATTAGAAAAATCATTTTGGAGTGCATGAAAAGTATGAAACATGAAAATTTCATCTGCTGACAACACAATTAAGTAACATGGCTGCTTTGTTTCCTGTGGTTGTAGCCTATGCTTTGGAGAAAATCTGAGCTGTGAATTTATATTCTCTACAGTACTATATCCACCTCTTGACCTTTTGAAGTGACCTTTTGTAATAATCTTCAGACCCCTTGAGAAATGCTTTAGGGTAGTTGTTTCTGAGAGGATTTTTTGTGAGCTCCACTAGACCACATGTAGTGATGCTCACAATCCAGGCTTGCCAAGGAAGCAGAGGGTCATTCTAAAGTGGGCACTTCTCTCACTTGGGCTCAGAGTGAAGACAAGCTTTGCCTTTTGGCATAATTCATATTTTTACATTACAATTTTTTCAGTAAGAGAACAGTCGCTATGGAATAAGCAGCTAGCTGTTTTCATGAAAATCAAACTGAAATGAAATAAAAATATAGTGAACCTCTTCAAATAAAGGAGGAAAGTACAGTCCTTGTGGTGAGCAACAATGCCACTATTTATCACCATATATGATTCCTAAATAAACATTGCCATAGAATATTCACATTAAATATATTCATAATACTGTCTCAGATCTTCTGGGAGTCCCATATATTTTGCAGACTATTTCTCAGTCACAACTGCAATGCAGTGGGTGGAACATTACAGTTTTCTGCATCCAAAAAAGTACACAGAATCTTTCAGGAGCGTACTGTGTGCAAGAAGACGAAAAACCAAGCTAGCAGTCAAATAGGAAACTAGCAAGGAAATACAGAGTGGGGAGGGAGGAATATATGCTTTTTAATTTCTAAACAATAAGACGTTGTTTCATTTCTCCTCTACAAGATAGCAGCATGTCATCATGACATGCAAGTGTCATGTCAGCACATTAGCCAGGGTATCTTCAAATTGCTGCATATTTAAAAAGAAATGTGAAACAGATACTGGGAGACTGGAGGAGGGGAATATTTGGCTAATTGTTAATCTATATAAAAGTTTGAGAGAATGATGTGTGTTGGGAAGTACCCCTCCCCTTTCCAGGATAGTATGGGGAATGGGATAAACACTAGATGCAACACAGAGTTGAGAAACTAATGCCTAGAGGGAATGGTGTCACTTGATATTTGGAGGGGTAACTGATCTGGGAGAGAGCAGGGAGGAATAAGACAAGAGTCTGGGTCTAGTGCTTGTCAACAAGAGCTGCTTAGAACTCAGGAGTTAGGGATCTTGTTCCTCTGGTTATCACAAGAAAGGGTCTGACTCCCGACTTGACTTCAGAAACATCTACTAATACAGAAAAGGATATTTGTGTCCAGGCTCAGTCTGTTTGAATGAGGACCCCTCTGTCAGCATGATGAAAATTCAACTTTGGAGAGGCAAAACATCATCCCAGTTTTGTGACTGGTTGTGACTCTGCTCTATCATTTGCAGCAGTCAAGGTCGGGCTGCATTGCTGAGCCCCTTGGAGATGCTGAAAACCCAAGAATCAGAATGGAGCCGCGCTGAAAAGCAGAGATCCATGCAATCCCAAAGTAGAGCTGCCTTTTTCCCTCACACTCCCAAGGTTGTGCACAAGACTAAAGGGGCAGCTGTCAGGATTGCTCTGGGAACTGTGAGATAGCTATGCATCTGTGCCAGATGCAGCATGTTAGCCTGGGATGAACGGATCACTATTAATCATAATTTAAATTCTTTCCGTAATAAAATAGGTGCTATAGATCTCATGATAATAGGATCAACATTTTATGTCAGCCCCCTTACCTGCAATTCTATGCTTTATTCAGCAATTAGCCATAGGAGAGAGGAAACTTAAACTGTCTAGTGCTGTAATCTCAATATATCCAATGTAATTTACAGCCATCTTTAATTTTTTTTTCCTTTACAGAAGATTTTTATCAGTTTTCTGTTTCCTATAAATAGCATTTACTACCATAGAAGTAGTACTAGAAGCAATAATACTTGTGTTATATTAGTCTCCAGAAATTCCAGTGGTGGTTTTGATATGTGTAAATACAAAAAAAAACCCCAATGATCTTTGCCTTGAGCAATTTACATACTGAATCTTGAGGCAGCTATATTGTGATTCACCTGTTCTCCTCCAAATCAGAATGCTTAATAGTGAGTAAAGGAGTAATCCTGTACATACAAGAGGTTTCCTGTAGTGCATGACTCTTTTTCAGCACTTTTTGTCCAGGTCATTTATTGTCTGCAGTTGAATTACACTGCTTTTTCACTCCATGTCAAGAACAGGTGGGATTCTCTTGCCACAGATAAGCAGATCAACACAGAAAAGCTTTTTTTGTTTCTCCCCACATGAAGGCTCTTTTCCCTGAATGGTGAATGAACAAAATTCTTGCACATAAAAACACTTTGAATTCCTTTCCTATACACAAGACATGCTGTTTTATCTTGGTAGGCTGACATGGAAATTGCCACTGGAATACTTTGTTCTGTTTTCATTGGCAAGTAACTGTCTTTGAATACTGCCTTATTTTCCTATGGCAGGATGGCTAGGTGTGATATACCCCCAAAACAGCAATGCCCTAACAAAACACTACTTCATGCAGGTTTTTCATGCAGTTTTTCTGCAGGAAGCCAGGCTGGGGTGTATAAGCCTATCAGTCTCGCACAGAGGATTAGCATGGTTGTCACAGGGTAGAAAAAGCTTGTTGAACTACGTCAACACGAACAGTACATCAGTCCTGCTGCCTCCTAAATTGCCACATAATATTATCCCAGACCTCTCTTCCTTTTCTGATGGCCATTTAAGGCAGCACTGTCTGCTCAACTAAGATGTCTGCTGCTTCCCTTTGATGCCTTTAACAAGGAGCATCAGGATCATTTTCTCTGGATAACTGAACTCATCTTACTGTATCTACTTGTGGTGAATGTGTGAATGGCATTATTTTTCAGGGCCTACCATCAGTATTTGTGATTGAAGAAAGGAAAGGAGTGGGACAGGGTAAAGATGAAATTTCACAGACCAGTAATGACTACAGGACAGGGTTGCCATTTTACCTCATTTCTCTTGCTGCTCAAAGAGGAAGCATGGGTGAAAGATGCTGGTAAGCATTTGTCTATCCAAGTGCATCTGCATGCAGGAATTTCTTGCAATAGAATGTGTCCTTTGAAACAGTGACCAAATAGAATCAAACTGAAGACAATATGAAAAGATGGAAGGAATGGATGTTAAGGATGTAAGGCAACACAACGAAGCAAGTGGCTGCTCTGAGTTGAGGCTCAGCAAAGCCACAAAACAGACTGGGTTTATGAGACATTTATTTAGCAAATAAATTCTCTCAGTTAAACATAAAAACAAGGATGATGTCCTGAAGACTGGTCACACCTTAGCAAACATTTGAGTGCTATTAATGGCAATGACATAACTGTTGGGCTGAAAAGGCTGGGCTCAGTGTCCTCATGGACCTGATGAACAGGTTTGGACAAGGCAAAACCCAGGAACAAACCAAGACCAAGGAACTTTGGCCGAAAATGAGCTCTCTCACTGAGTAAATGCTCAGAGACATCTAGCAAATAAGCAGGGTGTTTGTAGATAGAATAAAACCAGCATTCTATTAGTTTATAGTCTTCCTGTAAATGTGTTTTTTTTCAGAAATTTTAGATGTTGACCATGTTCGAGCAAAGCTGAACAATAAGACTGTCAAATTTCCATGTTCACCTCTTTCATGCTTCCCAAAACCAGAGGGAAAGAGCACAACCCAGCAGACTTGGTGGTTAAGTGCAGTGGGCAGGTGCTGTGGGCTGACTTTAAGCCATAGGGTAACTAAAAATTCCAGCTCTGGTAGAGGCACAAGACTGAAGAGAAGAGAGGCTCTTGTGGCAACACTGGCCAAAATAGGCAGGAAAAGCCACATCTGTGTCAGATGGCCTAAATTAATGAGTTCTGTTGTTCTTACATTTTAAAGACAATAGTGTATTTAAAAATTATTTAAATGCCCATCCCAAAGCCAACATTCTCTTGGTGGTATACTGCAGCAGGACTCGTTTCTGAAAACACCCTGAATGCCTAGGGAGCTCGATTTGACTCTGAGTTCGATGTAAATTGTCTTAGGATAATAAAAATTACTTAAGGAAGTTGAATAAAATTAGGATTCCCTGCACTGCTTCAACTGGCTATGTTTTTCTGTATTTTTGATTTTGCTGGTGTGTAGGTGGCATGTAGGCTTCCTGACACCATTAATTTAATTACTTTCTCCATTCCTATAGGTGTACAGATTGCATTTCCGACAAAATTATTTCAAAAATTATTTCTACATGTGTGTGCTAATAGTGATTTTTTTGAATTTTCTTTCCCTGCACATGGACTATAGCTATAGCTTTACTATTTATAGTCTTTATTGCAAATCTTTTTGACAGCAAGAGTCTGAAGGAAGTATGACTGGACAACACTTTGCCTTGTTAGGCATATACCAATTTGTTTGGTTGCTATGACAAATGCTCCAAAGCCACAAGTGATGCTGAGCTCTCCCCATAGGACAAATGATACAGGGTAACATTGAATAAAACAAAGCATTCATTGGTCTTCAGTGTCTTTCCAAAGCAGCCTATCCTTACTTTGCCTGTTTTCTCCATTCCCTAAGGTTTCTTCATCTGGCCACTGTGGAACAAAACTGGAAAATTTCTAGTGTGTAATAAAGAGCGAGCCAATATAAATTTAAGTTAATGCATAAAACCAGGCATACTATTCTTTCCCTTCCCACACTTGCTGCTTTTTCTTTCCAGTACTGCTGGAGGAACAATATTTTGTTGTTGTTGCTGTTTGGGACACATTTTGGTCATCGTCATTTCAATTCAATAGTCAATTGAGTCAGCTTATACAGAGGGTTAAACATTTTCTTAAGTGCCAAGAAATTTTAGGAAGAGATTGAAGACCAACTTATATATTCATAGTCTCAGCAAACACAAGTTTATTATATTAATAGAAGATGGAGGAAAAAAATCCATTAGCTTCACTTAGAAAGAAGTCATCCCATGACTTTAAATGAAAGTAAATTGAACAAAATTGACTTTCCAGGAGGCAAAGTTGAGTATGCAGGAGAAATCCTTCGCAGCAAGCAGACATTCACAGCGTGTAAAGAGCAGGGTGCTAAGGAAAACAAACCAAAAAACCCAACCAGTCATCAGGTCCACAGGGTTTGAATATTTCAGAATTTGCAGACAGAGTTGGCAGTTGCTGCTCATAAGGTAATTCAAGAGTGGAACATCATATGGTGTTAACTGTCAGGCCTGAAGTGCTTTGGTATCAACGTGTGTGGGAAGCCTGCAGAGCCTGCCTGCAATGTGCCTAACAACCAAAATTGTTTTGCATTACATTCACCCACAAATTGAAAATATATGCAATATTTATTCTAGTATAGTTTTTGGCATAGGTTGCACCTCTAACACTTTGAACAATTTAAGCAAGCCTGGGGATCTTATCGAGGGCAGTAAATTAGAACATTTTGTTTGTAGAAAAAGGATTTGCTGTACTCCACTGCAAAAGCCAAGCCAAAGTTGAACTATGTCCTTTAAAAAACAAAATAAAACATTTTTATAAGATAAACTGTCTCCATCTAGAAAACAGTTAAATAATGGCCTTATTGACAGCAGCTGAACAAACTTGCTATAGAAAAATGTGTCATTTTCAACACATTTGGATTAAGGGCTTTTTGTCCCTGTTTTGCTTTATATAAATATATTTCTATAATGTACACAGACCCTCACCATCATTTGAAAAAACAAACACAAATCTGGGAAAGGAGTTTTTTCAAAAGTTTGCTTCTATAAAATCCTGAAGTACATATGAACTTTGCTGTCTTTTACAATAATATATGTATGGAGGTACAGACTATGTTTTAGGCTGTTGAAATGAAAAAAATAAAAAGATACCTCCATGACTGAAATCTTGTAATTTGGGTGGACGTGGCCACTTGAAACTACTGACAACAAGCACTGCAAGCTACATAAATCCTCAGTGAGACTTTAAAAACAAACAAGGAAATTAGGTTCAGCCTACTTCTGAACACAATTTACTGAGGCCCCTTGGCACTATCCCAGAAACAGCTTTTTTCTCCTTTATTTTTTGTCTAAGCAGTTGTCTATCCTCTCTCTACTCTAATTTATGTTACCCTCATTCTTTGAAGTGTTGATTTTTATGAAGCTTCTGTGAGATAAATACCTTTATAATGTCATTATAAGAGAACAGAAGCACTGTAGATTCAGAGTACTTGCTAAGTTTTCACAATAAGTTTTGTTGTAGATCTGCAAGTTCACTCAGCATCAACCAAATCCCAAATGGAGTTAGTCAAGCATTGCATCATTGAGGGTAATTTAATGAAAAAGCCTTGTTTTTTTCAGGAATGCAGAAAATTTTTCTTATTCAAAACCTTGTTTGGAAGAAGCTACAATGATTTTGTAGTAGAACAAAACAAAACAAAATTAAAAAAAAAAAAATAAAGAGAACAGCACAATTTGAAACTATAGCTCAAACCGAAGCCACCATTTTAGTAGAATAAACTGGTCAGCCATAATGTTAAAATTCATGGTAAAAGCTGGGCAAGCAGAGTCTTGAGTGGATCTCAAAGCAGATCAAATTGACAGCATTTGTTCCTGGCAAGGAGGCCTTCTCAAGTGGAAGCAGACACCCAACAGAAGATGTAGTCTTTAATATTTTTATCCTGACCTAAGGCTGTGTTAAGCTTATGTTCCATGAAAAGGAAAGCTTTGTGCTTCATTTAAGGAACCATCCTCCACAGAATTTAATTTCTCTCTCTACTTCATGGTGCTTTAGATGTTAATATAAATATTTCTATATTCTTCATTTGCTTTCTTTAACACCTGGTGATAACTTGTGGCAGAAATTGGGGTGAGGAGTGGGGGGGAGGTACTCTATGTAGAACCCAGATAGAGCCCTCATTTTCTGCAGATTTTGCTTCCCCTTTTGAATTAATTTCAGTCAGAAGAAGAAAATGGCAGTGTTTTTTCCAATAATATGGAAATCAGGCTGAGCATTTAAAATGAATTTGGATTTATTACACTGTATTTCATTTATTTGGTTGAATGGCAACTTCACGTAGGAAACCCAGCAGGACATCACAGTGCACAAAACTGTGGTAGTTCCTTCTAAATCTAGTTTATTTTACTGCCATTCAGCCATAAGGAAACCTAGGCAGAATAAGAAAACTGGAGAAATTGCTGGCAGCAAATCATTTCCTTGTCTTACTTCACATGTTTCAAACAAGAGTACTATAGAGAAAAAATAACCCACGTTTTAATTTATTTATTCTCTTTCTATGTTTTCAAGCGTTTGTAAAACGTTTGCTTGTCTCTATGTTTTTCTGTGATCAAATATGTTAATTAAAATATTTTTAAAGAGCATAGTAAGGAGTGACAGACAGTTGGAAACTGCTGGACTTGGTATGTATTCTTAAACCCATGTGTTCTGAGATTTTGAATTGTTTGAGTAATTTATTGTAAGTGGTTTATTCAGCAGCAACTTGTAGCAACTTGAAGTACTCGAGCCAGCCTGATGTGATTCAGCTTGAAGACCAGTGGCAGCTCACCTGTTGCACTACAGAACTCTGCATGGGAAAATTTGTCTTGTTCTTGGCTGCTTTCTTTGTTGTCATCTTCTGTGATGGTCCAGATTTTGTTTTAAAGTCCTTGTTAGTCACAATTATTCACCAAATGATTTATTAAATTTCAGTTTTTAAATAGCTTTTTCTGTGCTCGCTTACATGAAATATAGTGTTCCTCACTGAGTCACATTATTGTTTTTGTCTTCTGAGTCGATACATGCTGCAAGAAATAATAAGAATAACAAGACAAAATGCAAACAATGCTCATTTGTGTAAACTTTTGAATTAGTTTTGGGACTCATAACTCTTCTATGAATAAAATACCAAGCCTCTGAATAGTACCACAGTATAAATAAATGATAAATACTGAAAAGCAATAGTCTGTTTCAATGGAACCTTGTCATGATGAATGGTGAAATTCCCTCTGCAATCAGGCTTTTAATGTTATTCATAATATATTCCTTAGGACTTTTTTGTACTTTCTGCCAATTTGTTGACATAATTATCTGGATTTTTAACATTTGATGCTGCATCACTGTCCTGGTGAATCTTTTGCAGCAACCAGGAGGGGCCATGGCCAGGACACAGAGGTTATTCTATGACACCTCACTTCATTGCTGGGGGTGGTGAGTCTTTTCCAGCAAGAAGGCATTCCTTGTTGAGAAAACATGGCAGAGGGAGCCATCCAATATTTTCTGTTACCAGGTCGGCTTTTTTCTGTGTGGATCCTTTCTTCTACCCTCTGTCATTAGTATTGTTGCTGCTACTGTTCTCATCTCATTACTGTTTCCAGTAAATTGTTCTTATCTCAGCCTGTTATCTTGGTTTTTTATGCCTCCAATTCTTCTCTCCAGCCACCTTCAGGAGGGAAGGGGAGCAAGCAGCAGCATGGGAGCACTGAAATTCCTAAACCAGGACAAGCACCACCACTTCACCTGTAATATTTTTATTTGCAATGAAAATTAAGAATATGCTAAGAGACTTTATTTTTCTAAAAAATTACAATTGTTAACAATAAATAGGGTTGGGTCCTCTAGAAGGCAATCTGGAGTTCTGGCTTTGTGGGTTTGTTTGCTTGCTTAGTCATCTTTTATTTACTACAATGACAAAATCTCAATGTAAAGAAAGGTCTGACCTGAGACTGTTTCAAAACCCCAGCAGAGCCCTGTGAGGAATGCTCAGCTGCTTTGTCATACATTATTGCAAACATGGGATTAACACAGCTCAACATCAATTATCGGAGCTAGAAAAAACTCTCTCATGCTTGTATTCATTTGTGTTGTAAAATCACAGGCCAACATGAGAACCCTTATTTTAGCAATGTACGATAAATAACTAAAACCTTAACTAGAATTTAGGATAAATCAAAATCCTAGGGTTTTTCTATTATCATCAGAGAGTCAAGGATGAAAAACAGTCTCCTCAACATCTACAGTGTTTTTTCCAATTTCTTTCAGATGATGCTCTCAGTCACATGGTTTAGTTTTAGGTAGTCCTATGTGTTCCTTCCAACTCAAGATATATTCTATGATTTCAGATGCCTAAACTGGCATTTTAGCTCCTCAACTCACTGTCAGATCTACCCCTACTATCTAATTTATTACACAACAAGTAGGTTCTCAACCTAAGATTGCAATACGCTTAAGATGCTAGCTTGACAGTAGGTCAGCAAGACATAACTTCTTATGCCATAACGTTCATGATGTAAGAAGCTTGGGAAAAGAGAAGATAACTGAAAAAGTCCTTAGGCAATTTGGTTTCAGCATGACTTTTTGATTATGGTCAAATAGGCAAGAAGTTGACCCATTATTAGTGTAGTATAGTAACAGATAAGGAAGGAAGTTACAAAAGGAAAGAAGCATTCTTAAATGAAGAGTGTTTGGAAACTGTTTGGAAAGGTTTGATGTTACAAATTAATCAGTCATTGCTTACTAATGACTAATTAATTGGATTTGGACTAATTTGGATTTAGTTAACCCAAATCAAGTGTTAAAGCAATTATTTTAAACCACCTTAGGAACAAAAAGTGAAACTACAGACAATACTCCATTTGCAAAACCTCCCCAATGGATGAAAAATACTGCAGCAGTGCTTACTCACTGTCTAAAATGCAGTTTGAGGGAAATAGAGAGATAAGTACATGAAATTAAATTCTTCCTAAGTAAGTTTGAGGTCAATCTACCAGATCAGTCTAGACCAAAGCAAGTCCTCTTCTCTCCTGCAGATATCACTGAAGTGAATCTGGCTCCTGCCAAGTCTGTGGTGCAGAAATGGCACTTGCAGCTTGAGAACATTCCCTTAGTAGTTGAAGCCAAAAGTGCCTCGGGAGCCACTGTGACATCCAGAGTGAAGGATCTTGCCTGTGCACAGGTTTGACTCCACAAGCTGTGAGTCAGGGGTAACTGATTTTTAATGGTACAGCTCACATTTCAGACACCTGAATAAACCTTGAAGATCACACTGTCCAGGTCAAACCTGTAAGCCTGAAACATATTTTTTTCATCAATCCAGACTGCCAGCTGTAGTGACGGAAAAAATACTTTTCATTGGGAAAAATATCTAGCAAGAGGTCATTTTAAGGAGGGAGTTTGGAAAGAACATTACTGCTTTTGGGGGATGTGATCTAATCCTCTTACTTGTTTGCTAATAGACTAAGGAGAGAACAAAGAAAGTAACTTGAAGGGTTGTGATTGATTAAATGTGATAAATGTGATAAATGCTTCTTGCTCTAAATTGTGAACACATATCATTTAAACTTACTGTGTTTTATAAGTTAGCCCAGTTTATTCCCATTTGCACTGCAGAATTCCTTAATACTTATATCTTTCAGTGCTTTTTCCAGCCCACTTTCTTAACTGTACAATGATATACTGTGAACTGGATATAGAGAATGCTCCAGTGTAAAATAAATGAATTTTATCATGATGTTCAGCAGACACCTCCTTTCTTTAAACGTAAGCTTCATTTTCACCTTTTATCTCTGAGTAAGTCCTCTTGTTGATGGGCTCTTTGTCCTTGAATTGCCTTTATTTAATGTTACCAAAGAGTGTGCACTCACCCTTATTATCTGCCCTAAATCCTATATATTTTCTGTCTTTGTCTATAGCTCTTGTCGTAGCAGACTTTGTAGCATTCTCATCATCTGGAAAGCTTTTGATTTCAGCAAAGTAAATCCAGGATAACTTCACCAACAGTACGAGTAGTGTAAATTCTCACCCAAGAACAGGCTAGCCTGATGCACACCACAGTCTGGAAGGCTCACAGGACTGAAGGTGCCTCAGATACTTGCAGCTTTCTGTCTCATCCCATTACGTGTGCTGTGAAATTTTGCAGGGGAGTTGGCATTTGCATTCATCCTTTGCATGTAAAAGCTGTATGGTTTCTTTCCAAAGGGTGAAGATGGGCTGTAGACACATCTAGACATTCTCTTGTTTGGAAATTTGCTGGCTGGATATACAATTTGACTAGTGTTTTTGTATTACAGCAAACTTGGAGGGAGAGAAAAACATTTGCTTGGTTTTTAGAGCAAAAACATTCATTGACTTTGTCCAGTTATATCCTGTGTTAGTCTAAATCTTCTTTTAGCTTTTTGCACTGAAACACGTGCTTTTCTTTCTGTCTCACCCAGAGCACCAATGACATCAGTAGAATTGTTCTGGATTTACAGCAGTATAACTGAGAACAGAACTTGGATCTGTAACCAGCTCATTAGGACTTTCCTTGTAAAAAACTTTGAAGCTCATAAATAATCACTCTCCTGCAAATGCTCACCACTCTGCTTACTGAAGTATTCAGAACAATATTTAAAGTGAAATTAATAGAGTATTACTAACTTTAAACACAGCTAAATTAATTAAACTGTGTGGAGTTATACAGACACTCAAAATGAAGCAGTTTAAGTAGCCCGTTTGTATTAGCTCTCTTAACATTGCATGTGTGTTTATTTAAAAGGAATTTTGAGTATTAATACTACTAAAGTTATTGCAAAATAAGATCCTTAACACTTCTATCTATTGGAGCACTGAATTCAGACATTTCATTGTATCTTTAACCCCAGTACCTAGCACGTGAAGTCAAACTGGAGATTTTTGATTAAGCTCAGTTTCATTTCATTTGTTGATTATTCTATAAAATCTGTTCACTTATGATTAATAGTGGCACATCAGTCTGAACTCACACTGCCCTCTTTCATTTCTACATTAATTTCTGGTTGTGATTATTAGTTGTTTGGTATGATTCTCAACAGTCACATTTCATGTTTCTCTCTCTCCTATTTGTGGCAAGTTGCTTTTTCCTTCACTAAATTTTATTGTATTTTCTTCTTTGCATCTCTGTATTTCTAATTATTCTTTCCCTATATATTATTTATCTGTCCTTGTAATATTCATTGTGGTTGAGTGTCCACTGCAAGAATTGTTTCGCCTTATCTTCTGGGTTACCCAACTTATTGTTTGTCCTGTGTTTATATTAATCTTATTTTAACGACTCTTTTCCATTTTAATCATCCTTATTTGAACATAAAAATTGTCCTGCTGAGTCAGCTCGAAGATCCCTCTATCCTGATGCTCTGATGGCAGCTGGGGATGCAGTTCAGGGAGAACACCCAAACCTGGTGGCTGTCAGTCACACACTCGCCTTCTACTCCACCATTACTGCAGTTGCTGCATTAGAAACATCACAACTTTGCCTCCTCCTGACACTGTTTATAGACCTGTTTTCCATGAATTTGTCTAATCCTTTCTTATATCTGCTGGAAGCCTCTGCAGCCCGATTATGTGGCATCTTGTAATAAATCTTATTTACTACTTATCTTGTAAGAAAAGCAGAAAGCATGATACTGTAGGCACACAGTTTGTGTTGATTGGGACGGGGCTGTGGCCGAGCCTCCTCCCCTAACAGGCTACAGCTGTGTAGGACAGGTGAGCAGTGTGAGAGGTAAAGACACCTGGGATGCTGAGGGGTGTGGACCAATCTCAGAAGGGTGGAGAGGGCACACAGGTGTAATGTGTGTGAGATAAATGGTATAAAGGTTGCAGGCAAGAGCCACAAGGCAGCGGTGTTTGGATCTGTTCACGGGGTGAGTTGTGTGCTCTCCTCTGTCTGGTGAGCACCGAGTGCCCTGACACCCTTCACGGGGTGCTGGGTTGGACCCACAGGGGTCCCATGGATTTCCAGCCCTGGCACGCACTGGGGGATATGGCGCTGGGGCGGCTGGGAGTGGCTGGTGAGAGACACAGGGAGAGCCGGACCTGATTTTCTCCTATCCAAGGCACCTGGAGTTAGGTGAGCCACCAACTAGCAGTAATGGAAAATGATTTATCAAAGGAGACTGTTTCAGTGACTGCCTTGACAGTGACATGATATATCTGTGATTTACTGTTGGTCTCAGTCTTGCCAATTTGATTGAAGTCCCTATTCCACTTTAAGCAAGATCTCAAAGAGGAGCAAGTAGTATTTGGTCCTTATATGTGAAAACTTTCCTGACAACTGAAATAATAATGAGATCAAAAATTTTTGGTTCCCCAAAAGTAGAAAAATAGCCAGTCTGAAGAGTGATTATGTGAGCATGATATTCCAATAATACCAGCATGGCTAGACAAAATATATTATTAACAATAGTAATTTTGCTTTGTTTCAAGACCTGCTCCAGTGTGAAGCTCTCAATCTTACTAGCTCTTTACCCAGTAATTTTTCAAATAACTGGCATTTGTTTTTTTTCTTCTCCCCTAAAAATAATCCAGCCATTAAGCTCATATAAAGGATTGAAATAGCAAAGGGAATCTAAATTTCATAGCACACAGTTCAGGAAAAGGGAAAACTATGGTGTATGCTTCTGACATTTAACTTCACTTCAGCAGTCCTCCCAGCACCAGTTTTGCCATTATATGCTCATTTAATCTGGTATTATGTCAAAACTAATCAGAATTTCATGGCAATACAGTCCTGTCCCCTCTTGATTCTTTATCAATGTGACCTTATTTATAAAGCCCAGCATTTCAACTTCATAAACCGGTTTTACAGCCTTTCTGAGCTTCCATGTGCACTCCGAATCGTTACTGTTATACCTTGTTTGGAATATGTTGAAAACAGTAGCTTGTCAAGCCCTTGGTCATCGTGTAGCCCATCACTTTTTCATTTTTACTGCAAACTGACACGCAAAGCTTTTTGCTGTACTGCTTTTTTAATAGGACTGGAAATGCATCCTTATAATTTTCAATTTTAATTAAGTCCTTGCTCTGTGTTCTTTGGCCACTGTTTTGATGCTAGAATTGCATTAATTTAATAACTAATTCAATGCAAGATAGGGCCTTAAAGTCAAGCAAGATAAATTCAACAAAAAAGAAATCAGAGTTATTGACAGAGAGGACATGAATTCAAGTATTGCAGAAATTTCCGTAGAATAATTTGTACTTCCTGAGTCACAATAAACAACTGCTGTAATGAAAATGAACTGCAAAATCTTCTTCCAATATTTGAAGTAATTTATTTTTATTATTTGATTTTTTGAGCATCACTTCACAGTACATGATTCACACATATCCTGGCAGTCAGTTCTCGGAGTTAATAGGATGTTCCAGGATCTGAGCCCATTCAAAAAGGGACAGTTTGGTAGATGTGGCTCAAGGGTCTGTCTAAGAAGAACAGTTCATAGGAGTGGATCATTAGATTAATCTCTTCTTTGTCTTTGAAGTATCATTATCATTAATGACACTGTGAGAGAAGTCTGAAGAGAGACAATAAATAACAAAGTTATCCAGTACATTCACTTTTTGTCCAGTTTTACATCAAAGATAAATGCTTCAGTGTTACACTGACAAAATATCACTTTCATAGTACTTTCTGACTTCCAAGAAGAGCAGTTTGTGTCCTTCCTTCCCTGAAGTGTTTATTAAGTGTTCAGAATGTGGGGACCAGTTCCCAGTTCCTAGAATAGCCGGAGCATCCTCTATTTCCAGTTTTAGAATGAAGAGGTAGGGACACGAGCAGTGACTCATTCCTGTGCTATGGGACCTGCTATTGATGACAAAAGAGGGAAAAGACAAAGAGGTTTTAAGGAAGACAGCATCATTTTCACCGGGGAGGAAGAGAGTCTGAACCTTTCACATCACATCTCACTGCTGATGGAATGGAAATGTTCAACCTTTTCCCTGCTGCTGTGGATGGCAATTTTGAGCTGTCTCTGTTAGAGAATAATCGAAAAGGCTGGTCATAGGCTGCAAGAGGTCCTTGCAGACACCAGCAAAGAGGCTCTAGAGCTTGTCTTGGTATGCCGCAGAACCTCAACAGGGTGGAAAATAAAACAAAGCCAGCATTTAACAGAGTGAAAAAATTAATTTGGGCAATAATAGGTCTGGCAGATTGATATCAATCCTGGAAAAAAGTGAAAATGGTGATAAAATTCTGTTAAAAAGAGAAATCTGTTAAAAGAGGCTTATATAAATGATAGTGATTTATATAATATTGTATAAAATTTATAAAAATAGAATCTGGACAACAAGACATGTCAAATTACGTCTTTTAATTTGGTTTTAGTTTTATTCATGTTAATACTCTTAACAAAGTACACATAGGTTTTTGTGAAACATCAAGGCTTGAATAGAACTTTCTGCTAACAATTTAGAATGATACAAAATCAATGTTTTATATGTTAAATGCATTAAAGCTGACTAATAAGTTTGTGTTAAAATGGAGTCAGAAAGCCCATGCTCTTAATACACCAAGTAAAAATAAATCTGATTCGAAGACCACACATGAATTTGAAGAGCAAAAGGACATCATGTCCAAATCACCAGAGATATGTGGCCTGGAGATTCTTGCTTTTGATTATTTGTCTATAACAGCACAACAGGCACTCTTCCAGCCAGAGGTATGTCAGATATATCCAAAACACACATCTAGAGCTGTGCAGCTCTTCATAACGGGTGAAAAAGTAATGCCCATATTTTAGTTAATGCACATAACATGTGCTGCAAAATTATTTGCTACAGTTGTTAGCCCCTAATGTTGGTCATCCCTGGGTTTTCCTGTCTAAGAGAAAGTAGACACTGCAGTTACTGCTTAGGATGGCAGCTAAATACATCTAACGAAAATATCTGAAAAATGGCTTTGTCTCTTAGACCTCCTGAACTTCACTGCAGTAGTATTACAGGCAAGTGAATATATTGTGCGTTTTTTAGGAGATATGATTAAATAAGCTAAAGAAAGGGGACTGAAGTAAAAAATCTCCTCATAATGATCCTTTGCTGTCAGTGAATTCAATCTACTGAAGTGACATATTTTTTCCAAACCACAACATAAACAGAAAAAGACAATACTGAGAAACACAAGATAGACAAGAACAATATTTGGTCTTGAAATACTTGCAAATCATCTTTTTTTCAGTAGAGGGAAAATTCTGCAACTGCCTTTTAGAAGTAATAGCAGGAAATACAAAAGTAAAATGAGATTTAAGATAGGTGTGCAAGGGCATCAGTGCAGATGATTCAGTATTCCTCCACGAGGTTTACTTACATAGCATAATATCCAAAAAGATTCATGCGTTACACACAGCACAGAATGCAGCAAATACTGTTTTTTAGCCAGTGATGGTGATGAAGGCAAAGGTAAATCATATCAGCTCTAAACTAGGCTTTGCATGGTGCCTGGCTTTGCAGTAAGTCTGTGTTTGTAAAGCAATGAGATTGTTCTGGGGCTTGGCAATTGCAGTAACTTTATGTATCGTGTTATGTCTCTCCTTTTTCCTACGTATGCAGTTGATTCCAGTGATCTGAATCTCCCTTACCATTTAGCTAAACCAGACCCTTGTTTTAACTCACTCTTTGACAAGAGCACATTTTGAAAGTCGTGTCTGTCTTATCTAGAAAAACTTTAAAAAAACAGAGTAAAAATGGAAAAAAAAATTTTACTGTATATTGGTAAATGCTTCTCTCAAAAGAGCCATTCTCAGAGTGCATTGCATGAATCTTTCTATTGTACTTCCCATCTGTTTTTGCATGCTTTCTGTAACAAAATAGTTAAAAGTGCTGATATCTTTAAAATACTATTTACATGAGGTAACAGTCTTGCAATGAATAGGGCTGTTCACATCTCAAACCATGGTTTCTTTTTAATCTTCCTGTGTATTCAAAAAATAGCAATGTTGGATACACTCAGATCACACTGGAAGTATTTAATTTGAAAACCCAAGAGGTACAAACTAGACCCTTACCTTTCCCGCAGGAAGCAAAGCAAAGCGAACAGAGAGCTCTGATGCCCAGTCAAGTTACTTAGAGATTTCATCTGGTAATGAGGCAATGGAGGAACACTCAGATAATCAGAGACACTTGCTCAAGTCATAAGCTTGTATTAGTGTCACTGGTTCTGCTCTCAAGCAAGGGTAGTTTTCAGAAATCCAGAAATCAGTTTGTTTCTCCATCAGAAAGACTTAACACTACTGCCACTATTTGTAATGTACTTGCCAGACTGAACAGAAATGTAAAACAAATACTGGGATACACTTGCTGCTTATATTGGTGATACTGACTTATGAAAAGGTAAAAACTTTATGTTCAAGATGTGACATTTTATACTAACTACAGTTAATTTTTTGTCCCAATTGAATTGTAATGGTCATGTAGTTTATGTAGGGAAGATAGGGATTCTGAGCCATAACTTTGAGACCTGTAATGACTGTTTTAGAGTTCGTTTGAATTATTTTCTACTTAAGAGCTTTTCATTTCAGTTAAAGGCTGAAAGCCTGTGGGTAGTGCAGCATAAGACAATAATGGAGTAGTTTGATTTAGAAGGGATCTTAAAGGCCATCTATTTCCAACCCCAGTTTGCTGAAATCCTCTCAAAGATTTGTGCCTACTCAGTTTCATCAGGTGGTCTAGAACCAGTTCTTCAGTCCTGTCCAAGAGATTAAATGTGATCTCAGAATATTTGAGTACATTAGAGTGCTTTGAACAATATATGATACTAAAAGGAATTTGCATTCCTGTTCATCCACTGGTTCCATTGGTGAAATTGTTCAAAATTTATGTATTATCTTACATTTCACTTCAAGTAGCTTTCCCCCAATCTCTCCATAGATTCCAACTTACACAGCATTTATACTGTGTTTTGAAATAAGCCTTGCGCTTGGATATTTTGGGGTGATGGTGGTGTTAATTTTCACTTGTTTTGGTTTTGTTGCAGTACTTCATAGACAGATGGATCTCTGATTTCAGCAAATGTTTCAGCAAAATGTTTCACTTTGTGTCTCTGTGTGGCTATCAGCATGATTTCCTGAACAGAGCACATATCTGTTTGTTTCACCTTGTCCACTGTCTCAGATAAATGCCTCTTTTTTTGCTCTGTAAATCACAAAGGCAATAAGAGATAGGGTTCCTGCACAAGCACCTCTGAATAAAAGCAGCATATAAAAGCTAGATAAAATGTATGTTGGGGAGAAGAGCACAGGCATGTATAAAACCAGGGATCTAAAACAGGACTAAGGTAGTCAAAACACTGCAGAGCATCTCAAATTTAGGTATTATCTATAAATATTTGTGAGTTACTAGTAAAATGGCTTTCTTTCTATAACAAAGTTGCAACTGGTGCTTTTGACTTAAGAATCCATCATTGTCTAGTAGCTCTCTCTCAAATATTCTAGTTGTTTTTCACTAGGAACTTTGGAGATTTAATCAAAATGGATTAAGTAGTTCTTATTGTAAAGATCAGCTTGGTTCAGCATCTGATAAATCTAATTTCTACATAAGAGCATCTCATCATTGTGAGCCATAACCTGATGAATTACAGGCTTACTAGGAGGCTTAGCCTGTGAGATAAAGAAAGGAAATTTTTCCTCATAATTTTCCTTAGAGACAAGATAAAATCACAAGGTTTGCAGCTGTATTCTACAAGCTACATTCAGAGCTGTTAATTACAGGCAGGGTTCTTCTGGTGCTGTGGGGATATTCACAAATGCAACTCTAAATTAAAAACACTTGCATAAAAAACTCCAGTGGTGATCCAGAGGTGATTGCTGTATGTTGGGGCAGCTGCTGCATTAGATAAAAATGGAAAGATTTATTCACTTTGCCTTGAGATGGGTGGCATTTTTTCCCCCCAGGGTTTTGGGGTTTTTTTCAGTTTATTGAGAGTTTGGCTTAGCTATGCATTTTAACTATTGGGCAGAACTTAAGCAACATTAGTCTGCCCTGCCTGGTGAGTGATATGTATGGTACTGGGTTCAGAGAGAGTGTTATAGCAAAGGGAGCAAGCTTTCTGTTGCAACATTAGAGAAAAATGTGATTTAAACTCTCAGCTATGGCCTTCCTAGTTCACTGCAAATGACTAGTTGGGATGTTCAAAGAAAGCAGGTTTCTGTCTCTGATATATCAATAACTGCCATAATGGCTGTCAGAGGTATAAGGTTTATGAGAAGACCACCCTGTGCTCTCTGCTTTGTTCACCTGTGCAAGGGAAGAACTGGTTTTGCACGGGTGCAGTTATTAAATCTAATCAGATACATCAAAAGGAAGCAACAGAAATAAAATTTGTGGTTATCTGGTTTGTTGATTGATCTACTTGAAGTTGTATTCCTGATGTATGATGTGTACTTTTGTTTGTAAAGGTACTTGGCTCAGCTACAAATCACAGTGGAAAAAAAATCTGTTTCCAGTTAGATCAAAAATCTTATCTTTAGTGTATTATAGAGTAAAAAAAATTGGAGTTTAGGGTGTATATTAATTTGCAAGCCCATCTCAGATATTTGATTGCATTTCTTGGACAAATCCAGCTGATATAATCAGATAGTGGGGGGGGGGGAAAAAAGAAAACCAAACAAAACCAAGCAAAAAAAAATTCAGTAGGAAGGAAGATTGGTTGGCGGTATGCCTCTTCTTTCTTGGTCTGTAGTCTGCTAAGTGTGAATCATGGTACCCATGAAGTTGCGTGCATTGCAGTTCAAAATTAAGGTGCTGTTGGACAAACCAAGTACTTGCTTGGCACTAACAAACTTCTGCTAAGCATTCATTCAGCACAAATTAAAACTGGAGAGTTTTTTAACACATAACAGTACAGAAGGTGTAATATGAGCATTTGATATGAGCTATGCAGTCACAGAGAGAAAAGGGAGCAAGAAAGGACACCATTCCACTATCAGTGTTTCTTCCCTTACAAAACATGTTTGGCATCTGCATCTTGCAGTTTCCCCTGGCAACTCTCTACTATCACAGAATAGAATGTCCCAAGGCTACACTCCATTACACTGCACCATCTTTTCCCTTTTTTTTTCTTGCTCCACAAGCTTTAATGAAGCCCATCAAATTTGAACAAGTGCCCTATTTACTGTACAGAGATTACGTCAAAAGAAACGATGTTGGCTTCCTATTAATGCTTGAAGATTGGCAAACAATCAGGAAAGTCGATTGCTGTTCAGTTTGCTGAGTGATGGCATGTATTGCTGCCTTGCCTAATTACAGCAAATCAGATGTTTCCTGTGGTGGAAAACAATACTAACAAATTACTAACTCTGTGTGCTTCAAGGGGAATAGTATATCTTAAGAATCAATTGAAGCAGAGCATTGGGACATGAATTCTGTAGACGTTATAAGTTTATTTTAATACTTATTTATGGACAGATAAAGTAAAATTTAGGAGAAATGTTAAATCTCTAAAATATGACTGATCAACTGCACAGCAATAGCTTTTCTCAACTGATTTAGAGCTGAACTGTACTCAGAGCCGAATTTTTACTGTTGCGTTTTTACATAAGCTTTTCCCCACAAATCTTCTGTTGAGTTAGAAGAATAAAGGAACACGTGATAAGCAGTGAGGTAAGCATTAGTATGCAGAATAACCTACAAATTATTTTCACGGTTGAAAGAATTGGCGTTATCACAGGAAAAACAACAGCAATTTGCCCCCATCTGAGATTTTTAGTTCTCACATCGAAGGCAGTAAAGATACAGCTGGCTTTGTGCATGTGCATATTCTCTCTATTTTTCAGTCAGTAGTTCCCCAGGATGTGTTTTTACACTGAGGGATTATTAGAACATCATGATAACTCCTACACACAGTCTTAGCCTAACTTCTGCATGTAATTTCAACGCCTGTAGCTATACTTTGAACAAAACCAGTTGGTGTGACAGCCTTTGCTCTTTGTAAAGGATGACACTGATTTCCTTCACTTTTCACTTAGCTATGAGGAAGGCTGGATCAATCAATCAACTCTTTGAAGTGTAATATTAAAGAAAACAATTGTTATTTAAGCCTTACTTATAGTATAGAAGTCAGCCTGAAGAAATATCTGCTGACAAAATTTTAACTAGAAAAATTAATGCCTTTTATTTTCTTGAGGCTGAGCTGGGTTGAGTAAGTGAAATAAAAATCATGTTTGTGACTTCTTGCTTGAGAAATTGCTTGTTAAGTCATGACATTGCCCACACACCTCTGATTTTGCTCTTTCAGCTCAGGGAAGGAAAAAGAATTCCACAAAGAAAGCTTCAAGGAACTTTCTTTAAGACATATGCCAGCAGCAAATCATTGCTACATATGAAGGCAGTGAATACTGCTTTCAGGATTTATTAAAACACATATCTACTCCTGTTGGAGGTTTCGAGGCAGATGCCTCCCCTGGCCTCTCTGGCTGGATGTAGTAGCACATGGGCTGAGGAGACTCTCAGTACACCGAGTTCAGCACTGTACTGAGTTTCTGTTGTGCTCTGCTGATCAGAAACTGTTGAGGAGCTGCAGGAGGTGGAGGACCTTCGGGCTTGATTGGAAAAATGGAAAGAACTTCTTTCTGAGCCTAGGGGGAAGACTGAGTAACATTTTGTTGCAGCATGTGAAGGAAGATTCCTCTAACTGCTCAGCACCTTAATTTATTGCTGGACTGATGCAAAGCCCTTTGAAGGACTGAGAGATATAATGTTCATATCCATTCAGAAGAATTTGTACTAACAAAATCAGATCTCTTCAATTTATTTTGTTCCCATCAGTTTCCCTTTTTGCCATCTTGTTCATGATCAAGTTCTATGTGTTTGAATTCAAACAGCTGTGCTTTACTCTAAAACGAAATTACTATGGTTTTCTAAAATTTTCATACATAAATAATTCC
Source organism: Sitta carolinensis (assembly GCA_032173965.1). Classification (NCBI taxonomy): domain Eukaryota; kingdom Metazoa; phylum Chordata; class Aves; order Passeriformes; family Sittidae; genus Sitta; species Sitta carolinensis. Next base: position 64,353,727 of record JAVUNC010000004.1, on the reverse strand, counting down.
AGTGCTACCAAAATGGAAAAATTCTGAAGCATCTTCCTGGCTGCTCTTGTTTAAGGCAGTTGTGACGTAAATGACACAGACTTGCTGTCTTTTCACTCTGTCTCACATTTCCTTCCTTTGCACTCCCCTTTAACATTTTCTCCCATCTCTTTCCCTGCCCTCCGTCCAGAGAAGTCAGTGTCTCATATCCTGTTCTCTGAATGTTGTTCATTTGCATGACCTTTACTACTCTTGATTACTATAATGAGTGTTTTTAGTAATTATCATCATCCTGTTCTATTTTTCCACAGCAATACCCACTTTAATTGGTTTCAGATTTATAAAACATATGTTATATTAGCAAAAGCTTAAATACTACCTCCCTTTCCCAGTAATGCTTGTACACATCAAATAAATAGTAGCTCTCTCCTGTCCTGAATAAATTTACAGTTTGCCTTACAGAAGTGTCTCAGCTGAACTAAGGGTATCAGGCCAAAGCTGAGTGTGTCTTGCCATCAAAGTAGTTCACACTTCCACTGAACTGATGTCCAAGGAATTTTTCTGTCTTCCACACTTTCATGAGCACCTCTCCTTTACTTAATAGGTATTGTTAGTAAAATATTCAACAGCAAAATAATTAGTAGTGTTGAATGTGGGTGCTCATCACATTTTCAAGTGCTTTCTAACTAATAATGGTCAAAGAAATCCCTGCCCTCTCAGTTCACATTAATGAAATAAGAGAATGCAGCAGGGAAGTGAAAGAAGTAATTTCTGCATGTTTCTGGTGCTTTGTGAGTCATGGACCAGGATTTTACAGTGATAGGTGCTAAGCAAACACAAGCAAAATGTGTGACCTACTTTTTGAGACAGAAAAGAGTTTCATGTTGTTGTTGGTAGTGCTAGTGGAATATACTTCTTGATTTTAAACTATTTTTCAGTATTTTAGTACACTACAGACAAAAAATTTTATCTCGATTACAGCCATTTGCTAACACTGGTACTACCAAGTGTAATTACTGCTGGGTCCAACTGTTCCCTCTGGAAGGAAACGTGAATGTGGGTTCATAGCAATGTGAATGCATTGTTTGCAAGAACTTCAAACGAGCCACCGACTGCCCAGCTGAATCCTGTCTCTGGGGAACACAATGGCCCCTGATGAGCTGCAGCTTGTGCCATCACTCAGGAAAACAGCCAGGGACTCTCTATAGGCAGCTCTGTGGTGCTGTTCAAAGTTCTAAGTGGCTTTATGACTTTCCACAGTAAGGTGTAGAGTCCCAGTTCAAGGGCTTCATGCAGATCTTGTCTCCCTGGATGCGTTTCTGTGGCGCTCGTGTCTGAGCTGCCTCATTCAGCAGCAGCACGCAATTTGGGCAAAGCCATAATGGGCAGCCTGAATCTGCCTGGATCGACATGGCCCAGCACAGACCACAGCATTTCCTTTCCGAACTTGTCTGGAAACTTACAAATTCCTCTAGGTTGGTAGTCAAGGAGAATCAGAAAACATTGTTTCTGTTGGAGAAGGAGACAGTGAACATCATGTTTGGCAAATTTATGATTTGGAAGCCTTGCCTTTGGTTCTTCAGAGACCTTCAGAAGCCCTTTGTATTTCAGATAGGGGAGGATCTCTACTTTCAGATCTGTGCAGAGACCAGAGAGCCCTGACCGCCCACGTTTTTCTCATGGTACTTTGCTTTTACTCTTGTAATTCCTTTCTACCCAAATACATTTCCTATGGATCCCTGGATCTGAAGGGAGAAATAGAAAGTGGTGAGGACAAGTGTGATCAGCAGGCTCCTAAGGTTTGGGAGGTGTCCCATCATTTGTTCTATAATGCATGGGCACAACACCCAAAGAGAGAACCAAGCCATGTTATGGTTTGATATATACAGCAGGAGTAGGGGAAAACATGGTGGGATCTTCCTGTAGTCATGTAATGGACAAATTCAAGTCCTAGGCAGAACCCAGCCCAAGCCAGATTTTGCTTTCTCTGCTTGCTCTCACTTTTCCTCTCCTTTGTCCATCTACAGAAAAAAATTTAACATTCTGCAGCAGCAACTATACAAGAGTTTCATTGTACACAGTGGAACTAAAAAGTTCAAGTACAGTACATGAGTGCAGGTTCTGATACAGGGATGGTGGCAAACTTTGGATGAGCCCTTTTGCTCCTATAACTCTTTAGTGGGGTAGAGATGAATGGCATGCAAAAAACCTCAGAATCCAGCGTTGTTTCCCAGACACATGCTCATTATTTATAGTACTGTATCAAAGTTCATCCAGGCAAGTCTCTTGGGCTTTTCATGTTTGGGCAGAAGATGCTTTCTCAGGAGATTTCTAGTGCTTCCAACCCAGTCACAGTGGAAAAATCTTTGTCATAACTTTACAGTCCCAACAAAAAATAAACAAAACCTGTCTGGTTTTGCTTCATGCTGCGAGTAAAATGTAAGTCCCTGAGACCAAGTTCCCATTTTTATATCAACCAAATCTTCATCTGTCTTCTCTAATGTCAGTGTTTCATCCAGTATCATTTCTACTCCTTAATACTACTTCAGATAATAACTGTAATTGCTTGTTGCCTCTATCCATCTTCATCTAGCAATTACAAGTGTGTCTAAGCCAGACAGCAGTGAAAAGAGGAGATTCAGATATTCTTATGTAACAGCATCTCGTGTTAAAGAATTGTTCCTGCATTTGATTTCTACTATTTTTAACAACTTCTCTTTAAACCTTTACTAATTTTGTAAGAAATTATACTGCTGTCATCTGATCTTGAAATTCCAGGGATGGGATGGTGTAGCTGACTGAAAGAAAGTCATAAAACTCACAAAAGTCTCCTTGAGAGAGGAGATTTTCACAAAACAATGTTTCCACAGGGTGACTAACCGATGTAAAAAGGAATAGGTACTTTCATTAACACTTAAAGTATTGACCTTTCTTTGAAATATGATAAAGATCATTTGAGCTTTATAATGGTAAATAATGACATTTTTTAAAAGGAGTAAGAAATACCTGGTTGCATGTGTGTCTGTGAGAATACAGAGCTTCAGTCCAATGAGAATCTTGTGTGTAGGCAGGGAAGTCTAAATTGGGATTTCAGAAATAAAAATCATTGTTCGTGTTAAGAGTGATTAGAGCTTTGTGCATTTCACAGTCCTGATCAGACTACTGGTATCTCAGTTTGTGAGAGTGGTCTGCAATGCTGTGGCTGTTTTAACAAGGCATTGGCTGTCAAATCTCTCCTGACCCTCAATGTGTAGCTGAGTTAATCTCTGAGCATCACTGAGCTCATCTTCTTCTAGGTCAGTGCCAGCCCATGTTTGCTTTTGTCCTTAATCTGGGTCGTGTTCAGTCTGTTTATGTATTCCTGGGTGTGACATTTTGCCTTTAGGATTAAAAGCTAAGCACATTGGAAAGATTTAGAACCAGGTAAAAATAAGTTTTCCTTCTCACCATCCTTGTTGTTGATATTTTCTCTCATCTGCTCGTTGTTGTTCTTTAGTAGTTTCCATTTATGTCACGTTTGCCCTTATTAGAGATTGGTTTGCCTCATGGTACTTAATGATCTTAGGCAGAGGGAAATTGCACTTCAGCATGAGTGGCTGGGCTTCTTTGAGCATTGCAGCTGCAATTCCTAGTATTTTGATTCTGTCTTATCTCTTTGCTATGCAATAACCTGGAGTTTCAGGTATGAACTAAACTGTAGAGGTATGTGATATGTCGCCATACCTGACAACTATGTAGAGAAGAAATTCATTTTGGTAGCCTTTACTTAGCTATTGTTTTAATATTTATTGAGTTTTGGAAGATGGATTAAATGTCATAGCTTGGCTTGACCTTGATTCCTAATAGTTACTGCTGCATAATAATTGTAAAAACATATTTCCACGTGTTTAGCAAACCTTGTGACTCTGAAAGTGACATTCAGACAGAAGGCCCATAAAAGACAGCTACACTTTATGTACCTTGTCATTGCAGGCATCTGGGAATGGGATTTCATATTTTGAGAGTGCAAAGCAGGGAGTGCAAGTGCCTGGTTTACAGGCTAAATCTAGAGAGCTTACAGGGAAAGAGTCTTGCCCATAAAACACAAGTGTGTGTGCAGGAGAAGGGTGGGTCAGAGGCATTAATTGAAGTCCTGTTTGATGCCATTAAAAAGTCATCTTAAATCGATCTAAAGGAGAAACCTGGACTGCAAAATCTAGGGGACCTTGGTAGCTGTGTCCTCTCTTTAATGTAGTCAAGTGGCTGAATGCCAGAACAACTTCGTAGTTACTGCTGTGTAAATACAGGCCTCTGATGCAAGTAAACAAATACTCATATTGTCAGATCTGTGTGTCACTGTTGTGATTGTTATTCTCCCCATCTGGGCCCACATTTTTGTCCTCAAAAGTTTCTACTGAATTCATAATGAGTCTACAAAGAAGTGTATCCATAGTATCTTACATTTAATGTCACTGCACTTTACTTTTCCAGTGTACTACAAGAATTACCGACTGAAAACATTTCTACAATAAAAAAAACTGGAGAATATGGGTCCTCAGATTTATAGCATTTCATAGGGAAGGAGCCATCTTTTCAAATCATCATTTAGATTTGTTTTTGCAAGTCTAGAGTATATGTATAAATAGGATAGCCTAAAACAAAACTAAAACCTAAGATTTAGGTAAGATGATCTGTGCCTTCAAAGGACCTTGAAACAAGTAACCTAGGTTGACATGTTTTCAATAACCTAGGTTCTTATACACCCTGAGTTTTCAATCAACACTTTCGATTATTGATGGATGGAGCAGGCAAGTCAGGTCAGTGCAGAGAAGCCATCCTCCAAGTGATACATAGGCTGAGGAATGTAGGGAGCGATGACTTCCATCCCCCAGGTTCATCTATTGCCTAGAAACCTGGTGGAAGGCCATGGTCCTGGTAAAAGGCTGGGAAGATGTGGATTGGAGACGTTTGGAGTTAGAGAACTGAAGGAGGAGGAAGAAAGCAGCTCACAGAAAATCAATGGTTTGTCATCTGTCAATGTCGTTGCCAAGGCAAGTTGCCTCAAAATGTTATGTATTCTGCAATTTACAAAATTACAGATGCTTGGCACAACATCAAAGCAACCTGTATTTGTCCTTAATGAATCTGCCTTCACAACAGGAGCTGAGCATTTACATGCTTTGTGTCTTACTTAACTATTTAGCCCATTCATGAAAATGTGAAGATTAACATCTTGAAGTATCACTACACTGTTAACACTGTATAATTATAAAGGTGTAATCCATTGAAGTAAATGGTGAAATCCTATTGACTTCAAAGATTTTATCCATTATGTATCTTCAATATATTTCCACTATTTTTCTCGCTTACCTGCCTTATGTAGTGTTTGCATCTTTAGCATTTGAGTGAATTCATACTAGTTTTAACTTCTTCTTTTAAAAAGTTTCTAATTATGATTCATTTAAAGGCTCAAACTGCATGGAAAACCACTGCAAATCATCACTGTTCTTTGAAATCAAGGGATCTATTGTTGCATAAATGTCACTGATTGTGCACTGCTACATATGCTTTAACTCTGCAGACTGTTTGCCATATATGTTGTGGTAATTAGGGGTATTTTTGTATGAGATGCTAAGGAAAATGTTTTGACCCCAACGATGTCCTCCCTCTTCTCTTCTGTGGCAATTATATTTTGGCTTGAATGTCAGGCACCATAGCACTGAGAAGATTTTAATAAGAGATAGAAAAAGATGCAAAAATTTAAGACTCAAACCTTGCAGTCTGGAAGAGACCAGCATTGAGGTCTGCTGAGAGGTTTACAAGAGTCATCTGTCCCTTTTGCTTAGCTTGGGAGTGTTTTTCTCTTCCCTCTGATTATGTTTTATCACTAGTTTTATCATTGACCAATTTCATGTAATGAAATAAGATTATTAAATGCTCCAGGGACTTAGGGTTACTGCTCAGTGGGTGCAGTTGCCATGATGGGGAGGGCACCAGCCAGGGCACTGTACACTTGCTCTTCTTTCCCCCTTTCTCGTAAGGACATAAGCCAGAACAGTAACTTGTGCTCAGTTCTGTCTATTAAAGGCAAAACTCAGCCTGAAATAAGTACAAGTTTGTGGACTATACAGAATGAAGACAGCTCATTTAATGCCTGTAGACTGGATGGGAATCTCAAAAGGCAGGGGTGTTGCACACTGTGGAATGAGGTGAGGGGCAACAAAATAGATGGACACCTGTAAAACTGGCCAATGTATCATTCATGTGCAACTACTAGCTGCTGGGCAAAATCAAATTATTTTAATTTGCACTTCTCAATATGCTTTTCATCCTCAAGGCCCATACCTGCTGGATCACTCTGTCATGTGTATCATGTTTCAATTCAATAGGATAAGAAAACTACTCATCATTAGCTTCCTGTGAAAGCTAAAATTGTCTTTGATAGACTAAATAATCCTTTTAAAAATATGATGGCCTCAGTTGCATTTCAAGTAATGCCTATTTCACAGAAAATACAATGGAAATAGGAACAAGATCTTAAAATTCTGAAAACTTTGTAATATGCCTAAGTAGTAAAATTTATTGGAAGTTGTAAAAATAGTTCTCCTGTGCCTAAAATTTTATAGGTGTCAGAAAAAAAACCAAACAGAAAAAGCAAGACTGAAGCTCTTTGTAGTTCATATGTGTCGAAACAAAAACCTAGGAATTGTATATTCTATTCCTCAGTATTTTGAAAGCATCTACTTGTGTTTGTCTAAAAGAGTGATGCAGTACAAATTCTTAATTATTAAAAAGAAGCTTTGAAATGGAAACTACCTAATAATTATTTTTTCTTACTTAGTGACTATAGAATTTAAGATACTCAATTGAACAAAAAAAGATGTGTTTTTTTTCCTTGAAGTAATTTTACATTTTTAGTCTCACTGGTTGATATACTAGCCTTTCTGACATTGCTTGTAACCCTTTGATGTGGAATTGCATCTGTTTGGGGTTTTTCAAAATTGCTTCATCTACCTCTGTGGCATGTAAAAACATTACTTTTTGTTTATTTCTTCTTTTTCAACTACTTTAAACACCAAGAGCCTCATAGAAATAACTCACTGACTGAAAAGGAGATAAACAAAAAATTGCTTGCACAAATTAGAGCTGGATGAACTTGGAGAACTATCAGTAACAGTGATATTAAAAAGATCAAGTTTTTGGTTTGCTGATCTTGCTGCTATTTATGACTTCAAATTTTCTCTGAACACGTTTGTTTTCTAGGGGGAGGTTTTGCCACCAACCTATGAGTGATAGAGTGAAGACAAAAGTACTCAGCATTGGCCAAAATAAAAGCTTGTTCTCTTTCAGGTAAGGAAAAATACTTGAAATTTTCACCTGTCTGTTCTCAGTTTTCGTGGGCTTAAAATCAAATGTCAAATATTATTGTATTGGGTCTGACAAAACAAAACGGATTTGCATATGGTCTGATCACTAAAACAAATATGAGTCACTGCCAGGAATGTTTCCTCACCCTTCTGTTTCGATGCCTGGGAGCTGTGTGATGCCAGGTGCCTTGTCCTGGGTGGTGAAGCCCCTCGTGCCTGTACACAGCACTTGTGGCAGCTGTAGGAGCTGCAGCTTTGCTGGGATGGCTTACACTGCCTTTGGGGCTCTGCACTGCTCTGTGGCCAGGAGATCTGATTGAGGGCACGCTGTGCTGCCATCCTTCTCATTGGTGATCCCTCTGGAATCCACCCTTGGAAGTCATTTAAATGCTGCAAAACAGAAACCAGACTGTGACCCAAAATAAGTTCATAACATTCATGTGTCCCGTTATTTTTTTTTATTAACTCAAGGGTCAAATCTGCTGAAAATTGAGGACCACACAACAATCTAGATCACTGCCTTAATGGGAATTTGAAATTCTCTTCCTGATGTGTTCATCAGCCTATATAATGTTCATTGAGCTCATCCAATGCTTTTTACATGAAATATCTAGTCCATGGATGAGAAATTATTTGTATTCTCTTTTTTTAATCAAAAGTCCATTTTATTGGGGATATTTCCCATCACTTAAATCTATGAATAAGTGTGTAGAAGTATAAAGGAAAAGTAAAAAGAAAGCTAAAAGGAACAGAATGATATAGACATTTTTTTAAAAAAACTCAGCAGTCAATGGGAAGAAGATTGGGAACTCTGAGAGGTCATATGTAACAGTTAGAGGGAACTTTATGCCAGAGAAATTTCTAGCTCATATTGGAAAAGATGTCTGACAAGAGGTAGGTGGCCTCAAGGCTGGAAAGCCAGACAAAACACTGCATGGATAAGTTTGAGAAAGCTGGAGAGCATTCCCTTGTGGAGACACCTTTCTTGGGAGCAGTGTAATCTTATGACAGCACTTAGAAGCCCAGAAGTCCAAACCAGGTACCAACACAGCAGCTTCTAGGTCAAATAAATGAGGACTGAAGTCCTGTCAGCAATCTGTGACCTCCTGTGGGGACCAGCTCACTCTGAACAGCATCCTACACTTACCAACCTCCCTTCTTGTCTGAGTCACGTGGGCCTGGGTCATTACAAACAGCCCTGAGCCTCAGCTGGTATCAGCTCACAGAAGCTTCTGACAGTTCACACAGGCTCCCATAAACACACTAAAAACATCATACAGATCCCAGGAGAAGGAAAGGACTGTAAGGGAGTTTGTTCCACAAACAGTGCACCAAGGCTGCTTCCAGCCATTCATTGTAACTCTGACAAGACTAATCGGAAGGCATTGATTCGTAAATAAACAGGCACAGAACATTCACATCTAGTCACTTGAGCAATTTCACGTAGTTCAGCCTGGAGAAATTTGCCTTTAGAAGGTTCCCAACAGCAATTACAGTGTAACATATGAACTCACCTCCAACAGTAGTGTGTCTGTATTTATGGGGTGGGATAAGCATAAACTTCCTTGAAATTATACTTTGACCCTTTTGTTCCTGTATTGTCATGAATGCAGGCCATTGTGATTCTGCACTACTTGTCCATCTTTGTTGTGCCCTGATAAAGAAAGCTGCAACAGACTTGACAAATAACTTTCATCTCAGGGTTTTCAGCATCCTCAGATTTACGTGTTTACGCACTAAGGAAAAGTAGAAATACCTTGGGGAATCATTGCAACATCTACAACTTTGCAATTCAGAGCAATTTTGGGGGGAGCAGAGGAAAGTGGAAAGGAAGAGTCAGGCACATTCATCTGTGGTAGCAGGTTGAACATGATGCCTCATTTTCCATTCCTTAAACCCAGCTCCTGTTCAGATGTCTTTGAGAGCAATATGAAGAGCAATATTTGGTCCATTTCTGCAGCCTGTCCTAAAGATGGTAGAAATAAAGCAATAGGAAGAAAGTGAAAGCTATCTGAGGAAGGAGCCTTCTTTTTGTCTCTCTATGCCAGTGTCTGCCATTCTACCATGTGCAAACAAATTTTAACTGGCACTGAGATGAATTAATAATTTTTAAGTTTCAGGGATTATATCTGGCTATAAGGAGTGTGGTTTGGGTGAGGCAAATTAAGCAGCCTCTCTAATATCCAATTTCCTTTCCAAAGATCACAACAGAAGGATTGCAGATTTATAAAGAGGAATGCCGTTCCCTGGTAAGAGAGAACATGCCTTGGTGTGTCACCTATATCAAGAAACTAAAATAGCTAAAACCAAATATTAAAGCATCTCCAAAGCTGAACCATGACTGTAAAAGGAAGTCAAATTATTTCACCAGTAGGATTGCTCAAAAAGGCAGGCTCATCAATTTGAAGGATTCCCATATACACTCTGATGCTTATTCTGGAGAGAAGGAACCATGGTGTCTGAGTCAAGCTCAGCTCTATTTGAAGAGCTGCATGATTAAAATCTCCCATGATGGCCAAGTTCTATGCTTTGGACAATCCTGCTAATTGCTAACAAAAAGAGTTTTCTACTTTATCTGCCTGGATCTGCAGCAGGTCCCCCAACAATGCCTGAGTGCTTGTCCTTTGTACTATCGCTCAAACTTTCACTGCATGTTTCCTGCCACATTCTGAACACCTCAGTGAGACATGAGGAATAATCTCCTTTACTTTTATTCCTCTTGTTGTTTCCTCCTCTTGCTCCTGAACAAGCTGTGCTCTTTGGCATTAGTATTCCAGTCACATACTCACATGACTCTACCTTACCAAGTTTCTGTTATGTCAATTAAGTTGTAATTTTGATCTTGCTTTAAGTATTCTTGCTCCATTATATTTATATAGATACAGTTTACATCAGTCTAGAGCGTCAGTTGTTTTGTTTTCTTTTTTCTTTCTTCAATGACATTTTTTTAAAGAATCATAGTTTTCATTTTTTCACCTTGTTTTGTTTAGGCCAGTGTGGGTCACATTTATCTGGACATGCATGTCACCAGACTGACATGACATTTTAGCATATATCAAATCAGATTAGCAAATCTATGCTGCAGTTTGTTCTTTGCTAGGTGGAGCCCATTTATTCCCATCAGTCCTTCCCACCCCGTCAGGGAAATGCTTGGCTATGCTGGGGTAACCAAGATATTCTTTCTCATTCCCAACCTTACTTGCATTTCCTCATGCAGGCATTAGGATTCTTTGTCCAACTAGAAACTGCAATCAGAACTGCTTCCAGGTCTCTAGCTTTTCACCAAAGAATCCTCTACATCACAAAACCTACAGCGACCACTTACTGTCATAGGGCCACTTGGCTGAAATAACCTCTAATTTATTTAAGAGAGAGACAAGACCTAAGACTTTGTGCAAAACTGGAATGTACCTGTACCCTAATTAATGAAATGCAATGTAATGTTGTTAATGAGACTGATCCCAAAATGCAAACCCAAGAAAATAATCAGACTGAAATTGATATTTGAAAATCTCCTACTCTTACATCTATATTCCCACAGTAGGACCACCTGTACCAAAACTGTTCATGAATAATAGTTGACTAACCATACTTTTAAAAATAGCCAGTAACAGGACACTGCAGACTATCCCAGCCCATTTATTTCAGTACTTCACTCTCCTACCTTTAGTTTTTCCTAGGTCAAACAAGTTTCCTCTGCTGCAGTACACTTGTTCTAACCACAATTCATATGGAGAAAAATTTAATCCCTCCTTCTTTGCAATTTTTCTGGACCTATTCTAATAAAATTAACAGCCAGAACACATCTCAAAGCAGTGGACCTTGATAATCTACTCTGTCCTGTTTCTAGAACAGATCCTCACAGATCTCGGATGCTGCCCTGACTGCTTTCCAAATGCAGTCTGAGACTTATCATCAGCTTAGATCAAGCTATGCTGCCATAAAGGATGGAGAAGTTTAAAGGCCAGATAATGTCTCCAGGCCAAAGAATAAACTCCATCTAGCACGGTTTATTTTCTTTCAGAGAAATGTACCCTTCATATAGTTAAGATTTCTTAGCAAGTTTCCTTTCTTTGAACTAAACAATATCAATCTCAGGCTTTCTTCACAGACTCCAGATCACTCCCACTGAAATCCATTTAATTTTCAGCTGACATTCCCAAAACGTGTTCCTGAAGTGCAATTCCCGAAGTGCATTACTCAGTTGCCTGCTCACCAATGCTGAGTGAAGATGATTTTTTGTGCATGACAAATAATATTTCTATTTGTACATTTCAAATTGCTTCATACGGTTCTCTAAGTACAGTCAGTGAACTTAACATACTCTAATTGATTCTTGTAAGTCTCTAACTTTTTTTTTTTATTTTTTAATATGTTATTCTAGCATTTACATTTCTGTAACCCTTAGCATTTTTTTTGTGAAGATGATTGTGTTAGCAGTGATAGCACAGACAGACTTTTCAGTAAGCAAAAATCATTAAATATTTCGACCTCTCTGAAGCTGCATTTTGGCAGAATCAATCGGTGGTCATGGGGAAGTTCCTATGACTTCTGCTGTATTTGTACGTGTTCTGTGGAGCACTGAGAAATTTCTTTCTCAAAAGCTTTCTGCCTACCCATTTTTGAAAGCACTTCTCTACATTTTAAAATTAAATATGAGACTATTAAGGCTTTTTAGAAATTAATTGTGCCTCAGAGACCGAGATCTTTGAAAGGATTCCTTAGAAGAACAAATCAATAAAATTAGAATGATGCCGATAACAAAACACTTACTGTTGTCAACTGACCTCCTATCAATTGTGCTGTTTTGGCCTTTTTTTGCCCGTGCTAATTGACCTTCAGGAATGTTATTTGTTTCTTGAAGCTTCAGCAGCATGATTTCTCCCCTGTCAAAGGTGTGGTTATACTGAAAGCCAGTATATATATATATATTATATATATATATATATATATATATATATATATACACTATATATATATATATAGTGCCCTCCTCTTGGCTTTTGTTGTGGCCTTTGGTAGGAAATAAAAGGCTGTGTGGTGGTCCACAGCAGAGCTCCCAGGCTGGTGTAGCTGGGCTGGGATCTGCTGGTGGCAGGAACAGTTGTTTGCCCAGATCAGCCCTCAAGGGTGGCTGCATCTGGGGCTCGGATGGGGTAAGGAAAGCAGTTTGCTAATCTGCCGGGCAGCTCCTGCTGACGGATAAAAGGATGTGTACAGCAGTCTCAGTGTTATCTCTTTAGCCAGGTTTACACTGGTGTGACACTGCTGAACTTAGACAAGCAGTTCCTGATTTACTGTAGGGCGAGGGCAGAATCAGGTCTGATTTTGCACCACAGCCCATGGAGATAACCCAGGTCTCCCTGGAAAACATCTTGCGTATATTTAAGAATGCTTCAATATATCTAAGCATATCTATAGCCTGTCCCCACGTTGTGGGGATATTTCGGTTCTTTCTGGTACCTCTGGATATAAAATCTTTCTGAGCTGAATCCAGGACAGATAAATCACGACTCCGGCTTCTCTTGCCTAGGCTAGCCTGCCTAAATCACTGCCACATTCCTCCCATAGTAGTCGCTTAAAATTAACAGCACATGCAGAGGAAAAACTAAACCCTTTGACGTCACTCCCGAAATGAGGAAACATAAACAGAAAAGGCTTCTCGGCGGCGCTGGCAGCAGCGCTGGGATTGGCCCGCGCTGCGCGCCCGTGGCACCGGCGGCACCTCCCCGGCCTGCCGCAGCCCGGCTCCCCGGCAGCCTGCACACCGCGCTCCCCTCCCGAGCCGCTGCTTCTTAAGGTGCTTGCATTGCCTGCGGTCGGGGACTTGGGGAGCTTTTCTTTCCCTTTTTTATTTTCTTTGTATTTTTTTTTTTCTCCCTTAAAAAAAAAAAAAAATCCTGTTTTTAAATTTTATTTTTAATTATTATTTTTTATTATTTTTAATTATTATTTGAGTTATTATTTTAAAATATTATTTTAATTATTATTTTAAATTATTTTAAATTATTTTAAATTATTTAAAATTCTTATTTAAAAATAATTTCAAATTATTATTTAAAATAATTTCAAAATATTATTTAAATTATTATTTGAATTATTATTTTAAATTATATTTCAATTATTATTTTAATTATTTTTTCTAACTATTATTTTTAATTATTTTAAAATCCTTATTTTAAATTTTTATTTTTAATTACTACTTTAAACTGTTATTTTTAACCATTACCTTAAGCCATTGTTATTATTTTAATTATTATTATTATTACTATTATTATTTTTCGTTTGCTGTCGTTACTTACTTCTATTCCCAATCCTGGATGCAGTTACTGGATTCTGCAGTACAAGTCTTCATGAACAAGCTGCACCGCTTAGAGATTTCACGGCATTCAGAGGTCACAGAACTGCCACTATGGTTAAATGTCTTGTTTAATGGTTGAGGTATGTACAGCAAATCTGAAAGAGGCAGCATGATTGTTTTTTGAAGGGGAACTAAAATTGCGAGGGGGAGAGGGAGATAATACTATTATTTAGTGGAAAAGATTCTCACTGATGATTGTTACTACAGCAACCGTTTTTTGAATTTCCTCCCTTTTTCTCTTTATTCAAACTAGATGAAAATTTTAACTTGTGTTGATTTAACCATTTGATGGTTGCAGAAGATTGCAAAAAGTAATCTCTCGTGGTAGTCCTTTCTGACCCCACTGGGGAAAGCGTGATTGATTTTTCTCTATGTTTTTCTATTGCTCTGTGGCAGGAGAGGAGACCTGGGACTTGTCTGGCTTAGATGAAGGGAGAAGAAAACAGAAACTTGTTCCTATCCTGAGGGGGCTGTGAGTTTTTCCGAGAGTTAGAGCAGAGGGAGGAAGAGTTGGAAATAAACAGGTCAAGCAGAAGGGAATATCGGCCTCATTTTTAGGAGTACATGTGCAGCTCTTTTATTTTTTTTTAAATACATGCTTAGATTACTTTTCTTGGTTTGGGTTCAGAAGTTCAAAATTAAGAAGCAGCCTGAGCTTTGACTAAGAAACAGATCCCCCCTGGGAGGGGAGAGAGCTGGTCATCTTATATTAACACCAGGTTTTGTACAGCTTTTGCTACCTAAACAGAGAAAAGTGGAAATTTGCTGGGGAGTTGAAGTGATGTAACCTGGTATCTGTTTGATAGCATATAGCTTCAATTCATGTTTGAGCCAGTGATCTGCCTTGAATGAGTATTGCAGCATCACAGTGGGTAGTGTGTGCTGCAGTAAATGAAAGCAACTGCTACCATCAAACTAACATTGTTTTCAAGAGTGTGATTCTAGATTATAAGGGGAAGAGCCACTTGTCAGAGCTTGTGTGTGTGTGTGTACAAGCAGTCTTAAAAATAACTCCAGCCAACACAGGAGATTTCTGTTGTTAATTGTATTAATGTGCAGGTATGTTCAATGACTATGAGTCTTCATATTTTTCTGATATGTGGAAAGAGACTTTTTTTATCTCACTTTGAAATGATGCTGTAGATATAAATCCTCTGCAATTTGAAAATATTTCAGTTTAACTTTAAAAATGATACCTGAAAAAACAATTCCTCTAACAAGGAACAGAACATGAGCTCACCTATCTCCTGCAGTGCACCCCATAGGGTTAAAAAAATTAACTACACTAGGCTGAAACATGCTAGCTTAAGGACTGCAAAAATATTAGCTCTGAAATGCAGAGGATGTGCTATGTGCTGTGAATGGACAATTGCTATTCTGCAGTGCCTAGTGGGAAAACAAGGACTTTGTGTATTGCAAATGCATAACTGCAGCTCCTCCATTTCCTTTGCTGTATCTTCACTGATGACTGCAGAAACAAAGAGGTTTGTCACAGATAAGCTCTGTAGTGCCCCATCTCTTTGAAGATGCTGGAAGATATTTTCTCATATCATCCAACAACCCAAAGTCAAGCTTAGTTGGGTGAACTGTTTTTCTGTAATCTCCATGTCATTCTCTCTTCCTTGGCCCTCCCCAAATTCTTACTGTGTCAACTGCCAGCTGTCTTCAAAAACTAAAGTACTGCTTCTCTAGGCTCAGGTTTAGAAAGGCTAATATAGAGTTGGTTAGATGATTAATTTGTAAATTTAACTAAGAGTATGTCTCAGCCTATAGACACTATAACCTGATTTGTAAGGACGGAACTATATGTAACTATATGAATATATTCAAGTTTCCAAAGGACAATATGTTAGGTATTTGCTTTTAATAATGTCTGAGAATTAAATTATTGACTACTTTTTATAAACAGTTTTTAGAGAAGCTTTGTTTTTGAGCTCTGTATCTGCATGTTGGTGCATCTGTGTTCTGTAGCAACTACTATTGGCAGTACTAATAGAAAATATGGTAAGTGGACTTCAGCTGAGGAAAGGCATTTTACTGGCTTAGTAAAACAGTTTATCTGCAGTGTTTCTTCTCAACATCTAAAAAATATACAGTTTAAGGTTGGTTTCTCTGCAGTGGGCGAAACACTTACTGACTGATTTGCACTCACATTGTCTTCAAAAAATTGTGTATTGCAGAAGTTTCATGGGCTGTGAATGGCTGCTTCTTCTGAGTTTATTTCCATAGGGTGGACAGGAGTTGTCACCAGTTGACGTTCCAGTGATTCCATCAGAGCAATCACTCTGCTGAGCCTAATCCAATATACTGCAGATCACTTTTTAAAACTGTGAAATGTTTAATTGTGTAAATAGTTTATAAATATATCATTTCAACAGCAGCTCCCTTTTCTCCCTGATTATGTCTTTTCCCTTCTGAAACTGAGCCTTCTGCTTGCCCTTACCAGACCTCTAGGTAAGTCATGGTAGCAGACTGATTTTCCAGCATCTTTGTTGCAAGTACGAGGTATATTTGAGACATTTGACCATATGGAATTTCTTTTCACTCATCACACGGTTCTTCTACCAATAGCTAAAGCATACTTTAATGAGAAATGGTCTGAAAACTGGTATTCTATAACACTGTATGGTTTTCTCGTAATTTTTCAATCTCAGGAAAAAAACTGCTCTAGCACTGGTAGTTTCCTTTATAGGAACTGTATGAAGCAAAAATTCCAGCTACTAACCAAGCCATTACTATCAATCGAGTAAAACCTGTCACATCTCTATTTAATCATAAGAAATCTTTGAGACTTAATCTCTCCTCAAATCAAAGTAGATATAAGGCCAAAAGCTCTTGATGAGATTGGTTCTGGTTTCTGGGCTAAGAGAACAGCAAGTCATTTGGTGCAGCCAGGAAGATATCCCATGTAAATAAGAATTGTTATCTACTCAGTGTTGTTCATCATCACATTGTTACACCATTTTCATGCTTGAAAGTATTACAGCATTCCATGTGCTTGTCACAGGGTGAAAGTGAAAGGGACAGCTGCAGTCCTACTAGCTGCCAGAACAAAATTAAGTCTTTTGTAATGAAATGATGGTTCAGTATTCCTCCTCTCACATCCATATTGGGTAGAAGATGTCGGAACAATGAAATTCATCTTTCTTGTTCCTCAGCCAGTGAGCTGGCTTACTCTTGCAGGGACATCAATTCTTACACTTCCAGTGAAACTTTGGCTTTATCTCTAGTGTGAAACTTGCACTTTTCATTCATACGCTTTAGGGTGTAGAATTGATGTTATTTAGAGTTTATACCCTGATGACACTGGGATACAGATGGAGCCTAAGTGTACAAAAGAAGTTCAGAAGTTCTGATGCTTTGTCTCTCTCTGGCCACCACAAGGTACATCAATTTTGGCACCTAAAGATGAATGATGCTGAGAAGATGGGTCACAGTGTCAGGTACCACATATGCAATCAGATGAGGATTGCTAGTAACCTTTTGTGTTTCACAGTAAATCAGTGGAAACCAAACATGCTTTCTGACAACAGTAGCAGTTTCTCAGATCTGACGTATTAGCTTTGTATAAATACTAGAGAGATAGAATGCATTTTTTTCATTTAAGACAATTTAAGTAATTCATAGAGTTTGAAAATACAGAGTCAACTTTTGCAAGGCTTTTTTTTTGCAAGAAGAATTCTTCTGTATCATCCTAGAAACTGTGGAGAACTGTTTAATTTTTACTGTTATTCTTACTACAGTGCCATTCCAAAAACACTGCATTAAAAAATAGTATTTGAAGCTCTGTTGTTTCTGTTATCCTGTAGCAGACTGTGGGATTCAGAAGATATATTGCAAGGGTTCACAGTGGTCAGGTCTGGGCTAGTGATAGCTATCTGTTTTAAAGCCTCCAGTTTTGAAGTAGAAAATTAACAAATCAGAGCCAGATCAGACAGAACAGAGTGTATTTCCAGAGGCCAGACTTCAGGGACAAAACTGTAATTGAAAAGTTTGTGACAGAGACAATTCTCAAAAGCCAGCAGTTGAGTGAATTTAGCATTTCTTTTTGTACACATTGAATGATGTGGTACTGTCAGTCCATTGATGCAGTAATTTTGATATGCATCTGTCACTTGTTCTGTTCTTTGAAAAGTGGAAAGTCTAGAGCTATCATTTATGTATGTAAACAGTGTCAAATGAGATAAACTAAACTATTGAAGGGATCCTATGGAGTTGCATTTTTTTTATTCTGTTCTTTCTCCCAGTAGGAGCTGTGAGTGAGGATAGATAAGAACTCAGTTTAGCTACTTATTTAAGTCACATAGTCTTGTGGTGGCATATGATATTCTTCTGCTAGCTTGCTGTCCAGCCAAATAAGACATCCGGGTTGCCTGGATGGATAAACATAGCTGATGACCTCTTCCTCTTAATAGGTGGGCATGAACAGTTAGGATTCTTCCAGTCACACACAGAGACAAATTTGTTACATTTTAGCTAAACAAGAACTGCCCTCCGACACAAGCAGAGAGAGATTTACTTCTCTTTGAGCAGGTTATTTTTTAAAAATAGTAGAAACAAATATTTAGAAGGAAACAGTTGCAGAGGCATTTTTTTTTTCTGTAGCCGGTAGGTTTGTACTAGTCACCCACAAAAATTTCTGGTATGAGAAAACTCACCAACTAATATCTCACTTTGGTGTGTGTTAATCTGGCAGTGTAAGGTTTTGGAAAGAAGAGCGGAGAATCTCCTGTCAAATAAAGTTTAGCTAATTGTCACAGTGGCATAAAAACACACTTGTGGGGCAACTGCTGTCAGGACCTGTATACAATTTTCTGCACGGTTGTTCACAGCAGGGTCTATGTTACTAACCCATCTGTATGTAGGAATGGTGTTTTGAAAAGGGTGGTCATTACCTTTCAAAGAATAAAGCAGGAGTTAGGCATATGTTGATTGAATTTGCAGCAACTCAAGAATGGCTTAGAGAAATATACATCTGTAAAAATGAAATCAAGAAATGTCAACTTAACTAGAGAACTCCCAGGGGATGGTATTGATCTACTGTGTGATCAGTCCTGCTCCTGTTGGCAATTGCCCTTTATTACTGCTGAAAGAAAGGATATGTATGCTCATGTTCTTATTCCTTCTCTTTTGCCCTACACAACTTAGTACACTTTCTACAGGGCCTGTAAAGTCTGGCTAGGATCTTGCCCTAAATCCAGGTGGCAGAGCTACCATCAAGTGTGCAAGGGAAAAGAGGTAAAAGTGTCCCTTGGTAAAAGAGGTGTGGATCCCCAGGTGGTTGCTGTGCAAACAAACACATATTGACATGAAACGCCTCAGTACTTTCTCAAAGTCTCAGCTGTCATCCAAAGGGTGTAGCTATTTTCCCCTTTATGTACAGTGATCTGAGTGCAGAGTGACAACTGGGACCTCTGCTTACACAGCCCCAGAGGACACATTCTGCTTCATATTTCTGTTCAGAGAAACACCTATGCACCTGCATGCTGAACTGCACTAAAGATGGGCAGCATCTGATATTTGGGGTTGCCTTTTCCTTAACTTACCACTTGTCTTTAAGCCTCTGAGAAGGTTAGACAGAATGAGGGCTTGGTGCATACCAGGCTGCTGGGATGGAGATCTCACATAGACACCAGAAGGAGATGAAAACAGATGCATGACACCTTCGTAGAGAAAGCACGCTTCTGGCTTCGTGCAAAAACCATGCTGAAATAGGCTATTTTCTGGGGCCCCTTCTGTTTCAAATGTTGAAATATGACATGGCTTGTCTGAAGTATGCAGAGTATTTTTTTTTTTTTTTACACACTGCCGTAACATTGAGTATGTATTAATAACAATGTTCAAACAGCATCAGAATGGCCATCATAAATGTTATTAGGCAGTGTATCTCTAGTTTAATCAATATGGTCATTAGAAGACTTTAGAACAGCCAGGAAAACAATAATTAGTCCTGATTAATAAAGAAGAATTTGCACATATCATTAGACGAAACAGAGGAGCTTTCCATGTTCAGGGCTTGGGAGGAGAGCAAGTTGCTTTCTGCTTTAGCAAATCGGAGAACACTTACTAAAAAATACTTGGAAATGCTCTTGCAATACTAAATAAAATTCTCTCATTAAAAAAGTAATTTTCTTGAGTAAACTGTAGGTATCAGCTAGAAAGATACAACTGGAATGTATTTCTTCACCAAGCAAATTCCTCCAGTGCACAGTTGGTTTGTTTTACTAGGACTGCTTTGAAAAGCAGAACAACTAAAAGATAAAAACAAGACAAATTGGAGTGCTGCATAAGAGTGTAAAATGTCATGATTCCCCTGAGTTCAATAGGACTCCATTAATTTACACCTGTGAAAGATCAGACACTGAACTTTCAGGACTAAAATTCATTCCTTGTTTTCAAGGGTTAGATCAAATTTTAGGTTCATTAACCTTGCATCATACCACTTTCATACCAGTTTTCCTCAGCACTGTGGTACCACACGGTTGCTTTTCTGGTTCCACAGAAGCTGTGATACATTCTTTTCCTTCCATCACACTCTAACCCCCCTTCTTCTTCTCTCCTTCCCTTTCTCACAGAAAATAAATGTTTACCAGATTTTATTTGAAATCAGATCCCTACAGTTAATTTTTAGCTTATGTGCTAGCATCTGCAAAACTTTATATATTTGTAATACAGAAGGGGCTGATGTTGCTCATTTTCAGAACAGACTATGATCTGTTCTAAGGACACAGCTATGTAAGTAATATTTTTAAAAGCTAAGGAATAAGAGGAAAATAGTAATTTTGTGTAGGAACCATCATGTACTGTGCTGTATCACAAGAAAATTTTCATGCAGTAGGATTGTAACATCCTGTCTTTTTGAACCATGGAACTATAACTATAGCAATCCTATCCACTACCAAAGTATAACCTCTGTAATAGTATGGTAACAAAACACCAGTGCAACATGAGAACATTGAATGAAGTTGATCCTATATATCATCATCGAAGCTGATAGAAATGGCCAGGCTTTCTAAAAAGCTAAAATTCACTTTAGTCTCTAAATTAAATGCCTGGATCTGAAAAATTGCTGTGCATTAGAGGTTGGCTGGGAAATGTTTTCCCTTTCTACCTCAGATAGACAGAAATAGCCAATAGCCTGTTGATAGTGCTTTTAAGGTGTGGAAGAAAAGATTTATGTTCCTTCTCTGTTTCTGTCAGCTTTCCTGAGGTGGATTACCTCTGAGTGTCCCCAGGGGTTGAGCTGTATCTTCATGGGTGCTTGGACACCCCACAGTCCAGGGCCCCAGCTTGGAACTCGAGCTGCTGAAGGGGCACCTAAAGGAGGAGCACCTCCTTCTGAACAACTCCTGTACCAATGAATAGTTGTTTTGTTTTTTTTTTTTTTTTAAAAAAAAGCTCAGATGTATTTTACAGGGGGGATAAAATACATCTGAGGGGGTAAAGTTGTATTTCACTGTTGCTGCAGAATGTCTGTCTGGCTTGTGAGCACTGAAGGGTACAGGGACATTGCTTGGTTTGGGTTTCTGCTCATGGGCAGAGGTGAGTTGGACTGCATGATCTACCAGATCTCTTCCAACTCTGATGATTCTGTGAAATTCTGGTAACCATCCAGTCACCATTTTGAAATATCTGCTTAGTTTCTATTTTATAGCACCTGAATTGAAAGCTCAGAGGTCACTGAAAACTTTAATTTCCAAATGTTTCAGCAATCCTCTTCTCACTTTCCTACCAACAGACTTAGTTCTACTTCTGCCTCTTATTTTCAAAATAAGTGGAGGGAAAAAATCAGCAGTCCATACTTTATTTATAGGATCCCTGTAGTGCTGAATAGATTATTTCTTCATGAAGATTTGCTTGTAGAGTTCACTTTTATTTTTTTTAAACTGTGAAACACATTTTCTTTAAAAAGAGGTTTTCATATGCAGTACAGATATATTATTATTGTTTTTATCCCTCCCCAAATTCAGCCCTTCAGGGCTTCTCTACCAGAGCAAAGGAGTGTGGGATTTTGCTGGGGTTTTTATCTTTTGCTTACAAAACACCATAGCAAACATTGTTTCAAATCCAATAATATGACAAATGGAGGATTATAATGTTTTAATATGTCAGCTGATCCAAAAGCCTCTTTGGGGGCAATGTCACAGTTATCTGGACCACCTAATATGCGACTGCAGCTTGGCCTCACTACCTTAGAATTTTTAAATTGGTATTCATGGTTTTAGAGCATCACTTGGATAATAATTTTTTAATCATGTTTACTATTAATGTGAACATGCTGGAGCTGACTTCTATTTTCTACGTAATAGTTAAAACTCACATTTCACAAAAAAATAAAGCTAAAATCATTCAATGTCAATTTGTGCTTGACATTGCACCTTTTTATGATAGCTGACGAGAATTAGTTTGCCAATAAGCAAAGCAATTTCTAAAATATCTCAAAAGGTCCTGATGTATATGACATAGAAAATAGCAGTGAAGTCTCAGTGCTTTCTAGCCACACTTTGTTGACAACACTTGGACAGCTGAACTTCTTCAGCTCTGACTTTAGGAGAATTTCAGAAGCCTCTGAGCTAATTCCTCCATTTCTAGAGACATTTTCTAATATACTGTATTAAAAGGGCATTTCTCCTTTGTGAATCTGCAACCCTTATTTTCTCCTGAGAACACTTTTCTTAAAATGATATTTTCACTACACTGATTTATAGGTTCTGGCATGGGAAATAATGCTCTTTCTCCTAGCAGCAGACAGAAAATTAGGCACAATCTGATGTTAACAACTTCTTCATTACCTAAACTGTTTTACACTTTATTAAGTTCAACACAAGCAAATCTAATGCCTTTGAACCAGGGAGTTCTTGTCCATGTTGCAAGTATACAAGACATTAATTAATTTATAAAGTAACAGTAAATCAGTCTCTGTAGCAAACTGGGATCCAAATTGTGATAAGACTGAGTTCTGCAGAGAAATGCCACTTGAGTGCAGCAGAGAGAAAAAATTGGTTTAGCTAATTTACATTAAAGTATGAAATATGAATAACGCTGCCAATAGAGTTGCTCTTGTGGTTCTTCTTGGGACATTTTTTACCCTCATATTTGACATACTACCTATTTGTCTGCACTGGCAACAAATAAGGTGCAATGTAGAGAACACTAGGATGTTTCTGAGATGTAGGATACTATAGATTTCAGTGACAAGCAGAACAGAAAAGATTTTATGAAGAGTCAGCCCACCACCAGATGTTTCCACTAAGTCACCAGTGGTGCCATAATTTTGGTCCCTCCAATTGCCCTCACTGCTTTTCAGAGTCAAGTGAGACTCTGAAAAGTGAGACTGCTGAGCACACAGGTTGTTTACTAATTAATGTCCCTCTGCATCTTGCCTGTGAGCCTCTGGCAGCTCCTGCAGTTCCTTGCAGCTGGAAGAGGAGCTCATGGAATGGGTCAGGTTGGAAGGGACCACCATGGTCATCCAACCTCCTGGCTCAAGCAGGGTCATCCTAAGAGCACACGGCACAGGATTGCATCCAGATGGCTCTTGGATATCTCTGGTGTGGGAGACTCCACAATCTCTCTGGGCAACCTGTTCTGGTGTACATTGGAAAGTCAGTTATGTAAAGGAAATGGCCTTAGTTTTAGCCCAGGCAGATATGAAATCATATCAGCCTAAGTTGTGATATTACCATATATTGCATAAGAAATTAAAAGGTGTTTTTCATGTTTTATGCATGCAATGGAATTCACTGTTCTCAGAGTCTAGTATAAAAAGCTGTCTTAATGAAATTAATATGTCCTCACATAGACAGAGGATGTTTCTGAACACACTGATGAATAAAGCAAAAATTGTTTGGTTTTTTTTAAGAGAGGCTTTACCATTATTAGTTTTATAAATAGAGGCATAGAAAGAGTTTTAGTTTGACTTGGTCAACCCAATGCTTTTTCTTTAAATGAGGATTCTTTTAAGGGCCAGACTCAGAATTTTCAAACTTACCCACTTATGGAAAATGTTTTGGGGAGCTCATTTTGAAAAGTGTGATGCTTTTGTCTATGTTTTATATTACATTCACAGTAGCTGCTTGCTACTTCTAAAAATTATCTTCTTACTACATTTAGGGATAAAGAATTTTTTATCTGACTTTATTTTTCCTTTGATATTTCAATTTTTAAAAATATCTTTTTCCTGTGGTTGTGAACCATTGCAAATACTCTGTCCTTCTGATCTGTGGGCAGGCTTCAGAAGAAGGTATAGCCTCATCTCTCAGAAGCATTTCTGATTGTGACTGATAGGAGAGTGAAAGAGAGAAAGGCAAGCAGATATGGGCTCAGAGACTCTGTATCCCAAATAGGAACATGATATCATGTTCAGACTCATACCAAATGAAATGCTAGCTTAGGAAAAATTCTATTGAGCTAAGAGATTATTTAAGGCTCTTGCTTTACGTTGCAAAGTGTGTTGCAGTAGCAGCAGAGTATAAAAATACTGTATGTAAAGTGTAAGTCAGCTCAGTAATGGATGTTTAGGTAAGACACCTGCATTCCCCACAGGTAGAAATGCAGATATACTAAAGGTGACTTTCTGGAAATGGCTTCCCTCTCTGTGCAAATCTTTTAAAAGTCAGAAATTCGAGCTTTTGTCATTCCATATTTTCTAACTCAGAAAATATTTTTTTCTATTAACTCAGAGATCATTTGGTGTTTATATACAATACTTGGGCTTTCTATTCTTTGTCCATGAATCTAGTTATTTGACTGCAAGACAATCAAACATTTGTTTAAGCAGTTTATGTTGACAGAGTTTTCTGCTATGGAAATTTGCCATTTCATAAAATAAATAATTTGTTATGGCAAATTGCTCTGTATAGTAGGGATTTGGAGTACTTGAGCTTGTAGTCTCTGGCCCAAAAGCCCTGGCTCTGCTCCCCGTTGTGTGGGCAGGGTGGGGGCAGATAGGGGGGGAAAGAATGGAGAAGGAAGAAATGGGAAAGGGTGGATATGGAGAATGATGGGGGGGGAAATTGCATGTATCTTGCTATCTTAAACATCTGTAATAATGCACCTTTCTCTCCCTGATACTGACTCTAAAATTGCTGATATTAAGTCAATGCCCTAACTGCTATAAAATTGCTGATGTTAAGTCTATATCAGCATTTGTTCTCCTTGTTTCCATCAAGTCTCGATCTTTTGAACCCCCAGTGTTTCTACACAAGTTGTTCATGAAAAAATTTAATCTATAAAACTTTCTTGTTTAACAAGGGTTCTCAACAGGGTTTAACAGGGTTCTCAAGTGCTTGGGTCCAGCTTTACACAGATGTCTTTTTGGTGGTGGGCTGCATGTCTGTAGTGACATAAAGGCTGTCTCCAGCATCAGGATAAAGATTGTATAGGTGACATCTCTGTGAAATTTCCAAATGAGCTGCTAAGGAACTGAGAATTATCATTCCTCAACACTTCCCTCTCCCAAGTGCAAGAAATATTTCTCCCAATTTTCAAAGAAATCATCATGTTTGAAAGAGAATAATTGAGACCACAAATAAAATATAACGAATACCACAATCCTGGTTTATAGAGTACTGGAAAGTATTCACCCTTGAGGATGAGGGACAAAACAGAAAAAAAAAAACCTGAGAAACTGTTGGAAACTTTAAAGATTTGCCCTTTAGGAACAAGAAACCATGAAAATCACTATTTATTTACTCCAGAATATTTTTTAACCTCAGTGGTTCTACCTGTGACATTCCATTATATGCAATTATCTGGACTGTTCACACAGTCTTTGAGAATCTGTTATGGCAATTTTATCTGATACATGAAATGAGAGCCATTATGACATTACCTGCAAATAATGTGTTTCACAAGAACAACAATATGCTCATTCTTTTCTTTTTCATAAGGAGAACTGTGATTTTAAATACTTTGAATGTGTTAGATCTTTAACAATGTATTTAATTATGTGAATAGCTTTGCATCTAGGAGTGTTTAAATACTGAGGAAGTGCCAATGTCTCTGCAGGTCTTGACAATACCACTGCATATTACCAACAATTGATTTCTCAATTACGAAATCATTTTTAGAAATTCTGTATGATATTTAGGCAATGGTTGCTTTGGAAAACTGGCAGAATATATATCTATGGATTTGAAGTATTTCTTTATCTTTCTATATTTCATATCAGTATGAAAGATTTCTGCTGTTAATTGTTTGTGAGTTATTAAATGCAGATACGGAAAAGAAATTAGGAATTAACACAAACTCATAAGGTGAAAGACCAGATACTTAAGCTGTGAAGGTGTCCTGAAAAACTTCACAGTACAGAAAACTTGGTCGACATAAATGAAATTCCCTTTTTATACATGAAAGAAAACTACTTGACTTCATGGCATGGAAAAGGGCTATGTCACCTAAAGAAATCAGTATTGTTTCCAGTTTTTGGATTCAGCTTATATCTGAGTCTAATAATAAGAAAAATCCTGCTCTCCTGTTTTATCAACCAGGCCCTGCTGGTTTCTATGTTTTCCAGAAGTCCTGCATTAATATTCTGGCAGCTAATCTCTACTGCATTTTACTTTGAAGAACCAAATATCTAACAGTTCCTGGGGTTACAAAGCCTTTGCCATATCTCCAAACAAGTATTCGTGCATAAATAAATTAATTTGGAAGAATTATGAATTTGGCAGACATCTTGTCACTAACAGATCAGCAAATCAAGCGATGCCTTTGTCCAGATTCCAGATTCCTA
Organism: Sitta carolinensis; assembly: GCA_032173965.1. NCBI lineage: Eukaryota > Metazoa > Chordata > Aves > Passeriformes > Sittidae > Sitta > Sitta carolinensis. The sequence continues at coordinate 64,327,305 of JAVUNC010000004.1, read as the reverse complement.
ATAATTTTGAAGAAATCAGTAAGAACTTCAAATAAACTTGCCTACAGGCATCTGAATTTATTGTAACTAATGAAATAAGCCCTAGGAACTGTAGTAGTTGTTCTGAAATTGTCACTTGGTTCTCACTTTAAAGACATATATTCCTCTCTCTCTCTGCTGCTGTAGTTGTTTTGTGCTTAATCTGCTGCTCTGATGGCATCTTTCCCTTTAAGCCATTACCCTTTGCATCTTCTTGGCACCAGGTTTATTTTCAGCAAGCTGTACTCAGAGTGCTGGCAGCCATCCCAGGGAAGCTGCTCTGCCTCGGTGGCATTTGTACATGGGAATTCCAGAGTAAGGAATGGGCAAAGGTTACCACGTGTTTTACATCACTCTGAGCAACATCAAACCAGACTATTAGAGTTTGACAACAAACAATGCACGAGGCCTCTAGGCATTGTGGTCTAATTCTTTATTTTCCCTTTCCTTGTACCTCTACTCATACCAACCACGTTGGAACATTACCTGTGCATTTTTCTTGTAATATCACCCCATGATGTAGGAAGTCCTGGTAAGACATGCAGTCTGACACAGAATAATTTAAATGCTAGGAAATAGTTTATTTCCTAAGAAATGAAGCAGTTGCTTAATAAGATTTGGATACTTGTACTCTCAGACTTTTCCTGGCCTTTGCTGTTTTAATATTTTAAGAGTCTGATTTCAGCCTGGAAATTACTCTCACTGTCTGTTCCAAAGGCAGACAAGCAGCAGCTTTCTTTGCACAGCAAAACTTGTTGTTCTCCGTAATCAAAAATATCCTATCAAGAAGCAACAAACGTACAGGTTCAATGTATATATATATATATATATATATAGTTAAAAAGAAATGGCAGATCAGTTTTTACAATTCCATTTCATAGTGAAGTTCTGGTTGTACTTCTTCCTGGTGGAAGTTTAGCCTACAGACCTGTTTAGCTGAGTCTTCTACAGACTCCTGAAAGCTGATGGTGAATCAAGTGTGCTGCCTGATTTTCCTGCCTCCAGACCATTTCTTGGTGCAGAATCTGAGGCTGTGCCTCGCAGGGTGGGTGGCAAGTCACTAGGATCCCCAAACAGTGACTTGGGGACCTTTGCTTGCCCTCACTGGCTGCTCCTGGGAGCTGCTGTGCCCATGGTGTGGGTGACTGAGGTCTGATGTGCCAGGGTGTGTCACTGCTCTTCATCAGCCTAGTGTTACTGAGAGGATTTTTGGGTTTCTCCTGATGTGGCAGCTCCTGTGCTAGTGAGTTAGAGTGGTCAGTTGAAGAACATTGTTTGCTAAGTAGTGTCAGAGATCAACATTGACTAAAATGAGGATGGAGAAAGGAATAAATAAATAAAGTGGCAGTGGTGAATACAGAAAAACTGAAGTGGGCTATGAACTCAGACTGTACTGGTGAATCATCTTAGTTCAAATTCACTAGGATTTGACTCATACTTGATCCTTCGATACTGATCCTTAATACTTACATGTAGAAAATCACAGGCCACAATCCTCATTTTCTGTTTTAAATAGGGAAAAAATGGTATGCTCCTTTCATTTCATGGTAACACTTTGAAACAATTTTCTTTCCTAAAATATAAGGTTTTCTAAAAATTCTATGAAGCTATCTGTAGCAATATAAAAATACCTTAATTTAAAATGTATATTTATTCAAGTCAATATTATGATTAACTAGGCTAGCCTTCCAGACCTACTTAGAGATCTCCTTATTAAATCTTTATAAATGGATTTGTTACTTACAGCAGAAGATAATTTAGAATGCAAATGGGAATTTTTACATGAATGAACTGAGAATAACTCTTGTAAAAATAAACAGCACTAGGCATAGGTTCAATACTACAAGAAAAAATGTTACTGATCCATGATATCTTTTTCTAGCACAACACCTCAAAAGTTTAAAGAGCTGATTTTCAAGAACAGAGTATAAACAATTTACAAAAATCAGGTGTAATAATAACATAACCCCTTGCTGCCTCTGGTTTTCTGTACGCATCATGGCCTTGTCAAATTAGCATTTCCCGTGGCTATTTGGGAACACTCTCTTAATTTGAATACAAGTGTCAAGTGACCACATGACAGTTTGTTAAAAGCCCAGTCCACAGGAGCCATCTATTACAAAGCCACAGGGCTTCCCTGTGCTACTCAGGTTCTGCAGGGAGTGTTTTCTTCTTCCTTCATTTGATTCATTATTTTTAAGGTGTGGAAGTTGTTCTTACTGTGAACAAACTTTTTGGGTTTTTTTAAAATATAGTCTTATTTTAAGTGAAGAATGGAATTGAGAACTAGCAGAAGAGAGTAGAAGTTCCAAGTGATTCATATCTGAAGGCATGTTTGATACTGGAACGAAGAGAGAAGGAAACTGTAACACATATGTGATGTTTGGAAAAGGTAAGGGTAGTATATCCGTATCTGAAAGTATGAATTTGTATTCCACGTGATCAGGAAGAAGTTTTCGACCACCAGCACCAAGATGTACGGTATAAATGATGTAAATAGACATCTTCTGTCTTTATGGGAATAATTCAATATAGCCCCTTCCTTGAAAGCTGATATCTGATTAAACACTGGATTGCTTAATTTTGACACACAGAACTATTTGACAGCTAAACTGACTCTACTCCTATATCAATATGTCAAATAAAATAACAGATCAATGCTTTTTTAAGACCAGTGAATTTTTCTATTGTGATAAAGCAAATTTCTTTTTAACACCTAATTTTGTCAAAGATTTCTAAATTATTTCATGGTATCGTAGCAAAGTCCTTTAAAATTCAAAGGCAAAGACAGACTTGAATGAAAAGAAGGGAATATTTGTTTTCACTTTTCCCATGTTTTTGCCCCCTGTGTATTTACTTGCATTGCAGCTATCTTGTTTCTCTCTGCCATCTCCATTTCTCTAGCTGCTGTGTAATCAAGGTGACACAGAGAGAAAGGCACTGCTTTGGTCATTTAATTGGAAACAAAAGTCAAGTGTAGCAAATGAAAGAGAAGAAGCAGTATAAGCATATATAAGTAAGATTTGACATTTGTATTATTTAACTGTTGCATAAATTGGTATCTAAATTCTTTTATGTTAAAATAAGCTAACAAAGTACAGGACCTTTTCAGATGCAAAATTTTTTTCAGCAATGTAGATGTTATCCTTTATATTTACTTCAGAGCAAAAGCACTTTTATTCTTTTGTGGGAATTCAAACTATACTTTCACTAGAAATTATTGGTTTTGATGCATGCTTGCTAAGTTAAATGGTTAGCTTTTGAATCAGTCTTGATTCAATCTAAAAAATTGTCACTGTGGGTGATGAACAAACAACACGAGATCTCGTTTATGAAAACTTCATCTGACTCCAATTTTATTGAAAGACTGACCCCCTTTATATAGCTTCTCGAGCAGGCCATCTCATGGGTCAGAAGAGTGCCAGAACTCTTCATCCCATTGCCCAAAACTGAAAGACAGAGAGAAGTCCATCCCACAGAAAGGAATCCAAAACATCACTCTTGTTACAATAACACTGGCAATGTTTATGTCAAGCCTGTGAGAACACAAGTTCTTCCTGAAGCAAAACACTGCGAAGAAACTGAGTCTAGAAACTCAGAAACTTCAGGCCCAGGAGCCTCAGACTACAAAAAATACTTTGTAGGCCTTCTTAATTTGTAGTCCTTAATGACAGCTTCTCCTGAGAGCCTTCCAGGTTCACAGTTTATTACCAGCCCGTGCTGTGAACCCACATCTGGAGCACTGCCTCCAGTCCTGGACTGCCCAGTGTAAGACAGATGTGCAGTCACTGGAGAGATTCCAGGGAAGCACCACGAAGGTGAATAAGGACTGGGAGGACCTGTCCTGCATGGAGAGGATCAGAGAGCTAGGAGGCTGCTCAGCCTGGAGAGGAGAGGGCTTGGGAGAGCTCTTGTCCCTGTGCCTGGAGAGCTGTGCCACTGTGTAGGCTGGAGTGTGTTAGACAGGGACAGGCTCTGGGGCAGGCTGTCTCCAGAGGTGCCCTCCAACCCCAACCATGTGGAGACTCCAAGCCCCACAGCTGTGGTAGCACTGCCAGCAGGCACCAGCTGCAAGTGTAAATGCCAGTAATATCATTTAGGGAGAAGACAGAAGGAACATTTCTCTATCAACAAGTTTTCTGTAGCAGGGATGTCCAAGCTAACAAGTGATTTCAGTGTAGAAATTAGTGCCTTTGCTTCTTTATCAAAATTATGCAGATATTTTATGTTTCTGTCTTTCTGAATATTTTGAGGATGTTCTGAATTATGTCCCTGCTTTTATTAATAAGGTCAAATTATCTTTCAGAACATTTTCTCCATTAACTCACATTCAATAATGTATCCTTTTGCCACTGGGCATTCTAGGTCATCTATGCTTTGATATTTTTCTGGCACATCCATTAGTATACTATTAGAGTTCAAAAGGAACACGATAGTAAATGTTTCGAATACAACGTATGCTTTCAGTCAGTATGTATGCTTTCAGAAGATGAATAAGAGTCCCTTTTCTTATGATGTTCCAAATAATTGCTACTACAGGTAATTTGAAGGCATGATTTTGTTTATGTGTATGTGTGTGTGTACATGCCCAGGCATTGGTCCTTGTATCTCTTCCAAAGACTGTGAAATACACAGGGAAGCCACATTGTAATTTGCACATAATTTACCTTTACAACTTCTAATTTTTTTTGAGCTTATCTGCTCCCTCTGTTTGCTAGAGTTATTCAGAAGGGAAAATATTTCTCAACCCACTGCTTAATAGCTTGTATTAGAGGGACAGGGTTATGTAAAAGCATCAGAGCATGCATCTGCTCTAAAAGCCTACTATCACATAGGTTTTATAACTATTAATGAATCATAATTTAAAATTCAGATATTTACATCCCTGAACATTTCTAGGACTCTCAATCAAAACAAATGGAAATTTACTACAAGTAAGGCATAAATCCCAAACAGTTCTCAGCTTAAGAACAACCTTGAAAAACCCAGTACATTGTCCCTCTCATCAGCAGATAAAGTAGAAAGCCTGCTTCTGCATGGCAGCCCTGCTTAAGAGTCTACATTTGAAGATGGGAAGCAACATGTCATTCTGTGAATCTGATCTCACACAATATATCCCAGGTCCCTTGTTACAGTTATCTTTAATTAATATTTTAATTAAAGCATATCAAGTGAATGTAATGAGCTCTGTAATAAATCTCCTGTGAACTACAGCAGAGCTGGAATATCACAATTAACATGAGGAACTAGCACAATGGTAGGAACCAAAACTCTGCAGAACTTATTAACTCTCCTGACATGTCCCAGTCTGCCCTGTTTGATTAATACAATCATCCATGTAGTTCATCTTGATCAAGAAATGGCAAAGAATCTTTCAACTAAATTATTTTTCCCTCCATTAATGTGGAGCTCTGTATCTATTATCTCAACTTAACTGAGTTGGACTTGTTCTGTTCTCAAGTAAAAATTATTTGTCTTTTAGGACAGTCTCTTTCTAAAGCTGAGTGCTACACTGTGCTTATTCCCATTGTTAGGAACGTCTTTAACTTCAGTGTATCTAGTCAGCCAAGAAACTTCTTACCAACATAAGAAATTGAGGCTCTGAATGCAGAACAACTAGGCCTGTGGAATTATTCAGGAGGTGGCATTTCAATACTGTGCTGTTGTGGCTTAGTCATTTTGGCAGCAATACACTAGAAATATACCTACCTGAAACCTCTGAAAGAAATCACATACCTAGGGCATGCACTGACTGCTTAGCTTGCTTCTTAAAGTTCATTGCAAGGTGTGGATAAATTGCATTTGCCAGTTCTTGGTCACCTGCTGGCAATAATCATCTTGATTTTGGTGTTGAATTTCAGGAATATCTTTTGTTTGTAACACTGTTAGAGGACACAACCAACTGCAATGTGTAAACATGGTTCTTTCCTGCTTAGCAACCAAAATTGCATTCAATATAGTGGCAGTGAATGTGTGTCAATTTGTATATTGTCTGTATGCTTAGTTTGCTGAAATTCTAATTTCACACGGGTCTGCATTTCAACCTCATACATTGAAACCTGATGATGTAATTATCAGCATCAACTGAGATTTTATTAGGAAGTTACATGGCTTGCTTACATTTCCTATTCAAGATTTTACAGTGTGTTTTTAGACTACTTGAACCTTCCACTGGATATTCTAGTTACAGAATAATTACTAAATCAAAAGTCTGCATTGTTTGTACAAGGTTCTGTGTAAATAGGGTTTTCTGAAATAGTCAACATATTAGTTGGATGCTGGTTTTGTGAAGACTTTGTTTGGCAAACTCAATGTTCTAAATGTGTTTGTTGATCAAGGCTCTTCACACGTATATATGACAGAATTTGCTTTTCTTCGTTTTCTACTACTAAATATTAGTTGTAATAACTCAATAGCAGCAGGCCTGGCGTTATATTAGGTTGAGAAAAGTGAATTCAGTAATATTTGATGTCATACTTGACAATAACAGTAAGAGACTTACTAGTTCTTAACGAGGCAGACCTTTATTATTAGAGCTGTTAAAAGCTTTTAAGTACTACATATCATATTTGTGGTCCTTGAAATAACTGTGTTTGTCATCTTGACAAATTTTTAATTATAATACATTTTTAAACTCTTCTTTGGCTCCTGGTTAGTTATTGACATGGAGAAGTCTGTGTGTGATAAATATATAGTACAACAGTGTCTCCAACAGAAGGAGACAGCAATGCTACAAAATAGACAAAATTATTCCACAACAAGTAAATGCATTTTGTAGTTTTCAAGTTAACAATTTTTAATACATTATTTATTATCTTATTTCTTTAACATAATGTTCTTATTCTCATCTGCAAAGCTATTTGTGATTTAAGTGTGGATCCAAAGCCCAGTAAAACACATGGGAAGTCTCTCTTTGACTTCAGTAAACTTTGAATCAATTCTCTTGTCTGAGCATTTCTCATAGGTTCCTGGTAGGAAAGAAGTGTCTGCTAAGTGTTTATATTGCTTCTTCCTAATAGCTGTGATTTGTAAGTGGCATGTAAATATTGTTCTTTATCATATTTGCACAACCTAGTAACTGCATTTGATGCAAGGCACGCTTTCATTTGCCACATGGGACTGCATTAGCAGTGATGGTGGCCATGTATCTTTTTTATATTTCCATGTGCAAAAAATGCCCCTGCAAAAACAAATGAGCCCTTTAGCTGCTTTAGTTTGGGCAGTAAGATCTTACCAGCTTTGTTGTACATCCTTCCATTGCTCATGTTTTGATATCACTGTTTGTTTAAAATGAGACTTGCAGAAGGGCAGGAGAAAGGCTCTCTGTTGCAATGTGTTGAGTGCTTGAAGTCTGAAGTTTTGCATTTACATGCCCTTGCAGTTGTACAGTTATACTTCTTGGAGCTGGATTTTGATGATTTTGATGACCCTCATGGGTTCTTTCCAGCTCATGATACCCTCTGACCAACTAAGATGTGGTCAGCCTTAAATAGGAACAAGAATTTTGTCTGATATGGGGTCATGGTCTCACATTGTGTCAAAATTAATTATTTCAGCCCCTTGTACCTTTGTTTCTGTGTGCTTGAGAGCTCTTTAAGAATGTGGATGTTTTATACACAGTTTACAGTTTACTAGCTACTTAAGAGTTACAGGTCTAATACCCTTATATTATGTCTGTTACCCTAGGTACTTCAAATGAGAGCTAGTACTGTGGATTCTCTTTCTGTATAAAAAAATCAGTAAATGTCAGCTTCCCATGCCTTCATCTCCTTGGTGTCTTTAGTAGTTATAAATTTAATAATTTATCCTCTTTTTGCACTGTATGAAAGAATTCTCTCATATTTTTTAATTCACATTAATTTTTTTTGTATTTTTATCTTCATATTTTGTTTGCTAGACAGGCAAAATTCCCTTGTCTTCCTGTTTTATATTGTGAAATTGTTGTTCTCCTACTTCCTCTTCCATTTAGTAACTATGTAAGTAGTCCATTTTTACCTGTCTAACCTGGCTTGTTGCTTCCTGAGGCAGGTTATGTTCAAAGGTCCTATCAGTAGTATAAATTAATTGGTAAAATATGAATCAAAGCTGAATCCTTCTGAAGTTCAAAAGGCATGATCTTCACAGATGACAAATAATCCTGTTCCCCATATCTGAGCTTACTGTTTTCTGATTTTCCCAATTTTTAATGCCTGGAATTTAGATTTCCAAGTTACTCATGCTCTTTTGATACTTAGATATTAAAACACAATTCCCATCGAGTTCTTACTTGAGCCCTGAGAAAGTAACAAATAGAAATTCATAACCACTTTAAAAAAATATGTTTGAGCCATTTCTAAAGCTGATGTTTCTCATCTTAAAATCCCTATTGGCGTATATTTGCATCTTTATGAAGCCAATCTGTCCTTTAGTTAGGAGGCATAACCCAGGAACTCCATGAGAACAGCAGGAAGCAAATGATGGTTAATCCTCAGCACTGTTACTTACCTGATAAACCAGGCAGAGGTTCAGTAGGGGAAAGTCAGCAGGTTGGGAACTTAGATTTTTTTTTTTTCTCAAATACAGACTCAGAAGAGAGTGTGGGGATTTTTTGTTTTAACTGAAGTAAATTGACAGTTGGTGTTCTTTCCTTTTACATGCTTTTTACAGTCTTAGGTTTTGGGGTTTTTTTTAAAAGCAGAAAAAGGAGGAGAGGATCCTGCATTTTTAAAGGAAAAACCCCAAACTTAAGAAAAGTGTTTCTATTTATTATGGATGCAATACAGCTAGGCAGCAGTATCAAGGTTTCCCCTGTAGCCAACAGAACAACTCCTCATCTTGCATGGAAATGACCTTCAGATAAAGCCAAAAGTAATTTTCAGAAGGCTGCAAAAATATTTGTTGATAGCAGGATCAAAAATGTACGGGGGCCTCGAAATGCCACAAGGGGAACCTGAAAGTGGACACCTTCAGCTCATAATTCTAGTTTTACTAGCTGCAGCTCACAAAGCAACAGCTGCATCTACATTGCAAAATACCTCCCACACATACATACACACACAGTGTTTGCACACAATACTTATTTTTTTTCCTTTAATGTGTGGGAATAAATTAGAATCTAAGGTCTTACTGAGAGAAAGTGTGTGCTGTTTAGTTTAGAGGGCTAAGATAATACAGCTCCCATACTTTGATCATGCATGCTACAAATGGAAGAAGGGATCCTGCAAAAAGAACTATTCCAGCAAATTCAGGTAGAGTTTTTCTGAAATCTTCCATCTTCGTGATTCTTTTCATAAGATTATCTTTTCCCTGTGTTGCCTAGTTGTATGCATTGATTAGGAAAAAGACTGCATGATCAGAATTGTGTGCTATGAATGAGTACTAATGTTTGTATATTATCTTAAAAATTGTACAAAAAAGAAAATCTGAAAATACTTGTTACCAAGCTTTGTTCTGATCTTGGAAGTCACAACAATGGGGTCTCTTTTGCTGTCTTTGCTCTGTGAAGAACTGGTCTAGAAATTTCTCAAGGGAATAGGATTTTCTATTATGACCTTATTGTATAATATGGAAACACTTTGAAAATGTATGTTGACATTTTCTCATCAAAGTCATTAGCCAAGTATTTTTCCAAGAAGGGCTCCAGTCTAATTCACTTTTATTTAATTAGTTCATCCATTGCTGCAGCCTAAGCACCTAATGACTCTAGGGGATGGTTGGACTTTTCACCCTTTCTAGCTATTATACTCAGTGCTGTACTGTACTTAGAAGTCAAATGCAAGACCACATCTCACAGGCTGCTGTGCTTTTATTTCAACCAGGGAAATTGTTCTTTTCCTTAAATCTGACAGATTTATTTATTTAAAATTTTTTTTGTAGCAAGGGGACAAAGTACGTGTGGTCTGCAATAGTTGTTGAAAAGCTCTGATAATAATACATTATTAAAATATTTTCAGTGCTAGTAGGATGTTCCCTAAAGGTCTTCCAGTTTGATATTTCTGAAGTAAAGAACCCCTTTAGAAAGAGTGGCAGGCAATGTTCCTTCAGATGCCAAAGAAAACGTCTCCTCCTTGATTTTATTAATGCTGTGTGATTGGTTAAGGTAACCTCCAAACAATGTCCATTGTGGCTTTGGACTGAGTACAGCTTTATGAACTCACCCAGCTCAAAGCAGCAGATCCCAAAAGGTTCCTATTGATTTGCAAGGTCCTGACAAGCTAAAGGATTCATCTTCTGTGGTACTTGCCCCATTGGAGATTAAACAAACAGAATAAATGTTCACCTTTTGATGTGTAAGTTGATGCTTCTGACAGCCCACTGTGCCAATCAGTGTGACTGGCAACCTTAAATTTACATTAAAGGTAGTTTGCTTCTCTCATTTGAAGAAAATGTCAACTTCATTGTTTGTGGCAGAGTAAAGAGGCACAGAACTCAGAACAGAAAGTCAGGTACTGAACATCTCTAAGTGACACAGAGAGACTTAGCGATGAGGTAGACATAGCTCTGTGGAAACAAGAAAAGTTCCTGCACTTTAACACTTTTAAGGTAAAGAAATAGAACAAGGTGGAATAACCTGGGAATGCATGTGCTTGTTTGACAAAGACATCTTTTTTTGCTGAAAATCAAGCAGAGAGCTGGAAACAAATTCATTAATAGGTACTCAACATATTTTGGCCAAGACCTTGGAGCTGTTCACGAACTTCAAAGAACCATAGAATCATTTGGGAAAGCTGGTAAAGACCTTTAGGACTGAGTCCAGCCATTTACCCAGCACTGCCAAGTCCACCACTAAACCATGTCCCTGTGCATCACATTAAAAAAAGATTAGTAACAACTACAAATTATTTCATTGTCCTGCTCTTCTCCATTTATCCACTGAGATCCTAATGCACTATTTCAGAACACTCAATCTATAACTAACAAGGAAACAATGCCTAACGTGCCACTCAGTTCAAAATAGAATTATAATATGGCATAGTCCTTACTTGCTTTAAGACTTAAATAACATGGAAACAGAGTAGCATGAAGGTTTTCAAGGGCCTATTTGTTCAGTGTAATTTTGCATCTCCATCATTTAGAAATGATCTGGGATTGAATGAGGTAGAAAAGATGATAGCAAGTAAACAAGAAGCTGAAACATCAACTTCTTGCAGCATACAGAGGTTTTGCACTTGTATTTGGAACTGTAACAGCCTTGATTACATTGGCAGGTAAGCTTCTGCTAGAAATAATGAAAACTGAGTCCCATTTCCTAAACTGAAGTTACAGTAGTTTTAAATGTCTTTTACCATGACAAGCTTCTCTGTTAGATGGAATGTTTTCTCCTGCTGACATACCTTCTGCAGAGGGATGAGGTCCATCTTGCCATCCTTTCTGTGCAGCACATTCTGAAGGGGCCTGTTTGAAAGGTAGTGTAAAGGATGAGTGATACCCAGCACTGGACTCCCATTTGCACCTCGACTGCCCAGCCTGGTGCTTAAGGTCTCCTTGGAACCAGCTGATGGAATGACAGCTGAGTGTCCTGGTGAAAGGGATGCTGGTGCATTACACAGGAGACAAATGCAGGTGATAGGTTGAGAAGCATTTTCTGATTCAGGCAGTGCATTTAGTTCTTACGTAGTCACAAAACAGGAATCTCAAGTCCTCGTTTACTGATGTGGGTTGAAAGAAGTCTTTTTGCCATCTGTGCATGACCATATATTTCTGACTTCACTCTTGTTGTGTTGATCTGATTTCTGTGAATGATATTTTGGCTACAATCCAAGGCAAATTTAAGTAGAGAAAGTAGCGTAGAAGGGTGTTAATTTATGCTTTGCCATATATGTTTGTTTTGAAGTTGATGAAACTTCATATTATTTTAGTAGATTGAATTCTTGTGTCTTTGGGGTTTTTTTTATTTTTTCATATAAAGATTGCCTCCACTGTCTGTGGAATTTAAAGTGAAAACAACTCAAATTTACACTAAGGAAATATTTTCATTCTGCATGAGTATGTAGGTATTTCTAAGGCTGCTCTGAAGATTGGCCTTAGGTTTGTTGTGCTTTTTCCCTGATTCATCACCATCTTCTACTTTCAACTACAGGTGACTGCCAGTCAGATTTTCTGAGAAATTCAGGGTGTTTCTCTTTTCTGATTTCTCTTTTCCAATTCCTTTCTAAGAACTACCTCCCCTTTTACTTCCTTTCTTGTAGAATTTAGGATGATTCTGCAGCACCCTCAAATGTACCCACAACCCCATTTCCCATTTTCTTTGTCAGATATCAACTTCATCCTTCGTTACATTCAGTACATGTGCTTGCTAGAACATTGAGTTTTTTCCTATTTGCTGTATTGGTATTCTCAAATTCATTCAGCCAGTTTCCACAGATACTGTGCCTAAGCTTCTGGCACAGCAGCATTTCCCATTCACACTCATTCACATTTCTTCCACATCTCTGCTCCTTGTACTCGATTCTTTTCATAATCTTCATATCTCCTCCTTTCTCTTCTTTTTCTGCATCAGTGAGATGTCATATCCATGTATTTTGCAGTGAAATAAGCTGATGCTGCTGCTGTTTGAGGTTTCTCCATCTTTAGCATCACAGCAGAAAGTTCCTAAAACTTGTTTTATGTCAGCCTGTCTCTCAACTTTGAGTAGTGCTACTGTTAATTCCAGGAACACAGTTAATTTCTGCATCCATGCTTTAGTGAAGCTTTCTTTAAAGGTGATGATATACACAGCTGATAATTAGTCAGCCCAGACTTTTTTGCAATCAGAAAGAAATTGCTTCAAGATTTGTACTTGTTGACAGTTTCACCCTTTTTCTCAAGAACACATTTCAGAGGCATCAGTAGTATAAGTGAAAGATGGTCTGTTGCAGAGAAAGTGGTTAAGAAGTCAGTGGTACCTTTTCATATTGGGCTTAGTGATTAATGCATTGCTCTCAAAAGCCCACAAACACCCTGTATTTGTCTGCCTTCTGTTCCATTCCAGCTGTGTGTTGACAGGGAGGGTGAAAGTTCTGGAAATAAACCAGTTTTATGGTGCAATTGTGAAGCTGATGCCAGAAATGTCATGTAAATTCAGAGACAAATATTTCTTATAGAAAATGATTTCAAGCCTAAATAAATGAACTGCCATGGTAATTCCAAACAGTCAAAGCTAAAGTAGTGCCTTACCAGGAATGCTTGCCCAGAATAAAAAGGGAAGAATCTCCTTCTCCCTCAAACACCAAAACACTGACTAGGAGTTGCAATTTTGTAGACTTCAGAAAGATATTACTTAAGTACAACTGAGGATGGAATTTTCCCCTGTTTTTTTAGAGGTAGTCTTCCTTATCTTAGAATTTGGTAACATGTTAAAGAAATGAGAGAATGGTGATGCTCAGTTTCCCCCAAATTGTAGCATGAAGTTTAAGTCATTTCCACGGACAAAAGTGCACTCCACTACTAAAGTGTAAATTACCACGTGTGTGAACCCTCCTTTGTGGAGAGAAATGGTGAAGAACAATGGCATGTTAGATTCTCAGAGGAAAGCTTACTAAATAATGTGTCTGTCCTAGCCACGTTCCTTATTGCCGTGGAAAGGTCAGGCAGCCAGTTCAGCCAGAATTCCACCAACTTGCTCTGGTTGCAGTAGGGCTTGTTGAGCATTACTGCATAAATGGATTTGGCTTCCAGGTGGAAGACAAGAAATGGAGAGGAAGAGGTGTGATCACCAAGGAAGGGATGGATTTAACAGAGGGCTAGAAGTTTTGGAAGGCATGGAATTTCACTATTTTTCATAAGGCAGGAATGAGGAAACACTAAATGAGAATGTTGAACAGAGTTAGGCAAAAAGGAAGTACTTTTTCACACAATGTGTAATTAAATCATGGAACTCCTTTCCACAGGATGTTGAAGAGGCCAAAAATACAAATGAGTTCAAAGAAGAAAGATGTAAATTCATGCTGAATAGATCCATTAAATGCAGCTAAACAAAATGGCCCAGTTGCAACCAGCTCAGGAAATCACAGTATAGCCAAATTCCATAAAGAGGACAGCTGCCAGGACAGGGTTAATGTTTTCAGTATCCAGGAGGCAGCATGGCCAGGACCTGGAGGTTGTTCTGTAACACTGGTGTCATTGCCAGAGGCAGGAGGAGAAGAGACTCTCTCCCCAGGAGAAGGGGTTCTGGTCTGGCTGAGCAAGGGTGCCAGAGGGAGCCAGCTGGTATTTTGTTATCTGCTGTAGAGGGCATGTGTGAATTGTTTCATTCTTGTACCCTCTGTCATTAGTGCTGCTGCTATTACTGATCATTTTCTTATCCCATTGCTGTTTGCAGTAAGTTGTTCTTATCCCAGCCTGTGATATTTGCCGTTTTTCCCTCCAATTCCCTCTCCTGAGTGCTGCAGGGGATGGGGAAGCAGGGAGTGAGAGGCACATGGTGTTAATGGGAGTACTAAATGGGAGAATACCATTCCCAAACCATGACAGCTTCTTACCAGGGGCGGTTTAATCTCACACTTCTGTTTCTTATGGTCTTTACCTCAATATCTCTGCCTTGTCTTTAATAAAATTATTTTCAAAGCAGAAGGATCTCCAACATGACCCCATTTGTTTGGTTTTTTTTTTTTTTGCTAATGGTGAACAGAATCAGAACAGTTGTAAACTTCAGGGACCCTAAGCACAGCAGCTCTGTTGGCTTTGCCCTGAAAAGCTGTCCAGAGCAGCCCTTGGTAGTGTCATGTTCTGTCCTCAGCTAAACACTCCCTGGCTGAGGGAATGTGTCAGGAACAACTTGATTTCCTTTCCTAAATCTTTTTCTAGCTTTAGCTTTTTCAGAGCCAGCCCAGTGGGATATGATCCTAAGACTATTTACATATCTGCTTGGGTTGACGTTTTACCTACATGACATTATTTCAAGAATTTTCCATTACTTTCCTTTAGCAAAAGGCAGACTCCTTAAAATAATCACTTTTTTTGTTATCTATTGTGTGGTTTATATGAAGAAGGTGGACAGAAGTAGAAAAAGGCAAAGGATCCTATCTGTGGTCCCTGCATAGCATGGAAATCCATCACAGAAATACATCATTTTCACACAGCACAACTACTCACTGCTATATTTTGATAAAAACTTTTACTGGAAAGAGTCTGTTTTCTTTGAACATATTTCTTTCTTCATCAGAAAACTGAAAAATAAAGCATTTTCTGACACAAATGGGGACCAGACTAGTTTTGGCTCTTCTCAAGGAGAGCTCAGAGGAGTTCTGTGATTAAACTCTCCAGATACAGAAACCATGACAAACCCCTACCTTTGTTTGAAGCATGATTATTTTAGTTAAGAGAAACTCTTCAGATGCAGATATATTTAGATCTGGTGTAAGAGGTTGCAATTCCTTGGAACTCCATGAAGCCCCAGCTGCTTGGGGCAGTTTTGAGCTGGTCAGTGCCCTCCACCATAGCTCACTGCCCTGCCTTCCCAAAATCTGTTAACTCTTTCATCACCAGATTTACGAAGAGAAGATCAGCTAAATAATATATCTGCAGTAAATCATGTACAGTCATTATTTACAAAAAAGAAACTGGGAGATTTTTTGCTAAGAGTGAATGATGTCTTGCAAAATATTCTTTTCATAATCACAGTTTTGGCCAATGATTTTTTTTTTTTACCCAATTCTTGCTCTTGGGAAAAAAGAAATCTTTATTTTGGAAAAAATCTCCCACATTTCTTTTAAAGATGTTTTTAACTTTTCATTGCTGTGGGTTTGTTTTTTTTTGTTTGTTTTTTTTTTTTTTTTCTAATCTCTCCCCTTAATCAGTTTGTTATCTGGAAAGGACAGGAGAGAAAAAAAGCAAAATGGGACAAATCAATTACTGTAAAAATGGTCTCACGTGCATTGTTCTGTTTCAGAGAAGATGCAAAAAATTAGTCTATCTGCTTACTTAAATTTGTGAGAGAAATACCAGTATCACTTCTTTTTAAAAAAATATTAATAAAAACATGAAACAAACCAGGTGATAAAAAATTATTTTCCTCAAGAAAATAATTTAAAAACTTTTGCCTGAGATATTTTATTTGACAAGAATTGAATTGTTGCGAAGACAGCTTGTTTTTCTGTTCGTAAATTAACTTGGAAATACTACATTTTATTTAATAATTTTGGGTTTTAACAATTCTACAGATTTGTACAGTAATGAAATCCAGCAGAACACTGGCTACTGGAGCAGAACCAGAAATTCAAAAATGCAAAATAGAACCCAGAATCATTTTATTACACTTTAACTGTAAAAACTCATTGTAGCACTTTCTGATAAAACTTCTGTAATATCAAAAAAGCCCCTGGAGGTTGAAGTAATCCCAGTTATTTATGTATTAAACTAAAGAACAATGCTGGTTGTGTTTCTATTTAGTTGTATTACTTAAATATGTACTTTTTTTTGTAAGGATTTGCCATATGTTTTCACACTCAAACTCTCAATGGGATGTTGTCTATCTCTACAAAATCATCAGTGTTTGTGTGTAATATGGACGTGGGCAAACAGATGGCTGTATAAGGTATGCAAATGTGACCATAAGAACCTGATTCCATTGTTTAGAGGCCTGACTAGATAGCTGTCAACTCAGTGGTGTTTCCACCCTTTTCTGGAGTGAAGTTAAGTAGGGTCATTTTGCTATTTTCCTGATTAACAAAGGAATAGTGACACCAAAGAATACTGCTGTGTTGCACAAGGGCTCCAATTGTTTCCCTTTTTATTTTTTGGGGTTTTTTTCCCCTATTGTATTTTATAGATTTTATTTTGCATTGATTTTTCTGCCACTGGCCTGGAGCCTACAAACTCCAGTGTTTTTAATTAGAGAAAGTTCTCCATGTATAGATAAATGTGGCAAAATTATTTTCACACAGACTTATAAACAAGTAGTTATATGAAAGCTCCTGAGTCACTTGGTCTGGTACAATCTGGATGATTTCCTTGCATCCCTACTTAACCTGTCCTTGAATGTCTGGTGACAGCACCTACAACTCCCTTCCTGGTAATGCTGTTAGACAGACAGGACTTTGTCTCAGAGCTCTTCTCCTGCTTTTTCCCTGTTTTCCTGCTGTGAATGGTGGGTTTCTGCTCGGATGCAGTTTCCCCTGCCTTCAGAGATACAGCAGAGTTCTGGTGCTGTGAGGTGTTTCTTTAATTGTACATTATCATTCCTTTTCTCCTTTATCCAGCACACCAAGTAAATGTTGTCAGACAAATAGGATAAGGGCTGTTTATGCCTCTGATAAATAGCTGTACTCTGGAGCATTATGTTGGTACACCCATAAAACATTTTACTCTCATTTTCATACTGGGGAGGCACACAATTTTGGATACCTCACCTCTGAGAAATATTTCACACAGGTCTACTTCCATCCAACATGCCTGGTGGAATAGTGAGAAAAACAGGCAGTCATACTTGGCTGAAAAATGTTAACATCAGAAATATCTAAAGTACACATAATTTTGTTGCCACCAATTCTGTGTCAGAACACTCTGCACTCTGCATAAAGAAGGAAAGTCTATTGCATCAGACATTTTAAATGGGAAATGAGCTTGTCTAGCAGAAAACAATGTAATGTTAAGTGGAAAATAAACTGGTTTTCACTATTTTGCACTTAATACATTTCAAAATGAACCACCCAGTTCACTTTTTTTTTTTTTTTTTTTTTTTTTTTTCACTATACCAGTTATGCTGCTAGAGGACTTCTGCTCTATGTTGACATTTGTTTATTAAGGTCCCTTAAAGAAATGTTTAATTACTCTTTACCAAAGTTTAATACTTAGTGGTTGTCTTCTGCATGGACAATGCTCTTTTTACTTGAAGTTTTACAAGTTTCCATTTAATCCATCTTTGTACAAGTTAAACAGCTTCTTCATCAATATCCTGCTTTTCTGTTAAGACTGTGCTTCACAGTAACAATCAGCTTCCATGTGTAAAATGCATATATTACACCCTTATCAAGCACTCCCCATGTTTTCTGTCTAACATAGAAACACTGGCTCTCTAGCATCCTATTTCTGCTATTAGAAGGAGAAAACAATAAAATAACCTTCAAGCCTATGTCAAGGTTCGCAGTCAAGAAAAAATGATAGATTAGATTTGAAATCATATGCTATGATTGCTTCTGCCTGAAATTAGATGAGTATGTCCAAGCTGTACCATGTTCAGGTGGGAAGTGGATATGTTGAATTGTTAAATAATTTTTCTGGCAGGCTTTATACTTTTTTTTCTGCAAATATTTACTATAGAAACTTTTTTAGAGCTGAAAAAGCAACACCAGCCAATTTATTAAAAAACACAGAAGTGTTCCTCTGACAGCAGGACAAAACTAGAATTAGAAAGCATGAAGGATGGGCATCTGTGGCAGTAGTCCTTGTAAGGCTAGATTGGGAAGAATCTTTTTGTAAAGTTATTGGAAACTTTGCTTTTGCTTTGTAGCAAAAGTCTTCTAAAAAGATTGGTGGTGGAGGGCTCCACCTTTCTGCCTCTGTCATATTTTAGCTATCCCATGTCTTCATTTTAAGGAGCAGAAGAATTATTTGTTCTTTTACCAAAAACGAAACTGTGGCAGACAATGGGGTAACCTGGTACTGATAAGCATAATATCCCACTTACAAGTTTCCCCTATTTGTTGTACTGTTAGGCTCTATAAACTTCTGAGATTATCTAAATTTAGAAAAAAAAAAATTGCTATATATCGCTACTCATATTAAAAACATATGCAAGTAATGCAAGTTGTTTCAGTTAATGCACAGTGTTGCTGAATGGATCAGTTTGCAAATGCCATGTGAAAAAAACCTTGAGATTTTTATGTGCTGAATACTCTGGTTCTCAGGTATCAACGTTGTTTTTAATTTAATGAATAGGATTTTTTTTATATTTGAATGACAGTTTTCAACGCCTCCTACACCAAGCAAAGAGAGACATTAGGGACATTAGGGACAATGGGAAGGCATAATTATAGGACCACAAGTCAAGCTTAGAACTGCTATTTTAAAGAGAAGGTGTGCCAGATAAGGCATGTTGTGGTAATTAAGTCCACAGCCACATGCTGTGCAGTACCCTGATGATTCTTTTACAAAGCATCACTCTGGCATCTTGGCCAGCCAGATAAGGAAATCTCTGGTTCTCCTAGATGAGTGATCTCTAGCAAGAAGGAATCTGGAGGCTCTGCTAGAGATAGAACACAAGTATCAGATGTACAGGGCATATTACTCTATCTGGTGTAGCTTGTTTAAAGATAACACCCGGGTTTTTACCTTCACTGTGATAAAGTAAATTAGTTGTTTATCTTGTAGCTTTGACTAATAATCAGTGTGGTCATGATCTGAGGCTGTTACACCACAGTACAATTTGTTCTGACAAGTTATAAACAAGGCAGGGAAATATACAGCACAGGCATACTTTGAAGTGGTGTCATGGGCCTCACACTGCAGTGTAAAACCCAATTTGGAGAATGGTGATGACACTATCACAGCTGAGGAGATCAGTTAATTTTAGAAGATGATAACAAGCACCTCACTGAGGTGTGTTTTGGAGGACAGGGGTGAATAGTTTGTGACTTACCATAATCATTCCTTCTTGGTGTCTACAATGTCTACTCTTAAGGAAAAATTCATCCTGATTAAGTCAAGTTTCAGGAGATTGAGAGCAAACTAAATCACAAACCAAAAATGTTTCCAGAAATCCAGGTGTGATTTCAATGGGTTGCCACGCTTCTTTTCCCCCCAGAGTCCCATTTTGGGTTTGGATCTTCAATTCCATTTTTGCTTCTATTTAGACAGAAAAAAAAAGGTGGAAGACCTGATGTCCTTTTTTTTTTTTTTTTTTTTTTAATCTATGCATCTAAAGACAGATGCATGCTAGCAGGCATAATCACATATGCAGATGACTCCATGATTTTATGAAGCACTGGTCCTAGCTAGTTCTTGTTTTTTTGTGAAAGTTCAGTGGTGACCAAATGCAGCTTGTTCTTTTCCCACATCCTTCTTGGAACTCCACAGCTTTAACTTGATGGTTACTTGTGCTCCTTTCTTTTATTAATAAATCAGGCCAACTGTTTTGGTAAGAATGAGCAAACACCACTACTATGGAAACTAAATTGTTAACTAGAATTGCAGAAAAATTGCATAGCAGAAGCTTGCAAAGTCTTTGTGGTGTATCTCAACATCATAACTGCCTCATGATTATTGGCATATCTCCCAGCTTCCAAGATGTTGTTAGTGGCAAACAAAAGTACAGTACAGCTTTATTTTGTGGAGCATCTGCCATGTAAACATATTCTCACAGGCTTTACACAGTAACACATATGCAGTATTGGAAATGCAATAAAACTATGTTTTAGCAGTAACATTTTAGTTTTGTTGAAGAGAGTTTCTTACAGCATCTTTCCAGAGAATAGCAGCGTTGATTTGAACAGGATCAGCCGCTGAATACTTCAGAATATCAGTATTCACTCAACAGTTTTATTTTCACAAGGATTGTGCTGCTTATAGGAACTGAATGCCTGTGTACTGTGTAACCTCTCTTTCCCATTATTAGAAAACAAACATTCAGGGACTTTTATTCTAGTGATCCCTAATTTATTTCTTTCTAGTTTATGTATCTATCTGCCTGACCAAACTCTTAAACCATTTCTGTAAATGCAGCTTCCTAAAAGTTGCTAAGGAACTGTTCAAATGCCTGTGTTGCCCACAGCTCTAATGGCTGCTTTTGCATTCCCTTTATGCTATACAATTGTTTTGCATCTGAATCTTCCCAAAGCATGGATTTCTAGCAGAAAAATATCTGAAAGCATTACAATATACTAGTAAAAAGGGCTGATTCTCTTCAAATAGGTTTTTTTTGAGGCTGAAAAAATCAAGACAATTATATACTGATCCAACTGGCACAACAGCATTTGCAGATAGCAAAAAGGTTAAGTAATGATAAAAACGTCTCTTGAACATCATTGTATGCACAGGCTCATCTGTCCAAGGCACATAGTGCAACTCCTTTTACTTGTTAGTTGATCCTGCCTCTGTTGAGATACAGAAAAACTGTATTTTTATACAAGCAGGCCACTGAAATTCCAAATTCCACTGCTATAATGAAGCCAGTTCTTTATGATACTTGCTAAGAGCAGTGATTTGGTGTGTGACAGACTGACACCTCCTACCTTCCCACCCACCAGACCACATGCAGTTTGGGGTATGGATATGTTCCATATGACCTCTTGGATGTGTTCTTCTTTGTCTTTAAAGATTGAGTGGACCAGGGCCAGGAGTGAGAGTAAGCACAGATCTCATTCTTTATGATTTGGACAATGGTGTTAGGAGGCAAAGGGATCTGTAGTCTTTGCTTTCTGGATTGCTTATGTTTATTGGTCAATATCTATTTAATGCAAAATACAGAGCAGGGTCAGGAATCTGAGTCAAAGCCTTTCCTTTCCAGGTTACAGTACCCCCAGTGCCGAAATCTGCACATTTTTCTTTCCCTATTGCAAACCAGCCCTTGACTTGTCACTTCAAAATCAGTGCACTCCAGTAGCTTAACAGTGTTTGATGGCCTGAGCTGCAGTAAAAGAGGGGGCACTCACTATTTTCATGCTTTTTGTGGCACATTAGGCAGCTATATTGTTTTTGGAGGAGATATTTATGTATATTATTAAATTATGTTTATTACATCAGTGCTTCAGCACAGACCTTCAGGGCATGTGGCCCCAAGGGCCATTCCAGTTCCAGTGTGAGATATTCCCACATGAAACAGGCAGGGATTTTCTGGAGATGAGTCCATATAGTCCAGTAAGACCAGCTGTTAAAATCACAGATAGCTTATGAACAAAGCTCTAAAAAGTCACTTTCATTAAGTTGTGTATTTTGTCAGCAATGTCATCTCTCAGGAATACCTTTGTTCAAAGCTGGCCCAGCAGATAACTCCCCTTTGTCTTCCCTTCCACATTCAGACCTAAAAATTCTTCTTTGTTGAGGATGATCCAAGCTCACACCAGGTTGATGTGCCCTTGTCATCACACCCTTGAAAACAGGCAGCAAACAGCTTAGTGATGGTAAATATACCCAGAAATGCATCTTTAAGGAGAGGGGAAAAGCTGCTGTCA
This sequence comes from Sitta carolinensis, assembly GCA_032173965.1. Taxonomy (NCBI): domain Eukaryota; kingdom Metazoa; phylum Chordata; class Aves; order Passeriformes; family Sittidae; genus Sitta; species Sitta carolinensis. The sequence continues at coordinate 64,305,223 of JAVUNC010000004.1, read as the reverse complement.
CAAACTTATGGAGCAGGGATTTTGATGATGGCACATTCAAATATCTGAATTTCAGGTGTCTTACCTTAGCACCTTCTGTACATCTGTGGTCTCCTGCAATTTCATTAAACTGAAAATTACAGGGCATAAGTTTCTGGAGCAATTTATGATGGTTTATGTCCATGTTCATAAAAGACAAATATGAGAATCAGGTAGAGGAGATAAAAGAAAACCATTTAGGAATGGATGGAGGATGGCAGAATTGGGAGAAAGAATAGCAGTCTATAGACAAAGGAAACTAAAGGGAAATAATTCAACAGAGAGAGCTGGGAAATGACTGAAAAGCTGTGGAACAGCAAGAGAAGAAATACAGCCTATATAAACAGCAGCAATATTTTTTAAAAAAAATCCAACCAAACCGTTAAATTCCTAGATAAAATACTATAGAAATTTAGGACCTGATTCCCCTCTTCCGCATATTAAATTTAACAGATCTTTACAATCAAAGGCAAATAGAAATTTGGGTCTAAGGAAGAAAATAAGTTAGGCACTACAACAGAGGAGAAATACTAAAAATTAATGTGTTTGTGGAGAAAAGTCTTTAAAGAAAATTTATTTTCAAAATAAAATAATCCATTTCCCTCAGATTTTTTCTAAGACCTGTTATGGAAAAATTAAGAAACACTGAAAATACTTCTCAGCAATTTGTTGTCAATATGCACATTCACAATACATAAACTTATCCCACTCTCTCACCAATCAGTACTATTTTCTGGAAGTATTATAGTCCAAAGAAAGAGGGACAAATACTGGTGCATGGCATTTTCTGTAAAATAACAGCATCTTTCTCTATGGATATAGTTATTTTTATTTGTGTTTGAAGCAACTCTTACACGAATATGCTTATAGAGAATATTCCTTAAAGGACAGCAGCTGTGGACAAGCAACCTTTCTTAGCTATTATATTTTCAGTAACAGTGGGATATTGCCTAGATGCCAGATTGTCAGATTATTTCTGATCCCTGCAAATACAACTTCCTTTAGTGGCATACCAAGATTTCTATTTTAAAGAATTTAAGTTTTCCCAAATCATAAAGAAATCAAAAAGCAAACATCTATTTAAGCATGACTCTATTTCTGAAATTATGGTTTTTTACTCAGAAGTAAAAATTTTACTAATTTTCCAAAGGCTGTCTTCAGCAATTCTTTCTATATGCCATACGTATTCTTCATAATTCTTTTCTTATTCTTTGAAGAAAATTCAGTTTTGAAAAGAAAAATACATATCTTACAGATATTTTAATTTTTAAGAGTTTTTGTTTCCTAGGAAGAAGCTATTCTTTGATGCTTCCAAACTTTCCACAGTATTTTGTTTTTATATTTATCCTTTTTGCCTTCCTTTCACATCATGTTCATTTTAATCACATCAATATCTCCACCTTCATTAATGGATCATTCCAACTATAAATATGAAATAGCAACAGATGTCTTTACAGATTTCAGTAACTGAATTAAACCAAAAGTTTTTATGAATAGCTCACCATCTTAAATTATGATGCCCTTAACTAGTAAAAATAATGTTAATTCTAGCAGCACTGATGTTTTTTTCAGTGTGTAAGAGTTATGTAAATGCCAAGTGTGATGGTTAACACTATAAGAACAGATAAGGAGAAAGCAAGCTAGGTAAATTAAATGTTTTCTAGAGTATGGATCAAATTTTACAGACACTATTCAGAACAAGTCAAACTAAATTCATATTGCTGCAATTCTGTTAATTCAGCAGTGTTAAATCCAGTGAAATTTAGCTTCTTTTTTTTGTGTCATATTAGCTATCATCAACAGCTGGCATTGTCCTAAACTCTCAAAGGAGTAATAAATCCTTCTTCCAAGCTCTTGGCCATAAAGGAAGGCTTCTCCCTCTTGTTCCTTGCTGTAACCCTGGGTGTAATTCTACAGTGATTTCCACCTTGAAACTTGTCTTGAAACTCTCCCAACAGCCAAAATCACTTGGGCTTTCATGAGTCACTGCCCAATTGGAGTGGCACAGTGAATTTAAATGCCAGGAGTTGGTCATCTCCTGGAGAGTAACTGGGTCGTGCTTACTGGTTTTAAAGCACAGGAATTGTAGATAACAGCATCTATAGCAAGAAATAGCAGAGAGGGCTGCCTGGTGTGAGTGGTAATGGAACCGGGGGGACATCTCACACCTTCTGTACTTTCACACTGAATTTGGAGCAGTCTTTGCTCCTGTGCTGAGAGCATTTTGCAAGTGCACAGATGCCAGCAACAGGCGAGCTTATTCTGAGAGTAATTGAGCCAAATGGCCTGAACAGGAGATACGTGGGGATTACAGCTACATGTCTGCCTACTTAGACTCTCAGGATTCAAAAACCACAGGCCAGTTTTCTGCAATTTCAGCCCTTTTAATGCATTTGAGCCAATATAGGCAAGGTAAAATGGAACTTTAAATTGCAGGATATTTTTTGTTTTTCTGGAGGGAATGCTTAGGGCAACTGAATTTTTGTCTCCTGGCTCCCATGGTTCCCCAGGGAGGAGCAAGGTTTGCCACTGTTTAATAGGCAGAGATTTTTCTTGCTGGTCTCTTTGAAAGCTGTCAGACAGAAATGTGCAGTCAGTGGACTATGATGTGTCTTTAAGATTTCCTCCCAGCTGTCTGCAACAGTAGCAATATTGTGTCCTGCTTGAACAGGCCCCATTCAGGCTGGATGGGTCTGGCTTTTCCCCATTGCTGTGAGCCTGCACTGAATTCCCCCGCACACGTGCATAAATATCAAAATATCACTATAGCAGCCTCTGGTAAGGCCCGTTACAATTCAGAAACAGCATTTCCCTTAACAATGCTGTTTTCACACATATTTCCTAAGCAGTTTCCTTAGGAGCTAAAACTGTCCAAGGTCAGGTAACTAGGTGGAAAATCCATGCCCTCTGTGTGCAAGGGCAGTAGCCATGCCAGGATGTAGCATGAAGCAGAAAACAGCAGCCACTTGTAAGCTGTCTGTAAACAGTAGTCTTATACAGGGCCCTTAGCAGGCTTAATACCAAGGAAAAAATTAATTAATTAAAAGGCTGTGCTACCTAAACATCTGCAGCCACAGTGGAGCTCCATCGCCTGCTCCACCTCGGTGCCTGGCTCGCTTCCCTGCTTTTCATGTGCCATACACTGCTCTGCAAACATCACTTTGCAAACATTATGTAGGTGGGCCTCACAACAGCTCTGTGAGGTAATTAAACACAGAAACCTCACACTGCAAACAGGGAAGGGGAGGCTCTGAGCTCGGCTTTCTTGCCAGGCTTACGGGGATAAGCAGTTTCACAGTAATTCAGACAGTTTCAGAGCATTGCTGTATTTTAGCAATTGTGAGGACTGTGCTAATCTAAGGGGTTGATTTGATTTGATTCACAGCAATTTCATCCTCCTGGGGTGGACTTGGTCTCCATTTTTCACTGTGGGTTGCTTTGGAGACTACATAAAATTTAATATGATTGGTGTCAGCTGTTCTGTGCCAGTAAGCCACAAAGAACTGCCCCTGGTATCATAATTTAAGATAGACAGCACCTTAATGTCCAAACTGGAAAGGTCAGAAAACAATTATATTTTACTGAATCTGTGCAGATAATTATTTTTCAGATAATACTTTGCCTTTATTGGAAGCATTGATCATATCCAAAAAAACTGACATAAAAAGACTATATAGCAAAGTATTAATTTTTACTTGAAAATATTTTTCACAAAAGCATGACTTTAAGTCCTTTATTTAGATCCTTATTCTAAATTCTGTCCAAAGTCTGGTCTGAGCTTCTGGTCTCTGCCTCTTCTGTAACCCAGAGCTCTTGCTATTGGTTTACTCCTCAGAAAGATAGGTCAACATTGTGAACTGAAGAACTGAGGCTTGTTCGTGTTTTCACATATAAATTCACATTTGTTCATGTACATACCGTATTCTGGTCAAAACATTTTCCTTTCCTTTTGAATAAGGTGTAAAAGGGTTTAAAAATATGTTAGCCTCTTCTGGTTTGGAAGGTCTAGTTATCTGGTAATTTTATTGTTCTGGAAGCAGAGGTCACTGATGTAACTGGCCAACAACATGTGTTTCTTCGAAGACTTGATACTCTCTCTTTGGGAGTAAAGCTACTTTATTTTGATGACCCATGGGATAAAGAGTGTTTCTGGCAGACTTTGAAAGTATCAGTGTTTTGGTAGTAAAGGCTATTGGCATTCTTTGTTAGTAGTCTCTGCAGGAGGCGAGGTAAGATAGCTCGTTCCTCTTTGCTGAGTGACAGATAATCAGGTCTCCAAGACATGAGTTGCCAGGATTTGAAACAATGGTTAGACAAAATTTTCAAACATGGTTAGAAAAAGCTGTGGAGATTTACTTTTGTGAGCACTGTGCTGGGCTTGGTCTAGCTGTGGAGGGCTGAGCATTTTTTAAAAGAAGCTTTGAGTTTTCACTGAGCCTTGTGGTTTTGGTAAAGATTGTTGGAGAACACTCTAACAGCAAACTTTCCCCGTTATCTTTTCTCAAGCAGTCCTTGCATGTTCCACATTTTCCCTTTTAAAGATCATTTTAATCCTTTATGTGGCTGGCTGGTGGGTGGATGTATTCATGTCCTGGACACTTGTGGTGAAGGCCAACAGATGAGACAAAGTTGCACTGTCTTGTGTTTATTTTGTGAAAATGTTCAGGAACAAAATTATAAAATATTTATTTTATGCATTGTTTCAAGTATTATGCAAAACCAATAAAAGTAAGTTGAAAGAAAACATCAACATTTCTGATTTTAAATATCAAAGGACAGGAAATTCTCCATCCTTGATTTTCCATTGGGATTATAGCAATTTACTGTTTTGAAATTCCCTGCTTTACTGTGATATAATGTGTAAAGGATAAGCAGGAGCAGGATGACATTGAATTTCATCTTTGTTTAGTTTCAGTCAGACCATTCATAGCTATCACAACATTGTAAGGTGACATCCGTAAACTTCCAAAGATATCACAACCTAAACACTTTTTGATACTGGATTAACATCCTTTCCATGAGAATGACACATTTTTAATCTTATTCCAGGCTTCTGTGTTATTACAATAGGCTTTTTAAATCCCTTCTATACAGTCACAGGATAAAAATAAATGTGTGATCAAACAATGCTGAATCTCCATGTTGAGAAGGAAGGTGAACTTAGGACAGAACTTTCTCTCATAAAGCAATATAACAGTGGCAAAACCACCATAATTCAAAATACTAGCCACACTGGCCCATGTCATATTTGGAGATGTTGTTGTTGGTGAGCACCAGCAAAAGAGCTGAGTAGAAGCTAAGCAGAGACTGTCTGAACAGAGGTGGTCAGCCTTGAAAGAGGGGCTGTGTTATCACAGTAATGTCCAGAAAGCCAAGGATGTGTTATGGCTTTGATTTTTGGTGGACGCTCAGTGACAAACAGGACCTGTTATTTAACTCATATGTGGTTAAAACAACAGAAGACAGTAGTTTTTTGTTTTTTTTTTTTTTTTTAATGATGGTGCTTTAGCAGTTAGGTGTAGAGGGGAAAGCTGCCTTTCTGCTCATCAGAAAAGCAGGGTTGAGTCTTGCTTGGGATCTGATTTGATGGCTGCTGTCTCTTTTGGCAGCTGTCTCTTTTGGCTGCTGTCTCTTCTGTCTGCACAATGGGGGATGCTGAGTGCTGTCCATATCAGTCCCTGTCTAGGGAAAGTGGAATTTCTAAGTAACATTAGCCCAGGTGTCAATAGACCTTCTAATCCAGCTGGAGCATGATTTCCAATGGCCAGAGAGGGCTGTCTGTCATCTGCAGATCAATTTGTCAATGCCTGAAAACTGAGCTACTCAAGTAGCCAACTTCCTGTGTTAGAGAAATATAACATTTCTGGCAAACTATTATTTTTTTTCATTTACAGAATCTAATATTGCAATGGATGTTTCCCAATACACTGAGGAAGGAGGCCCCAGACAGTTGTGAAATATCACACTAAACACAAGAAAAACATTGAAATACCCACACAATAACTTTCTTATCCTCCTCTTGGATTACTGTACATCCACATGGGAAGATTAGTTTGACTTAGAGGTTTTTTCAGCTTGAGGGGTTTTTGCTTGGTGATTGCAAAATTAGAATCACTTTGGTTTCAGTTTTATGTCTTGTCTGACATCTGATTTTTCTTCAAACAGAAATTTCATTGGGATAAACCCTTCTGCATTTCCCTTGAAGGGAAGTCCTCATTCACATTTTCGTACAAATCAAATTGGTTTCATGCCAAATCAATGTGTCAATACAAAATACAGCCTAGACCATCTGATCTGCAGCGCTGCCCCTCTCCCCACAGTTCCTTTTGCTGTCGATCTGTGATTCTGGCTGATACTCCAGGGACTCATCCAGTGGCTTTCAGATGGGGAGGGAGGAGTGTGGGGGTTGGTATGTGTGGTCATCTTCAGATAAACAACCGCTGCTGTAACCAGCCAGGGTCTTTACTCCCTCTGCAGATCAAACAGAGCTTCTCACGCTGACAAAATCTTCCCTGTATGTGCTGGATTTACTTGCTACAGGTTCACAAGGAAGAAAATGCTCAACAAGCACAGGGCTGTTTTAATAACCATGCTCTTAAGTCACCAAGGTACCTTTCAGGAATAAAATCTTCACAGAGTTCCTGATCCAGTGTGACATTTGCTTTCAAAATATCTCCCCTCAAATCTGATTTTTCTGGCCTAAATTGCTCAGTTGACTTTATGAGGTGAGAGTGCTCATCAGTTGGCACTGTTAGTTCCTGTATTTGGTCATCCATTACTCAACAAGATAAATGTAGTCATATTGTTAATGTAAGAAATAGCACACAGAATCACAGGCAACTGGAATGTTACTCCCTGCTCTTTCAGTAGGATGGTGACCTTTAGCAAGTTTGTGTAAGCAGTCCTTTCCTCCTTTTCCCATCTGGAAAGTACCTAACTGCAAAGTCTTGCCTGCCTCAAGGGCAGTGTTAAATAATACTGTAAATAAAAAAATGAACAAAAAATTGAAAGAAGAAAAAAAAAATACAAAAATTATAAGACAGGCCAAATGTTTTTTTACTTGCAGAGACCTGTTAAAAAACTCATTACATTGTTCATGTCAGGCTCAGCATGACAACTGCTGCAGTCACTTTGGTCAGCAGGTCAGCCTTTCATTGCCATCATTCAGACAGGAGAAATGCCTCAGCATCCATGAAGCAGATTTGCCTCAGCAACATGAGTTTACATCCAAATGCAAATTTCATGTGTTTCCATATAAACAGGGTGTACTTCAGAACCTCCTTTAATTGGAGCACGGTGCATTTCCACTCAAAAACTTGTTTGTACTGAACAGAATTTTTACCTGAGTTATTAATTAAGATCATGTAGCATAAAATAAATAGCACCTTTAGATTTTAAAACTAGGTCAGCAAAGATAATCAGATACAACTTTATTATTTATGTATTACATAAAATCTGTTTTGGAAGAATTTTTGAAAATGCTGGAAAAGTAAGTTTAAACAAAGTTTCTAAAAGCTGTAAAGAAAAGTCATTGCTCTTCCTTGTTAAAATGATGTGGATGTACCACTTGTAATTTGTGCAATGTTTATCAGTCACGTGGCTCAGGTATATTGCAATATATGGAAAACCATGACTCATTAGTAAAGAATTACAAAGGCCTGCCATATGTAAATACTAAAGATACCATAATAATGTAAAAATGTTTTTAAAAGAGGATTTTTAAGAAGCAGTGCTTTCAGATTCTGGCAAGCAAAGTGCTTCTGCTCCTTGCTCTCAATCACTGCTCTGCACAGCTTCTAAGTGTACCACTGCTTCCCACAAAGTACAGTTTACTCAGCAATCCTTACCTCCATGAAATTATAACTGTATTTTATGCTTCGTTATAAGAATTGTATTTTATACACGAAGGTAGATAACAATATAAAATAAGAAAATTGGAAACATTATTTTACTTGCTGCGTTATCATTTTTTAAAGCTGAGAGGAAATAACAGGATTTACCCCTAGCTTCAGAAAATGTTTTCTCTTTACTGTGAAGAAAATGGCATATTTTCCTTCAGCTGTTAGTGAGCCTCACAGCTCTATTCTGCTGTTCATCTTGTACTCTTCCCAAGTGGTTAATTAGTCCTAATAATGGTGGCCACAGCAGTATTAAAAACATCTTTTTAATTCCTTCAGAAAAACACAGTGAATTTTATTAAACAGTTCACTTTGTGCTCCCTCTATGACCAAACATTCTGGGTGTCCCACATCCCAGGGAGATCATTTGCAACTCCCTTAGTTCTGCTACCCTGACAGCCACCTTCCTGTCCTGTGGCAACTGGGAAAACATTTTTCCAGCTGTGCAGGTGGAACCTCTAACATTTAGGATTAATGCTGATTTTAGGGCCCAAATATACAGTCAAGGTTTACACTAAGAGTCAGCTAAATCCTTCTAACTGCATTTGTTGAAGAGGTAGGCATTCAGGCTTTCTCTGTTCAGGTGGGCTAAATAAGTCTCTAGAATTTTCTCTCTCTATTCCTTTATTCCTCATCTAGAAAAAAATCTAGAGCTCAGTTCCCTCAAGTGAGATTCAGAAAAGACCAACATAGTTTTAAATATGATGTACATGTTAATTTTTGGGAGTTTTATAAAACAGACTTCTACCAATATAGAGACTTCATTTAAAGAAATAACTTGGTAAGACATTCAGTGTCTTAGCAATTGTTTGAAAATATACAGAGAGAATGAGTTTTCCTGAAGCCTACCATATAAAAACTGGGAATTAAAGGAAAAAAAAATTCAAAACCAATTGGTTTTGGATCCCATCTTTAACATAAATACATAACAGCAGTCACACTTAAATAGCACAAGACATAAACAAACAGACCCGAGAATAAAATCTTTTGAGAACAAAATTATAGATAATGAACCCAGTTTTTCCCTTGGGGGACCAGTTAAAGAATAAGCTATATATGGCAGGTATTAGTCACATTGCTTGATACACCCACTGCAAGAAACTCAGCTGTGTGGTGATAAGATTGGTAACAGACACTGATGAGACATGCTGCCATGTGTATTAGTCAGAATCAAATTGATGAATACTAAAAATAAAATGATTGTCTGGTTTTGTACAGACAGGTAGGGGATATATGGTAGAAATTCCACCAGTAAAATGTTCACCATGTTGACTTTGGCAGGTAAGAGTGGAAGGTATGAGCAAAGCCAGGGCAAAAGGCAATCTAAGATTATTCCCATGACAACAGAGGTTAGCAGGTTAACATTTCTTAATTCTACAGATGAAGTACAGTTCTCAGTTTTCCCCCCAAAAAGCAGTAGCTAGTTGGATAGGGAGTAGCAGCAGACATGTCTTTGCCTTTTTTTGCTTAATTCTTGAGGTTAACTACTTGCAGCAGGAAGACGTCTCCTCAAGAGAATAAATCCAGATGAAGGGAGGGAACCACATTCAACCAAGTTCTTCTCTAACCTTCTTTTCGATCCCATAAATAGGTGTTGTCACCTCTTATCAAAGCCTGAAAGAATAGTAACTACTTCCTTTTTCCTGTTTCTACTATAGAGAAAGACAGTTTAGTACAGAGGCATTCTATTAAATTAGTTGGTATCTGCCTTTTTCAACAAGTACTACCTTTCTTATATAATGTGCTTTACTGTATGTTGTAGTTAAAAGGTGAGGTACATGACCTTTTTTCCACTTCAAAATGCAGTTGTTCATAATCTAGTCTAAAATACTTTCATGTTTCTTATTGATGAAAACTTAGTAAGGAAACAAAGACTTGCAGGTAAAATGTTGCAGTAGAGTGACTTTAGAGGTCTCTTACCTTCCAATATAATCAGGATATTGTTTGGATTAAACATGGAAGTGAACTCTGTAATAAAATTTCAGACTTGTTTTAATACCTGCTCTCAAAACAGTTTTATGAGAGCAGTTGCAGATCGCTATGAAACTATGATGGCTTTATTTTCTCTAGACTAGAGATTGATGGCTCTAAAAGACATTGAGTGCAGACCAGGGAACATTTTGTTCCCATTGAGTGTTTTTGCTGGTTTTTATTCTAGTTGTTTCTGTAGTCTAAAATAAGCCTCTTTAGAATGAAAAGCTTCTACAATTTTTGTACAGAGAATCAAAATGATAATCATTTGGGAAGGCCTTGGGACTGCCAGAGAGGAAGGAAGATACCTGGGCAATTAATTCCTTGTGTAAACTCCTGGGCATTTCATTCCTTGTGTGAACTCCTATGATGAGTTTCACCACAGTAAGAGAAACATTTGGAGGTACTTTGTCCTTTTTACCTTCTCAAGAGATAGATGTAGTCGTGGCTAAGAGATCTGAATAATAATCCAAATCTCTTCAGAAGTGAAAGAAAAGAGCAGCTTTGTGCAATACTTGCCAGCAGTACACCTATTTTGAACTGATGCTTCCACGCATAAAACAAAACAAAACAAGGCACTCTGCTTCTGGGAATTATTTTCAAGGAGAAAATTAGTCTTTTTAGCATTACTCCAAAAGACTGCAACCTTGGAAACTGTAGCTAATGTGTCAAAATAATGTGGATTTCCCTGTATCTGAAATATGTTCATAGGGATTACTGCAGTAGCATCAAAGTATTTCCTGATAATATAATGGCATATGTATGGCTCCAGATGTTATTAATCCCACTTTGGAAGTTGACAAAGAGACATTTGTACCAACGACACTTTCTTTTAATGCAGAAGATGTTCTTCCACAATGTCTAATATGACAATTTTTGAAATGCAAATTTTTCCTGTCAAAACAACACTTGCTGTTTTTCAGTACCATATGTTCTGCACATAGACACATGATGTATGCTGGCTGTACTTGAATTTATAAAAGCCATGTTTTCAATGTTAAGGTAACTAATTTTTTAAATGTGCTTTTCTTTTCTAAGGTGCAGTGATGTAAGAGTATCACAGAACCACAGAAAGGCTCAGGTTGGAAGGGACCACAGTGGGTCATCTGGTCCAACCTCCCTGCTCAGGCATATCCTAGAGCACACAGCACAGGATTGAACCTAGAGAATTCTTCAATCTCCCAATGAGAGAGATAGTCAATGAGTATTACACATAAGCACAATAAATACTTCTAATGGATAGCTATGACTGTGGAAGCATGTGCTAGCAGGCTAAATAGATGCCCATTTTTACAGTATGTGTTTGGTAATATGCTGGGCAGGTGCCCACAAAATTTTGTTATCAGGCCAATTTTGCAGAGCTATTGAAGACAGCACTTATATATTAATATTGCTTATAGTGGCAAAAGGGCTTAAAAATAAGCACAATGCAGGAGAGCTCAAAATGTTTGAAAAGTATGACCAGGAGCAAATTTGGGAGTAAAAACTGTAAGTGGTTGGCAATAAACCCAGGAGATACTGTGTGACATGAGCTCTTCATGTTGTGACATATTGAAATCATCTAAACAGGCAATGAAAAGAAGGCTTGTGGCCATCCTTTGGTGGAGTCCTCTTTGCACAGCAATTGGTCTCCTTAGGGCATCATGGGGCCTCAAAGGGTTGCTGAAAGGACTTTGTTCATACAAAGTTTTATTTGCCCAGTTCCTTATGGATGCCAGGCAGAGTTAACTTAGGGAAAGAGCAAGAAGAAAGAGAGAAAGTGGGAAATAAGAAAGGGAAATCTCCCTCTTAACAAGATGGCCAATTCTGCAGTCATTTAGCATCTGTCCTTGAAACCCTACTACCTTCAGACCCAGGCAGTGTGTGGTGCACTAGCAAGGAACTAGGGAAAAGTGGTTTCCTGCCTTCTGCCTCAAAGGGCTGTATTTTCACTTCTGCTGAAGCTGTCAACTTGACAAGACCTTCCAAATGCGTTTTCAAGTCTGTTTGATGACTTCTAACTCTCTCCTACGTGGTTTGTTTGGTGCAGTGCCAGTTCTGTTACCTAAGCATGTCAGAAAGTGAGTGAAAGTGGCAGACTTGTGAACACATTACTTAATTGTTGGTATGCTTTTGGCATGGGTTGTTCTTACCAACCCCTACTCCTTAAAAAAAAAGCCCTAGAAAGGATGAAACAGGACTGCCTCAGTATATTCCAATGTTTTAGGGAAGCAGGAATGCCACCAGAGAAGCAGGTGGCCACAGTCAGGGAGAGTCTTGTTAGGCAGATGCCTGTGTCAGCTCACTGGCACTCAGTCTTCCAGTCCTTCCTGAGACTGCGCTTTTGTTTGCAAACCATATGGTATGCAGTGGGCACACACAAACAAGCAGGTGCCAAAATTCATCCCACATTGCTCTGAACAGCCTGAGGAGACTTTTCAGGAGATTTGTTCTCCCACAGACCTTTGATTTGCTTATTGGAGAGAGTGGTGTGTCAGCTGGGGCTTCCAAGGCTTTGATCCAGTGGATTGGTGGGAATTACGTGACAAAAATATGGGGTTGAAGTTGAGACCTAAATTTTCACAAATTAATCCCATGTTTTCCTCCCATCGCATATTTCAATAGATAGTGAAAGTTAAAATGGCTGTGACCATGGAAAGCAAGTAGGAGAACAGCCCAGATCTACAGTTCAGAGGAGGAGAGGTAATTATGTGGTCCAGGAAATGTTTTAAATACAAAGAACTTTGATGTTTCTCATCAGAGCAACAATAAATAGAGAGAACATATTTGCCTTTTCCCTAATATCGATATTTTCCTCCCATCTTCCCTCCTACTTAGAACTGTTTCTGTGGTGGGAGGATCCATTAGGTAATCTACAGATGTTTTGCATTCTTAAATGTAAACTAGAAAATGAATTGTAATACAGATTCATCCCATGAGGGTAAAAAGCTAGTCTGCTCTTTAATGTTCCTGGGATGATGGCACCCCCTCAGAACATGCCTGAAAGTTGTGCCTCACCCATTAATGCAAACTCGACTGTAACTTGCTGCTCATTAAAACCCAACATTTTTATTGCGTAGTAATTCTGGATTTGGCTCCCAGTGTCCCTGTTAGAAACACTTAAAAGTAGGGATGCCATATCGAAACACTGACAGATTCTCATGGGGGTCAGAGCTGCTGGTGCCTCCCTAATGAAGTCACACGCTGTTAAATTTTTTTTTTCCTTAAGAAAGAAACAAAGCAGTTAAACTGCTATATCCATTTTCCAGCAACATTAATCCATTTCAAACCACTCTTAACCATATTAAAACCATAGGTTTGTGATAAAATGAACTGCCTAAAGGTGCACCTCGGGCTATTTAGCCCACAAACAAGATGTGGCAACAACGGGTGCTTGGCAATTATTGCTCAATTTAGTTGCAACTCCTTAGTTTGCTGTGTCTTCTGCTCAGACTAGCTGAGGGTCGACAGGGTGGGAGATTCCAGAATGAAAAGCAGTGATAGGATTCTGCTGGAGATTGACAGCGACAGTGTTGAAAAGTTACTTGAGCAACATGTTTTAATGTCTTGGGGGGAAGAGAAACCTTCCCTTTCATTGGGAAAACTTGGAAAGGGACAAACTCTCTGAACAAGTCTGCCCAGATATAGGTATTCTACTCTGCAGAAAATAACCCAGGTGTTAACAGAACCTGAATTTTCAGTTTAAGTATGCCTCAATGCTGATACTGAATAGGGAAGCTGGAAACTTTACCCATGAAATTCAGTACAGCTGCAATATAATAGTTTCAGTGTAATAATAGCAATTTGAATAGCAAAAAATGTAGCATTCTGGCTTCTTACAGTATTTTAAAGGTAGTCATCAGTATGCTGTGATTACACCATAGTTGTAAATGGATGGACATACACATAATACACTCTAGTTCAAGAGAAGTATAGTTATTTTCAGCCCAATTTAGTGAAACCCTTGACTTGCCTAATGTAGGTCTAAATTTTCAAGTATAAGATTTTATCTACAATCATTATGGGAACTGTTAGTAAGTCCTTGGGAAATAGTACATAAACCCAATCACAATTTTTTATCGATCTTGGGCAATTTCATTAGCTGAAAGATTCTAGTAGTGTTTGCTACCAGTGGGAAAGTTTATACATGTAATTCTCAAGCTGTATTCGTTATACACATGCTTTCGTGTAAGAAAGGCTAAGTAAAATTCTTGAAGAATGCAGAGTCATCAATTCAAGATCCCACGAATAGGGTAAGCTTTTGCAATTACTGTCTTCAGAGAAAATTGATCAAATATGGGCCTGTTAAAATTAAAATACAGCGTGATATAGAGAAAAGGAGCTTTTGTCTCTAAGCAAAAAACTTGGTTATCTGCAGCTTAAAAAGTTCAAAATTACACACGTTCAAATTTCATGCCAGAAAAATTCCTACTATATTTTTAAAACACTCCACGATCTAACAAGATTAAAAAAGTTAAATGCTAGATCAGTGTTAATTATATGCCATTCTTTAATAAGTAGAAAATTAACATGCCACTTACTGCAATTTTCATGAAAAACACTTTCAGATATTTACTTGCTGAATTTGTCATAGAAAAGAGTTCAGACTCATTAATTTCCATTACTTTATTTGCATCTTCCTCCTTAAAATGAGTTATGCAATAATTTATCATACAGATAGAAGACGGGTAGAATGACTTCAAAACCAGTTTTTTCCATAGGTAATTTCTTTTTCCTTTTTTTTAAAAAAAAGAAACAAACTCCCCAGCAACCTAAGAGCGTATTCTGGTCGGGGTATATACACTCTGTTTATTGCTACATATATCACATCCTCCAATGCAGCTGGTGTGAGCCCAGGCATGCTGGAAATGGAAACCCAACCTATGAATGGTCACACAATACCAGAGAGGTAACATGAGATGTGTTACTGCATTAGTACACAGAGTAAATTTTCCATCCGTTCTCTGCAGGAACTTTTTTCCTGCCAGTTATGCCCTGCTTCTCTTCAGTTTTGCTTAAAGTGTTTTGGTACAGGTTTGCTTGCAGATGGCTGCCCATTTTCCTGTGTGCTCCTCATATTATCTTGCAAAGGGGTTGTCTTGCCCGAGAGCACCCTTCTCCAACAGAGCCTTTCTCTGTGGAAGATGGTGCCTGGGCTTTTTGGTGTTTCCCTTTTCTGACAAGTGGCACTGGGCCATCATACTCATCTAGGCTGGTTTCATCCTCTCCAATTAACTTACCTTACTGAGTCTGTGCCACATTTCTTCTGAATTCCATGTCCTTTTGTCCCTATTCTCATTTTTCACTTTGTTTTATTTTAAGCTCCACTTTCATCTGCTCCATGATTCAGTCTCTTTTCCATGAGGGATGTGTAAGTTCCATTCTAGTTTACTACACTGCAGCTTGTGTAACAGGCTCAATATCATGGCATGCATCTGATCTCAGAAAAGGGAGTAGAGAGTACATAATTTATTAATTAGTTTTCTAATTTAAATAAAAATAATTTCACATGTATAATGAACTGCAGGCTGCAATTCTATGTGGAAATGCATCTCTATTACTGAAAATATTATGAACTGAAAGCACCTATGCTTTCTTTATCTCCAGAAAGAGAAAAAAACGCCAGTCTAGTCCAGAGTTCAGTTATTCAAAATATATGAATGTACAATGAAGACTCGTAGGGTTGAATTTTGCTTGCATTTACTCATTTCTTTGTTAAATCTGACCAATTCAAAACACAACAGTTCTTTTAAGATTTTCAACAAAGGCTCTCACACTTAGGGAAATTGAACACTGGTGGTATTGTTTTCAGCAGCTCTTCCTCTGTGAACTCACCAGCCCAACACCCAGGATTGCACATGGCAGAGCCAGTCCAACCAATACTATACTAGCCCCAGCCATGAAGCCCAAACTGAGATTTAAAGTATCCAAAACTCTGGTATGTCCAAAGCCACTCCTCCTTCTCCCTCTGCTTTCTGACTGGTTGAAATTAAAAAGTAGAATAACCAGCATCTACTGTCAAATTCCTGTTTCTTCTCCCTGATAGATTCTTTACTGACTCTATAGCCAACTTAAAAGTCTTCAGGAGGGAATGAGCAGTTGCTGTAAGATTAGTTTGGAAATGGATTGGGGCTGGAGAGACTTTTGGCCACATTTCACAGTACCAACCACAATGTAAATGCAGGCAGAAAAACCTAACCAGGAAAAGGAAGTAAGCCAGTCCAGGAAAAGGGCAGAGGAAGCTTATCCAGCCCTGGAAGGAATTCATAGCACTTGTGGTGAAGTCCCAGTTTAATCCTACAGATGAAATCCTGAAATCATTCCTCACTTCTTGTTCATGGAAAACATTTGCTAAGAGCAAAAATGCACAAACAATTCTATTCTTTGGACAAGTAAAAGTGAGTTCCTCCTGTATTTCTGTGCCATTTCACACATCCAGGATCCAACTAGGTCTTTTTCAGATGCTCTGAGTAGTTTGGTAACAGTTTATTTTTCATCCCACTGACATGCACCTATGAAATTTACTCACAACAGAAGTGCAATTGCTGCAGCTCTTTCTCCTGGTATTTCCAGCTGCAGTGGCAGTGGTGAAAAATCTCCTAGGCTGACTGTTGTAACATGATTTTCAACCACTTCTGTGGACTGTAGGCATAAAGGGAATTCAGATAAGGCTATGAACTTGTATACAGTTCTCTGAATCTTGCGAAGTTCTCAAAGTTCATCCATCATCACGATGGATCCCGTGGGATGTTGTTGGCTCTGGGGAGCGTTAGCCGTTTTCCTAATTTCATAACTTTAGGACTGCTGAGCATTGTTAGCTATTGTAAGACACCATTGGCCAGCCTGAAATGTGATGTTTATATAAGTTTGTCTGGAACATAAAGTGCCTCTGAGGGATTGAATAAAAAACAACCAAAGGTTTTTCCCCGTAATTCCAGGGGTGAGGCAGGCAGTGAATTTTGACATGCTTTCTACCATCTGTGTTAGTCTAAGTATGCTTGCTTGAGAAGAAGCAGCTGGGAGACTTCAGTGAAAAGATGCCTATATTTTAGCATTCTTCTCAGAAGAATAAATATCAAGTTTCTGTTTCTCCTGACAAGGAGCTGCTATAAGAGCATTTGTAAAATTAACTTTGAAGTGGAAGGTGTTGTTTTTCTTTTTCAATGTTTCTCTAGTATGTGCTCCCACCTAGGAAGGTTAATACAGGCATCTGTTTGCTCTTTTTAGATGTACTGATACATGAAAAGACTCTCTGTGGGACTTTTGTTTGTTTATTTGTGTTTATTTCAGTGTGAGGGAGGTGAAAAGTTTTTTTAACAATAGTGAGTTCCAAATGTGTTGTTCACTTATGAAACTGCTGCTGTGTTTCATCTTCTTTGATGCTCTGAAGT
The DNA here is from genome assembly GCA_032173965.1 of Sitta carolinensis. Classification (NCBI taxonomy): domain Eukaryota; kingdom Metazoa; phylum Chordata; class Aves; order Passeriformes; family Sittidae; genus Sitta; species Sitta carolinensis. The sequence continues at coordinate 64,287,966 of JAVUNC010000004.1, read as the reverse complement.
TTTTTACTTACCTGATTTGTAGTTTTTAATATTTGCTGCAAAGTTGCCTTCGTTAATGAAAAAAGAAAAAAAAGAAACTCAGTTCTAACAACTTCACCATAGGTGCTGAAAAGGAGAAAGTACATGAGAGAGAAAGAAAGAGGATGGCTCTCAGCTATTTTTCCAAATTTAACTCACTCTGCTTTTATTCACATTTGGTCATGGATACCAAAATCATGAGTGCATAGATAAGGAAGTATAAACCACTTTTACCTAGAAAATATGAGGCTGTCCTTAAGCCCCTCTCATGAGCTTTGAGTGTAGTGATACGAAACTGAATCTTTTATGTAGCACCTGAAGAAACCACTACTGAAATTAGTGGGATCTGTCCACTGATTGTCTTTAATTGAAGCTGGATCAGACCCACGAGCCACACCAATTATGTTTCTCCTGGCAGCTAAACCGACAGGTGTGTCTGCATAAACAAAAAAAATGACACCTTGTGTTTGAAAGCAAGCTAACACTTCTCTATTCTGATCACAACTCTAATGATGTTCCTTGGTTGGGAATATACAGGGAGACAATCCCCCTCCATGACAGGGCAGACATCAGTAGTAGCTTAGGACAGATCCAAAGGCAGTAAGACATTACCTTGTGAAAAAGGTAAATTTTTTTTCCAATTTTTACTCAATTACCTTGAATTTCCCTCGGTAAACACCCTGGAGTACAGTGTTGACCTGTCCTGGCACATTTGCAGCAACCATTTTTTTCTCAAATTTGGCCACTTGCAAAGGCTTGCATTTTGACATTTTTACAATGTGTCTTGAACATCTCTAGTTCCAAAATATACTGAGAGGTATCAGAGGATGAGGACAGGGTACTATCACAGTCTTTAATGAAATGTATCTTTTTTTTTTCCCCAGAGGTGCGGAGAAATCTCATTTGATAGTCCTGACCAGAATGCCAAATGTGTTCGCATGCTAGGTAAGGGTAAGAATCTCTTCCCTGTTTTATTCAAGTGTGTGACTATGGAAATATGTTTAATTGGGAATTTCTTCTTAAAAGTACATGATAATGACCACGATGATCCTCAGTGGCATTTACATAGGTCATCCACCTGTAGTCCTCATGAACATATTCTTTATGATGAACTTTCAATTATTTAAACAAAGTGCATGTATTCCAGTAGTGTCCATGTGCATACATGAAAATATAGCAGTAGCAACACTGTAATTGGAATCTCTGATGAGCTGAAGTCCAGAACTCATATTCAAAAGCTGAAATTTTGTATTTCTAAAGACAGTATTAGTTCCACAAGCATGTATCAAAAGTCTCTATAGCGGTCCTTCAGCTGCTTCAGTCAGGGACATCTCAATGTGATTTTACATATTTGCACTGGTGTAGCTTTGTAAAAATTCATGTTAAGTAGAAGTGTCTATTCTTTAGAAAAAAACCAGAAATATTCTGATATGTTTCATTAATTTCTGTGACCAATTTCATTGTGGTTGTTTTTTTCATGTACAGTGCTAGTATTGAAACATTAATAGCATGGCTAGTATCACAGTGAAAGACAGGGAGTAAGTGTCTAAAAACCTAAGAGATAATGTTTACTCAGAAAAAAAATGAAATCACAGAACATTTGCAGGATTAAGCCTTAAATTCTGAAGATCTTTGACCTGCCAGGGAAGATATCATTATATACTGTAAATTAGAGCACTGCATCTAATAACGTGAAGATTGAAATAGCCACAGTTTTTAAAGCTACAACTGGCAATGTCTAGGAACTTAATTCCCATCTGGGTGCATAGCTGTGCTCTGTAATAACAGATTATGTGGTTTGTTGTTTATATTCATTAAATCCTATTGTCACAACAGACTATAATTGCAGCAGAGGAAATCTGTCACGCTTGTAGTGCACAGATCCCAGCAGATGAACTGGCACAATGGGACATAATGATCTGTTACATCAATGATCCATGGTTAGAAGTCCTTAATGGAACAAGCTGACAAAAAAAGATACACTTGTGATCCTTTATCATGCCAATTATAATCTGCAGTGTAAATACAATTGAGTTCCTGATACTCTAGTTCTAAGGAAGTTATATCCATGCAAATGTTATTATGCATTAGGGAGAAGAATGGGGGATGGGAGAGAGGAGAACAAAAAAAAAAAAAAACCTTCTGCACGGGTTGGTTCGTCATTTCATTTGGCATTTTTAGAGCAAGTCAGTCCAAAATTGTGAGTTTGACATCCCTCTTAGTGCAGTTCTTTAGGAGAAGTGAGAAGAACAAGAGCTTGTTTCCATTACATATGTTCTTATCTATGTCTAGTAGTATATGCATGTACAAGAATGAGATCATGTGCTGTTCTGTGTAAGGAAACTGCTAGGAATGTAAAAATGACTCCAAGAGGACATGCCTAAGGTGTAACTAATTCTCAGAAGTTACATCTCTTGTATTAAAAAAATATTTCACCTGCTATTGTTATTTTTCAGTGTCGCTAACAAATTAAGGACTGCAGTGTCATTTATAACATAGAATTTCTCATTTCACCCCAAGGTATTCTAAATCATGTACAGAACTGAAACTATTCTTAGTGCAATTTGTATATTCCAGAGCTGGCTCTGTAAGAGGTGTGGGACAAAGAAACTAACAAGTACAAACACAGCAGAAACTATGGTTTCTCTGAGAGTGACTACTGGAGACAAGCTCCATTGTCTCAATTTATCACAGAAATCTGTGTGGTTCTGATAGTGCTGTAAAGCCAAAGGGTGTCCATTCTGGACACCTCTCCTTTCATACTGAACTTGTAGTGCCGAAACCAGAAATTGTGCAGCCAAAAAGGCCTAAAAATTTGTGTTGAATGTGTCACGCAGTGCCCAGTCTCATATTTTACAAGGGAATTGAATTTCCAAGAGAATGTAACACAGTTTGTCACTGATCAGTGCAAAGCTGACATTATTAATGTCTGTGGGTGTAACCAGAGAACAAAGCACAGCGTGCCTTCAGAGAGGGACATCTCTCTTGGCTGCTCCATCTTTGAAATATGCTGAAACTGTCATGCTGTCATTAAATGTAACAGTGACACAGTGCTGACAGAAATCTAGAGGGCAAGTCCCAGCGACTGCAAGAGGATAATTACCCTAGTAAGAAAAGAAACACAGAGGCCTGGAGTACTGACTGTGTTTCTTCAGGGATCTTTGATGCAAGATCAGTCCACACCTGAAACTGCACATTATTGAGCTGTACTCTAAAATGGTAGTAGCTGGCTTTGTCAGAAAATGTCTGTATCTGCTTTATACTACTGGTTCTGAGCTAGCTTCAAATTTAAAGTTTTTTAGAAGTAATGCCAGGCTTGCCACTGAGTCCATATTCCTTGAGGTAACATGCATTATGTGCGTGAAGTACGTTTTCTATAACGGTTGAAGGAAGAGGGGTTTGCAGTAAAAATCCTGTCTTCCTGCTGGAAAACAGTAAATAATAGATTAAAATAATTCCAAAATGCTTACAATGCCTAGAGTGAAAGTAGGTAACTTGTCAAGGCACTGACTAGAAATCACTCAACCTGAGATTAAGAGCATAGCATCAGTTTAATGCCTCATCTTTGAGCATCAGAGTGATGGATATTCATAATTCAAATGTAAAAAATAACAAAATCAAATGGTCACTTAGCAGTGTTTCCTGAGGATACAAAAGATAATAGCTGTGTGCTCTGACCAGAATATGTTTAGTATTAGTGTCATTATCTGCATTAAAGTTGTTGCAGAAAATGATGTTCTCTCTCTCACTTTTTACATTGTGTTTGTCTCTTTACACTTTTATCTGTGTCGTGATTTAATCCCAGCTGGCAACTAAGCAACATGCAGCCACTAGTTCATTTCCCCCCACAGCAGGAGCTGAATCAGACAAAGGGAAAACTTGTGGGTTGAGACAGGAACAGTTGAATAATAGAAACAAAATAAAATATTATAATAATAACAACAATAATAATAGTGGTAATGAAAGAGAGAGAGAGGAATAAAACCCAAAAGAAATGAGGGATGCACAATGCAATTGCTCACCACCTGCTGAGCAAGGTGGTCGGCAGCTCCCAGCCAACACACACACACAGAAATGTAAGTTTGTTTCCTGATCATGATGCTGGATGATTTGAAATATCCCTTTGAAGTTCAGTGCACCTGCTCACAATCAGAGGACAGGAAACTAAAAAGTTCTTGATTTAGAGCAAGCTCTACTGAACAGAAACTATAACATGAGCGTGTTATCAACAAATTTCTCATACTAAATTAAAAACACAGCTCTGTATCAGTTACAAAGAGTATAATTAACTCCATCCCTGTCACAAACAGAACAATGTGTTATATCAGTTAAAACAACACAACTTTGATAACTGTCACAGAAGACAGTTGGTCAGTGGCCCACCTTAGCCTTTTGAAGACCTGAAGTGTTCAGATCCTAAACATATCAACAGCTTTCTTGAGTATGGCATTAGATGAGACTTTGAAACCTGCACATGTATTGTCCGTCAAAAAATGGGAAGATAAGTGCTTCCTCACTTCTTAGGAACAAAATGAATAAATTTATAAGTACAATAAGTACAAAACAATAATTTATAAGTACAAAATAATTTATAAGTACAAAATAATTTATAAGTACAATTTATAAGTACAATGAGAATTTCTAACAATAATACTAAGACGAGTAATGAAAATATCACACTCTCAATAGAAGCGTGTTATCAGAGGTTTCCCTTGAACCTCCAACTCTGTTGGGAGGTAATGGCAGATCATCAGCACTTCCAGGGCAAGGAAGAAAATCTGAACTGTTCTGCTTAAATTGGAGCTGTTATCAAGTTAGTGAGGGCACATGGCCGTGAAAAAATTCTCTGATAACGCTGAACAGGGTGTCAAAAAATATTTGCTTTATGCTACATTCTGGAAGTTAGAACTCTGGGCTCCTCATGCTCTTTACTTTTAATGATTTTGACTTTAACATTATAGTTAGCACAAAAATTGAGATTATAGAAATGTACTCACTATGCAGTTATCAGTCTAGAGATTCTTATTTTGAGAGGCAGAAGGGAACTATCCCTCTCCCTAGAGCACCCACTGCTATTTTCAATGGCACAACCTGAGGTAAATTTTTCCCATATGCAGACAGACATATTCTGGGCTCAGACATGACACAGTATCATATCATGCAGAGATAATTGGGTTAGTTTGCTGTGAAAATTGCTGGTTGGATGCCTAAGCTAATTAACTGCTGGGAAGGATTGCATATGAGCTTGTAAGATCCCAAAGTTAAGGCAACTTAACTGGTCTCACTTCCTTAACTAGCTCAGTTAACAAAGTTAACACAGTAACCTCTACATGGCAGAGCTCTGAGTTTTAAGAGTCTGTCCTGGTAAATCATAGCTGGCTCTAGGACTAGCACAGAAGCAAAAAGGTCTGCCAACTAGAAAAGAAAATTCAATTTTACATATATATATATATATATATATAATTAATATAAGTAATTACCTGCTTATACAGAATAGATATGGTTATTTTATATGCTGTATAGAAGATAGGTAGTTGCACCCATCACAACACATACAAAATTCAATTATCCCTTTGGTTTTAATTGTTCAACCTGATTGATGATAGTGAAATAAGGGGGATGGATGGTAAGTGCAAATTTGTAAGGTTCTTACTCCAGCAACCAGTCTTTCACCCCCAGATTTAGTCTTTACTCCTTACTGAAATGCTGAGCAGATTTTGAAGAGGCCACATCTCTTGTAGGCCAACTCTGCTGTCTGGAGAAATTCTTCCAGGGGAAATGTGAATTGCTCTCCTTAAGGAGCTGGTTAGTAAGATGAAAACACAAGCCTTCCAGACGCCCCATGGCAAAAGGCTGAGGTGCTTTCTTTTCATTACTGTAAATTCCATGCAGACAGGAATGATGTGGCTGAGTGTTGTTTCCCATTTGGTGCAAACTTAATCCTTGCAAAAGCAGACAGATGAATCCTTGCTTGGAGTAAAAGTAGTTTCCTCACAAATAGCCATTTAAAATTAATAAAAAAACAACAACAAAAAGCAATTATTAAAAAAAATAAGACAGTGCTACCTTTTTTTTTTTTTTTTTTAATTCTCCAGACTACTGGTACATAACCTTGTTGCTTTGAGGCAGCAAACTTTTTCATATTCCAGCAGAGAGAGGTGTCTACCTCCCTCATCCCCCCAAAAAAGTGGGGTTTTTTTTGGCATATTTCCACCATTTTTTGCCTATGGAGTGTTATGGGTAAAGGAATAGGCATTTAGCCATGAAATTAGTTTCGTGGATCCAGCTTCAGCCTTGGTGGCTCTTTGCCCACAGCAGGAAACCACCACACATTTGAACAGAGTTGGCAGCCACAGCTTGAGCGAGAGAGACATTGCTGGAATAACAACTGTGTTGAAAGCCAGGAGAGAGGGGCACTGGCAAGGCTTTGGCTGGCTGGTCCCTGCCTTATATAACCCTTGTAGCAGAAAAAAAAATCTATTATAACTCATTTTGCAAAACTTGATCAGGTAAATAACCGAGTAACTTAATGGGTAAAAATACTGAAGAGTGATTAAATGGGTGAACTTGCCCTGCAGCAGAAGGAGAAAAAGAAATGAGGCATCTACTCAAATGATTCTGCACTGGTGAAGAAGCTGTGAGCCCTTCCTGGAGCCCTTGCTGACATCATTTGAAATGTGACCCTTATATCTCTCATACATGCAAAACTTCTGCTGCAACTGATAGTCATACATGAGCAATGGGGTTCTAAATAGCCAAATATATGGACTATTTATATACCAGTCACTCAAAGACTTACACCTGCACTTGACCTTATGCAGACTTAATATTCTATCTGTGCAAATGAGATGCAAATAAACATGAATTAACTTTTGTAAAATTAAGCAACATATTTATGGGGAAAAGGCCTAAAATCTGCAGTGACTAGCAAGAAATCCATGCTTGTTGCTGCACTGCCCATCAGGATTACTCAGAATTTCATAGCTGTCGGAAGGGAGAGGCTTAGGATGTCTGCTACAAAAAGATAGGCTTCTATTCCATGAGCAGCTTGCAACACAGGATGAAGAGAAGCAGGTTTTTTCCATTTATAATGCAATGGTGTGAATGCATACAGAAAGATAAACAACATGTCTTCTTTTGGTGTCCTGTTAATATAGATAAATTCAAATTTTAACATTTAAGTCAATGCTTCAGGTTTTTCACTTATATTTCATATTGCAGCTGCCACTCTCTACCAACAATTTATTCTGATGTGTTTTACACATCCTGTATTAATCTACAGGATTGTGTAGGTAGGACCTATAGAACTGTAGTTCTTCTACCCAAGAGAGCAGAGATTTTCAAATAACTTTTCCCTTTTTCATCTAAAATAGCATTCCAGTATATTAACACAATTTAAAAATAAGACTTAACTCCTGATAATTGCAACTATGCTTGTAAATGAATTTTAAAACGTGGCTTCTCTGAAGAAACCACCACTGAAACAGAGGCTTATTGCTCCTTCATGTCAGTTAAAACCTCCTCCTTGAGTTGACAGAATCTTCCTGAAGTGCAATATTTTCTAAATCTCACCTGTTTTCTCTCAGAACTCTCATGACTTGTTGGCCACACTGGTAGAGAGCAGGCTAAAGGCTTGGGGTATCACCCCATGCCTGATGGGGAAGGCTGAGATGCCAGGCTGCCCTCATGGGAGTGCTGCTGGGAGACAGAACGTGGCAAACCAACAGACATGAGGCCACAGCAGCAACAAAGAATGTAAATATCAATTCCAGCTTTTACTTTCATGACTACTTGATTAATTTGGGTATTGATAAAATATTTTTGAAAAAGGAAATGATAAAAAAAAATAAATTAAAAATCCAAATTTCTGATGCCCTAAGAATATTTTAAAGAGCAGTTCTCTAATAGCATCTTATTATTCAAGTAAATTTGATCTAATTACTATTTTAGGTAATTATATAGGCTGGTAGTTGAGTGACAGTGACCACCTATTTATCCTGTTCTGTCCTGTAAATCAGGTCAGACTGAAACTACCTCTCTTGCAGTATTCTACCTTTCAGAAAGGTGCTGAAGGAGACAAAAACTGGCCTTGTCCTTTTGAGCATGCATATAAAACATTTATCTAAATGTAATTTAGGGTTCTTGGTTTTCTATTGCATAAAGATTAACTTGAATTATATATAGTTTTATCCTATGTCTGAACCTGGTACAGGAAAGAGATGGGAGTGTCAGGGCCCTTGTAGAGAATGCAGTAATGAGGATTTGGAAGCATCTATATCATGGAAGCACAGTGTGATGGTTTTCTGGAGAAGAGAGTGTTACTGTGTTTCCCACATCTGCAAAAGCCATTTATTTGGGGCAGGAGATCCAGCTGAGATTCAAAACCTCAAGAGAGGATTTAAAAAAACCCTCCACCACCCCAACTAGAAATACCCCAAAACCCTGACTCTTCAGCTTCTCTTTCTATCTAAAAGGTTTTTGACTAGTCTGAGAATTTAGGAAAAAGCTACAGGTTTCCAAGTCCTTTCCAGAAGTTGCTCTCAAATGACAACAAATACTTGAAAATTGGAGCGGACTGCTAAGCCAAGTGTCTCCCTTTTTGTCCAAAGCGTGTTGCAAACAGAAGGGTTGCATTCTGCTGCCCATTTATGTAATAATCTAGTGAGAGGTTAACCTTTTAATTCTGAACTTTCATCATCCTAAGATAGTTAAACCTCACAGCACTCACTTTTTTCTTACCTACCAAAATAAAGGCAACACAGGTTGGGATTAAGTGCACTGTGTTCCATCTGTTGACCCTGCACAAGGGTAAATGCTGGCTATGACTCCAGGAGGATAAGAAATAGCCCCCTACATCTCAGGGAACACATACATGTAAGACAACAAGAATCCTGAATTTTGTTTTGCAGACATTTCCTTTTTCCCTTTTTTTTTTTTTTTTTTTTTTTTTTTTAACTAAGCACTTCTTAGAAAAGCAGAGGAACAGTGGCTTGATTGATTTACTTAAGATGATCTCATATGTTGTTTCATGGTATTTGTCACATGAGTTATTGCTGATCCCCTGTTGGAAAAAAAGATTTCAAGTGCCTATTCACTCTGCTTCCTCACAGTTTGATTTTTCCTCATGCCTAACCTCGTGCCCAAACATGGACTGCATTCACGTAGTTTCCCATCTTCTTTGTCCAAAGTGTTATGAGTGGGTTGTGTTCACCCAAAGTACTTGCTGTACAGAAAATTGCTGTGACTAACCATACTGCTATAATAACATTCTCTCAAAAGATGGGGAGGGGGGAAAGGAACTCCAATTTGGGGACCAAATTGAAGAAGAAAACACTTATTCACAGTTTTACATCAACTACCCCTTCATGGTAGCATACATGTAATGAAAGCTCCAAAGCTAAACTTTTCAAAATTAGATTTAAAAGGTTCAGATTCATATTTTCTGATTTTAGCTCGTCTCGAGCAATTAATCTTTGCTTCTTTAATTATTACTTGGCAATACCTTGGAATTTCACAGTCTCTGCAATGTCCTACAGATTATTATGTAGCTACCCTTAGTAAGAGTGATTTATATGTCTGAGAAAGCCAAGGAATTCCTATGCTTTCAAGCACTCAGTTCCTAAGTATATGTGCTCATAAATGTCTCAGGTTAAGAAGGCCTTTTCCTATATTCTTCTTTGCTCAGTGTTATAAGGATGTCTCATATTCTGGAGCTAAACATTTTTGCTGTTCTGAAATGTTGTTAATAATTTTACCATTCTTACTGAGAATAGGCATTATAATATTTGTAGGAATTTTTTTCACCTCTAGTATAAAAAATAAAGCTACCAAATCAAAACCCTGCTGTTCTTTTGCCTGGTTAGCTGGGTAACCAGTTTTCCTTGATGGCTTTATCTTCCTTTTCCTTTTTAATTTTTTTAATATTAAAATATAATTTCTAATTATAATCTGTTGTCTTCTTGTTCATCTCATACTTCTTAAAGCATGAAGTTGCTTTCTTAGATCATCTGTTAATCTTCAAACTATTTAAGCATGTATTTACATATTCTCACTACAGCCAAAAAGTGAGTAGGTTGAAGTAAGTTTGTATGCCAGGGTCAGTCACTGTGCGTGCTCAAGCACTGATCAGTTCCAAACACTTGAGGCTCTGGGCTTGTGAAATCATGGAGTGTGACTGTGAATATTGGTAGTAAATGGTGGAAATTCTATTTAGCAACAAGAAAGGGAATTTCTGAGTCGCAGCTGGCTATTTCTTCCAGAAAAGTTCAGAGTTCTCCTACTGGAATTCCCTCACAGGGCATTCTTCTCACTCTGCAGAGGAAATAATGCTGAAGACAGCTGGGATGCAATTCATCTAGAAGAATGTCTGTAAATATCTGTAAAAAAACTTCAGTTTTAAAGTCTACAGCCATCATCTAATCGTCCCTTTTGTAGCAGAAAAGAACAAGAAAGAGGTGCTTCCTTCAGACTTAGATCATTGCAAAACAGATGTCTAAAACTGGTCTGAGGAACCCTGAGAGATAAAAGAGATAAGAGAGTTAAGAATAATCTTACTCCTGGAGTACAGTTATTGTTTTTCATGGCATTCAAAGCTCTCAGGTTTAAAGTTGAGAGAATAATAGAAAAAATAGGCTAATCAACCTCATCTACAAGATTTATTTTTTTAACATAAAATCAGGTCTCAAGCTTTCAGGATATTTGTAGACAAGTATTTGTGGGAAATCGTTTTTATTAACTGGATTCTTTTCCTCATTGCATTTGTGAAGTATTCATTTCTCTTTTTCTCCCTTTGACATAGCTGCAGGACCTTTTCTGACATCTGAATAGCTCCTGAATTTGAGTTGCATAAAGTAAATTGAAAACATGACAAAGGATTTTTCAAATGCTTAAGGGATCCAGCACACTGTCCCATTTGGAAGAAAATCTGACTGTATCATGAAATCTTTAGATATTAAGACTAAATTCTGCCATTAATGTGTCAAATATGGTTTTGATTTTCATAACATTGTGAATATTAGTCCACAGTAAAATTTTTATGGAGGGTACTCAATAGCTCATTTTTGTAAAGGAAGTGTACACATTAGTGTTTTAGATCATCTCAGGAGTGTGTCCTTGAGAGCATTTCCCAACATATGGCAAATTCTGATTTACCTTATGAAGCAGCCTAGGAATAGACACACTGGACAACATTTCACATAGAGCGAGCCCTGTGCTCTGGGAGCACTTGTAGTGTATTCCAGCTGCTACTAGACACCCAGTCCATGGACATAGATTAGAAGTAGTCCAAACAAACTCCTCCAAAGTGTACACAGTGCAGACCCAAGGGCCTCTGCTCTTTAACTCAGCCAATTTGCTCCTCTTGTGCTCCTGCTTCTCTGAACCTCGACAGAGAGTCAACACCCCTCGGTTCTCCAACCCCACAGTTGCTCTAACATGCAGACTTCTGTAGCCAAAAATCACCTCCAGGACCATTCAGCTCAGTTAAGGATGTTTAGGATATATATAATTCATAATTTATGATGGATTGTAATCATGTGTTTATCACTTGCCTACTTCGAGTACCCATGCCATCAATTAGTGCATGCAGTCTACAGCTCTATCAGTGTCTTATACACTCACACGAGGACAGGTTTATGGGGAATGGCAAATGTGATTTAGTCCAATGAAAAGTTTGTTCTTTTTGAAACAAAAGGTTAAATGATTTTTAAGTCTAGATCAGGTTTTCACACTGAGTTTATAGATCAATACAGAGCAAATTTAACTTAACACTTAATTCAAAGGAATTATTCATATTGCAGAGCCTTGTTTATTGATGTACAATAATGAGATCCTCACATTTTATTCATGCATATATAGGGCAAATTATAATTGAGGTATCTTTTTGTTTTACAACAGATAGTGCTAATGAAAGGACTTTATTAGTAGACTTTGAAGAAAGCAAGGATTAGTGGACTAGTATTGACTTCTCCATCTCAAAACAGTGCAATAAACTGACAGCAGAAAATATAACATGATCATATCAAGAAGCATATTACCCTGCTGACAGAAGAAGGGACAGTTCAGTGTCTTTTCAGACAGTTAGATAACAATATGTAAAGATAGCCCCTATATATATATGTTTGTCCTATTACTGCTTTTGTTAATAAATAATGTATGAACATACTCTTAAAAATAAGCCTGTGTGTTTCCACCCCATGAACTATAGTTCAAGTTTCTACAAAAGTAGCAAGACAAATTCATAGTTAAGGTACATGACTGTCAAGTCCCTGAGTGCTCTGGAACTTTAATGGTTGAGACAAGCATTTGTCAAGGGAAAGGTCATTGTCTGAGAAAGAGACAGGAATATTACTTCCCTCAGCTCTAACTCTAAGATTTTCTAACAGAACTTAATTTCTTTAGCTATTGGTAATCCGAAGTTTTATATTTACAAACTTGGGGCAGTATCTGCAATACAGAAACATCATTGTTATACTGGTATTATTTGCCTTTGCTTTGTGAACCTCAAATAGAGTTGCCAACACACTCAGCCATTATGTAAATATTCAATTTAAATCACCACAGAACTTCTTCTAAGGAAGGAGTTGTGGAGATGTGAATGTAAGTTAAGGGGTAGCATAAATTATTGGAGTACCCAGCTAGCAGCTGCATGATGTAACAACAATGGCAGTCACTGAGAGAGTCCTGCTGGAAAGGGAAGATGAATGGCAGATGCCTCATTGTAATTTCTTGTTATCAGCAGGGAGTGTAACAACAGACATTAATCCACTGGTATATCACAGGTAATAAGTCCAGGGAGCTACCACATTAAAGGCACAAGTGCAATTGCTGCCATTGTACATTTGTCCGAGAGGGTTCTTGAGGCAAGTGCATGTCATAATACTTAAGAAGCCAGAAGAATCCAAATTTGCATTACTTTAATTATTAACATATTTTACTTTTCTGAAAAAAAAAAAAAAGGAATGGAAGCGTCATAAATCATGATGTCAAATCTCATTTATTTTCTGTTGTTTGAGAACAAGACTCAGGGCTTTTGAAGTCTATGTATTATTTGTTTCACGGGGGAAAATGACATTATAATAACCCTCAGAACAGTTTACAGAGAAAATGCTGTTGGTTTTGGATATTTTTATTTTAATCCAAACCAGTTTCCCTGTGCCATGAAGGAATCTGTGTTTGGTTTAGGCAGAGCCATCTTAGATACCACAGTTGCTTCAAATTGTGCAGCTATTTGAGACAAAACAAAAAGTCTCTTGATAATTGATGACTGAATAAACAAAGAGGAAACTGGAGGCAGATGTTTGCTGAAAAGCTTTCTGAAATCCTAGAATGGGATAGGGGAGAGTTTGATTTTGATTTTAATCAGAAGCATCACAATTCTCTCTTCACCCTGAACATTTCCTACTTGACATTTTTTGTTCCTAATCTTTGTTGGGGGAGGGTGTTGCTGATGTTTAATTTCAAGTGGATTTCCAGTAGTAGATCTAGAAAGGTTTTAGGCTGGCAGCTGTGCAGCCTCAAGCCCTCCCTCTGCAAAACAGCAAAAATCCCTCTAACACTGTCCTGCCAGAAGTCATCTTCCTTGAAATGGAAAGATCATCTGCAGGAATTACTAAGCTACTAGCACCTTTATCCATCTGGCTTTTATATTCTTGCTGAAGTTGCCTCAAGAGTAACAAGATGTGATGCAGGATTTCATATTGTGGACATATTTAACTCCTTTGGTGGGAGCTACACTGGAAATACAGGTTCACATAGGCAGGGCCCATCATTCAGTTCCTGTCCTTATTTTTGCTGGCACTATGTCCACTTCTTTTCCACTAAAAAACTTGCCTACTTTTGACAGCAGGTGTACACCTAAGCTGGCTGGAAGAAGAATTTTTTCTAAAATGTTTGGCAAAAATCATCTTCCTGAAATTAGATCTGATAATTACATTTCAAATGAAAACTCGAGACCCAAATCCAATAGTTTTCAGTGAAATACTTTGGCTGGTAACAAGCTTGAGATTCAGAAAGTTGATGTGGCGTTTAAAAAGGCAGGGTTGTTAAAGGTCTGTGTGCCTCAGTCTTTTATGTGGGAGTTGCATCACTGTGTGTCTCACTGAGTTACTCCAGCATGACTGGTGACAGCTCACAGCAGGTTCAGCTTGGCTGAGTAACCTCAGTCACAGAAGAAAATGAGATAAAGAGACAGGCATGTTAAGGTTCACCTGAAGAATTCCTATAGCATCTCTGAATCCAGTATTTACAGATGAAAACCAAAATTTCATTTCTGGAAGAAAATGAGCACTAAACCACTCTGACAAATAGGAAATGCCCATTGATTCAGGAATTTTTTGATAAAAATAATTTGTAGCCAACATTTCAGTTTCTAGCATGATTCTTTATTGAGATTGTTCACGTAGAGCTAACAAGTAAGATCTGTAGTGACCCAGCTTTGTGGTAGTAAACTTCTCTGACAAAAAAGAAGATGAGTTGGATTAACACAGTGACATGGATGACGTAACAGGAGGGATGGAGGTCATGTAGTGCCTGTGTCAGCTGTAGATCAGTGCTGTTGTGCACTTAGTGAGTGTCCTGCTCATGGAGGAGCTGTCTGCTTGAAAAGAGAGAAAATTCTGCTCTTAGTGCCCTTTGCTCACTGATCCTGTGGCACCTCTTTTGTAAGAGCAGTCATTACACTACTGTAAAACAGGACTTCTTCAGTTTTAAAATAAATAAGTCAGGAGTTTTATCCTCTTTAATTGTTAGTGCAATGTGTAGCAACACATTGCTCTAAATTGGATTTAATTTGGCAAGGGATGAGAATGAAGGAGGGTTTTAGTCATCTTCCCTCTGTTTCAAGTTGGCCAATGCAACACCTGCTCCCACGTTCCAGGCTGTTTTCTCCCATGAGCAGTGGTGCACAAACACTTGCCAGTTTCCCTTTGACTAGCACAAAAACAAACAAACAGAGAAGCTGCTTTTAATCAGGTTTCCGAAGCCAGACCACCAGAATGAATGCATCTTTCTTGGTAGAGCAGCTCTTTGTCTATATTTTCGTTGTTATTATAAAGCTACCCTAAAATGCTGGCTGGTGTGTAATGCAAGACTCTGTGGCAAGTTATTTGTAATTTTTTCGAGGCAAACCGTCATAGCAATTTGAGTCTGAGCCTGCCTCAGAAGTGCAAATTGATTCAAATGGGGAACTCAAATATGTATCCATGAAATAAAGCAGCAATGCTGGAATGGGAGAACTGCAGGTTCAGTCTTTTAAAGTTATAAAGCATTGAAATAGTCACTCCAGTCCCAGTGGGACTTTGAAAGCATCTGTATATAGCTTATCAGCCAGTTAGAAAAAGAATATGAACAAACTCATTGCAAACAGTCCCTGTTCACCTGAGGACTCTCAGCCATTTCACTTGGCTTACAAGCACCTGACCAATTTTTTAACCATAGAGAGCTACTGTAAAATCTAAAATTAAAGAAAAATCTTAAATAAAAAAGGCTGACTTGAAAAGCCAAAAATAAACTAAATTTTAAAATTACAGCTTAATCTGCTCCAATTAAAATCACACACTACTGAAGAAGCACTCCTAAAGTGTGGTCTCTGGACTAGAAGTCCCCCATGAAAGTCATGTAATAAAATCCAAGAAGACTGTGAAGTTCAGACAAGGCTTCCATTCTCCCTCATCCTAGGTGCATGTCATAACCATTGCACTACAAACCCATTGCACTCTTGCACACACATGCACAACTAACCTTGAATTCTTTATTGCAAAGACAGGCTGTTCCTGCTCAGCACACCTGATGCTGCAGGCAAGGTACTCTGCTAGGAGCTACAAGTTGTGGGAGAAGCCTTCCCCCTGGCAGACAGTGAAATTTAACTTGCTCCCCCAATTTATGGATAACCCTTATAAATGCTAAACTGATACATAAATTCCATGCTTAGTTTTATTTTTATATTAAGTAAAGGCATCTTTTTTCTCCTTGGTCCTATTTGTTTCACTTCTAGAGCCTGTGATGAGCTGTGTGTGGCAGTTACTGAGAACACCAACTGGAATGAACCTAAGGGAACTCCAGAAAAAGTGTCTCTTTTCTGGAGAAAAAAAAAAAAAAAAAAAAAAGGATGCAAATAGGATGGAAACATGAAAGCAGCAGTGGCTTCTGAGCTCTGTGTCAATCTGAGGGGGTTTTGAGTACTCTCTCACTCAAATCTTTCAGACACCAACTGGGTTTTAAAGTTAGAAAGCAAGAAAGCAAAGGGAGAAATTTGAGCTGGTCAGAGTGTTGGACATTTTCAATGTCAAACAAAAGTGAAATGGGAGTTTTCAGGGTCTTATCCTTGGATACAAGTACAAAATCCTATTTGAAATTCTAAAATCCTAGTTCAGGAATATTTTTTGGATCTAGTCCGTAACATCTTGATGACCTATGCCTTGTTTTCACATTCACTAAGAAACAGAGACTGATAGATCTCATCTGTAATATACATGTATAGCAGCTGTAGGCTGATTCTAATCATCAACATTCTTTAATTATTAACAAAAGTTTTATTAGTCAAAAGCTTATTTTTTTCTGGCAAAGGGATGGGAAGATATTTTTTATTTGGGACAGTATATGTTTCTAAAGCATTAACACAAGATTCAAACAAGACATATATATATAAAGTGCAAATCCCAGGTTAGTTAAGAGTATTATATAGCTAAATTGATAAATAATATATATCAAATAGCCATTTATATTGATGAACACCCCAAACAATTCTGTAATGACATTCATGCCTTGTTTTTTCAATTATAGTGACTCTTCTTATGCTAAGACAGTATGAGACATTACTGTACAAACTACATCACCTTCTAATCTATTCTTTGGAAACATTTCATTGGTCACACTTGTTGTCCTAATAATGCTTTTCAGTCTTTGTTGCTTATGGCATTTAGTCAGAAATTGAGAGCTTCTCTCTTTGTGGAGCGATTGTGGAGTGATCCCTGTATACAAAAAACCTTTTTTTTGCACAGTGCAAGGTATTTCTGTCCTTGTAATTTGCAACCTCTGGCCTAACAAGAACCTGGAGTGAAATAAGTGCAAAGAAGAAATATGCCCTGAATATTTCCTATATGTATTTGCTGCTTTGTCTCTCACAGAAGAGACTTCCCTGGATTCCCCAGCTACTTTACCACACACTACAAAGGAGGAAGTGCAATGAATGCAGTTGGCTTATTGCCCCCAGGAGTTCCCTCTGGTAGAGTATGTCAAAGCACTCCCTGCCGTCAGTCCTTCAGGTCTGCTTGGATGTTTTGGGAGGCAGTGTGCTCTGAATGGGAATGTAACAATAGCAGGCTGATTTTTCAGCAGCCAGCACTGATAACTCTGATAAACAGTCTTCTTGAGGTAAGAAGTGACGCATATCAGAGGTTCCTGCCTTAGATGCCAAGGTTATTCGTCATGTAATTGGATATTGTTGGAAAAAAACATAATTAACCTAGACTTAAAGGCATAAGGCCATCTAGTTGATAACATGTGGTCAAAGATAATCATTTGGTGCTAAACCCACTTTAATCTTTCCTTTTCATTTACTTTTAAGAGATGCGACCTAACCGGGTCTTACTTAAACAAAGCTACACTTACTGGCCTTATGATTATTGTAAAATTACAGACCTGCTGCTCTTGGCATTTCATTTTATGGTGAGGTAAAAACTTTAGACTCTCCTAATTCCGAAGTCCTGGAAGTTATCCGTTGACCAAAGCAAGGAACACATACATCTCCCCGTGCCTGTGGGAGTCTAGTCCTAGCTCCAGCCAGCAGAGAGCAGCTGTAATGAATACCTTCCATCACCATCAAATTCTTGGTCTATTTCATCCTACAAGACAGCAAAAATTCCAACCGATGTACTTGTGGGGTTCATTGGTAGTTGTGCCTGAATTTGACACTTTCAGCTCACCCTGGGCTGTCACGAGACCTAGGCAGTCTGCTACTTCTGTCCTCTCTGATCCCTCATCCCTGCCTCTCCTCTACAGCTGCTGAACCATCCATCCCTCTCCAAAGATTGTGCTGGCGCTGAGTGCCAGCAGTCCCAACGGTTCCCCTAGAACTGCAGTGGAAGTTTTTATCACACTGCCCATTGGCTGACAGGCGGTTGTAGGAGGTGGGTGGTTTGGCCATCCCGGTGTGCTGAGGCTGTTCGTCATCTCGTGGGCTATCTGCTGCTTCCAGGAAGTCAAGGACTATCACATCACAACAGGTTTTAGCTCCTGCCCCCAGGGAAACAAACACGTGGAAGCTCACAAGGTTGTAACAAACAATTCTAATTCCTCTGGCTCAGGCCAGATACAGATCCCAGCAGACTTCTCTTTCTCATCTCCTACCACCAGAAAATTGATATACCTCTTCTCCTTCAATACTTTACTCAATTATGTGACAGGAAGTCAGATTCCCTACTGTGCTCTCTCTCTTTCACATGCTAAAATCCACTTTTGTGTGTCTCTTTTAAACATCCTCAAACCATCCACATAAGCATTACAAAAGCTCCATCACGTACAAATCCTAGAAATCATATACGCTACCTTTTAGGATAGATTTCATTTGAGCCTCTCAGTTACTAATTTGCTTTCTCATATTCCTAACATGGCAACCATACATTATACTTTCTTCCCTAAAGGCTGCACAAATAAATGAGACTCTGGCTTTTCTCCAGATATTTTCCCATTGTTGACAGGAATATCTGTTTTTAGACCCTTTCCCGTCTGTCCGTAAAGGTAGTCTTATCTTCTTGATTCATCAGTAACAGTTTGTTACTGATGTGGAACTCGGGCTCTTTGAGGTAGCCTTTCCTGTAATTACTGTTTCTGTCATTAACTGTCCCCTAAAACTTGGCCTATCTAAATGGGATTTGTTTTATTTCCTCAGGCTTATATAGGGGGAAAAATAATTAAAATCGAGCGGAGTTATTTGGAGGTATTTCATTTCATTGTCTCATCACTATGGAATAGCTGTTAATATTTGTAACCTCTTTTTCCATCATAGGCTGAATATAGAAATAGATAAGTTCTGGCTGGAATTCTAGATTGTTTTGGACGAGTGAAGTGAGGAAAAGTTTGTAAGCGACTGGTACTGAGCCAAAATATCAAGATTCATACATTTCCTAGGCTTGTTTAGTCATGTTTTATGCATAGATCAAACATACAAAATAAATTTACAAAAGAAATTATGGAACTCTATAATAAAGAAGCTCCTGGTTCTGAAATCTTTAACTGTATTTTCACTCTATTAAATTACTGCTTAAGAAGGAGTTTCATCTTGGAAAAGGAAAGAAAGCAGGAAACAATAAAGCACAGAAAGGTCTCAGTTGAAGAGTACAAATGGGCAATTTCAGCTCTGAAGAAGGAATTGTTATTGCACAATACTGAGGGCAGTAAATTCCCTTCACAGAGAGCACATGGAACAGCCAGGAGAACAGTGTGCTTTCTCCTTACCTCTTTTTTAAGTCCACAGTAAGAATGTTTATACCTGAGGCTTCCTGTCAGTCATCAGAATGACACAGCCAATTTGACAGCTCTTTTCATCTCTCGAAATAAAGTGTGGCAATGTAAATACCTCCTATGAATCAAATAAGCTGTTTCTGTAGAACAACTAGAAGGGACCCAAGGATGACTTGTTCAAGTTTCCTCCTCTGTGTGGAGGAATAGGTATGAGAGAGGGCAGTTAGACTTTGAGAGAGCTCACACACATATCATGAATCAGACATCCAGTTCATGTCACGTTTAAAATCAGCCAGTTCTGACTACAGAATAATTAAGGAAATTTTAAAACACTTGGTTGCAACTCATGTGCAACCTCAATTTTTTAACAATGATCATAGGTGAGGCAGCTGCAGGTGTAGAGAGGGAGTCTCACATTGCCTGATATTTATGTTTTTAATTCTGAATGTCCCAGAAGTGCATGTGTGGGAGTGGGAGTGTTGGCTTGTCTGCTGTGTCTGCACGCATGCCTACTGCACATACACGGGCATTAGAGGCAATACACATTTCCTAGAAAATATACAATGCTCATTGTGCAGAGCAAAGCAAATGCAAGGTACTACAATGTGTATGCAAAAGGCATTTTACATGGTATAATAAAGAAAAATCACTAAATTGGACATGGTCTGAGAATGCAGATAATATTCCATGACATGGGAGGAATTAGTCCAGCCAAGAAATATGATACAACATATTTTAAAAGGCAATTTGGCTCTTTAAACAATGATGATACCTTTTCCTCAGCTATTGTATCTCTTCCATCATAACTTAAAAATTCAGGCTATGATTTTATGACACCAACATGCAATATGTTAAATAAATACCCTTTTAGTGCAATGATATTTATTAATTAGTTCCTGAAAATCAATTAAATTTAGATGCTTCTAACTGGATTGTCTGGAATCAGGACATCCAAATCAGCAGTCTCTTTGGAAACCAGCTTCTAGGTTTTACAATCCACAGATTCATAATGAAAAGGGATTTTGTACATTTAAATGCTTTTAAGTGTAGTACAATTGGAGGAGTTTTATGCAAATTCTTAGCAAAATGTAACATTAAAAAAATGTCTTCAGCAATGTGAAAAATGGCACATGTGAAAGAAATGCACGAAATATTCAGAATAACAACTTTCCAAAGTCTGTGCTCTTCTCATAAATAAGACATGGTTACTTTCAGATGGGATGGGAAGATTTTCTTTCCACCCAAGGCCACGCACATCCAGAAAAGAGAAATCGCACACAGGAATTTCAGCCTCCCTTTTCTTACTGCTTCACAGCTCTTCATCCAGGGTAGCTCATGTTCAAAGAGATTTAAGTGCTAGCCTCTCTCAGAGATGCACATCCCTTCACTTCTGGTGTAGAGCAAATTGGCTCACCTCTACAGCAATAGCACTTTTTTGATATTGAGGTGAGAAGGCAAGCACTTGTTGCAGCTGATTTCAGCATTGCAGCACGCAGTGCTGGTGGTAGGCCAGGCAGGGGAATTTCTGAGCATGTCTAAAAAGACCAATAAATGAAGACAGGGGAATTTCTGAGCATGTCTCACCTCCACAGCCCCTCAGTCTTTGGAGAGAGTCCTTGCCCAGCTTGGGCCAGGCAGCTCGTGTGAGCTGTGCCTGCCAGCTGCAACCCTTTGGCTGATCCACCAGTCACAGCAGGACTGAAACGAAAGATAAATTAGGTAAGCAGTCTTCCCCATGTTAAATCAAGGGAAATGGCTACTCACAAATCATAAAGGGGATAAAGTAACGGTGGCCTATGTTACTTGTGACAATTATAGATGATTCTTTGGATTGGTCTTTGTCCCACTGTTCTGCCCAGAATTGATCCTTATCCCACTTCTCTGACTAAAATATCGGTTTGGACACAAAATTATTTTAAATTTTTTACTCATAATCTGTTCAAGTTCCATAGATACAAATAGCATTTATATCCAATCCTCTTCAGTACTAGTCATGGGTGAACAGCAGAGCTTACAGCTATTCCTGTAGTTTGCAACTGTAGCCTCACCTAATAGCCCAGCTGTTATTGGCAAGATAACACAAATAATCAAACCCAAACAATCAAATGACTTTGAGCAACAACAAAAAAAAAACAAAAAACCTTTTAACTATTATCCATAATAAAAGACACAAGACACTTCTTGCCAACCATAACTGCCCAAGCAGAACTGGGCTGGACAATAAGACAATAACTCTGCTTGAGCTTTGAGGGTGTTAGGGGTGGCTGAAGTGCTGCCTCCCTGCACACACCTGGCCCAGGGAAAGGCTTCTCACATGTCCTGCACAGCGAGAGGCGCAGCTTAGCTGGGCACACAGCACTCTGCAGGGTCATGCAGGGCTGCCAGTGCTACCTGGCATGACTCACAGGCATTGCAAAGTGATGAACTCCTACTCGACTCCCTGGGAAAAACAGCACCATATCTGAACCTGGCCAGCAGTGCTGCGTTTCAACATGCGTTTGTTGTTTGTGCTACCCTGCCAATTGCACTGCTGCCCTGGGGGGGACTGGGTGGCTATAAATGTTGATAGTCCAGGTTCACAGAACCACAGAGTCATTTAGATTAAAAAAGACCTTTCAGATACAACTGTTAAACAATATGTATACAACTATGTTTGAGACAGATTCTTCAAAATAAATGTGCTTAGAAAGAAGTGTAAGGCCTCTGTCATTACAGGATACTAAAGGTTCATTATTCTTTACATTACTTTCTTCCTTTGAAAAAAGTTGACACTATTCCCATATTATCCAAAGATAATAATTACATGAATATAATGTGACAGATGCTACGAAGAACTTAGTTCTGGTTCCCTTGTCTACCACCATTTTCCTGTGCAGTGTGGTGCTTTTTCAACTTACATCCCTGGACTTCTTCACAGGGAAACCAGGAGGCAAGAGCAAAACAAGAAATAGGCTCTAGATCTCATCCCAGCTCTCAGTCATCTCACATTGCCAACCACAGAACGAGGAGGAACTCCAGAGTTTAGGCAGCTTAGATATAGCCAAAGTGATTAAAACTGATTTCTTTGTACCACACAGGAGTTGTGACAGACCAGAGAGCTGAATTTGTACCTGCTCTGAATAAAAGTAAATTACTTTTCAAGTTTGTGACAGATCTTTTGGATATTCTTCAGGTGACATCTGTAGAGATGGAAGACCATGATGAAAGCACAGCTCACTTTCCTTATTTTCCCATAAGGGCTGTATGTAGGAGAGGGGAAGTGAGAAAATGCCACTAATACAGTGGAACTCCTTAAATAAGAATAGATATTGAGAGAACTGCTGAAAACAAAACTGTTTTTCTTATTGTGCTACTTTACAGATACTCACACAGCCGTTACTGTTTTCTCAAGCTTCAGAGATAGAATTTTCAAAATCAACTTTTTTCAAGCAATACTGCTGATACATTTAGTAGATAACAGACAAACCTCAAAAGCTTTGGTGAGTGCATTGAACCTCAAAAGCTTTGATGAGTGCATTTTATTAAAAAAATTCAAATTCTGAATGTTTCAATTTATCTTAGTGTCTTAGAATTTAGGCAGAAAACCTGAGATGAGAATTTTCTCATGAGATTCTCTTCCCTGGAAGTGCCTTCTGCACCATTCTTATCCAGCTTCTGATCTCAGCAGAAACTGGGGTGCACAGATGACTCCAATATTTATTTATTTCTAAAGCAATGGAACGTTTTGAACATCGAAACAAAAAGAAGGAAAGTTTGGTTGTTTGGATGTCTGCCAAATTCTACTACACAATATTTAAACAGCAAATGTTACAATTTAGGACAGTTGGTCTGTTTCAAGTGCTACTCCACTGTCCGTTACTATAATTTAGAGTACAATTAGCTTACCCAAATATCAGCACAAAACTTGGCTGGTTCTCAAAATCTAGCTGTTTTCCCATGGTTCCTTTGAGTCAAAGGGAAGACACAGACTCTGATACAGTGATTCAGAGTAGAAGACTAAGTAAACTAGTTGGCGTTGTGAAAGCCTCCCTGTTTCTTACACTGACCTTTAAATGATAATTATGACCTGTCTGTACGACATCTAGCAAAATAAGGCTCCAATAACACAGACATCTGTTACCACATTATCTAATTTGAATGATTTGTACTCCCACATAAACACGAAAATATATTTGTGCTTAGTATTAAAGAAAAAAAAAGCGATTAGGAAAGTCGTAGTTGGATCTATGCTGCAGTGAAATGACAAAAATATTATAGATGTACATGTTAAAACTATTTGCCTTTAATATTTAAATGTATAAACAATGAGCTTAATATTTTTCATTTTATCTAGAAAACCATCACCTGCTTAATAAATTTCTGATTTTTTTTCCAATTAAATACAAGTAATTAGCCATATTAAATAGCTACCAGTCACTAAAGGTGTATATAGTTACAGGTGTATACGACCAGAGAGTTGGAACCATCCAAGGCTGGCCTTTGAGCAACCTGCTCTAGTTGAAGATGTCCCCTCATTGCAGAAGCTTGGGACTAGATGTCCTTTAGAGATCCTTTCCAATCCAAATTATTCTATGGTTCTCTTTTACAGTGAATTTTCTCCTGTATATCTCTTCCTTGTTTAACCTTGCTTCACCAGGGAAATTTCTGCCAGTTCCTCTGTCACAGTTCATTGGTCCCAGCCCCAGGGAAGGACATCAGCTGCAGAGCCCCCAAGGTTTCACCACTACCAGTTCAGAGACATTTGAGGGCTACAGGGATGCCATCAGCTCCTCCTCTGCAAGCCACTGAGCTCTTTACTCAAACCCATCCTCATTCTTGCATCCACATTGTCCAATGTTTGCTCTGGCTTCCACACACTTTCATAGACAAAATTTTCAATAAGATAGCTCCAGCAAGCTGGTTTTTTATTTTCCAGTGGATTCACACTGCCTTAGAAAAGGCAGTATTTTATTTTTTTTTTTTTTCTAAAAATTAAATTAGCAATTTTTTCTATGAAGAAAAAGTTGCTTCTTGTTTTGCATTTTGTTAAGAAAACAACCAGCATTACATTCTGACCTTTTCTGGTAATTTTCCTTCACTATTTTTTTGTTAATTTATTTAGGCTTTAATATTCTAACATGTTTATTCAAATGTTATTCAAATACCAGGTTAAATGTTATTCAAATACCAGGTTATAGGTTCTCTTATTATATTGCAATTTTCTAAGGTTATCTCAACAGAATACTCACAACATCAAAAGGAAAAAAATATTTTCTCAGAAGTAATTTCCTGCAAAAATTTAAATTCTGCTTGATAGACATTTGGTTTTAACTTCTAACTTCTGATAAAAAAATCTGACATTTTTGTAAAACAAATTCTCCTTTCCAACTTGCTACTGCTAACATTACTACCATTAATATTAGGAGTGTATTCTGAAGTAAGGAACCAGGATTTAAAAAATAATATATTAATGAACCAGCAGGCACTTCTGTTTCTGATGTGACTGGAAAGGGAAGTTTCTGCTCAGAACAAAATGAGACTTAAATAAGTGTTTCCTATTTGACTTACTCAATCTCATGTTAAGGCATAGTTGGAAATCTGGTATTCTACCATTAAGAAACCAGCTGATGTAGATGATGTCAGCAGAGGGGATGCAGTTCATTTTCCAGTTCATTGGCACAGGAAACTAGTGGTTTAATAGGGTAGTAGGCCAGTTGATGCTGGATTTTTTTTTTCCACACAGTCAGAAAATTTGGTAAAAGTTACATCACTTCCTTGCACATTAGCCCTGCTAAATAGTTTCCTGTGCCAGTGTTCCAACAGAAGCTGGAAATACTGAAGGATTCCTTTCCCTTTCCAAAAAGCCAGTTAGTGGTGGCTGAAATCAGTTTCATCTGTTATTACTTGAACATCTACATTATGCTTTTAAAAAAGCCAGCAACAACTATGTAATGGATTTCATTGAAGTGCATGCAAAGTTCCTGATAAAAATAGCATAAACCACCTTACTTATTTAGTATATTCTCAATATTCCATGAAAAACAAGTGCAAAGATAGACTGGGCCATTGTTTGGACTTTTTTTAAAGTCTGATTCTGGGATGCAGTAACAAGCACTCTGTGACATCACTATTCAAAGCACTCAAAAGCTGAACGGACAGTGAACACAGAACTGGGGAGCAAAATTGTCCCTGGAAGTTCAGTGCTTCCTTGAGCATCGAAATTTTCTTTCCTTGGCTGATGGAAACCCACAGCCATCTCCCTCAGTCAGCCTCTCTGAGTGTGATCACAACTCTACACACTCCAATAAAAGGGTGACTGACAAGGCTCTGCTCATGCAGAGAAGACTGTGCCTGTCATTCTAAGCATCTGAGCTTGGTTTCTGAATTAAGCATCTTCAATTTCCAGCTGGCAGACACCAACTGTGGTTGCAATCCCTCCTACATTTTGCTTTCATCCCACTCCAAGGTGGCTGACAATGGTATTGCTGTTTCTAGAGGACCTCTGTCAGCAGAAGGCAAGCTAAAGAGTGTAACCCAAAAATCTTAAAATTGTAACATTAAATGGCCAGTGATGCCTTGTAATGGGTTTGGCACATGATATAGCAAAATAGAAAAATAGACTGAAAATGTTGCAAACCTTAGAAAAAAAAAAAGCACAAGCAAATGTAGTTCCTGGTAGTGAACAGGTGGTGAAAGGGAGACAGAACTTTTGATTGACAATCCCACCTGAAAACTTCTGTAATTGCACTGCTACCAATAGAAAGAGATATTTATTGATGTCTATACCATGACTTAAGCTCACTTTTTGCTATGTGGCTAAGGTGAGGGGAAAAATCTGCATATAGTACAGTATTTGCATGACCATCTTTTCAAAATAACCTAAAGACTTTCTTCTTTTACTAATCATTTGTAGTTTTTAAATGTATGTTACAATTGCTGCATATATAAATTATTATTGCTGTCCTAAAATCTGTGCAGAGCCTGGCAGAATGATGTGTGATTGCCTGGACTGGAAAAAAATAATTGTAACAAACATCTTAGGAAACACTTGAAAACAATTATGGTTTTACACATTGTCAGCATATCTTGGAGAGCGCAGGATAGGTGGAACTTCATTACTGAGAGCAACCTGCCTAAGTACATCTGAGAGAAATAGGTTTTCCAGAAAGCCTTCCCTCCATCTGCAGATCTAGTGGAGAGGGTTTTTCCTCCTAGGGTATCTACTCAGAATTTTTCCTTCTGCAGCTTCATCAGTATGAATATATTTCAACAAGAGTCTGTTGTGAAGAGTAGAACCAACCTGTGTTTGCATGATTATCAGTGAGTCTTGAGTGCATGCTAATAAAATGCCAGGACAGGGGTGACAGCATATTTCCAAAGCTGCTCATCCCAGTGGAGCTACATTTACACAAACGCATTTGTAAGAAATGCAAAGAGCTTGATTACAGTAAATATGGCCTGATTTTGCAGTCATGAGAAACTAGGTCAGGGGGAGCTTAGTTTATCACTGGAATATTTGTGCATCATTAGGCCTTTCCCACGACTTCCCAGCTGCAGCTCCTGTCCATCCCCACAGCAAACTGCACCCACTGCTGTCACACAAGATGCAAAAAGGGAAATGAAGCCGTAGGACTCCTGTGAGAGGGTAAATAATGGCAGCTTTGAGAGATGCACATCACTGGAATGCTGATGTGCAAGCAGCATAAAGATTCACAAAGTGTGGATATGACCTGAGCAGAAGTGTAGGTATGGTACTCAAGAATGGTAGATATTTAATCTGAAATACTTAGTGGCCTAGCTATTCAACATCACCCAAGTATCAAGCTTATTTAGTCAGAGATAGTAGTAAGTCTGGAACCAGAATGGCATCAGGCAAAATGCAATTCAGTTGTATTTTTTTACTCTTTGCAAATAGGAATAAATTTGCAATTGCAAACAGGATTAAATTTGGGAGAGGTCTGCACCTATGCAATCCTAATGCTCTTTATAAGGTTGAAATGGAATTATACAAAGAGCTAAATTCACCATTAATTATTAAAGTCAGAAAGATAAAGACTGAAGAATAATGAGTAGATACTCTGCAATATTAATATGTGCAGCCATCAAATGCCTAACAAGTTAACAAAGCCAAGAAAGATGCATTATTTTTATTTAAAATAGTTCTTCTTTTCCTAGTCGAATATTCATATCCATTTTAAAAGTGAAAAGGAAAAACTAAGTTATTGGATCTTGTGATATCTGCTTTACAAAAGAGGGAGTAAGCACTATTATTCATCTGTATTTATCCTTATATTTACGTTCCATTTATTCTTACGGTATTAAGCCTTTTTTTGACAAGAAATTTGAACTAGATATCACTTAATGCAGATTTCTTAGCTACTCACTTTTATAATTTCAAAACACAGAAAAAGGCAAAAATCACAGCCACCAGTTTTTTCTGTACACCATAAGGGGCAAGGACACCACAGGTCATGCAGCCACCCACGCCATCTCATTAAGATAAAAGGTGACCGAAGAATCATTTCAAATGTGGCACATCTCACCTTTCAAACTGCTGCAATAAGTTTTAGATACATAGGTCCCAACTGAGAAAATATCTGTGCACATGCTCAGCTTCAAAGATGGCAACAATCCCTTTGAATTCATTGAGACCACACAGTTACTTACTACTAGTTGTGTATTTAAGGGACAGGTGGCTCTCATGTGGTTAGTCCCATTTTTCACTCAGCCTTTTCTCATGTACTCCCTAAGGCGAATCCTGTGGGATGCAGAGGTTTCTCTTTTCATAGGGTTGTTTCCTAAAGATGATCACTAGCATTTCCACTGTCCCAAATAATAGGTTATTATTTTTATTATTATCAATAGGTTATTGATTTCTACCAACATTTTCAAGCTGATGCAGTGTTCTTAACCTCCCACTCCATTCATTAAGCATCTGTTACAATGAGCACTCTGTAAACTCAGGCAATGACTTTTTTTAAAAATACCAAGACTTTGCCTTGGATCAAGTAAATTTTGTTTGTATGTAAGAATTAAAGGAGGGAATAAACTAACAGAGTCCATCAGATCCACTGTGCAACACAATTAAATATCATGCTGGCAATTCCCTTTTCAATTCCTTTTCTGCTTATCATTATTATTTTCTTATTGTGTTTTATTAAGGTGAGCTGAGTCTATTCTCTGTGATTTTCTATTTCCTTTAAAGCCACATAGAATTTTGCTGTTTACTGTGAGAGATTTGAATCATCAGATTCAGTATGCAGAACCTTTAATTTTCCCAAGCAAGCAAAGGAAATATTACACAACCTCCCTGTTTCCAATTAGTTATGGACTTCTGTTTATTCTTTTACTGCAAGCACTTTTGCTTAGTTAGTAGTACAAATTGTTAATCCTAAAAATTTATTCTCCCACTTGCACTAAGAATGAAAAAGGCATTTTCTCCTTGTCCTACAGAACTCAAACAATCCTTATTCCTCCATTTCCAGAACCTTTTCCCAAGGAATCTGATTAACTGATGAAAACAGCCAACAGTTTATGAACCCATAGAACACAACTGCCTGTCTTCTACATTTCCCTGTAGGTGAGGTTCTCAAGGTGTTATGCTGTGCAAAGCTCAGGCAATATTAATTAATTAATTAATTAATTAATTGTACCATTCTCTTAAGAGTTCAGCTCACTGCTCTTGACAGCGAATTCGTAGCAGGCAAAAAAAATCTTCTACTGTGTACCTTTAGTGTGCATCAAAGAAAAGTTACTGAATTCATAGTATAAATTGAGAATTTATACTATGAATAAATGTTGAGAATTCATAGTATAAATATCAAAATAATCTCAGGGTTGGGAAAAATGCTCTGAGATAGAATTTAGAGAATTTGATATTTAGAGCAAAGACTTTAGAGCAAAGACACAGCAACTGTCCTCAAATAAATATAAATTTTTTCATATTTAATGAAGTAATTGCAATGATAGCAATAACTAAGAATAATTGTTCTTACTAGCAACAATGACATTAAAAATAATAGACATCTTGAATGAGACCAATGTGGAGCAAAGAATAAGAAAATTATAATATGATTTTTAAAGTGATGAAAGAAACCTTCCAGGAGGTTATTAGAAAAAAATTCTGCATAACTATGCTTGCTTATGTTTCTTTTGTCATATTCTCCAACTTTCTTAGGCACTCTTTTCCCTTGTCCCTTTTAAAAGTTACTCACTTGCATTCTTGTTTTCTCTGTTGCTCTGATTATGCTGCCCTGCAAACGTGCACCTTGTTTTTTTTATTATTTTATTTTTTACTTTCAGTGTAGGGAATGAGCCCCAGCACTTGCAATCTTCTCTTCTACATTAAACTCACCCCCCTGAAACCGCCTAAAACTTGATTCTGGTGATGGTGTCATCTCCTGGTTCTGACCCTAAGCAATGGCCTCACCTATTATCCCTGCACGACTCTCCGATCCCTGGGACAGAGACAAGGGCATACTTTTCATAAGCACTCCTGATTTAAGATGATTTCACTAATAACATGCTTTACACTTTCTAAAAATCAGTATCTAATAGTCTTCGTGACTGGTCTCTACATTTGGACTTCTTAATGTTCATGAATCACTTAAAAATCGGGAGTATTTTTCCAAATTTTTTAAATAATATACTGTAAAAACAGACCATATAAAATCTTTTTAGGTGTCTGGAAATGCAAGTTCTGACACAATACAGTGGTGTGGGATAGCTGAAAGAATAGGAGAAGTTTCCAAAAGCAATGACTCTGCCATGCTAATAATTTATGAGCCATTTTTTCAAACATCAGCTATCAGATGGAAGTGGGAGGAATAATAGAATATAACTTCTGCTTTACAATGGCTTGTTAATACAGAGAGGCAAAGGCGCCTGTGCTCTAAGGAAGCTGTCAGCAAAGCTGCAGGCTGGAGGTCCCAGTATCACTCACAGTACTGGCAAGAAGGAGACCACTGCTGGGGGATGAAGCTCGAGGAAGGAAGCAAAAGGAAAAGGCTGGGGGGGAGTAGAAGAGAATCAAGGATCTTTCTTCACCATTCTTTTTTTACAGCTTTTGTGTGTTTGGACTGATTTGTTGTGGGAGAGCTGCTGGAGACAGTATATTTGGCACAAGACAGGGCAGCTCGAAGCCAAAAGGATGGTGCTATTGCCAGTTTAAACTATGGCTTTTCTTTTTTTTCTTTTCTTTTTTTATTTTTTTTCCTTCTTCCCCTCCCTCCTTTTTCTTTGAAGAACGGAAGAGAAAAAAGGGGAAGAAAGAGATTTGCGATGAAAACCAGAGCAGTGGGTTAACAAGAACCCTGCAGGCTTCAGTAGACTGGAAAGATACACGAGGCACTTCCTCTACCATCTGGCATGCAATTCTGCTGCTGCTGCTCTTAGTACATAACTTCAGAGTAAATAAGCAAACAAGTAAAACTTTTTAAGAGACACCAACTATGAAACACCAGCTATTAATCTGTCAGCTTACACTCTTCCCTTTTCTCCCACCACAGTAATCCTTTCCTCAAGTCTTTTCCAGTTCTCATGTCTACCTGTGAAAATATGCACTGCCTTGTCATGTTTTCAGATGACTCCATTTGCCTTTTTTTTCTGGCATTGCTTCTCAGAATGAATGAGGGACAGAGATAATACATTTATATTTCTCTTGTAATCTCTTAAGCTTCTTTAACTCGGAGTCAGAGAGAAATGCAGTTGGTAGAAATAAAGCCATCCATCTCTGCTGAACTGTTTCCTTCAAATATGACTGGAAGTGTGAATGCAAAAGAGAAATTTTAGGTGAGCCGAGCTTGCTGAATGACTGTTTAAAATGCAGTTACAAATGGCTGGGTACATTGCTGTGTAGGAGTATGTTTTATTTCTGATGGATTTTCTTAAATCAAGAGCATGATGTTGAGGTCACATCTTCAAGTTGGGTAAATCATCACAGCACAGCTGAAGTCAGAGAAACAGGACTTGCAAAATCAGAATTTTGTCAATTAGAAATCTCTGAGAGTGATGTTACAGCTGATTTTTGGTGCTGGAACTCCTCATATCAAATATAGATCTTCCAGGCTTTCCTGTGCGCAGCTCTCCATTCTTATAATGAAGAAGACAAAAAGTCAGTTACAGCAAAATCTTGGATGAATTAAGGATAAGTAATCACTGAACTTGAGTATAACTGTAAAGGATAATTTTATTAGGAATAAGATGAATTTATTTACAGACATACCCATTAATGCCAAACGACAATTTTAGTGTATTTTTTTTTCATTCCAGACTGCTTTTCCTTAATCTGGCCAGAAATCAGGGAAAAAAAAAAAAAAAAAAAAAAAAACCAACCAAAAAAACACCAACAAAAACTCTAGGCTCTCTAAAACAGTGGTTTTCATTTTACAGTAATTTTACAAGGCAAAAAGTACATACATTTCATAAGGTTTATTACATAGCTTCTTGAAATACTGATACTATAACAACAAATGTATTTCAGTTTGTTTTTGGACTGCCCTCCTCCTTTGCACCTGTAGAACTGTAAGTGAAAACAAATACAATTAATCTTCATCCTATCCATAAGACAGGTACCTACCCAAGTGACCCAACTGCAAATGATGCAAAACCATTCACAGTTTTAAGAAGGTAGTGTAGATTATGAAATCTCAGAAGATTTTTATTGCTACCATCAAGAGGGCTGGTGGCTAATTTTTGTTAAACACTTAAATATTCAGATACTCACCTAAAAATTAGTCTGGACATCTGTGAATACACTGCCTTCCACAATGTCTGGAATCTTTTATCGTAGAATCAATATGGTTCGGAAAGAACTCCATGACCACCGAGTCCAACCTTTGGCAGTACATGACCTTGTCAGCTAAACCATAGCGCTAAATGCCACTTTCAGTTATTTCTTGATCACTTTTTGCATCCAGTGAAGCTGGAAGTGGCACAAGGATAGCGTTTCTTTCAGAATGCTCTGGCACTTCTGCTCTTTGCCTCAATGGGGACCACAAAGCACAGAGGTAAACAAAGAGGAAAAACAATAGCTGAGAAAAGTTACTGCAACTCCTCGTTGTGCAAAACCAAAATGAAGTAGTTGGGGTGTAAGGTTTAAACCACCCAGTAGGCAAAGAGTCTTCAAAGTCTTCTGGATGTCAGTTGCCTAGTTTATCACTTTTTGTAGAAACAGTGCTTTAAAGAGTAATTGCACCAATAGGAAACACCTAAAGTATCACAAAAAGCCATACATAAAACAAATAAAAATTGCCTGTCTAGAAAATTATAACCACAGATTGTATGAATGTGTCAATTCTTGTGCCACTGTACCGCACATCATCTATTCTTTGTTCTTAACCCCTTTGTTCAATGCGTCAGGATATCCCGGTACAAAAGACTGCAAGATATCCCCACAACAACAATACTACACTACTTTGGAAGTGCTTTGTAATTTTCAAGGCACAGTTACCAAATGTGAAGGGCTAATAGTATGGCACTACAGCCTGCAATCAAAACTTCAGAAAACCATTAGAGTTGTCGGTTTGAGGTTGGAACATCAAGATAAGCAAGACAGAGATCCTGTATCAGGGGAAACAGCATGATGTTAATATGGGGAGGAAAGACTTGTGCACTCTGTTTTCTACATGTAAGGGGTGTTAAGTTTCAGTCCGTTCTCTTGGCTTCTCTTCCTGCGTGGAGGAAGATCCTGCTTGTTTGCCTGTTTACGTTTCCATCTGGAGAGAAGGCAGAATATTGACTATAACCCAGAGAAGACAAACGTAATAACTATGCATGTTAGGAAATGTTATAATGCCCACTGGAATCCCATTAAATAAGTCTTCTGCATTTTTACTGAAAACTAAGCGCTGGTGCAAGAGCTCAACCTCCACCCCTCCCCTGTACGCTTCCGTAAACTAAGGGACAGACCAGTACCACGAGCAGGCTGAAAGGGATATACGGCATAAAGGCACTATAAATGTGAAAATCACATGGCCCCTCCGGGTCCGGGATCCCAGGGTGCTGCTACAGGCTCTGCCCGAAGCAGCCCACCAGCCCGGCGCTGACAGCCGCGCAGCCCCAGCACGCCGCCTCTGCTGCTGCAGGAGACGGAGCGCTCCCCCGGGCGGCTTTGCCTTGTTTTTAAAGATTAGCGATGAATAATTGCCTCCTCGTCGCAGTCTGGGAGGGACCGCTGCCACCAGGCACTGTCCTAACGTGAACCCGTTCAGGTGGAGCGCTGCAGCCGAAGCTCCCCTAGAGCCGGCGTTCCGGCAGCCCGCTCCTCTCCGGCCCCGAGCCCGCCCGGGCCGGCGTCCGAGCGCGGCGCAGGCGGGGGCACCGCACGCCGCCAGCGCACTCGCGCTCCGCTCCCGGCCCTCGCCGCGTCCCGTGAATCACCGCCCTTCCTCCCGCCGAAGGGCAGCCGAGGTGACGGCGGGGTTTGACTAAGAGGCCAAAACCCCTACCGGCTCCGCAGCCAGCGGAGGAGGAAGGCGGGGCGGTGGGGGCTCCCCCATGGCATCGCGGCAGGGATAAAGTCAAAGTGCCTCCGCCGTGGCGCTTCGCGGGGCGTGAGCTGCGGCTGTGGCGGCGCGGCCCCGCTGCCCCGAGTGCCGCCCGCAGCGGCCGCCCGAGCCCCCGCCCCCGGGTCCCGGCGCCGCGCCGGCATGAGCGGCGGCCCCGCGCCTGCCCGGCAGCCGCTTCGCCCCGGCTGCAGGCGCCTGGCGGCGGGCTGAGGCAGCGCCGGGAGCCGAGCGCGGCCGGCGGAGCCCGGCGCTCCTTCCTTCCGCGGCGCCGGGGCCGGGCGCGCCCCTGGCGAGGGGCGGCGGTGGGCGGCCGGGCGCTCTCGCCCCGCTCTGGATGCACATCGCGGCTGCTCGGGCCGGGGGGTGGCTGCGGCTCCCCGGCGGGGGGCGCGGGCCAGGATGCCGGTGTTGGAGCGCTTCTTCCCCGCGGCAGAGCCGGGCAGGCGGAGGAGGACGGGAGAAGAGCCGATGCCCTTTCCCATGGGCAGCCTGCCCGGTTATCAGCAGGGGACCCTGGCCTGGGACTTGCCCGAGATGATCAAGATGGTAAAGCTCGTTTGGAAATCCAAGGGGGAGCTCCGCGGGGCGAAGCACAGAGGCGTTGTGGAGAGCGAGGATGCCCTGGGCGGTTCGGCAGGTAGGTTCCCCCCGCCCTGCTGCTCGGGGAAGCTGCGGGGCAAAGGCGGCTGGGCGCCGGGGGTGGCGGGGAGCCGCAGCCGGAGCGCACCGTCGTGGGGCAGAGCGGCCGGGGCCGTGGAGCTGAGGAACAGCCCGTGCTTTGGGCAGCTCTCTGCCGCCGCCGGGACACGCGCACCGGAGCTGGTGCCGCGCTGGAGCCACGTCAGTTCGCCGATGGCGCTGCCCCGGTGCGGGCTGCTGCGTGGCTTTTGAAAGCGGGCTGATAAAAGCTCGGCTGAAACCCACGGCGAGGAGCTCCGCGGCCGGGGCTGACCTCCGCCGGGGCAGCCGGGCTCGGTGCCGCCGCGGAGAGCTCCGCCGGCCCGCACGGAGCTCCGCCGCGGCGGCCCCGCGGTCAAGGTGACGGAGAAGCGGCGCCCCGGGGCCGCCGGGCAGCCCGGCCGCTGCCGGAGCGTTCCCGGCCGCGTTCGCCGTGCCCTTGGGAGCGCATGGCCTGTGCTCTCCCGGCGCCAAACCCGCCCGATGTGTGCGTGCGCTGCCTCCCTTCGCGGGACCTGCCCGCGCTCCCCTTGTGCACAGCGTCAGCGGCTCCCTTACGGCTTGCACTTTGATAGCCGCCGCTGTTAAAAACTTGAGAAACCCTACCCTATCCCAATACTTTCGCTTTAAACGTGGTATATTACCGGGCGAAGAGCACGTGCTTTTTCATTAGCTGTATAAATCTTGCCTGTCAGTTTTTTCCTATCTCACGAACATATGGCACGTCATCACGTGCTTTACTGAAGTCCGAGTTAGACCTGCAGCATTTTCACCACGTAGAGATGAGTTGTCGGGTTGGCCTGGTACTTCTGATCAGTTGATTCTGCATCTTAACCCGTGCTCCGCATTGCTTATGGTTCAAAAGCTCTTGCCTTCTGTTGAAGTCAGGGCCATAGGCCTATAGTTGTCCCAGTACCAGATGATAATTTTTTACTCTCCTGTAATTGTACTGCTGTGATTTAATAGACTTAATGAAACCGTGGCTCGTTTCATCAGAACTCTGGATTATGTTACCTCTGGAGCTTGGTCGCTGAATTCTTCCGATGCATTCAGTCTTCAAAGATTGTTCTTCTTCCTTCCCTTGGTGTACCTTTATTGAGACCTATAGATCACAATACTTTGTACCAGAATAATTTAATTTCTTAGGTAGAATCACCTCTTTGTAGGTATTTCAAAGTGTTCGTTGTGTATGTATTCTCCATAATTGTACATATAAACTTGAATATTATATAGGTATCAGTCTATCACTTTTGAATGCCTGCTAAGGTTGGCTGGTTGTTCATTGTTTGTCTGTTGAAATGTTTATATTTCAATCAAAAAATGCTTGTTCTCCTTACATTTTGAAAAAGGGAAGATCGTTCTCGGTCTCTGAGGAGGATGTACAATCTGTCACTCTGCTCTTGGAGAATCACTTCAGTTTAAAAGAATAGTAAGTAAGAGTGATGTGGCTAATGAAAGAGAGGTCATACTGCTCTTTAAGACTTGAAGCAGATCACCTGGAATGTACTGTAGCCAAGCAGGGAAATTGAGGCTTGTGTGGTGAATGTTGAGTGTTCAGAGATGGACCCTAATCAAGCATCCTAATAAATGCTGCATTGCTTACACCATATGTATGAGTAATGGTGGTTTTTCAGTGTGCTTGTGTTGTATCTGGTGAAATTACTTTCATTAGGTAACAAATGAGATTCGCCTTCAGATTCCTGCAGGCAACTAAAAATGAGCATGAACATACAGAGACAGATTAGTCCACTAGCAGGATGTGAGTAACTTGCATTTACTCAAATGGCCATTACTCGTATCCTGTGGAGGGGACAGTCCTCTTCATGGTGCCAGATCCTATTTCGTAAGCTCAGCTGACTTGCACCAGTACAAATCAGGGCAGAAGATGACTCTTAACTCTCAACATTTTAAATACGAATCATCAGACAGTTTGAGTGAACCAGACCTGGGTTGCTGGTTTTTCCTCCTCAGCAACAGTCATCCTAGTAGTTTTCCCTCTTGTGGTTTCATTTTAGTCACTTTAAGTACATTGGAGTATGTGGGAAAACCAGTAAATGCTGAAATCTAGTATACTTAAATAAGTGCAGAGTCAAAGAATGCAGAAATGGGAAGAAGAGATAATCGTTTGGAAGGCTCGGTAGTTTGAGGTACTCTGCTTCATGTTTGTGTGGTGTTTTTTACATGTTTGATTCCTGAAAAAAAGCCAGAACAAAACTTCATAACTTGTATCTAATAAAAAAGGCAGTACTTAGTCAGGAATCAGATTTTCTTCAGGTGAAGTTAAAGCAAATAACTTCTGCTTGAGGTACTGCTAGCTAGGCAAATAAAGGTTGATTGTTCAGTAGTAGAGTTCACAGCACTTTCCACATCAAGGGCTTTTTCATTTGAATTTGTAAGTATTCATGTGATAACTCATGTTCTGTTATCACATCCACATGAAACTACTTTGCTTACAGTAGAAGAGGAAATAGATATGAATTCTGGAAGGAAACTGTCAGGATTTCTGGCTTGCTTGATCATGTTAATACAGATTTACCTAGGCAAATTTCTTTGCCTTGTCCGAGTGATGAGACTGGGCTTTAGGCTGGCTTTGTAGAAAAGCCACAGATAGCGTGAAGGAGGGAGAGCTATATCTGCGCACGATGTCAGTTCTGTGAATGGCAATGTCTTGGGGACCCATGTAGCTGTAATTTCTACCACATTCCCTTTTCCTGAGGTAGGAGTAGAGAGCAAAACTATGTGTCCTGAGCTCTCGTGTGTAGGAGCTATATCTGGGTCTTTCATCTTGTTCAGTACCAAGAATAAGCTACTTAATCTCCCTGCAAAAAACACGGTGTGTGGTGCATCATGCAGCATGTAGTTGGGATGAATGAAGAACTGAAGATTTCAGTGACTGCCTGCCTGGGGTTTCTAATGATGATTTATTTTCACTTACAAAGCAGTAAAACTCACATCTTGAGCCTTCTCTTCTGTTGCACTGTTTTTTAGTGTTAGTAGCAATTAAGACTATAGACCTTTCTCCTGCTTCTGGCCTGCTGTTGCTTAGTAACTTTTTCCCCCCCCTGTTTCAATCACGGACCACATCAGCACAAAACTGAGATTTGTTGAAGACTCTCTCTGGCTGTGCCAGAAGCCATTTCTGTGGGAAATGGGTATAATTCTATGTTGTTCCATACTGTGTTTCAAATAGATTATTTGCAAGCCAATGCCTTTTACTTGAATAAAATAACAGCGTGTGTTGATATTATTACAGTTGAATTACTCAAATAATTCTGATCTGAAACTGTGTTGATCTCTAGGAGGGAACTGTGTTCTCTTTATGACCCTAACTTTCTTACCACCCTCTCCTAGAGTTCAGCAGTAGCTTTGCATATCAAACAAACCTGATCAGGGAACAGGTATGCCTCCAAGTGTCTTCAATACAAGCATTAGCAACCTCTTAAACTTACAGTGATCATCCCAGATAACTCCAGAGAGACTTACTGTACTGAGTCGTGCACATGTGCAGACATGCAAGACTTTGAGAGAAGGTGCAGTGCTACTAAGAGTTATCAAGGTCTGTTGAGACACTATGGGTTTTCTGAAATAGCTCTGAATGTTTTTTTTTTCCACTCACCTCTTTCTGTTGGTGGATGTTTTCTCAGAAACGTAGGTTCTGATTCATGTATGCATCATGCTTGTTGTTAACTGGTGAGTCCCTTTGCCATGAGTAGGAAAAACAAGTAAGTACCACTCATAACTCCTATTACAGTTAGGAAAATCTCCACCAGTTTTTGGTGTGTCTGTTTACTTCTCCTCTTCAGTCCACTGTTTCCTTTACAGTTCAGTAGTCTATGCAAGCTTCTTGCCTGCTCTTTCAAACCTTAGAGCAGTCTCAGCTGTCTGCTGAGCAATCTGATACACCTGTTGGAGAGGTCAGAGTCAAATCATGTGTTGACTCAGTGGTTGCTTGAAGGTCTTCTTTAGTTATTCACCAGACTCTCAAAGACTTAGTTCTTCCATAGAGTCCCAGGAAACATGCCTTCTTAATTTTTCTTCTGTATTTAACAAATTTTAGCATGCTGTGCAATAGCTTTGCTATGCATGTTAAAATAAACTTCAGGCTTCTGCTTCCTACCATTGCTTATACAATCACAAAATGATTTGGGTTGGAAGAGACCTTTAAAGACCATCTAGTTTAAACACCCCAGCTGTGGGCAGGGATACATTCCACTAGACCAGGTTGCACAGACTTCCATCCCACCTGGCCTTGAAGACTTCCAGGAATTGGCATCCACAACTTCTCTGAACAACCTGTTTGGGTGTGTATTTGCTGAATCCTGTTAATTGTGACACCTCGAGACTAGTGCTTGTGTTTGTAGTGCCATTGCAGTAACTAATAATCATAAAATCTAAACATTTCAATCTGTGGATTACTGAGAACCAAATGGGGGTTTTGCTGACAGATTAAAAGCTCATTGTTTTGAGTATTTGGTGCTGAGCATGTAGGTGCCACAAATGTAGATCCTAGTAATAAATAAAACATGGGAGGTATCAAATGGCATTGTCTTAGCATCTGACCAGTCTCCTGTGTTATTGTTTAGATTGAAATCAGCTTCTTTTATGTCCTGCTGACAGATGCACAGCAGGCAGGAAGACAGCTTGCTATATATTTTTGAGGTTAGGTTTTCTTTCCTTCTTTTTTCTTCCCCCAAGTTTTATGTTGAGACTTGTTAAATCCATTACACTTAGAGGGACAAAGAATGTGAATTTGATAGGATCAAGACTAACTGTGGCAACTTTGTTTGCTCACTGACTGTTGTGTTGAAAATCCTGCCCCTGGGAACAAGAAGTATGCTCTTTATTTTGTGAAGAGCTGGGTAAATCAGTGAAAGTGTGTGATGGTCTCATTAAGAACAGTGAAATTAGACAATATGCAGTGCCATTTCTATAGTGTATGTATGCAGACCAAGAGAGAAAATTCAGACCACACCTATGGGTAATGCTTTTCAAACACAACTCTTCAGTTTACTGGCTGAACATAAGTTATTAATACATAAGATTTGGGGCAGTTTTTTTTCCAGAAGCCTATACTAAGTATAGTATAAATAATTTAAAGATATTAAATCATGGTCATCATTCAGATTTTGGTCCTTCTTTGATACCTACCTCTTTACTTTGAAGTATTTTAAAAATGTAGTGTAGAATGAGAAGCTGAACTGATTAGTAGAAGTCTTTAATTTTGAACATGTCAATGAGTATGTGTGTTTGTCAATTGAAGTCATGTTTATTTTGGGAGTGAAAAATTTCTACTTAACCGCTGTGCTTAACCACTCTCTTCTACTTCATTCTTATGTAAATTTTCTGGTGTGGATTTGTTGGGATTTGGTGATATTCAGATTTAAGCTGGAAGTGACCTTTAAGATGACCAAGTTCAACCACTGCTGTGTCCACCAAAACTGGAGCTAGACCAAGGGTAAACAGTAAAGAAATAATGTGAAAATCTCACTGATTTCTAAATTGTTTTTCAGTTCAGCCTGGCTGGCACATTTTTTGTTTGCATTATTGTAAGTGTTGGAAAACAAAATTTATTTGCAGAAATATTTGGAGAAGCTCTTTGAGCAGCTGTTCAGCTATGTGCAGCCACAAAAGGGAGAAAAAAAAGATTACAATATTATAGAGCTAAGACTTCAGGATAAAGTTAGGAGATAAAACATAATTGCCTGGGTTGGACATTGGCCAGCATGAAGAAGGGAATGGAGCTGGTGTGCTAGAAAAGTGACAGAGGTTTATTGGTCTGTCAGCTCTGAGACAAATGAGCAGTCTGCTGAAAACTGTTAAGTACAAATAGAGCAAATTCCAGTGAGCTGTGTAATGGTGGCCAGATCTGTTGCTGTCAGTGAAGCTGTTCCAAATATTAGGAGCCAGAGATGTGGTTTTATATATAAAAATATTGCTTCTAAAGGAAAAGCTGGAAAAGCTGCTATGCTGTAATGCAAACAAAGCTTGGGAGGGGGGGTTGACGAGGGGGGTGGCGAGGGTGTTGTGTGCTTGTTTGCTTCATTAGGGTTAAAGCTGATAGTTTTCTTTTATCTTTAGTAAATTGACTCTAAAGTTCTCTGTATTCTGTGAAGAATTAAACTGATAAGCAGCTACCGATAGAAAGCAGTGGTGATATTAGCCATGCCTGCCTAGTGGTGGTGGTTTTATGTATTGCTTACATGTTGTGAGAGAAATGTTTAAAAGGCATTGTGGGAGGCTCCATACTGCATTCCAGCTTCCAAAGTAGGAAGCACATTGTATGCAACGTGTTTGCTGTTTCAGTGCTTCTTCATAACAAACTTAGTTTGTGATCTGTCATACTTAAAAGAGTTTCTTTGGAGACATGCATCCCAGACAGCCTTCTGTAGTCTTGCTTTAGGAAGTGTGAGTTTGGCTTTCCATCAGGGGACAAGGAAAAGGGTGTCCATGTCACCATTTTCTCCACTATAACCTGTTCACAACCCCTCCCCAGAGCTCTGCTTTCAGAATATGCTAAACCCTGTTACTTAAGATTATAGCTCACATGCTGCCACACCACTGCCACGTTTCCAAGGGGCATCTTTACAAATGGGAAAACTTGTCTCTGTTGGAGTTGTCCTGCAGGAACTCCCTGGTGTCACCTTCTTTGAAAAATGTCAATTGATCTCAGGCTGATTCTTCACAGCAATTATGCATCTAGTTCTGGCCATAATTGTATAAAACTTTCTAGTTCTCCTTTCTTGCTTTTGTTGGACCAAAAAGTGAAACACTCTTGAGATATCCAGCTTAAAACGTGCTTTGACATTTGTTAAAAACTTCTTGTAAGTCATCCTGACTTTGTTCAAAAAGAGCATTCAGCCAGCAAAATTATGGGATAAATTACATTAAGTACTTGACTGGCCCATGGTGTAGACTTGCAAATGCAAGACAAAAGTACATCTTTTTTTTTTTTTTTTTTTTTTTTTTTTTTTTTTTTCAGCTTGCAACATACAATTTCTTCTATCACTGTTTTGGCTACAAACAAAATCTGTATGATAGAAGGAATAAATTCTTCTTGCTCACCTCCTGGATAAAGCATTCTTTTGGCTCCTCTGCTGGACTGCCAGCTGCGGTTTTCCCTGAAAATTTGAATGTACTATGGTCCAAGGGGTGTACAAAGAGAGAAGTTCAACACAACAAGGATTTAGCAGGCTCAAGGTTATTGCTGTCAGATGTGCCCCTTGTTACAGTAGTGATAGAGAGACAAACCCCTTCCATTGCTCTTTGAACAGAATGTCCTGAAATTCAGGTATCCTTCAAATTTTCCTCAGAAAATAAAAGTTTGCCATTGACCTTTGCCAGTTTATTTGTAGTCTCTGTGAATGCAATGTGGTGGGAGTGCTCCCCAGTCCCAGGAACCAAGGATCTGTTTGAAATTGCAGTGAAGCTAGGGACAGTCTTTCTATGGACATGGATGGGCTTTGTTCCAAACCAGGATGTTCAGTGTTACTTTTAGGTAAAACCCTGTGGAGCATGTACTCTTGAGTGTCTCTTTATACATAAGAGACCATTTGGAGAAACTGCTGCAAACTTCCCCAGCTCTGATCCCTTCTGAAGGGGAAGTGTGCAAAACTCCGCTTCCTGTGGGAGAGTATGAAATCCTTTCATCTGTAGCCAGCTCTGGCATGTGTAGAGGTAATGCCCTTCAAATATTGCCATCTCAGTGTTCTCCTGATATCCCTGACCTAAGGTAAGGACAAAGTATTAACTCAAAGGCCTACTTAAAAGATGCTGTGTGCAGGTGCCGTTAGAATTGAAGCGTTATCCTGGAGGGTTTTCAGAATGCACTGTGCTGTGGCAGGCATTGCTTCTTTCCTGCTGCTTAAGCACTGTCTTGGGATTGAATGCTTTGTTTTCAGCTGCTGGAATTACAGATCAGACAGAAGAATAACTCTAAGCTGAGTGCTACACAATAGTGTTTGAACACTGCTTTTGAAAGTTAAATCATAAAGTAGGTTCATCAAGTAGAAGGAATTAGTTGTAAGTTTTCGGAACTATGTTCCACAATAATCAAAAACTAGTGTCTACAAAGACGTGCCAGGCAAGTATTCAATTAAAAATCACACAGAATAATTGGAAAATGCAGAACATTTCTTAAGCCATCAAATTTTTTTTCAGGTGCCGAAAACACCTTCCATACACAGTCCAGTATCCTGTTTTTATAGCTGTTGGCTAAGTTCTTCCTTGTGTAATAAGGAAGTGAGCTTTCCGTTAGTTAAGGTTATCAGCAGCTAGTCCTGGGAGGTTATTTCTGCATGTTACCTGGGTTATCAGGAGACTGTGTTCACTGAAGCACCCAGATGCTTATCCAAATAGCTGTGTTCCAAACTTCACTTATCCAAACATCTTCCAAACAGTTCATGTGTGCAAAACTTAAACTGGAAATCTTGTAATTACAGGCTTTCATGGAAGAGTTCTTATTTCCTGCTTCTAGCCTGAGTGGATATATTGCAGGAACAGCTGCCTTCACAGTAATTGGGCAATTGCATTTCTAATTCCGAGTGGCACTGAGAGAATAAAGGGGTGAGAGAGACTGGGCTTCTGTGAAATGCCAGAAAAAACGATTTGATCCAGCTTGGGGTTTGCATGCAGGTTGCCTCATTAAAAGAAGTGGGAGAGGAAAAGAATTCTGCACTCCCTGCTTACAGATTATTTTAGTGATACAGATTATGTTCAGGCACAGTAACAGCTAGAAACAGAAAACCATGTGCGAGAGATTCTGAACTTGCAGCAAGTGCTGCACAGTTATGGCACTTACTGCTTTCCTGGAAGCACTAGTGAATGTGCATTTCATGTTCTCATTTGGGAACTGAAGCTAGCTGAATAAATTAGTACTGGTAATATCCCAGAACTGAACTCAATTCTGCATGTGTAGAAGTCTGTGTGTTGCTTTTTGTGGCCGCTGGGAAAGAGACTGAGGAGAGAAGAATTTACTGCACAGCTGAGAACTACCACCCTAAAATTGCAGAGATGCAAGGCTTTTAGGTGAGACACTGTCAGCATATACTTCGAAGCAAGGTCAGTTTGAACATCCTGCTTAGAGTCAGCAAACAGAGTTCTGAAGAAAGCAGAGCAGCGAGGAGCAGAGTGCACTTAGAGGAGACAAGCAATGGGTAGGAGTCAGAGG
This sequence comes from Sitta carolinensis, assembly GCA_032173965.1. Taxonomy (NCBI): domain Eukaryota; kingdom Metazoa; phylum Chordata; class Aves; order Passeriformes; family Sittidae; genus Sitta; species Sitta carolinensis. Next base: position 64,244,160 of record JAVUNC010000004.1, on the reverse strand, counting down.
GAGAGATGGTAATTTCTTCAGTGCTGTTTAGTCCACTCGTTTAATCCCAAATTCCTTCCTTGTCAGTTGGGAATAAGGCAACAATCACTGCTGCGTGTAAGTGCTGGCACAGCTTTTTGCCCATCTTCTTTCTGTCAAGTTGTTCTGCCCTCTCATTGCAAACCGTAATTGCAGATGTGGGTAAGGGCATGGTGACACAGATGAGATGGCCTTGCTGCAGTCCTGCATTTACTCTGAGACTTTTTTTAAGGAGCATGTTGTGAAGTGTGGTTTATCGGTTTTTCTAGCTTCGTGCATCTCGGCCAAAGAGATGAAAATATCAAGGATAGAAACTCAAGTTACAGCAGCATGGAGGCTCATGCTGAAGATGTGCTGCAGGCAAGAGCATAAAGGAGCTGTTACAGGACTAGAGCAGGTCAGCTTAATGAGTAATCAGAAGGTTTCAGGATGATATCTTCTCTTTCTTCCTGAGTACCAGATAATTTACCCTTTGAAAAAGTGAAAGGGAGAGTAGGACTTGTGAGGCCACTGCAGACACTGCATGAAAGGTGAAGTGCAGCAAAGTGGCTTAAGACAGCAGTGTGCCTGAAGACCCTATTTTGCCTGGGGAGAAAATAAGAGTTAGAAGTATGGGATTTTCCTGTCAGAACTGGAGTGGGATATGTTCACTGAGTGGTCTGCATGGCTTACCTGTTAGAAATGTATGATCCTTGACAAGATTTCACAGATCATCAGTAGAATCTGAATGCTCAGATCTTCACTAATAACTAGGTCTGAAGTTCTGCTTCAAGATAGAAGCCTGACTGAAGTGTCAAGGAAGCTACAAGATTTGTGCCAAATAAATGCTTAAGCTGCCTATAGAGTACTGTTCTGGTTTCCTGAGCTATAAGATGCAATCTGTAAAATGTTATCATCTACTGTAATCACATAGCTGTTAAATCATAATTACATTAAAGGGATGGAATTCAGAATAAAGTTATAACCCCTAACCAGGCAGACTCAGCAAGCCTGTTTAACATCCCCTTGGAATAGCAGTAGAATAGATCTTCCCCTGTTTCCAGCCGTTCCCATAATTAAGTACCTGCTAAGTAGCTGGCAAAACAGAGTAAAAGTTAAGCTAACTTTGTTAATAGTGAGCTGGAATTCTCATAATGAAAATGCAAGGTACCTTATTTAAATGTTGGCCCCATGACAGAATCTGCACCACAAGCCTCACAAGACTGTCACTAATCTTTTTGTAGGTGCCCTGTAGCCAAAAATGTGCTGATGTCTGGCTTTGCACAGACTGGAGACCTGGGAGATTATATGTTTTGAATAGGATCAAATGACTAGAAGGGGAAAGCACTCTATACTTAGCTGTCGTGTCATACAGACAGAAAAATGTTTTGCATGTGACCTTGTTAACAGCATGAGTTAAGAGCTACACTGTGAATTAGAGGCAGAACTACTGAAGCTTAGGTCATCATTGAGAATCTGTGTTTTTCTGGTCATCTGCTTATTCCCACACCCCATTCTCCTATTTAGACTTCAATTTTTGTGCTGTCTTTAGATCACGTTGAGAGATGAGGGTGGGAAAAATCGCCAGGCCAGTTCTCCTCCATTTCAGAAAAGCAGAGCAACAGTTCAATATAGGATTTCTTTTTCACCATCACTGTCAAGTCCTTGATTTCTCTTATAGTCATTTGTTCTCCCTTCATACTGCAGTCTGTCCTCGTGTACTCCTCAGCCACCATGCCTTTGAGCATCTTTCCAAATTATTATGGCCAGACTGACTACCTCACTGCAAATTAATTCTCTTCTGTTGCAATTGCATCTCTGTCTTCAACTGAACTGGTTCCCACACCTGGAGTCTTAATTGCCTCTTCTCTATTTTAGATAGTCTTTGAAACCTTCCCCTCCTGTAGCCTCTACCTCTGTGCACAGTACAATTTCACTGATGCTTCTTTCAACAGAAAATTGGCATCCCCTGTCCCTTCCTCTCCCTCCTTGTTAGAGGCAGAATTTTATTTACTGCTCCTTTCCTTTAATGGAGGATAGCACATGGTAGATAAGGCTGTGTCCTGTTGGAGTTTGCAGACAGTTGATGTCCCCTGCAGACACAGCTTGCTATGTCACTGTATGAATGGTTTGTGAAATGCCTCATAAATATCTGTTCCCTGGCTCAAGTCAATAGAACTCCTCTTTTCTCCCCAGATAGCATCCCACACCTTATTTTAATTAGGGTGGATGAAGCTACTGGGATGACTGTCACGGTGCAAAGGCGGCAGGCATGCTACTAACCAGCAACTGTTTAAATTATGGCTCTCAGTCTACCTTTGTCCAGAAGGAGAGAATAGATACTGAAACTTAATTTTGTATGAAAACCTCGTTGTGTGCTGGGTCATGGGCGTTGCTTTCCCACCAAAATCCTATGGCTTGTCAGCAGCTTTCCTAAGTGAACTGGTAAGGTGCTGCCAGCAGAAACTTGTTTGGCTTTAATACTGTTGCTCAAAAGTTCTGCTCCTGTTCCCAAACCCATCTTTTTTATCAAGAGAAGAGCCTCAGCCTCTTCTGAGTGAGCACAATCAGGGCGTGCAGCAGCCCAGTATCTGCAGTATCTGTCCCAAGTCTCTCTTATTGTTAAGAGTCTGATAAAGTAACACAGAACCATCAGAGCCACACACAGGGGCAGTAGTGGAAGGAGCAGAGATTAAATAAAATAAAACAGCGTGATAGCAAAAAGAAAAGCATGTGAAAATATGAATGCCGGACAGATGGCTTGGGTGGGGAGCGCAGCTAATCCGTGGGATATCAGAACAGTTGGATGACTGTTTTGAAATCGCTTTAAAGAGGGAAACCGGTAACTGAACTGGATTGGTCAAGGACAGAGCAAAAATAAGCTGCACAGAAATGAGGAGAAAAGAACTTCTTAGACATCCCTTATGTAGTGCTATGTTGCATTACAAATCATAGAGTGGTCTGGGTTGGAAGGGACTTCAGAGATGTAGTTTCAACCGTGTGACCGTGGGCAGGGACACTTTCCACTTGACCAGGTTTCTCAAAGCCCCATCCAACCTGGCCTTGAACACATCCAGGAATGAGGCATCCACAGCTTCTCTGAGCAACCTGTTCCAATGTCTCACCACCCTCACAGTAAAGAATGTCTTTTTTACATCTAATCTAAACCTGCCCTCATTCAGTTTGAAATCATCTCCCCTTGTTCTGTCACTTCATGCCCTTGTAAAAAGTCCCTCTTTAGGTACCAGAAGGTGCTACAATGTCTCCCTGCAGCCTTTTACATCTCTTGGAGGGCCCCAGCTCTTTCAGCCTGACTTCATTGGAGAGGTGCTCCAGCCCTGTGAACATCTCCGTGTCCTTCCTCTGGACTTGCTTCAACAGATCCATGTCCCTATTATGTTGGGGGGCTAAGAGCTGGATGCAGCACTTCAGATGAGGTCTCCTCATGATTGCAGACTGAGGTGGCAGAAGCACCTCCCTTTCCCTGCTGGCTTTTGATGCAGCCCAGGACATGGTTGACCACCTTGGCTGTGAGCCTACACAGCCCGTTCATGTCAAGTTTCTCAGCCGCCAACACATCCAAGTTCTTCTCACAAGGGCTGCTCTCAATCCATTCTCTACTCAGCCTGTACTTGTGCCTGGGATTTCCCCTATTCAGGTACAGGACCTTGCCCTTGGCCTTGTTGACTTAATGAGGCCCACCTCTCAAGCCTGTTAATGTCCCTCTGGCTGGCATCCCTTCATTCCAGCATACAGAACAACACACCATAGAGCTTGGGAAACTTGCTGAGGGTGCCCTCAGTCCCACTGGCCATGTTGCTGACAAAAGTGTGGAATAGTGCTGGTTGCTAAGCCAACCCTGAGGAATGCCTCTTGTCACTTGGACATTGAGCTGTTGACTGCAGCTCTTGAGTGTGACCATCCTGCCAGTTCTTCATCCACTCCATAGTCTCTCTGTCAAACCTGTGTCTCTCCAGTTTAGAGACTGGAGTATTGTGTATGACAGCATCAACTGCTTTGCACAAGTCCAGGCAGATGATGTCTGGAGCTCTTCCCTTTTCCACCAACACGTTAATTCCATTGTAGAAGCCCACTGATTTGTCAAGCATGATTTGACCTTACTGGAGCTGTGTTTGTTGTCACCAGTCATCTCCTTATTTTCCATGTTAGCATTCAGTGTAGTTTCCAGGAGGATCTGCTCTAGGATCTTGCTAATCACAGAAGCTAGACCGGCCAGCCTGAGCTTGACCAACCTACTGACTTGTAGTTCTCAAGGTCTTCCTTGTATCCCTTTTTAAAAATGGGGATTTTGCTTCCCCTTTTCCAGTTGCTGGGAACTTTACTGAAATGCCACAGCTACTCAAATATGATAGACAGTGGCTTAGCTACCTCATCTGTCAGTTCCAAGAAAACCTAAGTAGCCCATGAGTGCTGTAGAAATAAAAAACTTCTTTGAAAGTAAGGCTGTATATCGCCTCTACTTCAGGCTGTCATCCTTGAGGATGACATAAGAAAATACTTTCTTTATGGTTTGATATGGGTGCTGGTAGAAGGTGGCCTGTGAACAGGAGGCACCAGTTCACAAAATAGGTGGCATTCAGTCCCCATTGGGGATGGGAGTACTCGCTCTTTGAAGGGGAAGGGAAGATGGAACAATTAAAACTGTTTTATCTGTTACTTCTCTCCCTTTGTTATCAAATGTAAAATCTGCAAACAGATGTTACAGCAGAACCGTGAAAAATTTGGGCAAATATTTAATTTTTCTGTCTCTGTTTACAAGATGTTTCTACAAATAAAGAAACATGGGGGAAATATGGAAAAAAAACCCCAAACCAAAAGGAGCTGCCTGTCAGCTCCCTCGAGTCTTCCTGCTTGCTTTGAGTAGAAAACCACCCCTGGAACGCTTGACCAGCTGAGAGAGGCAGTAAGTCAGGCTGGTGGAGCCAAACATTATGATTTTCCCAAATCTTTAGTGACAGGCTCTGAAAGTGCAACCTGCATCCCCAGAGGAGATGGTCTTCAAAGAGCTGTCTCCACTGCTTGAAAAGGAGAGGTGCGAGGAGGACGGCTGACCACTGGGTTGGGCTTTCTGCACGAGTCTGTTATAAGATGCAGAGTGGAGGAAGGAACTGACTTTCTTCTATTTCCTTTTTAGCTACTGAAGGCATGAACCAATTTACAAGAAAAGCTGCCAGGCTTTTTTTTTTTTTTTTTTTTTTGCTGGGGAGCAAAGCTTCTTTGTGATCTTAGTGCTTTCTGGGGGAAGTCAGCTAGCACTGCACTCTTTAATGCCACCATGCAACAGATCAGAAATGAGCTTGGAGTGTCAGCCACCAAAATGCACATAGAAACTCCTTTAGGAAGCATGAAGTATGCATGAGGCACTGAGAAGCTGCTCAAGGCTGTGTTGGCATGTCACAGGTGGTCTGTGCTGGTCTGGTGGTGCCTTCTTGCTGTGTGGCACTGGACTGTGTTTCCTGGGCTGCAGAAGATGAGGAGCAGAGCTGTGGCTCTGGCTCAGGCTGTTCAGCACATCAAGAGTGTGGTTGTACAGAGCTAAGCAGGGCCACAGGTGGGCAGTCCAAAGGAGCTGGTCTTCTTCCATGCAGATGCAGTGCTCTTTGTGCAGCAGAGTTAAGCAGCTTCAGGCAGGAGAGGTTTTGAGCTGCTGTGGCACCTTTCCAGGAGTAATAAGATCTTGAAATAAGAGCCCAAGCCCTAAATGCACTTTATTTAGGCTCAGAGTGGCAGTTTTTCTTACTGCTGTAATTAAACAGGAGAAAGCATATAAATTTGTCTTTGATTTTCTAGCTTTGAAATTGCATGGACTTAGAGAGCTTTCATGTTAGTTGACAGGTAAGGTGAGGGCCAAACCCTTCTCCTTCTGGATCTGCCGTGCCATCAGTGCAGACCTCTAGCAGAGAGACTGTTATGCCCCTAGTGAGGTGGAAACAGTTGTATCATAAGCTCCTATACAATTCACCTCTAAAAGCAGCCCAGGGCATGTGGGTACAGATGGGTGATAACTTTGGAAACTACCCACAAGTTCATTAGTCAGGTTATTTAACATATTTGACATATTGTGCATTGAGGGAGGCTAGGGGTGTTTGCATGCTCCTCTAACATAACAGAGCTAGAGGGATGATAGCTTCAGCAGCAGGACAGTTGTTTTAATAAACCAATGCACACTTGGAGTACCATCACATAACCTGGCTTACACGTGAAGGCTGGTGACTGCCTGGAAGATTTCAGGTTGTTGAAAGCAATAGCCTGTTGGCAAGACCAGCTACCAAAGTGCCTGTTCTAACAGAACAGATTTGGCCCCATATTTTGTGACTGACTCAGCCCTCCCCAATTTGCCAGACTGAACCAAAAGGGAAAGTTTTTGGCTGGCTGACCCCACTTTGCCAGCTTGAGGCTGAGTAAAGCGTAGAGTAAAGCCAAGGTTGTAAGAATCACTCAGCTGAAGCTCAGATCCTTCCTCTAAGCTTTTAATTTACTGATTTATGGCTTTCATATTTTTAAATACATATTTTCCTTTCGTGGATTTTAAAGCAAGGAAGAATAAAATGGCAATTGGTCAGCATAACTGACTTCTCCGGAAAACTAAAACAAAAATCAATTTTGATATGCTATTAAATGACTTAAATGGTACTCAGCCCCAGAGGTTCAGAAATATGTCTAATTCAACCACTGAATATTTATTTACACAATATATTGATGGCTGATCTGTAATTTATGATGTTTCTAGATATGCACATTATGCCTTCAGGAAAAAATTATCACAGTTTAAGATACTCATCTTCTTTGTGTTTATCCTGATGATAATTAAAATCTTTCAAGAGTAACTTTAATAAAGCTTTGCTCCTTCTTGTCCCTTTGTCCAGTAAGGCCCACTCTGCCCCACTTCATGCTAGCAAAGAATGAGAGGGAGGAGCTGAGCCTGCCAGGGCCTCTTGGAGTTTCATGAGGAGTTGAGGCATGATTAGAAACTGGAAAAAGGAGACCAGGAACTTTTATGTGTCAGTGAGAAAGGATGAGAGTTTTAGAAACAGTTTGTGTAGAATCTGAGCCAAGAAGAAAAAATGTTTAAACTTTTCAAGATCTCGCTTCTGTTCTTAGGCATGATAGAAATAAAGAACTAATTGAGCAATAAAGCGTGCTTATTGGAGTTGGCTAGGGTAGGATCACTTGTAAAAGATTGCTAACAATAGGATGAGGGTTTTTTCCTCTGCAGGGAAGAGAAATTAAGGGGTATGAAATACTCAGCATAAAATAGTCACGAGTGTTTGAATTGCACATATGTATGTCCTTACCTTCCTTCTGACTTTGCCCTTCATAAAATCTTTCCACGGTTCTGGGGAGGGAGGGAGGAGTAAAACTTCAGCCTGGTGAATGAGCAGCAGCTTCACTGCCACTCCTGTGTGTCAGTGCTGCTTTGGGTGTTCTAAATCTGTGGAGTCTTGGTTCCCAAGTGCAGGTGGGCTGTGTCAGACCGCACGTTCTGCTCAGTGGTAGTCTTGGTGTAGCCCAGGAGTGCTCCCAGAATAAACAGTGTACCCCATCCTCTACTGTTCCTGCTGTTGTAAAACACAGTCCTGAAGATTACCTTATCAAGCAGCCTAGCTACCTGTGTCCTGCTAGGCTGGGCAGTGTAGGTGAAAAAAACTCCACAGTTACTGGGTCCCATAACAAATCTAATAAACAAAGGTAATCAACAGATGTCTTTGGAACTGCTTTCAAATAATGGCTACAATTTGTAGGACTAACCACTTTGCTCAGCAGTGAGTAGTTGTAGAACTGGATTTTAAGGGAAGACTGAGGGAAACCAAATTGCTCAGGTGCCAGAAATATCCTGCCCTGTTCCTGCAAGAGAACATAAAGCAAAAACAACTAATAAAAAAAAAAAGTTTTATTAACTGTTGGAAGAATTATTTCTTATTAGCATTTCCTAGTAAAATTGAGGTGACTTAATTCCCAAACTTTCTTTCAAAAAAGGCATTTTTTCATGCTGTTGGAGGTTGGCCACTAAATGTGTCTGTAACACATTAGGCACTGTTTCTCAAAACACCTTGTGGACTGCTAATTGGGGTTTGCATAATACCGCAAAATTGCAGACATTCCTTTGAAATAAGCAGGAATGAAAACTGCTTTTCTGGGGTAAAAGAGAAAGGAATTTTTTATTTTTGACAAAAAGGCTTAACAGAAATCCTTTATTGGAATATTTACTATTATTATTGTTTGATGGTGTTTGGTTTTTTTCCTGAAGAAATTAGTTTGAGGAAAAGTTTCCGAACAGTTTTGAATTACACAAGTTCAAGGAGGGCCTTGTACATACAGTACTACTGTTCAAGCCAAGAGGTAAACAATTATGAAATGCCTTTGAAATGCAAGGCTGGTAATGCCAAGGTTATGGATTTTGTCATTGAACACAACAGTAAGCTGTTAGGAGTAGCAGTAAGTGATATTTATTATTTATGCACAGATGTGCAAATAAAAAGCTTACGCAATTTAATATCTCAGGGTCCAAATTCTTAGGTGAAACACACTTGTTTTAAATCTGATATATCCTGTAGGAACCAGTGAAGATCAAAAAGGAAAAAAAAATGTCATTAGAGAAATACGTTTGCTTGGTCAAAATTCAGATTTATTCTGCACTTTGACTGTTGAGTACATGTGCATTTCAGGCCCATCCATCCTGCAGATTTGGGTGTGAAGATGGTCCTGGGTTTGGGTCTGAAGATGGTTTTAGGGTAGAATAGGATCAAACCAGGCCTGGCACTGAAAATTATAAGGCTGCATTCTATTTTTCTCAAACCGTTGGATCACCCAGAGCTGTGAATCCTTTTCACAGCTTTGAATTTTCAGAATATCAGTCCTGGCAAGCTGATTTTGTTTCATTAAGTGTCCAACAATTCATTGTGACTGGACATAGGTAGCAATTCTTTATGAAGGGAAAGCTGGAAAAAGCCAGCTTCATTGCATTGTGGAAGTGTGCCTGGGTGCATGAGAGAGACAAATCCTATCCAATTAACTCTTATTTCTGCCTGAATTTCTGAAAGGGTTGATATAACATCTCATCATGCTCTGCATGACATACCCAGCATGAAAGCATGAACATTCTATTTCCAAATCTGTTTCACCTCACTGCATGATTCTGTCTGTAATGAAATAACAGCAAAACGGAAGCTTTTAGGCAAGCAGATGGATGTTGATAGAGTTGGAAACTTACACTGTATTTATCAACAAGAACAGTCTCTTATGGCCAGAATCTGAGTACAGCAAGTAATAAAGTAGTTTGGAGAACAGAGAGATGTTGGGGAAAGGAGAATTTCTTTTGTTTCAAGTGCCAAGTTTGATGGTACGTTTGTTTATATCTTCTAAATACCTAATGCTTAGGTCTAAGACATGTATTTCAGTCTTGTAAAAAGAAAGTTTTAAATGAAAAGAACACGTCCTTCATTTAAATCAATTACACAAAAAAGGAAAGAAAATCACCTTTTGTTATATTTGAAGCACAGGAGGAGGCGGCAAGGGCAGATTAGCAGGGCTTTGTGCAGCAGTGCCTGTGTATGAAACAAACAACTTTTGACAGGAAGATTACAAAAACTGGAATCATGAAGAGAGAAAAGCTGTTGCTAAATGGTAAGCATGTATTTGCTTTATTTACCCACCATTTTCCTTCTGCTTTAGCAAAGGTATCTGCTAGGCTCTTGAAACTTTTAATCATCCTTGAGCTGTCGAAAACTAAGTCATCTGTGCAGTACAGACACGTTTGCACAACCCATTGGGTGGGAGAACCCCCATGCCCTCCCGTGGACTCTGCTGTGCTGCTAATGCCAGGGCAGGGAGCTCATGCAGAAATTGTGGCAGATTGCAGAAAGGCAGGGTGTCGGGTGCTGTACATTTTGATCTTAGCACATCGCTCTTGAAAAGACCAGCGAATGAAGGAAGAAAGTGCAGGAGGCCAGAGGTGGAAAAATATCCTTATGAGAGAACAAATTCCTTCTTCTAATGAGAGGCTTTGTCGCTGAGCCACGAACTTCAGAAAATAATGATGGGTGGTCATAGGTATCTACTAAGGGTAGAATTCACTTTAGATTGATTACAAGAGCAGTTAGAGTGAAAAAAGCCTCTCTGGAAGAGCACAGCATGCACCCATCTCTTTTTGCAGCAGGAATGAGAATATCATCATCCTCTCCATAGAGTTACAGAGTTCTTGTAAGTGTGAGAATGAGAGAAAATAGTCACATAACAGCTCATGATTCCCTTCCTTAACAGTTCTTATTTTCTCTCATCCTGATACAGTGCTTTAAAGAACAAGATGTGTAATAAAAATGCTTTGATTCATTTGCTTACTAGTTCCACAGAAATTTATCTCTTCAGAATTACAAATAGCAGAGATGTTAGTGACTGTAATTAATTGAAGACAACATGTCAGCACTTTCCAGAGGATGAGATTCCTGTCACAAAGTTTCAGAAAAAAATTTAAAAGTTAGCAATTGTTTGCTGTCACAAAAGGTGCCTTTGCAAAATTTGTTTTTAAATGCCACTTCCTGTTGTAGGCATACCCATGGTTCAAATATATTCTATTCTGGTTCTTATTTTAGAGTCACTTCTTAGAAATTACAGAGGGGTACCCCAAAACCCAGATAAACCACACACTGAGAACAGCGTTGTCTGAGACCATGAAAAGAGTTCTCTTTGCTTTTTGGTTTTTCTAGCATTTTAATTTTTTCTCCTACAGTTTCAGGGTTTGGACCACACTAGTTTTATGCTTACATAAAAGCCTGCAAAGAAGTCTTATCTTAATGTTCTTTTGAGGACAGACATGATACATGATACAAGGCCTGTCTATGTGATCCTTGACTGGATTTTTAAGAAAATAAGCGTTCTGCCTTAGCAGTCTACCTTATGTATGTAGGCTTGTCAAAGCCACGGATGTTAATTTGTGTGCTGGTAGAGAAATGCCTTAAAGTAGTGTAACCTGACCTGAAGATGGTAGGCTTGTTAAATTTCCAAGCCCATCAAAGTTCTTCACCCAGAATCTCATGGAAACTTAACAAAAATGCTGTGAGATGGATTATTCCATTAGTATATCAAATCCAACCAAAATGTAACATAACTTTCTTTAGGACTCTTTTCTAAGACTGAAAATTAGCCTGTACTCTTCTTAAAGTCAAGAAATTACAGCAAGACTCTTTATCTCCAGCAACGAAAATGTTTCACTTTAGTACTAATGTCACTAAAGGAGAGCTTCATCTCTATATGAAAATACACAGAACATCAGCTAGGCAACTATACATTCCTCAGGTAGCTGAGGAAACTGTCATATTGACTCAAACTGCACACACACAACACACACACACACGCATGCACACACACACATTTCAAATGTCTTTTTTTTACTGCCCTGGTGAAAATCCTCATTTTCTCCTGTTGCATGTCACTGCTGAACAGGTGTAGTGAAGTAGAAGCATTGGATACTTCACAGAGTGGTGGGTGTTACATTTACATTGTGGGACTGAATTTGGAAAGGAACCTTTAAATTAGTATTCATTCGTTTCAGATAGCAAAGATTCTGCAGATTTAGGCAAGTTGACAGAGGATGTTTCCACATCTTTCTATGGGTTTGTACAGCCTGAAAGCATCTCACTTAGTGTTGCTTAAGAATGTATAAGATGGTAGTTAATGAACTGTGGTAAGCTAGAAGTAAATATTCAGATATGGGCACCACAGTGTGTAGCTCAATTAATTTGACCACAATTATTATATAATTATTGTGGTAATGAGTGGTTTCTGAGTTTTGACTTCACAAAGCATACTTATGTAGTGTTAGTAGTTTCTTGCTAAGGGTTTAGTTTAATTAGTTGAGCTTAAACTTAGCTTGCTATGAAAAACAAATGTTAGAGTATGTTATTGTCTTTCTGAGTTAAGCCTGGGAAAGTATGAATTTGCAATCAGAAAACATACTGGAAGCTAGAATGTTCTTGAGTAATATCCACAAAATAGGCTTCTGCTGAAAACCTATCTAGATGGGTTTCTTTCCCCTTGGTACTGTTGAACTAATAGCTTTTGAATCCAATTTGTTTTGTGTCAACTGTTGAGAATACTTCATTGAAAACCCCCCCCCCAAAAAAAAAGAAAAAAAAAAAAAAAAAAAAAAAAAAGGGAAATACAACATATCAAACAAAAAACACAAACAAAAAAATTAGGGCAATTCTAATGGGATTTTACATGTTATTCTAAATTACCCTCAGCATTTAAATAAGTATCTCCTTTCTATGCAGCTTCTCCTAAAATTGTAATCTTTCTAGAGGATTTTGTTCTTGGTCACTAGGGGTCAGTGATTCAGCTTCAGGTTGAGATACTTCAAGTTCAGTATATAAATTCCTGCCCTAGCCAGTGGAAATTGAATTAACTGAATACTTCTCTAAGCTCCACTGGCTTACATTTTTGATTGGAATGAGAGCTGAGATGTGTAGCTTGCATGCAAGTGCTTACATTTAAGTATTAGATACAGGGAATTTTCCCTCAACCTTTACGTTCTGTTAGACTCTGGTGATGTTAGTTCATGGTGGCCTGATCTAGATCCACCTCAAGGCTTCTCAATGGACAGGGTAAAATTTGGCCTCTCCAAAGGAATACACGTTCTGTCCTTACCTTTGATTGCAGCAGAACTCAGCATTTTAGTGCCTGTAAAAGCAATTGAGGACCAGGAGGGCTGGTAGGACTCTCCAGGCCAGGCAGAGGGGTGGAAGCTCTGGGAGAAGCAGATGGGCAAGGCTGGGAGAGCTCAGAGGGCTGTAGGGGCTTCTTCTGTTCCCCAGGCTGACCTCCCCAGGTGTATTTTGGAAGGCTGGGGATGGGTCCATGGGGGCCCTCACCTCACTGACTGTACAAGAGAAACCCACATCTTAGCTTGTAAGTCCACCCCTTGACCCAGCTGCCTTTATTTCTTGTGTTCCCCAAACGAGCACCCAGGAGTGCCCAGACCTGACATGCATGGCCAGGCTGGCTGTGCTGCCAGCACCCAGCAGCTCTGACAGCATAAACAAACCAAAGAGAAGGCAGGCAAATGCAGCTCGTGCTGCTTAACCCAATCCCTTCCCATTATGGTCACAGGGAGTGGGAGCACTCCTTCCTCCATCTGTCTTACTCCAGAGTCCCAGAGGAGAAGTCAAGACAGCAGGACCCAACACTGAGACCAAACACACAGTTCTTGGTCCACTTCTGCCCAACACCTTACAAAGTTGGAGGGGTTTTTTTTAATATTTTTTCCAAAAAAATTTCATAAAGCTCAGGGGCCTGAACATTTGCTAGTTAGCTGTTTGATGTGATGGTAGAAAATAAGACTAGGAAAAATTAAAAGAAAGAACAAAAGGAAGACCAAAACTCACCTGAGTTACATCTGTCTGCCTTTTATGTCTCATGAAGTAGTTGTTAGCAATTCAAGCATGATTTTGATATCTCTCTTAATACTTAGTATGTGTAACTGTTGACCACAGTTTTGAAGAATTTCCTGATTCAGCATAAATGGTATTCTCCTTCCACATGCTAAAGCATTAAGGAAACTTTTCCACCATGTTGGAGGCTTATAGTTTTTGGATGATGTGGGCTGGGGGAGGAGTGGTGATTTGGTTTTTTTAATCAGTAATGAATTGCATCTTAAAACAGCCTTCTGCTTTTCTTTTGGTCTCCCTCCCCAGTGCAGAATAACACTGCAGTGTTTTCCCACTTTGGTTGTTAGGGACAAACAAGGTTTGATGTAGTCTGGAGCTTCCGAGAACTGCTGCTTTAATTTTATTTGAAAAATTACTTCTTGACAGATAAATATTTTTTCCAAGTAGGATGTGCTACCCTTGATAGGTTGTTATGGACAGCATGGAGCTGCTAGGACTGAATTGCTCTGTTCAGTCACAGCGTGGTCATTTGTGGCTGCAGCTGTTCCCATTTAGCTCTCTCTGAGTTGTTCTGTCCTGATTTTCTGTGGGATCCTCAGGAATAACTGAGCATCATCTGCTGGGACAGCAGAGCCCTCAAAACTCCCTATTAACTCCCTGAGAAGTTCACCCAATGGTGTAAATGGTAATGGTTGTTTATGACATGAAGGCTTGGCTGCAGAGAAGCGAACACAAACCAATTTACTCATAATTACTTTTTAAAGGAAAGCAGATTTTCTGTATAGTGATCATCAATGGGACTTGTGTTTGGAAGGAAGATGGATTATTCAAAATGAAACCAAATCTGCCTAGGGCAGATTTCCAGTGGATCTTACTCCTTTTAAGTTCATTTATGCTTTCCTAAGTAGTTCCTGAATAATCTTAGTAAGTATAAATTAAAGAGCCACCACCAGTACTAAAGAAAAAAAACTAAAAATAGATTTTTAAAAAAGTCAACCAAGGTCTAAATTATCGTTAGGAATAATTTTAAAGGCTGCAGTCCAATTGTGTCAGCCAAAACATTCTTCCCACCTTTTATTTTCCGTGTCTAAATGGCTTTATGAAACACTGTCATACGTATTTCTTTCTGAATCTTAACCTTCCTGGTTAGAGGTCAGCAACTGCAGAGTGACTTTGACTACATTTGTCAAATGTGGAGATGCAGGGCATAGCTGGGGTCTGTAGGCTTTGAGAAGATGCTCCAAACAAGTCTGCTGTCAACACCAGGGCGAGGAGCTGCGTGAGGCACACCCACGGAGAAGCTGTGCTTGGAGTCTGTGTTCCTGCACCCACCCAGTTCAGGTCAGTCTGTCTAGAACAGCTCCTGTGAGGAGAGGATGCTTGTACTGCATCTCTTTTGGGTCCAGTGTCTCACAGGGTACAGGCAGGGTGTCCCAGCTCCGTGCTGCTCTGCCAGCTTGCTGTGTCCTGCTCCAGTGTGCCATGCTCCTCCATCCAACACATGGCTGCTGTGGGAGGCAGCTTCATTTCCAGCATCAGCTTCTCCTCCAGGCTTACAGCTGGAAAGGGAGGCAGCTCAAGGCTTGTCCCCTTTCTGGAAGCTTTCAGGCCTGCAGGTCCTAAGCCGAGTTTTGGAATGTAATCCTAAGAAATGGCTTTTATGAAGATTAACTTTGGATTTCTTAGCAACCACTGAAGCTGTTTGAATTGAAAACATCACATTATCAAGTTTCCAGGTGGAATGACAGATTGTTCCACCCTGTCCTATGCCATTGTCAGATCAGAAAATTGAATTCTTCGCTCCTCACGAAGTTTCCTTGGGTGCAAAAAGAAATACAAAGTCTTCATAGCTAGAAATGAATAATGTCAGTTTTGTAATGACAAGATGTTTCAAAATCACAGTCTCATGTCCTTTAGAATTTGTTTTTCTTTAGCAGTCTCCTCTGTTAGAACATGTTTACAGTAGGTACTCTTTTAAACTAAAATTTATAAAAAGATTCAAAGAAAGAAAACATGAAAATTACCTTGACATTCAGTGACAGCTGTAATATCATGTAAATCATTACTAATGGAGACCAATTATGGAGGCTGAGAGCCGACTGTAATAGATTTTTCACACAAAGGAGGAAAGATGTTGGACCTACTGCAGAGCTGTGAAGAAGTAATTACATATCATCTTTCGTACCTAGCAAATGAGGTATTTTTAAAGATGTCACACTAGCCATCACACACTCAAGAACATCATGTTCTAGGCAGTGGGGTGTTTTGTTTGCATTTAGATCTTTTGGAGCAGTCATCTGTGTGCCTGCTACATATTTTGGGTGTGCATATGCATTACCATTTCATTTTGTGCAGTTGTTTGGTAACCTACTGAGTACATTGCAGCCATCTAGCATCCATGGTCTGTATGATGACTGCTGTCTTGGCTCAACCAATGTCCAAGTTCTTTTTCAAAGTGACTCCTTTTCTGCTTATCAGTGGGACCTCCTCAGGACTAATACCTCCCCTATAGGGAAGACATCCTTTCTTTTTGGAGTGGTATTTATACTGATGTCTTGGAGGATTTAATGAAATCTACTAATTTGAGGTACAAAGGTCTTGTAAGATAATTATTTATAGGTGATGAAGATGTGATAGACTCTATATGAATGCTCCCTTACTTCAAGGACATAATGCTCTGTGTTCCTGGCTCTTCTGTTAATTTTCATCTGATTTTTCAGTTCTGTGTATCAGCATTTCCCTTAGTTATGAGTAGGTTTTAGTTAATGCCTCTTGTCTCCTGCCTCTGCCTTACACCTGGTGAAACATTACTGTAGGGCAGTGTGCATTGACCTAAAAGATGGAAGGCTGCAGTTGCACTTGCAGGTAGATTCTGCTTTTACTGGAAAAGGGAAAAAATAAAGTGGCACTAGGACCTGGCCTGTTTGTGACCTGGAGCTCAAACTCAGGGCTGCCTCTGCATCAGACTGCATTAGGAGAGTGCCAGAAGTCAGGTCCAGCTCTGCGCCTTAATCTCTGTTATTGTGATGTTTTGTGTCACAGAAACACAGAGCTGTGCTGTAGGATCATTTAGTGATCTGAGTATATTTGGAAACTTATTCAATTTCAGCACTAATTTACTTTAAAACAAGTCACTTTGGGGGATCATGACTCTTCTCATTTGTTTGTCTGTTGCAACCCTCTGGCTACAGCACTTGCCTCCTTGTTGCAGAGATTTCAGGTGCTGAAAACCTGAGGTGCCATCCTGTTCTCCACCTTTGTTCTGAAGTGCAGAAGTCTCCTGGAGACCAAAACACCTTCGTGTAAACTAAATGTTCTACTTAATAATAGGGTGAAGGATGAGCAGTGTTTGATGTGAAGGAGTTTGGACTTAATGGATTCTCAGAAGTCAATTTCAGTTTCCAGCATTAGTTTCACACGTATAAAAGGGACTTTATATTTAACAGCTATGTAAGAATGGACTGAGGCTACTTTACCTTCATACCTTGCTTGCATTAACTGGAAAAGTCTGGTGTCCTGCCTGTATTTTGGATGGGTCAGGTTCGGTCTGACCACTTGTAGGAGGCTTTGCTAAGGAAAGCCACTCCTTACAAAACCCTGCAATTTTGTGATCTCTGCCACTAGTCACATAAAAATGCTTTGGTGTTTCTCGATGACATAACAGGGGCAGGGCAGATATGTTTTCTTCTCAGTTAATCCCCAAAGATCTGTTTTCCCAGCCGGAATAAAGGTGTAAATAAGAGAATGAAAGGACAGTTTATTTTCCCAACTTGGATCTTTTTGTGAAACTCTTTCATCTTAGGATCTTACTGATAAATAAAGTTTTAGGAAAGGGTCACATTTCTCAAAATCTTGCAGTGTTTAAACCTTTGTTTCCCTTGATAAAGTAATTTACACAGAAACCATTTTGACTACCTTACCAATTCACTGCTGTGGGATACATCACATCATAGAAATCTTTGAAATGTGTTTAAATATATTTTTATGTACATAAACATGTATTTTACATGTGTGTTAATATATATTTCTCTTTCCCCTTTCTTTGTGCTTTGTTTTTTTTCCATTGCAGGATTTTTCAGGCACCTGGCTGCCCAAATCCTGTCCCAGTGTGGTTTAATTCATGGCCAACTCTGCCACTTGTTTTGTCAGTATAACCTTTAGAGAAATCGTGGATCATTGCCATGTATTAATAGGCTACTTGAGTGAAATTAGTCTCTGGCAAGTATAAAATTACGTTGGTCTCTCAAAGTAGTTGCCCAAAGCCATCTTTAAAGACTGCTGGGGTGAGGAGAGGTTAAAGATACCTGTCACCAAACCAGGCTGTATTTCCACTGAGCATCTAGCAGGGAGTGTAGAGAAAATTCTGTTTAGGAAAAAAAAAAAAACTGAGGTAAGGTGAGGCCTTGCATTTCTGCTGTATTTGTAGGGTTTTCAGTCTGTAAAAGGGATGTCTTTAAGCTGGTTAATTAACATGGCAGGAGCCTCCACAGTGTCTACAGCTACAGCAGGACAACATCTGTCTGCAGTAATTAGGCAGGAACTTTCCCACTGCAGGGCTGCTCACAGATGGAGCTGATGGCTTGCCAGGCAGATGATGTAGGACTGTTTATACAAACCCACTTTTATAAACAATAGCTAGCACATATTGTTGGCAGTCTTTAGGTGTGAAACTAATTATGATAAATCTGAAATGTTAAGTGCCTGGTGTTTTGAAAAATATCATGTTGGGAAGGGAAACCCACCTCAAATTCATTCATACTGATGGGACAGAAAAAGACAAGGTCTTATTGATAGTTTATTGTACAGTGTAAAATAATAAAAGCCTTTGGAGAATGGGTAGAGATGAAGCTTTCTTGGATGTGCAGATTAGCTTTCAATAAAATAAATATATTTCACACCTGTCCTTTTTGTTGTCATTGATAAGATTAGAAAATTAAGATTGTTAAAGAATTTCTTCTCAGAATCTATCAAACAGGTAAAACTGTTTTGTTCAGGGAATATGTTGTCCTTCAAGGACTAGGACATGAAATCACCTGTAGGTGTTTGAAGATGGCCTATGGTGTAGGAGGGTTTTTCCAGTTGTGTTTTTTTTTTTACTGTATGTAATGATAATATCTGTAGAAAAATTCTCATAGCACTGCCTGCTCCAGTATTGATTAGATGACACAGAATTTCATGTGAGCTAAAATTTACTTGATTTTGGCTGAAAATATGGTAAGACTTAGCACAAGAAAATCTCAGAGAAAATAAATGAAGGAAAGACACTTGGACAGAACACTGAGGAAAAATGTAAAATAGCTGGCTTTGATCTCCCCTGGCTCCCTCCACCCTCTCATAAATGTAGTGAAAACATTTGTACTCTATGACTACTGTGTTTTTTATGATTATTTATTTTCCAAGGATTGTAAGTAATGCTACAAATGTTGTTGGCAAAGGTGCTTCTTTTTCCAGTACCTTGCAGTTGTGAAAGAAGCTCAAATAATGGCCCATGTACTACTCTGGTTTAGCTATGTATGCTCTTCTTTGAGAAGCTCATTTTATAAAGAAAGAAAATCTGATATCCTACCTTTTATATCTGCTAGGCGAGGTATTGTTGAAAGCAATTTAGTGATTTGCTAAACCCCAGTTCAGTTTCTCCATTCTGCATTCATATCAATAGATCTTAGTGTATAGTGTAGTATTTTCCCTTTGTATGTGTTAGCATGTCGAGGATGGATACAGGGCTTACTTCTTACTAACACATTATTTCATTGTAGAAAGCGTATATTAACTACAATTTCTTGCACTTTCTGTCTGTTCCACTTCAGGTGTTTACCTGACTATGGGAGAAAAAAAAAATAACTAAATTTTTTGAGTCTAGATTTTTAAAAGTGTGTTGGTCTCTGAATTACCTCACAGCCTGTCATGTGTCCTAGGAGTACTGGGTGTCACTGCTTGTTTTTAGGAGATGGAGTTCTGAGGCTGTTGGATCAAGGTCTTGAATACATGTGATTTTTCCAAGTTGTAACTTTCAACTCAGTTTCTTATCTGAAATTTCAAGACTCCTCTGTAATATGCAGACAGAATAGCATATCCTTTTAGTAGTGGTAGGATCCTGTTTGCTTAAGTTTGTTTTCACCCTTCACTAGTGCCAACAACTTTGATTTTTCTCTGACCACAGTGGTTCCTGCAGTATCTGCAGACTTTGCAGTATCTGAATGCAGATGCAGTCATTCGGTTTCTGAAAATGAAAGATTTTCAGAACAGTGACTGCTGCCTCTGCCCCAGGGGCCTGGGGGAGCACTGCATCAGCTGTTCCTTCTGTGGAAGGCTCAGGACAACCTTTTCCTTTCTTACTGCGATTCCCAGCAGCTCCCCAGACCAACAGTGGTTGGATCCCCAGTGATGTTGTCAGTTCCTGAGATTGGGAAGTAAGGTCACAGAGAAGATCAAGGAATGGGAAAGCAGCTAGATCACCTCCAGAACCCCATTCCCATTGGCACAGATTTGTTTTCCCCTTTTATTATACAAATGGAAAGGCAGTTCAGAAAAATCAGATTTGTGTGCTCATGGGGAAAAGCAGGGCAGGCTGTTCCTCTCCTTTGTGGGGAGTGTCCAGTGTAGCCACTGCCTCCACTGGCCTTTGTGCACCACATCTCAGGGTCCAGGGCTGGTGGGCACGTGGAGATGGGCCAGCAGATCTCAGCAGCTGCAGGAGCCAACACAGGGATTGATATTGAGATCTAGGAAAAACTGTCCTTCCTATATCTAGAGGAAAAAACTCAGCAAACATTTGCAGAGCTTTATCTCATAAAGACTGAGAGAATAGGAACATCTCCTACTGAAACAACTAATCTGAAGTATGAGCTCACAGCTGCAGTGTACTAAACAAATAAGATGGTGATGGCAGAATTGATTTATTTTTCTCTGTACCAATCCCTTCCTGCTTCAATGGATTGTGTTTCATTCTGGAGAGGGAATTACTCAGCTGTTTGGTATTGGGGAGGAATAAAACAGGAGGCTCACTTTAAGGTAAACTGGAATATGCATCCTTTATTAAGACATCAGGAACCCTTCTGTCATCTGGCAGAATTTTAATCAATGTTTTTATCATGTAGTTGATACAGGATCTGTGTTTGTATAGCTGTGAATACAGTGCACTTTACCTTGCTGTGCTCATGTGGGAACTAACAGTGCAGTGTTTCTCCCAGTAATATACATCTGGATTAGAGCCTGCTCCAAAACATTAGTCAGTTCTACAGCTATAGACAGAATTTTATTGCATTCTTCAGTAATGTGATAATGATGAGCTGATTCTTACAAATGTTCATGGACTTTCTCATCAGTGTAGAACCAAATTAACTTTTTCAAAATTTCCAAGTGTTTAGGTAAGTGTTGCTCTGGTTCAGTCAGTCAGACAAATATATTTGAGTGAAGAAGGTTCTTGGAAGTTTTGTAGCAGAGTTTCTGAACTGCTTTGCTGTAATAATTTAAAACTAATTTGCAGAACCTTTATATTAGATATCATTTGGAAGTAATTAACTAGTTAAGATTGTTTTCATACAGGTCTTGATTTTTCTTTGCTAATCCTTAGCTTCTGACTATACTGTTAACAAAACCTTTTTCCAAATATTGCTTCCAGTTGTACTCAATGTTTATTCAAGTTGATCTGTTTTGAAGAAAAAGACAGTAACTTTACTGTTTTTTCTGTTATGTCTTCCAATTCCCAGAACAACAACAAAAACTCCCCTACCCAATGCAAAACAAAAAAAAAAAAAAAAACCAAAAAACCTTTGCTTGGTATGAATTGCACAAGAGCATGAGTCGAGAAATACTTTTTATGTGTCTTCACATGCACATGCCAAAAGGTCTCTGCCAGAGCTATTCTCTATTGGAATTTACAGGGGGTTGTGAAGAGCAAATACTGGAAGCACTGTCTTGCTCTTTCTCCTTTAAATTACTATTTGAGGAGGAGCCTGAGGAGCTGGATTGCTCAGAAAAGGATCTGTTTAATATCGAAGACAGAACTCTTGGGTTGCTAAGCTGTAATTGAAAGGTAAATTTTGAGACAAGACAAAATTAAATTACTGTTTGCATAGTTTATTGTTCCTTTGGGATTTATAAAAACATCTCCAGTATTCTTTTCCTCCACCCAGAAAACTATCTTTGTTTTGTTGAATTACAAGTTTTAGATTGCAGTTTTCGCTTCTTTCTGAGAGACTTGAGCAACTATTTGAATTCCCTAAGAGTATGTTAAAACACAGGAGACAAAAGCCTCAGCTTCTGTTTTCAGTGCTGGTTGTGGAGAAAGGCAGTATTGCAGAGTGTGCTGTTCATTGGAGGATCAGGCATTTCTCATGTAAAAGTATCTGAAATGTTGTTAATATTTTTGATGCTGTTTTGGTTTTGTTGTTTTTCTGTATTAACTAAAAACAGGGATGAAATACCTGGGGATTTTAGGGAAGAAATTCAAATATAAAGTTAACCTTACAGTTAAAAAATTAAATATATTTACTAATGACCCTTCTTAAAGGATGAATGTAATTGGAATACATTAAATAGGAAGATAGTGCTGTGTGCTTTGGCTTCCAGAAAGGTATGATGCCAGCCTGCTCTAGACTGCCAACACCCCAAAAAGCTTCCTGGCTGGCTCCCTTCACAGTGAGTTGCCTGTATATGCCTCCTGGTTCTTGATGCTGGCACAATAAATAAAACTTTGGCAAGGTTTATGCCACAGTGGGCCTGAATTGCAGATAGTCTCTAGGTGTAGCTCCAGTGTAGTTGTTCATAAATGGAGACTGCTGGGTTGGGCCAGTTAGCAGATGAATCATTTGTACAGTTTCTACAATGTTAATTCATGGGTTTGTCCACTCAAGGTAGTTTTGGAAGATTATTAGTCAAATATTTATCGATGCAAATTTTGAGCAGTGAGTCTGAAAACCAGTTTTTTTCCTGACTTCTTATGGAAGTAGGTACAGAGTAGGAGGAAGGAGGAAAGTGCTTTCTCTCCCCTGCTCTGTCTGTCCCCCTCAGCAAGGGGCCCCTCTTTATTTCCAGGGCAAGACAGGATTTCCTCTCTTCAGGTATGCTTGGCCTTTCCTCACAAAGGGCAGTGTTCAGTGCAGCTCCCTTATGGGACACTGTTGTTTGTTTTTCAAAGTGAAATCGACACTCAGTGTACATAATTGTGGGATGGAATTGTGGGATGGTGATGTGAAAGGTCCTTGAGAGGGGGTCTGGCTATGGTAAGCCATGCTTAGAATGCCTTGCTAGTCGTGCCTCCTTTCAGATGGTAGTGTTGCAGATTCGGGGGTAAAGAGCTGGAGTGGAACCCCATATTCCTCTAAAGAAGTTTGTAGAGGCTCCCTGGCAGCAGCTTGCCCATTTTCTGGGCTCAGTGAAGCTCTGGTTGCCAGCACATTGGTTGGGGAAGAGGCCCAGATGCTGCTTTGTGTCCTGGTCAGGGCTCAGCATCCCGGGAAACACAAAGCTGGGTTTGGGGAAACAGCCAGACTTTGCCCATGGGAAGCACCTAATTAGATGGGTTTATCAGGTGTCTAGTAATTACAGAAATATGTAGATTATTATTTTCCTTTGAGCCAGCTTGTGCTTACCTCTCCTAAGAATGTGCTGTGAAGAAAAAAGGTAAACTGCTATTTAATTGTACTTCAGACTATAGCTATTTAAGGCAACTGAACCATAGCAGTGAGCAGGGGACAGGGACTCTGTTAATGTTTGAGTAACGTGAGATTGATCCAGAGCTTTCTTTTTTGCCACACTCTTCTGAAGTTTTAAAACTTAAATGCGTAGTACCAAGCAAGAAAGATCCAGATCAGGGAGCTTTTTGAGTGTAAGAGGTAGCATATTTGCTAAATTATAGCCACATTAGGATTCTGCATTTGATGATTTGGGTGTGGTGTTTTTTGGTGTGTTTTGTTTTTTTTTTTTTTTTTGTTTTGTTTTGTTTTGTTTTGTTTTGTTTTTAATTGTTTGTTTTGGTTGTTTTTCGAGTTTTTTTTTTGAGATCCAATGAATTATTTGAAAAATACAGTGTAAAAAACAGGAAGAGAAAAGTATTTTCCAAACAGTAGATCAGTTAAGCTCAGCTTCCCCTTGATGCAGTTGTGTCCAGCATCAAAATGTAACAGGTTCCATTCTGAATAGTCACATTACATACATACACTATCTTTTTATTAAAAAAATACTGTATGACTAAGAAGTATTGCATGTTAAGATGTCAGCTAGCTCAGGAAATGCTCATCTTGAATAAACAAATAATGATAAGGTTACCTTATTGTTGAAAAACAGTACTTATTTTGGACAATGTTCTCTTGCCTTATTGATCAATAATTCACTGAGTTATGAAAGTATTGATTTATTCCATAGAGATACTAGACCAAATTTAAAAATAAGAAATAAGATTTATAGTTATTTACTGTAGATACGTCTTTTAAATTCAAAAGATAGAGAAGAATTTATTGCAATATATAATGTGGAAAAAAAATTCAAATTATTAACCTCAAGACATTTGTTCCTGCAGTCTCCCATGTAGATAAAGCTTTTAATCAGAGCAAAGCTTCAGGTGGTGAGTAAAGTTTTCTCCTGCAAGATGCAACAGGCACCTCCCTGTGCTGCCAAGCCAGTGCTCAGTGCTTCCTTCTCCTCCTCCTCCTCCCTGTCATTACTCTCTCCAGCCATGAAGACCCTTGGAGATAGCTCCATGGGGAAGAATAAGTGCCCATTGCTGCTGGGCTGGTTATAAATATATAATATGTGTGTGTGTGTGTGTGTGTACATATATATGTATGTATGTGTATAATGCAGAGCAGAGTTGGAAGAGAGGAGATGAAGAACGTGCAGAGACTGACAAGGAAAGATCATCCTGTGGTCAATGCACAGTGCTGAGACAAATTCAGTTTGCTGTGTCTCACTCGTGTCCAGGGTTGGCTTTGTATGGATGCACCTTAAAGGGTTGTGCAGGCACCACAGGCTGGATGCAGTGAGAAGCCTGCATCAGCAGAGGCTGGGTCTCCTTGTGAGAGGCAAATGACAGCCGTGCAATTTCAGCACAAAACCAGAGGGAAGAAATTCAGAGGGTCTGCTGCTTTTCCTGCTTGGCTCCACAGGCTGCCCTTCTGTGAGAGCTGTCCATAGAGTTGAGGTTTTGGCTCATGTTAGGTGTTTCAAAAGTACTCAATGGCAATTGCTGTATTACTGCTCACCGTTTTAAACATGCGTCTTTTGTAGTTTAATGGGAAAGAGAGGTGGAGAAATCTTATGGGCAAAGCTGTGGAAATAGAGGGAAATTTTCTTAACTGTCACGTTAAAAGAGTTGAAAACAAATTTTGACTTAATGGCACAAGTAAATCCCTCTGCATTCATTTTCTATTGTGTTGTCTGACTTAACTGTTGCTTGTAAAAAAAGCAGAGATAATTAGTGTTTGAACTGTGGTAATGCAGAAACCAGGACCAGAACTGCAGGTAGAAAATGCTACTGAACTGCTGAGGCCCTGCATCAGAGAACTCACTGTCTACTCAGAACAAACAAAACACAGAAGTGGAAAACTGAGGCATGGAAAGAAAACAGTTTGTTCCATAAGAAACCAGGAAATGAGCTCAGGGCTTGTGATTATCATCCTGCATATTATTTCCAAGCATGCCCTCTCTTTCTCAGAAACAAAAAATGTTAATACCAAATTATTGAACATGAAAAAAAAACACGTTCCATTTGTTCTATTCCACTTTGGAATGAGCAGCATTTTTTCATTAATATTTATGTCATTATACCAATTTTTATTTTACATATTTTATGTATATATAATAAATTTTAAGCAATGGCTATGCTAGATTTACATGGATTGTAGTATCAATTGTTTTCTGCCTGCCAACATAATAGTGCCTTAGAAAAGGAGAATGATACCTTGTGGCTCAGTCAGTGCAAAACATTATGTGTGTATACTTATATATAAGTTCTTGAAGAACTTGTAGAACAAAAAATAGAAAATTAATGTAGGAGATCCCTTAACTAATATATTATTGGTGGGTGAGAAATGAGAATGCAGAGCAGTAAGGCAGACTCAGTTGAATAAACGCTTGACAATTAGCTCAGCTTTCTGCAGAAAAATATCCTTTTTTCAACTGCAAAACCCTCACTGGTGGATTCAAGGAGTCTGATTGTGTTCTCACAGTAGAAGCATTTAAGGCATTGACAACATTCAAATTAGAAATCAATAGAATGAAATAAGATGTAGATGTTTCAGAGAATTCAATTTGAAGTTACAATACATAGGCAAATACAAAAGGGTCTCTGGAAGAGTATCTATATCTAGAATGTTATTGCAGTTAAGAAAATGCAATTTATATTTGGAGTATCTTAGAGTTTTGACGTATCCATGAGTGAAGAAAATCCTTAAATTTGGGGAATGACAACAGAAGTACCTTCACCTGTTACACTGTGCATAGAGATTTGAATTCTATACCTCTTTTTGGCATTGGTCTTAGAAAAAACAGATCTTTTGTGCATTTTCTTTTATACAAAATGAAAGCCTAATGACTTGGAATTGGGAGTGTAGATGTCTTAGAAGTTTTTTTTATTAAATACATGTTTATTTCAGTAGCTGAGGGTCTAGCTGAAGACTAGAATCAACAAATTTCAAATTGAATAAGTAATAATGTTCTTTTATTTATGCTGTAATTTATTTGAGAGAGGGATGGGAGTAGCATGACAGTAGGATATTATGTTCAAAGTTGCCATGGTAATGCAACCTACTACCTGTTGCTAAGACTGTGCTGTAGCTGTTATTACTTTTATTACAGCTCTTAACGTTGCTGGATGTATCCTTTAGTTTTTAAGGTGTTTGTTACAATTCAATTTCATTTTTAGGAAAACCAGTGGGTTTTGCCACTTGCCAGCAGGGCTGCATAGTAATAGCAGTGGTAGCAGTGCAAGAACCTGATTTTGCTGACATGGCTCCTGTCCTTTAAAGCAGAGATGTTTACAGGCTATCAAACTGTTTAGGAAGACAAGATTATTAAGACAGTTCAGTGCTATATTAATATCCACATTTTCTGTAGGGTCAGTGATCATTATTTGGAGGCAGAAATGCCCCACCAATAGCACCATACAAAGCTCCAGATACAAATAGTTGATTCCTAGCATTAGAACTTGGAATGGTTATATGCACTTTACAAAGAGGATCCTGTCTGCTTCAGAGTGTCCCTGTTACTGCCCCAGCCCTGCTGAGCAGCAGCAGTTTGGTAAGCCTGGAGCCAGCCAGGCTGCTTCCATTTGGGATGGCAGCAGTGAGACTCTCAAGGTGTCATCAGTCCTGTGCAACTGTTCTCCTAGGCCTTCCTTTTCCTCTCTTACTAGTGACTTGAGCCACTCTGGATAGCAGATGGCTTGCTCTTTACAATGCAGTGCAAGGAAAATATTTACCAAAGTCAAGATGATTGTCTAAACCATGCCTTTCAAGTATGGAGGTGATGATAGATAACTTCTGTCTCTGCACTTAAAATGTTGTATATATACAGGTCTCCATTCTCTCTTGTTAGATTCTTTTTTTCAAGACCTGTCTCCAGGTTTTAGTGTAATAATTCCCTATCCTTTCCTGCTAGATAACAACACTTGTCTATCTTTTTATCTGTGTGTGAAAGCCATTGGCTGAATTTTGCAAAATTTGTACTGGCAAGCTCCTTCCTATATCAGAATCTCTAGTGTCTTAAAAGGGGAAAGTTGCTAATTAAGCAGGCTGTGCAACTTGCCTGTTTGTATGCTCCCTCTGTCTTCGTGTCCTGTGGTTTAGCACTTCATGTAAATTTGTATATATATATAAAAATTTATATTTTTATATAAGCATTCATATTTTATCTAGAAAATACTGAAAGTTAAGTAGAGATCATGCAGTTAGAATCACAGAAATTGTGTTTTATCCAGAACAGTTCTCCAATGGCTGTTGCATAATGGGTGCTGGTTTTTGTTTAACTGAGCCGTGGGATAATATTGCTCTGTACGAGTGTACACAGTACATTCGTGTTTTGAGGGTGTGCCTACACTGGTGTGAACTAAAGGTGTTCTGTTGGTTACCAAATAGTCACTGGGATAATCACAGTGAAAGGCATACTCACAGGTAAGGGGTTTGGTGTGGTCTCACTTTTCTGAATTCAGTCCTCATGGGTGAGATCTTGGATTCTTCTCTCCTCATGCTCGGATTATAATCATGGCACCTAATTTAGGCAGAGAAGGGTCTTAGTCTCCATCTGCATCATTCAGAAATGTGGGTCTTTGAAAGTCTCTTTAGTCACTGGGCAGAGGCACCTCCTTCTCTCCACTCATTTAGACCTAGAGTGTGTGAAATAGTGCCTTAGCAGAAAAGAAGTGTGTTTGACCTTAAGACAATAACTCATAGCCCATTATCAAACTCAAAAACAAGTGAGAGAATGGCCAGTGCAATATAATACATTATTTTGGAAACCTACCTCCATTAGCTCATGCAACAGAGAGTCAATGTCTGTCCAATCAACTCTGGCCACTTTTTCAGTCAGATGTTAGTGTTGCAGGCTCTACATTTGCTCATGCAAGAGCAAACAGGTCTGTGGAGAGGGAAATGTGAGTGCTGCTTCAGTGTCTGAGTTTCTGATGACTGCTGTTTTCTGGTTCTTGATGGCAGTTTTCTCATCCTCTTGGTTTTCACTTGTCTGCAAGAACTTTTTCCGAAGTCTGCAAGTTGTAAGAGCTTTTTCTCAAGATGTGTCAGTTCAGTCTTTTCACCAGGGTCGCTGGTGTCATATGATGTGGTTAAAGAGAGGATTTCAAGAGTGTCTGTAAAGTACTCATTTGACTTGTTCTTTTGTCAGAATGCACAATGGCTGTTAAAAGTATGTCTGTGGATCCTAGGGTCTTCCTCTGTATCCAGGTAAGACATAGCAGGAGAATTCCAGCATTGAGAAGGGCTTTATGAAGAGATTGTCAGCTTCTCTTTCTTTTATTTTACTGATTGGCAGAAGGAGTGGGGACTGTACTGTTTGGGAAGTTAAGATAAAACTGTGGTGTGGATTTTGGTCAGTAAAGGAGTCAGAAATTAGAGCTGGCAGGTACAGTAAAGCAGTCCCAGTAGTTCTTGTTGAATGTAAGAACCCGCATTTGCTCCCAAATACTAAGAAAACAGGATGCATGAAATGTCTTGTCTGCTGCTGGAAAATGAATTTTTAATAGCTGAACTTCAAGTAATTGACTGGTAATAAATAAAAAAAAATAATTAACTCACAGGGTAGGGCCACTAGAAAGGAAGTTAAGTTATTTTCTATGTAAAAAACATTTACAAAACTGAATTACAGTTACTACATAATCATTTTGTCCTCTTTTTGTAAAGAGGGAGTAGTACCAGCAATTACTTCCCCTTGCAGAGCATTTTGAAGCAAAACTGCAGAATACGTTGGCTGAAATTAATACTTACAAGCTCATTAGGACTACTAGCAGAAATAGTAGAACCATGCAGTGTACAGCACGTAAAACCTTACATTTTGGAATGCTTACATACTTAAAAATTCAATGCTTAGAAATGAATGAAGTGAGGTGGCTGCTTCAGTTTCGCCTGCTGCAAAGGGGAGTCATCCTCAGTCTGTAACCTTTAAATCAGTCTCTCTGTGTCTGTTCAGAGGAAATGGCTTTGTTCTAAAGATCTTATGTACATGAGAAATCTCTATAAAATGCCTTCTACAAAAAGGAATTTACAGTAACACTTACAGCACTAATACAACAGAATGAAAAGAACCTAAACCAGCATGAAGTCACCATGAACAAGCATTAGATCTCTTCAAATGAAAATATAATTCCAGTAATTCTGGTACTCACTTTTCATTTGTTTGCTACTTTTACAGAGCAACACTTTTCCCTTTTAGAAAACTTTCCACTAAAACCGGATTGATGCTTAAAGCATGATCAAGTACTCTTCCTTCAGGTCAGAAATCCCAAGCCTTTTCCAAACTGGAATAGTGGAGAGGCCATTGGCACCGTGGAGTCCACAAGAAGCCTTACTAACTGCTGCGTGGTTTTCCATGAAAAGTTGTTAGCCACTGCAGCATGTACCCTGAACAGTCAACTTAAGAAATACTGGAGTGAAGATTGTAAGAAAGCTTGACTGGAATAAATACTTGTACCCTCTTGTGAATTCGCTGTGGTATTCCCGATTTACCACATGGAGCTGTGTACTAAATAGAATCAATAATTTGGTGGTTCTTCCTAACTTCTGCTGGATGAAGCTCCTCTGTTGTTTGGTCACAGCTCTGGCCCTGTTTTCTCTCCTAATTTGTTGTGCTTGCTCAGTGAAATTGAATCGCACGCTGTTTCAGGCAAGTCTTGAAGAAGTTGTTTTCCTCGGTGCAGATGGCTCTTTCCTCCAGATGTGGAAGGCAGTTAAGAGCTGCCTCATGTTTTCCTTAACCCTTCTGAACCATCTTGAAGTGCCCTTGATGCTGTGGCTGCAGTAGTGCCCTATAGCTGATTTTCTCGTGCCTGTGATCGGTCATGCATGTCAGTCACAGCTCTGGCTCCCCGTACAGGTTACTGTGGTTTATTTGGTTTGTGTTCTTGTCTGTTTTAGCAAGGGCAAAGTAAAATTGAAGAGCACAGCAGCCCCTGGGAGATGTGCCTGCTGGAAGCTCTTGTTGCAGCTTGGTGCCAGTGCGGGTGCAGCCCCTGGTGTTGGCAGCTGCAGATGTTCCAGCCTTGCATCTTCAGCCCAAAGCAGTCAAGGAGAACCAGTACCCTGACCATTTCCCTTCACCCTGCTTGTTTCACTTGGGAGCACAATGAGCTGTCAAAATTTCCTGCCTTGTTACCATAGAATTCCTTCCTTTCGCTCTTAAAAAGGATTATTTATCTAAAACTGCTAATAGCAAAAAGTGTCAGAACGACTGCTTAACTTGATTTTTAAGGTGGAGACAGAGATGTGAAGGTCTGGAGGAGTGCTGAAAGTCAGCCTCAAAGTCATCTGCCAAATGAAAAAAATAGCATTGAGTGTGTTGCCATGAACGGCCCTTAGCTCTTGGAAATTAAAACCCATATGATAAATTGCATATCTGGTGCAATCCCTGTTCTTAGTCTCTCTGCTCACTGTACTTAGATGTAATTAAAAGTAATAGGGATGTATATAAATATTTTCCAAACACGTGAGCCAAGAAAAAATGGTGGAAGGGAGGTGTGGTTGTTTTAGCCCACCGCCACTTCCTACCTAATCTTTCTCTAATGATGGAGAGAGAGACTAGGTGGCACCTGGTGAAATATTTTGAAATAACAATTTCATGAGGTAGAGCTATTTGATAACATCTTTGACTCATCAGAAACTTGCCTTCCCTCAGGATAAAGTTAATAATCATATAAGAATATAAAGATTTTAGTGGCTTTTCCTAAGTCAGTAGGAATGCAGATTTATTCTACATACAGATTCCTATAGTGCTAGAGACACCCCAAAATTATAATGTCTGTAAAAAATGTGAAATTACACAAATAGCCAATTGGAATCATCACTAATTTGTCATGACTTCAGTTCCTGGGCTTTGCTAGTTCAGTAAAACTCATTCACATTTCTTACTAATTGCATCAATAGCTCCATCGCTTTCCCTCTCTTTGCTGAAATTGCATTGACTTATGTACAGAAGCATCTAATTTGGCTAGTCTGCAGTTCTGTATGGGACAGCAGCACCATGGGAGGAAGCTGGGATACCAGGAGCATCCAGGTATCTTGGGCTACAGAGCAGTTGGGGCAGAAAAGGTGGCTGCAGCAGTGAACTTAATTTAAAGTAACTGTAGCTGTTAATACCTAGTATTAACAGGTATATAGCATCATTGTGTTATCCTAAAATATCAGTAGTTGTCTTCTGTGTCAAGATCATCAATAAAAATTATTTAGGACTATTCCCAGCATGAATTTTCTAAATATCATGGAGATCATGAAGTAATTGTTCCCAAGAAAAAGTTTCCTTTCAGTGCACCATGTTGTCTCCTTATTTTCAGTCTTCAGTTCTTGTACTCATCTCTTGCCTTCTCTTATGTTTAATGAGGTCCATATGGTTGAATTGCACTACAGTATTGCTTTATTTTCCTTTTGTCTAACAGTTAGCTATTTTATTTGAGGTAATTATTTTGTATAGTCTACTTTTGGTAAGCCCACCTTGTGTTTTCTTCGCTGTTACAGCTGTCAACCTAACTTTAGTGTTCTCTCCTTCAAAATTTGGGGTCATACTGTTGAATATTAACTGAGAGTTAAGCAATCTTTTTGATACATGACTGTATATGATTTTCTCTAGTACTATGGTACCTCCTTTGATTTAACAGATGTATTATTTCACGCCTGGAAAGAATATCAGTCTTGCTGGTTTTATAGTATCATAGGCTTTGGGTGTTTTTTTCAGATTTTTGGAGTCTGAATTTCTCTTTTTTTTTTTTTTTTTAATTATTTTATTTTAATGTCTTTGCTGATACAGTCACAAGTGGCATGTTTATCAGTGTGTAATGCAGGGGATTACTTGCAGATTCCTGTTAATTCATTGGTGCCTGCAGAAAAACAAAAGCGTCGGTCAAGGCATGCTCTGAATTCACACCCGTTCTTAATTTGCTGATGCCTGTATTAGTAGCAGGCTCAAGCCTGCCTGATTTTTTGGAGTTTATATAATGTGCACCATATGCTTGCCATTCTTACTCTTCCTGCACACGTGAGCCAATCTGATGGGTTACCTGTGGCAGAGAGCGATGCTTTTAAGTCTGGGTGCTGCTTCATGGGCTCTGGCTTGTGGGTGCTGATGAATCTTGCATGTCAGTGTTTTACAAACTCTCCAGCTATTTGCTCCACCCTTTTTCTCTTTCTTCCACACGAGGACCACAGGGGGATGGGTGCATATGCCTTCATTGCCACGATCACATTGCCTGTAATTTTAATCTGCTGATGAAGGCAGGCCCACGGCTTTGCCATACCTTGGAAGTGGAACAGCTGAAGAGCAGGTAGAGGTTTGCTCCTCCTGCCCCTGCTGTCAGGAGGGGTAAGTGGGGTCAACAGCAGCTCAAGTTGGTTTGGACTGGTTCCTTAGAGTGGTTGGCAAGTAGGAGCCGAGAACAGGGAACACGTTTTGTGTCTCTGGGAACAAAAAAGTAAAGTGAAAGTAAGGGTGAGAGAACCTAGACTGGTATTTATAATCAAAAGTGACTATGTTTGAAATATTCTTAATTTGCATGCACTCTCTTGTGTCTGTCGTATCTCTAAGGACCCCTAGAGGGCACGGAAGTTTTTCTCCACCTCAAATATTTAACTTCATAATTCTACTTGGCTTTCTTCCCTTAAACATTATTGTAAGCACATTTTAAGTGAACATTAGATAGAAAAAAAATAACAGCATTTAACTAGGTCCTTCTTTAATGCTACAAGATGTTTTCTTGTTTTTAAACACATGCAGTAGAAGCTAGCACTAGCAGCCAAATTCTTAAATTATTGTTGTTTAGATTAGTCAGATGCTATATTTGTATCCCAGAGGAAATGTATTTCAGACTAACTGAAAAACTCATACTTTATTGCGGACTTTGAGAGGACTACAGTTCGAGCTCTGTAAGGATGTGCAGTGGGTGTGCTTTCAACACTGCAGTCTCTGTTTCTGTAGAAGACGAATTAGTATGGTGAAGAACTATAGTACTCTAACTAGAACCTCAAAGTCTCTAAATGTCATCTTATTTAAGAATTTTGTAATATTTTGGTCTTGTTAATTGCCTGTAAAGAAACAATTACATTTCACTACAAGATACTTAAAATTATGGAAACATAAAAATGACATCTGCTTTCCCACTGCTTCCTGTCTTCTTGGAGGGAGGTTTTGTAATGAGGAGCATTTTTCTCATTAAATTAATTTTTCCTATTTCATCAATATTACATGGTCAGGAACTAGTCAGTGTGAATTGCACAGCAGTACTAATTCTTAGTATTGTGTTGGCACTTCATCATCTTTAAATATACAGAGCAGTGCTTATCTAAGAACATCAGGTTTTCACTTACATAAACGAGCTGCAGTGTTTGAGGAGAAGGCTTTCATTTTCCAGAGTGCTCAAAGATCAGAAAGTAAACCAAAAACAACAAACAAACAAACAAACCACCCACCTAAGTGCAAAAACTTCTTTATACTTTTTTGGGGGGGGATTTTTTTCTTCAACTAGTGATTTTTATAGCAGTCCCACAACTTTGCAGGTCAGATGGATTTTGGGCCGAGTCCAGGACTGGGACCTTTGCATGTGAAGCCATGGTGGTCGGAGTCTTACCTGTTCTTGCTTGAGGAAGGAAAAACAGACCTTTGCACTTTTTGTGAAGCAATGAGAGTCTGCTTGCTGGGCAAGAAATTGTTCAATAGGATAATGTGGTGGTTTAATCCCAGCCAGCAGTGAAGGAGTTTTGGTGTCTTTGTTCTGATACGAAGATCAGCTGTCCTGCTTTACCCAATTACCCAGGGATGTCATGGGAGATGATTTTTTGGACCTTAGTTTTCCCACTGGAAGAGTGTAATGTCGTCACTTTGTATTAAAAAATAGATCTAGATCTAAACAGCAGAGAAAGGCAGCTGTGCCTTCTAATGTGTCTGGGGATTTTGTGTTTTGCAGGAGATGCACGGGTGAGAGGTCAGACAGGGGTTGTCTCCGAGCGCCGCGGCTCCTACCCATTTATAGACTTCCGTCTTCTTAACAGTAAGTGCAACCCTTCTTTCAGGTCTGTATTTAAATAAAAATCAATACAAATGTCTATTGAAAGTATATGAACCAGGCTATCTCATCTCATACGTATCTGTAGCTCAGCTGTCTTCACACAGTCAGCATTAATTCCATTATTTCCACACCGTATCTGGCTGTGAAATCCTTTGTATGAATAGTACAAAATGCCCAGTCTGTCAAATGTAAATACAGTGGGGCCATGGGGTGTGCTAGGGAAGGAGAGGGGGCAGTTCAGAATTAAAAAGATAAACCTCTGTGTCCTTTAGCCTCTTAGACAACAGTTGGAGCAGATTTATGTGAAGCTGTTATCCGGTCATATAGAATTGGCACAGACGAGGAGCATGTGACAGCACTGACCAGTGGTTTACAATAACATTAATTTTTCCAACAATTAGAACCCAATCCAAAGCCCCATGGAGTCTTCGCATTGACGTCAATGGATTTTGGGTCAGGCCAGCAGTGAACATCTGTTAAAAATAATCTTAACCTCATTTTGATTGAAGTTATTTTACCACTGTTGTAAATAAAGGACGGCAAATCTAAAAAGAAGGCAAAAAAAAAAAAAAATCGAGACCCCGTTGTGTGTTTTTCACCTGGTGGACTCTCTTTAGTGATGCAAACCCATTAGTGAGTGTGTAAAAAATAAAATAAAAAAACAGTGACCACTTAGCCTTGGGCCCTATAGCACTCAGCCTGGATGCTGTGTTAACTTCAGTGTTCAGACAAAGGCAGATCTCGATGTGTCCTTGTGTACTGCACAAGCCATGATTGAAAAAACTGTTGCTCGCTGCCTTCATCCAGACAGACTGGGACTCCAGCAGTTTCAGTGCTGACACGGCATGCTTCTGGTGGTCGTACTTTTCATCAAAGAGCAATTGTCAAACCAAAGTTGGAATTCTCCTTTTCGTACCTCGTTGTCTGGGTGCCTGGGGAAGGGAGGAGGAGGTGGGGAGGGAAGGGAGCAGGCAGGAAGCAAAGCAGAAGGGCTGGCTGGGAGTAAAGAGGCGCTGGAGAGGGGAGGGCTCAGGACCTGGTGGTCTGCATTCACACTGGCAGAGTTACTGCCACCAGCAACATGCTACTGTCAGTCTTGCTGATTAAAGATGTTTCCTGGGTTGTAAGTCAGTTGGAGAGCTTGCTGTGGCTGAGGTAGAAGATGGGTCCATCAGTTTTACCAGGACAAAGGGACTAACTTACTGTTTGAGCAGAGTTTTTAGGACAAAACTGACTTGTCTGTGGAAAGACTATCTCTGACTTGTCTATGAAAAGCATGAAGAAAAATCAGGTGTAGGCTAGCTGGAAATAGTGATGTATGCCCTTACAAAGACTGAGAGAAAATAAAAGCACTTTTCATTCATGAAGTAGAAGTGCATATATATCCATATTCAAATGTGACTAGATAAATTATTTATTTTTTATTTTGAATACATGCACGTTCTATAAAATTCCATTTTTATGTTCTTCCTTCTCTGTGGGTAAAGAAACTGAAAAGTTTTCAATTTTTTTACCCATGGAGAAGGAAGATCACAAGAATGGTTTCAGGTTTGTTTTTTTTTTTTTTTTCTGGTGATAGGGCTTTCACTTTTAGCCCCTGTAGATGAGTCCTGCCATCCTCCAGGTCCTGCCACTTTCTAGGAAATGCTGGTGCTGTGTAGGGAGACATCCATGGTGTGGGATGCTCTGGTGAATACTCAGCCTTTGATCGTGCCAGGAGCAGGGCATTCCACATAACCCCTCTAAACAAACCTAAAAAGTGCTGCCTCCTTGTGTGTGCTCCTCTGGTCCAGCAGGGTGGGGCACATGGGGTTCTGTGCTCCTGTGCTCTGTCACGTCCAGCTTACTCTTTATTCTGCTTTTCCATAATCTGAAATAAGTCAGCATGGCTGATCATGACCTCTGTAAGGGAAAGCAGTGATCCTGATTTGGGATTTCCCATGGTTTTTAGGGTTTTATATATTTACCATTTTCTCTCTAAGGAGTAGCGTCGCCTTAATTTTTTGGTGCAAAATGAAGTGATATTTTTAGATGCTTGACTACTTGATTTTGTGGCTGGCAAGTGCACTGGGCCTGGCTCATTTGGTGACCTACAAGTAAATGAAGATGCTCAGTTTCAGAGCATGCAGATGTGTTTTGCCAGGAAAAAAACCAGGCTTTTGTAATATTTGTTCATCTACATCTGTCTGTTAGATCCATTTCTGCCATGTAGAAGTAGCAAAAAACGTAAGCACTTCAGCAGCAAAAAACATGGTACTGCACATCCTATCAAAAAGAAATACAGTTAAATGTCAGTACTGCACACTTTCTTGAAAAGTACCCAACTAATACTTGCAGTAAAGTTTTGTCACCATATTTCATTTGTTTGGGGGCAGTAACTGGCAGGCAGCAACTGTATACTGAAAGATGTTTGAGTGAGGGAGGGAAGAAGCAGAGGAAATTTTATAGTAAATATCCTCAGAGGTCATAAACAAATTCAGCATAAACATTCCTCCAGCTTCTTACTAACAAACTGAGCTTAAATAATGATTGTTCCATCTCGGTTCTGAAATACTGTTCCAAGTAGCAGTATCAGCCTTGTTTTAAAGTAAGGGAAAACACTGAGGCTCATTCTTGAACAGTTGACATCCATTATGTAAATTCACATGCAAAAAAAAAAAAAAAATTACAGGGCATTGCTGTTTAACATCAGACTGAATGTTGCTTACATGTAACTTTTTTTAGTGTACTTGCAGACTCAATCAAATTAGTGGATTCTTCCCTACGTTGTCTGTTACGGTTTGACACTGACTAGATCATATCTTTTGTTTTTTCTGGAATCCTACCATAAAGTAACTGTGTAACTTAAGACATCCACATTTTTGGACAGGAAAACTTCCTGCACTCTGGAAGTGGGATCTTCTGTAGCCCAGATCAAAGCCAGCTGGATTAATGCTGGCTTCTTGCTGTTTGAGTCTGTGATGCCATCTACACCTTCCTCCAGTGACTCTGCTGTATATAGACAGTGTTACTTCACCTTGTCTTTGCCAGGCTCTCGGGACCATGAGGATTTTCCAGAATCCAGTCTGGGGGAGATGCAGGGCTTTAGTGTCTTCCTGCCTTTCCTCTGCCTAGCTGCAAGCTTTCCTAGGTGTAGTTGCACTGGTGGGTTTGGGGACTGCTAAGATAACTCTGGAATACCAAACTGAGTGTTAAATATCCCTGTGTCACCGAGAACTCCTTGGTTCTGTTTTCTGAGGAGTGAACAACAACAAATTAGACTTACAAACTCCTAAAGTAGGAGATACAAATTTTACGCAGCCCTGTAAGTTTATACAAAAATAAGGTGACAGTTTTCTCTTCAATTGATTCCAAACAAAACCTCACAAATTTTAGGTAATTTTGACTCTGAACTGGGTAGCTCAGGCTTGAAACTGAACCTGGTGCAGGTCGAAATTGATGTTGGCAGCTCACTGACACTTCCCCATTTCAGTGAATTAAATGAACCTTCCTGTGTTCACAGGACAGAACAGGAGTTAAACTGAATATCTTTAGGGTAATAATTTAGAATTCGAAGCACTTCTGCAGTGAAAATTAATCCAATTTTCCTTTTAGCAGAGTATAATTTGGATTTGAGGAATAAAGGAGCATAGCTATAGTAAGCAATAATTTAGTTATCTGATTCATAAAGTTGCTCAGTGAGTCATTGAAGCAGATCCCACCAGTGACTAATATGCATTGATTTAAATGGATTTCATTATCTCATTATGAGTTTTTTTGGTGACTGTGACGGTACAGTGCTTCATTGCCTTAGCTCAAAGTTTGAGGGAATTCCTTGCGATAAATCTTGGCTTGTAGGTAAACATGCAGCAAAAAGACCTCACCCTGTTGCAATTATGCTAGATACTTTGTTTCGTTGCCAAGTTCAATCAAGTAGAGTAACAAAATAACAGTCTACAGCTGAGATAAGTTACTTATTATTTACAAGTACCCTTGTCAAGCAAGTCAGAAGACAGTGAGGTTCTTAAGACTTAAATTCTCAGGTTCCCATCTTGTTTATGCTAAGCTTTTATCTGGGTTAAATTTTGGCTTGCAAATGACAAAATTATTAGCCTTTAATTGACTGTATTTAATTCACTTCTTCAGTATTCACTTCAGTATTTATATATATGACCTGCAGATTGGAGTCTCTGTACCCAAATGGTGTTACCCAGAGAGAGATCCCTGTTTTCTTACACCTTGCACAACAGGAACACGGAGTGGGATCTGAGAATATGTAAAATGTCAAAACATGTCTGTAGACATTCCAAAGGTATGTCTCTGTATTACTTAGGATCTTGATGTTGTCATGCGGGCAGAAGTTGAGTCCAGAAGAACCCCACCTGCTTTAAGCTTAGCTTGGCAAACTAATTTATTACAGATTCTGTACTTCTAGCTCCAGATGGTGATAGATGGACGCATTAGGTAACATTCTGTCTCTATCCTTGATTTGCTGTCTGATCTGAGTCAAGCAAAATACTCTGGTTTTCAGTTTGTTTGCAAATAAAGTGAATTCATCACATACTTTGCAGTCATGTGATGAATTAGGTATTGGAGAAATGAAACATGTTGTCAGGATTAGTAAGGGAAGATATGAAGTCATAGAAATGTCTCCATCTCAGAGAACCAAAGTCTGTGGACATTTGAATCTGTGGTTTCTGCCTGTCTACAGAAGGGTCTATTGCAAAATTTACATTCATTTTTGGGTTTGAATTTTGAGCACTCCAGGGCTTTCAGGTAGGGCCCATCTCCAGGGAAAATAAAACTTAACCACAGCCACCAACCCAAAACTGAACCATCAACTAACCCGAACCCAACTGAGTGAGGTTAAAAAGAGTTTGGTTAAGTGCCTTGTTTTGTTGCCTTTGGCTAGAAAAAGAAGTGGGAGTGAGAGATGCCTTTTTAGATATTTCTGACCTAGGTTAAATTAGGACACTAAAAGTCTTGTGAGGAAGTTTCAAGGGCTGATTGGATTACTCAGATCCCAGCCCAGCCTGTGGAGATGAGTCCAGAGTTCCAGATGGTTTTTAAATTAGAAAGCGAGAGATCTTATGAGGTCTGCATTATTTCTACATAATACCTCCCCGAGTTCCCCATGGATAAGGCCATCCAAAGGATACTCATCAACATCCCTAAGACACAGAGGCTTCTTAATCAGGTTAGCTTGTTTGAATGGGACAAACATTTCCAGAACTGGTCAGCCTTTGGCATTGCTATCAGTTACCTATTCAAGGAAGAGTAATTAGGATCCTCTTAAAATTTCAGCACAGAGATTTTTCTCTTTTCCAGTAACTCCTCACTATATTAAAAAATTCTTCCTGTCAGTGGAATCAATCTAGTTCACCCTTCTCATCAGATAATAGCAAGGGTTCAGTTTTTTTGAGGAAGAGTTTGCATTTTTGTATTTTTCTAAGTGTTATATGCAAAATTTAATAACAGAGTTTGTTTGAAAAGTATAATCTACTTCCTGCCATTCATGCTCCTTGTTTAACTTTAATGCCACATTTGCAGGAAAATGCAAGACAGAATGTTAAACCAATAGATGCACGTGCCCTCATATGCTAACAAAATGCATAATTCTGTGTTATGAATGCTTCCAGAGGACTCAAAACAAACAAAAGCAAGCAAAACAAACAAAAACACCTACATGTGCTTCACACACAACGTCTTAGCGAACACTGATCTGATTACACACGTTTGTAACTTATTTTTTAGTACAAACTTAGGATTCATTTAACTGAAGATGTCCCTTTAAAAGCTGCCAAATGATGCGTGACCCATTCTGCCACCCCACCTTCTTTTCCTTGATTACAAAAGGGAAAGGATGTACTGATGATAACACTGAGGATACTTTCCAAATGACCAGAGGAAAAGAAAGAACAAGGAGAACGGATCATTAAAATGATAAATGAAAGTTGGGTTTGCTGTTATTACAGGTTGTGTTGTTTTTTTCTCAAGGGGAGTGAAGGAGGAGGGATGCACTGTTTCCTGCTGGAGAAACTGCAATCAGCTATAGAACATTTGCAGTTTTAGGAGGAAAAGGTCCTGACTGCTGTGCAAAGATTGAAGTGGCAAGGCAAAGGTTCATAACGGAATGATAATGAGATTGGAACAAAACAGAAAATAACATGCCATTTCCTAAGAAGCTGGAGGAGGCTTAATAAAAAACTGCCAGAGTGTTTGTTTGCATAAAGATGAGTGATAGCCCAAATAAAGGCTTCAAATTGTGATAAGAAACACATCTAATTCATCTTAAATTTGGATTTAATCTATTCCTCCTCCTGTTATTATAGCTAATATTCTGCTACTTAAGTGGTCTTTGAAACCCAAATTTCTCCATAACTTGTTGTAATAGGATTATTCAGTGTATAAGTGGGATTATCAGCATAATTCTTAAATTCTGTATTCTCTTTCAAACAGTATCAAAAAGAATGTATTTTGGGATGGGGAGGAAACTGCATGACTAGTGTTCAAGACGCCAGCAATTGTGCAGGAACTTCTTGAGTTGAAAACTCAGCTGTTACAGGTGATGTTCAAAAAAGGGGAAACTCCAAAGCCAGGTAACCTAGAAGGTGGTTTCTCAGGACCTCTCACACTAGCCAGAGCAGCACAAGTACCTCCTCTGTAAACAGGGCTTTGCATTGGTTTTGTGCACTTGTGCACATGGTTGGAGAACAAAAATTTTTACTCAAAAGCAGAAAATCTTAAAGTTCTTTTTGCTGTACTTCTAATTTTGTGCTTTTCTCTGATGTGTTCAGGGCCCCTCTCTCTTTCTCACAGCTTCTGTCTAATTGAAAAGAAGTTTACCCCTCTAATGAGAAATAATGCAGTTGCAACCTATATGAACAACAGCAGCTAACAGAGAGCACTTGACCTCTAAAAATTAGTCTTATCAGAAGTCAAGGAACAAAGAATATTTTAGATATTAGAGAAGCAAGTAAAACCAAAGTGTTTATAACTCAACTTTTTTGGATTCCATACAGTCTGATGAAGTCTCATGAGGAGTTCTGCATTTATAAGATTTCAGTGCAACACTTTTTTAATCTGTAGATGTGATAGATTGTAAGGTCTTCATCTCAGTCTTCTTAGTTGCAGCAACCGGTGTATGTTCAGATGATAAAATTGACACAGTCTTACTAGGTTTGAATCAGTGCTGTTTGCTAGTTTCTTACAGCAGCCAGCTCCATTTCTTACACAGATGATTGAGACAGAACAGGGCAGTTCATGGGAGCTCCTTGGTCCTTTTGCCCTAGACTGGAAGCTTTTAAATGATGGTCCTTACACAGGGGCTTCTGGTGCTTTCTGTGTTTTCTCAGGCCTTTCTTCAAACAGTGTTTTCTTTCTGAAGACTATTTGGACTACAAGGTGAAATGTGTCTGGAAGGCCTAGACATGACAGAGAGAAGTTTTCTGTTCTTCTAGTTGACAAGTGCTTTCTCCAGAATTCAAATTTAAAATATTAAGTTTGTCATTAGTTTTTAGATCATCCATGTTAGTTCAGCTACCCATACTAATGCTAATACTAATGTTCTTTTGAACACTGTGATAAATCTGTAATGAAGAGAGATACTTGGAAGGCACAGCAGTTTCTTTCTATTATCAGTGCTATGTACTCTCCTATGTTAGAAAAATTCAGCAACCAGACATGCAGTGAATATGCCAAACAAGACTTCAGTAGAGGAGATCTAAATGCAAGGCATAGTTTTACATGCAAAAAAAAAAAAAAAAAAGACAACATCAGTTATTCCTCCTAAGTCAATTACATACTCTCAGGCTCACAAAGAAAAGTTTTCTAACCAGCTGTCAAGCCAGGAACCAGTGTGGAAAATTGTAGGACTGGAGACAGATTGTTTCCCAGAGTCCTTGTTGTTTGCAGACTGTCCAGACCTTAAATTGCAGGACTCACCCTCTCACCTTATCTTCTAGATATCACAGCACTTTCCCACCAGTCCTGCCTGGCTCTTCAGGCATACAGTGGCTGTGTATGAAATGCCTTTGCATCCTCAGAAGAGGGGAAAGGGTATTATGAGTTGTATGAGTCAAAGGCAGCTGCTTGAGGACCTGATTTATTCTGCATCCTTTAGGAAAGAAGAGGTAAAAAACATTTCCCTTTTCTGAATCAGTTCACTTTTGAAAATTAATAAGCCCTTTTTTGTCCACTCCTGCTGCTGGGTGACCTGTTTTTATTGTACGCTGAGGTGCAATAAAATAACAAAAGGCAGTACTGTGAAGAAAAACTCAGAGGCTTTGTTTGAATGCATAACAGAGTTTGTTTACTTGAAAGAACAGTAA
The DNA here is from genome assembly GCA_032173965.1 of Sitta carolinensis. Lineage (NCBI taxonomy): Eukaryota > Metazoa > Chordata > Aves > Passeriformes > Sittidae > Sitta > Sitta carolinensis. The sequence continues at coordinate 64,201,738 of JAVUNC010000004.1, read as the reverse complement.
CAATGTAATGAATGTCTGGTGCAGAGTTAAGTACATCCTTGTCCAAATTTGATTTATTGTGATCATTTCTGGATGTTAACTCAACCATTGTTAGCATAACCTCCATCATTTTATATTCATGCTGCCTGTGGGCACGTGCTAGCGCAGCAGTGTGGAAAAAAATGTGAAATAAAACTGGTAGCAGCTCCTAGGGTAGGAAAACTCTTTTCCTGAAATAACAGAGGCTGGTGTGTAGTGAGCCATGGCTCAATTTAAGGCAAGAAGATCCGTGTAACTGGAGGAGCTGTATTGGGAGAAAGAAGGCAGCCATTGATTTCTGCAGCTTATTAACCCCTTGAGGGCCCTGTGCAGTAATGCAGGCATCATCCATGGTGTGCTGCCGTGGGCAGGCGTGATGTGGCTGTCAAATTGCTGAAGAAAAAAACACGCAGCCACTTTGGTTGCCTGCTAAAACACAGGAGATACGCTGCAAGCCCAGGCTGCATGAGCTTTTGAAAGCAGAATCTGAGCTTTGTGAGGAATGCTTGTACAAACACTTCTGTAAACATGTGTGTAATTCATACAAGATGTCTGTGTAATTCATACAAAAACTTAGCTCAGCGTACAAAGGAGGGTTTCTGCAACTCCCGTGCTAGGCAGTAACTCTGTAGCATGAGAATGGGCATCTTTTAAGAGATGCAGTCAGAACATTCAGAAGTTGCCACAATGACTAAAGTTTAAAGCAATTCTCAAGAGAAGTTTTATGGGTATAAACAAAAGATGTTCTTGTTAGTCTTTCACGTTTGTTTCAAAAGTGCACATAATTACTAAATCCTTCCCATGTGAACTTTGCAGATCATGGTCTTTAACCAGATGCTATAGCATATGTTCTAGTATCCACAGTCCCACAGCTGAAGTTCAGGGATACCTGCAGTAATATTTTTGATTCATTTATTTTGTAAGTCCGTTTCACCTGAAGGCACTGAATGACTTGTATCATCATAAAAATTTTATAATTACGATTTAAATTGAAATTTACAGTTTTCAATAAACAGTATGTTCAGCATTTTACTGTAAGTCATTCACATAAACTCCTAATTTCATCTTAAAAGTGCATCTTGAGTTTGTGTCAGTGGATCCCATATGCCCACTCAGCAGTGGCTCTTTGCTTGTGGGAGATTCAGATGCAACTGCTGAGCTGAGGGCAAAATGTAAGTGTTCACTTTTGGCTGCATTGCCTTTTGCTCTTCTGCTTTGATTAACCTTTTTCTCTCAGCTTCATATAGTTGTGCTTTTCTTTTTTTTTTGTTTGATGCTGGTCTTGGAAGGTGAAAGAGAGAATGCTGGTGAGATTATACTTGTTTGGGGTGTGTTGTGGCAGCATTTTAGTCCTATTTTATCCAAGACACCATCATAATAAAGCACATAATTGTGGATGTCACGGTAATCTGAGATGGGTTATAGCAATCAGCTGATAAGTCCTGTGATTCAAAGGCAAATCAGTTATTACTGCAATGACCCAAAGGATGTGATTTTAACTTGATGCTATTTTAAGTGGACATCCAGAGTTTGTGAGTGGATAGACTGCAATGCTGGATTCGGGCTGTTCTGTTGAGAGCCCAGTTTTGAAAATACATTTGCTACAATTCTTTATCAGTATTATGAACTTCTTCCCTTATGAGTGAAGACACAGAAGAACAGATTATTGTGGGTAATCTTTTTTATATAATATATTAGAATACGGTGCTCACCTGAACCATCAAGTCAGGTTTCAGGGGCACTGTCTGCTGATGACTGCATTTGAATTGAGACCCATGACAAACATACAGGCAGCAAGTCTGATGGTTCAGCTCGGAAAATATTTCATAATAAGTTACTTTTTTCCCATCTGATGTGTTTGTGCTTTGGCAAGTATTATTTTTGCTACTAAAATGATCTGGTAATCCAAAGAATAAAATAACCACTTCTTCATAATCCAGTGTAAAGCTGCTTGTTGGGACTCAGGCCAAACCTTCACCTTCAGATCATCCACAGCAGCTCTATGTGTAAGTTTTAAAGACAGTTTAAGAGAGTGTAGGTGGTGATTTTAGTCATCTGTATTTAACTGAAAAAACAGATATTAACTTAGATAAAAATTACTGGGAGCGACTTCTGATTTTTAATGTAAAAAAGTGACATTTTTTGTACTTTAAACTTGTTACCTGCAAGTAGTGACAGTTTGTGGGCTAAGATGGAAATAGGAAAGTTGGAAAGTTGAGGAACAGCTAACACAAGTTTAAAAAGTGAATTTATTTTAAGAGTGTTTTGTTATCCAGGAATTAAACCGAATGCCAGCCATTCCATAGCAGCCCTAAATAAATGAAAAGAAATAAGAGAACAAGTCTACTGGTTCCTCCACATGTCACTGCCACTGGGTAACTGTTCACACCTACATTAGTCACTCCTTCAACAGGCCATGAAATTGTTCCAGCTTTCCAAATGTATGAGAAAATCAAGGCAGGTGCTGGCACATCATAAATGAAAACCTGACCTCCAGGCTGATACAGTAGTGGTGTTGTTACTGTTTGCATTCTGGAAACCACGTGACTTGTCAAGTTGCAATGAAGTTATTTTGTGCTTTTATATTATTAAAGCTCAGTGAGGTCTTTGGACTGTGCTTGAGGACCATGAGGCTTACTGGTGATGGAAGTTATATTGATACTCAGTACTTAGGGATGGCTTTTTTGATGTTACTACTGACTTTGTGCTGCTCAGTAGCTGTTGGATTACTTAATAAGGAAGAAACTTGCTACAGAGGGTGCTTGCACATCTGCTGTTAGAGAAATCACATCCTGAACTGTCCATGATCCAAAAAAACCTTAGTGTCTTCTCTGAAAATCCTCTCAGAATAATACCACCCATGGAAACAGCAGACAAAATGATGTTTTAATTTCACAGCAGAACAAACATTCAGTGTTTTTTCATAAAAAGAGATGGAAAAACAGAGAATAGAGAGAGTCATCTTCAGTGTGTGGATATTTTTTGTGAGCTCTTACTTAAACCTGAAATCCAGTGAATTGCTATGGTGCTTCTTGTCTCAAGAAATCATTACTGTTCTCTCAAAGGACTGTTTAATCTTCAGTTTCTTACAATGTTTGTCTTACAAATAAAACTTTATTGAGTCTTGCTACCTTTGACCAACTGTCCAGCTTCTGTCTTCCTTTTTTTTCCAAAAATAGTACCAGACTGCAAAATGAAAACACCCCCAGTGTGAGATTCTGTTAAAAGTTCAAATGAAATTATCTAAACAATTACGAGTTTTAGAAAGCCTTCATATTTTTCTTGCTTACAATAAGGTGATTTAATCACTGTATAAAAACTGCCTTGGTTTTTGTGTCACATTTAGCCCTATATGAAAATCTCCTAATATAGCATCAAGGAATTAGAATTATCCTGGTACTGAGTGAAAAGAACATATCCATTTGTGTAAACAGAAATGCCTGTAATATCTGAATTGATCTGCTTTCCTCATTGCAAAGCTAAAATATTTTCTTCATTTCTAATTTGCTTTAATATGTAGAAATGACAGCAGACAATGCACTAGGATTATCAACCTATTCTTATTTCTCTCTCTTCAATTTTATTTTCCAAAAGTCACACATTTATGTTGCCAAACTGTAAAAGAGAACTGTGAAAGAGTTCTCTTTCGGTGTCGCTTTTTTGATTTCATACCCAAGATCACCTTGTACTTCTAGTGCTGTGCAGTTTTTAATGTATTCCAGTGGCTCTCCTGTGAGGTGTCAAAGTAATGTTAGTCTCAGGTGTATAGTTAGGGACCAGGGCAGAGTGGGTAAGAGCAGCTTTCCTGTACCTAACTCTGCCTGGTCATTTTAGGCTCCAGTTGGAAGATGGGTCACCCCCTTCCCCCAGTGACTGAGCTGGGTCACGTTAAAGGCCGTGGCAGGCAGTGTACTGAACTCAGATCTTCCAAATTCTCAGATTCTCTTTCCTGGAACGTATTTCCTTTCTAAAATAAACAAATATATTACGCTGAAGTGATTTGAATACTGCTCCTTCATGTGGCTTGGCAAGAAGAGCGAACTTCATGATTTTTGTATTACTATTTTAAAGTGTTTGACATTTCTGTTATTTAAATGGATAATGTCATCCATCATCTCGGGTTTCATGGTTTCTGTGCTGATTGCTTTTCACAGATACTACACTCTCAGGGGAAATAGGCACCAAGAAAAAAGTGAAAAGACTGTTAAGTTTCCAGAGATATTTCCATGCATCCCGGTTACTGCGTGGAATTGTACCACAAGCCTCTCTGTACCTACTGGATGAAGACTACCTTGGGCAAGCAAGGGTAAGACAGGTCTCCAGATCTCCATTTCTTTTAGTAATACTACAGAGAGTGTCAGTTTTGTTTTAGTCTTTAGATGACCGAATTCATGGCTGATCTTTCTTAAGTGACCCACGTTACATGCCTGCCTCACTGCAAACAGATTGTCCAGCCCTCATTTGTGGTTGCAGCCTTGAGGGTTTAGGTCTCAAAGCATCAGAAAATGTTGTTCAATCTATTCAGCATTTTCAGATTCCAACAAGTGAAATTGTAATATGGATTTATTAAAGATAGAAGGATTTCAGGTTAAGTTACTGATTTAAGTGCAGCCCTGACACAGCATTTAGTTCATCCACTTGAAAATAGACAGGTGTCTCTCATCTGGTATGGAACAGTTATTAGGCAACCCACAATAGCTCTCCATAGTGGCAAAGGCTAGGAAATGTGGAACATTGACTACAAACTTCACAGTGATCAAAACAGAATTATCTTATTTTGCAGCTCTTACACTTACTTTGAATGGTATTTTCTAGGAAAAAATGCACAGTTGATGGCTTTGGGATTATATGCCTAGGCAATTTTTATTCTCTGCTAGAGGAGATTATATGACAGGTGTTAGAAAGTAATTAAGAATCCAGACCTATTTGAATCTAGACTAGAGATGGGAGTGAATGTGCATTTCATTCACACTACATCACTGTAGGTCACAGAGGTAGTCCAGCATCAGTCTCCTGACTCAACTGGTGTAGCTGTAAAAACACTGCACTTGGTGGGGATGATGGATTCTTCTTCATGTCTGAGTGGGCTTAACAGTAGCACAGTAGTTATAAACAATAGTTTTTATAGAAGGTATTCCTGTGTACTGCTTTATTTAGCACATTGTAACTCATATTTCACCACGAGAGCTAAGATTTTAAAACACTATTGAAAACCTGAGAGTTTGCACTGACAATTCGGGGACATGAAGAAACAATAAAGCATTTGTGCAGTAAAAGGGAATATTTTCCTAAATTTTTGGTTATATTATTCCTTGTTTTGAGTTCCATTTAGAAGGTATTTTTAGTGTTATGTTCAAAACGTTCTCAGTTAAAAGTGCAAGTGATATTTTATGCAGTGCACCATGAGCCTGATTTTTGATATTTCAAATACAACCTCTGTAGGTTTCTTGAAAAAGACTTTAAAGCTGCAGGAACCAATCCCGTGACTGATTTTGTGGAATAATAGTTAAAATCTGTTTTACAGTATGACATACCAGTCATTGGCCTTTTCACATTTGTTTTTTCCAGCACATGCTATCCAAAGTGGGAATGTGGGATTTTGACATTTTCTTGTTTGATCGCTTGACAAATGGTGAGTAAATTTTTTAAGTCTTTATTTTACTATCTCTCATATATGACTATTCAAAAATTCTCTAATTAATTGTTTGCTAAATGTTTCCAGTTCAGATTACTGAAGAGAAATTTGCCACATTTAACCTCTATTAAAATCATATCCTGGGGCTTTTTCAGGGTTTTCCTGAACTATAGGGTAAAGTGAGCTTTTGTATTAATCTAATCTCCTACATTTTTTGTTGTCACCTTTTCAAGAAGGTGTTTCTGTTTCATTTACCCGTGAAACTCCAAGCTACTTTAAATATTACAGTAAATCCAGATCTCCATAATGAGTCAATTTCTGTCAATACTAGAGACATTTGAGTGAAGATACCCTGGCTTCTGTTCAGCAGCAAAAATTCAGAAATTTATTAAGAGAGTAAAAATCTGTGAAATGTTTTCTCTAAATACATGCCTGTAAAACCATCCCACTTCCCCAGAAATGTCCAGGCAATACCTCTTGATCAGGTAACTGCTAAAGAGGGCAGTGATCACTCCTTTACCCTTCCTGTACTGCTCAGAGTACTGAGATCTCTCATTCTTCACTCCCAGTCTAATTAGGTTTGGTTGAGGCAGAAGATGTAGAAAAAATTGGTTTAGAGGGTCATTCAGCTGAGTGACTGGCAGTGAAGAGTGAAAAGGATTGCAAATTGCCTGGGAAGCAAAAGCATAGTTCTTCTAAGTTATCTTTCTGTGCCCCTGCTCGGTAGTCAGGACCAAGTAAGTTTCCATGTGTTCTTCATACAGATATTTATTTTCCTTCCTGAGTTACGTTAAATAAGAAAAGACTCCCTTCAGACTTTGTTTATGTGTAGTATGGGTTGGTTGGTTTGGGGTTTTTTTCTGACTTTTATGGAAACAGTGCGGCTGAATTAAGCAGTGAAATCTCTTTTAAAATACTGTGTTTATGTATAGCTGATCATGTAATACTAGTAAGGCTCAATTTTGCCAGTGGTCCCAGCATCGGATTTACAGTAAAGCCAGTGCAACATTACAGTGGGACTTGAGGCTGTAAATCCTGCAACTCATTTTTCCTGTCTGTGTTGTCATTATTAGATGCAGTCGTAGCTGGGCTAGGTTACAGGGGTTAATTACTTGTGTATACTGCCATATGCAAAATAAAAAAATTAATTCCAAACTCCTCATTTTTAGTAATTAATTAATTAATACAGTATGGCAAACCAAAGTGGCAGAATAGCCACTCTCGTTTCTGTTGTTTCTGAAGATAGACCTGAATTATGAAGAAGATGTCACTTGCAGACAAGTCTGTCAAAAGATTTTGTTAAAACTGTGTCAGTTGGCCTTCTTCCATTTAAAACCACAGTTTGCCTGTCATGTTGAAACAGCAAATGAGACTTTATGGCATCTAGACACAAGAATGGCACTCCATTGGTACAGCCTTTCCATCAAGTCCCAATTATACATAGAAATAATTCGTGCGAGTGACTTTGAGTATATGAGAGTCATCTAAGCTCCCTTCATTGGAGATAAGGTGATAGGGGCTGACTAATAGGAAATTACTCAGATTTTTAGCCTTGCTTAGTTTATAACTAACATGTAAAGTTAATCTAAGAGTTGTTCCTTTCTGCTTTTAGGAAACAGTCTTGTAACACTGCTTTGTCACCTCTTCAACGTACATGGACTTATTCACCATTTCCAGTTAGACATGGTTACATTACACAGGTTTTTTGGTAAGTGCACACCTCAAAGCCATCTTTGAATTTTATCATTTTAATTTTGAGGTTTATAGCTTAAGTAGAGCATCAGAGAAGGCACTGGCTTGGTCTGTGTAAAAATGATGATATCATTGGAAATATTTCAGTAAAAAATGTTTATGATATATATCAGCATATGTTTTTGATTTTGCACTCAAGTACTTGGTTCAGTACCTAGTCAGTGGAGGGATTTCCAAAGGCTCTGCATTGGGCTGAAGCATCCCAGCACCGCAGTCACACTGGTGATTTAAAATGAAGTGTGCCATGCAGAGATGTGGCTGGCTTAGGCCCACACAGAGACAGACAGACAGACAGACAGACAGACAGACAGACACTGCAGAACCTACGCGTGCACAGCACAATTGTGGTGCAGTGTCATTATTTTAGTGACTAAAAGACCACTGAGACCCAGGGCAGTTAGAAGCTTATGTGCAAAATTTAACAAATTATATCAAGCTGTCTACACTGAATAGTGTTGATGAAAGCCTCTGCTGCTGCTACTGCCAACAGAAATATTAGCCCCATGCTGTCAGTGAACCAAAAGAAGAAATTGGCCAAAATCAATTACTTTTTGCATCACTTTTTGAAAGCAGCTAAATGCCAGTTTTTCAGGCTGTCAGGCAGAGTTTCCAAAGCAGGGTGTCTTCTTTAAGACTGCCTAATTGTTGCTTCTGGAAAGTGTTCCTCTGGTGTGGAGACAGACAAATCTCCCTGCTGTTCCTAACTCCTGTGGGCAGCCGTGGACGGTCGGGTAATCAGAGCTGGTGGTACTCACAGTTTAAGGGGTTACCCACTGTACCTCCAGATGCCTGTGTGGCTGGAAACAAACAGAAGGCTTGGACTTTCTTTGGTGCTCGTCATGCTGGCAGCAAGGGAAGCCTGCCCACTGGCTTTCCATTTGATTAATGTGCTGGTGTCTAGGAGAGTGCTTCAGACAAGATCACATGCAGCTTCCAGCGCTCACGTGGTGGTGTCCCAAGACCACATAATGGTGCAGACACTGCTGCAAGGACCAGAGGGGTATGAAGCACTCAGCTCAATGATTTTCCTGTCTGAGAGAAAGCTGAGAGTTAAGAGGTTGGTGCTCCTGGTCCAACTGGACCAGTTTCAGCACTGCAAACTAAAGCAAGAGGGACTGGCATGTTGAAATGAACACACAGATGTGACTGACATTGTCACAGAAGATTTTGCTGTGAGTACCCCAATGATGGTTTTTTTATTCTTCACCTGGGGGGGGTGTAGGAATTCCTCTGGCTGTAGTTGATCACTCAAATAACAAATGATGGCAGGATATCAGGGTCTCACTCCCAGCTGCCATAAAATAGGTGGTACTGCTTTTATGGCATGCTACGACCCTGTGACAGCAGCCTAAATAATTACACTCCATGTGGATAAATTTGCCTCTCTTCCTTGTTTATTTTACTCCTCAATGAGAGCCTTCACTAAGGCAAGAAAGAGGTGATTTATGCACTAGACCCAGTATATCCCCTTGAGCCTCACAAATCCTTTCATGCATTTTTTTCTCTAAAGGTATCCCGATAAAAGCAGCAATTTAAATAAGCTACAGCTATTTGAAGAAACTCCTTAGCCAGCTGACTGCAAAACCTCAGATTGTATTTTAAGTCCAGTTCCCACTTGTGGCCATGGCATTCAGAGACAAAAGGATCTTTGTTTTCTGTTTTGATTCTCAGTTATGGTTCAAGAAGATTACCATAGCCAGAACCCATACCACAATGCTGTCCATGCCGCTGATGTCACACAAGCTATGCACTGCTATCTGAGGGAGCCCAAGGTAAGGACAACCTTTCACACTGATGTTGCTTTCAGATGGTCCTCAGATTTTTTTTTCCCCCAGGTTTTAAATAAAATCCCCAAGGGATACTTCTAGACAGCAGGAAGTGATGGTGTGCTGGGAGTCAGCAGCAAGTCAGGAGCAGCCTCAGCTAGAGATGACAGATGTTTCAGTCGAGCCAAGAGTCACTTCTCCTCACACAGCCATCGTGTCTGAGTGCTGCTGTGGGAGCTGCAGCCACCACAGCAGGGTGACCCAGCCTCCACTGGTGCCTGCAGTTCTCCCATCAAACTCAGCAGGAGGCATTGTGTGTCTGTGCCTCAGCCACCTCAGAGCATCCCCACATCCCTGTTTCCAAAGACCAAATTCGGTGCAGTGCTACGGCAGGAAAGGGGGAAGCAGTCCCTCCAGATGGGTCTGTTGCAGGGGTGTCCTCTGCATGAGTATTTGTCTGCTGAAAGGCATTGTGATATTGCCCTGCTGAGCCAGAGTATAAGAATATAACTAATCTTTTTTGGCTTGGCTCAAATGAAGGGACGTTCTGCTAGAACTGGCAGGTTTTTACACCAGAATATAGCAATGGCGAGGACAGAAGCAGGCCCCACCTTTCCTGTATTTTCATCTCCTGCAAGATCTGCAAGTCCTTTCTTGCCAGGAAGTGCAGAGGACAGCCAACATCTAGAACCTGGACCATAGTGCTCCTCAGTTCTCACCTCAGGATGCTTCTTTGATCTCATAGACCTGCACTCTATATAGGCTCATTGGGCTGGTAATAACTGCCTCACTCACAAACAGATAATGCTAACTACCTCTTTTTGCTTCTAAATGAGCCCTGTAGCAGAAAAAATCTGAATAGGTTTTCCTATTTCAATGTTTTAAGTTAGAAAGGTAAATTATGTTCTCTAATAAAATACATATACTTGAACTGAGATAAATATTTAACAGCCAAGGCTGAAATTTCTGAAGTTGATAAACTCCGCATTTTATAACACAGTGCTATGGTAGAAAATTGAAGCCTGATCTTCCATTGGTATTACTGAATACTTTGGGAGGCAGAGCTCTTCCAGTGGATGCTGACATATGCCAACCTGCCAGCCTACCTGTTTGCTTTTTAAACTAAATGTTTGAGACCATGGTCAAGCACTTGTATTACAACAATCCTTATATTGCCATGAATGCTAAAGAGATGAGGAATACAAATTTTAATAAAAGATGAGTCTGTAGTCTAATATCTTTAGAGATGTATGTTCAGCATTTACCTTAAACATGTTGTTCACAAAATTTATACTTGACATTTGTGTACAAATACCTACAAAAACCCAAGCAATGCCATGATGTCAGCTGGTTTGTTTATTTACCAAAAATGTGTTTAGTGTTCAGTTCTTGTTGTGATTAATGTGTGTGATGATTCAGCTTGCCAACTTCCTCACGCCATCGGACATCATGCTCGGACTGCTGGCTGCTGCAGCTCATGACGTGGATCACCCCGGGGTCAACCAACCCTTTCTGATTAAAACTAAACACCACCTTGCCAGCTTGTATCAGGTAAAACTGCTCATCGAGTTGCTAATGTGTAAAATGCAGTCAAGGAGAGTTTAAGCGATTTGCAGTGAACTTTTAATGCCAAAATGTGGCAGCGGGAGGGTGTGGGTCAAGTCGTCCTGCACTTTGGGCAGTTTCAGTCAAGCACCTCACTGGGTGTCACTTCTTACAGCAAAGCTGATACAGGAAAAGAGGTGGAAATGTCACTTTTTTTTTTGAGGACATTTAAGCCAGATCAGTTGTCTGGATTATTTCTGCTGTAGATCATCTGGGGTGAGGAACTGTGGGTAGGAGATTTAAAATCATGACAAGAAGATTTCATCTTCTTTCAGTGAGCAAGTAAGCAGCAGGCATGCTCTAAATTGGTATTGCATTAAAAAAGGCTTTGCTTTGTGTGGCTATAGAGAAACACTTAATGAACACTGCATTAAAAAAAAATAGAAGACAGATGAAACCAAAGGAAAAGTTGTAGACATTTACAGTAAAATTCCTTGAGATACAATGAAAGAACTTCAAGAAAGCCACTAGGTCACACCACAGGCTGTCAAGACCAGTATCCTGTTTCTAGGAGCAGCCAGTAAAAGATCTCAGAGAGAAACATAAGTCTGGGATAAGTACAGAGTTGTCCTTCACCTAGTATACATCCTTTCAGCTCTGGCAAGCATTGGTAGAAAACTTCCTGAAACAAAAACACAGACCCTCTTTTTCAATAACTAGCAATGAACCCATGCTGCCTGCTTTTTGTAGTCCTTTTTGAATATATATGAGGTTTTGGCCCATGGCAATCATTGTAGCTCTGTATTTTATCTAAAACTATCCTATGAGTATAATCTCCACACGCATCTTTATGTTATTATATAGGCACATCCCTTTGTTCTTTGCATTGTACTTACATACACAACGTACCAGAGCAATGCTGCACATTTTAATTTTGGTTGCACTAACCATAATGCACAGGTAATAAATGGAGATAGTATTGATTTCTAGCCTTTAGAATCACAGACTCATAGAAACATGAAGAAAGGAAGAGACCTTTAAGATGATGAACCCAGCTGTTCACCCAGCACCCAGTGCCAGATCCAGACACCTCTTAAACACCTCCAGGAATGGTGACTCCACCACCTCCCTGGGCAGCCTATTCCAGTGCCTGACCACCCTAACAGTGACAGGTTTTTTTCCTACATCTAATCTGAATCTCCCCTGTCTCAGTTTAAGGTCATTCCCTCTGGTCCTCTCTCTGCAGGCACAGCAGGAGAGACTGGCCCCCAGCTCCCTCAGCCACTCTTTGTAAGACATGTCCTCTGGTCTTCTCATGAGCCTTGTTGCCCTTCTCTGGATGTGCTTTAGCACCTCAATGTCCTTTTTAAAGTGAGGGGCCAAGAACTGGACACAGCCCTCGAGGTGTGACCTCACCAGTGCCAAATACAGGGGGACGTCGGTGCCCTGGTCCTGCTGGGCACACCATTCCTGATCCAGGTCAGGATTCCATCGGCCTTCTTGGTCACCTGGGCACACACTGGCTCGTGTTCAGCTGCTGTCAACCAGCACTTCCACTGGGCTGCTTTCCAGACACTTTGGAAGAGGCAATTTCAGCCTTCCTGAAGGTTGTCAGAAACAGAATATCCCATGTTAAAAATTAATCTACCTGAAGAAGACTCACTAATAGCTGCGCACACATACTTAGCAAATTGAGAGATTGCTGAGGTATGCTTACTACTTGATAAGAGAGTCTCTCTTTTTCTACCTTACCCAAGCAACGTTTGGGTTTTCCCATAAGAAGTGGATTATGTAATGGTGCAATTGTCCTGCCCTTAGACATGGGAATAGGCTGGACTGTGGGAGCCCCAGCCAGGGCACAGTGATGCTCACACACTGAAAACTTTGTGACTGGCCTCATCATAAGATGATGCAGCTTATTATGTCATACCCATATATTTCTGGTCCAGTCTTTTCTAAATGTCAGGACATCTGAGTGAGGAGGGAAAAAAGCCAGGGGCCTAATCTGGGGTGCTTTGGGAATGGTAAGGGTGCTTTGAAGAGGAGAGAGTAGAGCCATTCCACAAAACCCCTTTTCTTGTGAAAAGGTACAAACAATTTCTTCTCAAATTAATAGTGGCAAACAGTACTTTATAATTAGGTTGAAAAACCACTCTAGTCTGAAAGACATACTGCTAAAATATTAGTATCTTGGAGAAGTGGTTTCAGCTCAGTTATTTGGGTTTGAATATACTTACAAATGTTGGTTAGAAAAGGCAGTGACAAAGCAGAAAATGCAATCTTTCAACAGCAAATGAGATCTGAAGTACTCTACTTAAGGACATTCACTGGCAAGTCTGAGTTGTTTTAACAGAAAATGATCCCACATTGTTTCCAAAGATTTTTGTAGTATACAGTAATGGATGCCAGTAAAAATAACTCCTGGATAAAAGTTTTGCTGAAAACATTTTTAGTCAAAATTTTAGATTTAGTGAATAGTCTTTAAAACATGTACTTTAACATGTGCTTGAAACTGAAACAAAGTTCTTAGGGTTTTGGTTTTTAAGTAGCAGAGCCACAGAACTGCTGGGATTAATCAGAAAAAGGATCAAATGAAAGTAAGTTTTAACAGAGCTGGCAGTGATCTGTCATTGAGACAGTAGACTTATCCATGTATGGCATTTCTGTGCTTTTAAATGTCTCTTGACATTTCAATTAGAACTTTACATTTACATTTGGAAGAAAAGGTTTTGCAAAATGAGGTAGGTCAGTTTTTAGACAAGATGTAAAGTGTTTTGACAGCTTCTGAAGTGCATATGTGAGAAGAGTCATATTTCAGGAAGACATCACCAAGGACTTCAGAGCTTTCAGTATTTATTTTTAAACTAAATCCATATTTTATGATGCAAGACACTTTGCTTTGTAATCTATATGGTGATTTCCACAAGAGTGTATTGCACGTGATTGCATGCAGCATAATTTTCTACAAAAATAAAAGTATTTAATTGAAATCTCCAGCATTACAAGGGCAGTTGAGAGCATAGAAGGTAGCTTTAGTGGTCTGGAGGTCACTTAGTTTTCCTGTGAGGAGCACAACAGCATTCCTTGTAATGTGATGCAGACTTTACATCTGACTTGCATTGTCTGGCTTTTAAATGAAGGGTAAAAGTTTAGAGGTGTGGGTAGATCACATACAATATCTGTAGTACAAGGCAGGTTTCAGAAAACTGTGAAAGGACACTTTACAACTTTAATATTCACCTAGGTAAGCTGGAAATAGGAAAGTACATTTTGGGCATCAGTGAAATCTTCTTTGCAGTCTTCCTTAAAAGCAATGTTTCCAAGTGTCATTTTTGACTATTTAACATTATGTAGTTAAACCAACTGCTTAATGAGTAGGAATAGACTGAAGAGACTGAAAGAAATTCTGATCCCCTTTGAATTAAAATTGAAGTTTGCTCTGCACCTAGTTAGTAATAAGTCTCCTCTCTTCAGTTATTGTTCTTTTTTTAAAATGTGTATGTCTAAATGCAGTGGTTCGAATAGCTCAGACTAAGGAAAAGATTGGAAATACTGTGGTAGTTTAAGTAAAATAAACAGCCATAGTCCTGAAGTCTCTTTTATAGGAATCTGCTGGGCTTGGGCTGTAAATGTGACAGAAGCTCCCTATAGTGCAGCCTTCAAAGCAGAGCTGCACTGCTCAGTTTTTTTTAACAAACTAAAACACCACGTGAAGCAGAGCTGAGAGCCTGGTCTGCAAGCCAGCACAGAGACTTCCCCTGCATGGGTTGTCTCCCACCAGCCTGGGTGATCAGATAGCTCATGGCAATTAGTCTTAATAAAGCAGTTCTGTGTTCCTAGGTGGAATAGCTGACTCTACTAATTGCTGGCAGCCGCTTCAGGGATTCTGGCTCCTTACATTTAAGAGGAGAGTCATATGACTTCATGCTCAGTTGTTGCTTGTTAACATGACCTTTCCTTTTCCCTCCTCCCTGTAGTTTCAGTGTGGGAAACGAAAGAGTGCAGAAGTGTCAGTTTAAGGTTCCCCCTGTAGCAGCAGGCAAAGAGCAGAAACTTAGAGAAGCAGAAATACTCTGAGATGACTACCTGAGTTTGCTTTTTCCTATGAGTAACTACTAATTGGATGGAGGAAAGGTCTCAGATGCCTCAGCCCTTCGGTATGGCAGAGGAGCAGCTGCATCCATGGAGTGTAATTCCCTGTTTGAGGCAGGTGCTGCTGGAGCAGCCCCTCACAGCAAGGAGAGCTGCCATGCTGGAAGGGATGTGGAGACTCAGGGTGCTCCGAGGGGGATCGCCCTGGTCGCAAGGTTTCAAGGATGCAGTCAGACCAGGTACTGTCTTAAATAAGTGTAAGCCTCCACAAAAGCCAAAGGTGACAGTCAGGTAGAGTTTGTCCAATTTAGTAGGAAGATGGCAGCCTGTGGCCTTGGGATGACTCTTGGGACCAGCATTCAGCTGTGCGACTGGGTAGGTGAAGAAAAACCAAAAGAAATTATTATTATGTCCTATTACATTCTCTTATTTTTCTTGGTCAGAGTGTAGGGTTGCAAAAGTCCATCCTGATGTATTTAGGCAAAAGGAGAAAAGAGATATTTAAGTTGGCAAATGAACAGAATTGCTGTCAAAAGTAATTTCTCTATTGCACAACTTATGTTGAGATCCGAGTCCATCAGCTCTTTGTAAGAAAATGAATTGGTTTTTGCATGATTTGAAAGTTTTGGAGTTGGTTTTACTTTGTTTTTTCCCCCCAGAATCTCTGATTTCTGTAAGGAAAACAAGCAGACAAACACAGAGAAATACCAAAGCAACATTGTGTGTGTGAATTCAGAAGCAACAAAAAGCACTGTGGAAAGTACTGTGATAGGGAGTCAATCCAGTTTGTACTTTCACACTAGGCCAGATGATCAAAATGCAGATTGGGTATTGGTTACTGGCAATGTTTAGTGTTTCAACAGTCATTAGACAGGTCTACAAAGAAACTTGGGGAAGACTTAGGGAGAAAATACTGCTCAGTCCCTCTTGGAAAAGTGGAAGCTGCACATCATGTCCCATGGGAAAGGCAGTACTATGGCAGTAACACCTCAGAGCTGTGGGGCTGTGCCTGAGGGAGCTAGAGATGGACAGTGGCTGGAGAGAGGGATTCTGACTCCACTTTCCCAGCTGGCAGTGGCAGGGTGGAATACTTGTTTTGTTGCCTGCTCAAAAGCTCTGGTTGTGTTTTGTTTTGTTTTTCTTATCCAGTGCTTATCTACTGCAAAAGCTGTGAAGTGCCCAAAACAGGGAACAGATGATAGAGGTTTCTGAACGAGTGACATTTCTGAGGCATTTGGCAGTAGAAAGTACTCTGTGAACCAAACAAGTGATGATGGGAAAATGCATTGTGTGCTAGGATAGTAATTTCAAGTCATCAGACATAAGATACCAAATTTGTTGTAATTTACTGACAACCTAGAAAGCTGGGTTTCAGCTTCCTAGCAGTTTCTTTTCCAACCTAACTTTGGTTCCACTTAGTTGAAAGCAAGGAAACAAAGAGGAGTCAAAATTTGTTGCAGGCTAAGTTGCTGAAGCCTGCATATTCCTCTTGCTTTCACTGAACAGCTGCAGGCAGCTTCCAGTTCCCTGACTCAAAGGGAAATTTGGCAGTTTAGTTTTCTTTTTCTTGTCTGCTCTGCATTCAAACTGTAGAGGCTGAAAAGTCAACCTGGAATAAATAGGAGGTAAAAATATGATTTTGCACTCCTGCTTTAATTAATTTGTTAATAAATCTGTTAGAATGCAAGCTACCTCCCACTCAGATGAGATTAGCTCCTCTGTCCACAGCAGGACTCAAAAACTGCAGAACAACAGGCCTCCAGGGCTGACCTTAGCTAAGAAACCCAGAAGCACAAGGTCCTTAACTGTAGAAATCTAGACCAATTACCGTGGCTGGAAGGCAGCAGACATTTTAGGCTCATGTTGCAGCATGTCCAACATGTGATATGGCAGATCCATATGTGTACCTGTACCATGGACACCATCCTAACCCTTGCATTTCTTGGTGTTACTCCTCCCCAGAACGTTTCCGTGCTGGAGAACCACCACTGGCGCTCGACCATCGGCATGCTTCGCGAGTCGCGGCTGCTCGCCCACCTGCCCAAGGAGGTCACGTAAGTGTCCACCAGAATCACTCAGACCAGGCCATGGCCTCCTGCTCCCTTCTTAAAAGCACACTGGCAAAGAGGCCCAGGCTTCAGAATAGGCTGAACTTCTTGGCCCTTCTTGGTGTCACTAATGAAATCACAAAATTTGAGAGTCGCGGCTGCTCACCCACCTGCCCAAGGAGGTCACGTAAGTGTCCACCAGAATCACTGAAACCAGGCCATGGCCTCCTGCTCCCTTCTTAAAAGGACACTGGCAAAGAGGCCCAGGCTTCAGAGTAGGCTGACCCTTCTTGGTGCCACTGTGAAACCAGGAGACAAAGTTACACAGCAGAGGTATTTTTTGAGACTCGCCCACTTCTGCAGCGCAGGAATGGCCACTCTCAGCACCAGGAACACAGGGAGGCCCAGGAAGAGTGCACTTGTTCAGGTGGACTGTTGGCATTTTTCATTTTACCTGGCACCGACTGAATATGGAAAGTTTTAGCGATTTAAAGCAGGAAATTGAAGGAGTTGGCCGAGGAGCATCAAGACTGCTCTGGATTTCCGCACCTCACAGAGGGAATGTGGTTCAGTCTTTATGGATAAAGCAAAAAGAGAGCAGCCACATGAGTACCCTGGCCAAATTGCTGCTAGCTTTTTACTTGTGTTAGTCCCACCAAGGATGGGAGATTGAGACAGTGAACAGACTGCAGTATTGAATTTTAAATCACAGGTAAGCCTACCAAGAATATAAACAAGTTACCTGGAAGCAATAATCTCCATATCCCTCCAGAAACTCTTTGCATCAGACCATCAACTTTAAAGGACTTCAGTCTAGACCTTCACAACTTTGACAGCAACTTCAAAGTTGCAGCATTCACCATTCAGCTCTAAGCAGCTGAAGTAAGACGTGAGCATTTTTCTTGATGCAACATGCTGTTGTTTCAGGGTGGTTTTTTTGTACTTTCCTAGCACTTTTCAGAGGCTTTCCAAACAACCTGTGCTATCAAACATTTTTCTTTGACATTATGTGTTCTTCTTGAACCTATTTGAGCAGGTAGAATAGTTGTACCCTGCAAACCCCAGCAGAGGCTGACCAAACAGATCAGACTGTGTCCATCAAGAAAGAGGGAGCTTTATGCCAGCTCCAGTGATCCAGGGAAGGTTGTTTTGAGCTCTTAATGTTGAGTGGTTCTGTGATTAAAGGGGCTTATTTACCTTCATTGCAGACAGGACATTGAGCAGCAGTTGGGCTCCCTGATTTTGGCAACAGACATCAACAGGCAGAATGAGTTTCTGATCCGTCTGAAATCTCACCTTGACAATCAGGATTTGAGGCTGGAGGATGCTCAAGACAGACATTTTATGCTTCAGGTAACTTAAAAAAAATTTTATTGTTTTTATTAATTTTTCAGGTCACACACACAGTATTTGCTATTATATGTTAAGAGTATTATATTACAGTACATCTGGATATCAGCCTCTCCTCACCCATTACCATAAACACTTCCCTTCTGCCACCTTCTGGAACATCAGGCAAGCATAAGGTGCCTCCAGTATTTCCTTAAGTAATTTCCTTGAGTTAAAAAGCTGTGAATGCAACAGATGCAGGACAGTGTCAAATGTTAAGGAATGAAGATAAGCTAGTAATTATTTTATTTCCTGAACACTGCTTCTCTTGCCAGGTAATGCTTCAATTGTAGTGTCTCCCTTCTGGCAAATGTCACTCTGCTGATGTTATTTTCCAGCATCATGCAGGAGAGCCCTTCCATTGGTGTTCTTTCCAGGACAGCCTGACATCAGGTCTCCAAGCCCTGTTCCTGTGATGGATGCTCAGAAACTGCCTCTGCAGAGACAGCTGTTGCCATGGCAGCAGATGCTTCTCTAGTGCTTCTGCCCAGCTAATGAAAAACCCATGCTTTATTCAAAAATCAAATAGATTCCCACTGGTTCTTCCAGCTAAGAAGCAGTCATTAGCAGACTCTTCAGAATAAACCTCTACCTATTAAAGCATTACTGTGATTAACATAGCTACATATACTTGCTTCTTTGGAGAAATTATATTAATTTCATTACTAAATACATAAAGAAGTTGAAGTAACCTTTTTAATTTATAAAACAAATGCCTACATGTTTTCCTTCCATCAAAGTCATGGAAAAGGTGACAGCTAAAAGGAAAGAAGTGCTGATCTGTTAATTCTTCCCACTCCAGCAGCATGGGAAATGTAGTAGCTTCTCACCTGTCTTGCCTCAAACACTGTCTTCTGTCAGATTCTTGCACAGACTGTGCAGGGCAGGGTGGCAGGTTGACCATATTTCGGGACAGATGAGGCAAGAAAGTTGTGCAAACGCCAAAAGTCAGAGGAGTTACAGCTCTCAGCTATGGCAAAAAAAGTTTCTTATGCACTAGGAACTTAGGAACATGGGAACAAATATAGTAAGATTTACTTATCTGGTGGATTAGTTATGGAAGAAGAAAAGAAAAAAATCAAGAAATCTTGATTGATTGGAGTAAGCTAAAGAATATTTGAAAAGTCCTTGCAGTAGACAATAAAATTAAGGCTAATCAGCTTAATCCAAAGAGAAAAATGACTTGGAGATTTCCCTCTGCTGGTTCACGGGTCTGAACTCTTACAGGAAATGTTTGTTTTCTTCCTGGCTGCCAGAATGACTTCTGTCAGACAGAATGACTGTGTTCAGTTTGTGAAGAAACAAGGCACGTGATATTTTGTTCCAAGGTAGTAAGACAGGCAGACTATTACATGGTTTACTTTTCTGAAGTAGTTACTCGGTTTTAAAAACCTTTTCCCCTGTACTCATTCTCTACGAAGCACTTAAATGTACTAGTTAATGAAGTGAAACCAGGCCAGGGGCAGTGTGGAGAGCCCTGTGCTTAGCTTTGTAAACAAAAATATGCAGACATTAAGATGAAGTGTAATTGAAGTGAGATGCAAGGTCACTCACTGAGACCGCAGAGAAATCATGCCCAGATACACCAGTTTGGTTCTTCCCTTCCTTGTCATCGGCCACCGATGCTGAGCCAAGCAGTCAGCAGGAGCCAGCCTGAGGCTTTTGTTGGCTTACTCCTTGCAAGGAATATCCAAAACACTTTGCAGCCTTGGAATGTGGCCCTGCTCTTGTTCTCACTACGGTAAAGCAGAGGGCTGAATGAAAGATTTGTTTGCAGCTTAAATAAATGTTCTTTCCTCAAAGGGCACATTTGCGTGAGGCTGAGTCTCTGAAGGGTAATCTTAACCCTTCCCAGCATCGCTGGTGGGGCCTGGGAGTTCCATGACTGCAGATTTACTGCTCAAGCACCTCTGAACAGTAACTTTTTTTCTCACTGCTACTTTTCTTCTTGCTTTCAGATTGCACTCAAGTGTGCTGACATTTGCAACCCTTGCCGGGTGTGGGATCTGAGCAAACAGTGGAGTGAACGGGTCTGTGAGGAGTTTTACCGGCAAGGTCAGCCCCTTCAGCTCACAGCAGAGCCCTGGCACCTCAGCTTGTCGTGGTTTCTGTGTGGCAGGTCGAGGGAGCACTGAAATGTCCCTTGAGAGCCAGCTGTTCAGAGATGCACTACCTCCTTGGGAAAGTGGGAAGGGGTGGAAGAGCAACAAGTATTTCTGCTCCTCTACCAGCATCAGGCAGGAGGGAGGGTTTTGCTGTGCCTCAGCACTGGAATTCTGCTGGAAAGCCCATGGCTGGGTTCTTCTCTGAGGCCCACCGGTCACCATGAGCATTTCTGAGCTGGAGTGGTGCTGGAGCCACACTACCCCCAAATCCTGGCACTGTGTTTTGTCTCGCTTTTCATGCTCCCACTACAACTCTAACGGGAGCCTTACCCTCACTGTTTCCCAAATATGACACATTCTTCTGCCTGCAGATACAGAGAAAGGGTTCAAACACGCTTCCCAGCACGCTGTTAAAAGGGCCAAAGCAGGCAAGCCAGACCTCAGCTAGAACCTATTGCAAATGTTTTCAGACCCCTGCAGAGAGCACAGTCAAGCAGGGGTTTTTTTTTGAAACACAGTAATTACACTATTTGGCTCTATTTGCATAGGCAAGGTCATGCTGTGCATACAGGGTGCAGCAGAGTTTAATCACTGCTAAATTCTTTGTTCAGAGCATCCTGAGAGTTGAAGGCAAGTGGAAGAGCAGACAATTGAAGTTCTCAGTTCATTTAAAATTCCACACTACAAAACTAAGCCACATCTAAGCTGGTACCTGGTACAGTTAGTTGGTAACAAGGACAAAGAGGTCAGCAAGTTAATTTTCAGCCAGTGTCAGTTTAAGCTGGTGAAATGTCTTTGACTTTGATGCCTTTGAAGCAACATAAACAACTTGCCTAATGCAGATTTAACTAAATCAGTAATGCACCTTTAGTGTATTGGGGGACCATGCTAAGACTGTTCAGCTCTTAGAAATGTAAGCTTTTTTCACTGCCCTCAAGATTTGTTAGTCTAACATCTAAAATATACCTCTGACAGGGAATACCTGAATACATGAGACCAGTAAGAGGCATCACAGGGAGAAAATGGGCATTTTATGTGGGAGAATTGTACAGAAACTGTGGCCTGACTATCACTAGTGGCTGTATAATCCTGTTCAGTGGTACAACACCCCAGTACTAAATAGCATGCATTTAGATTATCACTTTAAAGTGTTTTTTAGACCTCTCTAACCCCTTACACACAACAATGGGGCTTGAAGGTATTTTTTGGCACTAAGTTTAACATTTGGAAACTATAAGGTCTCATGTTTTCATTTTTAACTGTGAGACAGTATCACAATTAGTGCTTTGTTTATTCTTCCTTCTGGAACAGATACAAAGTTTTAACATTTTTTTAATAGAACATTTCTAAGGCCATTTTATGTAGAACACTTCTAAGGCCATTTTAGTAGAGACTCAGATCCTGATCTGCCAGTGTTCTGGTACATCTACAGTACATGTTAGTGAATAAAATATACAATTCTGGTACATTTCAGGGAGCATCTGACATCTCAGCAGCTCCTAAAAAAAACTTGCCTAGAAAAATACTTGAATTTGTTTTCAGATCTTTTAAAAATCAGCACAGCTAGGAACACAGGGTAAGTAATAAAACTCGATTTGTATATATGAAGCTGGAAGTAGTAAGAAAAAAGCTTTTAAGAAAATGGCTAATGTTGAAGTAACATTAATTATCAGTTTCTCTCATAAGGATTTGAAATTGCTTGGAAGGTTTTCCTTAGCATGAAAGTTCTCAGGAACTAATAAATGCAGTTCCTTTCATAGTAATGTGAAACAACAGAAAATTTACTGTCATTTTAAGTTCTTACCATGCAAAAGCAAATCTTATTTTTTGTCAATTAAGTGACTTCTGAAAGACAAGATGTGGATATACTTTGAGCCAGATAGGCCAACCATTTTCTACCCAGAACACCTACAGAGAGGATATCATTGGAGTTAGAAACTTTCTTTAGTCAGAAGTTTTTGGAGGCGTAGATGAGAAGATGACAAATTGCACATTTGGAAACATGAGAAACTGTTATTATGTCTCAGTTTTGCTAAATTGTTCCTTTTGATTGTTCATGAAGCTAAAAATGTTTTCTTTGTACTTTCTAAGTACTCAATTAGGACTGAAAATACTTTGCTCTCATTTAAAGAAGTGATTGCATGCTGCAGAGGGAAGAAAGGCAAGGCTTAGAAATGCACACAGTGTTCTATATGGGGCTATAGAACCTGAGTAGCACAGTAGCAAAAACTTAGTGGGGAGAAAAGAGCTTTTAAACAAAAACAGCAGATTTAAAGCAAAATGTTTCTTTATGGGATGAATACAGTGTTTTGTCTAAACTAGCAGGTCTGTCTTTCTTACAGGAAAGCTTTTCCTAACCAGCCCTCACTTCATCCTTATTAGTAAGTCAGATGGACAAAATATTATTGTCTGAGGGGAAGTGGCACATCTTAGCTTGTACACAGTTAACTCTCACTTCCCTTCCATACAGTAGACAGGAAAGGTCCTGTCCCTCAGGCAGTGACCAGGATTGTACACTGGCAGGGAAGGCTAACAATCACAAAGGATGAACGAGTTGCACTCACAGACAGAGAGTGTCAATTTTAAGGAAACCCCTACACCCAAAACTTAACTCATAGCAATCTTTGCATGGAGTAATTGCAGGCACGGGGGAATGCAGTGTCTCCAGCAGAAAAAGTGACTGTTGTCTTGCAGTGAGAAAATTACACTCTCTGAGATGTTTTTCTGCTGAATTCTTAAATCCAGCATGGTTGTTGCCATTGATTACCTTCAATTCCATAAAAACATCTCCTGCCATCACTATGTACAGAAACCTGTCCTGTGTGACCATTTCTGCAGGAATAATTTCTTCTGACTGTTTATAAGCATCTTCTCAATGGCAAAACCTGGTCAGTTCTGCATCAGGAGCAATCTGAGGTGGCATTTGGAGTGAGCAGATCCCCCAGCCAGGTTTTTCTTCCAACAATTTCAAACAGTGCCCAGGGCTGGTCACAGCAGAAGCTGCCTGCAGGAATCTTCATGGCAGTCCTGGATTTGGAACCAGAGACCTCCTGGTCCAGTTAGTTGGATATTCTGCTATGAAGGTGACTAGGAATTCAGCCAACTACTTTGCTGTCTTGAGTCAGCCCTGTGCAGATGCCTTTCTGGGGACTTTCTGGATGACCCAGGAGATAAACACATTCAGTGCAGCAGCAAGGGCATAGCTTGACACCGAGCTACTGCACAGCAATAAGACAGCCTTTTCATTGCATCCTTTTTCCACATTTATAACTTGAGCTTCACAGCTCTTGGTACTTGAAACATTGCTCAAGTCCATGCTTTGGCCCTTATTAGTTTGTATGTGCAGCCACAGCCGTGGGCTGCCAGGCTCCAAGACTCCTCCCTCTACAAGCCACTTCTACAAGAACACACTAGCAATTTCCATTGCAGTACTACTGGAGATGTGTTTCTTCTAAAATTGATCTACTGCAATTTTCTGGTAGGAAGAGATTTGAACAATGAGTAAATGAACTAGAGTGTCTTAAAAATCTTTCACGTGAGAGAGTCTGTTTTAAAAATTAAGGTCCTCAGAACACTTAAATGCTCAGATTTAATGTTCATCTGAAAGTCTTCTTTTCTTAAAATTTTCTTTGTATGAATAATTGATTTCTCTGATACCTACAAAGTCCAGAAAATGAAGGTATTTAGACATTTACCATGGTCATCATTGGTAGAAGATTCCAACTCCTCACACAGCTGCAGACACTTGTAAGTGTAGCATAGGTATGGAGAAGAGATAGAAGTGGCAGAAAAAAAAATTTCTTTGTTTTTCCTTTTTTTTTGCAGGTGATCTGGAACAAAAATTTGAACTGGAAATAAGCCCCCTTTGTAATCAGCAAAAGGATACAGTACCAAGCATCCAAATTGGTGAGTATTAGTTTCGTTCCCTTCATAGTTATCTCACTATGGCAGAAGCTCTAAGAGAGAAACTTTTATCCACCATGTGCCCCACTCTGATCCAGTTGTTTTAACAATAGAAGCTGTGGACACCATAAGAGCTAAAAGATACGATCTAAATTAAAATGTTCAAAAAGAAACCTGTCTAAGCCAAACGTTCAACAGAAAGGCAAAGGAGTCTTTGCATAGGGGAAAAGTACCCATGGAAAAAAACTGCAGCCAGTGTTAAATGCTGGTTACTGTCTTGTCTGAGATCTCCTCAGAGGGTTGCTGACTGTCACAGAGATTACTGTGACACACAGAGATAAAGCCATATCTTATCATATATGCTGGTCAAAAGCTGTGCATTTCAAAAGGAATTGATGTCTGTTTGAGAGACTGTTGTTGCTTCTCATCAGGCCTTTTTGCCACTTACCCTGCTCCGTGCTTTCAAGGCACTTGGTGGGGCAGTGTCCTTGTGGAATTAATTCATTGCTCACCAGCTGTCCTTTGTGTGTTTCTCCAGGGTTCATGACATACATCGTTGAGCCACTCTTTGAGAGGTGGGCCCAGTTTACAGGCAACACTCCCCTATCTGAAAATATGCTAAACCATCTCAGGAGGAACAAGGCCAAGTGGAGAAGTTTGCTCCACAAGCAACACAGCAGTAGTAGGAGCAACGACCACTCAGGCCAAGTGACTGGCAGCCAGGAACAGACTTTAAATGAAGAAGAGACTCCTTAGTGGCAGCTTTGCACTTTCCCTTCTAGCACTGCTATCTCCGTCTTGGTCACAGCAGCAGACAAGGTCCCGGGGAGCAGGAGCCTGTTGTCAACACCGTGCAAAGGCAAGAAATGGCAGAGCTCTGAGGGGCCTCACGAACACACCCATGGTTCTGCTGGGTTTCCTTCTGATCTTCACGTCCCACTCCCCTCTCTCCATTCTGCGCATGCCTGATGCCATTAGCCACTCCTGATCCCAACTGCCCCGGTGTGGAGTCCCAGTCAGCAGCAGGGAAGCCAGGCCAGCTCGGACTGCCATGAAGCAGGGAGGATTGCTGAGAGAACAGGGGGCACAGAGAGGCACTCTCGGTGATCTTTTCATTTACCACAAGTCCTATTGTGACATATGTATATAGGCCCAGAGTGCCACACCCTTTCTAGGCTGGCAGCTGGGCTGCAGTTAAACCACCAGCATCTCCAGCATCCAGAGGACACGGACTGAGCAGGACGGTGCCCGCAGAGGGCAGAGAGTCATGTTGTTTTAGTAGTTAAAAACCTTTTTAACTTTTGTATTCTGTGCACTAAACAACAGATCTATAAACCTTGGACTGAAGTTACTCTCCATATACACACCTCCAGTGTAAAAAGGCTCGTTTTGTTAATCATTTTTATGCCACTTTGGATAAAAGACGGGCATCTTCTCATTGCAAGGAACAGTATTCCCTCACAGCTGAAAGGGAAGGTGTAGTACAGTCTAAACCTTTGAAACACGAACAGATCTATCTTTTGAGTACTGTTTCAAGTTACCTGTTTATATTCATATGTGTACATTTTCTGTAAATAGAAAGCGCTACTGATCCCCATGCCAAAATACTGGAGTACTGTGGGATGATTGCTACCTGTAAAAACATTGGCACTGTGAACAGAATACTGTTAGTTTTAATACAAGAGAAAGCATTTGTAAATATGGTATAGAGTTTATTAATATACACCATTGTTTGTGGATAAAAGCCTTAACTTTTAGCATCCCTCATCTACTGATAGCTGCCAAAATCATACGATTACAAGATACGATTCTGAACTGCCTTTCCACTATCCAAGGTGTATCAAAGGTCATTAAGGAATGAAGTCTGGCAGGGTAACTTCTTGAAAACTTCAAACACATTCCATATGGGTCCGTGTTGTTAATCCATGGCACCTTGCACATTAGGTCTAGGCAAATGTTTCACAGAGCCTGAAGTTTTATGTTCAAAAAAACCCCCCAGGCCCCACAGCAACACCACATGATTTGACAGTTCAGCCTGATTACCATTTATTCAAGAGTGTGAATTTTTTCTAAATAGCTTAGTGATCTACACAGCATGGCATTAGTTCTGGAGTTCAGTTGTTTTCTTGAGAGATGTTGCAGTGTAGCTGATTTTTTTCCCCACATTCTCTCCTTAGATAGTCAGCATCAAAATGCATTTGTGTTTTTCTTTTAATTAAAAGAATACTTCAACTGACTTTTTTTAGATTAGTCTCAGTCAATGAAGGGAAAAAATGTGTTGTAGTCAGACTATTAAGAAAAATCCTCTTAGCTGTCATAGTGGCTGAGGAATTTTCTGTGATCTCATGTTTGTGAAAGATACTTGGCCTTAAATATGCCATGAACAACCTCAGTTCAGGAAAGTCTTTATTAAACTTTACTTAAGCTTCCACCATTTCAGCGAGATTGTATTCTCAGACACCTCTGTGTTGCACCAAAGGGATTGTCCCCTGCTCCTCTGCCCCCAGAAAGAGTAACAGCATTCAGGTGACGTACAGCATTGTTGCAAACCCCCTGTACAGACTCTGTACAGCTGCTTTCCAAAACAACGAGCAGGTATGGCCAGGTAGTCAACGTTTGGATAGTCATGTTGGGATGTGAAGACCTTGAAGAGGCCAACAAAGAAAGAGCTTTTTAAGTTGGTGTTTGAGAACCATGAGAAGGATGTTTACTCACAGAAGTGCAAGGGAAAATATTTTTCTCAATTACAGGGAATATTGACTTGATGAGAGAAAGTTCATGCTCATAAGGTGACTAATATGTTTAGAGGAAAATAAAAAGCATGCGTTTTAGTGAAGGATGATTTACTCCACTAATTCTTTGTATGAATCTTCAGAGAAAAGAGGCTGAAACCCAGTGAAGTAAAAAGGGGCAAAACGAGGTAAGCACACAAAGCACTCCAGTGATGTTTTTCTGCCCCTCCACTGTTATGAAAGGTATAATGAATAGAAAACCTCCTTCTTCCTCCCACTAATCTAAATGAGATTCATACAATAGAAGGACCATAGCAAGCAAAGGGCACTCAAGAGAGTTGTAGTAGAAATTAAATTGTTTCTAACTACAGGACATAAATGTCTTCTTAACCACGTGGGGGTGGAAGCACCACCACTTTGCAGCTTTTTAGGTGTACCTTTCCTTCTGACAGATGTAGGACAATTATTAGGACATTATGTGAGCAATGTAATGTGCTGCTTAGAAGCACTTAAGGCCATACAAAAGGATGTAATTTCCCGTGTTTTATCTTTTTACTAAGAAATGGAAGCCCTTTTCCATCTAGTTCAAAGAATTTTTTTTAAATGTTCTGAAATTTAGTTAAGCCCAGCATCTAGCAGCATAAAAAGCTCTTGACAGAAACATTGTCAAGATGTTTCTGAAGAGCTTCCAGAAAATAGGTCCAACAAAAAAGCTTAGTACAAATCAAATTTCATTACAGCCACATTCAACCCAAGCCCTTTTCTACAAGTGGAACCTACAGGTTCCATTACAAGTTTGCTCTTACCACGTTAAACTTTCCAATTTTTAAAAGCCCTTCTGAAAATTATCAGGCTGTGGGGGCTTTTGGTGCACTGAACATACCGGCTGAACACAGATTTCAATCACCTTGTCTAATGAAAGAGGGCTTGAAAGAGGTTCAGGGTGGCTCCAGCAACATTTCTGTATTTATGAGCCAAACCCATTACACAGGTCTGGGCCTGGGCCAGTTTGCCTCAGGTGCTCAGACAGAAGTGTTGGAAAGGGCTCTGCCAGCCAGATTCCCTGGGGTCTGTAATGCAAAACGCAACCCTCTGATTTCCTGGTAACTGGTACCAGCCAATCCAACAGCACCAGTGCTCAGCACATGCAGTTGTGAATACCAATTATTTGGTATTCTCTGGTGGGGAGGACATTTCTGCACTGGGGTTTTCTCTCCAATGTGCCAACAAGCTGCTGATGCACGGAATAGAAAAGCTGTGCAGATGATACAGATTTTGGTGGTGTCAGCCCTATCAGCCACTTTATAGAAGGCCCTTGTAAATTATTTTTCCTTCCCTCTGGGCCAGTGCAGCTGAAAGATTTTGAAGTTTTCAAACTGAGTTAAGGTTTTCATATCTAGAAATAGGAAAAAAGCTGTTAAAAGCAGGATGTTTAAATGGTTTTATGCCCCACAAATGCAGTTAAAATCTAGCTCTAAATGAAGATTTTATACCATCTGAAAAGCAATTTGGTAAACAATAATATGTGATAATAAGTGAAAATCTGAAGCTGGTTAAAATAATGCATACAGATGCACTGTCATTAAGTTAAGATTTTACCTACCTTTGTGTTTTTAAGTGTCAATGGTGCAGCCAACAGTCAGCTGGAGAATAAAAGGACTACTAACAACATGTACCTTGGAACACAAGGAACAAAGACAGGAGTAGCTGAGATTAAGTAGAGTTTATGGAGGAAGAAGAAAAAAAAAAACAAAAAACAAAAGCACATGCTCTGCAGTTGTATCACCTAACCTAATCTACAACACAGGTCAATTATTTTTGTATAAACTTGGTTTCCACGAAGAAAACCAAAGCCTCCCCAGTGATTAAGGACAAAGCTGTAAATGAGATAAGGCTGTTGTTACACTGCATAGCGATCTGACCAGCTTTTGCAATCTGGGGTTTAAATTTCTGTTGAAAGTTTCCATCAAATTAGACACAGAATGTGCATTTAGCCCTTCCAGATGAATTCTCTTTATAAATTCTGTTATACTTCTTCATATATTCTCTTCATAGTCACAATTTTATTTTCAGGTACCAGCTAGGGTACCAGCCATAATTTATTGCCTTATATTTTAAGTCACTCAGCTGAATTGTCCATCAGGTATGCCCATTGACCTCCTGATGTCACCATAACCCCCATGGCCCACAAAAATCAGTAATTAAACTTGAATTAAAACCCTGCAAATAAAAAAAAAAAAAAAAAAGCCACCCCAACAAAACCACAAGGCAAGCTTCATGCCATGAATATGTATTCAAATTACTTTGATTGGTGCAAACTGTTGCTCTTTGTTTCTATAATCCATCCAATATTTTAGGTACATAAACTTTTAAGTGCAAAGCATAAGCTTGACTTGGATGTAAAATATATTCTGCTTATCTTTGAATTCAAGATTGTATATGTCATGTTTATTGTAAAGCATTTTATATATACATAGTCACATATCTTATACAACTCTATGGGCCAAACACTGGTCCCCCCAACTTCACTGGGACCAAGAATCAGCCCCCATATGTGCGTATATATGCCATATGCATCATTCTGAAAGGAAGCACTAGATTGTGTGAAAATGCTGTGACTGCTATGCAGTGATGCCAAGAGACTTAACTGTATCTTTTTTAACATACTGCTGTAAGTATTCATCATGTCGAAGAATGACAACTAATAAAAAAAAAACAAAAAATGAAGTGTTCCAAGTTCTTTGGTAAAGCCAGTTGATTGAAGGATCTCCTTTGTTTGCAGAAGACATTCTGGTTTGACAAGGCAGCAAAAATCCCACTGCATCTGTTCTCTCACTGCCTCTCCTTTCTACCAACAGAATAATCACTTTCCTAGTGCACTATTTCTGAGAAGAACTTTTCTCTAAATTTCCCCTTAGATTTGCTGTATGAATGTAAATGGAGTTCCCAGCAAGGAAAGCATTTCCATGTAATTTTCCTAAGCATGTAGTAGAAGGATTTTCAAACCCCAGGGAAAATGTTCCCTGGTTAAGTATTTAAAGGAGAGTTTTCCTTAAACTGTTATTTCAGTTCCAGTAATGAGTTCTCCTTAGGATCATTGGTCAGTTTTAATCTCCATTTTCTCATTTCTGTTTCAGACCACATTCTTTATATGTGCAACATTACAGAAGCTTGTGAAGTTTAATTGAAAATAGGAGAAGTATTGCTGTTTGACACTGATAAGTATTCCTAAGTGAGAAATACTTGTCATCACTGATGGATATCACTGCAGGGACTCTTCTTAACTCTGACACATTTCTAAAGCCAGAAATCATTTGTACCTCAAAGTGTTCAGTACCAACACTCATGTAGTTTGTGCCATGCAAATACTACCATTGAACAAAATAGAGGAACTGGACATAGATTTTGGTTTAGTGCTATTTAGCATTTTAACATTTTAAATTTAAACTTTTTCTTAAAAAAATCCATCCTTCAAAATCACAGTGTTTTCCTGTGTCTCCCAGATGCAAGCAGAACTGAAAAATTGATTTTAGAATAAAGCCCCTTAGAGATCTGTCCTATATAAGGGTTGGAGTTGTGATGGTTTCTCCAGGAGTAGTTCTACATGGTCACCATTGGAAAAACCACTCTGGTTTCTGTAACAGATTAAACAGTTATTTCCAAGTACAGCTAAGTCAATATATCTTCCCACTCTGCACAGGCACTGTCTGGATGGATGCTGATGTTTAATGGTTCAAAACAAAAAATGCAGACCAGCAAGTTGAAATGCATCAATGAACAGCAAAAGAAAAGTTAATTATATGGCAATATTTTTGTCCTGGCCAAATACTTAATTATGGTTTAAAGTTCAGGTGGAAAATCTTGGAAATATATCTCTTTGACAAGAGATGAAACAATGTAATATGTGTGTGATAATGAATTATGTGACAGACACTCCTAGCTAAAGGTAAGGAAGGCAGGGTCTCTCCAATGTCCAATCCTCTTCAAGATAAAATGAGTGCTATTACAAAATACCCTGGGTTTACCAACAAAGCAGGTTTGTGGTTTCCCCAGTTCTGCACCTCTCAGTCTTCAAGTGATGTTGTGTACAGTAGTCTCAAACAGCTGTTTAGGGACAGCAAATGAAGCACAGGTTAGAGGAGAGTTTAAAGTGGCTCTACCAATAAAACCAGTGGATCATCTCGCTGTATTCTGGGCTAGTTTGGCTCTTAGGCAGAGCTGAGCACCATGCACCACCTTAATCCATGACAACTGGATTTTGCTCCCAGCAGCAGCATTTCCTAAAAGCTACCTTGGGGGTCTACCAGGGCCATGCAGTCCTAAACACACAAGGAAGTATCACAAGAGCAGATGAATTTCACATCAGATTTTATAGTAATTCAATTTAGAGAGAAGATTTGAATCCTATACCCTTCAGAGCTCTAAATATATTGTACTACTTGGTTAGGAAAGGCATCTGGGTGTCTTAAGAAGTTGTAACTAAAATGGAATATTGGAATGCATACAAACAGAAGAGTTGTCTATTATTTCCAGCACTCCTACCACCTAGAGATAAATTCAATTTGTATACCAACTATCCTTCTCTGGGAAGTGCAAGTACAAGAGTGGGAAGTGCAAACGGTGGCAAAAAGAAATCTGAATTGTGAAAAACCTTCAGGAGGGGGAGAGAGAGGAAAAAAATACTGTGGCTTCATTAGTACCACCTATATAAAAACCCTCAGAACATATAGGGAGACTGAGAGCTTCTGCTTTCCCCAAATCCCAACACAGGTAGAACAAAGTACAGCAGTACATATGGAAGTTGCTTAATAATAGCTTAACATAGAATAGCTTAACAGATTGAACATTTACATGAAACAGAAAGGGAATTCCTGGTTACAAGTAAATATAACTAAAATCGTAATCCTGAAGAAAATACACTTTAATGCTTAAATCCACCATTAGTTTAAAATGCTGTTTTCCTGACTTACTCATGCTGCTCAGCATCTGTCACATTCCAAATCCAGATTTTCCATTCGTATGTGCAGAGGATTCCTATGAGCTTAGCTCATACATAAGCACATTTATGAAAGAAATACAGCTACCAAAAAGAAAAATCTGGTGCTACACCTACACATGAATTTGATGCCCAGCCTTATTTCTATAACCAGTCCTACCAACACCTTCAGACAGTCTCAGGGGCTAGTCCATGTTAGGCACCCAAATGCAGAGAAAATAGGAAGTACTGGAACATTTATAGATTCAAGGGCGGACTGAGAAAGTATTGTCCCAAAGATCACTTGTTTGTATCTGCCATGGTTTGTGTTGGATAAATATATTTCAATTCTTCCAGAATTCTTCCAGAAGGAAAAGAAAAAATAGAAACACTTCCAGAAGGAAAAGAAAAAATAGATATATTGGTAACCTCAGCAGAGAGACCAAAGCATGCATGAGTGGAATTACTTTGTTTAAAAAAATTTTCTTTTGCTGGGATGAGGTTCCATGTAGATGACAAATACTTTGGGGCATCACCACTGCCCTCTGTAGTACCTTTGCACAGCACATTTATTTGCCTCAATGCATCAGGAAAGTCACTGCCACCAGCTCCACCATTTCTGCATGGACCATTAAGGACTTCCCACTTGCACTTTGGTCCTTTGAAGTCCCTTTTATGAGTGCTACAGCTGCATTAATAGGCACACAGATGTGCATGGTAACTGCCCCACATGAAAAGGTAATCTTTCTCAATGACACCACTGCCTGAAGACTGTCTATATAAAGGCAGGTATTAAACAAATCAAGAAACATAAGACTTGGGATGGGTACATCAGCCACTCAAAATGGCTAAGTGACATTGGTACATTGGCTTTAGTTGCATAAAGGTGTGTACTGAAGTTTTAACAGAGCAAATACACTTCCTTCACTTGACTTCATTATAGCAACCAAGATAATACAGAAATTAGTGAATTAAAGTGAAGAAACTTGGATAAGAAGCTGTATAGTTGATTTCCTTTTGCACTTGATCCTCACAAATTCTCTGTGCTTAGTCTATTAGGAGTCCTGTCTGGGGACAACTAAAACTGATTATCAAGCCTCATTTTTACCTTCTTAGAGATCTTGCCCTCATCCCCTTCCCTGCACACCTAATTATGGTCAGCTTCTTGAAAACACCAACTAATCACAAGAAACACAAAAAATAATTTGATTTGGGAAAGGATGTTATTTATTATGATTCCAATCATATGCTACATTCTATAGCATATTCATTCTATAAAGAGCAATGTGATTTCTCCCTCCCTTCTCAAGAAAAGCAGGGAATTCTTTCTTCTCTGGGATGCTCTGGATTTAGCTGGAAGATAGAAAGATCAGAAACTGCAGGATATCTCATGCAAGAAAGCCACAGCAAGAAGCTCACAGCTCACTCAGAGAATGCAGCAAGTAAATAAAATTTTTGTGATCCTTTGTTGTTGGCCAGACACGAGAGGGGCCTAAGAGACTCTGCTGAAACTCAGAAAGGTATTGAGTTAAGTGGTAGCAAAGACTTGCACACGAGGTCACAATCCCTTTTTTATTTTCTGCCTTCCTTCATAATTCCTGTGTTCTTCTCCCCAGATAAAACTGTGGAGGTTTTATTGTAATAAAGCCTGGCTTTTTGATTTCAAGAGAAACAGCTTCCTGAGGCTCAAATCCGCTTCGATTCCCATCCCACTATTATTAAGCATATTTTACAACAGTATGAAATATCTTCTTTTTTTTTTAAAGAGTATTTCAGTTTTTCAGTTTTCCACTTTAAAGGAAGAACAGTCATTAATACTACTATTAATGTTTGCTTAAGATGAAGCATAAGAAAAGTATCTGGACTTCAGCTGCCTTTTGCCAAATCCTCCACCTGCCCAACACCTAAACCTGTTGCAATGTAATCCTGTGTGACCAATAGCCTCCATTTTCTTCTGACCAGTTCCACTACTTGGGCCTTTATGTTGACAGGTTTTGAAATAGAAATCACCAACAAAATTATCTGGCATTTTGACTGTGGCAACTCAACAGTCAGGCTGTCTGAGAAATGCTAAATAGAGGTGTGGTAGTTTATTTATCTGCACCATGGTTACACTTTGGAGCACTCGAGTTATAGAGCAGGAAGCCCACAAGGGACACCAATGCTGCTCGCATGACAAGTTATTATAATAGAAATAACTTAATAACAGATTCATGTTAGAGGTCAAGATGCAAATCATCACAGATCCTGAAGAGAGCTAGATGTGAAAGGATAGCTTGTACTTTAATGATAACGGACCACAACTTCTATGGTTTTGTAGGAAAAGTGAACTGATCACCTCCAAGCACCTTAAAAAATCTGTATGTGTTGCTAGGGGTTTGGGGTCCTGTTCAGTTTTTTTTTTTATTCTATTGAGTTTATTCCTTCACCAATCCAACTACAGTTCTTTCTTTCTGATACTTCAGTGTCATTAATTTAAAGGGAGAGCTTACATCATCACTCTTGAGATACTTGACAGCTTGAAGTTTTGCCTGTGGGTGTTACATTGCTCTCAGGGGCATCTTATATAATAATGCAGATGTCATTTTTCAGCTGGCACAGCACATCTACAAGCTTAAATTTCACTGAGATTCACGATGGGATGGAATCTTCCTAAATATCTGAATATCAGCAAAGAGTTTGCACCTTCAAGAGCAGCACAAGTTTACTCCGTGAAACTAAAAGTACTTTTGAGATGTAAAACAAATACAGTAAGAGCTGTTCTCTTTCTGAGACAATCCATGATAAATACACTAGAAAATAAACATATGAGGAAGGAAGGCACCACTGTCAAAAAAGGACAATTGTTTCTCTCTATTAGTTGGGTCAGTGTCAAACTAGCATTGGGTTCTGCTACAGAGAAGAGTCACTACTTCCCACTGTGGATGTCAAGCTCATTATTGAAATGCACTCTCATTTAAATTATTTTAGTTTCCACTTCCTACAACTGGCTAATATTACATTTCTCTCTGTCACAGAAAGAGCACTTTTTTTTTTTTTAATCTTCATGCATTCACTAACAAATCTAGTCACTGCAAACAGATTTTCTGTTTCTGAAATAATACAGTTTGAATGAAACAGCTTTATAGTTTTTCAACTGACTGTACTAGAATGTACTTTCCTTCTGAAGACCTAACCTACTATGGCATTATCATTGTGGCTTTTTGCCATCATCACATCTTCATTATTTCTACGTAATTTCTGGGTTTAATTATCCACAAATTTTATCACTTATTTCACTACTAAAAATATGAAACTGCATTAGCCCAGTACCATTCTCTATAATCTTTAGTAGAAATATTTCCTTTCAGTGAGTACTATTATCTGCCAGTTAAATCATCCATTTAACATCTACTTCGTGGGTAATAAAAATGTTGCATTTTAATTTACCCTATTCTATTGCAACTATTTTTGTTAAAGATGATTTAAAACATCTATTTTACAATAAAGTCACAAGAGATGAGTCCTGTGATCTAAGTATTTCCAACTATGCAAAAGGATACCACCATGCAGGTATTTTGCCTGGAATAGATACATGCCAATTTGACCTATAGTCATGTTTTACCCCACTTTTCTTAAAAAGAAAACTTAGATGACACAATTTTCTGAATTTCTGTATTAGTGTAAAGTTCATTCAAAGTAAATATAAAGGGCCAGATACGTCCATCAGCCAGCTTCTGTAGAATTGGCAGGTTTAAATTGCTTAGCCATCTGCAGTTCAAAGTTTTTTGTTCCAGCAAGCAGAGTTTAACTTATTCCTCCATCAGACAATTACTTCGGTGGTAATTAGTGATCCCGGGCTTTTTTCCTAAGTAAATACATTCCACTTTTCCTAAAATCTATACAATTCCTAAGTGAGACTTTTAGTCATACTGAAGCACTAGAACAGCAACAGCTTCCAAATAAAAGTTCCAGGGCCCATTACCAGGTGTGATGTTCATCGTCCTCAACCTGTACTGGGTCTGCTCTTCACCACTATTGTGCTCACTCAAGATCTGGCCAAGCAACATTTTCCACAAAGCTATCAAGTCTTGACTGTGAGACCAGTATGCTGAAGGATGACAAAGGACTTAGTCCTGTGGTCAAGATCCCCCACACCTTTTATTATGTTAAAGAAGAGGAAAAAGGGGGTACATGGAAGAAAAAATACTGTGAGTTGGTACAGATGTGTAGAAATAGCACAAGTATCTCTGGGTTCCCTGGGCAACTACCAGCTTAGAGCACTGTTACCATGCTCTTCTCCTAGCAACAGCTCCAAGAGCTCACAAGGCATGAAGCAAGCAGGATCTCACAAATTCTGGTTTTCTTGCTCACCTTATGGCAATGTATCTTCAGGATATTCTTTCATTTGTGAACTCAAAAACCTAACCTAACGTCAAAAACCAGTCCAGTGACAAGCTAGGTTATACAGCAGATTAATTTGGTGTAAATCTCACTAGCAGACACGCTAAATGCAAAGTATAGTCTTCAAATCTGAAAGAAAAGGCTATGCCACTACTGAGGAATAATAAATGGGCCAGGGATTTGCTGGAAGTATTGAAAAAATAGAGACTCCTCAGAAATGTAACTAGTAAAGCCTTAATATAATTCTTATACCTGCAGACAGTGTATATGAGAGGAACAGACAGAAGTAGTAAACACAAATGGATGAAAAATATTGGAGTGGTCAAATGAGCAGATAGGAACAGGGGGTGTAGATAAAGCCCACATTTCACCTGAGTCAAACCAAAGTGTATCTTCAAATTACTTATTTTTACTATCACAAATTACTGAGCTAGAAATTACTTCCCCAATATATATGCTGGTAAGGAACTCCCCACTTAATAAATTAAAACCAAGAACATTGAGCTTGACCTCTCATCAGAAACACTTCCTTACAAGCAAAGAAAGAGTTTGAAAACAGCCTGGCTTATTCAAGCCTGCCCCAGTAGATGACAGTCAAACATGGCATGCTAGTCAAGCAAAAACACCTGATAGAAAATGGATAATGGAAAAAGATGAGTAAAATACCAGACAGACAAAATTGAGGAAGAAACAACAGAATACACATTAAAACCCACAATATTCCAAAGGACAGAAACCCCTCACTTCAGCAGTAGAAGACACAACCTCTGCTATTTCAGTTATTCCTACAGTTCTCATTATTAAAAAAAAAAAAACCAAAACAAAAAAAACCAAAACCAGGACAAATACTTACAGGCTGTAAACTGTAAGGTAAAAATGCATCAAAGAGCCATAAGGCAAAAATAACACAGAAAAAACTAAAACTAAGCTTACTTTAAATTTCTTCCTACTGCTCCTTTATGCCAGCAGCTGTTGCTCAGTGGCAACTGCCTCCCAGCAAACACAGCTGCTGTGTTATGGCAGGAAAACCATAAAGTGAAACTGAGAAGTGGGAACAATGAATCCACTTTAACCTTCCCCACTAAACAAAATGCCTACCAAAGAGATAACACAGATGGCA
Organism: Sitta carolinensis; assembly: GCA_032173965.1. Lineage (NCBI taxonomy): Eukaryota > Metazoa > Chordata > Aves > Passeriformes > Sittidae > Sitta > Sitta carolinensis. The sequence goes on along the minus strand of JAVUNC010000004.1, from coordinate 64,164,275 downwards.
AGAATGCAGTTGACACTTTGAAGATTGACACTACTGAAGGTTAAAATTAGCCCAGCTCTGCAAACATCCCCTTCCCAGCTTTATGGATGCACCTAAAACTCGTTCAAGTCACTGTGTACATGTGAGGAGCAAAGAAGGCATATGTTTACAGAAGAGCAGCATAGTGTTTCATCTGAAAGAAAAAAATATGAATTTGTGTCCCATAGTCTGACTTTCAGTAAAAAGCAGATTATTTTCATTTGCATAAGCTAGAATGTATACAAATCCATGCAATTCTATGGTAGTGCTCATTGTATGTGTACTGAACCACAAAGAGAAATCTCCAATATCTATTTATTATGGGATAAAGAGGACATTATTTTCAGAAAAAAATTACTGCCAGATCAAGCTCTTCTCTAACTCACCACATAAAATCTTCAGCCTGTTCTAACAGAAAATGAAGCAGCAGTTTTATTTTATGAAGAAAATAAAGTAGCAAGATGTTGACTTTTTACTAATTAAGTGCACATAAATACAGTTCATCATAATGCTAGTAAGACAGAATCATCTACCCCTACTGCTATAAAAATAAAAATATAAAGGGATTTAAATTTTGTTGTGAGACTTTATTGACAAAGCAGAACTCCTTTTTAGTTTAAGACTTGCAACATAGACCCGGTGTGATACTGCTCTCTTGTGGTTACACCCCTGCAGTTCATCTGCAAAATGTAACAACTATTTGTATCAATTCTTTTAATAGATTTTCAGATGTATTTTAATCTAAGATGTATTTAGCTGATCAGTGGTTTGAAGCAATCAGAGCCAGCTCCACCCCTGCAGACCGTACTGCCATGTCTGTGTTACCTAAAGAGAGAATTTAGACTGCTGGTTTTGCTTCTGTGTCCCATTGAAATCAAATGCCCAAAATTAGCCTCAAACAAAAGGTAAGAATACCATTCCAATAACAATGAAGGGCTGAACAGTCTTTATAACAAACATAAATAATTTACTTTTAAGGCCGACTTTAGCTTTCCAGGCTGGATCAAAATGTAGGCAGAAATTAAAATGTAGAGGTCTAGAAACACGGCTGGAACAAAAGCACCATGCTGTTGTTCTTTCAACGTCCAAAAAAGAAAATAAATTCAAATTCCCACTGCAGAAGGAGATATCCTGCTGACAGGATTATTAGATGAAATAATGAATATCAAAAGAAAGGCCTTTTGATTATTATAATCAAAATTTGTAAACAATCCAGCCAAATAATACCGAAATGTGCCAAATTTCTCTGAAGTAGGACAGCTGTCGTCTTTAGCCTTTACTCACAATACAGTTTTAGATATTGCCAATACCAGCACCACAATTCAAGACTGAGTTCCTAAACAAAGTGTCTGAAGGCATTACTATGGAGAATGATGTGCATTGTTCTAAACCACTGAAACATCTACAAACAGCGAGCCTGTCAAAGACCCTTCCAGATTGTGCCTTTCACATTTGGCTAACCTGCAAGAAACAAAAGCAGAATCATTTACATGAACAGATACAAGCATTGATTCATGTCCTGTTTCCTTTTACACAACTTGAATCACTCTAACACATCCGCTATTAATGACTTTATAAGGTTCTTCTTTTTACAAAAACTTTATATATATAAAACTATAAAATACCTGTTCTTTTTGCTATATTGTTAATACAGAATGACTTCAGCTTCATAATTCAAAGTATTTTGAGAAAAAAATGAAAAATTTCCCTCTTTATATATTGGTTATTTACAACAGGTATCCTATTCCTGCTAGTTAAGATACATGCTTTATCTTCAAGACCTTTGAAAATAAATTGCCCTTCTCTGGACATGCCCAAGCACCTCCACATCTTGCAGTGAGCGGCTCAAAACTGGACACAGAACTCAAAATGTGGCTCTACCAGGGCCAAATATAATCCCTATCCTGATCCTGCCGGCCACACTATTCCTGACAGAGGTCAGGATGCCATTGGCTTCCTTGGCCACCTTGGGCACACACTGGATCAGCTGCTGTGGACCAGCACCCCCAGGCTCCTTTCTGCTGGGCAGCTGCTCTGTCCCCAGCCTGCAGCAATGTGTGGGGTTGCTGTGAGCCAAGGGCAGGTCCTGGCACTGAGCCTTGTTCAATCTCATACAGTTGGCCTTGGCCCATCCAGCCTGTCCAGGTCCCTCTGCACAGCCTTCCTGCCCTCCAGCAGATCAACGCTCCACACAACTTGGTGTCATCTGTGAACTTTATGAGATTATACTCAATCCCCACATCAAGATAAAGACAGAACCAATTCCTGGGAAATCTCAGCTCCATTCACCAACACTGTCTGGGCCCAGCCATCCAGCCAGGTTTTCACAGTGCATCTGTACAAGCCATGAGTGGCCAGTTTCTCCAGAATTCTCCACACATAGTTTCCTACAGAAACTGTCAAAGGCTTTATTAAAGTCCCCAATTAGCCAGGATTGATGATAAATGATGGAAAGTGGCTTGGTGAGCACTTCCACCAGCTCCCTCACTACCCTTGAGTGGATCTCATCTGGCCCCATAAACTTGTGCATGTCCAAGTGTAGTAGCAAGTCACCGGCCATTTCCCCTTGGATTATGGGGGCTTCATTTACTCCCTGCCCCTCTCTTCCAGCTCAGGGGGCTGGGTACCTGGGAAACAAGTGTCTAGCTATTATAGGATGACACAAAGAAGGCATTAAGTACCTCAGCCCCTTCCTTATCCTTTGTCAGTATGTTTCTCCCCACATCCAGAAAAGGATGGAGCTTCTCCTTGGCCTTCCTGTCATTACTAAAATATTTGGAGAAACATTTTTTTACTGCACTAGTCAGACTAAGTTTTAATTGGACTTTGACTCTTGTAATTTTCGTCCTGAGTTACCCCACAAAATTCTTGTAGTCCTCCTGAGCTGCCTGCTCCTTCTTCCAAAGGTCACAGGCAAAGCTCCCTGTCCAGCCAGACGAGTCTTCCACACTAGTTCATCTTTCAGTCCATGGAAATCACCTCCTCCTCTGGCACTAGCATTTTCTTCTTGAAGAGTGTCCATCTTTCCTGTGCTCTTTTGCCTTCTGGGACTGCCTCCCAAGAGATTCACTCAGTCTCCTAGACAGGCCAAAGTCTGTCCTGCAGAAGTCCAGGATAGCAGTCCTGTTGACTCCCCTCCTTTCTTCTCTGAGAACTGAAAACGCTAATGGCTCTGTGATTACTGCACCCAAGATGTCTCCAACCACCACACACCCACCAGTCCTTCTTTGTTTGCACACAACAGGCACAGCAGGGCACCTTCCCCACTGTAAACTATTCAACTTCACACAGATGTGCAACAATGACCTAAAATATCACATGCAATTAATTAACAGATTATTCAGATAAACCTGGAAGGTAATACAGATGTAGCTAAAGTCAGTGTCACTAAGAAAAACGTACTGGTAAATCACACAGGGATCTGAGAACCTGGTAGAGGAATCAGGACAGTAAGTATCTCCCAGGTACCTACAATCACTGGCAAACATTCCAGATGAAGTGGAGGTGAAACATGGTTAACATTGCGACATCAGTTGTTTCAATGGTCTTACCTGTAGAACTTCCTTTCCCCAAGGCATCTAATCAGTAACTCAAGGCTAACTTGTTTAGCAAGTTCCCTTGGTCAGTTTGGCTTTTGCAAGAACCCTATATATAATTTTACTATTTAGGTGGGACTACAGAACAACGCAATTAATTCCTAACAAGAATCAACTGAGGGCAGTGAATACTATTGCACACCCTCTGCTCTGCCTTTATCCAAAAACTCCGTACCTACACATACAGAGAGAGCAGATACAGATATAGATCAATTAAATATATATTAACATAACAATTAATACATATGAAATTATGTATTTGTTGTCCCTCACAAGTAGTGAGTATCTGGACAGGTCTGGTATATTATAGGAATGTCAGCAGTGATATTCTGACACTAATGATCAGGTAATTGTATTCATTAGTCTCCTTGTAATGGAAAGCTCACTGAAAGAGAACTCAAATCTTTTAGGATCTCCTAAAAGAAAATCTATAAAAACACTTTTAAAAGACTGCATTATACTTTTCCTTCTAGCCCTTTTACTCAAAACATTTGAAACATTTACTTGTTTCAATTTTATCAGCTGGAAAATTGGATATAATATACATAGTTTTTAAGTCTTTCTTGCAAAAAACAAAACCAACTCTCATTGCAGCCATCACCCCAGCACCCAGCAGGAAGACATCCTGCCCAAAAATTCACCAGGAGTGGTAGGAGACCAAGTTTTTCAGACTTCTTCAGTGATAAAAGGCACAGCCTTCCACAAGATTGTGCCAGCAGACAAGAGAGCACTCGTGTTCCCAAGCCTCTTCCTCCTCTCCCAGATCAATAGCACAATTCTTGAGTTGCCCTGTGACTGAGCAATTCAGTCAGGGACCTTATGCAGACAAGAGCATTTGTAGGTGAAACATGGAATGGATTCTAGGTGGGCACAGGAATCTTGAGAGAACCTAAAGCTACTTCCCAGTTGTTGACATAGGAATTTTAGTCATCGAAAATAAGATGACAAAGCCATGTTTCCATCAGTTCTGAAAAGGGAGAAAAAATTCTGCAATGAGTGATAAAACTTTTCATTACTAACTTTTTCTAAGCTTTCCAACTTCTTGGTATTAAAAACTGTCAGATGTTACCAGCTGCCACCCACAGACTTCTTTACATCTGGAACTACATAAAAGAAATCTGTTCTTGTAACGTGTAGGTGGGGGGGGGGGGGGAAATCACATGGCCCATTGCTTATTCTTTTCCCTAAGGAAGCAGATCAGCTATAAACTGTATCACTGCACAATTCACATCAAAATGACAAAAAATCAGATGGTATCCAACAACCAGAAGGGTCACACAGCTCACTAAAATTTGCTTATGCTTCTGACACTAGATGATGGTGTTAAGAAGTACTGAAAAATTTCTCAGAAGTCCTCTCTAAAATGAAAAGACACTTTCAAAGTAAAAATTCTCACTGCAAACTGCTCCTGTCGGCCAAACGTGTAGTTAGATGATGAACCTTGGAGAGAAGAGAGACACTGCAAAAGGAGTCCAAAATAATAGTTCTTCATGAAGAGAAGAAACTGTTGGTCACATAAAGCAACTGATGTAGGGGAGAGAGTCTACCATATCACTTGGCACACAATTCAGTCTCTCAAAGAAGGAATTCCTTCCTGCTTGTCAGTCACAACAGCAGGGCCACAAGCCCCAAACTCCCCTGGATCTAGGAACACTGATACAAACCAGATGAGACTTGTTCCACCTGATCACACTGCAGATACTGAGCAGAAGGGAGACAATTCACAGCCCTTATGCTCACTGGGACTCACCTACCTACCCTCACATCCTCTTAAGTGGGCACCGTGGGGACTTCCCTCACTGTCACTGCCTCTTGTACAGAAGAGACCAGAGCAGCAGACAAAACACAATGAGGAGCTTAGATCAAAGAGGGTAAAATTATCAAGTAGGGGGCTGAGCTGGATATTCTGTACAGATTTCATGGCAATTACCAAGTTTAGGTAGAGAAATCAGCAAATGCTTATTTTGGAAGAAAGCAAAGGCCAAACAATCAAGGAATGGGAGAACATGATAAAGTTCAATAATTACTGAATCCAGAAGAATTAAAAGCCTAGAAGATTTAATTTTAGAAGCATAATATGTCAAATCACTTAAGCTCCAGTTTTAGTCAAAAGATAATTTTTAAAACCAAAATGCAAGTATGGTATTTGCACACTGATTTCTTATAACTTTGCAAATATGATTCAGTAGTAAGAGGGGATGCAGCTGTCAGTCTACTCTGTGTAAGTGAGCAGGGAAATAGAAGACACACAGGATACAAGGGACACAGTCAAAAGTCTTACAGGATTTGGGTTTTATACATAAGGATTGTTAGACAAAAGATTAGGTGAAAACAGCTAAGGTAAGCAATGGATCATAATAAATATGTAAATAAGTGGCTTCACTAAGTACTCTGGTGGGAAAAAATACAAGCTGTTCTTTAATTAGTTTTCGACAATGCAATTTAAGAACTTGTCTAATATGATCAGTTTTTAAGATACAAAAGAGTCTGAAACACAAAAGGCCACTACAACACACATCAATATAAAGAGAACTTTATTTTATAAGCTCTTATGAACATGTATCAGATGCACATGTCAAGATAGGAATTAATATTTACTTACATTTGGAATTTAGACTATGTGCAAGCAGATCTCTCTGCAAGGTCTGTTTTACCTCAGAATGCAACTCCCTTGAATTACAGGCATTTAATAGATGACCTGCAGTTTACTTAGAGCACAAAGTTCCACAAACGTGAAAGTTCATCGCCTGACCCAAAATAAATTAGAAAACTGTTTGCACATGGAATAAAGAGTCACACCAGAAAACTGCCAAGAAAACCAAGACAACTATGCTACTATCATGAAAAAATATTACCATTATTTACAGTAGTTATAACACACTTACAAAAAGTTTACACTTCCCTGTTATTTACACTTCCTTGTTATTTACACTGGAGTGCAAACAGATCATATACCTCAGCTCCCACAGCAACAGATCTTTGTTTTCCCCCCTCACACACTGCGCTCTTGAATTTCCAAGGTTCCAAAGACACTGCTTCAGAGCAACAGAAGCCTTCTCTCAGTTCTGTGCTTCTTGTAAAAGCATCACATTCACAAGCTTGGCTACTGAGAAACCAAGAGAAGGAAGAGGTATTTTACAAACCCTGCAACACCCAAACTTCAACAGCATAGGAAAGGTGCATTCTAGAGCAACAGGTTACAACACCTTACAGCAGTTTCCAAGTGGACTCACCACTTACACACACTGAACTCCCCCTAGAAGTCTCCACTAAATATGAGCTCTCGCTTTCCATGCTGATACCTGCTTAACTCCATCAGTTCTTGAAAGGCTGGGTTTTGCATTTGGCTTCAGACTGCAGCATCCGACCTGAGGAGCAGAGACAAAGTTAAAACTATACCCAAGAAACTGAATTAGAAGATACTTACAAGAAAAACATTTTGGAAGAGTTGTTGCACTTCTCTCAATAAAGAAGGAATAAAATAGTAAGTCTGTGTAATTGGCGTAGGTACATTTATTCTTCAAAACACTCAACAGTTAGAGATCTGGTTAAAAACTCCTAAGATTATTCTGCTATAACCAGAAAAAATCCATCTTTTTGTATCTACTCCTGAACATGCTGGCCTTAAGCAGTCTCTCATCCAGAACTTTATAATCCAGCTTTCAGATCCTGGAACAGAATATATTCCATATAGAAGCTGTCCCAGGAGCTATTTTTGATCTTTGTATCTAGAATCAGGTATTTCAGCTATGCAGTGCAATAGTCTGCAGCATCCAAAATACCAGCAAGGTTATTTTTAAGACATTTTAATTTTTACTTTAGGGAAGAAAAAAGTCAAATTTATTAAGACTGCACTGAAACTGCTGACACACTGCAGTCTGTAAAACACATGCTACATTTAGCTTGGAAAATCCTTGTGGCAGCTGAAATAAATTAAAAAAATCAAATCAAATCATTATAGCTAGAAAGAGGAACACACACATTAGTTTCTCTCAAGTTTTCAGCCACACAGCTAGCTACACTAAGAGCAGCTTCCAAAGAGTATCTATCTAGATTTCCACTGTATGTTCTGCATTACTATTTCCTTCCATTAGGGTAAAAACTCTCCAGCCTGAATCTTTTATCTCACTCTTACAATAAAAAGGTAGAATTGCTAAGCAGAGAGACACAGTTTAAATTAGTGCCACCTATTTCTATCCATCTCATCTGAACAGTTCTGAGGTTTGTGGAAATGCCTCACAACCAAACACCAGCACTGCTGGACTGTATAAGCGGAGGTGGCTGGCACAGGCTGATATGCAGAAATCAGGGCTCAGAATCACCTTAGTCCAATGCCTCTGTCTACCACTTCTGTGTTCCTAGAAAAAACTATTTTTCAAGGGCTTTACAACAGAATCACAACTCATTTTGGATAATGATTCAAACCATGTGGAAATTACACTCAAAGGAAAATATTACAGACTATACATTTATTTTCATTTCTGAACAGTTAGGGTGCATTTGTCAGACCTTTCTGTACCTAACATCCTTATTTGAAAAATTAGTCAGTAACTATTTAAATACAGTTTTTATTCATTGATACCTGCTAGGTACCATCAAGTTAAGGTCCATAGTTCAATCGACTATGAGCTGAATTTTTACAATGTCTCCTAAGTTTTTTCTTTGCACATCTGGAAATGCATTTACCAGTCTAAACCCACACAAATTAATTTGAGATTTTCTGCTTTGATTATACCTTAAAGAAAGTAACTACCTACTTAGGCTGATGGCTAAAATCCTGTAGAGAAGTTCTAGGCTTGTGAAAACTCTGCAACTATCCATGAGAACAGCAGTCAGTTCAAGAATACAAACACACATTCTTATATAAAAACATATCACTGGCACCTCAGGACTAGAAAATGGAGAGCTATCAAAAGAATTATTTTCTTTGTCCAGGGAATCGTCTTCATCAGTATTTTTATGTGCAAATTTCTGCTTTAGAGCGTGAGTTAGTAGAGCAACCGGATCCCAATCTGAACTTTGTCTCTTTTTGGGTCTAGAAAGAGGAGTACCTCCAGGAGACCTATGGAAAAAAAAAAAAAGTATTATTGTCTCCTGACTCTAATCCTGTGCTGACTAATCTAAAATCTAGAGACAACTTCTGTAAACACTCTATTCTATAAATCTCTGATTACACAAGTAATGCAGCTGTAACTTTAAAGCAATTCATCAGATACAACTGATACAATTACATCCAACTTGTCAGCCACATTCTTAGCCCGAAAACACAACTTAATGCTGTTCCACTAAGAAAATTGGCAGAAACTCAACACAAAGTGTTAAAGTATTGCAAATAATAAGCAAAGAAAAAAGGACAAAACTGTGGTTTTTAATACCAAGTCATTTATAAGTTATATTAAAGTATGTTAATGAGAATGGCCCACTGAAGTATTTCCTAACCACTGTGAATACAATTAATTTTTATTCATTTTAATTTCAGTTAAATTCAGAAATCAAAACGGCACTTACACCCCAAAACTTACTTTAAATTCGGAAGCAGGTGACTAGTCCATGGCAATGAATTATAAGACTTTCTAACCATTGAGATATCTTGGGGGGGATGAAAAATCTAGAGGTGTTCAGAGTTCTGCTAAAAGAGTGTTGTCTCTGGTCTGATGATTTGTACCTACTCGGGCACACTGACAACACCGAGTTCTAAGTCTGGCAGTTACAGTAAATGCTGCTTAACACAAAACCTGAGAGGATTAAGTTCACAGTCCCTATAAAAACAAGCCCTCAGAGCACTTGCACCATATGTTAAGATGGTGTTCAGGTGATAGAAACTGGGATCTTCAGGCCCTCAATTTGAGGGCAGAGGACTTCCTTTTGCAGTGCACATATTAAATTAATGTCAGAAAGACTGTAACAATTTTGATCATTGTTACTCCCCCCAAAAATATAAATTATTCATTATTCAGTTAAGTTCTGCTTCAGAATACATGTAGATGCCTAAATCCAGAAAGTACTTTGGATGTACAAGCTACCACTTCCTGCTAATTATGCCCCTACTCAAGATGTTAAAACTGTCAACTTGAACATCACATTTTCTTCACTCACTATACATGGAATTACAGGGAAAAGAAACATACATAAAGGAAACACACAGGTTTACCTAAGTGCACTTTATATTTGCTTTATTTACTGTGAGAACATTATCAAAAGCATAAAGACATGCATTAGATTTGCATGTAAATGATTTGCCCAAGTTTTGTGCTAGTCATTTTCAGGGATAAAGCCCACAGTTAAGAAAAGGCTGAAATAAGAACGTCATGAGTTTTGCCAAGTGACATTCTTCCCACATTAAGAGCTTCAAATACTCATTATAGACTCAGTTTTTCTTACTTTTTCAAAGTAAAAAGATTTTACCAAGAAATTCAGAAAGGAACTCTGAAGGTGTAAACTCTATTATACCTATCATAGCAGAGACCAGAAGAGATGTGGCAGCCTTTAGTAAAACTCTTTTTTTTTTAACAAATCAACTGCACTTACCATTAAAACAGCTAACCACTAAAAATATTTATAATCCAACTGCACTATTATAATACAAATGTATGAAGCATTTTCAATAAGTGATACAGCACGTGTTTTTGTTAACACTTCAAAGCTTGAACCAGGATATTTTGAATATGCTAACAGTAGTTTTCTAAAGTTTCCCTGAGGATTTGGCCTTCCACAGTGAATCCAGAAGGGTTACTTTTTTCAGACCTGTTTCCTGTGCCTATAAGCTTGTAAGTGACCCCTCACCCCTCCCCACCAACCTGAGATTTGCATAGTGAAGCAGCAGAGTAGTTAAAATGCTGCAATAGTCAGCACATTTTAAATCTACATCTAAAAGCCACGTTACAAGTATGCTACATTCCATGCTGTGAACTCAGCAGTTGCCAACTTCGGTTTGTCAGCAGTAGCTGCCCTTGAAATGACCAGTGTGCTCTGGTGCTACTGTAGTGCTGTTGATGCTTAGGGAGGCCTTGGCTTGCCGAGATGCACATCCAATCCAACCTACACCTACCTCTCAACAGCTCGCAACTGAACTTTGTTTAGGTCTTTCAAAACATCCATCATACTGGGAATGTCCTTTGTCCTCTGGTGATCAGCGCTGTTAGGTGCAGCTGAATCACTGTTCCTTGCAGCTCGGCGTTGTTTGATCAGTGCCAGTGCAGAATGACTAGCATCAACACCAGATGGTGCACCAGAAGGAAGTGGAGGAGGCGAGGGAATTACAAAGCGATTGTGAGAGACGGACAATGGCGTGGAAGTCATGGCTGGCAGTGGGTAAAATCCATCTGGAGTGCTGAGAGTTTTAAAGGCTTCTGCATACAGTTAGAGAAGAGAAACAAGAATATTAACATCTAGGAATACATCAGTTTTAAGTCAAGATAAGATGGCCCTCTTAAAGCATTTTCTTAGACTCCTTGCACATTACAACACAGAAGAACTAAACTTAAAACAAAGAACATTACTTCAAACCCACAAATTCAGAATACATGAAGTAATGAATCTGAGGTGTCTTGTGCTGCTGATTTTCTTTTCTTGTGACTTCAATCTAGGCACTAGATAACCAGCAAAGCAGCCTTCTGCTACATATGGTGATCAATGTCACCTGTATGTTATGATAACCTGTATGAAGCAAAAGATAGCCACAACACATGTAAAATAGATTACAATCCTGAGTAGAATGGAGAAGAGACAGAGAAGACCCAACAGAATAGCTGTTAGAATAGCAGCTGTGAAGAGAATCACAGAAGTGTCTCACAATGCCACACAAAAATAACTACCTCACGCCAGTCCAAGTATTTCAGCAACCACAGTAGGGTTGGTCTGCAAGACAACTGAGACTCAAAACTTACCAGGAAAAGAAAGAGTGCATATTGATGAAGTGCAAGAAGTGAAGATAGAAGTGCATATTGGAGACCAACTACCTAGGACGCATCTGTTTGTAGCATTTGTTTTTGTTGAAGTGCCAACCTGACTAACTTAAGAATACTATTTCTACCCATTATTTTGATAATTTGTTAGAAACAGTGCAAAACCCCAAGGGGACAATTAATAGGTTGTAATTTTTTTAAACAGTTATTAGTAGCCTATAAATAGTGATGTTACTAAACTCCTTCACCAACATGGAAACGAGTATAAAGAGTACTTAGGATCAATTGCATTTGAACTTGTCAAACAGACCACAAAAGAGAAAAGAGAAAGTGCACCACATAGCAAAAAGAAAAAGAAAATATTATATTCGGTAAATTTAGTTGGTGTATCTTCAGTTAGAAAAGTTAAAGATGTTCTCTACCAATATCAGACATGGCAAGCTCTAAAGCAAAAAAAGTCGGGTTTGCTTCAACCCAAGAAGGGCTTACGTGAGGGAAGGCTTCCCAAGGTCTGTGCTGAAACAATTGCAGCAATCTGAGCACGAAGAAAGGCCAGCTCATCTTCAAGAGCAGAAATCTTCTGGAGTGCTGCTTGACCATCACCATCCTTTTGTGCACTGCTTTTCGGAATGCTCTGCACTGAATCCAGCCGTGGACACAGGTCAAGAGGAGCTGTACTTTTCTCTTTCCTCCTCAATTCAGTCCTACAAGGCAAAAAAGACACAGTTTCAAAAGGCTCAGCCGACAATGGAAACCTCAAAACTACTCGGGCTGTTCAAGCAAGTTATTCAGCAAGACCTAACTTTCCCAGCTATTTAAGGAGACTACACTTTTAACTACTCAGAACTTCTATAATGCTTCAAGTCTCCCTTTGCTCAAGTACAATGCAGATCCTTGCAAATTCATCATATGAATTAGTCAGATAATTCACTCAGGGATAATTAAACATCATAAATTCATACAGTAGGATTGTCATTATTCAATAATTATTAGACTGACACCGTAAGGTGTCTCTCCTTTCTTGCCACATGAATATGAAAGGCAGGAGACTCTAAGAATAATGATCTCTTAATTAGGCTTCAGAAATTTTAGTCATTTATCAAACTCTAACATGAGCGCTGCAAGCAGCAAAGTAGTTACAATCTTTCGGAAAATGTACTTGAAAATAATAAAGTTTAATACAGATTGACAGAACAAGAATCCCACCCTTTGTAAGCTACTATAACCAAAGACAGCATTGGAAAATTGTGCTATTAAGTCTCAGGTTTTAATTTAAAAAATTGTTCAAGTCTGTGCCCACAGAAATAAACTTAAAATACAAAGATAAAAATCAAACTACCAGAATTTCATTACGAAACACAGAAAGAAATTAAATTTATCTGATTCCTTTAAGATGCACTAAGCTGCTCTGACTGAAAAAAGCCCAAACATTTTGCCTGACTTTAAACATCCTTTTACTTCAAATCAGACCTGAAGCACAGCTTTCTGATTGCCAAAACCCCCCTGCTATAAACACTGCTTGAGAAGGAAAAGATATCAATTAGAATAGTTGCTCTTGAAAAACATCCCACAGAGCCAGAACAGGAGGAGGAGGAACAAAGAATGGAAACAATTAAAGAATGAACTGTCATAGTTCTGTGAATCTGGCCAGCCAAAGAATAGCACGAGCAGGACAAAACAGGCCAGGATTATTTTGTTATTCCAACAATGTTCTTGTTCTTCTGCTATTTAACAGCTGTTACAAGTAAACTTTAATAATTTAACAATAATGCCTCAGGAAACATAAGATAAAACACACCGTATCCAACTTCTCCAAGAAAAAGTGTGTCATTTGAATTCATCAGTTTCTTGCATTTTCATTACTGGCAAGCAGCATAAAGATCACAGACAAACAAATGCCAATATGAAACAGAATTACATTGCCCTGTACAGATGCAATACAAGATGATACAAGTGTCCACAATCTAGCTTCTGGCTTTAACTCACCCTCTGATTTTGAACAGATCTTTAGAGAAACAACAGGACAACTTTCTATTTCTTCTCCAGCAGGGGAAAAAAAAAAAAAAGACAGAACTTGTATACTATTTGTGTCGGCAAATTCCTGGACAATTTGTCATTTCACAGTACCTGAAATATTTTGTAATTTGTAGAAATATTTTCCTTCAAACCTCTATAAAAGCTAGAATCATTTATACAAACTATATTCAAAATTATTTTAAAAGTTTCAAAATAATTATGTTTGTTTTTCCATCAAAGCAACTGTCAAGGCTTACACATGGCACTGTAAAAATCAAAGCCAAAAGGAGATATTTATATATTTTTTAATGTTCCCCCATTTATAAAGTTTATCAAAAAGTCTGTAAACTAGAAGGATAAAGATAGGAATAGTCTTACAATATACTGCAACAACCAGCTCCCTCCCTCACAAAATACTTTGTGAGTGAAAATCATTTAAAGTACCAGTAATGCACGTGACATACTACTATAAAGAGAAAAGAGGAGATTCAATTGCAGAAATCTTTCAGGAAATGTTTTACATAGTAAAAGTTTTCAGGTAAGGAGGAAGTACCCCTCATCCCTCCCTGTCTCAAGCTCAAAATGATTCCAGAAAAGGTTAGGAAAAAAGGAAAACAAACATGAAATCACACACCATAAAGAAGCCAAAAGTTATTTCTAGTACTCCTTTTTACACTTCAACTTACCTAAGTCTAGTACATGCTTGTCCTTCATCATTTGCCACCCACAGGACATCAGCAAGCGATGGAGCCACAGGAGCTGGAGCTGCACTTTGTTCATCATAACCCAATGGACTTGGGTCTTGAACAAACTAAAACCAAACAACGCCAAAAAAAGGTATGAACGAAACTGGATTCAGCACATACTGAAGGCTCTGCCTCAGCAAAAGGAATTTTTAAGCTGTGCTATAAGGAAGTTGAAGAAAGTGAGTATAACGGATGCACCACACAAGCTAAAAAGAAGAGGAAAGCTATCACCAAATCAAGAAACAAGAAAATACAAACAGGTGAAGTATATATATGACAATAAATTGCTTACTTGGAAATAAGGTCTGGGTAGGGCTCCAAGGAAAGAATTGTCCCAAGTCTACGGACAACACTTCGAGCAGATCCATATTCCTTTTTTTGACAAACAGATGTGACCTAAAAATCAGGAAACCTTTGAGCCTGAGAAGCAAAATCAAAGCCCTCAGTTCTTAATCTCACTCTAATCAAAGTTATTTAATTATTCCATGTTATAGGCAATTAAATATAATGCAGTTTGGTTAACCTAACGTTTCCATGCTCTTGTCAAGCTGAAAGTACAGACGCCTACACTGGTATGGCAGTGTCTACAACGCTGCCAAAATACAGAATATTTTAAAGAGGCACAAAGGTCAGTATCTTCCAACACTGGCAAAAGTGCTTATTGACTAATTAAATTGCATCTGTATAAGTCTTGGGAAAAAACAATTAGCAAACAAGCGAAATAATTTAACATACCTTGACCTGATACTTCCTTAAGACAGCATATAACTGCTGGAAATGCCTTCCTGACGAGATTGCTGAAGGCAGGCACGTTCCGAGTGTACGACTGATGCTGCTGCCAACCGTGTGAGTATCAAAACACAGAGCCTGTCAAGAAAACCAACAGCTTCGAACAACCGGACCAGGAAGCAGGCAGGAGAGCTCGGGAGAGCCGGCACTCCTGGAGACGCTCGGCAGTTTCCCGTGAGAAGCGCTGGGACTGTCTCGGCAGCAGCAGCGCCTCTGCGCCGACAGCCCCGCTGCGGAGCTGCCGCGGCCTCCCGCTCACCACCAGCCCCGGGCACGGCGCCGCTGCCAGCTTCCCCCGCCGCACCGCTCCCGGGTGCCCGAGCGCACGGCATAGCTGCTCCTCGGGAAGGGTATTCGCAGCCTTTTGCTTGAAACAGCAAGGCACGAGCAGCCCACACCACCGACTTTCTTTACGCCCAGTTCCGGGCAAAAAGAGCCACCTGCCCGGCTGTGTCAGCGCAGCGACCGCACGTGCGGGCAGCGCGGCCGCCGAAGGCGGCTGCGGACAAGGAGGGCGCTGCAAGCCCGCGGTGCGGCCCGTGCCCCCTGCGCCGAGCGGAGCGGCTCCCTCACCTGCGGTGGCGGCCAGCCGAGGCAGCGCAGCAGCCGCCGCAGCAGCTGCAGCAGCAGCGCCATGGCGGGCACACGGCGCGCCGGCTCGCGGCACGGCCCGCGGCGGGGGCGGGACACCGCGGCGGCCCCGCCAATAGGAAGGCGGCAGTGCCCGCGGCAGAGCCAATGAGCGGCGGGCGAGCCGGCCGCGGGGGGTGTCGGGAGGCAGTTTGAACGCCGCGCCGCCGGCCATGCGGACAGACAGCTCCCGCCGCGGCCGCGGGACCGGGGGAGCCAGTGCTCCCGCCTCTGCCAAGGCTCAACGCGGCACGCACCAGCGGGAGAAACGCACCAGGGCCCGTCAACTCAGGGAATGAATGGCAAGCAGCTACACTGGCATGGTTTAGGTCTTCGACGTAGCAAACTCATAACCACTTCATTCACATACCTAGAACAAATGCACCAAGTATCCCTGACTGACTACACTGACTTCACTTCAAAACCTGCCTTTGAAATTCTGCACTCTCTTTTATCTTTATAAAGATTTCTACTGTTTTCCTCACAAAAGCTTGAAGGATTCAAGTAAGTTAGCAGCACTAACAGTGCTTCTACTAGAAGAAATATCCTTTTACTCCATCTGTGCAGTTGGTGTTTGGAGATCACCTTCCCTCCTCTGTGCACCTCGCTCGGTATTCCTATAGTCCATACTGGAGCTCCTACAGCAGCACTGCTGGTTTCTGTATCCATGACCAGTCAGGTGGATTGGTTCTCTAAGACCAAACACAAAGGAGGAGCAGTAATGCTAGCACACACTGTAGTAACAGCATACAGATGGCTGAGGGGACTAGGAAGGTTTTAGCTTGAGGAAAGGCAGAACACTTTAATGGATATTTTGAAAAACTGTACTACACACTTGCCTTAAAAAAGAAAAAAAAAAACTTCCCACCTACTCCTCCAACACTTTACTAGAGAAGGGCAAGTGTCAAGAGAATGTGAACAACACATGGCTCTACCAGAAAGCCAGGAAGAAGCAGGGTCTCACAAACAACAGCAAAACAGGGGCAGTTTAGTTTCACTGCAGCACCAGTAACCAGCTGCATGGAATGAGAGGTGCAGTTGGGAACTCTACAGAAAAGCTTCAGGTCAGCAGGTGCAGCTCTGAACAGTATAGAAGGGACTGCAGGATCTTCTGAACAAAAGCATCCTGTGGCAGGCCAGCCTTAAAAAACAGGAAGTGAAATACAGCTCAAGGCTTAATGCTGCAGCCATACCTCTGGAGCTGAGCCTAAGTTCAGGGACAGCTCTCCTTTTAAAGCACGAGCAAAACAAATGCATGAAAGCTCTACTTTTACGTAGCTGCCCACTGCTACAGTAATGCTGATTGTTCCTGGGAGGAAAAAGGATGTGAGATTTAATTCCAAACCACAAAATTAAATGGACACTGTACTACCAGTACAGCTACTGGATTCCAGGTTGGTTGGTGGCCCTTTTTTTGTCCTAGTAAAATGTACACCTGATTTTACCTGAACTGCCCGGACAACTTGACACTTTATGAATCCACTTCATCTCTGCATGGTGTTCTTAGAAAGTGCTTCATTGCTGAAGAGCAGTGAGTCAGAATGAATAACTGAATTCAAAACACAGTTAAACATTTTATACCGGCATAATGTCTATACATTTTTTTCCCCTGTCCCACCAATGATGGTCTTTACCTTCTAACAAGAGAAATGCAAAATGCACTGAAATTCCATTCGCGGGTCATGCAACTACCTTAGTAGCACAAAGTGAAAACCTAAAAAAAAATGGTTTTCTTAGCACAGTGAAAATTCACTGTTCATATTGAAAGACTATCTCCAGTCCCACTCTGTTTCTTACAGATCTCTCAAGATAGCAACTAGCATCTTTGACTACATTATCTCTAAATTTTTATTTATTTATTTAAAGAAATGTTAGTGGCTGTCATCGTGTTCTGTAATCAAATTACATTTCTGATAAACTAAAATGGAGTTAGGGATCGTAAAAAATGGATTTTTATGCTCTAACCTTCAGACTGGTTTGTAGGATCAAATGCCATTACCAAAGTAATCTCTAGCAGATCTCCTTGGATGTTCAGCTGAAGTAGAAAATTTTAACTTGCCTCATCTTGCAGGAATTGTACAGCTTTATGACACACAGACCCTAACAATCCACTTTGAGCTTGACATAAATTACCTGTTCTAAGGTCATGAGAGCTCCAGCATATCTTGATCGTGTTCAGTTTCAGACTGATGTTCAATTTTACTTCATTAGGACAGACTTTGACCCCGATTTGCTTGTTTGCTTTGTTCCCTTTTTTGCTTATTCTTATTTAATATACACAACATCTGAGTTTTGCTGAGAAGTCAACAGAATACTCAGTCTATCATTTCAGACAGCGACTAGAAGACGCTCTGTACATGTAAAAGCAAATCTTGCAACAATAGTTTACTTGGCATAAATGTTTTAAAACATAAAGAAGGAGTGACTCTTAACTAACTACTACTGGGAAGCAAGTAATATTCCTGTTTTCCTTTCTACACAGCTTCTGGAAAACTGGCACAACCTAAAATATAGTTTCTTCAGCTGTAGTGAGGATTATTTTGTTTTCCTGCCTTCTAATGTTTAATTTGGATAGGGGAGAGGTTAACTACTCCATAACAGTAAAGCAAATAAGAGAGCATACATTATATAGGTATTTAATGCAAAAACCTCTACTGAAGCTTTTCCTTTTCTTTTTTCCCCCCTATTTTTAAAGATATGCCATTTGAAGGGGTGAATAGGAGCAACTACACTTTTAACTCCATGTAAAATTAAGTTTATCCACAGCATTTTGAGAAAGTGAAACAAAGTAATCTTCTCATATTAGAATGTTCTTGTTCTGGTAATTCAAGTATGTTACTGTCATCCTTAAGATTCTAGAGGTCATGTACCACGAAGTGTGTACCTACCACTAAAACTAAGCTTAAGGGTTTATTTTTGTTAAAACAAACAAACAAACACACCCCCACAAAAAAAAAACCAAACCCAAATCCAACCAAAAAACCCTTAACATCTGCACTTTGACTACAAAAATTCTTGCAGCACAATTATTAGAAATCAGTGTTTAAGAAAGTAAGATTTATTTTTCACACTTCTGGTATATATTAATTATCTTTACCAATTCGGGTTTTAATATATACTGCTTTATTTTTTCAGTGATTTTGTGGTATTTTGTTTTGTTTCTCTCCTCACTCCTGCCCTGCTCTTTCATTTTAACTTAAACACTCTACATGTGACTGACTCACTCTTGCCAGATGACACACCCAGAGAGGCAAGCCCACATAGAGAACTTAAAGAGGCAATTCTAACAAACTGTAAAAAGGAACTGCTAAGAAAGAAGCTAGATTGATACTGCCTCCAATTTAACCTAAGTGTTCTGCTGATGACTAAGCTATCAAAGAATACACTTGAAACTCACTGTAGTCTCCATATACATAAGTATTTCTTAGGCTATTAATGAAGAGTGACGATTTCACTGCTGAAGTAAAATTCCTGCCGCAACCTTGCAGGGTGGAATAAGAATCCAGGGACTCTCGTGAACTAACATACCATCAGCATTTTGCAGAACTTTTTGTACTTATATTGTGTGTAACTACCCTTATATACAATTCTTATAAAAAGGCAACAGAGAAGTAGTGATCAGTTTATAAAAAATGCTGCTCCAAGATTTCAGGTGTGCAGAGCTGTAAGTTTACTTCAGAATAAAACACAGACATAGGGGAGAATCAAAACTTTTAGGGTTGTACTTAACCATATATTTGGACAAAGCAGAATTACACTGCATATAACAAACAGTAAAATTTCTTAAAAGTTGTTACAAATATTTTACTTTCTACCTGTACGATCATTAACATAGTTTACTATATCATGATTTTTTCTAAAGGCTTAAAACGAAAACAATCTCTCTAAACTACTTTCCAACAGTAAAATTTAAGTAAAATGCTTACATTCATTTGACAACAAAAAAACATATTAAAAATGTTGTGTGGGTGGTGCAAGAGCTGCTCTTTCAGCTACAACTTTCTTCCGGGTTATTCCTGTGGAAAGAAAGAAAACAGTCTTGTCGTAAACTTTTAATAATCAAACTTTAAAACCTTTAAAGTGATCCCTACATGCAACCAGTTACCTGGCATAGTGCAAGATGAACAGTCTAATCTGCAATTCACTGAACGATTTACCTTTTCCTCTTTGCGTCTGTCCTTTTCTTCATTATTCTCAATTGTTTCTTCCTCATCTTCCACAATCCCATCCCCTTGGTATTTGTCATGTGTCCACTTCGGACTGCTACCTGACTTTTTGAAGTTAAAACGCCCTCTGCCACGCTGGAAAGTACCACGACCTCTTCCTCTTTTGGCCCAATAATCCACACCATCGTCTCTGTCATCATGCTACAATAGCACCAGAAAAAGAGTAAGGTTAGACACCTCTTAAATGTACCCCATAATGTTAGTACTCTAAAGCAAATGTGTAAAACAAAGCAACTGCTAAAAAGTTCTCTTCAGATCATAACTATTCTTAAAAGACTTAATGCTGTAACTAAAACCACAACAGAACTGTTTGAAAAGCCCTCATTCACTGTGGGTCTACTCAAATGTTAGTAACTCAAATGTTAGTAACGAATCACTTGTCTGTAACTTACAGTCAAAATTAAGAATTACTAGTTTTGAAGGGAAAAAATTGTTACTTTAAAACAAGCTCTAGAAAAGTGCTAGGTTACTTTAGCACAGAAGGAGTTCTTTATATTTCATAAGAAGAGGTAACTGAAGGCAGTTTTCAGAAAACCTGCCCCTCCTGCACAACGTAGGGCAAATGAAGTTCAAACTGTTGAAATCTAATATTACAAAACAATAGTTGAGTTTTTCTGTTTAATAAGCCTAAAGTTTGTTTGCTGTCTTGCTACCAAATACAGCTTTACATAGTTTGGCATGTTCTCACAATCATTTCATGCACTGCATGAAATCTACAAACCATTATTTAATATTAAAAAAGTTTATATTTAGGACAGTGAGGTACACTTGCTTCAACATATTTTTTTTAACTTGTGATTTGGAAAGTCTAAACTATTAAACACATCAAACCCATATAATGCAGTTTAATTACACAGATGTAGTTGAAGGGTGGCTTATTTAATTTAAAATATTTTTAGAAATTCAAGTTTAATGTCTACAATTGATTGTTCTAATATCATGAATAGATTATCACATCTCTGTTTACAGATAAGAGAATTTCTGCTATGCCTAGGAAGACAGAACTCCTTAGAGAAATATTTGAACTGTGACTGCGTTATTTCTTAGTTACCTGTTAACAAATTTGTGACAAGCCATAATGCTATATGAGAAGGTCTCATCTTCATTACCTATCATTTTTCAATGATCAAACAATATCCTTCAAAGTTTGCATTGTTACAGAAATAACTGGAGCAGAGGCCACATGTTCAGTGTACTGCACTACTTAAAGTGGTTACATCAGGGGTCCTCCTTTCATAATCCAGATGGGAAAAAGGCATCAAAACTGCGATTTTCTTATGTCTATCACACCACTCAGACCAGAAAACTGCTCATAACAGACTTTGCCTATGTGCATCCAAAAACACTGTCAGCTTTTCCTGATCCTTCTCTTCTGTAGACTTCCAGACCAATCTAGTACAAATCTCAAATGTCATACAGATGTAAATACAGGAAAACACTGCACAAGACTTTTTGGTTTAAAGTTAAGTTTGAATAAATTTTGTTTGAACCTGCCTTCTCCCTCACTCCTTCATGAAATTTTTGGAGATAAATTCCATGTCAGGCCTCAGTTACTGCCAGCCTGCTGCAGAAAGAGCAAAGATAAGAAGACCCAACCACTACAGCCACCCTGATGCTCTCACAGTTACTCTAGTCCCTGTCCATACATGCATGCTACTTCTACGCTTGTAGAAAGTTTGAAAAAACAAAAGCATGCATAAGACAACAAGTTCTCCACACCCACCAAGAAGTATTTCTTGCTTTTTGGGGTATATTCAGGATCCCATTCCTCTTCCTTCGGTCTCTTCTGAAAAGTAGTATTTGAGTTGCTGGGACCAGTATTTGTTCCAGCAAAGACTCCTCTGGCTCTTCCTCTGCCCCTAATTCGAAACTGATTAACCAAGATGTCATTTAATCCATTTACATAACACCACAAAGTAGAGTTCAAGTTCTCTATTACTGAAAATACTTTCTATGCTTAAATACGGTATCTGCAAGTGGAAAAACCATTTTTAAATTCACATACTACCTTAAGTAATATATTCAAGCATTCATTTTGAAATAATGATTCTATTAAACTAAATTGAAACACATTTGAGTTCTTGGCATAAGCTCACCCACAACCACTGAAAAGAAATTTCACTGCTAGTAAACCAGTGTGTTAGAACAAAAGGCCAAAAGAGGCTTCTGAAATTGTTCACAGACAAAAAAAACCCAGGAGGTAAACTAGACTGAAACAGGGACAAAAGTGTCAGAGGGAAAAGAATTTGTGGGGTGAATTGAATCATTTATGAAAATGTGATTCTGGAATACAAACTAACAGTGCAGTTTTCAAAGGAGTATATCCACTGTGTGTTACTCAAGCATTTTTAACTGAGATTCAAGAATGTACCTTAGGCCAAATTACATTTCAAATGAGTAAATTCTTTACTCAGAAAAAAGTCAATAGTATGTACTGTGCAGAGTAGTAATGCTTAAAGTGAAAAAGAGTGTTTTAAATATTCTTTATAATGAATTACTGGGGTTTTAAAATGCTAGGCTAGAAAGTCTCACACCAAAACCCACTCTTAACTCAGGATACACTAAGTAGTACTGTATACAGTTATCTCAGCATGTAAATACTTAGCTTGTAGAAACATTAAATGAGTTCACATCCTTCATCCAAGGGGAGACGAAAGGTTAGTTCGGGAAGGTAAGACTGCTAAAAACTGCAATTACTACAGAACACAATTTCCACAAGTAACCTACTTAAAACACAGAACTGCATCTTCAGAGTAATAGTACAAAAACGGGATGGGAAGCCAATTTATTTGTTAAAAATAAGCACATCTCATAAACACAGATAAAAAATATATATAATTAACAAACTCAAAAGATAAGTATGACGCATACTTAGTTCCACAAAGCTCTGAGACGTCTAACATAGAGTTTAGGCTGGACAGATTAAAAATTACTCTGAAGTCAAACAGACTGTAAAACAATCTGTAGGAGGCTCATGAGACCTATCCAATACTCTGGAGGGAAAAAAAAACCCAACAAACAAAATTGTTTGTAGAGTAATTTGGAAAGTGACAAACTAACTGTACGTGGGAGGAAATAAGACATGCCTTCTTTATTTCCAACAACTTTACAAAATTAGGGCACAACAAAACAGTAACCTGGGGGAAGAGACAGGGCGCTAGAATTATGACAGGATTAAAAAAGAGAAAAAAAAAAAGGTATCAGCATTTCCTGGTATTCGGTCCCCTGATCAGATTCCCTTAAGTAAAAACATCTACAGTTTTCCTCACCATTTTATTAATGCTTCCCCCTACTAAATCATCTTCCAGGTAAAGAACTACAGGATATAAGATCTGCTATGTTGTTATCTTTATGGGCTTGCTTATTAGAAAGACCACTACAAAAAAGACAAAAGTGTATTTTCTATATAGAACTCACTTTAAACAGAGCTGCTACACGGAATTCTTTCAGGTATGGATACTAATGACATTACCATTGAAAAATTCTACTTATCTTTATTTCTGTGCCCATACTTCAAAATTTTTCATGATGCTTACAGATGGGAAGCCTAAAATCCAACATAATCATGTACCAGCCAAAATTAGTAAAAAAACCACTCTGATTTAGCATTAGATTGCTGGAAAGGAGAGATGTTACATTCTCCAAGGCTTCCTGTTAGGAGAAGGGTTCCAAACCAAAGCATTCTATGTACTCCAAAAGCAAAGCAGCATTCACTGCAATGCAGCCACTATTAGCCTGTACTTACAAATACATTCCTACACTACCTGGTCTGTGTTTTTCGATACTATCCCAGATGTACCCCTAAAGAGGAGATCTGAGTCAGCAGTTGGCCTATTTAGATTCACCTGCTCAGACACTTTGTTCCAAAGCCTGTGTTGTGACCATGTATGTTGTTAGGGAACATTAACCGGTTATCACCGTACAGACCGAACTGGCAGTCATTAGCAATTAAATAAGTAGCAATCTATTAACTTTCCACTTCCCATCTACCTCAACTGCATGGAAAGTAGCACCTCTTTCACAATACCTACAATCTGGTTTTATAAAGCAGGAAGGCTTCAACAAATTACAAATGCTCTCCCACTAAATCTCCTTCAGAGGAGATGGAGTTTTAAGCCCTCATATGTTTAACTTCTGTTTTGTTTGTGCCATCATTCCATATAGCTAGAAATTGTGCTGATAGTCGTATCTGATGCCTACACCATCCAGGGATTTATATACTTATGCCACATAGTTCCATAGCATAACTATATAAAAAAGTAAGAAAGGAGGAAATGATACGCTTTTAGTGTTAGAAATTTAGATCTTTGAATTTTCCTCTAGGTAGCAACAGATTTTTAGATGGAAGATTCAAGCCTCATGTGCTGGCACATGCCACATGCATTTCAGACACCTTTATGTGTAGTTCACAACATTTTTTGCATGACTAAACGTTTATACTAAACAATGCATTTTAGCATTATTTAGTCTTAATTACAGGCTACATTAAGGAATTATTGTTGAAGTATGAAATTACTCCTACTTATTATGTAAAGCACTTTTTTCCAATCTACACGGAACTCGAACATTTTTGTGTGTTTAGCTGTGGTTTGGAGATCTATTTTGCTGTGTTGTTGGGGGATGAGCTAATGTGTAGTGTCTATTTGTGGGTTGTTTTGGGTTTTTTTTGTTTGTTTGGGTCGTATGGTGTTTTTAAGTGCTCCTTATCTTCTTCAAGGCCTTCTTTATTGATTCCTAGTTTTTCCAAATGCTTCTATGTTACCCAATTACACATCAATAATTACATTAACATGGAATCTGAAAGTTTAAGATTTTTCTGAAGACTATAGTGGTCAATATGCCACTTTCCAAATCACAATGCTTAATTAAATACATTCCAGAGGTAGATCAATGAGCTTTCATGCTCAAGCCAAAGAAACACAAAAATAACAAGCATACCATCTCCTCAATACAGCTGTTTCAAGGTTGACATGTATTTTTAATTATGTGCCATTCTCTATTTAAAAAGTTGCAGGTGTTACACACAAAGGAAGCCAAAACCATACCCAACATGAGAGGGAAAAACAGAAGCTGCAGGGACCTAAAAGGTATCAGGACCCAAGATTTAAAATTTACAGAACACTGAATTTTCAGATCCTGTTAGGAAACAGCATTTTTACAGAAGAGGAAGGAATAAGCAAGAAATCCTGTTCCCCAGATCCTCATGCTAGGATCTCTAATGTCATGCTAGTGCATATTTACATATAATTCAACTGCTACTGGAAGTGCTGGGGAAAAAAAAAAAAAAGAGACTCAAAATTTCAGGTTTGGTATATCACATAAAGACCTAAAGTCTAGCCTAACATGAGTAACTACAATATTGCCTCGTTTTCTTTGTTACACTATTACCACTGGTGAAGTGTTCATAATTTGGGGGAAGAACAGGAGAAAAACTTACAAAGGTGCCTCTTGGCCTGTTGACTCCTCCAAAACCAGAGTATTCTTTCTGTTCATGGTGGGTTTTGAACTCTTCATCTCTTTCTTTCTTGCAATCCTTTTCTTCTCGAGAACTGGATGAGGAAGAAGATGGGGAGGAAGATGGGGAGGACCGAGCTCGGTCTTGGTCTCTTTTTTGTTTACTGAAAAATAAAAAAATATACTATGTGCTATTTAAACGTACTAGATAGTCTGTAACATGCTATACTAAACCGGGTCTCTATATATTATGAAAAGCTAACCCCCTTCTGGTCATAAAGTCACACGTTACATATTTGAGATATTAAGGCGTAGTATTATTTCCACTTTCCAGCCTCCTCTGACACATTTAAAGTGCACTAAATGCATATTATTGCTGGTGAGTTGGAAAGCAGCAGTCTGCAAACTGTAAAATACAACTTTTCTAGATTTTGATGTCATGAAGAGATGCTGTTACTTTTAAGATCTGCCTTTCTTCTGAGGCAGAAAAACAGATGTTAAAGGGAAAAAACCCTCAAGGTAAAGTTTTACAGTAACTTGACACAGTTCAGTTTGCACACTGTTGAGAGATATGGTATGGGCTTCCCTACATAGATGGCTGTAGGGAAATTAGCCAGTGGAAGAAAATGTGGATACCAAAGTCAAAGTAAATGGGAAACATGAAGTAAAAATTCACTTTATATACAGTACAAAGCAGGGAAAAAATTCCTACAGCAAAACTTTTAGCGACCCCATAGTGGTTTTAACTTGACCCAATTTACAAGATTTTAGCATTCTATTCAAAGAAAGGTCATACCTGAAGTAACTCTTACCACTTCTACACAGTATCCACTGAGATATGCTAACATTTTTTTCTTAAAACAGCCCACTGGCTTTAGACAAAAATTTTAAAAATTCCCCTTCTCACCCATGTTAAAACCTAAGTATCAGTAAAATTCTCATACTCTGGGTGTTATGAGTTGAAAAAGTGCGGAATCAAGCATAACGAACCAAAGTTCTTACACAAACTGTTTATAGAAATGTACTGCATTGAAGTCCAACCTCCTGATGTAGCCTGGATAATAGGACAGATTAATTTGTCATTTTTTTTTTCAGTGTTAGCTTGCTATTCCAAAGTTTTTGTCCTCATCCACCATAAGCCGTGTAAAAGACAGATAATACATATTTGCTGTAAAACAAATAATTTTAATTGTTTAAAATTAAATGTTCCATTATACAACGAAATTTGAAAGCAATTAAGCTTACAATTACAAAAGGCTAATTAGAGGCTAAAATCCTCTATAGGGACTTCAAATATTTACCTGTCATCCTTGTAAGATTTGTAATCCTTGTAATCTTTTGGAGTTTTCTCCTGCTTTCTTGACCCACTGGATTCCCTGGAACCCTTTGAGTCTCCTCGCTCTTTACTTCGTTCTTTTCTACGTCGGTCAATGTCATGCCGAAGATCAGCAGAATCACACCTTAATTTTTTATCTCCCTGTAAACAAATATATATTTTGCAACAAAATATTGAAATAAAACCTCAAGAGAGTATCAGTGAAAAGGCAAGCTGTGCATCAACTAAAACAAAGATAGAAATTACCTATTTTTCAACAAACTTCAGCACACAAATTAACTTTGCCCTTTACATGCAACAGCTACATCTAGAAAAAGAACAACTAAGAATTTCAGTTTCAAACAAGCATTCCCATCAAGCCAATTAAGCTCTAGTTTTTGATGATACAGACCACAACACATAGTTTGAGGAGATAATTAAGTACTCATTTCTTCTTGTGAATAGTTTTTAAACAGAGCACAAGCACCTTTGCAGTTCAACCACACTACTCACTGACCATCTTGGTACTTCCTGCTGCCCCAAACCTATTCTTTGTCCTTGGGCAGCTTAGTGGTCAAGAAACATGCAAGAAGAAAGGAAGCGTGGCAGAAGACTTGACCTTATATACCACGTTATTAAATAGCAAAACCATGCTACAAAATCCAGCTTCTTGGTAACATATTTTACCCAAAGGAAAAAGAATCCTAAATGCAAGTATTCTAGGTACAATAAATGCAAATTACTTTTGTATTTTCAGACAGAAAACAGGGATGAACTTGAGATTTAAAATGAGACTAAGTTTAGAAGCACAGATAGGACATTTACTTAGAACCTACTTTTTGACTTTCTTCCTTAAAGACTCTCTCTTCACCTGTTAAACGGGTATGCTTCCTCAGGGTACTTGGAGAGATGTCAATCCTCCTAAATGTAAAATAAAAGCAGTGTCTTGCCATACATGTACATGACTGTTAACAGCTTCAGACATTTTATTTCATTATAAAACTAACAAACGGGCATTTTTGCAGCAGAACAAAACTTTCTGCACTATTAAACATCACCATCAGAATACAGAGGCAGATTACAAATGAAAAACCATAGTTCTGTTCTGTATGAAGTATGCTAAAAACACAAATACAGCAAACAGGCAGACTGATGTTTCACATTTTAAGTATAGCTTGGAAGACAGAAAAAATGTTTAACAATTTATTTCAAAAGGACCAGTATATGTAGCCAGTTGAAAGCCCACCCCCTCCTAGAAACCTTCAGCATTATGATAGTTTGCTGTAAAGTCAAAAATTCTTAACAAGAAAAATTGTGAAGTTAAATACTGTACCCTCACATGCAACACAAATATAGTACACTGCATCATAAAACTAGAACACATGATCAGACACTACATCTGCATGCCTACCTTCTTACCTTAGAGATTTTCAGATTTTTCAAAAAACTGCTGTAAATTAACACACACAAAAACTAAAGTAGTATGAGATGGAACATTTCACACTGAAGAAGAAAGATGCATGTACAGGGCTTCTTTTCATCTTCAAGACATATGCCCCTCAATATTTGAGCACTGCATGTGAGAAAAGTAAATATATCCCAAATGAGATACAGAGGTAGAGAAGACATCTGTCACAAACCACAGATGAAACCAGACCTGACTCAGATGAGTTCTCTTTTACTGAAGTTCTTTTTTTTTGTATTTTGTAATTATACAAATTACTTCATCCAGATTAGAAAAAGTATTTTGGGTTCTCAAGAGAAATATTAGAAGACATTGTTTGAAATTCAAAGCATCTGCATATGCAGTTAACATATACCTATGTATTTCTGGGCTCTTTTGTCGGGTGCAGTGCTCTTCAGTTGCTTTTTGATACGCAGTGAACCTCTCATTTAGGGTCATCCCAGCCGACTTGAAGTATTGCTCTGTTGGTTACAATAGAAAAAACCACTGTTTCATTAGTTTAATTCAACTGACAGGTTATTTTACTCCTGACAGAAAGGCAAGAAGCAGGCAAAACCCACAGTACTTTTGGTAAATTTATCAGAACAAGCAAATGTGGCGTTTTCCCTATTTTTACACACTCTGTAACCTAAACAAAGTAAGAGCACACAGCATCACTGCAAGCCTACTATGCCATGACTGTATCATGTCTAATTCAAGCACCATTTACTGACTGGACTTGCTCATTTTCAGTGACATTTTCCTCTAATGATAAGGAGCAATTTCTTATAATATTATTTTATACTTTACCCCCAAGAGAAAGTGCAATTACTTTTGAGTCATGGATACTTGCAGCAAGTACACTTTACCATTCATCTTATCTTTAACTTAAAATAAGAATTAGTGAAAACATTTAAGTAATGTACACTTCAATAACTACGTGTATGACCTAACAAGTAATTTCTTAAAGGAGTACAATTTCTTGATTGGGTGATGATAAACGATACAATTAACACACCTATGCATAAATAAATTCATTTAAGCATCTGGCATCTTGGCAAACTTGACAACTTCTCTGACAAATTTTCTCCTTCCTTCAGAAACAGTTAAATTAGCCACAGCAAAACTAGGATTTTAAACCAGCTCAACAAATGTGTTTAAATGTAATATAGCAATACATAAAGTCATGAACTATGAAATGTTACATATGAAGCAAGCTATCTGCTTAACAGGTCAACATACATCTGTATCAACTTACCGCCCAGCATCCAGCATTTGTCTCATAACCAACCATTAAAACTTGAAACGGCCACTACAAGGGTAGTGCCTCAATCATAATTCCATCAAACACAGGAATTTGAGCTAGTAATTCTGTTTTTATGCCATTTTTGCCAGGAAGACAGAAGGTTCAACTTTGCCTGTTTGGCATCTGTATCTTTCAACAGCTATTTTACTTTTGTAACATGGATTTTGCCATTTCAAAACACATTCCAGGACCTAGTTACAATGAAAAAGAAAACATCACTGGGCATTTTCAGCTCTACATTAATAAAGAGCTGTTCAGACTGGTCGCATCACACCAATAATGAACATAACTTCAGTTTGTCAAAAAATTACAAAAATTCTGATCACAGACCATAGTAAATCTGAAACTTAAAGAGATGTTCTGCTTTCAAAAACAACCATAACAGTACATATTCTAGTAACTTGACCAGACAGGCTGTAAATTTATCATATATTCAACATACAAAGAATTACAGAAAAAGTCTATTCTGTGATCAACATGTGAGAGTTCCACAAGTATTATTTTCACCTACAGCTACATATGTACCATATAAGCAAAAATTTACAGAAGCTCTCACTGGATTGAGTCTTACATTTCTTATATAGCAATAAATAGGTATGTTCACAACAAATCATTATACACTAAACAGGTATCCCAATAACTTTTTTTAACTAATACATCATCATAGTCCATTACTGTTAACTATTACTTTGTAAGTAATTCAATAAGGAAATACTTTGGCCTTAGTAATCTAAATTATGTCATCAAAATGAGATTTTTAACTGAACTTCTAACTGATTTTTAACTTCAGAACATATTTCTAGCACACAAATCGCAGCAATTTTAGAAGCTAACGTGTCTTAAAAACAATGCTTACAGACAGGTTCATTGGAACTGGTACCTAATTAAGCATTTCCACTTTTCCCTTGACACTGTGATGATACAGCAAAATTACTTTCACTAACCAGCTTTGTAATATCTCAGTTACACTTAACACAACAGCAAAACAGTCCAGTAAAATAAAGAAAATGCTACAGAAAAAAAGCATTTAAAGAATACTTCAGATATCTCCAGAGGATTCTAGGAATTATCTATTTTCCCATAAAAAAGCTTTAGAGGATATACGACCTAAGTGAAATATATCTACTTTGATGGCCCAGGTTTGAATTTCAGTGGTTGTGGGGGAGGATTTTGGTTGTGCCTGGTTTGTTGAGGGCTCTTCTTGGTGTTCACAGAAAATAGCCACTACTGTTATGTCAGAAAATAATTAGAGTGTGTAACTCACTTAGCCACTGCCAAGTTTCTCTAAGTGAAATTCCTGAAAATATTGTCATATAGGAATAAAACATATCACCATGAACTTTACTATCACTTGAAATACAATTTTTCTTAAATCTTACTGTGAAAAAAACACAACAAAAACCCTTCTACGAATAAGAATCTGAAAATTCTCTAGGGTGCTCCAAAAGGAATGCCATGTATTTACAGTCCAGACTGTAAATTTGTCAACCCATGCCGCAACATTTGATATAAAATTCTATGTGAGATTCATTAAAATTAGAAAAACTGACCAGTATAGTATGATTAAACTGCACCACAGAAATTCAACTGTCTATGCTACCTAGGCTCAAAAATTTATCCAGAAACATAAAATACCTGCTATTATACTCTACACTGTTTGTGGGGGTTTTGTCCTAGTTTCTGTGGCTATAGTTTTTCTAATTATTTTCGTGCATACCTCAACAGGAAGAAAGTCCGGCTAAATCACATTAGAAGAGGCCTGAAATCTTCTTGTACTAGAAACAGCAAACAGGTTCAAACGGACTCGTCAGACACGAATCCAGAGCAATCAACAAAATACATACCTTTGACATGGTGAACCAAGGACACAATGTGCTGAATAAATGACTCTGATGTGCTTTTGCTGGCCTGTGGCAGCTTTATGTGGTCAAAGATGGATCGGAACTCTTGCTCCTTCTTGACGGAATGGACAAGTGTGCTAGCAAGCAGCCTGTCTTTAGTCAAGGAAGCAGGTCTAAAATGCACCAACACAAAAAGAAACCACTAGTTTAAATAAATACCAACAACACTGCAGGCAGGTGGAGAACCACACTGTAAAGTGGAATAATTTACCTATTGGAATCATCAAGAGGTACTGGTGCCATTTTGAGTTTAACTTCAGGACGATGGGAGTCACTGGCTATCATTTTGATCCTAAGTGGGCTCTCCTCTCTGAAGGTGGATTTTTCTCTCGCATCCAGATTCTTGTGTAGAGGAGGACTGTAATCAAAGAGTTCTTTGAGCTTTTCAGACTTTACCTGCTCAGGTGACTGAGTTTCTTTCTTCATCATTAGTCTCTCAGAACTCTTGTCTTCTTCCTTGTGCTTATCTTTTGTTGCACTAGGCCTTTCCACTACATAGCCAGTCTCTTTAAGCTTATAACTTTTCTCATCTCTAAATCCATCGCTCTCTCTATTGCCCTTGATTGATATTTTAGATTTGTATTTGGTTCCTTCCTCCTCAGCATTCCGGTGAGATGCAGTAGGGAAATTTTTACCCTGATCTGCCAGGACAGATTTTCTGAACTGTCTGTAATCCTCTGTCTCCTCTGTGTCCTCCCCTTCAGAGTCATTAAACTTTTCCTTCCCAGTCTCTTTATCAACGAAAAAATCTAAAGTTTCCTGTTCCTCCCATTCCCTTTCTCCCTCTGTCCTCCCTTTTTCTGATCCTCTCTCCTTCTGGGCCTCCTTCTCCCTGGTATTACCCCTATCAAGCAGGTATACTCTAGACTCTTCATCTGTGTACCTGTGGATAGCAAAGAAGAGACTGGTAACTCTGGATTGCATTCATTCCAGTTCACTTGCATTCCTCTTTCGTGTCAATTCCACACCAAGAAGAAGATGAAAATACATTTCTCTGAGCAATTAACTTTAGCATGCACACCATTAACACTTGTATCTACTGTATCCATTGTCATTTAGGCTCTAATGGAGGCATCTGAAGAATATAATGCCTTTCTGTAGAATGCCTAGAAATTTACTTGCTTGTTTCTTAATAAGTAACCAGTTTCACATTCTCTTTACACCAGTAATTTTTTGCACCAAATTCACATGGTTAGAAAATTCAGACTGCAATTCATTTTTGCACTTCTTTTACTGTAAGAGTTGAAGTAGTAGAATAAAAAAAAAGTGAATTCTTTTCAAGATCCTGCACATTATTACAGTAATTCCAAAATCTGGCACACTCTTAGTGCATTCACTATATTGTGTTCAAGCAGGGAACCTTTAGAAGGCAGCTCTCCTAAACACAGAAACACACCAATTAATTATTTCAGCCACTGCCTTATCTGTATGCTACGTTCACGCAGGTTCTAATGTTTACCAACTCCAACACATCTAATCCAAGAAGTTGTATTTTTGATCTCCTAAGCAGTAATTTTTTACATAATAAATCACTGACTAGACAAATTAATTTAAAAGCCTACAATCAAGCCTGTATTGCATAGCCATAACTTTTCTATCTCATTTTGTAAGCAATCCACTGAAACACCAGTCACATTAGAAAGGAAGTCTAACGCCAGTAAGACTTTTACAACTTTCAAAAATTACGACTATGTCAAACTTTTCAAGAATGAATTGAAGAATTTTACATTCATTGCAATATATACACTGAATTCCTTCACATCAACAGCATTATATTCTTAGAATACCAACACCTACCCTCTTTGGTAAGTAATGCAATTCAAGACATCAAAGTTTTCATATTGCACCAACAATGAGCAACTGATGCTGTTTATGTCAACATAAAGAAATTATTGCACAACATTTTTATACTTCCAGAATATTTGCATTTCAAACTACATGAAACATTAAAATTTTGAAATAACTGAACAGAGTTCACTATCAAACCAGCAAGTCTGATGCACTACTCCAATTAAGATTTTTTTTAATAGTAAAAAATTGAGTACAAGAAAATAAACCATAGAGGAAAAGTACAAACCAATTCTTCCTCAAGGATACATATCCCTATCTCTACCAGCCAACATTCAAAATCTTGAAGCATCCTAGCAGGAAAAAGCATATGTATCTTTCAAGCTCAATTCCAACCAGACTAGTACTATTAGCATTCCATAATGCACTCTCCGAGATAACGGTGATGATCTTGATGAAACTCTAAGATCATTTTTAAGAGGCAACAGCAGGCTTACAACTTGGTTCTTACCTTTTCATAAACTTTCCACCTTTTGCAGTTTCCTGTTCACCACCCTCAGGATAAAAGGACCGCACTCGCGCCTCCTCACGGGGGGCACTCTGTGATGGGATTGTCTTTGCAGGGCTTCTCCTCGAAGGGATATGATGCAATGGGCTATTCTGAGAAGGACTATAGCGGCTAGAACCATTTCCAAGAGAACCAGAGCCAGATCTCTCAGGGCTATGCTGAATGGAATGGGAATGCTGAGGTGTGTCCTTTGCTGAGTGGGCTGTGCTAAGCAGAGGGGCATCAGAGCAAGATGAACTCTGACTAGGTGGGGTGGCAATAGAAGGACTATGGGGTGACCTTGGACTGTTATCATACGCTGAAAGGCCAGGCCAAATGTCGCCAGAAGCTGCTGATGATTTGTTAAAATCGTCAAGAGACTCTGATGGGTCATGTTCAAATGTATCTTTCTGTTCATCTTGTGATTTAGTTTTCAAGGGACTGTCTTGCAAAGGAGCCCCTTCAGTTTTCTTTGCCTGCTTTTCCAGCGATGCGCGTCTTTTGGAAGAGACGGGTGATTTGCTGTATGGGGATGAAGAACGAGATGAAGAGGACCTCGGAGACCTGGAAGATCTGTAAGATCGCCGAGACCTGCTCCGGGACCTCTGGGAAGACACAGACCTTCGTTTGGGACTTCTGGAACGTGAGCGGCCACGCCTGGGGCTTCTGGAGTGTCTTCGGTTCCAGACAGGCCTATAACCTCCACGATGGTATCTACCACCTCCTCCTTGATAATACCCTCTACCTCTTCCTCTGTAACCATAGGGACGTCTCATTCCTCTATTATTTCTGTAATCTCTGCGATAATCTCTAGAATAAACACGATCTCTGCTCCGAGATCGGGAATACGTCCTTGACCGAGACCTAGAACTAAAAATAAAAAGCAAATATTAACATTTAGCACTGGAAAATTTGAAAGAAAAAAAAATAGTACCTTGACACAAAACATCAGATTTCTCAAAATGCAATCAGAATGGTAAAGGATGCAGACTCTAGGTCTTAAAGTAATTTCTACAATCTCTCCTTATTTATTATTTCTGTAATGTATTAATTATAATAAACACGTCTCTACTAGTAAGTACTGTGAAACTTGGCATCACATGATTAAAACACCACCAGCCTCAGCAACCTCCCCAGCCATTTTATTAGAGATTATCAACACTATGGAGCACGGCATTCAGTTTCTCAGCCACCCACCACAATTCAGTATGGAACAGGGAGTGACACGACCCCCAGTTTAATACGCCAGCCTGTGGAAGGCAGCAGCTGAGGCAGTAAACATTCAACTGACCCACTTCTTTTATGGGAGATAGTAACGTCCACTACTAAGTAAGATGCTGAAAACACTGGAGGCAACTGAGAAGACAAGATACAGCAAAGCTTATCTACTGAAGCCTTAAGTTACTTCAGATATGAAAAGCTTATTGAGAAATAGCAAATTACAGGGAATGAGACTGGATGAAGAAAACGGCATGAAAAGGGGAAGGGAAGAATCAAACAGGCCAGAAATCATGAAGAACCATTAGTATTCTGAAGTTATCTTGAGACACAGGAAAAGGGGAAAAAAACAGAAATTAGACTCAAAGCATAGGTTACCTACTGCCTAAAATGAAATAGAATCCCAAGCTCACTTCTGCCACAGCATCATATAAGTGAAAAACATTTTCCAAATGGACCAAAACTAATATACCAAATCACCTTTTCACGCAGCAAGACATCAACTTACCTGTATCTCTTTTTTCTTGAATGTGATCTGGATCTTGACCTAGAGCTGGACTGAGATCTGGACTTGGATCTTGATGAATGTGATCTAGAATTAGACCGACCCATTTTTGCCAGTAGGTCTATTCCTTCCCAAAAGGAAAAGCCATGAGAGGAGGGGGAAAAAAAAATGGAAGCAACTGTTTAGCATCCACGTAAATGATAAAAATTAACAAAATTTGCATCTACTAGAATGACACTATTAGAAAGTAGTATAGCATTTGCTAAACAAAAGAGCTTTGGAGACAATGTAAGTACATTTATTAGTAAATTAAAAGCTTAACCACTTTTTAAAGAATTCAACATTGCTGCAGTGCAGACACTTTCTCTGAAAACATGAAGTGTAACTGTAAAAGGTTTTTTCCAGATTCAACTGCACACAGATCCTGTAGGAGAGAGGAAGCAGCAGAAAATGAAACATTTCTGCAAATTAAAGCAAGAATATTATAACTCTGGACATCTTAATATACTGTAACAAAATTCTACCTATCGTGTGGTTTATTTATAGTTCCCATTTCCAATGCACTGTTCTTTCTCCAGGAGTTCACAGTCCTCTACAATGCACCTTTTACATGAGCAAAGGAAAAGCCCTGAAGTATTTGGTCCAGCAGTTGTTAGTTTGACCCACAGGTATCATTTCTCTTAACCACATGTTAAGAGAACTAAAGTACATGTTAAGATGTACTAAAGCTCATCACTCTGATCCGAATTTCCATTGCTCAAAATGCCCATCCTGCATCTTTTTAGATTAATTTTGCTTTTTAACCTACGTGTAAAATACATGGCCAACTTAAAAGATTTTAACAATTACTTAAACAATATGTTTTTCAACAAGATTCAACACACTTCAGCACAAATTAAGCTATAAAAACTAAAACTGATTATAAATCAATGACAATGAAAAGAAAGTAATTCATAATAAACTATAATTTCTTCTTATGTACAGTCATAATAGATATTTAGAATTAGTGCTAACCATAAAAAAATACACACCTTTTCCTTCTCTTTTCGGACCAGTGGCTAAAAATCCCCAATTTAATTAATAAAAACTTTGACCCATTACCATTTTCTTTTGAAATTGCCCAGCTTTAAAAAAAAAAAAAAGTGTCACATTAGACAACCTGAATACAAGCTATCAACAAATAACTACATATTTTCAGGCCTTTGCTCAATTATCATTTTTAAATAATAATTAAAACAGAAATGGAAAAACCCAAACATTTATCTCCTGTACTGCAAACAGGCTTTAAAGCCTAAAATTACGGTATCAAAAATACTAGCTCAATACAACAAGCATTTTCTGTCTTATACAATCTTTCTCATTAACGGGCTGGTTTTTCAATTATGTAAAGACAAAAATATTAGAGTTTAAATTAAAGTTAACCAAATTTCAGAGATTTTAGACACATCTAAAAGAACTCAAAAGAGAAAAGCAGACCAACTTTTCTATCAACTGGTTCCTCCTACCCCACGACTTTCCCCACAAGAGTTTGCACTGGCCTAAGAGATGTTACCTCATCTGAAACTCGCCCAGCAAAAACTGAACTTAAACCAGCTTTCCATGTAATACAGAAAAAACTGTTTACTTTAGAGAAGAAGAGTATGTTGAATGCTCTTTTTTATTGTCTCCTTCCACTAAAAAGCAAATTTGCAGAACCTATACTCTGAAGATATTTTCTAATTCATTGAGTTCAACTTGCAGAAAATGGCTTGTAATCTCTTAGGATCAATACTCACAAGCAACATAAATTTAGACCTTTTAAACTTTTTAAGACATGCCAATTTTTCAAGAGTGTCAGGAAACAAAACCTGGTGGCTTTTTTTTCTATTGTAAGTAATAATCAAACCAAACATCAGATGCACAATGTTTATGATATAACTCAATCTCGGCTTTAAATTATTTGCACGCTATCTATGACAAGTACAGTTGATTTTTGAAAGACAGTTTTATATACTGCAGCTTCTTACTGCAAGCATAGTATTTAAGAAAGCAAAAGAAGATTTAATTTTTGTTCAGTCAGAACATTGAAAAAGGACTTAAGCTAAACTTACCTCAAACTGTTAGGTGTTGTCTATGAAGAAATTATTTCAAAACCCTGTATTTGTGCTTTCAGCAATACTGATCCCTACAGAACAAAAAGTGAGACTGTCAAAGGCACGAACATTTGCTAAATGGCGGCACCTTTCTGCTTAAACAGGTTCAAATATTAATCTGTTTCTCATGAAAAGACAGCACATAAGAAACAGCAAATTTACTCTTGGATTCAGTGATATTGCACACTAAGCCAGGAGCAGTTCAAGAGCCAGCCACCGCCAAGCGGCAAATCCTACTCCCTTTCCATATGTGACCACTCCTTCCTCAGCCGAGGTAACAGGGCTGAGTAACACATTACCTCACCTTTATAGCAGCCCTGACAGCCTTCAGGTCCTTCAGTCACCAGCTCTTGATACCTAGAAATCACTTTCATTTAACTAGGCTATCCAAGTGGCTTAAGGAAGGGCCAAACTGAGCTGGATTATGGAGCAAGTAACAGCACGCAGCCAGAAAGAGGAAGGCAAAAAGGACAGCGGCAAATTGTTAGACCAATTAGAGCTCTAGCATACAGCTCTACACCTCACTAGAGCTATCTTACTGGAAAAAGAATGGGATGAGAACTCAGGCCAACAGTGAAAGCTTTATCTTTAGGTTTCTCTTGCAATATTTACAGAAGCATTACTCTAGTATAACTTGTTTAGAATGCATACATATACAAATTCACCGCAAGAATCAACATCTTCAAAAACTAGCTCTTTTACAGTTATGCAGAAAGGAAGCATAACTGTAATAACAAAACCAGTCTCAAATGTATGAATTTTTCACTGGCCTCAGTTTTAATTACCTCCAAGCCTTAAGACCACGTACATTTGTAGTCTGACTCAACATTAAGCACACTTTTCAATTCCACTCAAGCAACAAAACAGGAATTTTATCCCAGTTCACTACAGACAGGCTGGATCTCCAGAAATTCTGCAGCTCAACAATTCAATTAATTAAATCCAAAGGCTTAAGACATTGACTGCTCCTAAAGGACACTTCCACACTTGTTCATAGGTGTTTTCTTCATCTAAAAGAAGAAATGTAGCATTTGTGCTCATAAACACTGCTGTCAAAAGTCCACTTACCATTCACTAGTAGTGACCAAGATATTTCCAATTTCTACAAAATATATGCTTTATTAAGATTAAGTTTTTACTTCTCATCATCAGCAAGCATGAGTCTCCGAAGGAGTACAGTAGTGTATCGGACCATTTCAGATTTTGTCTAGACAAAAGGCGAGATGGTATTAGCCAGTAAAGGGTAACGAAGGCATTCAGAAGTCTAGTACAGAAAAAGCAATACAAACTTCAAGTTCAGGCCAAGGTTTTAAATGAATACTGAAATAATCTGTATTTCTGCCTTAAACTGGTGGTAGCTGAAATCCCAAATCCTAATTTAGATAAGTCTTTAGATCCTGGGGATATAGAACAAGATAGTTACTTCACTTTTAAAACCTCTAAGTAGAAGACAAGATCTTAAATTACTTTAACTCATACTCTGGTAGTCAGTTCTGAAGTCTCAGAAATCTTTTCTAGCAACTGGCAAAGACGAAAAGTAGCCACACTTCTCTGGTTTTAAACAACACATCAGCCATACCACATCCAACCCTGGCAGCTAAATCATATCTGCTACCCTTTTCCCATTTAAGTTTTTTAAGAAAAGTACGGATATAATGTGGGTTTTTTTAAAGAGCCTTGAATAAAAAACCTTAACTACTGAATAAAAAACATTTAATTTAAAACATTTTAACTATTTGCAGCTTTTGTTTCCATTTAATTATAATAGGTAAAACCTCAACACACAAGACTCACTTATCCAAACAACAAACATACTTGGGAACAGAAGTGAAAAAACCACACAGCTGAGGTTTTTTTGGTCTGTGTAAATATTCTCACAATATGCAAGAATCTAAAATTTTATTAACTTTATTAAAGCTCATTTAGAAAAGAACTGTGGTAGTACCAGGAGTACGTAGTTGTCTGCAACAGTCAGCTCCTACATGCTGCACACCTTCACAGAAAAGAGTGCTCATTCCTCCGAGCACCACAGCTACACCACCCTGGTTCACAGCAGCAAATGAAATCACCCACAGCCTCTTCTTGCTCATGGCCAGGCTGGAGTGGCTACGCCAGGTCAAGAAAGGGCACAGCAAAGGGCAATGAAAAAGAGCTCCTGAGCACCATTTGTTGCTCTCCCAGCAGAGACCCACACTCGGACAAAGGTGTGCATCAACAATGTGACACAAGGTGTCATCACCATCACCCAGCTTTGTTAAGAGGACCACGACTGCTAGAAACACCAGGGCTCTAAACCACACACTTCTGCTCAATTCTTTCCCCCTTACTTTCCACCCTAAATAACTGTAAGGAGATGCCGGGCTCGCTATCATCTCACTGCCATGTTAAAAATCTGGATTTTACAGAGGAAGCTGCTGCAGCTCCACAGAATAAGGCGGCTCTGCTAGCTTAAAGAAACAGTCCCATCTCTCCTATCCTGTGTTTCCTCACATTCCTAATGATCTCTCCTATGCCAGACTAAGCATTTCTGCACCCACATACTGGATCACTTTCAGTACAACCTTTCTTTTTATATGGTTCATTACACAGCCCACAAACACTTGGGCTAACACAGGGAAATTGAAATAGCAGCCAGGCAGGACTGCTTCTTTTGGCAGCACCACAAACTTAAAGCTTCTCTGAAACCAGCTTGGCATAGCCTTCAGAAGCAACAAAGCTGGTGGTATTTAAGCTTTCTAACAGTACTTGCAAGCAGCTTTTAAAAGAAAAACAAAACACCAAAAAACCCACCAAAATAAACATGGACAAATAAAGTCAAAATAACCACAACCAAACACACCCAAAAAACAGAGACCTAACACAAAAACCATGACGCTTGCCGAAAATTCGCTAGTCCACCATCTGTCAGTTATTGAATCA
The DNA here is from genome assembly GCA_032173965.1 of Sitta carolinensis. Taxonomy (NCBI): domain Eukaryota; kingdom Metazoa; phylum Chordata; class Aves; order Passeriformes; family Sittidae; genus Sitta; species Sitta carolinensis. The sequence continues at coordinate 64,123,821 of JAVUNC010000004.1, read as the reverse complement.
CATTCAGAAAAGTTTAACGAAAAAAAACAACAGGATCTTTGGGTGTCTTCAATCCATCTTGGCCAGCAAGTGCAGCCATTGAGCAAAAGCAAGATACACAAAAGAATCGGGCTTATCCCACCACAAGCAACACAGTAGGAGGGAAGAAAGTGACACTGTCAGCATTTGCTATGTTTAATAAAAAATAAAAAGGACAAGGAAAATGGTATCCAATTCCTTTTATATATTATTTTTAGGAATTTTCACTACACCACTGATGTTGGAGTTTTCTCAGCATACACAGACTGTAGATACAACACATCTCTTAAGTGGTTTTACAAGTTATACATCACATGTAAGTTTGAGACATTTTAGGACAGCTACACTCACACTAGCAAAACACTGCTTCCTCTTAGATCCATCATTTTAGCTACCCATCATTTATAGCTATTTAGCAGTCTGAATTTCTCTTGCTTAAATATTACTTGAGAGCCATCAGGTAAATTTAAATCCAAGTCTTGTTTAAGTAATTCACAAGCTGTTGCCAAAATGCATTTTCATTCAGAGATTCAGGCTTCAAAAGACGGGACGATTATACAACCATGACAACACAAAAGGGGATAGGACAGTCTCCCCAACATTGCACATAATTTTTAATAGTTTCTCATAATACCCACTGAAATAAAGTTAGTCTTAATGAGACAGCACTAAGTCATCTATTCAGTGCTTGCACATCTGCTGTGCTTTCTTATCCACTCTCTACCTCCCCCCTCCTTTTATTTTTAATGTCCATAACTAGCAGTGGCACATCACACATAAGAAAGAATGCATTTCATAGTGACTTAAATCCATCCTACTTGGATCATTGGTGACATGGATTCCTACAAATACTAAAATTCCATAGCAATTTTGCTCAAACTATCTTGTTATGTGCAAATAAGAGGTAGGAAGCATTATTTCCCCCATTTCATATGCTGGAAATATAATAGAAACAGTGAAACATACAAAGGCCTTTTTTTCCACCTAATTCATTAATTTCTATATAGAAACACAGGTATTTGTAAATTAAGTAAAAACCCAGCATCCTAGTAAAAGCAAAATCACCTCTGCAAAACCGTCATATGATTGTTAGCTGTCTTTTATGTAATACTATTGGCAAACAAAACCATGTTTCTCCTCGAACTAAAAAAACAAAGGAACCAAAGTGACTGAGAAATGTGCCCATACACAGAAAGGAATTAGCATGCTTTTGGACACACACAGTTTTGGACAGCCTTTGTTATTTTTGTGCGTGTTTTACACACCATGTTTTCATACGCCCCTGCACCGTGCTTTTCCCAATCTCTGCTACAAACTACACGAATTGCTGCTGCAGAAAAGGCAATCTTCCCGCCCTCATTTGTTCCAAGACTGACGCCCTCAGAGGTGCTCGGTGGGCTGCTGCAGTGATCCATAAGAAAACTACTCCGGACAAAAGCTGCCTTTTCAGGCTCATCACCTCCCAGATCCTACCACAAAGCTGCACGAGGCCAGTACCAGCACAATGAACAAGCAAGCAACGCGCTGCTTCAGAATACCTTTGGGAGACTCTCTCACACAGACAAACAGAGCACTTTCTTCAGTAGCTTTCTTCACCTACCTCCACTACCTGTAAACAAACCCCAAATGTTCTTTGGCACTCCACAAACCCCTACAACGCGATCTCTTCTTGACAACCAGCATGAATATAATCTATCCAAATTTCTGGGCCCCAGCTCCAAACAGCTCCCTGCTAATTTTTGTTCCTATGACCACTTCAATTTCCTGTATTCTTAATGCGAACGGCCCCTTCCTCATGGCACATGCTCCTACCTCCTGCCCCCAGGATTCTGTCAGCCACAGCCCTCACCTGAGAAGTTGCTCCACACAGGCTAAGCCTTGGTCAGGAGAGAGGCACTGCAGCTCCAAGCACCGATATATGTAACACACAGAACCTCGCCTGGCCATTCAGCACAGCCTGTCACTCAACATCAAAAGCGACAAGTGGCAGGATGCAATTCTTACTGTCCCTGCCACAAGATGCATGCCTGAAGCAAACCTCAGTAGCAGAGCCTTTACCCCGTCCTCGTTTTCCCCAGTTTTGTCCAAAACAACATGATTATCAAAGAGGAGAACGAGGAGGAGGAAGGAGAAGAAAAGCAGCTAGACAGCATTTTCCTGCAACTCCACGCTATTTAACCAATCCCTCCCACACCAAGAACAACCATTCTAAGTGATATTTTTATACACATGCATTGCTTAAGCAGTGACTACTCGCAGAGTCAAGAGCACCTTTGTTTTGCATGCCCTCACGTCTTTCTGTAGTAAAATTTAACTGTTCCTTTGAGGATAAAACTTCGATCTCCGAGATAAACAAGTGATGGGCTGTATTGACTTCGTAAAGGGTCAACATGACACACAAAACAAGAATCTGATTTTCACAGAATTGAAGGCGAAAAGTAGGGGGTTTACAAAGCAAAGGGGAAATAACAGGAACGATCCTGCAATGGTTGCATAGTACAGTATAATCGAGACCGGGAACACAATAGTCCCTTTCAGAAAGGGCCATAAAACCCACTGTGGTTCCTCGCAGGGTTTTGCGGGCATCTGCAATCAGGGCAAGAAAGGCGCGGGGAGGCGTGGGGTACTTCAGGCACAAGCGCCTGAAACACAGCCCTGCCCAAGAAGTTCCTCTAACGACCGTAAAGCCTGATCTAATACTGGGAAGCATCCTTTCTCTCCGGCACCGTTTCCCTCTCCAGTGTCACGCCCACAAGGATAACGGGAAAATTTAACATCGCCGTACCCAGCGCTGTACAGCCACATCCCCTCGGGCCTTCCGGCCTCCCTCAGCGAGGCCCAGAGCAAGAGGCCGCGCACTCGGGGCAGAAGCCCAACGGGGCCGGCCGCCCGCCCATTCCCCACACCCCCCTACATCCCCATCCCGCCAGGCTTCCAGGAGCAGCGGAACAGCTCCAAGGCAGCTCCGCTGCCGCCTCCCACCGCCCCTTCCCCTTCTACCTTCGCTTCCCAGGGCGCAGGGAAGGAACCGCACCGGCTTGCTCCGGGTCCCGCGGGAAGCGGTGGCCCGCGTCAGGGCGGTGACGGCGACCGCGCGTTCCCGTCCCGTTCCCGTGGGCTGGCGCGGGATAATCGGGATAATCGGGATAATGGCTGCGGAGCGCCGAGGTCACGCGGCGAGGGAAGGCGGGACGGCGCGGCGCGCGAGCACCGCGCGGCCGGGGGGGCGGGGCCGGGCTGCTCCCCCTCAGGCTCCCCCCGCCATCTTCCCCCCAACCAGGGGCCACCGCCCCGCCAAGCCTCCACGCAGCCCCTTTACCGCCGCCCTTCTCTCACCTGGCAGGCGGAAGTCCCGGCGGCCCCGCTCCCTTACGGCAACCGGGCGGCCATTTTCCGTCTCGCCGGAGGAAGAGCCGTGAAGCCCGCGGGGAAAAGCCAAATCCACCGGGGAAAGGGGAGGGGGGCCGCGGGGGGCTGCCGCCGCCGCCGCAACGTCACTTCCGCTCTGGGCGGGGAAGCGCTAGCCCCGCGCTCAACGCCGGGGCGCCATCTTGGTTTCGGGTACCCGTCCGCAAGTAAGATGGCGGCCGGCGGCCGCCCGCCCCCGCCGCGCTGTGCTCCTGCCCCACGCCCGCGGCTCCGCGGCCCGCCCGCCGCCGCCCTCGGCTCCCCCCGCACGGCCGCGGAGAGCAGCTGCCGCCTTGTACGCTCTGGTTCCCCGCGGGGAGGCGAGAGCGCAGCGCGCCCCCGGCCGTTGCCTGGTTACCTGTGGGGCGCGTCGGGGAGGCGCTGGGCAGGGCCCGTGTGCGCGGCGCGGCGCGGCAGGCGCTCGGCGTCCCGCGGCATTGGCAGCTCCGCGCAGCGGCAGCGGCACGGCAGTGCCTTTGCGGCAGGCGGGCGGCCGCCGCTTGCTCGCGATACAGTTCGGGGAAAGCGCGACCCCCCCCAGTGCGCTGTGCAGCGCCAGGAAAGGGCGAGCGAGCGCTGCCAGCGAGCGGCCTCCGAGTGATGCACGCTGGGCGAGTCCTGCAATTCACAGCATCACGGAGGATTCGGGTCCAGCTCTTAGCCGTGCACAGGACCGCCCCAAGAATCACACCACTTACTTGGGAGCATTGAGGAGTGTGAAAAACGAGGTTCGCTTTCCTGGTTAAATTTAAAAATGTTTAATAGAGACAATTAGAGAAATAAAGGTTAATACGGTCGACCGGGTGTCTTGGCACCACCCCTTTTTATACTGCTCTTCATGCATGGACTTAGGCACATTCCCTCTTCCAGGAACTGCTCTGCATGGCCACTCCTTGGGTCCGTCAAGCGTAATCTCACTTTTATTTGGTTCTTACCATCTTTTGATTTGGGCTTGGGTCTCTTTTCTGAGACCCAAGCTGAGAGTCACTTGGACCTCTTTCGGAAGTTGTCTATTCAGGCAGCTGAAACACACTGCACCTAAATTCCGAACTACGGCAAAGAAAAATCTTTATACATCTATTCAGGCAGTTAAAACTGAATAGTAAAAAACTACAGAGAACCCATCATACTTACATTTATTCCAATATTTGTGAAAAGCCAACACCAAACTATGTAAGTAATTCACACTTTTTGAATCTTACACGGCTGATCTTTTTTTTCCTAAAGGCTGTTGTCTAATTTTTGATGCAAGAAACAAAAAACAACCTGCTACAAAAAAATGGGAAGGGATACACGTATGCCATTTTAACGTGAGTTTTGTGAATTCTGTGGACAATGACTGGGAGACAGCCAAAAGCAACTGATGGAAGAAAAAGGCATGGAAGACATAATCCCCAAATGCTGGTTTGCTGTCCCATTTGTAGGGAAACTGATGCACTGGTTAGATCTATTTATTGAGGCTATCAGGTTTTTTGAAATGTCGCCTTCTGTGGAGATAGCAACTAGTGAGTAGTTGGTGCTGAAATAAAAACTGTGGTTAACTCATGAACAGTCTGGCCTAGAGAAAAACAAATCCCTGTCTCCTTTTAAGGTTTTCTTTCTGCAGGGGTAGGAGTAACGGGTGTGTACCTCAAGTGCAGCACACGTGCTACAGCTTTTGCTGTAACCAACAATTCAATGAAGAGGCTCTTTGAGCTATGATAAGGAACCCGTGAGAAAAGACAATTTGCCAGGGCCTATAAGGTTTTCAGAACTGTCCTGAGGTTTGGTGGCATTTAATATACCTATTTTTAATGGTTCTGAGAATTGCACATACAGGGACACTTTCCACTAAGCTAGCTTGCTCAAAACCCCATCCATATCATTGGGACAGAAAAGTTCTACTCTTTCAGTTCTCTATTGTGTTTAAGACGACATGCTATGTGGCCAGATGGAAAACACAGACTATAATGTGCCACTTTTTGAAAATATATTGTAAAATTTCTCGAATTTATTTGCCCGATGGCAAATAATGCGAGTTCTTTCAAAGCTTTGTTCACTTCTTGTCTTGCCAAATGTGACATTTGAGCTATGGGCTGTGTGATTCTTCAGTGGAGCCCTTTGGTGGCAAAAGCATCAGGACAGACACCTGTGCTTTGAAACACATCAAACCAGTGGTTTTCTAAGGAGATGCACATGAAACACAGCCTGACAGGTCTCCCTTTCCTCGGAGTCCATGACTTTGTGTGGTAATTTGCCTTGTAAAATTTAACTTTCTTTTTATACAATTTGTTCAAACCTCCAAGATACACAGGCGCCTCTGAGCTGCCTTTAATGTTTTAGAGATGCTGTCTTCTGCTGTAAAAATAATAAATACAAAAAATATTTCAATTTATATGCTTATTATTGTCATAAGAGACAGTAGCTCTGGGCATGACACAAACTGCTGCTTTATTTAAATACAGCAGCAGTCCGGAAAATTTACAATGAAATATAAAACTCAAGACAATAGGAAAATACATAGAGACAAAATAGCACAATAATACTGTGTCATCAGTGGCCCAAGCCAGACTCTTAGTGACTGTTACCAGCTGTTCTCTCTGTCCAGTAAGTCAGCTGAGTGATTGTGTGTCTTGGGAGCACTAACACAGAAAGGAGGAATTGGTAGGAAAGTCCGTGGCTGACAGTCAGCAGTGAAATTGGATTGTCCGATCAGGGGATGCCACTCCTAAGAGTTACAAAATGGTAATGTAGTCTCAGTTCCAAGGATTTATTAGGAATGAGGAAACCCCAGAGTGAAGTTGTCTTTAATCTCTTCAAAAGCCGGAGCACAAGCTTGCACAAGTCAGTGGTTGTATTTACCATCTTTGGCCTGGTTCTTTATGTGCAGCTGGTGCTTTACAACAGAGATTGACATCCACAGCAGCTGCTTTTCCTTTTAAAACCTTGTTCAGTTTTACAGCCCCTTTGAATGGATTTGGTCAATCCGTGAGAGGGACAAGGCTCAGGGGAGCTGTGTAAAGGAATGCTTCAGTAGATGGCACTCTCCCTCTGAAGGATGGTTAAATACCTCAGCCAAGGAATTAGAAGCAGTGAGAACAGCTTTCTTTATTACAGAAATTGCACTGAATGCACATAAATCTCTGCCTAGCTATGCAATGAAGTAACCCCTGTAAGATTTTTCAAATATGGATCTATCAAGTCCTCACATCTGGCTTCCTCCCTGCTTGAATGATTGTAGTCTGTTTATATTCAGCTGAACTACTCCTGAATTTGTAACAGTGAATACACACACACACACACACACACACACGTGTATTTTTTTGGTATGTTGTATTTTATGTATGTATATATACATGTATATGCATATATATGCATATATATATATATGAAATAAATATAAAAGAGCTCAGTGGTAATGTAAGTTGCATACATTAGACTCAGAGTTTACAATTGTTATGTTTCCCAATCATTTCTTTTCAAAATCTTTATTTTATTCTACTATTCTGTTAATGGTGGGTCCATTTTGAGAACTTAAGTCCTTTGATTTACTGATAGTCTTCTGCTGGTATTTTATAGTCACAAAAATTTAACAGATCCAGTTGAAAGAGTACTGAATTAGTACAATTGAGGAGGCCTCAACTGCAGTTATGGGGACTGTAGGCTGGTTTCAGGCCTGAAGTTTCTGGTTTTCTGAAATTCCTTTCCCAGGAAAACCGGGAAAAACATCATGACTGTTTTTGTAAAATTATCTATGTTGCTCATTCCTTCTGGGAGAAGGGATTCTCTCTCGATGTCCCTCTGGTTTGACCAATGTGGGTGAAGAGGTTTGTCTTTCACCAATCACATTGGTCTGTGGAAAATGTTATAGAAGGGAATATAGATTTCTAATAAAGTGATCTTTACACAGCCTTTGAGAAAAATCACAAAAGGGAGTCTGTGTTGTGCGTTATCCCACAGTGACAGGGGACAATGAAGACCTGCTGGGCCTTAGGGAAGCTACAACCTGTTGCATCAAATCTATTGCTAAACAAGTAGCAATGTACAGACTTTGTACATCTTTCTAAACTGTACCGTGCTTTCCTCACCCTTGAACAGGAAGGTGAGAGAAGAATCTGAAAGAAATGTGTGTAAGACAGAGTTACAATAAAAAAATTACATGGGACAAATTTATAAAATGCAAATTTAATTAGTTCAATGTCTTAGCACTTTGGATTCTTGAGTAATATGAGTATATTCTTTCAATTTACTGCTTTTTAAGCATTTAATTATCTTTTTTTCTTATTTGACTGGCACACAAGTCAAATAAGACTACACAAGTTCTCAATCACTGCCCCTCCCCTACACTTTGCAAAAATCCTTTTTCCATTGATTAAAACCACAGAGATAACAGTATTTTTAAAATCCAGACCCAGAAACTAAAGTTTTGCTACCATAGTTCAAATGAAGTTGACCTTTTTTTCCCCCAATATTTATGTCAGAGCCTGAGGATGTTTGGGGGCCTGATAGCAAGGAGAGGCCCTAGGTCATGTGTGAAAGAGGAGTAGAAAGAGTGTTTGTGTTCATCTCTCCAGTGACAGTCAACTTTTGAGCAATCAGAAGTTATGCACCATTGCAAACTGGATAAAAGAATTTCTGTTAGAAGAAGCAGTTCAAGCAGTGCCATGCTGCATAAGCAAAATGGTAGATAAATAAGTATATTTTCCACATTTTCTATTTTTGAGTCAAAACAAAACAAAACAACTGTGAGTGTCAGGTGCTTAAGGGACTGTGCCCAAAAGCAGTATTTTCTGTCATTTGCAGAGAAGCTATATGCCAGATTAAATGCTGGACTAGTGAAGCTTTCTGTTGAAAATAGTATTTAGCTACAGCATTCATCTGGGGTTTTTTTGGCAAATAGATTTAAACTTCCAAATGCATTTTATACAAAATTCCAAACAGCCTTCACACAGTAAGGGTACTGCTTGGAAGTCTCTCTTACACACAAATTGAATGGAAATGGTTTGGAGAGGCTTTTTAACACTCTAAAAAGGAGTGGATTTTATTTTTTTTTTCCCTTTGGAGACAAAAATCAAGATGTTGGCTGTGGGACATTTACTATTTGAAGCACGTTCTGTACAAGAATAAAGGCAAAAATAGTCTAATATTATTTCAGTACTACTATTTTTTTCCTCGTCTGGAAACTTGAGTTCACATTTTATTCAATTAATAAAGAAACTTATTAAGGTCATGAAACCAATAAAAAACATTTGATTTTTAGTTTCAACCTCTACATTTATAGCAGCTGTTGTGATTTCAGAGTATGTTTGAAGATCCACAAACCAGCCTTTTACACTGGCTTTCAAGTAGTTGTTTCAAATCAAAGAACAATTACCTGACTGAGTCATCAAACTATGTATCAAGACACCTGAATTTTATGCCTCCAAGCAAATTATAGCCTAATTTTTAGGTGTCATGCACTTCTTTAACTCCCACATATCTAAAACAGAGTTGCAAGAGCTTGGCATCTCTGAAACTTGTTTTTAAACCGTGTTGGGAATATCTTCTTTACAGGTGCATTAGAAAGCTGTTTTACTGGTAACAATACATTTTGAAATGTTTAGCAAGAGCATTACAGAAATGCAGTCATTACTTGCAGATGTTTCACTTAAACAGTCCTGTTGTTTTCTCATCTCAGTGCAGTACAGTTCAAGTTACCTGTAAAGAACCTCACAATTCAACATTACATTATTATTATCTAATTGTTCATTAGATAGGACATAGCAAGAGACAGGAGGAGCATGTGATGGATAACTGGCTTTTAGGATGAAAGCTGAAGGGTGGAAGATGATGAGCAAAGGTTAGGAGCCAGTGGTGGCAGAAGTAGGACCTGGCAATCACATGGGTTTCCTATCCTTCAGAAGACCCCTACTGAAAGGATCCAGAAAACATGGGGAGAAAATATAGCCCTGCTTTTGATAACATTAAGCCAGACAGAAATAAGAACTCACATGGGTTTGCAGAGCTGGTCAAGGAAGTAGCCAGAAAAATCAAAGTCCAAATTCTTTCTAATGAGTTGCATTATGTATTAGAAGTGTCATATCTTTTGGTTTTACCAGTGTAGATAGGCTCATTTGTGACAAGTGGTATATGGCATTAGGAAAATTATATCAAGAATAAAAACACATTTGTGGGACAGAGGGATTTGGGTGAGTCTGTTCATGAGTGTTTGGAGAGGGGTGTAGAACAAAGGGTTGATTTTCAAACATGATTTATTTAGAAAATAAAGATTTATTAAATGACAGGCAAAAGCTTACTAATAAATGTATCAAATGCAATAGTTAGAATAATTCCACCAAATCTATGAATAAGAAGTTAATAAAAGTGAATAACTTTCAGCAGACCCATACCTACAGGATCCCTAATTAAGGTGACCATGAATCAAACCAGTTTTACTGGAATCCTCAATATTACCAATATCACCTCATGCTACAAGAATTAAACCAGGGTAATTTGTAAAATGCTTCAGCCAAGGGTGGGCACATGCACCAGACTGGTGAATAAAGCAAAAGTACTGAACATTTTCCTTGTATTACCTCTTTCTGCATGAAAACTGCAGATAATTTTCACATCCTCCCATAGCTAACTTACCCAGCCCACTCAGCAGGACTGGCTTGACAGGAAGAAAACAGTGCTAAATTCATTTGGCCACTGTCTTTTTTTTTCTTTTTTTTTTTTTTTTTCCCCCCAGTTTTCTATTCCTGCTGATTTGCAAAGTCTCAGGTGACTGAATTATGAATTGTTTGTTCAACAGCTCCTTTGTTCTGTTGTGTGCTTCAACTAAAACTGGAAAAACCTGTTCACTTGCGTTTTTTTTTTTTTTAATCTTCCTCTCTCCAATTGGTAGCTGCAGCTTGAACACATGCAGACAAGGTGGTGCCTACCTTTCACGTGGAAAACTACCTTACAAAAACAGGTTGCAATTTCCATTATCCCACAGTTTTTATAGCCTCACACAGGCTTTGGTGGATGCTCCATAACTTAAACTCCATTTGCTCTCCATGAAATGTATTTAGGTCATTCTCTTATTTTTCTTCAAGAAAAAGGAAGGTGTGTCTCCAGTGCAGTCATTTTAAATAATAATTTATGAACTCTAGGAGATCTGCAGAAACCAAGAAACCAGCCTTGTGCAACAGGTTTTTTTTGGACACAGAAGTCTGTCTGCCTTACAGCATCTGCACATGGTGTGGTGGTAATGTCTGTAAGACAGACCAAACAGTGAGGAGGCAAGCTAGTGCAAAAAGCAGACAAATTGAGAGGAAACTTTTGTTGCCATCTTCCTTTTCTTCTTGCTTTGTGCCGCCGTTGGAACAAGAATGGGTCAGCTGTGTGGCCGATGCATGCAGCTCCTGCGGGACTTCATAGGCTTTGTTCAGAGGATGTCTTCTGACTTGGTGCAAAGCATCAAGGAATGCTTAATTCTGATAAGCAAATGCTCCTGCTTAAAACAAAACAGCTCTAAAAACAGACGGCTCTACAAGCCCATCCTACAGCCTCATGAGAGAGTGACAGCACAGGAGTTTCTGCAGCATATCGAAACAGGTAAGAGGACTTGTCTTTTTCTAAAGGATTGTGAAAGAGCAGGGGGATTAATTTTGTGGGTTGGAAGCAGATTGCTATCTGATCTGCTCTGGCATGGCATTGAGCAGCTTGGTGATGATGAGGAAAGGCCAGAGCTACAGAGCATTTTCTTTGTGTACAGAACACCAAGGGCTCCAGTGGTGCAACAGCTGGATCTAGGTAGAAGTGTTCAATCGCTTTCTTGCTCTGCCACCACCATTAATAGATAACCATGTAAATGTGTTTTTAAAAAGTATGTCCTTCTAGAAACTAAAGTTACTTTTTTTTTTGGAGTCAGTCAAAAGGAACTGACAAAATTGAGCACAGGCTTTGCTAAGACTGGATGCTAGGTGAGTGCTGAGCTGTGAGTGGGCAGATCACAGTGTGATGTGCACAGCTGGGCATAGTTGTGGACCTCTGTGTTGGCTGGAACCTTGGACTTAGGCTAGAAATGTCTGGGCTGTATATGGGGAAGATCAAAGTCACCCTGGGCAGAGCATCATGGAGCTCTCAGGATTCCAAGCAACTGTGCTCTTGTGCAAACATTTTAGACATCAGGTTTAATCACAATCATGTGGTTCTGCTTGAATCAAAGTAGATCCATAACTCTTCATCTATCTCCTTTGCTTTACAGGTTATCTGCCTAATTCCCCTGTTTTTCTGTTTGAGGTGTCCTCTTTGTCCTGTGCTAGGATACAATATCTATAGCAAAACTTTAATTTTTATTTCACTTCTGCAGTCATCTTGGATGAGTGTATTTTGTTGGTTATCCAATCTAAAACCAATCCTTATCTCAAGATAAGGGTTCATTGCTTGTTTGGTTTTGCTTTTTCTTACAACTAATTTTGTATACTATGTTTAGCAGCTTCAGGCTAAAACTACTGCACAAAATAGCATAGTCTCCTACTTCCATTGGTGTGAAGGATGTGGAACTATTTCTTTACTTGCCTTTTTGGGAACATGAAACAATCTTGTGATGGGAATCAGGAGAGACATTTTTTTCTTGGTGTGACATGATTAATGTTGTTTTAAATGATCTGTTATGGAACACCCTTTGGAATAATTGCTGTGACTGGTTGTTGGGAACATGTGTGAATTAGCCTCAGCTGGTATTAGCTTGTGTCATTATCCAGTGAATGTGGTGGGTCCTGTGCTGCTGATAAGGTTCACTGGTTGTTGTACCTTTAGCACTGGTTTAAACCCTGGTGTTCATATCCAGAATTGGGACAGATCTTTCAGCTTTTTATATAGTGGAGATCTTCCAGGGCTGAACTTTTTCTCCCAAAGGCTAGCATGCTCCTGACTCTGTAGGAGACTGTCTTGGCAGTATCCCTCACAGCTGATGGGCGAGATGTAATGAAGGGGAGGTCAGAATGGCCCCTTGTAGCAGCCACTGGTGCTTCCTGAAAAGAATAAGTGTGTGTTTTCTTGAGTGATCCTTTCCTCTCTGAGATCAGTCTTCAAAAGTCTGGCATGTCTTGGATCCATGAGAGTTGGGGAACAGCAGCAGGAAGCCCAGAGCTTCTCTGACAGCTGTACACAGATGACAGGGAGGGTTTTCAGGGAGGTCTGCCTGTCCACAACAGGACACATGCAGCACCTAGGAAGCTGCATGTTAATTCTCTGAGTGGCCAAATCTTACTGCCTAGACAAATGGAGACGGGAAGCCTCACAAAGAGAATCAAGACACATCCCTCTTACTTTAACACTCACCTGTGTATTTTATTCCAAGAGGGAACAAGCCTATCCTCAGTTTTGAACAAAATATAATAAGCAAAAAGACAGTCTCTGGTCAATCTGGTGCAAGGAGTGACTTCATGGTTGATCATCACACTCATCTGTTAGCCAGGGCAGCAAATTTTGATATTTTAAAGCAAGTGAAGATTTTAAGTGGTTTCAGCTTAATCACTCTCCCAAACAAAACCACAGATATGTTGCAGAATCAGATAGATTCAGGTTCAGATAGTGAAAGGAACAGGATTAAACCACATGAAGATATTTTTGAAGGTTTTTTTCTCTAAAATCTTGCACACACAGGCAAGTCCTTCCCTTTGTGTGTATTACTAATTACTAAAATATTGATCTTTATATGAAGCAGTTCTGTGAAGCTCACTTACTTAATCCTGAGGGTAGGAGTTTGCTGGTCTTGACATGTTAGCAGCTTCTAATGGCTTGAGATATTGGCTGTGTTTTGCACTGAGGCATGAAAGCTCATGCTCCTCACATCCCTCACATTTCTTTGTCCTGTGGGAGGTAAAGTAGCTAGATATTTTCCATAGAGATATTTTAATCATTAATGCAAAGCTTTAATTGTTTTCTGAAAATATATCTTATAATTGTGTGCTCCACCAGTCATCAACCATACATTACCTTTTTAACTGTTTATTGGTTCAATACCCCTTTCATTTTCCTCTCTGCTGCTCTATTCCACATATTATATTATACAGTGACTTACAGAAGTTCGTGCATGACTGCTATTGCTTGATGACTGTTGAACATCTGGTTTATTCACAGGGGAGCTATCATACACAAGAACAGGTAGACTCATGCTAGAAATTTGAGCCTGAGGCAAGCCCATTTGCAGGCCATGTTGCTATTCCTTTAAATCCTGTATTTCAATGCCCAAGACAGGAAACACAGAGAACTTCAGATGTGGTAAATTAGAAATACATACTCTTTCTATACTTAGAAATATATACTCTTACTTAACTAAGAACACCATGTTCAGTATTTTAACAAGGATTCAGAAAAAGATAAAGATTTTTGTGGAGAACAAGAACACCTGTGTTTATATTAGATAGTGTAAAAGTGTCTAAAGGTTATAATTTATCTTGTTTCCAATCACTAGCTTTGTGAGCTTTACAAAAGGCATTGCCAAAGACAGGTTATTCCCAGTTCATCTATTGCTTCTGCTCACGGAAATGTGAATAAAGATAGATGGGCTTTATGGGGTTGTTGCAGTACAAATATCCTAATGTGTTTGGTTGGCTGTAAATTTTAACTTCTTTTTGTACACTAACCCTTTTCAGGTGTAATTGAGCCTGTGCTGTCATTTTACATCTTTAGATTTTGAAATGTCTCCACTTGGAAAGGACCCTCTGGAAGCCTTGAGGACCTTATCCTTTTCAGAAAACCCAGGTTTGCAGCAATCAGCTGCGCTCTATTACTTGCATATGAGTCAGCACAGTAAGTAAGAAAATTTTCATGTAATTATAAAAAAAAATATTATTTCAAACTGTGCAACTCCTTTTGATTCATTAAGCAAGTTTTTGGGGTTTTTTTTCTTTCATGTTGCTCTGTTGTTTGTCAAGGAAGATGGAAAACTCATTGCCATGTAGGCAGAGTCAGTTCTGGGTTTTACTATAAGGAGACATCTCTTGATGATAAAAGACTGTTATTTATGGAATTTTTATACTTCTGTGAAACTCAGCAGAACACAAAATATTCAGAGTTAGTGTATACCGAATCTCCTGAAAGCAACACAGTCAAAATATGGTGAAAGGAAATGGACATAGTGACCAGTTAATGATTTACACTATATACAAAAGAGGACAAAGCTCCAGAAGCCAGATTGCAGTGAAAATTTATGAAGGAAACGTTCTTCTTTGTTCCAACTACTCTGTGGGAGCACCTGGCTCTTGTGGTAATTTGTTAATGGTTAGGAATCAGCCTAGATACCACAAATAAATACCAGCAAGAGTCTGGATTCTACAAAAAGGTAAAAATATTAGCAATAAGCAGGTTGCAATTTATTTATCTATTTGCTTGCTTTAATTTTATTTCAAAGAGAATATTCTGTCACTTGGATGGTAGCTTTATCCCATGTATTTTTTGCTGGATAAAAAGTGCAGGTAGCCACAATGCAAGGACCTGCTGTCAGGCAGAATGACTTGTTTGGTAGCAAGGCACACTGCTTCCCTTCCCATGATGTCTTTGAAATACTTGATAATTCCAAACCTCTTCAGGAAACTTGCCCTGTTTGCTAGTAGCAGTGGAATTTTAATGAAGATGAATACCACTCAGCCTGTCTCTGGGGGCACCTGAGGCTTCAGCACGTCAAGGGAAAAATGTGACTGTGGTGAACAATGGGACCCATGAATATTTCTTCTCATTCTGCAGTGAACATCCCCCTGCCTGTGGAGCATCTGGAACCCTTCTACGCCCTCCTACGTTCTGCTGACCTGGAGGTGCAGCAGATGTCTTCTTTGTCCCTTGTCAACTTCCTGCTGGAAGGAAATAGTGAGTAATTAATAACATGTCTCTCTTCAGGTGAAGTAGTGCCTCTTCAGCTGGACTCAGACAGAAGGAGGGCACTTCTACACAAATCTAGATTCCCTTTTTTGTGTTCCTGATGGGACAAGAGTGAGTCTGATTCTGACTGCAAGATACGTAGCTTCTGGTGGCACCAAGATACATCAGATCCCTCTAGCTAGATTATATAATGTGGCAAGAGTTCTTGGATCTGTGTGCAAAGGCTGATAAATTATTTCCACACCAGTGTGGGAATTCTATTCTCATTCTTGGATCTACAGACATTTTTCCTTTGAAACAACAGATACAGCTCATAGAAATAAACTGTATGTACGAGACTGTGCTCATTTTCTGGTTATTTATGAACTGGATCTTAGTCTTAAATTGTTTGCAGAGAAAAAAAAAAAAAAGAGGTTTAAATGCTTAGTATAATTCACTTGCTTCTGTAACTAAAGGGGAAAATAGATTTGAGATAGAATCTGGGAGATGCAGAGGAAAAACTTCCCTATAAAGTTTATGTTGATAGACAGGGCATGAACATGCCACACCTCATCAACAGAGTCCTTGTTGCATCTACTGCTGCACTCCTGGGCACCTGGGCCACAACAAGTATTCCATCCTGCAGTCCTGTAATAGCAGAAGACAGGGTCAGTCTTCAGCAAAGCTGGCCTTTTTCCTTGCTTTCTTTTGTAAGGATTTTGCTGCAAATATTATCATGTCACTGTTTACAAAGAAAAAATAATATTTAAAGGGCAGGCCTCAGAAGAAAGGATGGAGGGGTTGCTGAGTAAATTGTGAACCTATTGGAAAGCTGCAGTTGCTCTTGCCAAAATTAATCTGATTTGGAACCTTCTGGCCTAAAACCTCCAGACATCTGTTTCACTCTTTCATGTGTCTGAAGGGGAATTAAGCAAACCCATCTAGGGACTGTGAGTGGCTTTCAGGCTGTTTCCATCTTAGGTGTATTTTGTATAATCATAATGCAGATCTCCAAAGCAGTCAGTGGACAAAGTATTCTTTCCACAAAATCACTAACTGTTTACTTTTTTATTTGTCCATTTTTTTCTTGAATTTTTGAATAGTTGACAAAGAATTAGTTGTCCAAATGGGTTTACTTGAGCCAATTCTGGATCTGCTTGAATCAGAGGATCCCACTGTCCAGTGTAATTCCTGTGCCTGCATCATGACTTTGGCTGTTTCAGGTGAGTGTTCTCTTTGCCTTTATTCTCTGCTGTAAATTCATTCAACTCTTCCATCATATTTTAAGATTAAACAACCTATTTGCAATTGGTTTAAGAGTCATAAGACACAGCAGCAAGTTTTGGTATTCCCACATCATAAATTCAACCTCCTGACATTCCTGTTATTTTCCTCAGTGTTTCTGACCTTCATGCTCTTATGATTACAAAGCTTTTTCTGATTTCCATCCTAAATGTATTCATGACTGGCTTATCTTAATTAATGTCTACATTGGCTTTTGCTTCAGGAGTTCTGTCTCTCTGATGTCTGTGCTGATGAGGTTCCTTCATTTTATTAGACTGAGAAAGCCAAGGCCTTTTAAGACTCCTCTTGTATGTGAGACTCTCCATTCATCTTCAGAGTCCTTCCGGGTGTAAATAATATGTTCCAGGAATGGAACATAGCATTTGCATGATACCACAGGCATCAGGCATTGTTACAGTGCCAAGACAGAGATAAATGCTGCAGGAATTCTTTCTGAATTCATCTCTTCTGAAAGAGAAGTCCCCAGAAATGTGCAGTATTTCAGCTGGGGTCTCACCTGTGCTTTTTACTGTGGCATGAGGAAATATGTTTCGTGGTACATCTCCTCGTAACACTTGCAGGTTTGGGGATTGTACCATGGTGATGTGGTCATCCTGCAGCTGATTTAATCACTTAGTCTTGCTCCTCCTCTGCTGCTGTTTCCAGCAGACACCAAGTAATCAAGGCTCTAACACAAGTGCACATCCCTGCATTTTGTACAGCTTTCATTCCATTTCCTTGGCTTCGGTCTTCTAACTTGTCTGTTATTTGTGAAATATCATGGTCCTCCACTGCATTGACATTTCTATATTTGCATCCTTGTTTTAACTCTCTGTTTCAAAGCAAGTACAGACTAGCCCTCATGGAATTCCATTTGTAGCCGCTTCCCAGGTGGTCATTCCCATTCAGCAAAATTGCTGCCAGTTTGCTTTCAGTCAGTTTGTTATCCATCATGAACTGTTTGCATTTGTCACCAACTTCTGCTAAACTATGCACATTTCATATATGATATTAATATTTTCCTAGTACCCAGACAGGTAAGTTCAGCCACAGTTACCAAAAGAAAGGTTATCATGTTAGTCTGTCTTACTCTACCTTGTGCAAACTCATAGTTCTCCAGTACAAATTGTGTACAAGTCTGTAGAAAAGCCATGAATAACATTTATTTCCCTTCCTGTAATATTTATTCTGCCAGCTTGCCTCTCCAGCATGGGAAGTTGCAGTCTGATATCCCAGAAGGCTGAGGCAGCATGATGAAAGTGTTTATTTCTCATTTAAGTATTTATGTTGCAAAGGAGGAGTGGATAGGCAGGATCCAACCACATGAAAATGCTGATTTGCATTTTATCCCACCTTTTTGTTTTAGTGTTATGTTTTTAAACACTTTTCCCTTAGGAGCTTGTTTTTAAACATTGTATATTATTGTCAGGTTAAGAATTCTACATACTGTGTGGAAGGCAAATGCCTCATTTAAATGTCCTAATTAGGCATGGCATCTCTAAACTTGGCACTAGAAGGAATTTCTTTGTGTAGGGTCAGTGAAGTTAAGCCCCTGAAGATTTACAGAGAGATGTTCCTTCACCTATTTTCAACAGTCCAGTGAGAAAGCGATTTTTTTTTTGGCACTTAAGGATGCTATTAGTTCTGAAGACACTCTTGCTCTTCTAGATGTCTAACCTGGAATACAGGGAGCCCTCAGCTACTCCAGATCCAGGCTATCTTCATTCCCTGTGGTCTTCTAATGCTTTTGCACACTCCCTTAAGCACCAACGTCCTGAGCACAAGTACTCCAAATACAGCACTCAAGGAGTTTTCAAAGCTGAGCATAGAGATAGGCAATCCTGCATAGGCTGGGTTGCTGCCTGGAATTTGGTCAATGTTGGGGATCTCTGTCCCAGTTTAACTAGGATTTAAATGGGTTGGATCCATTTATTTGTTTTTCAGACTATATTTAGATCCCACAGCAATGAGACTAAAGCAAGAGGCAATTCTCCAGGGTTTATTTTAATTTTTACTTGCAGACTGATATTTTTAAGTGTCTGCTTCAGAAAAGTATCCTGTTCAGTCGTATCCTTCAAGAAGACCATTTATGCAAAAAAGATAAATATGGAAGCACAACCAAATTAGGAAGATCCTTAGATGGCTTTAAGGTGACTAAAATTCTGCATCTAAGAATGGCCTTAATTCTGCTGCAGCAAGCATACAAGACTATGTAGAGTGAAACAGGTTAGCAGTGTTAATGCAGGTCATGTGTAAACTGGGTTGTCTCCCTGCTGCAATAGGGAGCTGAACATAAGAAAAGCAAACTAACCCATTCAGACGAAAAATATTTGAAGGTTAGTTTGTTCCAACACCAGCATTTGTCCACACAGCAAAAGGACACATACATAGTTGCAATTATCTGCAGCTTTTTAATCAGCTAGTGAAAGTAATCAGTTCTGGGATAAGAACTCAAAGTACTTCAGAACAGAACTAAATGTTCACATCTTCGAGGCTTAGGGGGGCCTGAACATCTGCTTTAAGCTAAAACAAGGAGGATGCACTGAGTGGAAAGCACATTCAAAGTTGTTCTGATGGGAATTTTTAAGCACACAAATGTCAGAGAGTGGAAAGAGAATTTATAAATTAGTGAGTTATTCAAGCACAGCTGGAGTAGATGTTGATTTCCCCACTTTAGAGTAGCATCTCGAACACATGGCTTCCTTCTAAAAGCTTTCCAAGGGGCATCAGTGCCTGCAATGGCATCACTGAAGGGACTACATTTTTTTTAAGATAAACAGGTGGTCAAGGAGAGAAACACGATCTAGCCTGCCACATCTCTTACAGAGACGGCAATACAGTTACACATCTCAGTGAGATCGATTTCCCCATCCAGTATATTTATTTTATCATTAGAAACTGGCAAAACAAATGTTCGGGCACAATATCTGATAGAAGAAAGAATTTGCCCAACTTTTGTCCAAATGTTTGTAATCCCTTTTCTCAAGTGTAAGGTTCTTTTCCACATTCACAAACATTCGTGGAGTGTGTTGTGTACAAGAATAAGGGAAGCACCGATATCTAATTTCTTTCTTAATCTTTTTACCTCTCTTTTTTATTCAGCTGACTAGTTTGCATCACACCAGTTGGAGCCATACAAAAGACTATCTGTTTCTATTTAGAGAAACAAAAGAATGGTATGCAGGCAGATTAGATTAGAGAAGGGCTTGTCTAGGAAAGGGACCAGAATATTTCACCAGAATAATAGCTTCCCACATGGAAAAGCTATTTCTAAATATATTACTCTTCCCAGAACAACTATTTTTCTCAATTTTTTTTTTTTTCCAGAATGAAAGTTATTTATTTGAGTATATACTCATAGGAAGACAGAAAATTACTTGGCCTGGAATATTAAACTGATACTGTCTGAACTATACTTGAATAAATATCCTGGCTAATCTCTGTGTGTCAGTTCCCCACTAGATAGGCTCTAGGTATAAAACTAACAACTTTGTTCTCATAACTCTGTAAATTAGTTAGCACCTGAAGAGTTGGTCTCATCCAAATACTTTTGGGGGTTTTTTTGCTCTGTCTACTTCATGTTTCTCTCAGCAAACTTCCACAGACTGGCCATTGTTTAAATTGTGTATAAATATTGTTAATTTTATAGAATTAAGTATTATAGTTTCTCCTTTTTTTCCACTAGTTTTTCATCCAAGAGCCTTAAGGGATTCTGCAGAACTTTTTGGAGTTCTCCTTGTACTCCAGGATGTTGAATACAACTGTACAGCTTAATACATTGCCATGCAAGGAATCACTGCCATTTCAGAGAAGCATCATCTTTAAAAATTCCAGTGTTTAAATCAAAGTCTGTCTTTAGAAAGCTCTGCACTGTTTGTAGCTGTCAAATGAGTGGCACAGGTACATTCCAAGAGAGAAATTTGCCCTACTAAATAATATATAATATACCCTACTGAATTAATTAAACCTTACCTGCAGTTAATGATGTCATTTTTGATTATCCTACTGTAAATAGGTTGATGAGACCAAGGGTATGAAGCAACTGTGACACTTTTTTAACCTGTTTAAAGGGTCTCAAGGATATTTTAATTATCCTAGTCACAACACAAACCAAAAGCATTGAACCAGCTGTGATTTATGGCTAATCCAGAAGTCGTGAGTTAGTTTCCTTTCGGTAAAGCTCTCAGAATTTTTAACAGTTTCCTTTGAGCATGCAGAGAAATCAGAGAAGGGAACACCAAAGGACTAGTTCTACTAGTTGTCCTGCTTGTGGTTCACAGTAAGAGGGCAGCAAGGATTTCTTTCTATCTCTTATTCTTTTCTCCAGAGTCCAACCGAGAGGCTATTGGTGCTGCTAGAGGAGTTACACCCCTACTGTCTCTTGCTAAGTCCTATGATCCCAGAGTCCAGCAAAATGCAGTTGGTGCTATTCTGAACCTCACACAATCAGGTACTTTTGGACTAATGGTTTACCTAAATTGTCAAGAGAAAACTCACTGATAGAAAAATAATCCTAAAGGTTAAGACAAGAATAAAAGCATGTCTAAGCAACAAGTTATTTCCTCTACATATGGCATTCACGTTGGTACCACAGGTTTATGATTTAAGTTTAGATGATACAAGGCCCCTTTTTGCCTATAGCAAAACAGAAAAGCTTGATTTTCAAATACAAGGGGCTAATATATGAATATTTAAACAATCAGGCAAAGAAATAGAAAAAAATAGTCATTTATTAAAGAAATAATTTGGCCTAAAATGTTAGCAGGGCATTTGGTGTACCTTTAAAGCAATCTCAGGAGCTTATCCAACAGAGTTGAGCTTTAGGAGCTTTTTGCTTGTTCTGACTAACTCAATGCTGGAATATGCTAAGTATAACTATCACAGGTCAGACATTAAAGGCTCCTGGAATATCTGCCAAGAGCTTTATCCAAAGCAGTACTTGGTCTTCTGCAATTATATCTAGACTACCATAATTAACTCTGAAACAAACCAGTATTATATCTCACCTACCAAGATGATACCATTATTCCACAGAGCTAAATGATAAAGTCATGAGTAACATCTTTGAACTCCGTGTTGTGGAAGGAAACAGTTGGAAAGAACTATACAGTTGACTATTACATTTCTGGTATTATTCAGAATATTTTAAATAATTTGTCTTTAAAACACAGACTTTTTAAAACACAGCCTTTTTAGCTTCTCCAGCAATTCATATTCTCAGAGCAGTTTTTTAGCATAAAACCATCAAAAGCTTAATCAGACAGCCTGCTAGTCTTTTTGCAAAAATATCTGCATACTGCTACATTATGCAAGTCCTAAATTAAATACTCTCCAATCTCACTGACTGGCATATATTTGGGCAACATCAGCACTCTTGAGAACCCCAAAACTGTGCACATCCCTTTTGAATGGTGCCTGCAGAGAGAGGGAGGAAAGGAGGAAAACACTTTTACTTTTTCTTTTTAATGGCAGAGAAAATCCAACAAGTCCTATGCAAGGAAGGAGCCCTACCAGTTCTTGCCTTGCTGCTGGAATCTCCTGACTCAGAAGTCCAGGTATGACTAAAATAGGTCAGGATTTTAAAACAGTAACACTGTGACCGTAAAGCGAGCACAAACCACAGTATGCAGAAATGGAGAGGAGGAAAGGTTTCTCTGTTGAAGTGGAGAAACATGGGAGAGCATCTTGGTGAAGCTCTAATAATGTATATTAAAAGTCTCAATTTGTCTAACTCCACAGGAGAAAGTTTATGGTGCAAAACTTTTTCTGCCAGCACACATTAATGCATGCACAGGGTTGTTATGTGGCTACCTTCTTGTATCTTTCAGATCATCAGACAAGACACAGATAGGTCTCTTCGTCTGGGTTTTGGCTTTTTTGTTTTGTTTGGGGCTTTTTTTTGAATCCTAACTTTGATCTTCCACTCTAAGCAATGTTACTAAGTATTCTGAGAAAATATAACTTGCAAAGATCTTTTTCTTGTTATTGTAAATATCTGTAAAGTATCCTATTTTGTGCCTATCACAGACACTTCTTTGTGATTCTGCACGCTCAGCAGAGAGCTCATCTTTGTGCAGAAGTGTGCTGATAAATAAACTATGAATCAGAGTTGTAAGCCTTACACTCTGATAGTTTGTTCATTCAGTCCTTTGAGTAGCACGGAATTGTTTGCTCCATCAGTTTAATTATCTCTACTCAGATTTTTTTAAAATGTCTGAAGAGGTAGACCCTCTGGAATTGCTTTCTACAGACTTTCAGCTTTTTTAGATTTCTCTGAGATTCGTCTTAAAATTTCCATCTCTGTGGCTCAACCTGTTTCTTCTAATTATACCTCCCTAGTAACAGGTACTTTTATATGTGTAATCCTCCCTAGCATTAATGGATTAGATCCCTTGGAAATGATCTCTGGGCATGCTAGGGAATAGCTACATCCAGCTTGAGTAAATCAATGTAAACATATAATACAGTAGATGCAGATGACCTAACTTAGATGCCAGCAGCAATGTCACTGTATCAGCAGAGCACATTCCCACACAGCCAAGGTCCTAATGAATATACAACACACCCCAACAGGATTGCTGTAGCAGCTACAGCACATTGTGTCAACCCCATAAACACCCTCCAGGTGAAAAAACATTCTATTTTCCTCAGTTTTAAATCTGAGCATTTCTCCAATTTATTTGTATTCTCTTCATGTGTCACCACTCTGACCTCTCTCTGTACATTTCTCCTTGGTTCTTTGCAGTATTACAGCTGTGCTGCCCTGAGCAACTTGGCAGCCAATGTTGAGCACCACAAAGCCTTGCTGGGACCCAGTGACAGGTTCCTGCTGCGGACACTGATCTCTCTCCTATCCTGTCCTGTGGACAAGGTAAAGCTGTAGCTTTTCCCCTTGTGAATGATTTAGCATCCAAGTAGAGTTTTAAGCTTGGGCTTCCAGTTTCAGCCTCACATCATTCTGTTATCTACTGTGCAGGTACCTATGCAGCATCTTTCCCATGAGAAAAGACACCTATAACAGAAAATACCTGGGTCCTACAATGTATGAAGAAAGCAAAGGGAAATTATTAAAGTAGTTCTACAGCCCTGGACACTTTCTTTAGACTGGGATAGCCTGTATGCTATTAACTTGAAACATCATGTGAGAAGTGCCCTGTCCAGGCTCTGTCTTTGATCATTGTGTCTGTAACAGAAGTTGTCTGACACATATGTTGTGCTACTTTTTTTTTTTTCTTTTTGGTATCTGGAATTTTAACTGTATGGCTTCGAGGAAGAGCATCTTGAAAATTTTGCTTTGTTGGAAGCCACATCAAAGAAACTTCAAGAAACCACAGTTCAGGGTGGAACTTGAAATTCTGTGTAGAAGGGAGGTGAAAAAAAGGCAAAGCAAATGGGACAATTTCTTTCCCTTCATTTTCCTTTAACTTATGAGATGTTCTAAAATAAATCCAACATCTGAACCCCATTCTTCATCAACAATAGGATGACTGATACTAGGAAGTTGAAAAAAAAAATTCATCAAGACTTTGAAAAAAAATGTGCCAAAATTTATTCTTGAAGATAATGTAAAAGCTTGCTAGTGTTGTCACGTTTATTTTGTGTGCAATAGGCAAGAACATGCATTACTGAAATTGCTTTTTCCTCCTCTCTCATTTTAAATTTTTTTTTCCTCTTTGGCACAAGCAGGTTTCAAGCCAGGCATCTGTTTGCCTAAGAAATTTGGCTACCAGTGGTAAGCAATATCTTGAAGATAAAGAAACCACACTCTTTCTCTCTCTGCCTTTCAGAGTGAGCACACTGGGCTGAGAACCTTTCCTGTTAAAAGCCAAGAGACATTTTCTATGTTTTAACTGGATGTTAAGGGAAGAGGAAGGTGCAGTGCATATCTTAACTAGATCTGTCTTAGTTCCCAGGTAGCAAGGGGAGTATCTGGAGAAAGTGAGAAAGGCAATAGAGGTGTTCTTATGCACAGAGCCTTAGTGAGTTGCTAAGCTTTCCTCCTTTCTATGTTTGCTAAGCATTAAACCCAATTAGGACAGAATGTCTCCTGAAATTGCTTATTGAGTGGGGACATGTCTTCTCCAAGGCATGATTCTGTCTATCATTAAATGTAATTTTCTCCCTTGCATTTGTCATCCTCCTAAAAAACCCTGTCCTATTAAATGTCCAAGATTCATTTCTATGACATATTCAGGAAATAGTGGCAGAGTACTGACACACTCAATGCTCAAGTCCCAGACTCCAGGGTAGAGTTATTCATCCAAAAAATGAAGAGGTGCTTAATTTTCAAGCTGTCACAGTTATAGAGGAGCTAAGAGTGAAGGAAGTGCTGTGCTGCTCTTTGATGTGTTTGAAACACCCTGTCTGCCTGACCTCTTAGATTTGCCTCTCCATTTGCTGGCTGCTCTGGCATTGCCTTTTAGTGCACTCACTGAGGTTGCAGGGGCACTTGGGGTATAACAACTCAGTGGGATGGCTGGGCTCTCTCCTGGCTAACCATAACTGCGAGATAGGTGGTGCTTGGAAATCTTTCTGGTTGTGCAGCAGAAGCTGCCACCTTCTTACCTGGCCCCATGCCAGTGATGGGCTCAGAAAATTCCCCTCCCTGTTTTTTCTGAGGTTCAGACACAGACTGAGGCTGCCCAAACCTGCATTCTGCCATCAAGCTTGCAATGTGCCATTAGTCCCTCAGCAAAAGGAGTGAGAGCAAATGAGGGTTTATTTTTATAACTGAGCATCTAGCATTGCCCCATCCCATGGAGATGGGGAGGTCCCCTCTAATTTAATCACTGAGGCAACAGTCAGCTGAGTCAGAGCCTAAATTACTCCCTGCAGTGCTCTGAGCCCCCTGACCTCCTTTGTTTTCCCACCCCAGTTGACATCCAGGCTGAGATGGTTGCTGAGAACGTCCTGCCCAAGCTGTGCTCTCTCCTGGCCTCTGGCAGCAAGGACGTGCGTCGTGCCTCCATTGCTCTGCTCTGGATCCTTTCCCAGCACCCACCCAACCAGGTATGGGAGGTCATTTGCCAAAAACACAGGGGAAAGAGTAGTTCTGGCCACCACCTGGGGTAACACTTTGTTATGGCAAAACTGCCCATGAAATGCATTTTGAGAATGACCAAGAGACTCTGGAAGACTTCCCAACCCTTCTCTCTCCCACTCAAAATAACAAGGCTTGGTTTACTGCATCTGCACTGTCACTAACTACCCGAGGAGCCATCTCTTGTGCTGAGTGGCATCCAAAGGAGACACCAGTGAGAGAGCAGAGGGGGAGATGGGTGTCAGAGTCGTTGGTTATGTGGATAGAGCCTTGCATTCCCTGCAACTCCTTCTATTCCCCTCAGTGCCCAGACCATAGGTCTCTGATGGGTGTAGGAGGGGAGGACACACACAGCACCAGGAGAGACTGCCACCATGAGGGCAATCAATGAGATTATTTCTTGGCTACAGAGCTTCCCCACACACTGAAAAGCAGAGAAACTAATTTAGAGCACACATTTAAAGTGCATAAGTACAGAACAAAGGGCAAATATACGTTACTTTCCTACATGGACAGTTTAATTCAAAAGTACATTTGTAAAATATTAATGCATTTTGAATTAGGATCAAAACAAAAAGGGGGGCTAACAGAATTTGAAATCCTGTCTATATTTAGTTAATGCATTAGGACTTTCACTAGGACTGTGTATCCTCATGACTTAAGTTGTGGAATGATTCTTTTGTCTCCACATTCAGGGTAAACCCATCCATTAATAGTGCAATGCTAGCATGAAAAATCTGACTACAATTAAATTATGGCAAATACTGACATCTTACTCATTTTTTAAAAACCTTTTCTTTACAGCAATTAAAGACATCCTTGAGAACATAGTTGTGAAAGCTTTTTGGTGTTTAAGCTTACAACAGCTTTTGAAGGTATGGGTACATAGAGCAAAAATATCTGAGAACCTTTCCTGCCACATTGCTTCAAGCAGTAGTGACAGGGTCTGAATAGCTTCAGGTGGCCTTAGGTGCTTCTTGTGCCTGAAATAACTCAGCCTGATTGGAAATTTACTCTGGGTTTGGAAAACTTGGTGTGTTACAGTTCAGTTGTCTCTATGCAAACCAAAATTGCACTTCCCCAGCCTCTGGGATGTCATGGAGAAAATGGGTGAGCTCATTGCCTGGGAAGCAGCAACGAGAGCACAGGGCTATTCAAGGCACAGTGGCTGCAGGAGCACTGAACATCCTCACATCCTCACTGCTTGTCAAACTACCTCAGACAATCAAAACACAATTTACTCTCAACAAGCTTACAATTGAAATGCGTTAATTAGTTGAAGGCCATTTAATTGCAGAGGACCAAGTACTGCTTTTGATAAAGCTGTTGGCAGATTCTCCACGAGCCTTTTGCACAGTAAATATGTTATTCAGTGTGAGACATTCAGTGTGTGCTGGAACATGGTCCTCACTCGTTTTGCTTTTCTTGTCTCCAAACATCGTTTACATTTTTTGTTCTCCCAGCAAAGTTTACTTACAAATCCTTTTTTCTCTGGTCCTGAAACTTGTCTTTACCAGTATTTCAAACCCCTGGCCACAAAGAGACATGGTCAGCGTCAGTGGGAACAAAGACACTGGGAACTCAGCCTCGATACACCAGTGGTGAAACAGCCCATCCTTCATGAGGGAAAAAGGGCAGTAGCAGGAGGCTGGAAAGCAGAGAATCTCACTTTATTCTCCAGTGAGAAGTATTTACATCTCTAAATTTATTTTAGCGAGCAAACACGGCTGTCCCTGACTACTGAATGTTGCTGCTTTGTGCGAGAGAGCCCTGGGCACTCTGAGAAGAGGCTGACCTCTTTGTATTCCTGTCCTGCCTCCCCATCTCCATGCCTTTTCTGGCCTGTTTTTCAAGTCTTTTCAATGTTTCTTTCTCTAACTCAGACTGAATTTTCCGTGACCGAAAAAGGGACTTCTCCATGGGAACAACTGTTGGGAAACAAACCACTGAACAAAGCTAACCTTTACAACCAAGTCAAGTTTGATGCTTGAATTATTACAAATGCTACCCAGGATACAATACCCAGAATCCATCTGCCCTTTCGTTACCATGAAGCAAACCCCCAGGAATGTTTCAGAGGAGCTCCTTACCCTGCTTCAGCCCCCTTTTTGCAGTCTCCTGGTCAGGCTTCCCAGCAGTCAGGGTCAGCAGGTGGAAAACTTCCCTCTTGCAGAGGAAATTGTATTCAGTTTTCCCAAGGACAGCCCAACCCTGAAACACTAAGGAGACAGACTTAGTGAGAAAACAGTCTTTTAAGGCAAATTCCTTTGAGCAGAAGACCTGGAAGTCAAGGTCTATCTATTCCAGATGGTGCCACTAACTCTCCATCCCAGGTACAAAATAACTTTGCCTTACCATCTTGCTAACTGGTAAATGGGATAATACTTACCTTGTCAAGAAATCCCTGAGTAAGGAGTATGAGTGCAGCATTGCAACTGTAAGCACACTTGCTGCTGGAATGCTTTGTCTTGCCTTTTATTTTTTTAATATTCTAGTCTTGGGAGAAGTTAGATCAATATCCATCTGAATCATCCCATCTATTTTTACTCACAGTTTCCTCGTGATTCTCTTGCACTGTGCAGGATTGAGCCAGAAAACAAAATCTGGATCTCAGCCATATTCCAGCCAAAAAAAGAAGTTCAGCAAAATTCAAGTACTGACACTTGCTAATTTAGGTCCTAAATAAACAAAAAATCTTGGCAGGGAAGTCATTATATATTAGAAAGTTCCTTTATAATCCATAGACAATTTCCTCCTCTCAGGCTGTAGCAAATCAAAAACAAGTATTGTAGTTGATGGGATTACACAGAAAAGAGGACATTCTGTCCAAAAGCATTGAAAAGAGTTTTCAGTGGTAATTTAATTGGATTATCTAAAACTATATAATTTCTTCCTTTAAAGAGGAAAAATAGGACTAAGGAATATTTACTGTCATGTCTGCCTATAGGACTTTTTAAATACCCTGTGTTTAGGCATAGAACTGCCCTTTCCACTTATTTTCCTGTTTTATTTTAGGATTGCTGGTTGTGACAGTACTTAAAATGAGCTAAGTGAAGATGTCAGCTGGTATTAAAAGAAAATAAGATACACTTTTGCAATTTAACCTAAGCAAAAGAAAACTTAAAGTAACTTCTAAAGACATCTTCCTTTCAACACTGCTTTAGTGATCCTGGTATTTCACAGGTTTCAGAATTATATGATTTTTTGCAGCCATGTGTAGGAACAATGATTTGTTTTATATTGAACTTCCTTGATAATGCATCTTGGTTTGCAAGTAGTAAAAATAATATAGTTCATTATATTATTTGTAATAATTATAATTAGAAATTATAATTAATTTGAAGAAGAACTGCAGAAATAGAAGAACTACATTAAAAAACTCCTAAATTCCTAAGGGAAGGAGACTGAAAGAAAAAACATTCCCAAGAGGAAATCTTTTGCTTTTAACTGTAGACCTAACACGAACTCTGTTGAAGTCAGGTTTCTCTTACACACAGCAGTGCCCCCTTAATCCATATTGTTACTGAGGTAATTACCTGTGCAGTAATCCAGACTCTGAACTGATACTACAGGACAGGAGTAATGGCTTCAAACTGAAAGAAAGTAGGTTTATATTTGATATTAGGAAAAAAAGTCCTTACTATGAGGGTGGTGAGGCACTGGAATATGTTGCCCAGAGAATTTGTGGGTGCCCCATCCCTGGAAGTGCTTAAGGCCAAGTTGGATGGGGCTCTGAGCAACCTGGCCTAATGGAAGGTGTTCCTGCCCATGGCCGGGGGTTTGGAGTTGGTCCCTCCCAACACAGGCCATTCTGTGATTCAATTAATATTAATGGTAGTTGGAGGAAGATTATTTTCAGAGAGAGATATCCAGCAAAGTGCCTCTAAAATATCATCAGACAGCAGAGGAATGTGTGTAAAGAAGGTATTGTTCAGGATATGTTTACCAAAGAGGTGCCTGATCACAAACTGATTTAAACATACACCCGTTGTTGTAGCCAGGTAAATTGCTGAGGTACTCAAGGACAAACTGCTGCTGCTACTTCACCTTTTTTCTGCCTTTTACCCCGACCCTGACCACGTCTCCTTCCAGTCAGGATCACACACTGACTAACAATGACCCTGGTGAGGCATTTGATGGAAACAACAATAAACTACACCACCATGAAGACTCCAGCCTTGCATAGCAAGTCCTCAATAGTCAGTGCCAATCAGACCAGACCTGAGAGAAGCTGAAAGAAGCAGCACTGGAGCCAGCCACATCCTTGGTTTAAATAAGCAAACCAATGCTCTTCTTGCAGTTCAATCTCTCCATAGCTCACTGCAAAGTTGCACTGTGCTGTCCATACTGAATGTAACTGAGATACTACTTACTCTTCTCAGGACACTCTGGCATGTGCTGAGTTACTGCAGAGCCTGGGGACGTTACTGGCAGCACATAAAACTGACCCTGTGATTGTTGGGCATACTGCCTGCATCATCAAAAACCTGAGCCTTTCCAAAAACAGACAGGTAGGTGCACAATGTTTGTCACTGATCTATACCCTGCGAGGTTGCCATTGTGTTCATGTCAAATCAGCATTAAAAAATTCTGTGGGTAATTAAACATATGCCAATTTGCTATATATTTTACTCAAAATTGCATGTATGAATAAAAGGACTGTAATGAAAGGTAGTTTTATTCATATTTCCTAATACAATACAAAAGAGCTAATTAAAATAAGAAATATCTGATTTTTGCTATGAGCGATGTGGTTACCTTAATTTGACTGCATCATACTTATAAAAAGTTTTTCTAGCAAGGACATTTCATACTGATTAAAGGACTCATTCAGGAAAATCAGAGATCTGTTATGAACTGAATCTTTATTTCCTGGCTCTCATGCTTCAGCTATCATTCGTTGTGAAACAGAACCCCAGCTATTGATGTACATTTTGCCTCTTTGGCAAGATACTAGCTGTGCCAAAATGCTACAAAGATCTCTCCTGCTGACTTTGCTTTGAAATCCATCTTGATGGATGCACTTCCTTCCTCTTTGCCTTTTAGAGTACCTAGATCAAACAGTACCACCAGTACCATCAATACTGAGGAAAAACCCCACCAAATCCTCATTTCTGCTTTGTCCCACTTCCTAGTACACACTTTTCAAGACTCAGTTCAGGTCTTTTTTTCTCTTTGTTTGCGATCCAATTACTACTAGTTCCAGAGATTTAAACCAACCAGAAGGAAAAGTATGGGTTTTTTCACTAAGAATTATATAAATTTAAAATAGCTGTGACATCATCTTTTGCAGGAAACGAGATTCCCTTAAACTCAAGGCCCACAGTAGGAATAAAAATAGACCATCCATTCAAAGTTTGACAAATACGGTCTTTTTTCGAAATTAAAATTCACTTAAATTCTGTGACTTTATCCTATTATCCGCTGGGAGCTGCTTCACCTTCATAAAGCTTTATAATATAGAGAGTAACAAGCTCTCCCTGCATAAGTGAGTACACAGACACAAGTGGGAGTGCCAGGTTTCCAGGGTAAATTCTAAACAATTCTCCCTAAAACACATAAGAGTCCTTGACACAAGCAGAAAAAGGCAGTGCTGTTTTTATACCAGCAGGACACAAACAGAGTGTGGGAGCTTGCAAAGCAGCAGTCTCAAATCCACCTCGAACCTCTAAGCAGCAAGTTAAAAAACTGCAGCATAAAATGAGTACCAGAAAAAGATACTCCCTTTTGTTGGTAGACACCTGAGCTCACTTAGGCAGCCATGGGCAGATTCCATTGTTAGGGGCTCCCAGAGAACTGATGCCTTCATGATTCAACTTCACTAGCAACCAGTTACCTCCAGCTGACTCATTCAGAACTCATTTCTTGGTTTCATTTATTGCTTTTAATCCAGGTCAGCACAGGCTAAGTCTCCTATCTGTCTGTTGTAGCTGTGATGCACAGAGGGAACACAGCAACACACAGACAACAGGTGTTCAGAGCACAGAAAAAGAAAAGAACTCAAGTTTATTGAAACCTCAGCTATTTATATCTTTCAGGACACTGACCAGGGATTGGGTAATTTCACCTCTCTAATTTCACTGGTTGAATGAGAAGTTTCTTAAATCATATGTTTAACAAAGAAGTGTAAACTATTTTTGTTTACCTTGCAATTTCCTGAGAACACTGACTTCATTCTACAGAAACAAATCAGAAGGTTTATTTTCAGGGACAACAGTCTATAAAATATGTATCTCAGTACAGGTGATCTCTGAACAATCCAAGGTGTTTTCACCTGGTTGTGGGGGATCTGGGAGGAGACATTTCCATTATTGATGGTTTAGCCCTCAGTACTGCAGGAATACTTCTGAAGCCCCCAGACACCACTGAGCCATAATGGAAGTGCTAAACATGAATCTCTCTCCTGTGGCAGAGGATCACTGAGAGCTGCTGTGTCGAAGGTCTCCTCCAGACCATGCTTTTGACTGACCCTCAGGAAGACTCCCTTCGTTACGTGACCTCCTGCCTTGCAGAGCTGGCAAAGCAAGGTATGGCAGCAACCCTCCATGAGAGGCACAATCAGGGAGTGCATGTGTCCTTTATTAATTCTAACAGGAGATGGAGCACAGCTGGACACACATCCCAAGTCTCTCCCATGAAATTCATTGTTTAGTTGTAAGTTTCAAGAACAAAATCCAATTCGCCGGCAGGATACATGGGCTCCATCGTCTGCACTTTCGTTCAACTGCTTAAAATTCTTTACTCTAAATTTTTTTATGCTGAACTTTACTGCTATACACAGCCTGTCTACTTCTATTTGTAGTATTTCCCAGTTTCTCAGGCTGAAATAATTTTATCATTGCAGAAACTGATATAAAAGAAAAAACAAAAAAAGACTAAAAAATGAAGTAGGTCTTTATCTTGAAATATTTTGCACGTGGACTTTATCAGAGATACCAGATTGGCACTCATGAAAGGTACAGCACTCTTTATAGCAGAAAAGATGAGTGTAAATTTTCCCAATGTGCCCCAGCATTGGATATTGTCTGTCAAAAAAGTCATCTTTTGTATCAGGTGTAATGGCCATGCAGTTGGCAACACGACACATTTAATTTTGGAAGCAGAGTGCAGTAGCTGCTGGACAGGCTGAGCCAAATAGGCCAAGATCTTGCACAAAAAGTGATTCATTTTTGCAGAACAAAAAGCCAACAAAATATGAACCAAATCTATGACCTTACCTTACTGAGAGCATAACCTCAGAACATGGCCTTTTACAACCTAAACATACTTATTAACCAGGTTCAGCACTTACTTTGCTTCTTCAGTTGCATGAAGGATTCAGTATTTCAGCAGTTCTTGCACACCTCTCACCCTCATTCCTTTGACACCCGAGTTCTTCTTTAGAGAATACTCTCTTACCTTTCTGCCTTCCAGAAGGAGCAATGTTACACATGGTCCACTGGATGGATGAACCTTTGACAAAGTGCTTGGTGAGACTGGCTGGCCAAGTGGAACATCCTGAGCCATCCTTTCATGCTGCCTCCCTCATCCAGCACATGATCGGTCACGGTAACTCACACAGTTATTATAAACTTTATAAAATTATTATAAACTGTCATTTGAAAGAGACTTATGGCTGTCTTATTGAGTGAAATTAGCCTTTTCCCAAAGGACTTTCAGGTGCTGAACATCCTTAAATATGCCTCTGTCACCACCCCCCGCCCCCGTCCCCAATTTGGTCTCTACAAATTCTCTGCCATTGAAATAAAGCAGTCCTTGAGTGCATGAGAAAGTCCAGGCATGAACGTGGACCATAAAGGTCTGATTCACATGTTTGTTGCCTTTTTCCAGAACTGCCATTCTGCAGGGCTGGTCCATGGCCAGTTACATGGTCCATGATTCTGAGGTCCTTCCAAACAACTTCAGTAGGAAGGTGGGAGACAATTAAGATGCTCCTCACCATGGGAGAGATGAGAACGTGTTTCAGGCAAGGGTCACTTGGTTACATCTTTCTGTTTCACCTTCTTTCTCAGTATGTAAAATGTGATGGCAACCCCCAGGGACAGCAGAGGTTGTGTTCCAAAATTTCAGATTAACTCTGCTCCCTGACCAGCAAGAGAAAAACTCTTACTGAACCAAATCCTGCTAATATAATTCTAGATTAAATTAGCAGGAGTGGTGAAGTAATGTGGCTTTTAAGGATGTAGCCAAAATTTTTAAAGTTTCAGTGAGAGAGAATAAAAGACCAATCTTTTTACATGTGAAAAATGAACAGCTTTATGCTTAATATACTTGTCCCATGCAGCTAAGAGTCTTTAAGACTTTCAAGAAAAGGGTGTTCAGATGATACTTGCCACATTCTCTAGAAAGGTACGGTTAGATTTTAGACATTAGACATAAGAAAAACGGAAATCTGTGTGAGTCCCCAGGAAGGGAAAATGCAAATCTGTTTCATTTCTACCATCAAGAATTTGCAACAGAGCAGGCCCTCTCTCAGGTAGTGAACAGAATCCAATAGCATAATCATCTCATGGATAGCTTCACCTACCAGGCCAACCAGCAGGCCCTTTACACAGGGATCAGATTCCCAGCACAGCAACTCACTCATCTTTTTATTTACCTAAAGTATAAGCAGTATTACAGAAGCTGTAGTACAGGGAAGTCCCTTGCCAGTCTTTGCAGTAATGTTGGTTTTAGCTGGAGGTGGATGAGTCATTATGGATGTTTAAAATGTTACGAAAATCAGTTTTCAAAGTGTTTAAAGGCTCGTATTGATCTCCAGTGGTTCTCCCATTTATGCAGAAAAAATGATGCTTTTGTGGAAGCATCACATTGGAGAGATTCAAGCCTACCTCCAGAATTTCCTTACCCACCAAGAGGTCCGTTTTCAGCAGCTGGGCATCTCCACATTCTGCAGACTACGAGCAGGTATGTCCTTCCTGCCAAGGCTGCCTGCACCCATCAGCAGCAAACAGGCACTGCTTAGTAACAGAGATCATGGAATCTCTGGAATCATGGAATTAGGGTTGGAAAAGACCTCTGAGATCATCAAGTCCGACCACTGACAGTGCAAACCTCTCTGGGGGCTAGCTCTGCTCACGTAAGAAAACGGAATAATCTCAAGGGTAGCTGTTACCTCACCTGTTTTAAAGCAGCTCTTTACCTCCTGATAAAGGCAGGAGGATTTTGTTTGCTTGCTTTATAAACTAAAATGTTTCTGAACAGCACAGAAACAGGACTTCAGGAACGGATGCTTTTCTTCTATATAAGTATTTCTGAGCATTAAATGAAACCTAAAAGTTTTTCAAATGTGATTTTAGTTTGTTTTGGTAAAGCAAGAAAATAAGGAAATTGAATGATTAGCTGATATTAAAGCTGGGAGGTCTCACATCACTTAAAAGTCCATTCCTTAATATTTTTTCTGGGTTTGGCTAGTCTTCTTGTCTTCAGATAAAAGTTGGGTGCTTTCTGAGAGTTATAATGTGGCAATAACTGGATATAGTACGTATCTTTACCTGTGGAGAGCAAAACCCTGCTATATCTAGAGAGGCAGCTGCTGCACAAGGCTGAATTTCACAACTGAGATTTATACATCTAGATCAGGAGAATTTAGTAGGAATCTTGAATGGTCATAGGGGTGAAAACTGAATTTGTATCTGCTTTATGTGGCATTTTTCTGCCTTACCTGTAGTAAGAACCACCAACCAACTGTATCCAACCTGAAAAATAAGGTTTTTATGCATCTGCATTAGAACATAGGGAAAAACAGCAGGTTGCCTAACACCTGTTATTCCTCTTCAGATCCAGACTTTTCATTAGCATTCAGGAACAGCCAAATGGCCAAACTCCTTGAGCAAGTCCGTCAACAGACAGAAGAAACTCAAGAGCTCCTTAGGGCAGCTATGTGCCATGAAGACAGTTAATATTTAAACCAAAAGGCTTATGAAAACTTACCAGATCCAAGGGCCTTAACTTGCAGAGGAAACAACTCTTCATTGGTTCCTGTAATTTTCCCACTACTTGGAGTTTTGTCACACAAGAGAGATGTCTCGATAACAAGAATTGGAGCAGGTCAAAACACAACTCCTTGGACCCTTTGGCTGGCTGCTTAAATGTGCTTGAGGACATGGCTACATGTTGAAAAACACCCGCTATGCTTGGTTAACCTTCCATGGTTTGTTTTTGGTTTCCTTACAACTGCCCTTCAGAAAAAACAAGCACTGTATTAATGAGGTTTTATTCATATAACAGGCTGATTCCACTGATGAGGCACCTCTCAAGAATGCAGGTGACTCTGCATTCATCTTTATTCTGTTTCTCCTCCATGTCCTGTATTTCAGAGCACACTCCAGGGACTTTAGACAAGAATTGAAGCAATCCATACTATAAAGGTAGAAAACTACGATCAGGTTACTACAGCAAGTAAGTGCTGAGGGATAATTCACAAAGTGCAAGAAATTTGTAAGAAACAAATGGGTGAAGCCTTAGAGCTGGTCCTTGTCCACACTATAGGCACTACTCTCCAGCAGAAGACCAAAGGCACGTTAAGGCAAGGAAATGTTGCACAGAGCAAGTACAGAACACAGCAAGGAACCATGAATGATTTGGGTGAGATGTGTTTAAGTACACTGTTCTGCAAATGTTAAATTATTTCCAAAGCTACTTGCAACAAAGGTAGCGTGAAAATCTTTGGCAAAATTAGGAATTTTTGTTATATTTTGATATTGATATTTCATTTTAAATGGTGTTAAAGAACAATAAAAAGGTAGTCATGTGTTTAAATTCAACTCATTTTCTTACATATATACTTCCCATGGGCAGGCAGATGTTCAGCCATCTCCAGGAAAGCTGGGTTCCATCATGTGTAATGGTTACTTGGGAAGACACACACTGTAACTCCAAACATCCATCCCTTTTCCTTTTCCTTCCCCCAGCTTTATATGCCCAGCATGACAGTGTAAGGTGTGGAATGTCCCTAAGGTCAGCTGGGGTCACCTGTCCCAGCTGTCCCCTCCCAACTTCTTATGCAGCCCCAGGCAGGTGGGGTGGGGTGAGAGGCAGACTGTGCAAGTGCTGCTGAGCAGGAACTAAAACATCCCTGTGTTACCAACCTTACAAGCCCAAACACAGCCCCCTTTCGAGCCACTGTGAAGAAAATTAACTCTACCCCAGCCAAAAGCAGCACACTGTCTTTTGAGGTGCTTCTGTCTGTCTCATAACTCTTATTTGCACGTGGAGCTTTAGAGCTGATACTGCTTACAAGCATGGAATAAAAGTGAGATTTTAAAAAAATAGTTTAAAATAGTTATTCTGTCAGTTAAGAGCTCAATGTTCCATTTTATTGTGGCTCAAATCTCTGAGCTTAATTTTGGTGCTTGGGGGAGAGGCATTTTTGATAATGATTTCTTTTAATATCTGCAAGGTGTTTACAATGGTACTGTTCGGGAAAAAACAAAACAAAACTACTCCCCACCCCTAAAAAAATACAAACCCAAACCCATGCAAAAAAACAACCAAACCCACACTCAGTGCAGTAAAAAGGCCTATTAAAGTGCAGGGTAGACAGGAACTTTGAATAAAGCAATATGGCATCTTCAATATTAATGTGTGACAGGAATCTTGTTTTAAAATCTCATGTGACAAACTATGTGCTCAGCTTTGGGCAGGTGGACTTTCTAAAACAGAGGACTGGCTGAGTGACACACCTGGGAACAAAAAAATCTCAAATGGCAAACACCTCCGTGGGTGGTTTTAGATACTTTCCAAAAAAAAAAAAAAACGGTGCAATATTAAGTAATGATATTAGAATGTGACCTGTCTGTATTCTTAGGCATTTCATCTCAAGCATTATTTCAATATCTTAGCAAGAAAGCAAATAACAAAGCATTCTTTATCAGGAATGAGGAGATAAAAGTCAGGAAGCAAGCAGAGCTAATGGTGAGCAGTGCAGCAGTTGTGATGTAGTGAGATAACTCAGAGCATCACCCCTGTGAGCATCGCTGTTGTGGGGCCAGGAGCATGGAGCTGAGCCTTCCCAAAGCACACCTTTTTTGTCCTTTTGTTATTGAGGACAACACTCAACAGAAGAGAAACTATTTTCCCTGCATGAAAAAAGGCTTCACCAAAAGATTTAAAAATTCAATTTAAAAATTCATGCACCTACTTCTTATTCTCAGTTCCCTTGGTTTTATTTTGTATGTTGGGCTCCTGTAACAGGAAATTCTTGCTGTCATTTGAAGCAATCCTGGATTGACTGTAATGATAAACTGATTTTAATCCAGCCCAGTTAAAAAAAAAAAAAAAAAAAAAAAAAAAAAAAAAAAGAAGTAAGTAAATTACACGTGATAAATAAACCAGCCCATTTTTCTACAGTGAAGCAAGTGTGCTGGTCTCCCCAAAAAAAAAAAAAAAACCAGTATAATTTTTAACTAATCTTAAACAGCTAAAGATCAACACAATTTAAACCTGATCCTAAATTAATCCTACGACTCATTATAACTGAAGCTATTTCTTTGCTCTGTTTCATGTTGCAAGTGATTCTACTGATTTTTTAGTAAAGAAATTACAGAAAACGTGAAGCAAAGAAGACCATGAGTAGA
This sequence comes from Sitta carolinensis, assembly GCA_032173965.1. Lineage (NCBI taxonomy): Eukaryota > Metazoa > Chordata > Aves > Passeriformes > Sittidae > Sitta > Sitta carolinensis. Next base: position 64,085,685 of record JAVUNC010000004.1, on the reverse strand, counting down.
AAGAAGAGTTTTCTATCAGAGATTGACTCTTGCTTCAATTATGCAAGAAAATGAAAATATAAGTAGAAATAAATATTTCAAACAAGTTTTATTTGGTACTTACATGCTATATATAGTTTTAAAGAAAAACTACATATTTTGGACACTTCAAAATATTGTGGCTATGTACATGGAAAACTAAAGAAAGCAAGAAAGGAACCCAATTCATTTTACTGTGTCACAGGTTACTATTGAAAGCACTCTGAATGGCTGTTTTTTCCCTTCCATAAATATTCTGGCAGATGAAGTCTCTTTCATTTTATTTCCATTGCTTTCATCCCATCTCCTCAAGAAGATGAACACTTGGCAGCAGCAAAAATTTCTTCCAAAAAATCTTCGCCTTTTGTCTCAGAGAATTCCTTCTGCTAGCACAGACTTTGTGCACAGCTTCCTGGAGGCCTCACCCAGCGCTCACTAAAGGCAAGTGCAGGAATCTTAATGGTAACACTCTCTGTTAGCAGGAGCTGAGAGCCCATGGACCTGCATTTCCCCTCCCCAAGGATCTTCTCAGAGATTCAGAGAGCAATGCCTCAAGCCTTCGGCGATGCTGCAAACTCCAACGCCCAGAGCGAGCTCTGCCTCCAACAGCATTGTTTAGCACAGCACAAAAACGTGCAAGGTTTTACAGTTCTGCACAACAGCAACCAAAAGTGTGGGATGGAACAATGAATGACAGTAGAAATCAGCATCAAACTAAAGAGAAAGCAACCTGCATCGCTCCTCTTGTCACTCAAACTGCACTGCTTCATAAAAACCACACACACAAACAATGACCATTTTCCATTTGCTCTGAAACGAGCAAACCCCAAAAATACCCAAACCTGCGTCATCATCCAAAACTCAAATATCCCAGGTTTCACACAGTCTTCAATAGTCTGATAAGGCAAAGGAAAAGTCTTCCATCATTGGGAACAGCAGCAATTTACAGGACTCAGAACAAGGTATTTCCTCATATGTGTGTGCACACATGTGCTCATATGTGTACACATCTTTTACTGTCTTGTGAACATGGATGGAACTAAAAAAATCAAGTTTGCAGTATCTTTTTTACCACATTTGTCTAATTTATTCAATTAAATGATTTATTTCTGTACTGAGCAAAATTCATAAATACATAATCTAGGAGAACAATAGGTTTTCCTCTTGTCCATGAAAAAATAATGCTTTCAGATTTTCACATTTTAAAACCTGTCTTGTTTTGTGTTTTTAGAGAAAATGTGAGAAGATTATAGTGACGTCTCAATTTACAGAATGTCCCTGTAGGAATTACATTTACAAGAACCTGATACAGAAGCCTATAGTTTGCCCCCATAATTAGAGTTCTCTGCAATAACATTTAAACCAACAGGTTTAAATAAAACACCCCATTAACTCTACTTGTAGAGCAATGAGGCATTTATTTTTCAAGTATTAGAACCACAAAGTGTTAAAAGATTCTTTGCCAATTTTACAATTATGCCTTTTAAACCAACACCCACCTTTTCTAAAAACAAAAAAGAATCAGTCCCACCACCCAAATCAGCCCATTACTTTCAGATTCCAGTGTCTTGTGTCTTAAGGAATGCAGAAATATTCATTTACTAACAAAAAGAGCTTGTTGGAAATAGCCATATTAAGTAACGCACGTGAAGCATGATTTTTCTAGTGATGAAAGCTATTAGAATGGTGATCCAAGTCTATTCCCCTCATTTCTTCTGCTGGTTTTACTAAAGTCCTTCCAAAAAAGATATTCAAGAAATCTTTAAAAAACTGGAGAGAAAAAATAAAACACTCCTTCACAGCATGGAAAAAACTCCACTGACTGCAGAGATGCTCATATCAACTTTGGTTCTTCAGAAGAAACAATCAGATCACTTCTAAAACAGAAGGTAAACATGACAGGTCAGAGTGGCAATTCTTTCATCAAAATGTTTTGTGCTTATGCAATTATTTTAATATGAGGTGATTTTCCTTATATTTTTAGGCCAGAGAAATATAAAGCACTATCAAATTTAACGTGCTAAATTAGTATTTGTTTGTCCCAACACTCTTGAAAAGTTATGATACAATTCAGAAAAATCCAGTGTCCTGAAAACCCTCCCTCAATGCCTGCAAGAACTTGATTCCAGAATTTCAAAAAGCAGCTTTTAAAAAGTAGTAACTCCCCTTCTGCATGTCAAGCACTGCACTTGCAAAACTGGAACCTGACTGCTGATCATAAGGTGAGAACAGCAGCTGTCACCTATCACTTCTGTTGGAAAGCACAGGGCCAACCTTTCCAAGCAACTTGAACAGCAGAAAATAAAGTAAATGTGAGAAGCCCTCATCCAGGAAACAATAAGGCCTCACCACCACTGCACTGCATCTGTATGTGCTTGGCAGGCACAGCTTTACAAACAGATGTGCTCCCGTCCCCAAGTCGTTTAAATTTGTTTAAAATTTAAAGAGAGTTTAAATATAAATATAATAGAGTTTTAGAATGCTTAAAAGAATCAACTTATATTAATTGAGAGCTCTGGGACCTCTGTGAATTACAACAAATTACAAGTGTTAGTGAACCACAGCAAACCTACCTGCTGTTTGATGTGTTTGAACACTATCTACCTGAGGCAAAAGAGTCCCCTTATCTTCAAAGGCTAGAATTGGATTCAGAGGAATTTCGGGACTATTGCTTTCATCATTGTTCATAGCATCCAGCCGGGATGGTTTGGAACCAATAGGCAGGTTCATGATCTCTTCAAAGTTGTCATTCTGCATAGACATTCCATTTTCATTTGCATTTTTCTCTGGATTGAGATTGCTGAAAAAGAAACACAGAAATTTTTCCTTAGGTACTTTATCTAGAACAGAAATATAGTCATCCTCAAAGCAATAGTACAAATGGAAGAGAAGCCTGCATCAATCCCAAGCATTCTTTTAGCCAGTGAAAACAAAACTGTGATTCTACCACAGCAGGAAAAACTGGTTTTCCAGCCAAAGTACTTGGTATTCCTTGCCTCAGACTCATGGGATAGTAGTTACCTTTGGCTACATGACAGTCAGAGCTACAGGGTTCTGTGTGAGAAGCAATTGCAATGGGAATCAGTAAGGAAACCTCTGTAGCATCACCACTACCTGGAACCACCCACATAATGCAATTTACAGCCCCTAACATCTTTTTCAGATCTCACAACCTTTGTTGTACCTTTCCTCTTATTGCAAATCAATGTAATTACCCTTGGATAAGATCACTGTTAGTTCTATTATTTCTTGAATCACCTCCTGCCACCAGTTCTGGGGCAGCTTCTTCTATGCGCCTCTACCCAGAGATAAACTCCCTTGTCAATATAGAGCTCCTTTCAGTCCCTTCTCCAATACAAGATCTTAGGGGTCATTTCCAAGGCACTACCCAGCTCCACATTCTCCTGTTGATCATGTCCAAGCCAAAAGAGCCCTCTCCCAGAATCCCTCTTGTGATCCACACTTTCATTTTCTGTCTCCCATGCGACAGAGGGATTCCTCATGAGCGAGCTCTCGTTCATCTCCCCCAGCCAGGAGCAGCACGAGCACAGACACTCTGCATTTACACCTACTCTCCCCAGGTGATGCCTGCTCGTGTCTCACAGCCTTGGGCCTCCCCTCCCAACCCCTTTATTAGGTGCTGCATTGTCAAATCCTTCTGACTCTGCAGATGGCATGTCCTCTCCTGCCAGAGAGGAGAAACTAAGGTGCTCCTTCAGTGAATAGGAGGACAGGAATGGGACCATAAGCTCCTCAGCCAAGAGCAGGTACTCAATGAATACTCAAAAATCTTATGATCTCCCACAGGTGCATCCTAAAGTCCTCAACAGTTAGATCCTGACAATCGGAGCCACCTAATCCCTTTTTGGACCACATCACAACTGTTCAGGTTGTTTGGAAATGTTTCAACCATAAAGGCACAGATGCAATCTTCCTAGACTGAAACTTGGCTATCAATTTCCTCAAGCCATTTCTCAGCTGGTGGCTTGGTTTCACAGGCTAATTTTCTGACAGTACATTTACTAGTCTTAAAAAGAAACCTGCTTGTAATTGGCATACAGTATATTTTCATTTGCTGGCTTCTTTGTACAACTTTGCACAAACAACTAAAGGCTTGTTTTATAGTATTCCCCAAGAGACAAAAAACAATCATTGCTCTTTTGAAAGTGGCAATGCTTTATCCAAAGCCCAGATTTCCTGTGAGAATCACATGCTGGTGCTCATATCAAGCCTTCCCAGTTTTTCAAACCATCACCAGTTCTTTTTCAGAAAGGCACTGCCCTTTTCTTCATCTGTGGATATGCTGGGCAAATTTCAAAGTGAAGAATATGTTTCATTTCATTGAGTTTGAGAGCAGGCACAGAAACCCTGCTGGCTGCCTGGGGGACCTCCTAAGTCACATCACCCTTTTGTGCCAGAGACCCACATCTGTAAGATGAGGAGCAGAATATGTGAAATGCTTTAGGGCTATTAAAACCTGCTCTGTCATGTATTTAGGTTATTATTCACTATAAGGGGACCTATGACTTTTTTTATCCCCATCTACTGCCAATAACCATACCAGAGCTAGGATAACATGCCAAGTTTGATGAATGGGGTAAGAAAGAGGTGGGAAGAGAGCGAGTGCTCATTCATATAAATTAAATAGCACAGTAGTTTAACAAGTATTAGAGCAATGAATTCTTGCTCTCGCTTCTGCAAACAGTATTTTTCTACCCAATTTATCAGCTTAGTGAATAAATAATTCTTCGTATTTCATCTTTATGTGTCATTGCACTGCCAGTTTTACACATGAATGTGTAAAACAGCAAGATACAGAAGAGATAAAGCAAGATTTATTCAGACTTGAACAATGCCTTTTGAGACAGAGGAGTCTACAATCACTAAGGGGGTACAGAAAATGAAATCAGGACTATAAATGTTCTAAATTTTGTGGTATAAAATCTTATAGATTCTATGCTGGTTGATCCGCCTAATTACTAGAGGAGCAAACTTAGACAAAACAAAGGGAAAAATAGAACAGTGGAATTAATTTCCACTGGACATCTTAGAGGCCACAAGCTCAAAAGGAGATTAGATAAATTCCTAGGAGATTCATATGCCCTTCAGCTTCTGGTAATTAGCAGCTTAGGGACTGCTTGAGTCTATGGTTGCATTTGGACCACAATGCTTAGCAACCCTTCATTGGCCAGAGGATCTCCTGGTAATTACCTTTTTTTTTTTTTTTTTCCCCTTTACATTGTGCTACAGGGCATCAAAACAAAGAACATGAAAAAATAAAAAAGGGGGTTTGACCTGCTACAGCTGTTCTTACTGTCTTATGTTACATTCTTTATGTTGTCTAAGTGTCTAATGCAACACCAGAGACATCCTTTCCAGGCATACAATATTGCAGAAAGAAGTGGATAATTTTGGCATTCTAACATTCCATAAGTGTGCATGTAGCAAGACACTTATGTAATAGAGGAAAAAAAAAGTTGCCTGAGTTGTTTAGAGTGCATTTCCAAACATAACAGCCTTGCAAGCATCTGAAGGACATCTCCATGGCAGCTGAAAAGTACCTCTGCAGCTTCACATTTTAATCTGGACACATCAATATTAACAAGATAGACTGGAGGATGTCGAGAAAAGAGAAGCCAGTTAAATTAAAGGAATTGGAACATCCAAAAAATTTAAAATTACTGAAAATTATATCTGTTGTAGATAATTTTAGCCAAAACTCTATGTAGGCACAGCCTGAAATTAGAATTTGAAGAGACTAAGAAATAAAGAAGGTCAGAATTCAGTATATTTGTTTCCAATCATTCATCAGAAATCAACACTGAAGAGGAAAAAAAATAAAATACAGATTTGCAGGCCTTTGAAAAATGCCAAAATATTTTCACAGCTGCTATTTCTGATCTGAAGGACAATGTCAGTCACCTCATTTATTGAGAGGATTTTTGCAGAGGAGACATAGATAGACATTAACAGCAAAATGGATCCCATACTTCCGGATTATTTAAATAAATGGTGCTTATTTTTAATCCACTGAGACAACAGCACTGAAACCAGCCAGCAATGAGGAGCTTTATTTTCCAGGACAAGATATGAAGGCAATCACCCAGACCAACTGTATATTTCTAAAAACTGTTTATCTAACCTTCCCAGATCCAGCTCCAAGCACACAGGATGGAGCCACGAGAGCTGAACTGTGCTCACCGAGGTGCTTTGCACTGCATTGCAAGTGCTTGTAGAAAACAGCACAGAAGAGAGGAATTACAGGGTAAGGACCATAAGGAAAGTACTGTCAACATAAACCACTGTACTGAAATAACTTTTTCCAAGAAGTAGCAGGCACGATCTGTCTTGGGCAAAGAATTGGGGAATGGAGTACAAGCAAAAATCTATAATTAGGTTATGGATTGGGCAGCTGTAGGGTTCTGCATCACTCTGTCCTCTCACCCACACAAGTTCTCCAGGTAACACCTTTTTAACTTTGGTCAGAAATCTCAGCACTCTTGCCCTTAAAACATGATGAAGTGTTTTTGAGACAAAAGCCAGATCTTGCTGAGGGTGCTCACTCAGGAAACAACCTGCACCCACTGCCCCTGTGTGTGCTCCCCTGTCAGGTGTATCTGGATGCCAGACAACCACAGCACACAAGCTGCAGTAGCAGTGGGGTTGGCACCTGTGGCTTTTACCACGTGACAAAATCTATGGGACACTACAGAGTGCTTCAGGCTTCACCTTCGCAGTCACTGTGGATGCACCTCTGAGGCAGACACATTCCAACCTGGCATGCCAGTTTTCCCTTCCACGACCTCACATGCTCTTCCTACAGTGTCAGTGTTCTTCAATCTCATTTATTCATTCTTCACTGTGGGCATTCTGAGGTTCCTTCCACACAGATTATAACGGTAGTGGACAGCACTCATTAGTGTGGCACATTTTATTTTTCAAACATCAAGGTGCTTGTAAGGCTGGGAGTGATTAACATTTTAATAGCTGCCCAAGACAATTATGAGGCAGCTCTGTGCAGCTCATCCAATGCACCTCAGTGTCACTGACAGAACTTCCCTCAGCAGGAGCATCCTTGTCAGCATGACAGCAGGCTAAGATCCCCCAGGCATATGGAGGGATCGAGAAAGGGCAAATTCCTCCTTCAATTAGTGCCAATCACACCCTGAAGCATACTGTCCATTACAGACTGCACAATGGCTTCCCACATTCAAGTTTTTCCCTTCATATTCTGGCACTACCTGCATTAAACATGAAAGGACTGTGAGATTATTTGGCTTTCTGCATCACTAGAATTAAAATAACTGACAGCTCATGCTTATGTAATGGATGTCACTCAGTTCAATACTGAGGTTTCAAGCTCTTCAACAATTTCTCAAAGTCTGAGTGACTTGCTTCATGGCTACAGAGAGCTCCCAGTGTATAATATCTGTATTCCCAAATCCTCCTTATGAGGAACAAAGGTGGTTTTGTTAGATGCATAACCAAACTGACTAGTCCCATATCTCACACCAAGGACATATCTACAACACCACTTGCTAATACTTCAAGCTGTTTAGAAATCAAAACATTTAGGCTGAAACCACAGTATTCATTATTTAAGAAAATAAGCAGTGCAAGCCCAGAGTGGGTTTTATGACAGGAAAGGATCAGAAAAAAAATTCCCTTTCCATTAAGTTTCAATAAATGCAATATTTGCTGCCAAATACATTTTTCCAAACACTGCAAAGAACATGTTCCATTTTTAAAAAAAAAAAATTCCCAATCAGTTACCACTACTTGAAATATGATAAACTCCTTTTCTGAACACAGGAACAGATAAAAACCAGGAAACAAGGCAGATTGGACAGTTACCTCTTGTTCTGTCAGAACCCAGAACGTTCCTGTGACTGCCCTGGGTGATCAGAGACCCTGGCACAGAGCCAAAAACACCTGTGCATTTGATTTGAGCCCATGGAAAAAATTACCAACTTTGTATGAAGAACTACAAAACACTGGAGTGTGAGTAGAGTGATAGTTAACTTGGCACAGGGTGAAAACATAGAATTGTAGGAGTTTTATAATAGGGGTTTAAGGGGCAAAGATGGAGGATTTGGGGCATGTCCCTGGCCACCTTCTTGGTCTTTTAGCCTCCATCTTCTGCTGTGGTGGTGGCACATTTTGATAGGTTTAGAGTAAAGGTACACTGTCTAATAAAGTAGATAGGTGTTGGAAAATTATTCTAAATAACAAATATGTAGATTTTAGTATAAAAGATAACACCAGCCAGAGGGTGTCAGTCTGCTTTGTTTCGACCTGCAAGAGGGACCTCTGCAGGCCAGGACCACAATCTACTAGATAACAAACAGTAAACGATCCTGGAAATGAGAACTGAGAGAGCTCAGGCTGTTCTGCGCCTGGCTGGGAAAAGCAGAGACTTTGGGGAATTCTCGGGTCACAGCCACAGCACAAACCCCGAGATTGCTCAGCTGATGAACTCCTGGGTGCGAATGCGGTTTCTTCCTGCAGCAGCTCCCACCGTCCCGCACGCTGGCCCCGGCAGTGTTTACCTGTCCACGCTCCCGGGGGGCTGGCGGCTGCAGGCGGCCGGGGAACCCTTGTGCGGAGGCGGCGCGCCCAGCTGGGGCTCCGGGGGAGAAGCAGCACAGCCTGCGACTGGGCAGAGAAAACAGGTTTGCAACAAACCCAGCAGCAGCCTCTACCCTGTAGATCAGGGTAAAATGTTTTCCACGAAAGCCGGCACAGCCAAGGCGAGTTACGGTTTTAAAAAGTGTACGGGTCCCGCACCCCTCCCTGGCCTCTCTACCCGACCCCATCTCCTTCGTCAACTTTTTGGGCACACAAACCCTGTTTCGGGTCAAAAGTAAACGTCACAGATTTCAAGGCTATAGCTTTGTGAACAAGAATAAACATTTTACAATCATATGCATAATTCCAATATATAAGCCAGCAGGCAAAAGAGGCTGATGTCTGATAGAACGTTATGCTTTTCAAGTAGCGAAGGAGAACGGAATAGAGCAAAACTCAGACATTACTAATTCCATACGTTGGTATTTCTTGATTCTAGTTATTCCAGTTATTTCTTGATTCCAGTTATTATTTCCAACTCAAAAGGAAATTAAGAAAAAAAAAAAATCTCCATTGGGAAGGGCATTTTTTTCAATAAGTACCAAATTGCTACTATAAAATAGTGTGGAGAGCAACATAAAATGAGATTATCCTTGTCCCTCATGCTGAGAACACGTGATACATGTGGTTTTCTTTTATAGTACAACTACAGCCTCCTGCATTGTATCTAGAGTCGCCCTATTCAAATACAGGTCAGTAAGAGGAAGCAACTGCACCCCACCCTGCTAACATCTGCTACTGTAATTGCAAGGACAATTCAGTATTCATAGGCTTGGACACATTTATCTGCATTACCCAAAACCTCATCTGGTAAGCCCCTCCTTCAGCTGCTCTGTTTCACTGTACTCCAAATGTTTGGGCTGAAGACTTTTATACTGAATGTCTTAGTCTGATCTTTGACAAGTTTTTATATGGAAGATACTAGAAATAGAGGTTTCTGTGCTTCTATAAATAGAATGACAGGAAAACATATTTACTTTAACGTTTAGAATGGAAAAGCAGAAGAAAAAGTTGTTCTGCTTTGGAAATGCAGAACAACTTTTTATTTTGAAGCAGAGGCCAAAAGAATGACAAAAAGGTGATGGATTTTTTCATTGTGTGATTTGGACGTTCCCATAAATGTCTCCTCAGGTTTTGGCAAACAGTAAGACTTAAGAAAAAAATTTAAAAACGGTTTGTGGATAGTCAGAGGTCTGTTTAAGTACAATATGGAAATTCACGTGGTCAAAATATGCCCATTAATCTGTATCTTTAACTCAACGGCATATATAGATAATGCAAAGTCAAACAGCAGAGCAGCCCTGAGGCTGAGAGCAGTTTTCTCTTTATTCAGTCACTCAAGGACTCCAGCCTTCCCTTGGGCCTGGGGAAATGGATATCCAAAGTCTCCTCTGTCTTAGGAAACTGATAGAAGACTACTTCTCATCTATCTTCAGAGGGAAAGCACTAGCCAAAGGCTGTAGAACCCTTTATAGTGTCAGGAATTCTTTAAATGGTTTATAATGCCTTCAACAGTGCCCAAAGACAAAGACTCATCCCAGATGAGTCCTACATTAGTAGCTCACAAGCCTTTTTCCCTGAGATAATACATAAACAAATAACAAACACAGGTAATGAAATCTGCGTCAAAAAGTTTCCTGACAGTACTAATTATAATGTTCACTTTAAAAACCAAGAAAAAAAGTCATCCATCAGTCAGTGCTGCTCTCTTCCTTGTTACTAAACACAAAGGAAAAAAAGATTAATGTCATTTAATATGTTATGCTACAATAGGGTAAGCCATTTGATAGCTTGACTTCAATATCTTTAAACAGTGCTAATTCACACCTGGTGATTGTTGAATATAAGCTGCATTTTATTTTCCTTCCTTTATTGTAAGTATTAAAGTCTTATATAGAAGATTTCCCAAAAAGAAATAAAGATAGAGGGAATGGAGTAGAAGGAAAGCATAAGAGTGTAGGTGTGACAAAACTAAGCTTTTGTAGTAGCTCAATTTTGTCAAAGAAAGAAATAAAGACCAAGTGAATAAGGCAGCAGGTGTGGAAGAAAGAAGTCACAGGGAGATGTTTAGAACAATGAATGCTTTGTTTTGATGACTAAGAAGAAATAATCTTTTATGAAAATGGAGTAAATCTGCAAAAACCTCATCTGAGATAATATAAGAAACAAACTGTAGAATCAGTTTATTTTGTGATCCAAATCACAAAATAATTTCTTTTCACTTTATTAATAATTAAACTTGTTAAGAAAATTCCTTTTGCTAAACACCAATGAGACAAAGTTGCTAAAACACTGGACTCATTTAGTAACAGCTGACTACCTATACAGAAAGGCTAAATAATTAATGTCTGGTAAGATATCATTTATACTCCTCTCATAGTTTTCTTTACTGCAATTAGTGGGCCAAGTTTCAGAAGTGTTTCTCAAATCATTGAGCTCAGTAGACATTTATTCACCTGTTGTGCTCAGGGCACAGTTAAACACAATACCTGCTTCTCCAGTAATATTTGCCTTTGATATATGTCCATTTTGCTGGTCATTGGATTTCTACAAAGGAAGCACAGTTTTGCAAATTAAAAATGGCACTAGTGAAGGAACCAGAAATGTGTTCAATATTTACATATGTTAAGTAGCAGCACTGACCTTATCTACAGCCTCCACACGCCTAGTTCTCTTCATGATCTCCTCAAGCCTCTACAATGAAATGTAAAGGGGTAAAATAATGTTTGCTAGCATTAATTTGAATATCTTTCTCCCAAACCACAATTGCTTGTCATTTATCAGCTGTATCTGTTTATTGCAAAAAAATGAATTATTTATTACAGTTGGCAATATTCCTTTCATTGTCACATGAGGCCTATGAGGACTTCAGGCTTTCTGAGGGTACATTTATATAATTTACTTCCTACTGCTGAGGTGGAAACAGACTGCTAAGGCAAAGCAAGTTCCAGTTTCTCTGCATGGACTGAGTTACCTTCTTCCTTTCCAAGCGCTCTTGCTCTTCTCTTTGGAAATGCTTTTCCCGTTCTAATCGAATCCTCTCAGCCTCTTCCCGCAGCCGAGCTTCCTCTTCTCTCTGTGTTGGTGAGAAAAGAAAAAGAAGTGAGGAATAAGTTACTATTTAAGGACAGCTTTACACTCTATGCCTAATTATGCCTATTTACATCACCCTGAAAAAGACAATTTTGGGGTTTACAAGTCACCAAAAACCTTTTCAGATGGAATCGCACATTTCTTGATTAATCTTCATGTTTTGTGTAGCATTAAGAGAGAATAACTAAACAATGGACATCATGTTTGGTTCTGTGCCCATTCCAGACCACACCAAATAACAAATAAGGAATAAATTTTCTAGCCTTCAGCATTAAAACAACAGCCAGGAAAGTATTAGAGAGATCCATGTTTTGTGTGGTGGATATTTTTGAGAGTGAAAAAAATGCAGTAGAATGTTTTGTTTGGCCAACAGTGAAACTGTTTAACGAGACAAAGGGAAAACAGCCACAGGCCCATTTTCACAAACTTTCCATTCCTGCTTTTTTAATGAAATGCAAGATTTGTCTGGAATGTACTGTAGAGGGCCTTGCTCCCTGACTGTGACACTGTTATATGATGGAATTACTATGATAGATTATTTCTTGCATCTCTAACATCCAAAAAAGCCTTGGACATGTGCTATCTCTCAGTCCTAAACTGAGTTAAACCTCAGTTTAACATTTCAAAGACTGTAGCACACATCAACTGAGAAAGAAGAATGGAGTTTCTCAGCCATATTCACTAATGCAATACTTTAAACATTTATTATCAGAACACATTTATACACCAGAAGAAAACCTCATGTCTACTAGGCAAATTGAAACGTTGGATTGTGGAAGAATAAAGCACATGCAAGAAGTAAGAGGACATGTGAGAAGAGAAGAATCCTATCCAGTATGCTTACCACAGCCTCTTCTAAACTCAGGAAACCAACATTAGGCCCATCAAGAATTAAAGCGCTTGAAAAACTTAATTTTCATTTATTACCTTATGTCTTTTGACTAGCTACTCTGATTTCAGGAGTACTGGGCCAGATAAAGGTTCTCCTTGGTTTGATTAAATCTACCCCTTCCCAGCAGCCCCCCACAAAAGCAGTATTCGACATAGGATTAGAACTCAGCAGTACTATATCTCCAACACAGTGAATAGTTTTCTTTGCATCTGGACTTGCTATAACTGTTGGGACAAAGATTTCTCTGGTATAACAGCATTTATCAAAATTCCCCATACAATTCTATTGATTTTTTTAATCACAATTTACAAAGAATTAGAAAGGATTTGTTCTAAATACATTGTAAACGGAGAGAGGAAAAAAAATTCCCAAAACTCAACTCCCTGCCTCATGTTTTTGTCAAGTGAAACATCTCTACACTTTGAACTACTCTATGGAATGAACTCAGTCCCAACACTTCTCAGATAGCATTTAAATATTAGCTATTGCCCAAATTTAGGTGCATACTTGTTTCTGAATGCGCTCCATCTCCTCTTTCTCCTTCTGCTCCCTCTCTTCTGCCTGGCGGCACAGCCGTTCCTCCCTCTCCCGCTCCTCTGCATCCCTCCTTTGTTTCTCTGCTTCTTGCCTGCGAGCCTCCTCCTCTTCTCGGCGAGCTCTTTCTTCAGCTATCCTCTGTGACAACTCTTCTTTCTTTTGTCTGCAATCGTTACATAAGCATAAGAAAAATAGAAGGAGGAAGAAAAGCCAAACCACCGTGTTGCTGATCCAGCACTGCTGTCCTATTGATAAATAAAAAAAAACCTCGATAAAGGGTGCACTGCTGTCCTATTCCTAAGCTGCCTGTTGTGCTTCCCATAGGAGCCAAACATGAAGTCCTATGGAATATATAACTCTGCATTGCAACACCAAAACTTCTCCAGCATACCTCTGCCTAATCTATGACTCTCATACTTTCTCAATCAGAAATAGTACCTTTGATTAACACATTTTGCAAAACTCTCCTTTCTGCTATTTCATATAATCATATTTTGAAACAGGAGGCATTTTTGGCACCCATCTCACCTCAAGGCAATGATTCCTGGATTAAAAAAAAATGTCAAATTCATTCAGTTTTTGAAGGTTACCTCCTAACCTTACTAATAGTTCCTCATCCTTGTATTATAAAGTGAGTAAGTTTTTACCTTCACCTTTGATGTTTCCCAAATTATTTAGGGCTTTTTAGCATATCTTCCCAGCTAAAGAACCCTTACATGTTCAGTAGATTTTCATATGGGAGATGTTTTATACCTGTGATCTTCCTTGCTGTCTTTCTGCACTTATTTTTTAGTTTTACTAATTTTACTATCTCAAAAAAATATAAAACTCAACATTCAAAATGTAGATTTACCTTGATTAGTTCAGAATGACATTTTTATTTTGTTCTTGTTTTCTATTAACTTGTAACAGTTAATTTACTTTTTCAGCCTTGACTCACCTGATACTTTCATATGTTCAACCCCAAACAAGACCTCTTCCCTCAGAAATAATTCACCCAGAGACCAACATCAGGAGTCAAGTCAAAATTATTTCCTATACACGTTCTTTTATGCTTATCAGTACAGCAATTCAGCTTTCATTTTGTAGCTTGGCAACTTAAGATATGTCTCAACCTCTTCACAACTGATTTATCTCACTGAAGACCACCATCATCACACTGGCCTCAATTCCTTTCAAGTTCTTTTATGAATGCACTGCACAAACACTGGAAACTCCTTTCATGGTGAAAGCTGATTTTTCTTCACTTTTTTTTTTAATCTTAGTATTTATTCACCATATTACTCTTATGCCACAGCAGCTTTTTTTCTTTAACACTCTTTTTGTGAGGGTCAGTGTTGTGAGCCTTTTGGAAAGCCAGGCTATTTTAACTGGTTCTGCCTTGTTCCTATCAGCAAAGTGGTTAAAGAAGTTCAACAAACTCCAGAAGCATGACAGCCCTCTAAAAAAACCTCAACTTGTGCTGTAGCCAGTCATGAGTATCCAGATGGGCGACACATTTGCTATTAGAAAGTGAGATGTAACTTTAATTACCCTCCAAAACTGTTGGGAGGGTGTAGGGGGTATCTTTATTTTAAATGAGAAAACAAAGAGGTCTAAGTCACAACAGCTGGACACCTAAAGCACCACCCAGAATAGAGATCTTAAAACTCAGAGACCTTGTGCCCATCACAAAGTTGAAAACAGCCATGCAGAGCTCTCTAGCTGGAACAAAAAAAGTACAGCTTTGTTAATCTCTGAGGAAACTACAAATCATAGCTGCAAGGATCTGCTCTTCTCCTGCCCTGTTTTAAAGCACTACTTAGAATAAGTTTTAACCTTACAGATATGTTCAGGTATGTATTGCACCAACAGGAAAATACGGTTTGGGGAGGAACTTGTGCCTCCTGCACTTTGGTGCTGTGCTTCGTATATAAAAATGTAACAGCAGAACACACACAAGAAGCTGCTAAAAACACATCTTCTCTACTGCAGAGGCCAGAATTACCTTTCCAGCTCTTCTCTCTCCCTCCTTTCCTGCTCCTCCCGTTCGCGCTGCTCACGGGCAAGGCGCCGCTTCTCAGTCAGCAGCCTCGTGGCTTCTTCAGGGTCAGTTGTTCCTGCAGAGGGCTTGGGTGGTGCTGGGGCTGGAGAAAGAGCTGGTGGAGCTGGAGGTAGGGATGGGTTGGCTGCTGAAACGAATGGGAAAGAAAATTAGTTTGTACAGACACAGTAGCCAAGGTGTCACTCCCTCGAAAGGAACAGAAAATACTTCTAAATGCACTGCAAAGTGTTTTCAAGCTTACGTGGTTTTTTAAATGATTCAGAGGAGGAAGATGTTCCTACATGCTAGAGATTCACATACCTTCAGGGAAGTTTGGTTCTGCAGGGTATGTGAAAGCACCTGCAGCTTAAAGTGTAAGTCAAGTTTTCTGTCAGAACAAATGCTGGCAGATGCTTAACAGGAGTTATGCTGACTCAGCAAGTCCCTACCATCACATTTCTTCAGCTTGCCCAATTCTGTTTGAGGAGCAGAAATAAAACATTGTGAAATCATATTTTCTTCTGTCTGATCATTCACATCTGAAGGTCAGAGCCAGAATTTTTGGTGACAGACAGTTTTGGTAACTTGGTGATCTCAAACATCAACTGTCTGAAGTGACCTGCACCCAGGGTAGGACACCACCTGTCATCAGTTTGGAGCTGCTCCAACCCGAGGCAACTCACGGGGACACAGCTTTTTAAATTTTGCCACTATTGTTGAACTGTGGCTTGTGTTCAAATCTCAGGGGTACCTTCATATCAATTCTTTATTCAGGGCCAGCTTTGTCCACATGACAGAGAAGATATTACAGGGTTTTTTCAAGTAGAAGACTAGTTCATAGTTCTGTAAGTTTGCCTGGCATTCTCTAGTCACAGAGTGACTCATTGCCTTTTCTCTAGGCACCAGGGACAATTACCAACACACAAGCTAATGCTAGGAAGCATTCCCAGAGTAATCCCAGGCAAACAGAGAGGGAAGTCTTTGAACTGTCAATGAAATCAGATTCTGATCCTAGTAATATATATGTAAAGTAAGTCATAAGGAGCAGCAAGCAGATGATTTTAAATCTGCATTTCTAAGCATGCACTGGGACGTGGCAATTTTACTAACCTCACTAACAACTTCTAAAGTGGGGTTTCCTCCCTGATTCCCCCCTTCCTATGCCTCATCATGCAACCAAACAAATTCAGTTGTTTTCTGTGCTGAATTCCCATCTGTTGACCTCTCTGCTCTCCTCTTCTATCAGCTAAAAACTACAGAGGTCTTTATATAACTGCTTCAGGGATTTGACCATGAATTCCAATGATACTTCTATACCAGTAATTCAAAGAGTGCCAGGGCCTGTTCTCTAGCTTTGAGGTGAGCTGGCACAGTTTAGCACTAGTGCAGTGGAGCACTGTTCTCTCACATTACCAAAACAGGTATTCAGCCCAACCCCAGGGAACAGTCCAGACCTGGGCTGACCTCCAAGGTGTAGCTGAGGACTCAGAAAATTCAGAGATGTTGAAATATAAAAAGGTAAGCAATTTGATCACTCTAAATCTTGAGAGCCATTTAGAGCCATGCTCTTAGTAGCCTTGGGACGGGAGGTAAGAAAATGAGAGGCTGCAATTACAGCCTGGATCAGAAACATGCCAGAGAGCTTTTGTAATTGTAAACAGTATAAATGACAGAGTTCCTGCACCTCAGCCCTTTTTAATTTACTAACATGGGCCAAGGCAGGGCTGTTGCTTTGAAGGGAGCACAGCTTTGTGCTGCTTGGGGCTCGTTTCTTGCCTCAGGCTCTGAAGTTGGCAGCATAACAAGCAGCTTAATGTACACCTGCCCTGCTGTCAGAACAGATAACACCCAGAAGACCTTTAGGGCTTCATTGGCATTAGTAAAGTTGTGTGTGAGATTTGCCTGCAAAAGCTCGAGCAGCTTCATCAGCAATTGCTGCTGCTGCCCTCCTGTGAACACAGAGCCAGCAGGCAGTTGAGCCAGACCAGTGAAAGTCCAGGGCTGTTACCTGTAGGGAATGAGCTGTGCTCACCTGAAACGCAGTCCCAGGAGGATCAGCAACATTCCTCTATAGCCCCAAATGCTCTACTCTCTGGATTCTTGAATTCAGTCCACTCAGTTTTCAGTCACTTGAATGCAGCAACTAAGTTTTGGCAGCTGGGGCCTCCATCAGCAGTACAAAGCCATCCTATAACCTCACACATGAAATGTTCTCCTAGGGTCTCCATCTTTGGACCCAATCACCACCACCTCTGGCTTTGGGAAAACACATTCAATTTGAAGGGCTGATCACTGCTTTAAGGATAGTACCCATCTCTTTCATTTGTCTACACTTCACATTCTTGTTTGTATTTTTGCTGTAAATACAAACTGCTTGATTTTTTTATTACCTTTATCACACATAACCTGTTTCAATACTAAGAGACCTTGTCACAAACTCAAATATTGACTGATGCTGCAAAGAAGTGGAGTCTCTCTCCTGAACTAAACAGTTAAACAAGCATGATGGTTTCTCTGGTTTGCACCTTCTACTGGAGAACTACAACTTGTAAACACTAGCAAAGTTATCTCAGTGGTCTCTCTGAAATGGTTTTAAAAGGAAGTTTTCTCCTCAAAAGAAAGCAGGCAAAAGCTGGCAACTCAATCTCCTTTGCATGCCCATGGCCAACAGATACATCCACGCACCCTTTTTGTGGGGTTCACCTTTTGTAGTAGGAGCTGGGTATCAGACAAGGACTACTGTAACAGAACTTAATAAAACAGGAGAAATCAATTCACGTGAGGTTTTTTCACAGAACAAGCCAAAACTACACCTGCTGCAGTTAAATGCAAGATTACTAATACTTAAAACTGTTACCTGAAAGATAACTACAGGGGAGTCTACGAATTTTAAGTTCAGAATCCTAACTAACCAAACTTGTTATGCCAGTGGTTGCACTGGACTTTCATCTGCAAGAGACAGTTTATGCCATATTTAGAATGAACTAAAATGTCTGCTAGAACAAACCTGTATTTTTTCATTTACAGATTTACCTTTTGCCCTTTCTAGACTTTACAGTCGTTATTTTATCTTTTGTGTACATTCTTTTCTGCATTGCTGCTTTTCAGGGTTGGTAGGGTTTGGTGTGGGTTTCTTGTTGTTCTTGTTTAATATTTAATATTTTTTAACTTATTTTCCCTGAAAAATTCTCTCTATTCCTTTTTATTTTTCTCCTTAGTTCTTTGCATTCCACTATATTCTGCTATCTCTCCTGTGGTATGGTCCTCTTGCAATATTATACATAAACCAGCAGTGTTACCAGCACAAGTGCACTGTGCCTAGCAGAGCTGGACATTCTCACTGCTCACACGACCTGATGTGGCTTCCTGTATCATTAAGTCTTCAGACCATTATTATTCTACTTCAAAAGTTTGTAAAGAAGCTATGTTATGATATGGGGGGCAAAATTCCTGTCCAAAAGGGGAAGAGACTTGTGAAGCAGGAGGGCTTCAACCTGTCTACAATCTCCTCATAATGAACATACATCTGCAGGAGCATTGTGAAGAATTCAGATTAACCTTTAACAGAAAGCTACCGAAAGATACATCATTTCAGAGAAAGGGAAGGAAAAATCTAAACCATTCCTTATCCTCAAGTAGGATGTCTCCTTACCTTGAGTTAGCTCTGCTTGGACAGTGAGCTCTTCCTGACTTGTGGGCTCTCCAGCGCCTGCTGAAGTTCCTTTACTCTCTTCTGCCCTCGCCTCATTGGCCTTCTCAGCCTCCTTTCCTGGCCTTTTCTTCTCACCCTCTGGTTTGATCTCTTTTTTGGCTGGCCGGATGTTGCCAGGAGAGGGAGGACGTGTCTGAGCAGAGGAAACTTTGGAGGAACCAGGTGGGGAAGTTATCTGCTTGGGTGTGCCAGGCAAAAAAGGCAAAGACTTTGACGCATGCCTGTGTAATCAAACAAATGCTGGTTTACACCTGCATATCACTGCTACAACCAGAGCAGCTAAAAATAAAACCAAACCTCTGTTTCCCTATCAAGCAGGACTGCTGGCACAACTGATTTGGTTTCATGCAAAATGCCTCTCTCCAGCTCTCCAGATGTGTGAGTACTGAGCCCAGCCAGGAAGGAAGAAACCAAGTATTTTCCTGCCCCTTCTCCAGAGCAGTAGGAAGATTTTTTTTAAAAGCAGGATTGTCTTTCCTTTTTTTTTACAGTGAGAAAATATCTACATCATCAAATAAGTTGCCCCATTTCACATTTAGTTAATAGAACACTGAGCTGCCTATAGCTCATGTCCAGCTAAGCATGTACTTGACTTACCAAACTGGAGAGGGAGCTGATGATCTAGCTTTGAGGCTGGAAGTAAAATGACCTCCTTTAAAGTTGGCTGAGAAGCTGGATGACAAATGGTCCTTTTCTCTTTTGTCAGTCTATAGCTCGGCAAACAAAGAGACAAAGTCAAGCCAGAGTTCACACAGCTGAAGAAAGCAAAGCAAGCTCAGTTAAGGATGAGGAGTTGGGGGGCTGAGAAAAAGCAGTGCTGAGTCAGTGGTTTCTACAGCTTGTTTAACAAGTTCATTAGTATAGCTCCTGTAACCTGACACCATCTTTTTTAGTAGATATGTATTTGACAAGAATCCTTCTTAATCATTCTCTCCTGTCCTAAGATGTAATGGCCTAATTTGCAGAGGCTTATTTTTACACAGGGAAAAAAAAATATTACTTTTTATAGTTTGATATTTGCTGATTGCCACAGGGTATCTTCCACCACTTCCCATAAACACAGGATTTCTTTTGAAGAAAACACAAAACAAACTCTCCTTGCCCTTGGCTCATACTTGGTCACAGTCTTCCTATTTAGCACAACATTTTGGGTTCATGCTTACAAGTGAACACCAGAGATGTTCTCCAAATATGGTAATAATATTTCTTTTCTTGGATGATTTTACAGCACATACTTTTTGCCATTGGTTCTTATACATGATAGTGATTTCCTTTTTCCTTTTTATTTTTTAAAAAATAAAATCTTAAGCTGAGAAACATTTCTAATAACGCAAATAAGAGCTACAACAGAACTACTGCTTTAAGACAATATATCAGAATTTAGGCATCTATATACTTCCCCTATTTAAGTATAGTGAAAATTTTCATGGTTTTGGAATAATGAGTTCAGATCCAAGGAGTCTGAAGAATGGGAATGCTGGAAAGTACCCTGAGCTGCCACTCAGCCAGCAGGATGCAGAGGCTGCTGCTCATCACCTTGGCTGGGGCTGAAACACAACCCCTGCAGCAGGTGTGTCATGAGAGCTTCACCAGCTGAAATGTGCAATGATCATCCCCTGAACTAAGAGCCAGGTTAACAACTGGAAAAGAAACACTGAAAACAACTTCATGAGCACATGCTGTGCTGAGTTATCAAAGTAAACACAACCAGAATAAATGCATTACAATGAACCAGAGTTTTGCCTTGCTAGCATTAACTCTCTATTGGACCTGCTTTATTAGTACTGAAAGCAGAGCATCAGAAAACTTTTCTTCATATCAATAAAGTAAAAAGCTGAATTCATATAGAAGTTTATAGAAACATACAAGATTCTCCACATCACACAGGCTAATGGAAACAGCTCTTAACTCACTCATTTTATATTAAGAGTATTCTATCACCTCCTCCACCAGAAAGTAACAAACCTTTTTCTTTTTAAATTAAAAAAAAAAAAAAAAGCCAAACCCCTAATTTCTTGCAATGAGAAAGATTCAAGAGGAAGAACCACCAGGCTGGGAGCCTGCAATGCTCTTTTTTGCACATGCTAGGAGATTTCTCTAGAGATACACAGTAAGGCTATGTCTTAGCTTAAACTTCACTATGCTACCCTCTGTCTGAAAGATTAAGTAGCGGCTATGACTCATGGCACTTTGATTAACACTGCTTCCAACAAGGATGTCAATAGAAGCTCTGCCTCTTGACCTTCTCCTGCCCATCGGGCCAAACAAAAATGCAAGCACTTCTTACACAATGTTTTGCAGATGACTTAAACTCTTCTCACATTCTAAACTAACTCAGGTCATAGAGTAGAAGAAAAATATAACTACTCAGGTTCAGCAAATGAATCTGAACTGGGTCTGACAGCCTCCCACTGGCTTGGAGCACAGCCAACACAAGTTAGTTCTGCTGTTTTGATTTTCCCAGATCAGCCTTGGTACTGCTACTAAATCATTCAGAATGAACAGTGACCTGTGGAAAGCCTTGCTTATAAACCATGCTCCTAAACCAACTTCTTCCTTCCTGGTGAGGAAAAGCTTATTAGGCTGGTCTCATAAGAAAGTACAGGTGAAGTGAGAGTACTCTGTGCACAGAGACATGAAGTGCATGCATTCCCCCCTCTTTATTCTAGGGGCTCAGCTGAATTTGCTAGAGGCCTCAGAAGACATCAGATTCTGGAACATTTGTGAAGACAGCCTGCTGGGAAAAACAAGTTCTCCACAGAGAGAAAAGTGGCAACACCATCTTGGG
The DNA here is from genome assembly GCA_032173965.1 of Sitta carolinensis. Classification (NCBI taxonomy): domain Eukaryota; kingdom Metazoa; phylum Chordata; class Aves; order Passeriformes; family Sittidae; genus Sitta; species Sitta carolinensis. The sequence continues at coordinate 64,063,994 of JAVUNC010000004.1, read as the reverse complement.
CCTTTTAAGGCAGCAAAGAATCCACTAGAGAATGGGGCACTGTGACTGCCTCTGTGCCTTGTGAGAAGCCAAAGGATCTACTGTGCAAACACGAGTGTTTGGAAAACATCAGCGTTTTCCCACATGGATTCTTTGGTGCATAATCGGGCTGTGCCACCGCACGACGTAGCACGCTCCAGTTAAAATCCAGCCAACTCTGACACAGACTGGGAGGGTGGGGACAGTGCAGAGGGGAGGAGGTGTCCCTGCAGCTCTGCCGGTCCCAGCAAGCCGTGCAGCCAGCTGGGGATGGCACAGGTGCAGCTGCCAAGCTTACCCCTGCAAGGTGCGTTGTTCTCCGGCGTCCGACGGCGTCAGTAGAAGCGAAAAGTTTTGCTCGTTCTGAATTCCTACAGCTCATGGCCTTGTAGGACAGAGGACTGAGGGGGCTGCAAGATGCTGAACGGGGACAAACGGGGATAACTACGGTGTGGGTTGGGTTGGTTTTGTTATTTAATAGTTTTAATTACAGAGCAGCATTGGAGGATTGACAGAGGAAAGCCAGCAGGAAGAGAAACGACCGAGAAAGACAGAAAAAGAAAGAAGGTGTTAATACACAGAGAAAGGGCTAATTATCAAGTCAGAACCATCATTTGACATATTAGCTTGGCCATACATATAGTAAGGATGCAAGTTCAATAGGTGCTCATGCACTTTTCCATTTGTAAACTAATAATTTCTTTCTAAAATATTAAGAAGTGTGTCATGATAATGGGTAGCAGATAGTATTTTCCTGTTAAGTTTTTGTACAACTGGTGGTTCTGAAAAAGCAGTAGAAACAAAGGCTGGTCTGACAGATTAGCTTAGTGCACACACTGAAATTAGTTTCAATTACATTGAGAATAGAAAGCAATCAAACAAAATCAGAATGTCTACAAATTGCATTGGAAGTGAAGAAAATTTAAAGGAGACACACACAAATATAAAACCCATTAACAACAGAGAACAGTTTCAACTAAGAATCAATGAATTTGCTGTCTACAATTTAAAGCAAGTGACCTGTTTTCCAAAATGTTTCTTTTTAGGAATATTTTAGCCCACCTCATTTTTTTATACTTCTAGAATAGCAACTTACTCAAATTCATTCTCAACAGCAAAGTACTTTACAAATTAAAAATAAAGCAGGCTGACAACAACAAATTGGCTTGGAAATTAGTATTTGAGTAACCAGGATGGCAACTTTTGTAGGTTTGCACAAGAAAAAAGGCTGCTACCAAAAGATCTGAAAATAGCAGGTATCAGATATACAATGCTCTGATTTTATCTTCAAAGAGAACTTTAACTGCAAAGCATATCATGGGAAACTTCTTGCAGCAAAGTGTTCTTGGACTTTCTCCTGATTTAACTGAAGGAAAAGAATGGCAAAAACTATGTTATTACTGCAAAGTTTTATTTTTCTGCTCCTGTTTGTCTTTTCTGGTCATTTAGTTGAGTCTTAGCACAATTATTATCCAAACATGTCATTTGAGAAAAGAATAGGGTCTCTATACAGTATCTTTCCTATATTTTTTCATGTCAAAGACATTTACTTCCTCTATTTCCTTAATGAAAAGCCAAACTAAATGAAACCAAACCAATATTTCTTGCCTGTATATCTCTCTCTGAGCACACTTGAAAGAATGCAGTTCTGCATAGAGTTAATTCTTTTAGTCTTACAAAAGTACAGCTGCTGTTACAGGAAGAGCTCATAGACTTAACAGTACTAATGCTGCAAATTCTCCTGCACCAAGAGATTAACATTATGAATAGAGTCTCATGTAAGTGTTACAGCAATGGCACTAATGCTTGCCTTATAGTTTATAGGGATTTATGTTTAATGAGGAACTATGACTAACTTAAAAACAAGCAAGAAACAAGAAAACACGGATTTTTGTTTGTGTTTTTTATTTTGGTTGAGGGCATCTAAACCAGATAGGAAGTAGTGACATAATGCTTTACACCACTTATAATTATGTGGCTCCTGCTCTGTGATTCAGTTCCCCTCCTGCATGCTGATTAGCTGAAGTTACCACCAAGGATGACAACACAAATATTAAGAGAGAAATTGTCCATTTTCATTTGTGAAGTTGCCAAACAATGCTTTAGGCAGCACTTCCAATGATTCATGTACTAACAGGATTGCATTGATTCAGAGGAGCTTTCTGAAAGCTATTTAAAAAACATTTTGGTTTCAAAGGATTTATTTAAAAAAAATCCAAATGTACTCTTACGCTGGATGTCCCCAATAGCTCACTGAAAATTTAAGGACATGAATCCATATTTAACTCAGTTTGGATTTTTTGCATTGCAATTTATTTTTATATCCAAAGGGCAGGGTAATTTTCTAGGGAATAATGGCAGGCTGGGATGAGTGGAGTGCTCAGAGCACAGCTGTGAGCTATTGCCATCACCTGATCATTAATCTCCAGGAAGCATCCTGTATGAAGGGGCTGAAGTTACTGCTCCTAGAGAATAATCCCTGGAAAACAATGAGCAGATGGATTATTCTTCTGGTGGTATAGCACAGGGAAGGCATTTCAGGGAATTGCCTTAGACTGAATTGACAAATCAGTCTTTCCTTCTACTTGTAGCCTTTCTCAATATTCCACTCAGTGTAGAGTTAGTTGTGCAGTATAAACAAGAGCAGTCACAAAAATCTTTATGCTTGCTCCAGGAAGGTAACCACTTACATACTGCCTTCTCAACTATTCCCTAATGAAGAGCTGAATTTCCAATATCCTTCTTGGTAGGTGATAGTAAATACTAATTTTACAAGTTATTGTTTTTGAAGAGTAAAAAAAGAATTCTGTGCTTGTTAATTCTACTATCTGCAGAACATCATCCACATTTTTGCTCCTACAGCACTACCCCTGTGGAAATGTACCACAGCCTAATTAGTTATAAGAGTTCTTAAGTGAAAGCTTCTTTAAAAGTAATCTTAGCAGATCTCTGTTCCTTCTTACCTTCTATGTTCTTTAATTAGAATAAAAATCCTGTCCACATCAGACAAGAAAGACTTGCCTAGACTTACAATAATATATTGCTGCACGTGCTGAGGGTGTAATGGTAAAGTTCCCAGTGGATGATTACAAAACATCCTATTATAAAACCTCTTATGATAAAAGAAGAGGCAGCTGACTAAAATACGTGATAAGCAAGTATGACCTGGTTGTATTTGGAATACAGTTTTACCACCTAGTGATATCATCATATTTCTGCACGTTAATTTTCCCTCAGTAAGAACCATCACAGAGCTGTTCGGGGGTTGGCAGACAACTTGACAATTATAATAAGCTCACTAAACCTGCACGTTTAACTTCACAGGTATGAAATGCACAGTAGCCAGGGCCTATCTTTCTAAAAGTCTAACTCTCTCCATGTGGGAAGTGCTCTGGTGGACTCTGGAACTCCTTTGCAGCAAGCAGCTCGGAGCTTTAGCAGTGGATGTGCTAAGTCAGCTCTTCCCAACAAGGTGTGCATTTCCTTAAACAGCCATGGTCAGCGTGATGTTGTTGCCCTGCATGCTTTGTATTCATTTATTGCATTGATGAAGAGGCAAAAGTAAGAAAGGGGTAGCAGAAGAAAGAGAAAGAGGCGTGGCAAACAGCTGAACAGAGAAGCTCTCATGCTGTCATGCACACTAATCACGGAAGTCCAAATTCATTCTGGGATGCTGCCATACACTCATAATTAGATCAATGACTTCACAGCATCCGGCAGGGAATCTGGAAAAATAAATGTCTGCGACATGAAGCCTCTGTTCTTATAGGATTACCTGCATCTCCAGACAATGCAGCTGTGCTTTTACTCCGAGCCAGGAATGAGTGTGTGGGCGTCAGGAGCCTGCTAACGATGCTGCTCTCCCAGGGACTGAGCTGAAGGCGGCGAGCTGAACGTGCACCATACAAGCAAGATGTTAGATCAAACACTTCACATATAACCACATGCTGCAGAGGGTTAGTATTATTTCCTCAGTACTGCATACTATGCAAATCTAGAAGCTGTCCACAACAGTTAAGCGTTTTGCATTTTTATTATTACTCCTTTTTAGCAGAATTCCTATAGAAATGTGTACATCTGAACATTTAATCTCTGTTACTGCCTCTGGCATTACAGCAAATTGTTACCAAATGAATATGGATATTTTGCACATCTGCCACATTCCATGTTAGAAATGACAGGATAATTTCCCTACTAGAAGAACAGTTGCCACTCCTAAATACAGACTTCCACAGAGACATTTGTGTCCCAAAGGCTTCTTACACAAAAGAGAGTCTTCCAGTTACACTAAAACACCTTCCAAAGTTTGCTAGTCTACCTAGAAAAACCAAAGAAGGTTGCTTACTGCTATACAGAAAATTGTGTCAATGAGGTTTTATCAAAGTATTGCAAAAGGATAGTGCACCTCAACTGCAGATACCAAGCTCAGCAGCTGCAGTTGTCTCAGTTATAGGTGAAGCCACAGAAAACAGTAAATATATTTGATCATTATTTCTCTGTCCAAAGATCCTGTTAATGATCACTTTCCACGTAGAACAGTAAAAAGAATCAACTTTTCACACAGGTGCTCTGTTTCGAAAACATGCTACATGTTGGGCTGGCTGCAATCACACTGTTACTTTGCTTTTCCTATTGTTGTCTAATGCAAACATAGCTTGTCAATAGAACCCTTTTATCTTGTAAAGTTTCTTTACTTTTTTTTTTAAATACAAATGAAACATTTATCATGATGAAGTGTTAACTGGAAGAATCCTATAAGTTATTGTCTGTATCGAATTGGGTATTTCCTTGATATTCCAATGCAACAAATTATTTTATGATGAGTATCACAAGCCAAAACATTCAAGTAGTTCCCAAAGTAGTTCATTATAGTAAGCTTACACTATAGCAGTAATCTTTATATTGCAAGCAAAATCAGGTCTTCTTACATCTCAGCATTCATTTGCCTTAGTGTAGCGTTAGCAGCAGCAAAACTGCAGTTTGAATTTATGAGGCTCAACCTATAACATTCATTGAAGTGACTGCCTGTAACAAACCTGACATTCATTTGCATTTTTAAAGGAAGAGATCCATCACTTTTAATAGACTTAAACTCTGAATCTGTCTTTAATATACTCCTTGCTGAGCCCCATGAAAAGAGAGGCTGATCTCAATCTCCTCCTATGAAAATATAATTGCTTAATCAGCCTTCAGTGCTGTTTTGCATTTCTCAAATTGCTCCCCTAAATTCCGTTAATGCAATAAAGGGCATTACTATAGAAATATAGGACTCTCAAACACAGCAGGCTCTTTTCCTAACTGTCCTTTCTCACAGCGTACTATTGCCAGTTTTTTGTGATTAATGGTTCCATTCTGCAGTGGTAGAGATCATACAGACACACAAAATACCCTACAGAGACCTCCATTACAGCACACACATTATCATTAAGCTTGCAGTTTAACAATGAAGAAATCACAGAGCTACCATTAAACTGGATGCAGTAATGGTAAAGTCTTTGCTTCCTTTCATCTCCAGGCACCATTCTTGGTCTCATCACTGTTTAAAACTACTGTTGCAAGACAACAGATTGTTTCTTGTGGTGTCAGGCTTTACTGGGGGAGGCTCACAGGTATGATTGCAGGTGAGTTTGGAGAACTCTTCTCCTGTAGTTTAGCATAAAGATCACACAACTTCAGAAAGCAATCCTGATATTTTAGGCCAGTAAACCAGTACTATATACACCCTCGATTTCCTGGAGTTTATCTTTGCATGATAAGTAAATATAATGTAAATATAGTCCTGTGGGCCAGCTGCAGCCTTCCATCACATACAAGCCCTCAGAGAAGAAATAATCTCCAGAGGACACAGCTGAGAGACTGATGATTTAGAACACCAATGTCTCACCTGCTGTGTCTCACATATCTCATGTCCCTAGCCCTAAAGATGAGTATGGTTTAATTGTCTTTGGCCCTAACTCAGGGGAGCTTGTATCCACGTCCCCTATTGGAAGCAACCAGCATCCACAGCATCCAACTGAAGCACTGAGGCAGTGTTTGGGAATGAGCTAGCTGATATGCACAACAGTGACCTAAAACCAACAACTTCCTTCTCCATGTAAGCAATAGGTCTGGTTCAGAGATGTCAAAATAGTTTTAGCCAGAACCCTGGAATGAAGTCTCCCTGATTCTCTGCAATGGTTTAGGTAAGAGTTTGTTTAGATGCACCTTGGCTTTGTGGGCCAGAGTCATCACATACTGAATTTTCCAAATGCACAGCTCCCTGAAAGCATCACACTTCACACATTCAATACATATTTTAACAGATTAGCACCACCATTCACCTACAACAGACAAACTTTTGCCCACTGGGTTCCAATGACAAGAGTATTAATACCTAAATGCATTGAACAGCTTCAGTTTGGTGTCCAAACCACACTGGAGCAAAACTGAAGAGCAAACGAAGAACATCCCAAAATAATAAGATCAATTTAAGACATTGAAGTTGGGGTGGGGGGTTGGGTTCTTGTTATTTTTGTTTTTAATGCCTCAGGGTGATGTTTTCAAGATTTAGTCTTTCAAACCATCTGACAGACAAGGGGAAGCAGTATTTTTTATTCTCATGCTGTGTTAAGCCATCAGTCTAAGGGCTGTTTTGCAGAATTATAGAGTGGTTTTGGACTGGAAGGAACCTGAAAGATCATCTAGTTCCAACCTTCCTCTCATGGACAGGGACACCTTCCATTAATTCAGGTTGCTCAAAGCCCCATCCAGCTACACCCTGGGCATCCACAACTTCAATGGGCAACCTGTTCCACCTGCCTCCACCAACCTACCTCGCCAGTCTCAGAGTGAATATTTTCTTCCTAATATCCAATCTAAAACTTTCAGTTTGAAGCAATTACCTCTTGGTTCCATTATCACATGTTCTTATAAAAAGTCCTTCCCCAGCTCTCTTGGAGGAGCCTTTTGCTGTAAAGTCTCCCTGGAGCCTTCTCTTCTCCAGTCTGAACAAGCCCAACTCTCTCAGCTTTTATTGCTCCATTTTCTCACAGGAAGCACATTTGTGACAGGCTTGCTGGAACAAGGAAGTACCCTTATCCCCAGCCCCAAGCTGTGGCAGATTTTTTAACTGATTAAAGATCTTTATAACCTAACTTGTAACTAAAAAACACACAAAGTTTCAGGGAGCTGGCAAAAGTAAATTGGTTACAATCATCTGTATTTGTCTTCAGAATATACAACCTGAATACTGGAACGTTGTCTTAGCAGCAGCAGAATAATTTGCAAGTAAGCAAACAGCAGCATTTGATTAGTTGTAGGAACAGATGGGAGGCAGGGATTTAACAGGCCTGTTGACAAGCACCACGAAGGAAGACTCCTTGATCAATGTGGTGTTTGCTTAGATACATACTCAATATGGTGAGGAGTAGATAGGGGAAACTGCTCTTTCTACAGGAAAAAATACAGGAGCCCCAAATGTCTTCTATAATGGTTGCAGAAAATGATGCCATTGATTGAGACCATCATCTGCTTGAAAGAAAAATCGCTGCAGAGAAGGGGAGGAGAACAACTAGGGCACAAGTTTTGCAAAACTTAAAGTACGTAACTCGTACCTCATGAAAAGTATTATTCCCTTGCTAAGCTCTCCTTAAAGAGCACAATTGCCAAAATCTGTTGGTCAACAGCAGTTTTCTCCAGTTGAACATGTGTTCATGTTTTGTTACAGTTTCAGCTGCTCACTAACTACAGTAATATATAAACCTGTTCTTGCTGCCCAATCGTGCAACTGTGATAAAGAGCTGTACAGCAACACAATGCCTAAAATGGTATTAACCAGTCTTTTAGCCAATTAGTTAATGCTGCACTAAAAAAAAATTTAAAAAATTGTCCTTCAAATGATAATAAGGTTCTGCACAACAGATGACAAGTTCCTGTTGACAGCTATAAGCCACTTAGTAGGTAAGCTTATCATCCTTATCTCCAGCTTGCTGTTTTGCAGGTAGGAGTCTGTATTAGCACGTGTGATTGGGTGCCCTCTGGAAGGTGAAATGGGGAGCAGGCAGCCACAGCCTTCCTTTAAGCACCTCCCTTAAAGGGTGGTAGAGGCCACTGAGAAGACTAGTGGCTCTTCTCCAGTCTCATGGCTCAACTAGATTTAGGTATCTGACTTGGCATGAGAAAAAGAACTTATAGCTTTTGGATTTACTTTGTCTTGGAGTCTGCAAAAGTCACAAGAGACTCCTAAAGGGTTAGGTGCTGTTTTAGTAAAAATGCCAATTCAAGAATGCCTGAACATTTTGACATATGGTCATCACTTCCATATTCCTTTTCTTTCCCTACCACTAGACTGCCTAGTATTCAGTTTAACTTCTGAACTTGAAATGGGTGGCAGAAGCTAAAACACTGTGTTACAGTCCACAAGAGACTATCCTTCATACTTACTGCCTGCTTCTGTTCACCTGCCCACATCACCAAGAACCTTCCTCAAAAAGCATCCCCTGGCAAAGAACAGCAACCATTTGAAAAAAAAAAACCAACATATACACCTGAAAAGCTAATAGAGATAAAACCGACTGGATTTCAACATTTAGAGCAAGAAATATTTGGTGCTTAGGAATAAATGATTTTCTAAGGTAACACTGTATTTTTCACAAGTTACCAGACTGTACAACTAGGTTAGTCCACTGGGATGAACATGGCTCATCAAATCAACCAGATACACATGTTCACATGAACTTGGAACTCTAGTTAAGACACACAATTAATGACATCAACCAGACAACACAACTAAAAATCCATTAAAAAATTGTTTCTCAAAACAAATTTATGGATTGAAATGGGACAGAACTCATTCCCAGCAGAGGACAAAAAAGTCCCTACCAAGTACTTTACTGTAAAGCTCTTTGCACAAGTTACACAAGAGACATTCTTTTATAAAAACTTTTAAGCTCAATGCTTCAATCTCATAAGTCCTCAGAACAGAGGCAGCAATTCAGCTATGTTAATTTTTAAAAGCTGGATGGTTTATTGCTTTTCAGACTTGTAAACACCAAAAATGTACACTGAAATGAAGCAATCTTTGAGAAATAACTGGACACAAAAGTCCATAAACAGACAAGATGAAAAACACCCACAACACTTCCATAAAAATAACTGGAAACAGTAATAAAATAACAAGAAATTGTAATAAAGTAATTTCTTGAAAGCATCATGCAACATGTTCTTAGACATTCAAGAACTATTACCAAAAAAATAAAGGAAAACAAAATAATGACAAAATGGTCTAATGCAAATAAAAGGTCACACTTGATTGCATGCACTATGGAGTGATGTATTCTTTCAATAGTTGTACCTCATTTACTAAAAACCTGACAGAAGCACTGCTTTTATTGTTTGCTAAAGCAGAACTGTTTAGGTAAATTCTCTTGTTTTAAAAACAAGAATTATTTGTTCTCACAGGAAAAAATGTTCAACCATTTACTTGTCACATTTGAAGTCTTTCCACTACCACTTAGATGAAGTATAGAAAATTACTTCAGAAGCTTGTTTTATGTGCAAAGTAATACACCAGCATAGAACATTCTTTCTTGCTGCCCTTTTAATGGTTTTTTCTTCAAAACTGTACCTCTGTCTGGAGAATTTAGTAATGTTGCAGATGAGGAGGAGAGCCGCTTGTTTATGACTGGATCAACATGTTTCGAAAGGTTCATTGTTGAAACAGACCGCCTGTCTCGATCTAAAACAAATGGAGATAATGCTAATTGACAGCCCACATGCAATAGTGCAAGTTCCTAGCTCACTAGTGGGAGGAGGAAAACAGGACTAGGTCACTCCTGCTCTACCACAAGAACTTCCAAAAGAGAATGGGTTTCTCAGCAGATGCTGTACAGGTGACTCAAAGACTGGGCACAACACAGTTTAGGCATCAAATGTGTGAGATATTGTGTTCATCATCACTCATTGGGTTGCAACCTAAAGACTTTCAATATTGTCAGAAAACCTTTGCTCATGACTTACAATAGAAAGCTTCATGGAAGGACCAAGATGCTTGGAAATGCATAGTTATTCACTAAAACATCACCCTGGCATCTGGATAAAAGGTGACAGGGCACTGTTAGTAGTCAGATGGTCAATATTGTGACAATGCCATGCTGAAAGATTAAGGAAAGACTTAGTGCACAAAGGAAGTGAGGGTAAGCACAAAAGAAATTAAAAGATTTAGTTAAAAATCCTGCAGTGAAGTATAAGAACTAAACCATCCACCACAGAGTCATTTTCAGCGTGCTGCAAATCCAGCTCAGCACACACCTTAGCAGATATAAAAAATCAGCCTCAGCAGAAAGTACTTGTAATGCATCTACTTGGCATACGTAACAACAAAAATTTATAATTTCATTTTAGTTTCTCTACATTTTAGAGCAGTATTACATCATTTGCACACCTGCTGCAGTCAGCATCTGCACCCTGCTGAGGGGATGATGGTTACTCCAAGAACAGAGACTGCATACACTTTGTGCATATGTGTCACAGGAAGTTTGCTGTGTCCTTTCTTTTCTTGCTCTCAAAAAAAAAAAAAAAAACCAACCAAACAAACAAAAAGAGGTCCAAGCTCCATGCTTCGACTACACATTCCCCCATTACAAATTTTCATCTGAAAATCTGACATCCAAAAGATGCTGTGAGAATCAATTCTGCTTTTCCTTGCATTTTAGCATGTACTGAACCTCGGCACAGATCAGCAAAGCACTCAACCATGCTGAAATGCAATGAGGCTTGAGCATATGCCTAACTGCTCTGCTGATTCATATTCTGTGTGTGCAAAAATGTGTCTGTACACTGCTTTCAAAGCAGATACAAACTCAGGACAATGAGAGCATCAAGGATGCTGCTGCTAAAATATTATTTGTCACTGTTTATTTATGACAAGTGTATTAAGATTGTATTTACCTGTTCTGTCCCAATAGATGAAATTATACTCACTGTGTACAAAAAAATTCATAAAAACAGGATATGAAAAATACCTTAACTCTCCCCAGATCTATAAACTATATAGGATTCACTGTAACTGGTTGGACTGAAGAAAGAGTCTCCCTACCCCTTGTGATTATTTGCTAACTTCAATGCTAGAAAGACTTGGTGAGGGCATAGAACTGTCAGACTGGGTACTGGGAGGGGAATAAAACAGAGAAATGGATTTTAAAAAGGAGAAATCTAAATGTTATAAGTAAGAAAAAGACCTTTGTAGGCTGTCAAGATGATCCCAAATTGATCTATGGAGTAAAATGGAAAATGCCCTGTTCAAGTCACTACTGGAGACAGGATGTTCAGGCTTCCTGAGAACAGAAAAATGTGGGAATGGGATGGGGATCTTAACCTCACATCTAATCTGCCACTGACAAACTACACAGTGTATCAGTACAGCCACAAAGTTTCTGAATTTGGCAGAAAGGATGTACTGCATAAACTGGCTTTCTGAAGACGACAAATGACAATATTGAAAATCACCTCTGCTGTTGAGCATGGCAACATTTCTCATGTCAATGAACCTTATTTAAATGAATGACATTCAGCATAAGGATTTGCATACAAGTGTTGGCAATATGAATCCTATAAGTGTAGAATAGGCCAAATGCAATCCATTGCCTGGAAAATTGCTGCTTTCTTTATCTAAAAATACCAAAAAAGAAACAACAAAATAAAAAAGGAATTAAAAATACCCATGAGCAACGAAACAGCCAATGCAGCTGGTTATGTGTCTGTGTTCATATGCAAAATAACTTTAAATCCTACATGCAGTATGCCAAAAGGGTTTAGAAAATAACAAAATATTCAAATTTGCTCTTCTTGAATTCCAGTAGATAGAATATTATGCTTCATTTCAGTGAATTGTGCCAAATCTTTAGAGTCAGCCAGCAGTAACTCTCCACCATAAAAATAAATAATAATGAAAGATCTGGTGCTAACAACAGTTCTAATCTATCAGCATGGTGTTAAGCATGCATTGCAACTACATGAGGGTGGTTTAGTTACTGATGATCTCACTTCCTGAGAACTAGCTATAGGTAAAGGAATAACAAACCACAGCATTATGTACCAGGTTTTCTAGCACCACCCAGAGATTTGAAGTGGTGCTCCAGGCCTGCTAAATCGAGAAAGGTGAATGATGATTCAAAAAAATAACCTAGGGACAGAATGCAAGACAATGATTTTTCACAGAAAATAAAATAAAAATCAAATAAGTTATACAAAGTTAAGCAAAAAAGCAACCCTCTATGAAAAATAACTGTTTATTGAAATTACATGAGACAAAGATTTCAGAGCATTCTTTTCTCAACTTTTTGTTTCCTCCTCTGATGAGAGGTTAGACACATTGAAAGTAGAATAGGAAGAAAAGAACTTTAAGGATCACTTTCTGTTAAAAGTAGTAAAGGAAAAGTTCTCTTTTTGGGGTCTTGATTCATATTGAACAGGGCATATACACATTAATGATTGCCAGATTGATTTAGAGAAGATAATTCGGCAAAAAAAGCATGTAGTTAAAATCCACTTAATCTTTAGGGGAAGAAAAGGGACTTCTAATTCTCCAAATTTCACTACAAGGCACAGATCACTTATCACAAGGAACAATTCTTCTTCCTCGTGTCTACTTTAACCTCAGCATCTGGTCATTTCCACCAGACCTACTTTCAGAGGCACAAAGCAGGCATTTGCCACAGTAGCTCACACTGCAAGATGGACACAGCACAAGCACACCCACATACACACACACACAACACAGCAAAGCAGCAGAAGCGAGAGGCTGTAGCAAGGTAGCTACAGAAAAAGCCCACTCCCAAAACAAGCTGTAACTTCAGATTTCTCCTTGTCACCTTTCTGCTACACAACAATGTCACAAACATACCGCTGCTAGCAACAAGAGGACAGAGAGCAAAGAATCCAAACTAACAAACACTGCATCATCCTTCCTCTCAGAAGAAGAAAAGTAAATTGCAGCTGACGGGCGGGGAAGGGAAGCTGGCGAGCAAAGCCAGCCTCTCTCTTTACCTGTGTTACTGATGCGGTTGTGGAGTGCTCCTCCCCAGGACCACCTGTTTTGCCTTTGTTTTGGCTTCTGGCTTCTTTCAATCGTGCGACGTACAACAGCTTCATGTCGTTCCTTGAGTGCAACAGGATAATACGTTTGGATGCTATTGGGTTTTTAACTTTACTTTCTCATCAAATCCTGCTACCCTCCATGCACATGGACAAAACCAAGCAGGCATCTTACAACCGTGTTTAAGCTGATGTGCTGCCTACTTGAGGCACACAGAGTAGAACAAAATTAAGCAGCAAGTAAGCCATAAATAAGTTAGAATGTTAACTGAAATTTTGAAAAGGTAAGATCTATTTAAGTGGCCCTGCCACTACACAAACACATCCTAGTGCTACTTCCCATCTACCAAATACCAGAAGAGTGGGAGAGATAGGACGCAAAACACCCACGAGGATGAGGTGACTTACATAGGATCACACTGCACGTACTTCCCAGTTTAAGTGAGGCAAATCAGCCAAGAGCATATTTCACTACACACTCATTTTTGAAAAGGTTTTCTTAGGGCAACTTATATTTAAGTAGCCTTAAACTGAATAGCTAAGAATTAAGAGATAACCATACAAACCTGACCTGATTTGTTTTTCTGCATGAGTTTGCACAGTGCCATGCACTATAATCCAGGCATGCTGAACTTCGCTGCATTTGATTCATAACAGAATGTGCAAGCAAGGCTTAAAATCCTTCCACACACTGTCATACTGACCCACAGCTCATGTAGCATTCTTTACATCAGCTCTTGGAGAAAAAGGTTGACAGTACTGTATCTTATGGCAAGAGAGGTTGAAAAGTGTTACCATGACATGTGTTCTTACCTTCTCTTCTTCCAGTTTCTGCCTTCGCTTTTCCTCTACAGCAGCTCGCCTCCTCTCTTCCTTTAGTCTCTGCTCTTCCAGCTTCTTCCTGCGTTCCTCTAGGTGTTTTTCATAATGCTGCCGTGCTCTCTCTTCCCTTTCTAACCAGACAGATTCTCTTGCAGCTGTGACAAAAATCAGAAATAAAAGTATTACCTTGCTTTATGCAATGAAATCTTTAATACATTTTGAATAACCAAGGTAAATGGGAAACCTTTTGAACTCTCCTTCTTTGGACATAAATAATATCCTTATCTCTTCTCATGTATTAAAACGTACCCTGGTCACACACTGATTTTATTTAATCTCAATTTACTTGTTATGAATTACCAACAGTTATTTTAGCATACAGTTTCTTCACGCAAGAAAGGATTTTTTGCTAGCTTTAAAATGCTTAAATACTGAAGTCAGATGTTTTACAAACCTGATAATTCTCTGTAATATTTTACTGAAAAGGATAATAAAAAGAGAGGTAAAACTATCATAAATTTCACCTTTATTGATTGACACAGATCTCTTATGATAGAAGTGGCTGGGTTGACAAACCTAGCACCTGGATCAACAGATGGAAGGAAGTTAACCACCAAGGAAGTCTAAAGGTAAACATTAATCTGTCACATAATTCACTTATGCACAGCTTCAAACAACGTGTTTCAGAAGAGCTAATCAAGACAAACAGGAAGCCCTACACAAGACCAATTTTTCTCTCCTTCAGGGTCTGAATTTTCAAGAATTTTGTAGAATGCAGGCTCAGACCTCAGTCCACATGAAACCATTGATGCAGGATACTCTGGATCTCTCCCCACTGGTTCCTTGAAAAGTTTGGGACCAAAGTGGAACTGAATTGTTCCCTTATGCAATATTGTATGTTTGCAGGCTAAGTCAGTGCTACTGTCCCATAGGAAATGCTCTAGACTCTTCCAGCTTCCTTTCACCATAGTGGTACACAAATTAATAAAAAACCCCAAAAAAACCAACAAAAGCAAACCAACCCACCATAAGAAAAAAACCAAACCCAGTGCATACATCCTGTTACCTAGACCCTGAAAACACTAAGTAACCCAAACAATGTAGTTGTTCAAAACTGGAACTCTAGCAATTTTGCATAAGTTTTGAAAAACCCATTCCTTTCAAAGAGCTAAGAGCATCTAAGAAGCATACATGCATATATCTCATGAAAATCCACCTAGCTGTAGCATGTCATCTTTTAATGCGTAGTCCCTTTTATACAGACTGTAATGATCACATGAAGACAAGCCACTGCTGTGAGCCACCAGACTTCCACAGATCCTGTGATGAGCTGGCTCCTTTGTGCCTGGAATGGCAGGCCAGCTCTTTGGTGGTCTACTGAAAATTAATAAATTAAGGAAAAAAAAACCAAAAAAAACCCCAGCTTTTTTAACTCATGTCTGTCTATCAGTTGTCTATCAACTAATTTTCCTATAAAAGACATGGAGATTATTTGATCTTTCTGTTATTAATGTAAATGGCTAGACTTCCCTGAGGCACTGTTTATGATGATCTCCATAGGTTTCAGTCTGTCCTGTTGTTTAGAAAAAGTAATGAAAATAAAACATTTGAACTTTTAAGACTCAATTCAAGAAGAGAAAGGCTGAAAAGATATTTATGTACATTCTTTGGGCTGGTAAGACAATCAGAATGCTGGACCTCTGGACACAACACTTATCTTCAGCTTTCTGCTTCTCCAAGAAGGGGTGATAAAAATCACACTTTTGTGATATGGCAATACAGCTCAATAACAGAAACATGCATTAGTGATGCAGACAAATAGAAGTGTTCAGCTAGAATAAAAATATATTATTTTAATAAAAACAATAGATCTGATTCAAAACAAATACAAAAGCTATACCTTTCCATCACCTTTAGGTCACAGGCAAAAGGCAGCAGAAAATATGTGCCCATCTGCTAGCATAAGGAAGTTTCTAATTTTATGCTTGGACCAAGTATTTAACAAGCACATGAAAGTATGATACATCTGTTTGCTGAAAAAAAAAAAAAAGTGTAATATCTATTTTCATGAATTTAACTTTTTTCATAGGTAGAGATATAATCTTAACTACTTTTAATTTTTTTTTTCAAGTATCAATTCCCGTGTTTTATCTTACTAGAGAATCAAAGGAGAACATCTGCTTTGTTTTCTCTTTTTCCTATATGCACTACAGACATTCTTCTGTGAACTTGAGGGCTCAGTTTTTGTCACCTATAAAGTAGGTATATACAGTGACATAACTTAGTGTCCTTAGATATATAAGGATATGTTCAGGGGAAAAAAAAAAAAGTTTAGAACATTTTTATTTCATTCTTATGTCCCTATTTATGAATTTTCTGAAACATTTTCCTGCAATCCAAACAGAAATGAACAAATTGTCTTGTACAGTAAAAAGTTTACTCTTTAGACCTTTACTCTAAGGTAAAAAAAAAAAAAATAGACAAATGCCTTGCTGATAGAAAGAATCAGCAGATGAGCCTACAGGAAACTTAAGATATCTCTAAAAGGTCTCATCAACCTGAAAGAGCAGCCATTTGGAGGATGTGGCAGAGAAGAATACCAGCTTTTATGATGGTGTCTCCAGAACCTGTGCTAAGAGCTCTGCCTGGTGCTGAGCCAGTGTGGGTATGGTCCAACAAAAAGACATTTTCTTGAGCCTGAGCATTAACAGATTCATGATCCTTCTCTCCCTTGTAATACCTCAGATTGTCTGACAACATGCAGGATTCATTCAAAGAAAGTCTGGCCATCATTCAGATAGCACCTGCATGCTGAAAGCTTAAATTCCATAGGAACAATTACATGCAAGCTGGAAAGTACAAACGAAAGTCACAGCCTGATCCATTTTCTATTCTACTGTGTAGTAAAATCAATACATTTGAGCACAGTCATGTGATACAAGGACACAAAATTAGAGCATAAAAACAAGATTTAGAAATTGAGCCCTAGACACGTTGTTAAATACCTTCTGCTTGTTTGCAAACAAGTAAGGCTGGATTAGATTACAAAGCAACATAATTAAGGCCGTGTTTCTGACTCTTCTGAAGTGAATAACAGAGCAAGAGAAAACAAGGTCAATCAAGAAAGAGACACTCCAATATTAAGAGACACATAAGACTCAAACCCAATTAATTTTACACTAGAATTAACTAATGTAATGTGGAAGATGTTAGCTGCAAACCATGCATGTTTCTTTTTTGGAAATAATTTTGTAGTTTCTTTCCTCAACCACACACACAGAGAACTATTCTTTGCAGGGGTTTTAGGCTGTGAGGGAAGGAGGAGCATGAACTAAGTGTCAAAGCCTTTATTTTCTGTTTATCTATGTGGTGCAAAGAGTGGGCCCCCAGATTTTCTTTATGTATGTGAAGGAAAGAGTGCGCCCCCAGATTTTGTTTTTCTGTCCTTCTGCTGTCTCTTCCCTTCAGCTCTTTTTCTTCTGGTTTACTGCCTATACAAAGGCAGATCCATCCAGCACCAGACTCTCTCACTCTGCCT
The DNA here is from genome assembly GCA_032173965.1 of Sitta carolinensis. Lineage (NCBI taxonomy): Eukaryota > Metazoa > Chordata > Aves > Passeriformes > Sittidae > Sitta > Sitta carolinensis. The sequence continues at coordinate 64,046,545 of JAVUNC010000004.1, read as the reverse complement.
TTTGAATCCCCCTCAGATGGACAGCCTACCTGAGCAAAGATCCTACATGTTGTCCCTGAAAATCAGCCTTCTGATTTGTTTTAGTATAATGGAGTCAGTTCTCATGAACTGTAAGATAAACAGGAATCATGTTTGCATTCCTTTGTGAAAAGATATCACCTGATGGACTTCTCAAGTGACCAGTGGAGATGGAGGAGGTGGGAACTTCTCTGTCAATCTCTGATCACTGTCCAAAACTCATATATACAAGGTCAACAATAAACTGAAGAGTTCTCTTCTTCTTCTCTACCTGAACCCTGTTTGTGTGTGTTACTGTGTGTTCCTATCTGTGTCACAGTAACATCTACACCCTTTGTCAAGCTTTCCAGCCTTTATCTTTTCTAACTACAGTACAGCAGTGACCTCACAAGAGCTTTCTCCTCAGAGGGCTCTCTCACCTCTGCTCAGTGCCAGCTCTGCACTGAGGCTGTGGTTGCCTCCTTGCTGCATTAGCAGTAAAAGGGATGGGTGATGCTTCAGCCATACCTAAAAATGGGACATTACACAGACGTGGCTGACTGATCGAATTAGGAGGTGAACTTCAGAGCTGTAATTAAAGGTGAAGTTAACAGGAGTTTCTCTAAGCTAACCTTTCCTGAGTAACCACACTCTGAAGGACATTCATCACAGAATTTCTTTAACTAGTCTGCCTTAAAAATTTTTTTCTTGTTTTAAGAACCCTTTTGACATTCAAGTTCTCCAAGGAGATCCCAAAATTATTCATATGCTAGGGTCAATGATTCCCAGTTTCTGAGGGGCTGCTTTCTGTGGAAATGTTGGATAAAGTTTTGCCCCCAAGTGTTGTCCCTGAAAATCAGCCTTCTGATTTGTTTTAGTATAGTGGAGTCAGTTCTCATGAATTGTAAGATAAACAAGAATCATATTTACATTCCTTTGTAAAAGATATCACCTGATGGACTTCTCAAGTGACCAGTGGAGATGGAGAGGTGGGAACTTCTCTGTCCAATCTCTGATCACTGTCCAGAAACTCATAGATACGAGGTCAACAATAAACTAGAATCTCCTTCCTTTCTTCTTCTCTGCCTGAACACCTGTTGTGTGTGTTACTGTGTGTTTCTATCTACAGTCACAATAACACCCAAGTGCCAGAGAAGAAAATATACAGAAGGAATTTACTCACTGAAAACATTTATAATTTTTATTAATGTTATTATTTTGCCAATGACCACTTTCAAATGGGAGAGGAATCTGCCTGATAATGTGATCTTTAAAATATTGTTTTAATGCTTATGCACTGGAAGTATTAAGAATTTAATGAATTTAGCCAACTTGAAATTCAGAGATATTCTAAGAACTAAGATTCATCACTCTTCATTTAAGGAAGTGTGCTAAGTCAAAAGGCAGTATTACCATCTTTTGTTCCCAAAATCAGAAACTAAATAAACCATGTGTCCTTGTCAGGATGATAATTCTGATTTTAAAAAAATCAGTCTTCAAACAGGATTAGTGTAGATAAAACATGCAGGGAAACAGTTTTCTCAAGAATCAGGGACTGTGTTACTGCTAAGCAATATTGAAAAAAATCTTCCTCTTTGCTAGGCCACTGCCTAATGTTAGCAAACTGAAACCCATTTTAAAATCCCAGCTGAAAACCGCATTTTGATTTTTCTTTCCAGTTAGGGAGGACCAGGTCTATGCTCTATGAATCAGGTACAACTGACATGGAACAACTTTCAACTCTGCTACTAAACTTCGACCCTCCAAAATAGTGACAGCATTTAATCAGCACATGCAAAAAAGCCCATGGACCTTCCCTGCCAATTCCCAAACCTGGTCTGGGAATCAGCAAGCAGAGAGCTAGTTGACTGGAGCCAACACCCTGCCAGGATCCATCATAACAGCTTTAGAAGAAGAATAATTATGTTTCAGTACCAGGAAATGATCTTCAGCACTGTTAATTTGGCAGTACAGATGCAATCAGTATGGCAGATAAGGGTAAAGTCTGCAGGATGAAAAGACAGCAGTTTTCACAAACATTTTCCAGTTTGACCAGGCCATCTACCATGGTTGCCTTCATAAAGAAGTCAGTTCCAAAATGTCTGTGGTGTCTCAGCACCCAGTGCCAGAACACAGCTGCTCAGCCTGACACGTGAAAAGTGCCAAGCTGGAGCCAGAGTGTGAGAGCTCCCTTCTCTCTGGCCTCCAGGAACAGACCCATTTCACACCTATCACCCTCACCTACCACTGCCTCTCTTGGGACTTCTGTCTTGCACAATCCAAGAGGGTTAGTCTCATAGAGAGATCCAATGTCTGCATTTTAAAGGGCAGATGTTAACTTTTATGCATAGGTGCTGTGGGAAAGAGCCAGTGGAAAGAGCACAAAAATGAAAACATGGTTGCTAAAGAGAAAACGACAACACTGGGAGCATTACTTAGAAAAATCAAGTAAGATCACCCTAATAGTCCTTCAGCAGTCTGAATGTGCCTATCAACAATACACTCATTACCAAATGGTCAGGAGTTTAAAATGATTGAAGCAGAAAACCCTCCATGAAATTGTTACTTTAGTCATGCAAAAGGAACCGCACAGAAAAAAGTCAAAGAATTAATATTTTAGAACTGTGGGGATAGCACTTCAAAAGCAATGCCTTTCCTATAGTGAAGGAACTAAAACAGTCATTCCTTCTTAATGGTGTGACTTGCTGATTGTGTCCCTGTGTATCTTCTATGTTATCTACAGAAGGGTCCAAAACAAAACATGAATACACTAAAGGTGAAAGGGGTATTTTTGTAGAAGCTTCTCTAATCTTTGCAATTAGGTGCCTCAAAATGATCCTCAAGAAACAGCAGATACTGACAGTCCCACAGTCCCAGCACATATATGCTGAGACAAAATGACAGCATTTCCTACTCTCTAAACTCTCATTAAAAACAAGACTTAGACACCCAAGTGTGCTAAGTAGTCTAAGACTGCTCAAATACTATTTCAAGGTACAAGCAAATCCCCAGGAGTTCAGAGCACATGCCAAACCACTTTACCACAAGAAAGCCAAATCTATTACAGCAGAATGGAATTTTTTAAAAAATTAAAACTTGAGAGTTAAAAAAAGGGGGAAGAAAAAAAGTCTTATGTGAACTCTCCTTTAACATCAGAATATTGCCCAATAAAGAAACATAATCCTTCTTAAACTGGTACTCCACATGTTCTTAACAGAAGGGTCAAACAACTTAATTTTCCTGCAAAGACTGATAACATGACATCCAGGAGTTCAAATAGCTAAAAGTACAAAACAAAATTACTACCAGCTCTACACCTAGAGAATTGAACTCTGTCCTTTCCTTTTTGTTAGAGGAAAGAATAATTTTATTTGAGTTATGACTGAAATTCTCAATTTCTGTATAAAAAGAAGTCTTTGCTAAACCTGACAGATCCCCTGAATCAAAAGGAAAGGAATTAAGTTTAAATCCAATCTAATTCTATTGAAAAAAATTAAAATTCCTTCCTTCAGTTGTGTGGCTGATGTCCTAGTATTAACAAAATCCAACTCTAATTTTTAGCAAGACACATTTATGTAACAATATTATACAACTTAATGTTTAACAGAGACAGCTTAGAAATTTCTTTGCTATGGTTCACACAACATGAGTGACTGATTATCTAGGTTCTGCACTAAAAAAAAGCAAAAAAAAAAAAAAAGGAAGTTGTGTGCCATTGTAAAAATCATTGCTTTGCTGTACTGGAACACAAATCTCAAGAGACAGCTCCTAAATCATAGCAGACAAATATAGAGATGAAAGTACAATACTTTCAATTTTCTTGTTAGTTCAAAATAATTCTTCAAGCAAGAACACACAATACACTCATACATCATAGGGACATGCAGAACTCTCCCACTTGGAAATGAAAGGTTCCACATCAATTTATAAAAACTCCTGATGTTGTTTTTAAAACACACCACACAAAATTACATATTTCTCAACAGAAGTCATGTCCCTCTGCTAACAAATGCTCATATATCAATAGCTAGAAAAATCAGAGTTGAATTACATTCAAGGAAAGCATTTTTACTACACAAGGATGAAACCTGAGAAAAAAACAAATTCAAGATATGGAACTCTCTTCTGTGAAAAATTAATTAAAATGGGCCAGTAACACCCATTTGCTCTGAAACCTGAAGAAACTAAGCCTATGAATACCATCAACCTCAACTCCAGGAGCAGCTTTTCAGGGATTATCAAACATCCTGTCATGTTACCCCTTGAGCAAGCCAAAACTAAAGCTTTCCTTGTCCCCTCCAAAACAATCCTAGTGATTCATGCATGGCTACTGCAAGGTTATAAGGTGCTGTAAAAAAGGGAGGATATAAATCCTATCAAGACCTAGGTGACAATTAAAAACGGCACTTCAGATTAGAAAAAGCGGCATAATTCTGGCTGAAGTTATAATATAGTTCAATAAACTTTCAGAAGTTAGAAATGGGAAATAAAGAACTTCTGTTTCTCAAGCTTTAAGAACAATTCAGCTTTGAAAGAAATCAGAGTAAACATGTAAAAAAGAGGAAATACTTGTATTTCCCAACATCCCAATTACCACAGAATTTTGTGGCAGTCAAACACATAAATGCTGTTCAGAAAGCCACCAATTCAGCTTCACATAATTCTTAATTCTCTCACCACCATACTCAGTAGTCACTTGTTAGGCAGCCTTCACTATTCATTTGAACTGTGTTATATATACACACAGGCACTGGTGACATAAGATATTGAGCACACCTATTTGACACCAACTATAGGTTTGACCTGAAAAAAGTACCCAAGTTTACATTAAAAAATTCAAACAATACATTGGCAACATATTTTGCAATTCTATTTCATGTTATTCAGCATTTTAATTTTAATTGGTAAATATTCTAAAATTTTAAAATACCATTTACCTCGGTGAAGCTCCCTTGCATATTTCACAATTAAACCAACTTTTCATTCACATTTACAGACCAGGTGAGAGATATTGTACTGATGAACTAAAAGATCTTCTTTAAAGATATGATAGTGTATCTAAAATGACACTACTGCATGCCTAGCACTATGATTTTGCTGACTGCCCCTAAAAGTAAACGGGCAATAATGCTGCATGCAGATGATAGTCCATTAAAAACAAACAAACAAAAATCAGAGCAGGCCTTACCCAGCTGTTTTTCTCTCTCTTCTCTCCGTTCTCTGGCAAGCCGTTGCCTGTCATCAACCTTTAGTACTGTTGGATGATCTACAAATGGAGAAAGAGGAGTATTAGGCACACAGCATAAAATTAAATACTACCAAACCCAAACTTTTAGGAAAATGGCTGTTAAACATGCCTAATTATCTGTAAAAATAGATCAGGTTTTCAGAAAACCATCTTATTAAAAAAAAAAAAAAAAAAAAAAAAAAAAAAAAAACACAAAAACCAAAAAAACCCAAAAAAACCCCAAACCAGAATACTGATAATTAGAATACATTCATATTTTTTAAGATGTAAAATACTTCCAAAGAATAGACAAAGAAGTGACTACGAATACCCAGCAAGACTACTGCTTGTGAAAGCCCAGGAAGAAGCTTTATTTCGTTTCCAAGCCTAAAACAACTGGACAGCTAGAGAGCATTCTGAAAAAAATACTGTTTATTATTCCATAATGACTCTCCACAGGAAAATTTATTATAATAAAGCATTGCCTTCCCCTTGATATTGCCTCAGGACATCAATAAGCCCTGTATCATGACACAAGAACCTCAGCACCCAAGCAAAACAGGCTGGATCACAACACTGAGCTGGCTGAGTAGTTCTAAAGTAGTTCTGGCTGAGCCTCTAGAAACAGCATGATATCTCAGAAAATGTTTGTGTGCACATGTGTTGAAAACTCTGGCAAATATATGAAAGGCAGTGAGGCATCACTTGCATGGACTGGTATAAAGTGAGTCAAGTAAGATGAGAGCTGTAACTATTCCTGTAGACTGAAATTCAGCTATGTCCACAACTATCTGCAACTGGCCACTTGGATCACAACAGTAAGACTGAGGATAATAGGAAAGATCTGTGTCAGAGCCCAGGTTTGACTTTAAAAATTCAGGTTTGGTTGGAAAACATCACTTGCTCAGTGATGGTTCTGGAAGACAATAAAGTGCTGAACAGCTAGCATCCGACTTCCAGTCTCAGCAATGGAGCTGTTCCAGACAAAGGGAACAAAATCCAAGTTAGCAATTCATCTCAGCATGCTGCCAAAACTAATTTCCTACTCAGCCTGTTCTGTTAAACCTGGAAAGCTTTTAATTTTATGGGGTTTTTTTCAGTAGGACTGAAAAAGTCTGATTTGCATAAGAACACAATAAACAAAAAACCCACAGAAAAATCAGAAAGATTTCTGGGTATAAATAAATGGTCTGGTTTATTTTAATATTGAGGGGAACTCAGTTTTTAAGTATTTTAAAATAAAGAACTACCTAGAATACTGTCATTATGAAAATGCACAAGACAACAGAGCCTTTTTACTGTATTCAGTGTGAATACACATGTAAGCAACTTGCAAAAACACGTAGAGTCAGTCTATTTGTATATAGGCTGCATACCTATGAAAACAGTGAGCAAACAATGCAATGGGTCATAAAACTGAGGTTAAAGATATTTGCAAAATAAGTCCCTGAAGTGAGGCTGTGCTAGACTAATTTTGAATAGTTATTTCAATTAAATTAAAAAAAAAAAAAAAATAGCGTGCATTTCATCCTCTAACAGAAGTTCCTGCATAAACATGACAGAATTTCTTGGGTGAACCAGTTCACCAGCAGCTACCTACACTTTAATTACTCTTGAACTCTAATCAGTGAAAAACTATTGCCTCAACAGCTGTCAGACTAGAGCCCCAATTAAGAGTGCTAATAGCAATGCAAAGTAACAGCTGCAAGCAGAAAGCCCACAGCACAGTTGGCAGGGAGAACCTTCCAACAAGGACAGCCCCAGTGAAAGGCACAACGAGTGAAAAGTCACCAGCAAAGATAATCTGTCACCCAGTTCCAGGTCAAAACTTGAATGCTGTCTGACTAGCCCACAGTGCTGCCATTTATGGTGCTGTGCTCAGCCAGGCCATGGCAGAGATTTGCCCACTGCGTGGTGTACATCTGCATTTGGCTGATGTTCAGCAGGGCTCTGACTCGCATGCAGACACAGGTCAAAAGGGTAATAATATTCCTTCTCTCTGGTGACTGGCACACCAGAGTCACAGAACATGAATTTCTGTGGCATGAGTAATTAGCTCTTGTGGAATAATGCACATTTTCCCCCGGAAAACAAGGATTCCCTTCAAGGGCTGTCAGCAAAGTCAATGTAACATTGAGTTGACAGAAAATGATGAGACACTGGGGAAAAAATGTAGAAACCTGCTTCTTTCAGAATATCCTTCCAGTTGTGGAGGTTTTTTTTACCCTTTCTCAAGAAGAGAGATTTCCCTATAGGGAAGAGGCAACAATTCTTCAAAGAGGCAGGAGGGTTACATGGACAGGCAAACTGAAAAGGTCTCCCTTAAGAATTCCTAATTATAAACAATGGAAGGAATAAAATAAATTTTTAAAGTTGCCCTCTGCCACTCTGTTTGAAGATATCCAATTATTTTTTCCATATCACACACCTGATAGTTTTCACACAAGAACAGCCCTTCTCCCAACACTCCAGGATGTTAGAACAACCCTAAAAAATTCACTTTAAGTTGCAGGCTATGCAGAGTGTCTGTCTTCAGTAACAAGCAGTTTTGCATATGTTTGGGATCACAAAGAGCTAAATCAATATTAGCACAAAGATGAGGGTAACACCTTTGTAGCAGACCGTTGTTACACTGATAATTAAAATGTCTTCTCTAAATCTTCAAAATGATCCTTCATAGTATGGCTACAATTCCAACCTCCAACATTTGCATTCAGAATCCAGATGTTCTGCTGGCAACCCCTGTGCAGAGCATCAATATTTTCAAACTGTGGCAGAATAAGAGAGTTAACTGGGACTGCTCCCCATTTTATTTCTCCGATCTCTATTCATTAAAAACCCACCAGGCAAATACCTGGGGGACTGGCATTTCTTCTTATTTGGTAGGAACACCAGGAAAAACAAAGTACTTTGTACTCTCTTTTGCTCATATTAGTCATGAGACTATAAGCTTTAAGTTACTGTGAAAGCAAATTGGAAACATGTCAGCTGCAATGAATCCTGCAAGAATTTCTCATTTTTTTGAGAAATAATTGCCAAGTAGGCATATGCAAAGCCTAAGAGGCAACATTCCAGGAAGACCCACGTGCTGCTCTGGAACTTCCAGTCTTGTTATGCTGCAATATGTGGGAACTCACACTCAACAACCTATTTCCCTTCACTTATGTAATAGGCATAGAGTTAAGCATTTGTATGATAGGGATGCTTGGAGAATAAATAAGCCATAGTTCTACATAGGAGAAATTAATTTTGTACCTGCTGCTGGAAATTAAGCCTCTAATTTGCATATGAAAACAGTATATGTCCATATATTTGGAACATTTAGTGTGTGTTCAAAATTCATTTTAATAAGTAATTTTGAAAGCTTAGAAGTTGTGAACAGTATTTTACAGAAATTCATCACTGATACATCAATAGTTTTTTCTTTCCCTAATGATAATAGCAAAAGGAAAAAAACCTAGTTTTACAAATCTTCTATAGAACTAAGACTCGACTCTTAAGGAATATTGGTATTTATGGAAATTAAGTTCCTAAATTAACGACTGTCATATATACTTTGTAAATATGACCAGTTTTTGTGGCTATCAGCTCCACTCTGCCCTCCCTCACTCAAGCCCCAAGAATTCCTTTCTACACACCAGCATGGATGAAGGGAACATTGGAACAGCTAGGACACTCTCCTGAGAAATGAAAACTGGATTGAACTATCGCAGAATAAAGCAAATATTGAACACTGCCCACCATAAAGAGCTGTGGAAAGAGGTAATATTATCTATATTTTCTCCTCTTTTTGCCACTGCCTATCTGATTGAGAGCAACCGTGATCCCTGTGCTTTGTGGAGGACCCAGCGTGCCTGGCAGAGCCTGCCAGGTGTGATCCGAATGCAGACAGTGCTGGGATTCCTTCTGTAGAAACGAGGTTCACTCTCCTGGTACAGTTTAAAACTGTTTAATATAGACAATAATAAAATGTTTAATAAAGACATGAAAATAAAGCAAAGGTTAAACAGCCGTGTGCCTTGGTGCTCTGCCAAGAGCACCCCAGTGTCTTGGAACCCTCCCTTTTTATCCTGTTCTTCATGTATGGGCTTATGCACATTCACTTTTCCAGGAACTGCTCTGCATGGTCACTCCTTGGGTCCATCAAGCACAGTTCCACTTTTATTTGGTTCTTATGATCTTTTGATTTGGGCTTTGGTCCCTTTTTTCACAAGCAGTGAATGCTGAGAGTCACTTGGGCCTCTTTGGGAAATTATCTTATCTATTCAGGCAGCTGAAACACACTACACCTAAATTCCAAACTACAGCAAAGAAAAAACCTTATACATCTATTCAGGCAGTTAAAACACACTAAAAACTACAGAAAAAAGCCATGATACTTATAACATTTATTCCAATACTTGCGAAAAGCCAACACCAAATATGTATTTATAACACTTCTCTCAGGGGACACAGGCCAAAGGCACCCTGCCTGGGGATAGAGAAGAGTCTGTGAGTACAGTCCCTGAGCTGCCAAGCTGCCAAGGAGTTGAAAGGGAGAAGTTGCAGTGGGGCTAGTCCTCAGCAGCACAAGCACCTATGCTTTCCCAGGAATCTAAGCAAAATCATCATTAACTGCATGCTTTAATCCTGGGTACCTGAATTGCAACACAAGCAGAGTTTAGATATTCAAGTCCTCTTCTGCATCTTGGTCTAAGCATGCAAGTGGAACAGACCCATGACACCAAGGACTACGTGAAGCTTTTTAGCACATACATTTCCAACGGTGTAAGCAACAGTGAATTAAATGCACACAATACCCGTGAGGTATGGTGAAGTGATGAGAAACATCTGCCCGCTGCAGAGAGCGTGCTACAGAATATGGCATGCTTGGTGGTAAGTGAGGAAATGCCTGAACAGTGGCATGTTTATGTGAAGCTGCAAATCTTTGCCTGCAGCACATAATTCTCATTCAAGCACAGATGCAAATACAGCGGCTTCTGTTGTCTTCTCTCACTTCTCAACCCTCATTCCTAAGCTATTCTAAAACAAAAGAGTTTTCAAGTTTTGCTTCTTTGCTAACAATCACATATTCCAGCCTATCCAAACATGAACCAGTTTTGTCTGAAACAGTAAGTGAGGTACAAAAGCAACACATTTTAGAAGTTCCTGTGACAGCAGCTGCTTTCCACACACTATTGAGGCAAACAGCCTTAAAACATGGAGCATGTGGAATGGTTTACCTGGTCTAGTTCCAGCGTTGTTTTGCCCTGAAGTGACTTTCTTATCTTGTGTTTCACAACCTTCATTTGCTAAAATAAGGAAGAAAAGAAGATATTAATTATCCACTTTACTTCGTAATAAATCATTCATCTTATTATAATGAAACTTAAATATTGCTGGATTCCCTTTAAAATCAGACCATTCCAAGATTTTACCTTAATGCCATTCTACATCATTTTACATAGAAAAACCCCCAAAAGCTACACAGAAAGCCACATTTAAGCCACAATCCAAGTTCCCAATCCAAGCTGAAGAAAGAGCCACAAGAAGACTGCATTTTAACAATGTGTTTTAATAAGACTTATAAGATGACTTGCAGATCCCAGGTTTCTTAAGGTATGGTACAAAATACTTGTAAAAACTTCTTAAAAATTTACTAACACACCCATAATGCATGACTGAAGAGAGGACTATTAATGACTTGAATAAAATCTAACCGAGGAAATATTCTCATTATTTGCAACATACTTTTGATCAGGCCCTACCAGCCAAGAACAAGATCTAATTCTGGAGCTCTGAATGCCCTTTGAACAACCTTTTATAAAGGAAAAAACACAGAAGATTCATTACTATTATTCAAATCAAAACTATATCCTTGGTTCATCATCTCTAACTTAAAAACAAGCCAAGAAATTAGATGCCGTGATTTTTTCATCTTCCTACTCATGTTTGTATCCAGTAGTTCCACTGTAGGAGTGTTTGAGTCCAGAACACACCAATCCAGGAACAGCCTAAAGGCAGATTGTAAGAATTCTAAGAAGCCTTCCAAAACCAGCTTGAAAGTATTTGCAAGCAAGGATAAAAAGACAGTTACAAATAAAGCTTAGGGGACCAAAGACACAATTTATTTGAACAAAAAAATCACTAGAAATGAAAGTTGGAAAAAAACCCTGATTACTCCAGATTTAAAAGCTAATCAGGCATTACTGTATTAGATCCACTTTAGAAAACATAATTAAAACAAATTTTCCTCAGAAGACCCCAAGCAATTTCTTATGCATGTCAGCTTTAACAATACACACTCATTCCTTAGTACCTCAGTGAGTTCATTCCCTTCATGGCCTCACAAAAGTCTTTGTTTCTTTGCTTACGTCCTTCCACAGGCATGTTTCAGGATTAACTTAGAGAGTAAAAGGTAGAAGGAAGAGCCTGTATGCTACATGTACTTTACCTTTTTTGCAGGGGAGAGGTGGGTGAGGGAAATAGAAAAACACTGTTATCAAATGTTTAGTGTTCAAGAGCAACGTTTTGCCAAGAACAGTGTTCAAAAATCACACAGTCTCATAAAAAAAAAATTGTGTGAAACCTTAAACAATTGTCAGACAGCCCTCTTCCTAATGCCTGTGTTGACTGGGGCCATGGTTCAGTGGTGAACATGGCAGTGTTAGTTTAATAGTTGGACTTCATTTTAGAGGTCTTTTCCAACCTTAACACTTCTGTGATTCTAAATTCTCTATCTCTTACCTCCCCCTCAAAGCTAAGGTACCAGCAAAACAAGCTTTTCTCCAGCATGTATCAACCATTTAGAACACTGTCAGAAAAAGTCCCACTGTAACTCAGTGGGATTACATCACAATTCCCATCAGCCTGGCCTAGGGCATCATACAGAAGAGGAAACTTATAAAATAGTGAAAATACTGTTTCTAAGAGTTAGTGAGTACACTGATGCTCTAATAATGTCAGCACAAATTTCTTTGCATCTTTCATACTGAGTATGTGCATTATTTTCTTCAAGCATTGTGCCAAGGGATTATGCAACACTCCATTAACTCCAAAACGGTGGTTTAGACGCCATCCAGAAAACACACTTGCAAAAGAGCCTAGGTACATGAAGTAATACTTTTTTCCCATATTTTCTTGTCTAACATTTCCTTGGAATATTTTTTGACATAGTTTGAATACACATTCATATGACCACTCATATGACAAGTGATGAAAAGAACAGATGGCACACCATGAATTTTAACGATGCTGGATATCAAATAAGAACTGGCACAAGTATTTAGTAACCAGTGTAGGTGTGCTCCCACATAAAATACCTCTTGCTCTACGATACAAACAGATTAATCAGACAACTAAACATCTAAAATCCACACCAAAATATTGACAACACCAGTTTCAACACCTAACAGATGCCAGAAGGGATACAATTGAACTACCTAATACTTGCTCTGCTGCTTATCTTGAACCACCACCTTTACATAATAAAAGTTGTACAAGGAAGTGTTAGAGATGGATCATTTTCTGTGAAGCACAGCTCCTTTCTCTCAGCTCTGCCATTCCTATATGGCACAGCATCAAAGAGAAATCTGTACCTCAGAGTCTCTGGGTGGAAAGAGGGGAAAAAATAGGGGGGAAAAACACAAGAAAAGATATAGGCATTGCTACTGAATAATATGCATTTGTAAATGCTGAGCTTTCAAGTCAAAGCAGTTGCAGCACAGAATTCAGTATATATACCAGGGGCAGAGCAGAAAGGGATCCATCCATAAGGATGACTAGTGCTAGGGAGGACCTGTGCAGGTTCAGCTTTTAGCTTTGCTTTGAACCAAGACAAGTACAAAACTGGCAGATTAGTCCTAAAAGAACAGTTTTGTAATAGAAATGAAATCTATTTAGAAATATCTGATCAGTTTCAAAATATCTATGTTCACAATCAGACAGGTTTAATCAATACTTCTATTACCAGGATAAGTACAAGCTCTAGAAGGATTGACAAGCAATTTCATAGGATGTCAGCTCACTCCATGTCTCATACAACCATTATAATTACAGTCAACTCCCTACAGCAGTTGTACAATCTTTGTACCAAGTACCAGTATCAAAGTTTGTTTCCTAAAAGGGGAAAAGCCCACTTTATGATAGCCAGAACTACTTCAAAAAAGCTGTTCCATGATCAGTATCTGTCAGACCAAAATGCCTGTAATAACCTTACAGTCTAAGGTGTTCCTCTTGAAGTAACAAAACCAGTTATCTCCAGCTTGTCCAAAGGAGGCCTGTGTGAGCAGAAGTAGGAATTGCTAGCAGTGGGAAAGAAAACAAGTGCAAAGAGGATGTTTATATTAAAAAGATTCAAAGTTGAAGAAAAGTCTCACAGAAAACACTGAGAAAGGAGAAAAACTATAAGCTTACAGTGCTTCTTTACATGCAGGCAAGCTCTGGTCAAAGAAGACAGGCCTGAGAGAGGAGATAACACATTCAAGGGAAAACATCTCATTTGAGAATTAGAGCACTGGGAGGATGTGCTGGAAAGCAGAAACATTCACCCAGACCCTGGAAAACCCACTGAATGCCAAACATTGAGAGGGGAAGCATACCACTGGAATTTTGACAGGCTTTTTTAAAAACACAAGAGCCATGCAGAATACCAACACTTGTTTTTCAGACTGGCACATCAAGCACATGCTTGCATGATGTGAACCAGCTATTCCCAGAGAGACCAATGGCAAACCAAAGGCAGGCCCCAGAGCAAGGCTGAGGAGCCAGAAAGAAGATGCTCAAGCCCTGTCCCATGGAAGAAAGCAATCAGCCATAAGACAGGCAGTTCTATTTCCAGAAGGTCTCTACCCCCAGAAGGGTAAGCCTCAAGAGATTAAAAGCAGTGTGACAGGGCACTTGGGGACCACAAGCAAGAAGTGCTGCCCAGACCTGTGTCAAGGTCAGGATGTGCACAGCAGCTCCCCCCAGAACTGCATCCCAGCACAGGTCTGGAAAGGGGAGCTGCACGGCTGTGGATGAGAGCACAAGCACAGGAGAGCCCTGCAGAGAGCCATGTGCGCCTGACAGTGCAGGAACACCTCTGGGTACAGGGGGCTCAAAGGGGAAAGACCACCCTCCACTTCCCTGCTCCAATTCTGCAAGTGAGAGAGAAGTTACTGAGAAGCAGCCATAAGAAAAAATAGCTAAATCAGAGGAGGAAGGATTACAGGGGAAAAAAAGGAGAAAATCTAGCTATTCAGTACCTGCCGCTTGTCATCTAATCCCACTGGTATGACTGAACAGTTACTTTTTTTAGCTGTCAAAGAGTGCCGGGGGTGTGTGTTGATAGGGAAGGCATCAAAAATGACAGCTGGAACAAAATTCATGCCTCAGTAAAAAAGCACTGCCAATACACAGTAGAGGAAATTCTGCATTAAACTGGGAAATTTAGAACAGAGATAACTGGGAACTAATGTATTCTTTACTCCTTAGCATCCATTCCTGCTGCCTCCAATTACTTCCTCATGAACACTGCTCAAAAAAACCCAACCCAAACAAAAGCCCCACTCTTAAATTCACTCACTTATTTTATATAGTATGTCACACCTGATGTGTACAATGTAAAAAAATGCATAGTTCGAATTACTCAGAATTAAGCAGAGAACAGTTTGTATAAGTAATAATAAAGAATTGGGTTAATAATAAAGAATAGTCCAGGCAGTTTTGTCTAGACACTGGGAACAGGGGCTAGCTAGCATGTCAGTCAAGTCAAGTGTGCTGGAAGTGCAGATACAGGTCAGAGCTTACAGAATTTACTAGCTTAAATTCAGAAACATATTAAGATCAAAATCCTGAGTATCTGGCTCAAAATAAGCATCTGAGAATTCAGCAACTGGCTGCTCTATTCTAAGCAACATCATTGATATGTAAGACTAAAGAGTCTTTTTAATGGCAAAACTGGGTTATTTATCCTACAAGCAAATTCCTGTGAGCCATGATCCAGGGGCTGAATACAAGGAAAAGAAGAGTTCAACACAAATTAAAGATTTTTTTCCACTGCTTGTGATTTTTGCCTCTTCTTACATTCATAGCTTATAAGGCAAGCAAAAACTACTCTCCATATTTACAGTTAAAATATATTTTGCAAATCTTTTATTTAGACAAACAGTATACTAATATTTTAGTGCAATTTATTGTTTTGAGGTTAAGTAATGCATTCATTCCATACTGGCACCCCATACTTACTTTCCTTTAATTTTAAAATTGTAAGCTTGGGAACAAAGGACAGCAATCCTTCCAGAGATAAATAGGTCTCAAAGTTCTGAGACTGGCCAAAAATTACCAAAATGCATGCAGTACAGCTGACAGACAAAAAGGTAAAAATACAAGCATCTGGAGGTTTAATACTAAAATCTTTAGAGTAAGTCAGGACAAAATTGTGATCTGCTCTCTTCTTTAGAGGTGTTGAAGAGGATAAGTTGTAAAGAATCCCATTTAAAAATTTCCTTGTTAGAGGCCAGTTTTCAAAATCCATTTGTCAATAATGACTCTGAAACTTTCCCTCAAAAAGAGAGTGGGGTGAGTATTGTCATGGAAACCTGTTCCAGCAGAGCAGGACACAATATATCCTGGTGCTTCCGCAAGGTACTGAACACTGGACAGACAAAATTTCTTATGCTGCTGCTTCTACCATCTGTGTCTGAGCTGAGTCAGTGCCACTCCTCACTGTCACAGCATAAGCACACTGGAGCCCTAATCTTGTCCAGGGCCTGATACACTTTTCAGAAGGTTATTATAAAACAGTGCCTTGAGTAAACCAACATCTCTGCCACCAGCACTGGCTTTGCTTTTGTAAACTCCTGTGCACGAAGACAACCATTACCAAAGTCCTTCAAAACAATACAGGAAGGAAATTCTCACCTTAAATTAACACATGCTACAATGTGACCCTGCTGAGAGGCTTGAAGATGGATTAGAGACCCAAACACAACAGTTTGAACACAAAACCAATTTCTCATCACCAAAATCCATTTGTACAAACTGCACAGAAGAGGTGTGTCCAAGACACTTTGGCACTTAAACCATGCAGGAGCACAGGAACAAAGCATCAGCATTTTATCAACATAAAACAAATCCTCCTTTTCTCCCCTTCTGCAACAACTTAAAAGTTCCCTTCTGTACAGGAAGCAGTAAAGTGGGATGTAGCCTTGTGTGCTGCTGCTGGCCTCCAAAGCACAAGCAGCCTGGCAGCAGTGAGCTCCCATCCTGAGACCATTTTGAAGCAACCTTCATCCTTCAAATCCCGGGCTGCAGAGCCCTTGCTGGGTGGCAGAGGTGCTGTCCTGGTAAGCTGGCAGATGCTCCCTGAGCAATTTCTGGGGACAGCAGCCAAAGGGTACACTAAGAAACCCTTGCTAACCCCTGCTACGGACAAAGAGCTTCCTGGTGCTTCCAGGAGGGTTCACTGATAAGTTCAGTAGGGAGTTCAGACAGGCTCAGAGCAGTGTTTGGGGGTGAGCTCAGATCCGAAGATTTTTTTAGCACAACAGGATAGAAAACAAGGGAAAATCCTCTGGAGATTGGAGGACTGTGGGACTTAGCTATAGGTTGCAGGAGGGACAAGGAGAGAGCAACATCAACATGCCCTTTGCAGAAGCTTGCTCACAAGAGCTGTGAGCTTTCTAGGGAATGGGGAACCAAGACACTGATGGTGCACAGCCGCTTTTTCAGGTTAATCCTTTGGGGAAAGAGCATACAGAGAGGAATACAACTGAAGCATCAGCTTGGAAACTTTACATATGTACTGTCCACATTCCATTTCACCCTAAAAACCCCAAGCCCTCTTGAATGCACTGAACACAGGTTCAAAAGAGACACTAGAAAGATTTCTCTAAGAGAGCTATAATTTCAGAAGAAAATAGGAACACATCAAAACCAACTCCTTCAGGCTTCTTAATTTAAATTCTTCAGAAAACTTTTGGCAGGATGGGCAGAGCTATACCATCAAATCAATATCTTTTTGTAACAAATTTTTGTTCTAATTAACAACACTGATAAAATTATTTCAAGAGATTTACAAGGTTTTACCAACTAATACAGCAGCGAGGCAGAAAAAAATGCAAGAATTCTGCAGAAGTCTTGGATCTAATGCACTCCAGTGTTTTAAAATTAAAATTTAGATTTCTGTTTTGAAACAATAAAGACACATACATAATTTTGGTTAGATGTCAACACTCAGATTCTCTTGTTAAGGAAAGTAGGTTGAAGTGATTTCTGAGGGAACTTTCAGATGATAGAACAGTTTGCTATTTTTAATGTAGGTAATACAAGTCTTCACAACTTCAGACAAAAACTTTTTGAAATTTCCATCATTAGCAAATGGAAAATGCCTGTTCTTCCACAGTCTAAACAGCAGTACTTACAAAGTACATTTGTGAGCTGGAGGTTTGAGTCAGAAGAGTGACAGAATATCTGTGTTTCATTTCTATTCACTGAAACATGAAAGCAATGTTCATATGCCTTACTTAAACACACCTATTATTGTATTTTTTATTAAAATATTTTCAGTTCTTAAATGCTCAGTGCTTTAGTACATCCTTTTGTACTTCCAATAGTGTGGAACTTAACAATCTGGTTTGCAAATGTAAATGAATTATATGACACCAAGTTGCAGTGACCATACCAGTTCTTTTTGCTCTTACCACAGAAATCCACCATGAGAGTTGCCAAGAAAAGTGCTGTTACCAATGTTCTACATCTCGACTGTCCTGGCTGAGCAAAGTGGAGTGAAAACTCACAAGCATTAGTGTTTACTACTCACAGAAGGGTATAAAAGTTGCCATTGTTTTCAGCATATCGTAGACTAGAAAGATAAACAGATGATTTAAAGCTGTCACAGCTAATTCATCACTCAACTGTAAAACATTAAAACCAGAAGCATAAATAGATTTATTGGGAAACAATCCATAGATATAAATGTGGATAATGCAACTGGCTATAGGGAAAGTGTCAGCATTTTTTTTTTTTTTTTTTTTTTTTTTTTTTTTTTTTTTTTTTTTAAGATTAAACTTGTGTAACTGCTCCTCTGGGAGATGCATATTTGTAAAAGATTACTTTTGGCTATGTCAGCTTTAAAAAGCATTGTATCCTAAAATATTAAATAATGTAGAAGATACCAAACCAAATGCCTTTGTAGGGAGACTCTTTGAGTCTCTCAAGGATGATAAAAGGATCGCAGTATCTGTAACAGCAATTTTTTAAGAGTTGACACTCATATCCTCTGGATAATTATATTTATATGCAATATAAAACAAAGATATTAACATGAATAGATCCCTGAAAAAAAAGGTCCCTGATTTCTGCTGAAAAAGCCTGTGCTGTGAAGCCAGTTCTGCAGCTGACCAGAAGCTCACCCAAATGCAGATGAGGCACGTGAATGGAAGCTTTTTAATTACACATCACCAAAATGAAAGCTGAAATGATACTGCCTGAGGGCATGCAGGACAACCTCAGCTCCAGAAATCCAACAGTTTATGCTGTGCAGCCTGTCTTAGGCCATGTGCTCCTCAAACACCAAAAGCAGGCAATGTGCAAGATGCAGTGATTTATTTGTGAGACTGTTACACAAGGGCAAACACCTCAGCCAAGGTACAAGAGCACCAGCTGCTTCTTCTCCTCAGATTTCTCAGGGCTGCAGGCAGCATTTGCTACCAGCATGTCAGAGAGATTCCCATAGCCAGGATCAGTGTCAGTGTATTCCTGCAGTAGCTGCACAGGGAAGGTCACCTCAGGGATTATGAAATGGAGCACCTGTACAATTTTCTAGATGAAAAACTCCTCTGGACTTCAACTAGAGATCATTCTCCAAACTATGAGGTAATTCCTGTGAGTAATTCCAAGTCACAATGAAGCCTACACCTACTGCTGAGAAACAGAGAATTAGGCACAGAGCAGCCTCCTTTCTCCATCACACCGATTGATTGCAAGGTGAGATTGCTTGAACTGCAGAAAGCAACTCGAGTATCCCCTTATTTGATCTCCTCCCTTGGAGGGCACAATGATCAAAGCATATTGCAGCCTGTGAGTGTTATTGAGATAACTGCAGTAAAGTGAGCGTGGCCATGGAGAGAAGGGGAAAATGGATACTTTGCTATACATTGCTCTTTTGAGCAATTTGATCTTGAGATATAGTAACTTTTGAAAACAATGCAATCTCTTTGGTCTCAGCTTTGCAACAAGAGGACATAATCACTTCTCCCCACCAAAGTAAAATAAAATGAAACATTCTTTTGATGCAATACATATTTTTAATTTAAATGAGTATGCCACAAAATGTGCAATATCAACTGATTAATTTAGGATACTCCCACCAACACAGAGCTTTTCAGACCAACACAGTGCTTTCTTCTTGCCACACCACTGGCATACACAAATCACCACATCCCTGCTGAACTCAGTGCATCTCCATGCTTTCCTCTATGCTTTCAACTCCTCTGACTTAGCTCCATGTGCACTGAAATTCATCATTACCATCCCACTAACTTCATGTTTTAGACAGAGTAGGCCCTTAACAGTGGTACTTCTGTCCCCACAGAATCACAGAATGAATTACAGAATGGGTTGGGTTGGAAGGGACCTTAAAGATCATCTAGTTCCAACACCCCTACTATGGACTGGAACACTTTCCAGTAGAGACCCAGCTGCTCAAAGACCCATCCAATCTGGCCTTGGACACTTGCAAGAATGGGGCATCCACAACTTCCTGGACAACCTGTTCCAGTGCCTCACCATCCTCAAGGTGAAGAATTCCTTCACACATGGCAGCATACTGATCACCCAAAAGCA
The DNA here is from genome assembly GCA_032173965.1 of Sitta carolinensis. NCBI lineage: Eukaryota > Metazoa > Chordata > Aves > Passeriformes > Sittidae > Sitta > Sitta carolinensis. The sequence continues at coordinate 64,026,516 of JAVUNC010000004.1, read as the reverse complement.
AGGCACTACTTTTTCTCTGTGTCACAGTAATTAGCTCCTATCTGCAGTGAATCTGTTGCCCTGTGGGGACATCCCCCCCCACACACCCCATTTTCAGGTACAGCCTCAGTGCACCCTGTGTAAGAACAAACATGCTTTTTCTTCACTGACATCCGAATGCTGAGCCTTGCCCTTACCAGGTGAGGTTTAGACCATGGGAACAAATGAGGTTTTAAAACTGATTTTTCCATAGATAGAAAATTCAGATTTTTAATAAGCTCTCTCAGCTGTGTGTGCAGCTGCAGGCACACTAAAACTAGGGCACTTCTAGCATTTCACACACACACACAAGAGCAGCTGCAAGAGACATCAGAATTTAACAAATGAAGTCATAAGAACTTTTTAAGCATTAGAAAGTTCAAAAATAGAACTGTTCTCCTTCAAAGCCTTCTTTCTTTGGTTACTTACTCTGCACTGCCACCTTCCACAACTATACAAGTGAGACTACAACACAATTCTCCCACCATTACTTTTAGAATACATTTACCATCTCCCCAAACTTCTGGGTACCTCCAACCTCTTTCTTTCGACAGAGCTTCAGCCAACAGTACATCAGCTCTCAGTGGATTCCAAACTTCTACCCTGCCACACATATGACAGTTCCCTCACTACCCATCTCCATTAAAAGAAATTTATAATAAAGCTTAAGAGAAATCCATTATCCAAGATTTCCCTTCCTCTGCTTTCCATTACTTTAAACTCAGAATCACTGTATCTGCTGAACTAAGTGAACTCCTGGCCTTCATCCCATAATTGCTTTAAAGCATTTTCAGTCTCATCCTTTTGCATCAAGGAAGAAGACTGGGTTGCAAGAAGTAACTTTGTTCAATTACCTCATTTGGGAGAGAATAAATGGGCACTCATCACGAGAAGAGAAACAGGATAATTTCAACCCAGCCTATTGATTTAGTGGCTATTTACCTCTTAGAATCAGCCATAAGACATTTTTTTTAAGACATTTGCAGCCATAAGACATTTGCACAGACAAGAGGCTTTAGACTGAAAGTGTTTCATGCCCATTGTGGTTTAGTTTCACAGGACAACTCCCAAGAAATTGCTCTGTACAGGCTCTGACAACTGCCTTTGGTGAGATCTTATCAAATCTTTTACCAGAGAATGAGTAAAAATAAAGATATTCAAAACACAAGAAAAAGGGACAGGGGGGAAAAGAAGTATTATTTAATGCTAACAGTCTAAGGCACTTACTCCATGCAAAGGGACACGGGGTAAAATTTACTATAATTTGCTATAGAAGCTGCAGAGCTTTTTGAAAGATGCAGCTTCTAAATAAAATAATGAAGTAGCACAACCTTGTTTACTAAGGAAAAGTTCATTGCCACATGGGTTTCATCTTTTGACTTGGCACCTGAACTGAATGTGGGAGAGCCATGTCACCACCAGAGTCAGCCACAGGAGCTGGACTTGGCTGAAAAGCCAAGTTGAGCATTACACTGAGACAGCTGTACTGCTCCTGGTACCTAATTATCTTCACACAACACTTTAGGCCACTTAGATTTATGCCTGGCACATTTGCTGGGATTTCTCTTCCAGGGAGATAAATTCTAGACTACCTACAAGTTAGTGGAATCAATACAAGTAACATAGGTAATCATTTAATTGCTGCGTGTCTTCTTGGGCAAAGCTCCCTGCAGCTCAAATTTTGAGGAGGTGTTCAGAGTCCTCCTTCCAGCTTCAGAAAAACAAAACATGAATAATGCCTGCAAATTGCTATAGCAACAACCACCTCTCAACTAAAGACAGCAAGAAAGAGTCACAGAAGCTGGGCTTTGTTTATATAACCTACTCTGTACAGACAAGTATTTCTGAAACAGTTAAAACTACAAAGACTGCGTGCTGTTATTTAGCAGTTGAGTTCCTGGATGCACACATTCAAGCCATTACTCTAATTCAGAGTACTCTTGCCTGAGTAAAACAGGCAGTTTTCTGGTAGCCTGCCTCTGCCTTGCTGGAAAGGATGCTTTAACTACTTAGAGCAAGTGCAACACTCCATTTGCTGCTTCTTCTCCTGTTCTTTTTATATAAAAGATCTATGCTATGACTGCAAGCAAAATAAAATGAGCATTTAGTGTGGCACAGAATGCATATACATAAAAACAGTGAAGCAAAAAGGAATGTTTTCTACCATTGCTAAGCAGGGAACAGAGCTGAAACACTGACTTAAGAAAATATATTTCTGTTACATGACTTAATCACTTCAATCATTGTCAAAAATAAAAGCTGTGCCAGGCCTACACTATCATATTTAAGGAGGCAGAAGGCAAATAAATCTCATAGCAGCCAAGAGCTCAACAAGATTCTCAAGACACCACTTTCTGGAAAACATCATAGGAAACTGGAAAATTTATTTTCAGTTCAAGGAGCTGTTCTTTACTGCTGTCCAGCTGCCAGGAAACAGAGCTTCCTGAGGAGCTATGTATTGCTTTGCAGAAAGGCAGCAGATTCTAATTGCTAATTACAACACTCCATGCTGTTTAGAAAGGCAAAGATATATATTTCAATAGGCAGGTATTACATGCAATCTTTAAATAACACCAAAAGCTAATTTTAAGAAGTCTTTATTATGAATACATCAAATGGTTACAAGGGGTCTTTGGCCTTTGTGTTATAAGAATAATTCATCACCAAAATCAAAGTATATTTTGTACCCGGGTTCTCTCTTGGAACTGAGGCTGTGTGTCACACCACTAAAAAGTACATCTTGTCTTTACAGACTGCCACCCCACACTCTCCACACAAATCTACCACATGCAGAAGTCTAAAAAAATCAAAACTTGTTTCCCTATAGAATCTCCACAGCTGCTAATTTCTCTTAGACACAGACCACTCTACTGGCAGCACAAACATTTGCCCTAAGTCCAGTATTACAACAGCTCTTCATATATCTTAAAAGCAAAAAACATTCCAAGTCCATGAAGGTTTTCAGTTCCTTAAGCTTTGGTGTCATTTGCTTTCCAAGCAATTGCTTGTTAGCTCTCTTGGTGACTACATTGGTGGACTGCCATAATTTGCAGTTCTTAGGCCTCTGGAGACATAAATTTCACTTTTTGCCCCTGTAGTCTTCAGAGAAACCTTTTGTCTCTGACTGACTCGTTTTTATTTTAAGCATGTTCCACAATTTCAAAACCAGTCTGAGAGGATTCAGCCATATTCAGGTTATAAAAACCACTGAAAATTAAGTCTTCTGAAGAAAAACCACATGTAGGAATGGATTGCTACTGAAAATGAATCAAGCCAAACATTTCTTGGTCTGTTTTCTTAACAGGAGTAAGAAAAATCTTTCCTTGCCCCCTACCATTGCTTTTAGTTCTGTATATGTATAGGTAGTCTATATATCCAACAAATCAAAGAGGGCATTTTTAAAAAAAGTACAATTGTAATTGTATTTGATACTTTAGTTACCTGGAGAAAATCCACCATGGTGCTGTTTGGATTGTGTCTAACAGACAAAACATAGAATACGTATTAAAGTTGTTGCCTTGCTTTTCTGCTCTAATTTAATTGGTTTATAATGATGACATGACAGAATATGCAATGCAAAACATCTGACTAAGCAGAGCAACATGCTATAATCAAAAGAAATCTATGTAACACCAAGTTTTAAGAATAAAAAACAAACCCAGATACTATTTTAAACTAAAAGCCTCCAGAGTTCAGTATTTTGCTACGAATGCCTTTCATTCTTAATGCAAAGATAAGCATAAATCTTTGCTTTTGGACTGTTTCTAGTAATTCAACTACAAACTTTCAGAAGACATTTGAAGTTTCCATTAAGCTCTACCATTACAACCTCAGGTATGCCTGACTTTGTTCACGGTTATTTAGCCTTACTGATGGGAAGTCTATTAATTTCCAATAACAGAATCATATACTTAATTATTTGATAGTAAGTCATGTATAAGTTGTATTAAGCAAGTTGCAGGGTCAACTTTCACACTGAGATTTCCTAACTTTTCAGTTCTTCAACTTGAAACCCTGAAAGTTAACCAAAAGCTTGCATAATGCACTGACATGTATCAGTCACCAAATTTAAGAACACAGAGCATTAAAAACAGGTAACTTTACATATCAGCAAAATTCCTTCCCACTAGATGCCCTCCTTTTCCTCTTATCCTATTGAGCACATCTTTGGCCCCTTTCCTCATCTTACATCCCCTCCCCATGCCTTCTCAACCTCCTTCCCTTGTTCCTGAAGCTGCTACACTGCAACTCTCTTCTCTAGCTGTTCTCCTTTTTACCCTGCAGTTCTCTGGGGTTGCTCGAACCCCAACGCCTCCTCATGCCCACCCCTCCCTAGAGCCACCACACCACTTTTCCTGCAAAGCCAAGCAGCAGGCATCTGGGCAGCATGGGAGAAAAACAAGCCTCTACACTGAGATGTCAAAGCTGCCTGCAGAGACTGGGACTTTTTTCCCCTGGCTGCTTCCCCTCAGACCCCAGGACTCCAGGGAGGACCATGCTCAGCTCGCTCCATGGGGATGGTGAATGATTTGAACACTGATTAGCCCAAAGCATTCGAGAGGAAAGGCTGCTGCTTCTGTTCAGCCAAAAATCCTGGACAGAAATTCAACACTCAAATGCTGAATGCATCCCTGGCAGGCATGAGCTGTGACGTTTTATGTCGCTAATTTGAATAGATTCTCATAAGGTCAAGAGGAGGCGTAGCTCTAAAACCAAATTCATACTCTCCCCAGTTTCAAATCTTTTCATTAAAGCACTGTGGCCTTAAGCCATCCCTCGAGACTAAGATTTTTTTTTTTCAAGAAGCAGAAGTCCCTATTGCTTTCCCATGTCTCATTCTTTAGCAATTTGCTGAAGATGAAGAAAACAAAAAGGAGGGATAGAACCTGGCAAAAGAGAAATAGAGGCCAAACCATTTAAATCTATCGAAGTTGTAAAGAGATTGAAACAAGACTCTTTAAATGGGAAATGTTATGCAACCTTTATTATTTGCCATCTGCCTTGTAAAATTCAAATTAAGCATGAGAAGGATAAAGTTCTCACTTGGGGTTATTTTATTATGCAAAACATCTTGATTTTACACCATCACTGAAATGCTTCATGGAATTACAGCTCTTTAATGCAATAAAGTGGCCTCCTCTTTATCGTGGTTTGAGAAAACAAAGAATTTAGACCTCTAGGCCACACACTTCGTGCAGCAGCATAGCCTTGACAGACCTACTCACAAAGATGAAGGATTCCAATCACTCTGATAGCAAAGCTAAACATTAAATGTCATGAAAAATCTTTAAATTTGACCCCAGAAACAATGAGGACTTGTTAACAATATTTTATATAATATTTTATATATTTTGTGTCCCTGCCTTTAGAGTTTTACAAGAATTGCTAGACTAAACTATAGTGTACCAGGCTCTAGAGTTATTTTGGTTTAGACCATGTTCTTGGTTCTGTTTCTTTTGTTTAGTCCACCAAAAGAGAAAAAATGGACTGTCTCACTGGGGTGTTTATTGCAAATGACTTACATCAGTGTGATAATTCAGAGTCAACCTACTGCTCTATAATGCACATCAAATATTCCTCTTCAGCACAAAAAACAAAGCATCACAAAAATGTATGCATTACGTAAATAGTGAAAAAGGAGAAAGTGGATAAGGACCATAATGCTGCAATCCTAGTGTTTGACTCTATGCAGAAATGCATCATTCATCACATCAGAATTATATATCTGAAAGCCCAGGCAGCCCGTGCTGGATGCCTGATAGTCAGTGGTAGAAGCTCCAGTAACCCCAGACAGGCTGAGAAGTGAGGCTGAGGCCTCCCTACTTTGCCCTTGAGCAGGTAAAATAGGGATGGAAAAGTGCTCGAGACTGCTTCATCTTCAGGCAAGTCACTCCAGCACTGTCCTCCAGCCCTTCCCTTTGCTCACAGAGACACTGGTTGGGAGGCTGGCTGCCAGAGCCATTAAGTTTTCTGGTGAGCAACCACTGAACAGAACTGGCTCCATACCAACACTTCAGTGCTTCCCACAAATTGCCTGCAGGATCCCCACACTCCCCTCCCTGGCTGGAATAAACTATAGCTCCATTTTTGCTTATATGGAAGACACACACCAGGTTTTGTTGCACAAAACTTGGGACTGCATAGATCAGTTACTGCTGGTATCAGGCTAGTACTAAGTGCTTCCTGGGCTCCCTGATTGCACTGTGGAAATTATTTTTAGGATGCAAATGGACTTATCTAAAAGGTTCTTCTTTAAGCCTTGCCCACATAGATTGCCACTCTACGGAGAGACAGAACTCATCAAACCTGCTTCAGTCTTTCATAAAAGTATTTTTGTGGGCAGTGAGTAGCTCACCACCAGTGAGATTCCAGGCTTTAAGATTATTAAAGATCTATGGAATATGACTAAAATAACACAATTCACGTCCACCTTACTGGTTTGTCTTCATTCAGCACAACGATCATTTCAAAGTCAATCACTTTGAAGCACGATGCTGCTGTGTAAGAGATCACCTTGCTTCAAAGCCCCTCGATCAGCACAGCCAAGCAGAACATTGCTGACCAGGCTCTGAACAATTAGGACTCATATCACAACTATACAGTAAAGGACACAATAACAAGATGCACTCTGTATCTGTTCAAAACACTTTAAAACATTACTTCCAACAACTGGAGTGCCAACTAACTTAATTTCATTAGTGAAGTGCCAGGTTTGCAATTAAAACAAGCAAAAACAAAATAAACTTGTCAGCACTTTTTACTTCCAACAAGCACTCAAGCACTTCTGCTTTTAACGGAAGATCAATGCCAAAAGTTGATGCAACTAGAGACAAACACTCTGCAAAACTAAGGTTCGCCAGACAGCACTTTAAAGGTGCCCTCAACCTTTTCATCCCCTACCAGTTCTTGTCTGTGAGCAGCAGGTCCATGACTCCTAGTCAGTTCACTGATCACCTGCATCAAGAATTGGTTCTGAATGTGTTAAACTCATCTCTGGTTTCTAGCACCTGCATTTCCCTTCCAGAACAGTTTAAGAGACACCTGTGAGTACAACAGCCTGAGGCTCTCTCCAGCTGCCTAAAGGCAGCAGCACCAACATTTACACTGGTTTCTTGCCTGCCCCAGGCCAGGCTCCAATCATTCAAACCATTCCTTATAGAGAGCACAATCTCTTTTCTTTACACCCTGAGACTAGCTCAGTTGGTGAGAGCATGGTGCTAAAAACACCAAGGTTGTGGCTTTAATCCCTGTATGGCCACTCGATTAAAAACTGGACTTGATGATCCTTGTGGGTCCTTTCCAACTCAGAATACTCTGCAATCTGTGACCTGTCCACTCTCTTTTTTCTCTTTTCATCCAATAAAGGGCCTGAAAAACCCCTTGTGGCTCTTCAGCTGACAAGTCCCATGCTATGCATGGCCTGACGAGAAGCCTGGGGTTGGATTCTCTCTCAGCTGAGTGTTTACTCTGCTCTCCATAGTCTGCTTTGCAGCACAGATCACAACAGATAAGTGGTAAAAATGGTATCACACCTTTCGAATACCTTTGTTTGGGAGTATGCTTGAAGGGGATCAAGAGAAGTTTTATTCTAAGGCCCAGAAAGCAGAAAAATAGATTCTGAAAAAAAAATGAAGCAACAAATATACAAGATCTTCCGTCTAACAACACCATAAAGCTGAATATGATGTTTTTATGTTAAAAACAGACATGTGATCATCAGAGAGGTCTTAGGAACAGAGTGATTTGGAAGGATTGAAGCCTTCATAATAAGACAAATTACTATTCTTCTCAGTGTTCTTACACAATACAGACTATTTTGGGTGGGAATTAGGCTGCCTGTAAAGCATACAAAGCATCCTAACCACTACAGCTCTTCAACAGACTGAGTTTTTAAACTATTTATCAAGAGATTCACTATCCTTTGTCAATTTTTGAACATTCATATAGCTTTAAAAATCTGTCAGATCTTTGGACAGATCTTTCCTTGGCATTTCTACACCACCTTGAACAACAGCACCTGATTTAAGGCAGCACTACATCAGACCTACTGTGCAAAGCCGGAGAAAGAGAACTACCCTCTATTTTTAAAGTTCCAAAATTCACTAACAAAAACTAATGCCAAACCCACACATTTTCAAACTACACAAATGAACAGTAATTACTGTCACAGATAGTCATACCTGCATAATTAGGAGTAGGTAGTCCTAGCTGTCATCTCCCTCCTACCCTTCTGCAAATTAGGAGCAGTCTAAATTTAGCTATACAAGTTAAACCTCCTGCTATTGCTACATCTAGACTGGGAAGCAACCATAAGAATGTATACACATAAATATTTAAGTTCATTTGAGAGAGTAGCAAGAAAAGAGATTAATCTGCACCCTATATAGAGGTTTATTTTCTCTACATTTGACTTTATTTTGATGACACTAACCGTCTCACAAACCAATTAGAGTTGATCCTGAGTTGGGAGTTCAAAACCTTTTTCCTGAATTCTGTTGGTAAGTAATGTGAAACAATAACATGAATTATGGAGTTTCAGCTTTTATTAATTTTTGGTAAGCCAGAAAAAGATCACTTATTTTGGTAGAAGACTAGACCTATGCAATTAGATCGTGCTAAATATATAATTTGTTTTCACTTGCAGAATGTATATCACTTCATTCTCCCCCTCATAGCTGTGCTCAGTGCACACTGGAATAGAGTACTGTGGTTTAAAAAACAAAACAAAACAATTACCATTCTACCTCAAAAGAACAGAAGTTATATGGAAGAGGACAGAACCCTTGTCAAATTCCCTATTTGGTAGAAATTCAGGTAACATGACAAATTACATGCAGCAATAAATATGATTATTTTAGATCATCCTGATAATATTGTAATTTTTTTTTTTTTTTAAAAAAAGGGATGTAAATTATCTTCTCCTTGGAAGAATTAGTGTTCTATTTAGATGACATGAATTTGTCTGTGATGCTCTTGGAACTCGGCTAGAACAATAATCTTCTATGGACGTTCCAAGGAAATCTCTTAAAGACATGTTAGTGAGTCATCTGGTCAGGAGCTAAAGAACTGGCTCTGGAGACTGTTCTTCCTCAACATCTAATCTGGGATTAGATACTGTAATGATTAAGAGGCTGTAAGCAACCTGGGAGAAGGACACTGTACTCCAAGTAGTTCATGCATCACGCGGCGCTACTGTGAGTCAGGCTGTACATCTTCAGTAGGAAGCTAAATAACAGATTTGCATATGTTAAAAACTTCTTTGCACAGTAGCAGTACTCAAAGCTCCCACCCTATAAGCTCCTCCTATGCAGATCTGCAACCCTTCCTTAAGACAAGAGATCACTATGTATAAATTTAAGCCCATTCAGGCTCTTCATCGGAGATATGAACAGACAAATCAATCCCTAATTGCTACAGAAGGCATTTACTCTAGGTTTCTATGACAAAATAGGAAAATAAGGCAAGTTACAGGGACAGACAGAACAGAGAACAACTAGATTCCTCTGAGATAAGTACAAATCAGAAGGAACCATACCAGTTGAGTGGAAAGAAAATGCCTCTACAGTTCCAATAGTATCATTCAGAAAGTCTTAAATATGTCCCAGGTCTGCCAGTGTCTAATTGGTACTATAGGACAAGTCACCACTTCCCCCCAGAAAAGCTCTCAAAACAAGCCTTATGAGAGCTTAGTTTCCTAAGCACATGAAACACTGGAAAAATAATAAACTACACTGTTACCTGTATGCTTTTAATATTTATTCATAAAACCACTTTCAGAGGTATCCTGTATTGTTTTTAACAGATACTTTGTGTGCCTGATGAGGCCTGAAGCTGTGTCCCATGGACCACTAGCTGTTAACAATTCCTACCCAAAACATTCTGAATACAAAGGAGAGCTCAAGATATTCCTTTTCTACCTCACAAAGCCCTTAATCCTTCCAGTGTAGATATGACAGCCCCTTTCCCTACAGCTGAGCAGCCTAAGGTGGCTCCTTAGTGGCTGTTCCTTTTAAAAGGTGGCTACCCAACCAAGTGCATATGATTAATTCTCCACCACCAAAGGCAGCACACCACCTAAACTGACTGTAACAAACCAGCTTGCCCACCTTGTCATGCTCCACCCTGCCCTTCAAAGCAAATGGTGGAAAATATTTTGCATTTGTATTCTTCTTCTTCTTCCTTTTGTCTATGCCATGCAAGTGACCTGAAATAATGAGCATGGGCTGATTAATTACTGCGTGTGTTTCCGTTCTGCAGAGCTGAAAGGTCAGTTGGGGTAAAAGCAAAGGGTGACATGACAAATAACACTAAACACTCCTGGTTTTGAGCAGCCACCTCGTTCAATGAACCACACACAAACCAAGGAAGGGACATTTCACTACATGTGCTCAGGCTTAAATGGACCAGCTGAGAAATAGTTACTGAGCTACTAGCTCTGAAGATGGAGAAAAAGCCCCCCTCCCAAGGTTAAGCACTTAATGGCATATTAAATATGTAGATGTCTTAGTGCAGATTTCTAAGGATTTCTCTATATTTACATAATGGTTGGCAGCTCTCTCATCTGTGGTTGGGCTTTTTTGTTTGTTTGGGTTGATTTTTTTTCTTCATAACACCATCTGCAACAGTGTACTTGTTTCTCCAGCTTTGTTTGTGTAGAAGAGGTGTTCACAACTTCATTTTCTAAGTGCCACAGACATTATTAGTGCTCTCCTGGGTATGAGGATGCTGATGTATCAAATAGCAGCAACCATCCCAAAGTGCTTTAACTGAGACTGCATTTTAGAGCTGATTTTAACACTTTCTCTGACATGACTTTGTGACATTATTGCTGTACTTGAGTGTTGAAATGCAGGGAATCATAGAGTGTATGATTTTCAGAAGCCCTTCATGTTATACTGATTGAGGACTGAAAAGGAAATCCAGAGAAATCAGAGCAAAGCAGCACTGGATTAAGTCAGAAAATTTAAACACTTCAACGAACAAGAAATATTTCATTCTCCTACTCAAAAGTGGTCCTCCTACATTAACCATGAGGTAGAGAAAATTGACTGTGAAGAAGTTTCAGCAATCCCTAACAGTCCTCAAAGTCACAAAACTTAACACTGAGTCCATTCCTAATTTTGCCATCAATAATATCAGTCTTTCCACAGAGGAAAAAGTAACTAGAGAGCAAGCAGGTGCTTTGAATCTAGCAAGATAATTATACAAATTAGTTTTTCAAGGTATATAATTATCAAATTCTTAAATCACTTACTTCAGACTGTAACAAGAGAAGGCATGCAGACAGGCTGAGCCATGTAGATTAAGCAATGAAAATGCTAATTAAGAAAGTTATAGAAGGGAAATACAGTTCCTCTGCATTAGCTTGTGGAGCCCTGGGCTCAGCTGCCACATGGTGAGGGAGACTTTTCTACCGCAAAACCAAGTAGAAAGTAGAGCTCAGGCTTCAGAAGGGGAAAAGAGAGGGACAAATTTCTTAGTGTTGTCTCCTGTCCTCACTCTTGGCACATCCTTCTGCATGCCCAGGGGACAGAAGTAGCAGTCTAACAAAAAAAGGGGCAGATGTTGATGCTAACACACACTCTATGCCACATCAGCTCCCAGGGGGCTCTGTGGCCAGTGTATCAACCAGCTTCAAGGCTGAAGCAGGGAGAAAAGACCCTTATAAATCTAATCTCTATTTTACAGGTGCTTCTCTTATTACAAATATACATATGTCACCAGGACTAGACAGAATGCACAAAATATTTTTTTTCCAGGACAGATGACCCAACTTCATAAATCATGAGCACATCACCCACTCCAGGCTGACAGACTAGCACACAGAAGGCACTACATCGTGCATAAGTTTGCAGGCTCCTGGGAGTCTAGGGACACAGCTTCATTAAGCAAAAAGAGCTTACTAACACTGACTGCAAGGCTAGGGGGACCCTGTCTCACTGGGCCACTGTGAAAACTACAGCACTGTGAAAAGTACAGCATTGACTGCTTTGGGTGTCACAGCCTCCTTTACTGGTCAAGTTTAGTTCTGCTGTAGTCCTGGAATATCATGTTTGCTTCCATGAATGCATTCAGGCTATTAAAGCACGCATCATTAAGAGCTACCTTTGCATTTCATACGGCTGAGGGAAGGACTTGGTTATGATTTAATTAAACAAAGTCACTGGAGTGCCTCCTCCAAATCTGTCCTCCCAAGGCTGCCATACCCTTCTGCCATTGTACAAGTATAGATCAAAGCCAAGAGATGTATTTACCATGGAACAAAACAGTGGCATGATTTAGCACAAATACACCATATTTTCTCAGTTAAAGCACACAAACTGTGACTGCAAGAGTAGCAAGTTATTTCACAATAACCTAGTTTCGAACTACTCCTCTGGTAGACCCAGCAGCAGTACTTGTTCAGGACATTCCTAATGGATGTAACACATTCAAACCACCTACTCCCTGTCCCAATATTCCTCTTCATACACTCTTTGCTTGCTCTGCAGTTTGATGCAAGTCTAACTAAAGAAGCACTAAGAAATTGAGAACAGGGGCATGTCAAGATGAAGAGCTCTCTCAGTAAAATGAGTAGAGTAGGAAAAAAAAATCTGACTGTGCCCCATCACCAGCTTTTTAAAGATTGAATCTAGCATGCGCCAATGGCCTAACAGCAACCTGTCACTGAAGTCCAGAGAAACTCAGCTTCTCGAGTGACAGCATCTGGAAGATGAGCTATCACCTCCTACATGCCTTCTTAAGAATCACCCCGAGTTATCCTAAATTTTACCAGGAAACAGAAACACTCCCAGAATACTAAGATGTTTTCACATGTGTATGGCCCTGCCAATATGCCAAAGTTGCTCTTTTCCAAGCACTATTTGTCTGTATTAGAGCAATGAACTGACACTAAAGCAGGCTTTGCCGTAAGAGCCTTAGAAAAAACAGATAGAGTGAACTACCAGCCTGAAGGACTTATTCAGTTTTCAGCAAAGAATCTCTCTGACATCCCTTGAAAAAAATCTTCTATATTCTGGCACACATTTTATCCTTCAGCTTGCTAGGAATGACCTACACTGAAAACTAGTGGAGCATGAGGAAGTTCTGAACGTATCTCAAGACATCACAGTAAAATTATATGTCCAAAAAACAGGTTTCACTTCCCTACAAGTCAGATCCTTCATTACCTGCTACCATAATACTTCATTACCTGCTGCTTAATACTTCTCAATCTGTTAATACTGACATACTTGCAGCCCATTGAATGCTGTAGTTGGTAACAACAATTTTTTTTGTTATGATTGTTATGATTGAGAAAGCAGGTGCCAGTGCCTGAGCAGTCCTGGAGAACTGAGGGCAGAGAATAGCCAGGGCACATGTGCATCCTCAGAGCTGTGGGCACTGCCCAGCTGAGGCTGTAACTTGGGCTGCTCTCTTCCTTCCCTCTGAACACAACATAATGTCTTGGGTGCACTTGATAAATAGCTAGTAGACCAGTCAGAGCAGGGTGTTGTGTTTATTAAGTTTAAATACATTTCAGTGCAATTCAGATCTTAATTCAAGGAAAGGCTGCAACTTCACTGTCCTTGGCTCAAATTAACCACTGCTTAACTGTTGGAATGCACCAGGATAAAAATTTTAGCTACTAAGTAACTTAACCATAAAAACTTAAATGTGTGTCAACACTTTTGCCTCCTTTTACAATGAAAAGAGTATAGGAAACAAGCACACTGAACTATTATGTGCTCCTTCTGTTAATCACCAGCTATATTAAATTATTTCCAGTTATCTGGACAAGAACACCAATGTTTTATCATCAGTAGAAACACCACTGTAGTTCTATAGATAAAAAAGTAGCTGACCTCTAAAATAAATGAAAATACATGCATGTTTTTAATTCTAGGTAAGAGTAATACAACATCCTCCTCTCCCCCAAAGTGTTCCTGAGTTATCCTGATATAGAGCTAAACCAAAAAAATTTTAGTTGAAATCCTGTCTTTAGTTAGGCATCCCAAGCATTTACAGGATTTGAAGTCAAAGTTTTTAGCTTCCTATTTTTCCTTTCTCACAGAAGGAAAGGTTGTGAAGTTAGTTGATGCCAACTTCCATACTCCAAGATAGTCTGGAAAAGACAACACAAACTGAAAGAAATAAATCTAACACCCAACTCTACATCCAAAGGGAGTCTACAGCCTTTTTCTTTTTAAAAAAAAAACCAAAAACAGTGTTGAAATCAGTTTTCGCCTCCAAATTCAGTGATTCATCCCTGTGTCATGACATTGGTTTCAGTACCAGGTAAAAACCCAAATCCTAGCATGGGATTTTAACTCACTGTAGCCATCTGTTTCAAGAGGATTATATGGATTTTTTTTTTAAGTGCTAGACACATTAAAAATAGCAGAGAGCCATTTGAAATGTTTTTTCAACTACCTTGTGTTAAAAATATAACTTAAGCTTGAAAGTCAAAGCTACATGACCATGTAAATTTGCTGTCTATTAATGTCCTCTGACATCACACAAAACCCAAAACTAGTATAATAAAAGTAGTAGTCCAAGCAACAGCTATTTATTAGCATCTCCATTTTTATTATTCATGACTAAAGGAAGCATATGTAGTCCCTGTCTAAGTCTCAGCTATCCTCAGGCTTTCACTTAATAGCATAATTATAATTTCAAATATGGCAGACCTTCAAACAGTGCTTCATTTTTATTTTGACAACTTAGTGTTAAAGTTTTCAAAACCAGGAAGAGAACACTTCCAAAGAACATTTGTTACCAAATGTGAAAGTCTCTTCAAATGTGAAAATCTGCTTCATGCATTGACTGCACACTTTTAGAGAACAGTGTATGTATTTCAGGCGGGTGGATAAATGCCTTTTTCCAAGACATTTTGTTGCTGGGCAATATGTTTATTTCAAATCTTTTACTGCCTAGGAAAAAAACCCACCAAAACACAGCAATTTTGTTTGCTTTGATTCAGATAGCTGGAACTGATCTGCTTTCTGTCTGAGCTGTGACTTGTTGAACAAAAAACTGCTTCTATCCTATCACCCTAGGCAGAAGATGCAAACATTCTATACATATTCTGATCTATGGATTTTGTTTGTTTTTTCGTCCAAGAAATCTGTGCAATCTTCTTTGCAGGTGATAAAAGAGAGCAAATGAAAGAAGCATTATCATTTCTCTTTGATCAAGTGGGTTGTTCAGCTACTGTAGATGTATCATGGGCTTCTCCTCCTAGTAATATCATACCTCTCTAAGCACAGCAGGAAGAACATAATTGGAGCCATACTTCAATACATGACCCTAGTTTGAAAAAAGCCATGACAAACCTTTTATTTCATAGGAATAACACCTTTAGCTGTCCTCATTCAACACCACCTTTCTGTGAACACAGATCTGCTTTCCAACTAGGCAGAGGGGTGGGAAGTCAAGTGCTGAGGACGTGCACACAGAAATGTGCCTGTGAATGTACAAGCTACTCCACGTTCCCTACCCCTCCCACTTGCAGCATTTTACACTGCCTTGGCCTCTGCTTCCCATGCACAAGCTGGGCACTGGACACAGGCTTTAAGAACTGCAGCAGCTTTGTAGCACTGCACAGGCAAAGACATAGCAAGAGACACCAAAACCCCTCGCTTTGGAGTGTTTTCTTATGAGTACTGAAGAATTCCATACCAGCTCTTTATTCTTCTTTTCTACCGAAACAGCCTCAAAATTTCTTGTTTAATTTAGTAATTCTATTATCATGATGATTTTTAAAAATACAAGCAAAACATTGTATCGAACTATGTTATAACAACCTAAAGGTTTGCCTTGTTTTCTATGAATTCATTTAGTCAAGGCCTTATAACAAAATGCTGTCTCTGTTCACATCCCCCAATAATGATTTTTTTATTACATTATACTTCCATTTCTACTTTCCAGCATTATCTGAGAGCTGCAGAATTCCACTGCTTTGGTAACCAATATTAAGATTTCAGATTAATTCAATTTCCAAATATTTTGGCAATGATACAACAGATTACAGCAACAGCTTTTAACATCTGAAGTTCCCAATTATGCTTGAAATTCAAGTGAGGTGCATGGTCTCAGCTTACTTTTACTGCTTCTTCTCCTCACAATTACTCCACAGTTGATCCTCCCCATTTTTCCCTTCCCTGAACTCTCCACTCCCAAGAGAAAAAGCCTGCAATCTAAGATCAGGAATTAAAAAAGGGAGAAATTCTTATAACCAGAAATTTCAAGGAAAATAGTTAAGCATGCATGAACAGTAACTAGCCATCAGATAGTGCTAGCAGCCCTTTATTCCCAAAAGCACTAAGTTTCACTTGTCCCACTTAACTAAAAAACCCAAAACCTCACAGATTATTCATTGTCATAACTTCACCACCTTATCTGGAGATTAAAGAACCCCATACTCAATTCGCTTTCAGAATAATCCCAATATGATAGCCATGATTTAAATGAAAGTTGCAGATACCAAATCAGGCCACATTTACTAGGACCTCTGTTCAGTGAGCACATACCCACCCTGAGGGTTGGTGCTCAAACCATCTAGAGGACTGTGCCCTCTGGAATGGGACCATGCTGGGCAAGGGCTGATGGCCACTAAGGCAGGCACCACAACATGGGGCAACATCAGGAGGTGCTGACTCCTCTGTTTACAGCATCTCTGGTGACTTCCACCCCTGCAGGCTAGCTCTAGAGCCTGACAGGCCAGACAGCAGTTGTTGGGGGGAAAAACAGTGCTGCTGCAGCTGGCACCTGGGGTAGAGAGGGTGAAGAAGATGACCATCTCTGTAGAGGCACTGCAAGATGCCAATAATAAAATAAGGGTGAGATGAAGGCAGTGCACATAGAAACCCTGATAGCATCAAGCTACTACTCAATATCAGGCTGCTTCCAGGCATGCTAAGCAGCACTTAGAGCAAAGGAAATAAAGAGCAATTAAGTGATTACTTCAGAGACAGTTCATAGTAAACAAAAAGGACACCCTTATGACATAACTCGAAGTTTACAGAGTAAATACAGGAGGCAACTACCAAAAAGTCAAACAGACATGCTGAATGATAAATTGAGAGAGCAGAAAAAGTACCTTCATTAAAAAATGGTTTATTGTTTGGTTTTGGGGGTTTTTAAAAATATTTTTGCTGTGTTTATTCACCAAGAAATGACCTAAATGTAGATAGAAGGGAAAACACAAAATAATACTCTTGTTTTCATGCTGTGCCTGTACAAAGTTGAATAACTAAAGAGATTAAGAGTTACAGAAAGCACAATTAATTCACCCCTTGGGGAATAACTCTGGCAGTGCTTCCATACCACAGATCATCTTTTGCCAGTTGTCTGGCCTAGAGTGGATGAAGGAAAGAAAATGTTCTGATACCAAAGTTGTTAACAATTTTGGAACTGGGGTGTTGCACTGCAGCTGTTTTAGCAACTGCAGACCCTAGCTTATGTAAAAGACTTCATTACAGACAAACAGGCCCCTTGCTGCTCCGTAGATTTGAAGTTATAACTAATTAGACTGAATTATGTTGTGAACGAGCAGCTAACTGCACTATACATCAACAACACGACTACTTACAACCAAGAAGTCAACTTTAATGAGTAATCTGGCGTTTTAGAAAACAGTTAGTAATGAATTACTTAGATATTAACAGCAGATACTGCAGAAAGATAACACCTTCCCTTTCATAATCTGTCTTGAAAAAAAGAAAATCAGATATCAATGTATTAGTAGAATGCTCTTCTGCAACCCCTTGTATCATGTTAGACTCCTTACAGTTAATTATAAAGTGAAAGTACAAAGGAAAACGACTACATGCATCCCACAACTAGAGATAATGTTTGTCATTTACAAATTTTAATTGGAAAGCCATTTAAAAGGTCTTTTACTGGAAACATGAAGAGCGAGGTGCTTACCTATTTCATCCATTATATTCAGTACTGAACACTCATTTGCACTGCAGAAGTCTACTGTTCATCCATAGCATGATCCATATTACCCTGTATGCATGGCTTCAATCTCCCAGTCTCCATTTAAAAAAATTCAGGCCAGCAATGTTGCAAACCTGAAGTAGGAAGGAGGTGGTGTCACGGAAGAAGAAGGTGCAGTTTCAGGAAGCGTGGCGGACACATGCCATCAAGACATCCTTTCCAGCTCAAAACTGGCCCCCTCTCACCATCCTGGCCCAACATCTGATCAAAATGGAGTTTGTCACATCCACAGCATCATGAGATTATATGCAAGGACGGGGAGGGGGGAGAAGTCTGCGGAGCACTGCGTCAATAGATTGGGGCTTAGCCTCTGCTAAGCAGCTCAAGCCACCGGGTATTGGTGCTGGCAGCTGTCTACCACACTGCCCCACTTCCTATTGCAAAACACACTGCCTGGCAAGGAGGCCTTGGACAGCCAGCTCCAACCTGCTCCCAAGTAAAACAGAGAACTTAAACAGTGCAGCCTCCTTGTTTGCCTTGAACAGCCCTTCAGTTGATTAAAACACACCTTCACCTCTCTTTTCAAACAGCTTAAAGCAAAGATTAGTTACAGCAATACTAAAAAATCCAACAAGCATTTCAAGACCAAAAACTGAATTGAGATGGGGCCTTGATTCTAAAGAAGAACTTTTGGTGTGTACATAAGCAGATTGTTTGCTTAAGCATTTCTAAGATTTTAGGATTAAATATATTATTTGGCATTTTAACATTTCTTGGCCATCAGATAATTCTTGCTGTGTTTCTATTGGCTTGATAACAAATGAGCTTTTTCAACAATCATGATGCAGTCACTAATGTCAACATTTTGCTGAATATGGGAAATCAGTTACTAGCAAACTAATACAACTTCCCTCATCAAAAAAAAAAAAAAATGCTGATAGCATATTTAATCCAGATTTTAAGAAATACCTGTGCTCTATCTACTCTATGCCATGTCTAACTTTACACTAAAACATAACACACATCTACGTAATATCACCAAACATAATTCTCCCCTGAAATTCCCTCATTATACATTTCCTCACTCCCTCATTATACATTTTGTTACAAAACAATTAAAATCAGATTTGTCACAACAACAAAATCATGGCATCATTATACCTCCCATTTCAGTACCAATAGCTAATAAACATGCTGCTTCTACACTATTTGCTAAGCCATAATAACTACTGTACTTGTGTGGCACCACCCACCCACTCTGCATGGCAGCCCAAGCACAGGAGCTTAAAAAAGCACACAGCAGTCCAAGTCCTGTCCTGCAATGTGAAAAGCAGCCATGTGGCTGGGATATAACCAGGCAGCCTGGGAGAATGGGATTGAGAGTGTGGTCCTGTCAGAGCCTTCCCACACACCCAAAGCAATTGAAAATCCCAGGAACACTAACCAGCACTTAGCCTCTCACAACTTGGAGCTACATCTTTAGATGAAAACATTCCTATTCTCTACTCTTTTAGCACTCATTTATCCAAATTATTCATTCTGATGCAAACATTCTCCTTCAGTCCGTCATCTGAAAAAATCTGAAACCACATTTTGCTGGGGGACTGGATACCTTGTTGTAGGAACTGTAACTAAGGCTCTAGAGCTGTTCCCATGAAAATGAGCGTGACGGTTTTAAGGAATATTAGGGAAGTAGATTGCTAAACATAATATAGTTTGAGTTGCAAACTCAAAATAGAGTGTAAATATTAATTACCTTTGATTAGGAATATTGAAGATTATTACCATTAATTTTATTATCTTTTTTCAGATGATGAGCAGGTAACTTACTCTGCGAGAGGTCCCCTTGAGGTACAGCACATGAAGTATGGACAGCACATTAACAAAACCAAAGCCCGCCTCACTCAGAGCACATCCAAAACCTCCCCATTGATGGTAACTGCAAACTTCTCTAGGGAGAGAACCGGTTAAACTAACAACACCCCTCCCAGCAATGGGTCTAAAAGGAGTGTTTGTGTATTCTGATACATTCACACACAGTTCAGATCACATGGCCTGAGGAGTTAAAAGCTATTCTATCACTGGCATGTAGGGTAAATTAACTTGCTAATTCACTCTCTAATGCACAGTTCACTGAGCATACAATTACATAAAAAAGGAGAATAAAAACTCCTGCAGTCAAGCATATTAAATTTGTACGGATTTCTACATTATACAGAGTAGGATTTTTTTAAATTCTTATAAATACATACGCATAAACAAAACCACATAATTCACCTTTAAATCAAGTCACATGCACAGCAGTGAGCATATGCCATCTCTCTCTAGCACTGCCAGACAAAAGCTACATTGCCAAAAATAGCCACAGAGTGTGCTAGAGTAGCTGCAGAATGCCCTAGATACATTTAGGCCATAAAGACTGAGCAGCACTAAGGCAAGGAAAACTTAGGCACTAAGGTTCATAACAGGCCAGGGCTGAAAAGAAAGAGGAAGACGAATTTCCCATCTTTGAAGCTAATTTTTAATAGATGTTATTTTAGCTCAGTTTAAAAGGGAGAGTGTTAAAAGGGAGAAAGCTCTTTCCATACAGAGCCAGAACACACATGTATATATACACAAAACCTTACAGAAAAATAAAGCATTAAAACACTTGGTAGGGGCTTTCTATGAAAAAGTCAGCTAAAAGAAAGATATGTGCTTTTTTTGTTTTACGAAAAGAACATATAGAGAATAGACTTAACAAGAGCACTGTACCATGCTCCTGATAGACGTTTCTCCTAATCAGTTTCTGAATCGCTTTTAAAAACATGATTTCTTCCCACTCTTCTTCTGAAAGATAGGAAAACGCAGAAGTTTATTTTCCTAGATCATGTAAAATACTATAAGCTGAAAGAGGTAAACAAGTAAAGATCAGGGTGCTAAGTGTTTAGGTCGGTTTCTATTGCACGAGGGCTGCAGGTAACAAGTAGGCTCCTGTCTGTTAGCAGGGTTCATTGAGAGAGCTTTAAACTAGAATGGAAGGGAGATAGGGGCTCAACAGAGATTGGGTGTAGGAAGAGGAGAACTACATCAACCACACGAGTGGGAAAAGGTGGCTAAAGAGGGAATATCTCAAGCCAGCACAAGCAGCCAAAGATGTAACCACAACCGGGATTATGGGACATCCCCTCGCATGCCCTCGGGGATATTGGCACCATCAAAGTGTTCTGTGAGGTGCTTGTACACCAGGGCACACAGTGCAGGGAACAAACGGAAGGAAAGGAGATCCGTGTGCAGGCACAGGGCTTTGCCCTCATGGCAGCCATGGAGACGTGATGGGATAGCTCCCATGGGATGGGAGCACTGGAAGGTTGTCACGCAGAGCCCTGCACTGTTTAGGAGAAGTGGGCCAGGAAGACACAGTGGTGGAGTTGTCCTCTATGTGAGGCAACACTTAGCATGTGTCAAGCTCTGTCTTGAGATGGATGATGACCCAAGGGTCAGGACAAAAGGACAGAGCAGAAAGAGAGACACTGTTGTGTTTGCTGCAGGCCATCTGACCAGTGGAAGGAAGAAGATGGAAGCATTCTTCTACTGGCAGCTAGAAGCAGCCTCAAAGTCACAGGCACTGGTTCTTGTGGGGGACTTCAACCATCCTGACAGCTGCTGAAGAAGCAACACAGCAAAGAAGGGACTAACAGTGGAGAAGGCTCCTGGAAAGCACTGGTGACAACTTCCTGCACAGACAGCAGAGGACCCCACAAGGAATGGCGTGCTGCTTGACTTCATGTACCAAAAGGGGAAGGCCTTGTTGGAGATGTGAAAGGTTAGGAGCAGCCTTGGCTGCAGCAACCATGAGGTCGTGGAGCTCATTATTAGGTGAGGAGGAAGCAAGGCAGCAAGTAAGTTTATAACCATGGACGTCAGAAGAGCTGACTTTAGGCTCTTCAGGGATTGTCTTTGAAGAGTCAATCCCATAGGAACAGGCCCTGCTGGGAAGAAGGAGCCATAAGAGTTGAGTCACTTTTGCCAGGCTCATGAGCAATACATTCCAACAAGCAAGCAATCAGGCCAGCATGGCAAGAGACCTCCATGGATGAATAAAGAACTGCCATTATTTTAGCACAAGCGAGTGTCATCACAGAATCATCTTCATAAACTTCAGCAATTTCATTTTAACAGATTTTGGGTGCCCTGACTAGTGTGTATCAGTCTGAGAGTGACCAGAGCTAATCACTGCAGTGGAGAGAGCAGTGTTCTGTCTTTCTCATGTTATCCTCCAAGTTACCTCTGAGGAAGAAAGCTCAGTCTGAGTGAAGGGATCATTGCCTATATCAACTGACTGAGACAAAATGGATTTCCCCAGATTAGCAGAGGATTGTCTTACACTGGCAGGCAAGGCTTCACCTTTAGGAGGCAGATCAGCAGTAGAAAGACAAGAGGCATCTCCCCACATGTCCTGTCCCACTTACTGACTTGACTCTCCAGGTGGGCCTTCTTAAATTGTCTGTGAACCATCTATTGCTCTTCCTTTGTGTCTATAATAAATGCGCCTATCAGTTGTTTATCACAGAAAACATGTATAGATTTATTCAATTTCTTTTTCCTGTTCTTTACATGTAAAACCGAAAAGCAGATGTTTTAACTACACACTTTATGGTAGACAGGAAACAATTACAATTATGGGGCTGAAGAGTCTCCTGGCAAGACATGCTTTCACTGTAGATTCAATGTCCTCACAAAATTATTTTAGCACATTA
Source organism: Sitta carolinensis (assembly GCA_032173965.1). Taxonomy (NCBI): domain Eukaryota; kingdom Metazoa; phylum Chordata; class Aves; order Passeriformes; family Sittidae; genus Sitta; species Sitta carolinensis. Next base: position 64,003,834 of record JAVUNC010000004.1, on the reverse strand, counting down.
ACAGAAAAAGCTTCTGTAAGTCTGAACAAGCAGTCACTTCCTCCTCCCCTGGCATTAATAACACAACCTAATTTTATTTTTATTTATTTTCTGTAGAAATCAATAGTCACTGTGGCATGAGAATAAAGAGAAGTCAGGAAGTCAGGTCTCCTTCACTGCTCTGTTGGTCCACTGTGTGAGCTCTGTCCTTCCAACTGCACACAGAAGGGCAATGCCCCCATACTCAAGAGCAAGCTAGTATATAAACATGAAAAAGAACAGAAGCATTTGTACCAGAGCAGATCTCATGTTGAAAACACTCCCCAAACCCCAAAGATCATTAGCTGAAAACAGATGAGTGCATTGGCTTAAGACCAAGAACAACAATGTAAAGATCCCTATTGGAAGTTCAGTCTCTTCCATGGCTGTCCTGAAAACAACCTGTGTAAGGCAAAGTATGTCTGGACAGGGGAGATCATGGCTGGCAGCTGACAGATACCAGAGTGCTCTGCAATTCCCATCCCAGCAAGGGCAGAGAAACACACCTCTCTCTTTGAGTCCTCATGAGCCATTGCCAGGAGCAGGACCTGTAGTTGATTCAGGCAGTCTGAGACAATCTGGTAGATGCTGAAAAAGAGCCCTCTTTCTGTCCAACAATGTGATCCAAACACACAGAATATTTTTATTCTTAACCCATAATTGCACATTTGATTACACAGTTTTAGCAAAAGAACCTTCTTCAATGATTTTGTATGAGCCTTAGAATGCCAATCTCATCTCAAGTTTTTTCTAAGTGTAGTTTGTCACTATATCCATTTGGATTTCAGTTAGGCCTATATCCACAGAATCTTTTTTCTTTTTAATCAGCTGTTTTGATTAATAATATGGTTATGAGGTACTTTACTTGAGATTTGCTTTCCTTGTACCAGTGTCCTAGAAGAAGAGAGGAGTTACTACACACATTTATGTACCTAAGCAGTGATGTCTAATAGGCTCTTCAGTAAGAGGCTGTCAGGAGAGTTGCTTTCACTGTCGAGCAAAAATAGGCAAGATTCAGTCATGAGAAGTTAGCATTAAGCAGCAGTGATGTAGACTTATAAGAAAAGAAAGGTAGAATCCAGAATCCTGAAGTACCGTAATTTGCAGTTAAGTAGCATTAAATAAAGAAAAATATTTCTGTTTATTACCATCATCTTGGAGCTCCTAGAAATGCAGGCTAAAGCAGTTAGTTTCACTAGGATGTTATAACTGGAATGACATGGGAACTTCAACTAACTGCTCCAGGATCAGCCATTTTCCTTAGGAAGTGCACCACCTTTTCCCAAATGCTTCAGAGTAGTGTCAAAATGTAACTGCTGTACAATACCCATGGGATGCATGGACCCTTTAGAAACAAAGTTCATGCACTTTTTAAATTAGTACATTTGTATCCTGATGTGTCTACACACCTACTTATCTTTTATGTAAGGAATGCCAGGAATTGCACCTTGCCTGATGAGCTGGTGCACCTTTCCTCCCAGCTACGTCCTTTTCTCCCAGCAGACAAAATTCTGTGGAAAGAACAGTCTCTTTTGCATTTATTTAAGCTGTACACTTGGCAAGACTTGGAAGGAACTGGTTGGGACTAAGTAGTTTGGTGAACAGATTTAAAAAACAGAGCCACACTATCAAACACAGCAATTACTGAACAGTGAATAGAGCCTGAACAACCATGCAGCAGTTAAGTATTTGATTCAGTAGCAGAGTAGGCAGCCTCATTACTCCCCAAAGTGTTGTTTGAGGCAGTTCATAAGCTGCAGCCAAATCCTAGTCTTAAAGCAGCAACCTTGTTAGCCAATGTTAAAGTACTTGCAACAAAAAAACCTTCAAAACCCAAACAAAGAAAAAGAAAAAACCCAACCAAAACAACCCCAAACAAAGCAAAACCAAACAACAACAACAAAACTCCAACCAAAACAACAAAGTGAAAAAGCCTCCCATGCTTGCAAATAGCCAATAACTTTTGGGACCAGTTCACTATTAAATAATGCAGATTTCAGAGACCACATATCAAAGAACTGAGTGGACCAGTTCACTTTTTTTTATGATAGTCCCTCTGAGGCACAGGCTAATTGTATCAATATAGCCACTTCTAGCTTTTGTATTTGAAAATGCTGACTTTATTCATCCTGCATGACATCCACAATCCATCATTTTAACATCTCTCTCTTTCTGACTCATGATGCATCATTTGCAATAAAATAAATGCAGCAGAGTCAAATTCAGTGCCAGGTCCCCCCAACATAAGCAGTGCAGCAAGTTGATGGTATGGCTGCAAAACAATCTAGACATTTACTGCCAGCAGCATGAGAACAAACCCAAGGAATCTGGACCCAGTCCAGCATAGCTTCTCTCCAGTTCTTGTAAATGCTGCTTTGATCTTGGGAAGCTCTGAAGCATGACTCAGATGAGCTAGAGGCACACAAATTGACACTATTCCAAGTAAACAGACAGTGCAGGCTTCTGGAAAGCCCAGGTAAGTAAACATTGCAATAAAACTATATGAAGTATGAAAAAGCAAGATTTCAGGAACAAAAGATACAATCAAAGCAGAAGTGACTCTTTATAATGCCTCTCTTCCCTGTTCCAGACACTCTTGGCCTATCTTCCCATCAAATCCTATGGAGGCCTGTTCTCTGATGAGTAGCAGGCTGGATATTTTCAGGACTGAAGCCCTTTTTTTCAGCATACAAGCAATACCAGGCTGTGCTGGAGCAGCACTGCCTGCAGTCCTGCCAGAACACCTCAGCCCTGACTGAGGAGAGGGATGATGCAGACCATTCACTTTATAAGTCCCTTGCTCCAAACTCCCTTTCTGCAAGTTGCCTAATAGCCTAATAATTCCCCACTTGTCAGAAAAAGGTTTTAAAAAGTACACTACTCTACTGCAAAATTATCAACCTTTTTGTAGTTCTACTATTTTGAGATGCAACAGCAGGATGTACAGACCCACCAATAATTCAGAAGATAAACAGATCTGGGATTCAAAGGCTGATGAGAAACTTGCACCAATTTTTTCAAGACAACTTGAGGTACTATAGCTATACCTGTCCTTGGGAGCGTTCTCATTCTTTGATATGGATATTGTATGGTTATTTTTTTCAAACGGGAATTAGACCACTAATTGTTGACTTGCAAAATGCTCTTCAGTTCAATAAAGCCAGAGAGATCCAGACAAAGCAATAAGTGCTTTCAAGAGACAAATCTAAGTGTTTTAAGCATGGTCAGATTCACCACTTTTGCAATTTACTTTGCTTCAGAAGAATGACAACAGGGACAGTGTTGGCCCAGCATTTTTAATGGTGTTGCACAAGTCTAAGCATGCATTTCCTTGCCAGACATCTTTAAAATTCCCCACACATAGCACTTCTTAGGACAAACTGAGCTCTGCACTACTCATGAGTTAGAACTACATTGGGCAGAATTACAGTTGTGCAAAATATTTGCAGCTCTGAAAAGAGTAAACCATTCAGTTGCAACTATCCCACACAGTATTTTAAATACCTCAGGGTCAGTAAGCCTTTTTTTTACCTCATACAGTTTTTATTTCAACCCTTATTCTGAGAATTTATTAAAAGACTTTTGGAAAAGGTTTTTAAAACCATGGGAAAGGAGCACACGTGATGTCTATCTTTTCAGTGCTCATAAACAGAAGTACCAAAATCCTTTACTAGGTGGATACCACGGATATCTTGGGACCACTGATACCATGGGATATCTTTCCAGTTGTGGCAGCTGACTACAAAATTCAGTGTCCATCTATTCGTAGAATAATAGAAGCCTAGCAGAGCTTCTTCCCCACCCTCTTAGAAGGAAAGTACTTGACACAATAGAGCAAGATCTAGAATCACTGTCTACAAGCTTTGTATTTCATTTTGCCAAAGCCCATGATTCAATCAATGGCATAACCTCTTCCCACACTCCACTGGCATTAATACTCTGCCTATGTCTGTATTTGTTTAAGGATTTTGGAAAAAAATACCCTCAAAACAAACCACACCCCATCTCCTCCATAGGTAAGTGTTCCTACTTTGTTTACCTGTGAGTAAAGGAATGCCTTAGCAATATTTACCTATTGTTCTTTCTCAAATAATCTATTCTGAGTGTTGAGAGAGTTGTCAATGATGTCTCTCAAACACCCATGTCACAGTGTGTGGGTGAAGGGTTGTACCCTACTTGCACAAGGGCAGATACAAAGGCTTCTCTTTGTGTTAAAAGCACTAAGCACTTAATCACAGCACTGCTCTGTACTTTGCCACAGCAGTCAGTAGCAATCCTTGCTTGAAAGCTATGACACTAAAATATGCTCCAAAAGGTACTCACAGACAGAAGAAATACAAACACCACTGACAAAAAAAGCTTAGCCAATAAGCTTCACTAAAATCACAAACCACACTAGAATACGTCAGAATGTCTTACCCAGGTGGGACAGGGAATGGAAATACTTAAAATTTTGGTACTTCCCAGGCTGACCAGGCAGCTCTGTAGCTACAAAATTTACCAAAAGATACTCCAACTGTATAGAAGATTATAACAACTGTTGTTATCTACATCTCAAGTCCACGAATTGGCAATCCAGTGCTGTGGCAGCAGAGCCAGCAGACCAGCCTGGCAGGCAATCTCCACTTCCATCTGCTTGGCCACCAGCACTGCAGCACACAGAGCTCTTGGCTCCACTGGCACGTGATGGGCAGAGCTCAGTGCACCACGGCCATCATGCCAGGCAGTGTCCCATTAAACCAGCCCTGCTCTGCAAGCAGCAGTGTGTGAGCAGCTCTGACCAGATACAAGCCATGCCAGCCCAACCAGGTCACCGAGTACAGCACCAGGAAACAGCAGGAAAGGCACAACTGCCAATTAGCATAAGCCTCAACGCTCCACTTACTCAGCAGCCAGTTGTATTCAACACAAATTAGCTTCTCTTTCAGTACAAAGTCCCAATTAATCTTAAAGGCATGCAGGACACCAACAGAGTCACGATTTTCCTCATTTTATTTCTCTCCCTTGAAAAAGCAAAGCATAAAATATAATCCAGCATTGCACTGCTTTGTAGTGCAGCACAAAATAAAGGTATTTGGAACGTGGCTTTAGCATTTATAATTGCACAGCAGTATGTTATATAACAGAAAAGCCAGATCTCATTGGATTTTCCCATTTAAAGATCCAATAGTGCAACAGACAGCAGAGGTTTAAGCACATGCACACAGTGATTTCACATCTTTTAATACCTGCAAGTAGAAGTCTCCTCAAAAATTTAGAGGCAAAACATGTTTTTTAAAAAGTATCTGTGATATATGCCTCATAAATGTATATATGCTATGCTTCATATTAAATCCTTCTGGAGGAGACAATAAATGCTGCTTTTATTTAAAGAACATTTAAGCAAAAGGAAAGTCTGACAAAAAGAAAGGGAGAAAACCCTGTGCAGAAAATGGAAAGTAGGTGCACAGTTGCTCAGCCACAAGTAATTAGAACCTCTTTGGCTGACTGTTTTTCCACAGAGTAATATTCAATAATCTAAAGCTCTCATTATAATCACTATTGTCAGGATGTTCTGAAAAAACAAGTTCCCTCTCCCCAGAGAGGGAGACAGATACTGTTCCTGTAAGTGCTACTAGACATTATGTTTTTTCCGTAAGTCACAAGAATTTCCATGTGAAAAGGCAGTCTTTACAGAACAGGTCTCAGAAGGACTGTTAATCAATTACTGGTCATTTTCCAATAACCAATCTCAGAAGGCAGCAGGTTTAAAACTGAAAAACAAGCTTTCCTCAAGTGAACAGCATGCCTGTTTTTTATAAATAAATTGTTATGACATCTGGGAAAAAAAATTTTCATGAGGACATGTAGTGACAGGGCAAGGGGGAACTGGTTTCAAACTGAAGGAGGACAGGTTTAAATTAGATGTTAGAAAGGAATTCCCCACTGTGAGGGTGGTGAGGCTCTACAACAGGTTGCCCATGGGAGCTGTGGATTCTCCATCCCTAGAAGTGCTTAAGGCCAGGTTGGATGGGCCCCTGAGCAACTTGATCTACTGGAAGGTGTCCCTGCCCACATCAGGGGGGTTAGAACTACATGATCTTTAAAGTCCCTTCCAACCCAAACCATTCTGTGATTCTCTTGACTTCTGTAATTCTCACTCACTCCCAGCCTCCTAGCTCGGTGTATCTCCACACCACCTCAGTCCACCCAAGTGAGGCCAGGTTGGATATTCTGAGCAGAGAATTTGCTGAGAATGAGGACAGCAAAAGACTTTCAAAAGTAAGCAAATGCCTCCCCCTCTCCTCAGACACACATTACAACAGGTTTTATAACCACGGAGAAAAATTCAAAATCCTACTCTTCTTGAAGGTATTGGATTCTGTTTGCTTCAGAACAGAAGTTACTTACAGAACATACCATTTATAAGCATGCAGTAACTCAACAAATCCACTTTGTTTTGAGAAATATCTTGGCTCACTTTTAGGATAAAACATGTTACCAATGCTAGAAATGCAGAAGTGAACCTTCCCATGAAGTTGCTACCTACCTTGTTTCTTTGTAAAGCTGCATTATCTTATATAATTTCAAGAACAGAGGTCTGCATATATGACTCAATGGATGAAGTGCGTCAAATCACACTCGTTGGAGCCATGGAAAGAGCGTGAATGGAAGAGGGAGTGTAACCTCTCTCCCTAACACAGACTCCCTTTCTTCTGAAAGCTCCTGGAAACTCATCAGGTCACGTTTGCAAACCCATATCTGCCATTTCCCCTACTTAAAAAATAAAACCAGCCATACCCCCAACACCTCCCCCCAAAAAAAGCCAGAAACACAGAAGCAAATGATATCTTAGAAGTACCCCTGCCCAAGAACTCTACTTAAAACTTGCTGGCAGACCTTGACATCAGCAAACCTTCATGCCTTGATGTATGGAAAAAAAAGCTTCAGTTTAACCATCTGGGACTAGATTTTAGTGATAAGAGCTTGCTACTGGCAATTATCTAGCTCTTTTTGAAAAGAAATCCTAGGACAAGTTTAAGAAAAGTCCATAATCTGAGCCTGGAGTATAAAGGACTAAAGAGCAGCACTTTCTCAGAGTGTAAGCTAAATCTTCATGGAGATTAGTTAAGAGTTCCCTTAAAGGAAACTGCTAGTAGCAGCAAAACACACTGGTCTGTTTACAGTCAGGCAATAGCAGGGCTTGTTTGCAGAGCTAAAATGAGCAGAAATGACCTCTGCAAACCTTGGGGTCAGGAGCCTTTTCAGAACTGCCACACAATTATCATGGAAATGCTTTCTTCACCTCTCAGGAAAGGAAGCTCAAACCATCATACTATCACCTTAAATATTTCAGTCCTGGAACATTGTTCATCATGCAGATGCCACAAACATGCAAAATCTGTTTTAAAACAGGAATTTAAAAAAAGCCTAACCAAAAAAGGAGGCATCCACAAGCACCACTGTGCTGTGTGTGAGCACCAGTCTGCACAGTACTGCTCTGCATCAGTTATTGACTACAAAGATTTAAGCTGAACATACTGCAGTGAAAAGCCAGGCTGTGCTACATGCAGCCTTCAGTAGACACTGAGCATGTGGGGCACAGCTTACAGCAGCATAACTCTACCTAACTCACAGGGATGGTGAGGCTCCCAGAAACTCTCTGGACACAAACTACAATTGTGTTTCCTAAAATTGAGAATAACCTCATAGAGAAAAATACTAGCACAGAAGTAGATCAATACATTACAGCATAATTCAGAAAAACCAAATTGGAAGTGTAAGAACATAACAAAACAGTGATAACCCAGGCACAAGCACAAACTACTTGGTCTGCAGCCTGGCTTTATTGCCAATACCTCACTCAGCAGCTGGTTGTTGCTGTCCTTTTCTGGTTTACAGATGGCAGGAAACTGCCATCTGCTTTTTTCTTTACCTCTTATTTTGCAGTTCAGACTGCAAGTAAACACATCAATTTTAGGTGGCTAAAATAGGTTGCTTGTGTTTAGAAAAACCCAACAGAACAAAACCTACTTTTTCTTCCTTTGCCGCAGGGAATAAGAGTGAGGTAACCATGACTTCATTTTTCTAGTGAAAGGAAACGCACATGAAAAGTGAAAGTAGCATTATCTAGAATTTGTATGGGCTGCATGTCTATACAAATGGGGTGTACATTCCTCAGTGAAAGCGCTTACAATTAAGAAGGAATGAAAGGCAAGAAGGTTCATCAGATTGTTTTCCACCACATTATAAACTAGTGCAAACTCCACTGACATGACATCTCTGTCTTCAGAAACAGCTCAGTTTGTGTTTGGTGTGATTTGTGGCGTCTTAGCATACAAGCCAAAATTCAGTACTGTAATTTTCACCAGTGCATTTAGTCAGCATGCAGTCGATGAGGAAATTGAGTAAAGGAAAAAAACCCAAAGCCAGAACTGGCTGTGTAAAATAATGACTTCTTCTGTCAAGGGCGGGTAACTGGATAAACCTGCATTTCCAAAACAGCTTTCAGAAAAGCTTCCTGAAGCAGAATTGAGAAACAAGATAGCTTTGTACATGAAGATACAACAGCATGAATCAAGTTCTGTCAGCACTTCTGTAATACGCCCTGCCTGTGCAGGAGTCTAAAATGAAGCTGAAAAAGATCAGGAATTCAAGAATGAAGAAAAACCCCACCCAAGCCTCTTCAGCACATTTAACAAAATGTTCTAGAGTATCATGAGACTTTTGGTTGAGGATCTTTCACTGGACTTTCAGCTGGTCAGACTGTCAGCACTACAATTGTATTCTGAGCAATTAAATCAGAACTCAGGCATCCTACAGAAAAATTAGTTTTGAAAGTGTCATTTTCCTCAATCCTTTTACTTATTGCCTTCCAGAAGAAAGATGATAAAAATTTTTCCTAATGTTTTCAGTGTCATTGACTGTCCTCAGATCTTTCAGGGAGCATCTCTGCTCTTGGTCAGGAAAGAGCACATTTTTAGCACAGCATACCATGCAACAGGAGGAGGGTATGGCACTATGCTGCAGCCAAGTTCTTCTGAAGACAAAATTCCACCAGCTGGAGTATTTCCTACAGGGGTGTGCACTGGCACCAGCCTCATTCCATAGCTCTCCAATGATAAACAAAAAGCCAGTGGCAGATTGTAGAAGAGGTCTGTGAGCAGTTGTGCCTGGTGTGCCAGTCTGTAGAAGGACAGTTGATCCTATGTCAGCTTCAGATATAAGGGGAAGACCCAGAAGAATGTTGACAATGAAAATCACTCAAGCCTCTGTGTGAAGACTAGGCCAATTAGTAGACTTCACTGGAGGCTCAGACTGTATTTCTTTTATTTCATACCCCTAAAGACTGATGAGCAGGTCACCAGCAACCAAACTATAAATTCAGTCTCTAAATACATTGAATCCCTTCTGGGATTCCTTCTGGGAACTCCAGTACCTTGACCATTTCTCCTTGCTTCCTGAGGGTTTTGGATAACTCTCAGAACAGGAGGCAAAGAGTCAGTTTGCCTAGGAAGGAAGCTGACTGTAGATCTGGCCTCCAACATGCACTATTGATAAGACCACTTGCTGAGATTAGAGACCAGCTGAAAATCCAAGAATGAGACTTCAAATGGGAAACTCCAGCTTTCCCTGAAGCCACCTCTAGACACTAGTACCACAAAAGGAAGAGTGCCATGTTTTACATCTCAGCAGATACCTGTGCTTGATTTGTTCCAGCTCTTAATTCCAAACTCAGTTTCTTCTTGTAGACAACTGCACACAAGCTGCATAAAAATGTGCAAAAATATAGCAAATTCCTGAGAAAAACTGTTTCCTGCAGAGAGCTGAAGAGCAAAACTAGGCTTCAACAGATCTAAAACAACTGGATGAAAATATATTTGTCCAGAACAAAAGTGACAGTCAATAAAAGGCAATCCCATCGAAGCTACAGAAGGTATTCATCTACTTCATCAACAACCCAAGAGTTCCCCAGAAGGAAAACACAGAGTGTAGCTACAGGCCTGTGTCAGTACTGACAGAGCAGTTCAGTTTTCCACTGGTATAGCCTGCCCCAAACCTCTTGTCTTCTCTACTACCACAGAGACACAATTCTGCTTTCTGGAGAAACCTGCACCCCGGTTAAGCTACAGTGACCTGCCTTCTGGAACTTTGTTTACTCTAGCCATTATCAGCAAGTTAATCATTTAAAGGAGAAAGTGAAGCCAGCATTCATGCTACCCCTAGTCATTCCTCCCCTGAACTTGACTAAGCAGTTACAGCTACATCTATACACTAAGATGGGGCTTAGGACAATTTAGTTATTTAATGGCTCTCATAGTCAGACCTATAAATCAATGAGAGTTTTATGCAGAATTTAGTAAATGTGATTTCTCTCCGCTGAGAAAGAAAAAATAATTTAGTTCATGCAACAAGACTTCAAAGTCCAAGTTTTAGAATACTTCCTAATTTAGTTTCTGATATTTCATCGGCATTTTCATTTGCTTATTAAATATTGCCCCTTAGTGTCTCTTACATTCATTATACAAATCTGATCCATAGACATCAGTGTCCACTCAAACCATACTTCAACTCAATGCATCTAAAACTTGTGAGTTTCAAGTAGTGCTTAGCTGCAAAAACAGTGCACTGTGAGATGCACCTTCAGTGACTGAAGACAGTTCATTAAAACAGAGCAAATTGCATCAATCATTGTGGCATTTGTTCTGCATATTACTGTTGTGGCCTGAGGTTAGGTAGACTAGATTAAATAATACCATAGCATGTCTCACCAAACAAACAAAAAACCCCAGCATCCACAAATCACTTCTGAAGAGACTGCTGATAAAACCATGAGGCTCTTTTGAGATGTTTTCATTCAGAACTCTTAATTCTCAAATAACAGAAAAACCAGATCTCCAGCTGTAAAGTACAGAATTTAAAGAAGCAAGAAAAAATTAAAAAGGCACAAAAATTACTCTGTAGGTAGATGAGAAAGCAAAGAACACACCGACACGTGAGCTTGTGTAGGAAGGAAAATTATGTACTCCCACTGAATCAGCTGATCCTAGTAATACATAGAGCTCCATCACCACTCATGGCCAGAAGCAATGCTCTAGGCCAGTGCTCATTAATTCCTCTGGAGTTCAATATGACAAGCAAAAGCTTTTCCCTTAAAAATAAATCCAGACTGCTATGTACCTGGGTACAAAGCCAACTTAGAGGGAGTGAACAGATACAGCAGCAAGAACACCAAGACTCTTGACAAAACCCCAATCACAAAAACATCAGGGGATAGAACTGCAACATATTTCTTGTTAAAAAACGTGCTTAGCCATTGCCTCAATTTTTCACTGCAAAATAAAAACAATGTGATACTACCTAGGTGTGTGTAATACAGTATAATAGGACACAGAAATCCAATTCTAAGTGCTGCCAACTTATTCCAAAGGTGTGCTACTGTATAAAGTCCGTGAAAGAGTATTATTCACGTATTTTCAGGGAAAAAAGAATGCAACAAGACCTCAGAGAATTTCAGGATTCTTGGACAGATCTATAACTTTCCAGGTTTCTCTTTTTCCCTATAAGAAATGACCATGAATCTATATTCCCCTTACATTTATTTTCCACAAAGAAAGCTACACCAAATTCCAGGTTTTTAAAGACACGACTTTTACAGAGGTTAATAGCAAATAAGGAAAAAACTCCACTGCTTGCTATCAATCTTTCATGAGTGGTGTTTCTTATACAAAAGCTTTCTTGAGAGTTATCTCAAATAAACTGTACACCAATCTTTTTGCAACTTCAACAAGCATCCTGTCCTGCAAGAACAGTACTCAAATGTTGCATCCTGTTCTCACCAGGACAGTTCTGCTGAACACCATGCTATGATTTAGATCTTGGCCGAAATAACCCCATTTACTTACAAAAGCTATTTTGTAAAATTCAAGTCTTTCCTTAGAAGGTATTATCCTAGTTCACATGCCACGTTAAACTGAACGAACCTGAACAAATAATTTAAACTTTCAAGACTGTCAACATCATACTTTTTCTTTTTTCTTTTCACTTTTGCCATTGATGAACTCAATGTCAAGTATGCTCCTTGAGGACATGAACAGACCACAGGCTGTTTCCCCCCAAAAAAGTGGTCATCAAAAGAACTGAACACAATCCTCCAGAATCAGCAGTGGAAGCCTGTTCTCATAGGGCTGAGCTAGAAGTGTAAAATGATTCTCACCCAGCACAGATAAGCACTGTCAGTAATCCCAGCACACACTTTGATGAACAGGCTGTGTTACAACACAAGCCAAGTCCTCAGACCTTGGACTTTCACTCTGAAAGCCAGAGGGACTGAACAAACCAGATTTGCTCTACTGGTCCACAGACACATTCCCTGCTATCCCCCAGACTTCCAGCACAGTCTCTTTGCTTTACTGCTTATAAATTACTTCATGTTAGGATCTCTTTGTCATGGTTAAAAACAGGAGGTTTCCCTTATACCTGGCACCTACAGCTATGAACGGGGGCTCCTTCAAACAGAAGCAGCAGTTTCCTGAAAAAAACACAAGTTCCTTTTGTACCCCCAACAGCTGTACTGTAAGCAGTAAATGTAGGGAATTTTAAAGAATGTACCTCCCAGTTACTTTGAGAGGCATTTTTAAAGACCTCATTGCAATCTACAACTGCCTTGTGAGGGGAAGAGGAGGGGCAGATACTGATTTCTATGGTGACCAGTTACAGACCTGAGGGAATGGCCTGAATTTGTGTCAGCAGAGGTTTAGGCTAGAGTCAGAAAAAGCTTCTTCACCCAGACAGTGGTTGGGTACTGGAACAGGCTCCCCAGGGAAGTGATCACAGCACCAAGCCTGACAGAGTTCAAGAAATGTTTGGACAATACTCTTGGGCACTGGGTGTGATTCTCACGGATGGTCCTGTGATGAACCAGGAGTTGGACCCAATGATCCTTGTGGGTTCCTTCCAACTCAATCAATCCCTTTTCATGATTCTGTAAATAAATGTCCAGAAGGATCACAGATACTTTTGGACCCCTCCTCTCCTGGCCTTGGCTAGCAGAAAGACAGTGCAGGATGCACAGACCACACTGCCCAGGTTCTCAGCCCTGCCCCTTGACACAACCAGCATCATAATGAGAACTGGTTCCTTTCCTTCCTTCCATTCACTCTTTCCACTCACTTTGCCTCAAATCTAGATGGGCCAGATAGGGCTACACATTGACAGAAAAACCTCCAGTGCTTGATTTTGGTAAGCCAGCTCATCAGCCTCTAACAATTGCTCACTGTTTTGCACCAAACAAAAGAGAGGTCAGCCTCCTGACCAGCATCAAGAGGCCCCAGTGAGAGCCACCATCCCAGGCAGTTTTGCTGGTTTAAAGTGTGGTGAAAGCCAGAGACTCTGCTGTCATTCTGGATCCTGCCTGCGGCACAGACTCTGCAGCGTGGGATAAAATTACACTTCCACACCCCATGCAATACCTGTTTTGTAAGTATACAGTTTCAGTTTCCAGGACTATCAGTTTAATGCCCTGGAAGATGCCAAGTTCCCTTTTCTTTCAGGTATCTTAAGTTTGCTTGGGGTATAGACACACAGTAACAGACAACAACTGAACTAACAGTAAGACAATCTGACTCTAAAAAGAAACATGTTTCATTGCTACATGCAATGAATATGGCAACTAAACATCCAGACAAACAGTCATGACAGAAGAAATCTCCTCCATCTCTCTGGAAGAACAAACCTTTCATCTGAAATGAGCAGCATGCACAAACATTACCAGCTACCCAACAGTGGCAAAATCTGCTGGTGATCACTGACATCACTGTCATGCACCAAAGGACTGAAAAAAGCCCTTGTCTTGTTTTTAAGATGACAAAGAATCAGTGCTACTGTTCAGAAAGCTAAGGCATGTATGTCTAACTTTGCATCAGCAATACTCACTCAGCAGATTAGAGGTACCTCCCTTGATCAGTTTTAAATAAGCAGGATGGTGAAGGACTCCATTGCTAAATTGAGACTTTTCGTTAATTTGTCACAAATGTCATAATTATTTCAGTTATTAAGTATTCAAATCCATAACCCAGAAGCATGAGCATTGCTTTTCCAGCCTAGTCAAATGATAGTTTTAGAAACACATTATCAACAGATGAGAAGGTCTTCCTTCTTAAGAGAAAAGAGAGGAGGCATGACTTTAAAATGCGATAAAATTGAATAAGGTTGTAAGACTACATCCAAGGTGCACAAAATTAACAGAGGAGAGGAGGGAAATCCTAAGGCAGATCAAATTGTTCGTGCCTGAATTCAAGGAATGGCTGAGGCTGAATTTCACACACACAGGTAATCAAACACTAATCTACCCAATGTCATTATCTTTGTGATTTACACACAGAATCACATACACACACTCACTTCAGTCACAGAAACAGTATCTGGTTTATTACACAAGCTTTAAGGAAACATGGAGGTTGTTAAGTGTGTGGTTCTCTTCCTGTTTTGTCTGGTTTCTCTGTGAATATAGCTGCAGAACTGCAGGAAAGCTGGTAACTAAACCAATAAGCAATTGAAGTGCAAAATGAGCTTCTGTAAACTCAGAGAAATTGTATTTGAAGAGTGCACTATGTAGAAAAATTTCTATATGTTATAACACGAAAGGAGAATAAATACTGTTAATAAAGGTTAAAAAAAGTTTTCAAAGTAATTTTTATTTGCAGTCTTATACTACAGGACAGGATCTCAAGACCCTGAAATAGTGGGTACCATACAGATAATACAACAAATATGCAGGCCTTGTCCCAAACCCAAGATGAGGAAAGAAAGTTAAAATATTTGTTGAAAAAGCAGTAAATACAGTTTACATCAAAGGAAAGGAAACATCAGGAGCACATGGCTATAAAAGTCACTGCATGCTTTTAATATCTCCAGACCAAAAAGAAAAATCCTTAACATTGTCATTATTTGTTTTCACTGGAGAAACAAATTCATTTTGCCTACCAGACTCCTCCAATTACAATGCAGACAACCCAGACAAGCAAAGGAATGGCCAATACTAAAATCAATTAACAGAAAACATCACAAAGGCCAGTCACTTTAAGATCCACATAAATATTTGTTTCCCAGATCACAAAAACAAAGCTCATAAAAAGTCTAATCAAGCCTTAGTAGTCTGAGAAGACCTGAACTATGAAGATATTGATTATTTTAAAATTTGTGATGATATTCAAATACTCTTAATGGAGGAAGGAACTTCTTTACTTTGGAGTATCAGATCCATTAAAGGCCTCTTGGGTTTTAAACTGCTGTATGAAGACAGGTCCAGCATGATAACAGAAGCTGCAGATGAAGACAATATTTAGCCCATCTCCCACAAAGATGACACTGACTTAGAATGTGCTAGAGAGAAAAAAAAATAAAAAAAATTAAAAAAAAGAAACATCTCAGCAGCTGCAGGTGCTTGCTGAGCAAAAACAACAGGTAAAGAACTAAGACAAGGCAAACCCTGTAAAGAAGCAAGAGAACAACAGAGAGTAAAGATTCACAAAAGCCCTACGTGGGTCCATCACCCAGTCAGAGCTGCACTGGAGTGACCTTACTTGGTGCCAGGTAAGAAGAACAGCACCCTGAGTGCATGCATTCTCCACTGCCAGGCATTCCAGCCTAACCCACCTCATGACTGATAACATTCAAATGTACAGACGTAGGTATTTACCCACAAGTATCACTGTGCAAATGGGGTACTGTTCTAGAGACACTATGAACTATTTTAAATATTCAGTAAAATGAAAAGCAAATGAATATAGTTCCAGAGTATTTTGTACCATTTCCTATATTATATCTCAGCAGGAGCTGTCAAGGTAAGCTGACGAACTTTTATCTTCTTAAAACTGTGGGAACTTGTTTGCTTGCTATCTGTGCTACTGTGCACATGCATCTGCTTACATTTCACAGCAACAAGAGAAAATAAAGGAGTGATCAAAAATCAAACCGCAGGTAAAACAGGAGAGACAAAGGATTAACACATCTGTGTACCTCCTACAAGTAGAAAAGAGTAGCTAAATCAACAAACTGTTGGGAAACTAGCAATGCCATTGAACAAAACCAGGTGAATTATTGATTTTTAGCTTTAGGGACTGTTGACTCTGGAAGCCATCCAGTGGGTGATAAAGTAAAGTACTATGCTTCTTAAAACATTAAGAACTCAATAACCTCACGCTAGTTGGGATCTCCATTTTATAAGTGCATTTTCAAATACACAGGAGAGCAGGTAACTGTGTACACAGACCCTAACACAATAGGCACATTAACAATGACTAACAATATATATTTTATCATGAAGCTCAAACCAGTTAGTTTTCTTTCCATTCTAAGAAAAAAAAGAGTACAAGCTGCAAACTCAAAAATACCCCAACAAACAAAACTTTAGTTCTGAATTTGTCTGTAAAAGCTACCAAGCTAGCTACCTTTTTCCTTCAGAAAAAGAAAATAATCAGTGAGCTGTAAATTATTCAGCTCTAATAAATACACATACTATAAATTTGCTATTTAAATGCTTTCTAGCCTCTCCTGTTACATGGTAGAATGGTAATAACTGAAATTTAAAACAGTGTCTTGAGACTACAAACTAACATTTGTTTTGTAAACAAAAACTGACACAATCCACCCCTTCCCTCGCCCCCCCCCCCCCCGCAAAAAAAGGAGTGCTCATACACACAGAATCACTTGAGCACAAGAAAAAAAGAATAAAAATTACAGTCACAAGTGTAAGTAGCAGAATCCCTGCCAGACCAAGAGAATTTAAACACTAGGATCCATGTAGGAAACAGGAATTGCATGACACAAGACAGACAGTGGCTACACAGTCTTGACAGACCTGCAATAAATCAGTGGCCATCAGCATCCCTCTGCCACCACTGCTTACCTACCTTAAGCATCATAAATAGTTTTCTCTAACAATTTGTTGTGTTTGTGTTTGCTGTCTGTTTTGTTGTCAGACTTATAAAAGTCAGCCTATTTGAACAATGTGTATTTTTTTTACACTCTGCCAAAGGCACACTGCCCCTCCCGCACATGAATGGAAGTAGAGAGTTTCACATTGTCTTTGGCAAAGCTGTCCTCTGTAACAGGCAGGCATTGCATGCTGTACTCTCCAAGCCTACCCTTCCTTTTAACAGTTATTTACCCAGACTGTAAACAGAAATCAAAGTAAACACAGAAACTCACTGATGTACTTCTGATGCAGGACCCTTATCCCTACCAGAAGAAATGTGACTAATGACTAAAAACTCTTTTTTTCTTCATAGCCAAAGCAGCTGATGGCATAACAAGCCAGGAGATTTAAATACACCTATCATGCACAGCACATTTGTGAGTGCCAGCATGAACTGCCAAACTGCACCAGTCCTTTACAGACTCTGTGGCACACAGAAGAGCTAATGAAACACTGCTGTGCAGTGTAATCCACAGGCAGCCCTGATCACACTGCAGAACAGCAACATACCTTTCAGTCTTGTGGAATTCCCATTTTTTTGCTGCTCATCCTCTTCATTAATGGTGAATAAACCTGGAGGATTTGGCCTGGCACTTTTCTTCAGTCTCTCTTGTCGGAGAGCAGTAGTTGAACCATGCATATTGCTGTTGACTCTTGCTTATTAAAAAAAAAAAAGTAAGAAACTCCAGCCCCTGATTATCCGCTAGCTGCAACGCTGTCTATTCATTTGAGCACTTGTAACAGATCCCCTATGGATAAGCAGTATGCAAACAGCTGACAAATATCAACATCCAGTCGGCAGTGAAAGGCTTGCAGTCGTTTCCCTCCTTGAAGAAAAGCCCTAATTAAAGGCACATTGGTTTGGATGCTGCTCTTTGCCGTCTTAACCTGTTCAATCAGATCCCAGCCCGCAGCTCCAGGTTCCTTGCAGCAGCACCTTCTTCCAGCTACGGCACACTAAAATATTCAGCACGCGAGACAAGAGGAGGAAAAATATGATACGCCGCTGTTACCAGTTGCCCTGACAACAGGGACACATCCTAGTCAAAGGAGGGTCTATAAGTGCTGTGTTCCCGGCCTTGGGAACGCTGGTGGAGAGCTGGAAGCACCTCGGCAGCAGGGGCTGCTCCTTCCTCCTTTCCAGGCAGCGGGAGAATGGAGCTGCGGTTGCACAAGCAGATGAGCACTGAGTGAAAAGAAGCCTGGAAGGCTCCAGGCACAAACCTGCTTTTTGCTCAGCTTCTCTGCTTATTCATGTTTAGAAATTTTAGCCTAAGCTAAAACAATGAGGATGAGTCCTCTTCTATATTTGCATGTGCTGGGTGTCGTGTGTGCCACCGCCCCCCCACCGCCCTTAATCACCTTCCTATGCAGCACATACCTTTTGCATTAGGAATGCATACACCCACAATTACAGGCAGGTGTTGGAACATTCTTTTTTCCAAACGTGAAAAGGCAAAAATGAGAATTTTTAGCTTCAGTGGACAACATGGGACAACAAAACTGAAAATTTTGTACCACGTTAGTTTTACAGCACCAACCTTTAAGATACACTTAGCAAAATGAGCAAAGAGTCCAAACAGCCCCGGTAGTTTTGGTTAATTGATTTCCCTCATATGCTGGCATTCTGGATTTTCTTTAGCCATTTACGACAGAATGCTTGCTCATGAGTTTTGCAATCTGAATGTTCCATCCTTCCCAGCTACAAATGCAACAATGCAACATGCCTGATGTTTCACCTGAGAGACACCTTAATCTTCAGCAACTTCCACCTCAATCCAGTGTGTGCTCACCATTTCAAAACGCCAGCAAAGAAAAACTGCCAGATGGTATCACTCTATTATTTTAAAAGTACGTTATTTTTTCCCACTTCAGGGTTGTTTTGGTTGGTTTTTCGTTTGTTTGTTTCTCGGGTTTTTTAAGGGAATCCTGATGTAACCTGCTCAGCCACCACAAGATGGCACAGACATTAGCTGACAAGTCTGTAGGTGGCTTATTGAAAACTGCGAGTTACACAAATGTGTGTGATCACCTCAACGACACAGGTACCAAAACTGAAGGAAGGTCAGAATTTGTAACACAAACGATGTTGACTGCCACGGTAGCCTGCGATGCTCTTTACAGAGGAGCCCTGGATCACGCTCAGCTGCCAGGATAGCTCTGCTCTTGCACAGCTCAGGCTCATCAGCCAGGATCACAGCAGATGGAGAAGAACACAGCACCACCTGAAGGTTCTTCCCTCTCCAGCACAGGCACAAAACACCCGACCAAAACAGAAGCATTTTGCAGGAGGACACCGTTCCTGAGCCGAGCCCAGAGCCCACCTCTAGTGTGGATTTCCTCCCGCTACCCCTTGGACTCTGGGCATACACGGAAGCTGCACACGATGACATTTGTCTGCAGTTAGAGACGCTTTGTACTGCAGGGTGTGGACAAAAGAGTAAGGAAAAAGCTCTAACACAAGCTGCTCTTTGGCTCAGCAATTTGCCTTCTGGCTTTTATAAAGGCACTAAGACTTTATTCCATAAAGAGAAACAGCTTCATTCCTCAAGTCCCATGCACCTAACACCTCCCACAAACACTACATAACA
This sequence comes from Sitta carolinensis, assembly GCA_032173965.1. Lineage (NCBI taxonomy): Eukaryota > Metazoa > Chordata > Aves > Passeriformes > Sittidae > Sitta > Sitta carolinensis. The sequence goes on along the minus strand of JAVUNC010000004.1, from coordinate 63,984,268 downwards.
GAACACACATCACCACACAAGGTGGACAGTGGTTAGTACCATCACAATTTTTCATACTTGCCAACAGAACAAAAGTACCAGAAAACAATATCTGTATGGCAACTTCATTAACTATCACTCCACCCCCATTTCACTGCTTTAACTCATTAAGCAAGGATTTCTACTCTTTAAAAAATATGTTTAATTGCCTTTGATTGCTATACTCCTTAAACAGGCATTTCACAAAATGTAAGAAGTATATAACACAAATACATCTGGCTGGAGCAGCTTCCTAGCTTACAGGTATGTTTACTGTTTCAGCATCTCCATTTCCCTATTTTGGAAGGAGTCATGCAGAACAGCTACAGGACTGAGAATGACTTCCTTGGTCCTTGCAGGATCCCCCACACCCATAAGAGTGACTTGCCCTCCGTACAAAATGTAGTAATAACCAAGTTTGATGCTTCAGGGGCAGGTGCAGATGGATTTGGGCAATGACACAAAGGCACGTGAGGTGTTGGTACATATTTCTTCCTGTTGACTTACTAATGCAGAGGTGACAGAGAAAAAGTATCAACAGCGCATTCAGCTTACACAGCAAGATTTTATTTCAAGGTCCCTGTGGTTAAAAACTATGCCAGCTCACAACATGTTTCCAAATGCCTAATAAAATGCAACCTATTACATCTAAAAGACACCTATTATGAAAAAAATGCCCCATAACTTTAGGCACTTGGGCAATTTTCTTTTTTCTGAAAAATATTCCTAAAAATAACATGAAACATACATTAAAGATACCAGCCCTGCATGAAAGGCTGCACTGACAACCCTCTTCCCCTTCCTCAATCTACTGGCTTAGGAAAGAAAAAAGTTCCTGAGGTATTCCTAGCAGGAAAGCTTTGCTTATTTCAGCCTTGTCTCATCTACGTGGGAGATTCCATACGAAAACTAGGATGAAAGCAACATTCCCCCAAGGGAACAAAGAGGTGGATAATTTTGGTAACAAGGCTGTTAAACTGCTAAAAAAAAAAAAAAAAAAAAAAAAAAAAAGACAAAACAAAAGGAACAATTTTCTTACATAACCCCTATTATTGCTTTTTTTCCCCTCCCTCTATCCATTACTCATCCTGTGTATTAAAACAATCACAGCTGAGTTCTCTTACTGCTGAGTTCTCTTACTGCTGGAGTGAGACTCTCTCAAGAGATGGAGTGAGGGCAACTGTGTGTCTTGAGGGCACTGGGTCATTTTTGGGTTTTCCTTTTTACAAACCTGCAAACAGACAAACCATGACACTTAAACACACCCACTTTCACCCACTGGATTCTATAGGTATAATTATCTTCACAAACATCATCTGATATGCAACAGGCTTAAACAGCAGCTTGAACAAGGGCTGTTAGGACAATTATATCAGGATATGGGAAATGTAAGTATTTGTGACAACATGCTGAGTGGTATTTCTGCTTTACCATCAGGTATTAAGATGAAATAAAAAGGAAGCCAGTCACCGTGGCTGAACTCTAGACTTGCTATCTTTCATTAACAGGATTGTTTCATTCCATGTAAACTATCCAAATTGTCCATGCAGCTCATTATTGTGATTGAGAGTATAATGAATTGCACATAACTTTATGTTCCACAGCCACTGCCTTGTGAAAGCTTCCTCTCAGCTTACATGTATTTTGTGTCAAGATATAGATCAGGTAAATATATTATTTTAACATAGATTCCTCTACAGAGTGCCACTATTTCATTGTTATTTCTGATTTTCTTATAACTGAGAGGTTCAGGGCAAAGTAGGTATATATCATATGTATTTATGAGAAGAAAGGATATAGAATTTTACTTTTATATTCATGTTTTCCTTGCATGGGAACTAGGTTCCAAATGTTTCTTTCTTGGAAAAAAAAGATCAGGAAAATTCAGTTAAAATCTCCCATCCTGTTCTGCAAAAACATTACAACAAAAAAATTCCAACGTACCTACTCATTAAAACACTAATCATGTTTTGTATGGATTTTCGTATTTTCAATATTAATCATCTATGTCAAAAACTTTTTCTAAGAACACATTTAAAAATACATAATAAAAATTCAGTGCTAGATCACACAATATCTCAAGTTTTAAGGGATCCATAAAGATCATTAACTCCAACTCCCTATCCCTTACAGGACTATGTTGGAATACACATACACTAACTGAACTCCAAACTCAATCAATTCCTAGTTTTCTTTGGGAGTCATATGTCTGTTTACTTTCTGCTTCACTAGGTTTAAATCAGGAAGTCAGGCCTAAAAGATGGAGAAAGTACAGCCTTTTTCTTTTTTTTTTTTTTTTTCCCTACTCATATGAGAAAATACCTATTTACCCAGCATCAAAGGACTGGAAATCTCCTTTTCTATGGCATGTAAATCTAGGACAAAACAAACTAGCCTTAAAAAGACTGGCAGGACTCATCCCTGTACCTCGTTTTGTGGTTTTTACAGTTAACTTAGAAATAGCAAAAATAGCCATTGTATCAGAAAAAACACTTGCTTCCATTAAGTCAAACAATTTTTTCCACTGCTGCTCTCTATTTTCTCTTCCTTCTACCTCTTATTTTCCAAAAATGACACATAATAACCTTGTCTTTATAGAGGTTTCTAACTTTCTCTTCAAATAAGGCCTCACTCTTATATACAAGATAATAAAGGACCAGCTAATTATTTTCACTGCAGTAACTCAATTGTTTTTAAACAACTTTCAGTATATAAACATCTGATATAATAATTGATTTCTTCTTTTCACCTTCTTGGAAGAAAAAAAAAAAAAAGCCCCATGAACTAATCAGTAAGAATATCAAATGCTAGAGAATAAGAAAGGAAACCTTCTTCCCAGTTTGCTGTCCCCCTGACATGCATGGTGCCCCACACTGGACCAAGGGCTGTCAAAAGCTCCTCAGAATTGACTAGACAGAGGGTAAGTGTTAACTGTTTCCCCTCCTGTCAAAGAAATCTAAACCTGTGTGCACTTTCATGCATAGGAAAAAATTAGGAGAAGGCTGCAAGCCCTGCCCTGTTTCAGTCAAACTCATTCATCAGCACAAAAAGACACATGGACATGAAGAGTTCAGCAAGAACTTAATCAAGGGTGTCATGATTCACAAACACTTTCCACACCAATAAAACAATCAAATACAAGACTTATATGAACAAGTCTGTCACATTTTTTAATTAAATTGATTTGCATAGTATGACTAACTATAAACATTGCACAAGGCACACCATGATGAATCAAACGCATATTTGATCATTCTTAGCCAACACTATTTAAATATAACAGAATTATATTGGATTAGGCCCTGTAGTAGGACATAACAGGAACTTCAACCAATGGTCACTTAAATAAGGAAAGGCAGCAAAGAATTGGGAGTTCACAGGACAGTAGGAAACAGGAATTTGGTAGAAGACAGAAGTTATGAATTCTAATTGCCCTACAACTAATAGCCAGGGAAATGTTTTCACTGCTTCTGTCTGTAAAACAAAAAAAAACAAAGCTCTTGTAAAAATACCTGTGTTTTATACGTGTCAAGAGAACCAAGCATTTGTACAGCACTCAAAATTAAGAGCATTTATGTACACACTAAGCTTTCCAGTAGAAATGAATACTTCAAAGAAAAGGCTCCAAGCTTTTTCACAGAAACAGGGACATGAAAGAAAAGGCAATATGCCAAGTTCAAATTAAAATTTTTTTCTATTGTTGTATTACCAGCAGTATCTGATGGATGGAATCCTGTGAACTGTGTTAATTACCAGTGCCTTCCCGACATCTTAGTTCCCAACATGTTTCTTAAAGGATGAGACCAAGATGCCTGAACTTTTGGATAAGGGAGAACAGAGTTTTAGCTAGAGAGATGAAGATATTTGGAGACATAGCCAGTACTTTATTTCTCCCCTCACGGGTCTCACAGTGACACTCCTTCTGGAGCGCAAATCATTCCATCACCTCTGAAGAATCACATTGTCAACAAGAGTCAGGGGTTCTAGCTCCATTTATTTGAACACCAAGGCAGCCTAGTCCTGCATGTCATCTTAGCAGGCAACTTATGGTTGTTTCCCTTGAACTCTGACTGATCTCCTAGAATACATATTTTCAAGCTTCCTCCCTAAAGCCTACTTGTTTTCACAAAAGCAAATAGAACCAACACTAAGGGAGAGCTGCAGAATTAAACCTGAACCAGTTTCACAAATAGACCATTTCTCATACACGTGTAAGGCAAAAACGTAATATAATATACACACAGCCTTTTCTGTCAGAGTTCCTGGCAGGCCACTGCATTTCTGTAATAGAAGTCACATAGAGGGGATCCCCTTCCTGAAGAAAGGATAGCTACACAAAGACAGTTACCACAACAACAGCAGCAGCACACTATGGCTTGCATTATGGATTTAGACTTACACACACTTTTTTCAAGTGGAAAAGAAAGCATGTTATTGCAAGGTTATACACTATTTACATAATTGAGGCAATTATTGCTCTGATCATTTAATTACCTTTAACACCACAAGTAATTTTCAGCTCTAAAGTATTACATTTGTTTATTTGGGATAATAATAAATTATGCAAATAAAATATTAGCCATCTCAGAGTACTGTAAACTTACAGCTTTTTGCAGTTTGAAACGGCACATACACAGGTACATTTCTATTCAAAATTAAGCCCAAGGAAAACAGCAATGCATGTTACTTTAAATTAGTTAAAGTACTATGTGGTACTTTCTGTACTGGAAGTACCACATAAGTCAACTCTTGGCCATTTAACAGGCCTGATCCTTCATCAACTCATTTTTTTTTTTTTTTTTTTTTTTTTTTTTTTTTTTGTGGCAGTGTTCAGCTTTGAGGGTTTTTTGTGTCTATGTGTAGAGTTACTTTAGCTTTTAATTTTTTTTTTGGGGGGGGGGATTTTTTTTGGACAGGATTGGATTTTTTGTTGTTGAGTTTGTTTTTCTCATGGTTTGTTTCACACACACATCTTTTCTTATTTTATTTTACACTAGCAATGCTGGGTGTAGGTGGGTGGAGAAAGACAAGCTGACTCCCATTACACAATAAGCACATAAAAAGGCTCGTTCAAACATTTCCACTGTGTGTAGTCCATGCACAATGAGAGATACCAGTAATAGGACAGCTTTCTAAAGCTGAGGGATGGCTTCTACGAGGATTTTAACCTAAATTTAATTCAGTCGTATCATTTTCATTCTACAAGGTCCTGATAAATACGAGTCTCTGTGCATTCAGTACTGCCTCAAGAATCGTTAACGTGGGACCAAAGACAAAATCGTAGGCTCTGATACACAATTTCAGAGTTCGAATAGGTTTCCATCGGGGGAGGGGGTGGCGACGGAAGAACTGCAGATCCACGATTTATACACCCAAAGACAGAAAGGGTCCGCAATGTGCTAACGGTGACTCACGGTGGGTGGGAAGGAGAGCACGCCCGCCGCACCCCAGCCTCAGCCCAGCCGCGGCGAGCGCACCCGCTGCTCCCTGCAGCTCCCGGCAGCCGGGGCACGGGCACGATCCATCCCCTCCAACCCACGGGATGGGTCCATCCCACCAGCGCGCACCCGGCAGCGCCCCTTGGAAAGAACACGCATCGCCTGAGCCGGCCGGAGAGACAAAACCCGTGTGTCACAACACCGCCGTGTAAACCCTCCCCAGCAGAACACATCGCTGGGAGAGAGCCATGGGAACCAGGGCACGCCTTCAGCTCCCAGCCTCGGTATGCTTTCTGCGCTTTTGAGTTTTCCCTAATAATTTATCTGTTTGTTAGGGAAAAAGAATTAAGCACAGTAAGATGAAATTTGATTTATTCTCAGATGGAGAAAATACCACGATGAACAAGCAACAGATATAAAGGTCCCATCAGCAGCTAAAGAGCGAACACCGCAAGTGTTCAGCTTTCACAAGCCACCTGGCACTGACCTCATTTAAAGGCAAATTTGTTTTGCTGCAAAAAAAAGTACAGAATAATACTAAGCTCACTTAGAAAAAAGAGCTAACTAGAACAGTACATAAAAACATTAAAGCTTCTTTGCAACATAACCAACACGTAGCTCTCTCTGGTATCCCAGAGTTTAAGCACATTGTTACCTGTGCACAGAGCTGGCCAAGGCAGCCCAGAGCACGCATGGGAAACTCCCACAGGTGGAGACATGCCTATGTTTACGGATGGTCAGCCATAAAATGAGGTGCCTCAGAAGCTTCTCCGTGTGGTATTCCCCATAAGAGGGCCCCTCTCATCTCAGGAATCACTGAAGAGTTTGTTAGCACTATTAGATGCTCGAGTAGCTATGACTGAAAAATTATAACTGGTATAAGTTAGTATATCCCCTGAGCATTGTACTCGTTTTACCATCTATATGTTTATGAATGGCAGAAAAAAAAAAAAAAAAAAAAACCTTCACCCTGAAAATCAAGCCATTTACCCAAAGAAAGATGGTTAAGTGCAGCCTACCATCTGTCAATAAAGGCAGCCACGTGTAACATCTTCCTGCAAAACCCTTGTGGTAATGTAGAAGCTTTCCTCAGGATAAACCCTGAAAGTCCATGTGTGTAGCCACAGGAGGCAAGGAAAGAAACAAACAAGCCACACACCACAACACACACACACACAGCTGTGTTTTCTCAACAGAGGCAATAGGTCGAGCAGTAGGTAATTTCAGCAAGCACAGATGGGATGTTGACCTTCCAGGGAGCCGGATGCTCACACTGGTGTTCCGCTTGCGGAGCAGACTGCAGCCAGCGCCACCTGCATGGCCCTCCCTGGGCACACACAGCTGCTCGCTCATGGATGGAGCAAAGAGCCGGAGCAGATCCCTGATGTGCTTTGAGGTTGGTTCTATTTGTGAACGGGATACCCCTCTGATAACTCAGAGACCTCAAAGGGTCCCAGCAGAAACAAACAGCTTCACAGAAGTTTAACTCCGACATTTCACTCGTGAAGAAGCTTCAAAGGAACTTTGACAGCACGAAGCAATTTAAATTCAAAATACTCAGGAACTTATGCAAGCAGATCCTTCTGTCTACAAATGTCCCAATGAGTAAAAGTCCAACAGAGCAGCTCGAAATAAAACTACAAAGCAAACTCAGAATAAATCTAGGCACCTAAGTCTTTTTAAAAGAAAACATATGCAAAATACATGCCACCTGTTGACTCATTTTTAGTTTTGGTAAGTAATTAGAAAAATACTGATAAACCAGTTTTAAAAAAAAATCAATCACATCAGCAATACAAGGTAGAGAACAGGAAAAGAGTTTGTTAGAAATGGCTTCAAAAAAACCAGTCAGTTCTTCCCGTGGACAATAAAGTCAACGTGGTTGCAAATTCTGAAATACATAGGAACATACACACATGTCCTTTCTGAAGCTGAACTTTAGAGTGATGCCTGGGAGTGACTTGTAAGAATTTCTGAGCAAAATCACTATACTTCTAAGTGTAATGAAGACAGCACTTGGATGGGTCTGCCCACAGTCATTGCTTGTGGCTGCACGTCTGCGTTACATAAAGTATGTATTAAAAATATTATACTGAGGAAACACAAACAGCCAACAGCCATATGGCCCGTTCATATGCTGTTTTGATAGAAAAGCTCACTCTTTGATTTAGAGAGAAACTTGGACATATGTTAGAGAAGGACTAGCAAAGGGTGAGTGGAATGGGACTGTGGAGGAAGGTAAAAAAGGAAAAAAGGAGAGGACTAAAAGTTGAACTCGGACTTCACAGTCCAGCAAGCAGCAAGAGCAAACAGCATCCGCGCCTACAACAGTGATACAGCGGTCGATCCGCTTGCGTAAGCCAAAATCTCGTCCCTGCACCCTCCTCGCCCTTAGGGCCAAAATAACAGCGAGTTAAAAGGCTCTCACAGTGTGCATCCCTGCGTAGAGGAGACGCAAGGACATCTCCCCGCTTTCCCTGCTGGAAATGAGGGCTTGTAGCAGCCCGTCCCCCGCACGCGTTAGAGGCGCAGCCAACCCCGGCCCCGCAGCGGGCCTCGCTCGGCAGCCGCCGGGGCGCTGCCACCGGGTACCTTGACCCTGCCCGGCCGGCCCTGCCCTCGCCGCGGCTCTCCCGGGCCCCGTTAGCGGCGTCTTGCGGGAATCTCCCCACCCCTACTGCGGGGGCTCGGCGCCACCTCAAGCCCCGGTAAAAGCCCTCAGCCCGGCGGCCACCCCCTCCGGACCCCTTCCGCGCCAGCCCCGCGGCACGCCGAGCGCTCGGAGCGGAGCTTTCGGACCGACCCGGGCCCGCCGGCCGGTGCGGGCCCGCCGGTGCCCCAGCGCGGGAGCGGGCTCGCTGCCACGGCAGGCACGGCTCGGGCTCTGCCCAGCGCAGCTCTGCCCGCCAGCCCGGGCCGACCCTGCGGCGGTGCCGCGGAAGGCAGCGGAGCCCCCGCACGGCCGCGGAGCGCCCCCGCACCTGTTGCGGACGAGGCCGCCGCCGCCGGGCCCCGCCGCGCTCCCTCAGCCGCCCCGGAGCGCGGGGCCCCCGCAGCCGCGGGCCGCGCCGCCCTCCCTCCGCCCCGACCGGCCGGCCGGCCGCGGCCGCTGCTCACCTGCGGGGCGCCGGCGCCCGCCGCTCCTGCCCGCGGCCTCCGCCATGTCCGCCGCGGCCCGCCGAGCGCGGCTGCTCCGCCCCGCGGCCCCGGGCAGGTGAGCGCCCCCGCCCCCGGCTCTGCCCCGCGGCAGGTGAGGGTGAGGGCGGCACCGGCGACCGGGAGCGGCCGCCTCTCGCGGGCTGCAGGCGCTTATCGGCGGCGGCGCTGCGGGGGCGGCTCTCCGCGCTCCCGGCCCCCGCTGCCGAGGTGCCGCTGTTCGCACAGGTGTGATATTTTATATTTTTTTTTTCTTCAGAGCGGCTCCCGCCGCATTGGCACAGCTCGTTCGGTACCGGCGCCGAGAGAAACAACAGGTTTGGGGATGCTCGCCATCTCGACAGGGGGTGGGAGGAGTGGCGGCCGCCTCGCAAGCCCGGGCGGTGCGCCGCATCGTGTGGGAAAGAGCTGCACTGCTATAGACTCGTTCCTGCGGCACGTGCTCCTAAACAGCCGGTTTTAAGGCTGCGTGCAACGCCTTGCTTCCAAAAAAGAAAAAAAAAAAAAAAAAAGGCTCTGTGAAGAGCTGTGGATATGTATCAGTATCAGACACTTCTGTAAAGGTCATGGTCCTGCTACCTTTCCTATGAGTTTGCCTTAACTTGCTTTATGCTGCTTTTCAGGGTCATAAGAGTGTTTCTTTTTAAAGTGTTCTAGTATGCACCAGGACATAATTTATTTTTGCACCTGCTCGTAGGTAGCACCAATCACCAGAACTACAGGTGAGGGAGGGTGTGTGAATTGGGGAACTCATAGGATGCAGCTGTGGACGCAGGCAAGCAGGCAGAGAGGGGCAGCTCCCCTGGTCTGGCGTGCTTGGACCAAGCCAACTTCAGCCACCATGAAGAGCATCCTCCTTTCACAAACTGCTAAGTTCAGAGCACGAGGTCTTCTAGAGGAAGGGAAAATTAATATTTTGTTGTTGCACCAAGAGCCATTTGTGCTCTAAAACAAGGAGTTTGGGGCTTGGGTGATAAACACACCCTGTGGCTTGTGGGCAGGAGAGTGTCTGTAATAGAAGAAAAGGCTGGGCTCTATGCTGAAAGGTGCAAAAGACAGCAAAATCGGCACTGCCTTGGTCGAGTTTTCACTTCTGTACTCTCTTAAGGGAGGCGTAAAGGTGTCTCTCAGTCAACTGGAGTCTTGGATTACAACAGCACTGATCAAGGACTAAGAGGTTATCCAAGTTCAAACACAGTGAACTGCCTTATGGTCAAAATGTTGCCCTCAGCAAAATCCTGCACTAACGTAATCTCAAATCCCTCACTTGTGGTCCATGTAGGCATCCACCCACCAGCATATTCTGGGAGCCAGGCTGAAGAATCCTGGCTGATGCACACCATCCCAAAGTGTTATGTCATGTTTTATCTGAGGATGTAAAAAGTAACATTTGGTACAATCTAAATGAAGTAGCCTGATGTAGGGATCTTACATAAGCTTTTGTGCACAGATCTGGTATCTGTATGGATTAGCTGTGCTGCTGCTCAGGGAACCACATCCAGACCAGAATTGCTGGAGGAGTTTAAGTGTACATGGCCTGGCCTGGGAACAGATCAGGTCCAACAGAGCCTCACCATGGAAAACAGAACTGATTGCTGAGCAATGCTGCAGAAGCCACCTTGGGTCTGGTGAAGCTAGCAAAGAACTAAAGGAGTTAATTCCCAGCTGGTGCCAGGCTAGGTCTCATGGAGACATTCAACAGAAACCTCCATCTCACTCCTTTCTCTCTTGCATAGCTGGCATTTCTGAGCAGCCTGAGTCATAGAGAACAGGCTGCATGCTTTCCAAGTAAACAGAGCAGTGCAGTTACCTCCCAGTCATGCTGCATGACACCAGAGGTTTTCAAAGCTGGACCAATACAGGATCGTTCTTCACACAAAAGTCAAATTAGGGAAGTTCATTGTCTCAGGGTTCATTGTCTCAACGGGTACAATCTTTTTCTATTTTGGGATTTTACAAGTCAACTTCCACCACTGGTCTTTCTATGTTTAAAATCACCTTGAAAATGTGTTGTTTTCTGCTGTAATAGAAGTAGAAATTAATAAAAGGTAGCTGTGTTACTCATGAAATGCAGTGAAGTTTTTGGAATGAGGTGAATGCATCTGTGCCTAAAAATCAGTAGAACCATCTTCAGAGTGAAAAAAATCTGACGAAAGTGATTTAATCTACTGTTCTTTATCTTATTTTTTAATACATAATTGTTGCATTTTAGCCAGCAAAAATTACTGTATTCATGTTAGGACAACACGTTTATGTTCAAAAAAAAAAATTTAGTTTTCTTTGAAAATACCTGCTAGACCTGAAAAATTAAGAGCATAACCCTTTTACTGGTTACCAAGGCTTATGAAAAAAGAAGCAGCTTCTTGTCCAGGCAAGTCTTACCCACAATGGAATTTTTTGCAGCTGCCCCAGTAGAATCTGTTGATACCCAGTGCAAGCATGGTGGAGTGACAATGACAGTGGATAAACAGGGAACACCCAGCACCCTTTTTCATTACATGTGAGGAAAAAACAAATTGCATAAACAAAAGCAGAAAAAGAAACAACAGGCCACAATGACTGTTCAGCGCTTGGAGGCAGGACTTTTCATTTCTCAAGTCAAGTACAGCACCCAGAGAAGAATTCTGTTTGGTCTTAGCTTGTTAGTACAGGAATTAAGACTGAATAGAAAAACCAAGAAAATACCCAATGCTATGGTTATCCTACTCAAATAACAGTAAGTTTAAGATGTGTCAGAAAGGTTCCCTTGATACTCACTGTGATTTTTTTTTTATTCCAATATTTTCCAGTTCTACACCACTGTTATTATTGTAGAAGTCCAAAAATATAGGAAAAAAGTAAGTCTTGGGTTATTTTTATTTCAATTGTGTATGTCAGAGATAGCTTTAGAACAAGCTAACATTACTGTGGTTCAGGTGTATACAACTGGTACAGTTCAGTAGTACATAAACAACTCTAAAACAAATGCACCATAGAACTTAAATTACCAAAAATAAACAATATTAAACTATGTAGGGCAGTAGGTAAAAACAATTACCTTTAGGTCTTGCACACTAAAAGAAAAATACCTAATTATGATTGAAATTATGAAGCATTACTACAGATAATATTGAGATATATTACAAAGAAATTGAAAAGTTGTTGTCACATTTTGGTTTTGTTCCAGTGATGTACTGTTACATGATATCTTACATCAGTTTGTCATGAAATTAACATCTGCTTACTGTAACTACAATATTTCATGAGTTTATAACTTTAGTGTGTACGTTTTCTAAAAAGTCTTGAAAAACTTGCATGTAAAAACATTTAAGTAAAATAATGTTGCAGGTTGTTTATAGATTCCTTATGGATTATAGGAGTAAATGCAGTCAGGAAGCTGCAGTGTTTTTAACATTGGTAAACAAATACTGGATTAAAGTGCAACAGTCCTTCTGACAGCACACCTGCTCTGGCTGAAAGGAAATCTTTTCATCTCTGCAGAGAAGCAAAGAAAAATATCAGTGTCAGGCGTGTTTCTCTCGAAAGTCAGTGATAGCCTTCCAGAGTGTGCACAGCATTCCCCCTCTGTAAAGAAAAATCATAAAGACACTCAGGTATGTTGTCCCTGAAAATAAGCCTTCTGATTTGTTTTAGTATAGTGGAGTCAGTTCTCATGAATTGTAAGATAAACAAGGATCATGTTTACATTCCTTTGTAAAAGATATCACCTGATGGACTTCTCAAGTGACCAGTGGAGATGGAGAGGTGGGAACTTCTCTGTCCAATCTCTGGTCACTGTCCAGAAACTGATAGATACGAAGTCAACAATAAAGTAGAGACTTCCTTTCTTCTTCTCTGCCTGAACACCTGTTGTGTGTGTTGCTGTGTGTTTCTATCTGAATCACAGTAACACAGGTACAAAGATACTCTCTAGCCTGAAAGCCTTCCAGTGGAGGTGCTTTCTGACTTTCTTGCTCTGGTTTTGAGAAATGATCTTCAGTGGGAAGGCTGATCAAAGTTGAAATTCAACATGCATTACTCAAACAGAGAACAGAGTCCTTTTCTGATTACAGGGCAGGGCAATCTTTCCACTTGGCAGATGCCTGCTGTATGGAATTCAGAGTTCTGGTCCAAAGGACTTGCGTAACCCACATCTGACTTCCAACGTGATGCGAGTTGGTGACCTATACACCTGGCGTAATTAGGTGAAATGTAGTGTGATTTACATTCCATGAGTAATGTTTCTCAAGTTTGATGATGATAATAAACTACTGGAAGCTTTCTAGCTTTACTTTTTTAAATAAAACCAAGGCTCTAGTGGGATATCTTGTGCCGTCCAGTTGTAAGGTAAATGCTTTTTTTACCTTAAAATGTTGTCTTTAATAGAAAAAGTTTATTTTAAGATTTAAACAGTATCAGCTGTTTGGCAGAAATGTATCAGCATACAAAGATGTACTGGAAAGTGTTCCTTATTCTAAATTAATAGTACACAATGCAATAAATAGAGACTTAGAATCAGAAAATTTTTCTTCTTACATAGCACAGTTCATTTAACTGTAATTAAAGCATTACCTCAGTCTCAAACATTTCAGATCCTCTCGTGTAACATAGCAGAGAACATCCGTTAAGGTATAGTCTTCAGCCAAGAACTGCAGAAAGAAATTTAAATTAACACTTTATTAGAAATATTATTTAAATTCCTAAGCTCATCTTCCTAAAATCATCTGTCCCTAAAAATAGAAAGTTAAATTTGGGAGAAACCTAAAATTGGGCTGAAATGTGGTACATGTAACAGAAAAACACTGTCTCTACAAATACAGTGAAAATATTTAAATTTTATACTGTATACTCTCTGCATCAGCATACCAGGCAAAACTTGAAAGATGTAATGCTTTTACAGCTACTGAAATCCTTTGTCAGCTGGCATTTCTATTGTTACCACTGGTATCTCAGAATCACAGACTTCACTGAACACAAATTAGACCATAAGTAATAACATTTAAACCATAAGGAAATCAGTTAAGACCTACCATTTAAAAAATGGCATCTAAATTTGATGTAATTGAACTTGGAGAAACCTTTGGTCTGATCTGTAGGAGTGATAACTACATGCAGGTATTCCTAAATTAGCTGAAATCCTCAACACCTCTAAAGTTATATAATTTGCTGCAGAGCAGACTGATCTACTTCAGGATATTTCACTTTAGCACAGTTAGCTAAGGGTGTATCCTGCATACAGAGCATCATCAGCAGGAATGCTGCACTGTGTAAACCCAAGAGTGTCTATTTACCAGGATATTTCATTGCTTTATTCATAATCAGATTTAGGAACTATTAACGGTGCTGTATATTTATGAAGGCCTTCACATTCATGGCTTTTGCCTATCCTCTGAAAACAAATTAATCTCTCAAAATGTGCTAAAGTAATTTTAAAAGTTTGGTTTGGGTTTTTTTAAACTTAGTCACGAAAGAGTACTGCAGATGTGCCAGGCAGAGAAGAGGATCATTGCTACCTTGTTGATGGTGGCCTCGTCAGCCCCGTGAGCTCTCAGCCAGTTTATGAGGTCAGGGTCTTCACTCCCTGTGCCAGTGGAACGGCGATGGCACACAGACAATCCAGGGATATCTGGAACAAACATTTTTGAGACAAGGCTTTGTGCTGCCAAAGCAACCTCTTGTCATTTTTGACTCCTCAAGCACTTTCTACAGTGAGCTTTCCCTTCCAGCTTAGAATACCAGTATCCCCATAAATAAACGTGAATTCCCAAAGAACACAGTTAATTGCAATTTATAGACACTATACATTAATTTCTCTACTTGGTTCAGTTAGTGTGAACATTGACACACACAAAATTTTTCTGCCCTCTTCTGAAAATGACTGCTAGTACAAGGCAAATTAATTTCACTGTCACTCCTTCTACACTAAGGCTGTTGAATCAACTTGCTGAACTGTTTAGTGTAACTCATACAGTTGCTGTACAGGCAATGTCTTAGCATCAGCTGCTTTTGGGAAGCAACATTTAAAGCACATTACACAGACATATCAAACTGCATTAGCACTTCCACCTTCTTCAGGGCAGACACAGCAAACTCAGCTTCCCTCAGTAATGTTTAAGGTGTATTTGCATCTCACCAATTAGATCCTCTTGAACTTTCAATGTAACAATCGGAACAGTCTGTAATTCAAGAAACATATCTAAACATACTAGATTATCCTCTTTAGGAATAGTATTTATTCACTAGGATACGAGCCTTGTACTCTTCCATATAAACACAAACAAAACTATTTAAATCATACCATTACTTGTACTGTAATTAACAAATCCAGTGATTTGTTTCCATGATGTACATTCTTACTTCAGAGCAAACCCTACCAGAAGCAGTACAATAAAGCATCTTTGCTGAGACTGGCTCAATAAAATGAACAGATGTTTAGCTCGTACTTTTTCATCTGTAGCCAGTATGAGACTTTTCCTTAAAAATTCTTCTTACTTACCTATTGGCTGTGACCTGAGCTGTAGGTTCCTGATCTCTTGATCTTTTTCTTCTATAGCTTGATGCAAGAGGACTTGAAATTCTCTCTCCTTTTGAACTAACTCCTCCAATAACCTGTGAAGTAATAGGAACAAAGCACTCATTCCCTTCGTTAGCTTCAAATTCTCAGGAAAGGAAAGATCTTTCTATACCTAAGCTGGAAACATTCCTGACAAAGACAATGACAGACTTCTTCAGCTTCCACAGGTATATTCTTTCACTATAGATTGATTATGACCTATATCAAGATATAAACATTCATACAGAAGCCCAAAACACACCAGCCTCCACATAAACGTTCACCCACTAAACAAGTGGTATGGTAGAAAATTTCATTGAAATTTCTACAGCCTGTGCTCTGTTTTAAACAAAACTGGAACTGAGAACAAATATCAAAGTGGTTCATAAACTATGGGCTAAACCTTTGTAAGGAAAAATGTCAGTTCACATCTCTCCAGCAGACATTTTCAAAGGTATGGAAAGGGTAGAGCACTGATGAAAATGTGGTGAAAACATATGGTTGCATTTCATAAATATGAAAAATACGTTCTCAACCACACAAGGGCTCTTCCTTCCTCACATATAAGGCACTTTGTGCCTGCCCTCTTAGGCTATATTAAGAGTGAGAAAAGAGTAGGCAAAATATTTGCCTACTCCCCTGTGCAATTATTTCTGAGAATGTCAAGCAGAAGTAAATTGAAACTCATGTTTGACCTCCTTCATAACACAAACCCAGAGAGAAACCTGGAGAGATTCAGTGGCCAGCACCATTTGAGCTGATCAAAAGAAAATAGTTAGAATATAATAGAAAATTGGTATGTAAAACTGCTGCAATTTGTTCTTTTAGAACAGTGCTTTAGTCAAATGCAGGATTTGTGAATGATATGTTACCAGGAACTTGGTTAAAATGTGGACCTGGAGAGCACACTCATAAACCTATAACTGACTCCTGAGTCTTCAGAAGTTCTGCCTTGAAAGGATTGCAGCATCTTCATCCCTTTCTTGAAAACCTCTGGCAGCCTGAGAACTAAGCAATAGCTGTTCCATTTCAGCATGTTTCCTTTTATTTATCCATGTATCATTTTTTTTGTCACCAGTTTATACCAGTTGAGCACTGCAGCCTTTTTCTGAGAGGCAGGAATTCAGTTAGAAAATGTGCCACAAAGGCCCCTTACCTACCAGGTGTAAACTGAATCCCACATGATTGCATTGTAAAAACATCTAGACCTACTTTTAGCTGCATGCAGGCCTACCAGAAACATATTTGCACTTGAGTTCTCCCACACTGAGCTAACAAACCTTAACAAGTCCACCCTGCATGGGAATGGAGCTGCTCAGTGCATCTACACAACCCCACGCTTGGTAATTCTCAGTGCAAACTGATATTCCATCCAGACAGGTCACCTTTCAGGTAACTTATTCCTAGTCTATCTATTCTGGTTGAAAAAGGCCTTCAGGGCCAATGAAACAGTCCATTATTTTGTCCTGATAACTGCTTGCTGCTTACGCCAATAAAGCTTTCATAAATATTTAAACAATTGTCTGTATTATTTATTCAAAATTTCTGCATGAATGACTGGATGTGATTATTTATCCAAAGGCTTTGCATTTGAGAAATTTACAGAAGCAAAGTGCAAGCAAAAAAAGTACCTCTACAAGCTGATCATTTTGGAGAGTATTTCCCATCATAAGCTTGTGAAGTCAGTCTAAAATATTTATGTATTTCTTTGGGTATATCAGTAAGACAACCAAAATATTCCTCAGTGGTCACAAGTAAAAAAATTAATTGTGACATAAGGACTCCCAAATACTGATACTTTATTAAAAACAGTACAGTCTAATGAATTACTCTAATTATGGCTACTTTCTCAGACATGTGTAAAGTGAAGTACAATTTTAATTTCAAACGGAATTGCAACTCCAAAGAATGTTCTGCCAGCATAACAACTGCCTTATTGAAGACATGTTCTCTTTCTATCAAGGTCACATTCAAAATTTACTGAGGTCAATAAAAAATCCCGTGTCATAAATCACATGCTGCAAAAGTGAAATATCTACTTTAATCAGACTGTTTGTTATATTTTAATGAAAAAAACCCCAAAATATACAGAAGATCATTTGGATTTTTCTCTGGCATTTTTTAAAAGAATGACAAAACCTTAAAAAATAACTTTTCACTTGCACAAAGTGCAAGACTTATTTCTGAAAAAAAAAATATACAATATCCAAATTTCTGGCTCATTTCTTCTTTCAGAGAAAACATCTATTTTCTCCATCTTTCTCTGATGAAAAGAATGTATTTAATAAAAAGGCTGCTGGTAAGCACAGATCCTGCTTGCAGTAATTTCTGTGCACATAACACAGCTGAAGAAGTTTCCTTGTGAAGTTTCTGTGTGGCTGTCTATTAAGCTGAGTTCACTTGCTGAGAATAACTATAGAAAAGAACAGCAAGTTCTGCCTTAATGGAAACAAAACATAACACCATTCATCAGCCATACAGAGCACACCAAAGAGGGAAAAACAGAAGTTTGGCAGCAAGTCAGTTTTTTCCAGACCTTCCCTGAAAGGGCACCTGAAATCAAGTCTGACCTTAACTTGCATCTCAGTGGTTTAGTCGAAATTCATAAAACTATGTAAGTGATCAGTCACAGCTAAAGAAGGATCATCACTAAAAGGAACAACTTACACTGCAATGGAATTTTGGCACTGTTGCTAGTATCCCAGCTTCTATATTTTGAAAGTTACCCAATACACACTGCTGCAAGCAGGCTAGTGTCCCTGCCTCCTGATTCCCAGACTTACCTGTTTGTCTCTAATTTTAGCCTGCCCAGCTGGACACTCAGTGACCTGTGAGCAGCCTGGGAGTCATGGGACACCGTAGAGCTGAGTGTGCTTACACCTGAGGTAGCTACTGCATCTTCCAAGACAATGCAAGGCTGCTGGATGGTTTGATTCTGAGGCTGTTCATCTTGATCTTCAACTTCTATATCATCTTGATCAGCTGTATCACTTTCAGATGCAAGACTAAAATGCGGCCTCAATTCTATTAAAATATAAGAAAAAACACCAAAGGAGTTAAACATCAGTTAAATATTAAAACAAAAGCAGACCCAAGTGACTATTTACAGACCATCCTATAGCTTTGGTTACAACAGACCTGTAACATGAGAAAAAGATATTTCCTAGGAGTTTTAATATCCCTCAAAACATAACAGCACCTTCATTTATGCAGATAATTTTTCTGCCTACCGAATGCAAGAGCGGTAAAAACAAAACATCTGGATGAATATGATTCCAGATTTGGCTACCATTTCATGTCCAATTGCTGAAGTATCATGTACAGCAGAGTTTATTTTGCTTAATTCCATTCTCAGTAGTTTGTATTTTCTTATGTGTCTGACATGAAACATTTTATTAAACAAATAACCATTTTTTCTTTTTTATCCAGGTATTCCTGCTGTTGTTGTTCTGGCATATTTAGCATTCCATGATTATAAGAATACCACATTCAACAAAAAAATTGCACCCAAACATAGAGAGGAAATTACAAAAGGCCCCTCTCCCAACAATTAAAAGCATACTTCCCTTCTACTTATCAAAGGGAACACTGCCTATTTTGTAATGATGCACACCCACAAAACTGTGATCACAAAGCTATCCCCTGATTTCTGTTGTTCCTGTTTAAACTACCTACCAGAGTCTACCAGGTATGCAAGATATGTACACAAGATCTGATACTCCTACACAACCTATTATTGTAACATCTGTTTGTTAATTCTACCTATTTAATATAAATCTTTCTTCCTTCCTTCCCTCAGTTGTGGCTCCTGACTGCTAAGAACTCCCTCTAGTCTTCTCACCAAAATGTTTTTTTTTTCCTACGTCACACTTGCTTTATGCCCTTTCTGCTGAGTAACTAAACTAACAAGTATGTTTCTCTTCTTTAAAAATGAAATATTTGTTCCTTGATCTATTTCACCTCTTCATTTCAATGCTACCTTTTGCAATGCTGAACATAAGATCAACAGAGCTGTGCTTCCTCTAAGCTCAGAAAAGCAGATTTATGACATAGCAGTTACCCAAATATTGCTAGGCAGATACGTCTGAATTCTCCTTGAACTTCTGTTCTTATTAGTGGGATGCAGCTCTTTGCCTTGTTCACCACTAGGCAGCATAAAACTGGTTTTGCACCATTCCTTAAATATCCCGTAACTCTGAGATGTGTTAAGGCCAGTGAGAAATCTCCACATCATAAGAAAAAAAGAAATTAAGGAAAAAAGACTGAGACAAAGGAAAGGGAAAGTAATCAGAAGTAGGGTCAGGTAATTAGGGAAGCAGCAGATGATCAATGCCTGAAAACTACTGGGGCACAGAGGCTTTTGTTGAAGCTTGACCACCTACAATAAATGCTGACACTGAGCTGCATGGGGAAGAACAGACTACTAAGGAGGAATTCTACAGTTACTCCTATTACACAGCAGTGAAGTACATGCCTGCAAGAGATGCTCAGCATTCTAATCAGAAGACAGAGTTTCTTTGTGACTTGAAAGGAACACAGCAACTCTATTTATATCTTGTTGGTTGTGCTAGGGATATGGAAAATAAGGAGAATAGGAACAGCTGTAACCTTAGATGCAATTTTCAGATCCCCTTATTGATAATCTAAGACTCAACCCACTGCAGGAAACAGGAATGGAAGTATTCCAACTTAAAGCATTAAATGACATATTTGAAAATATCACCATTAATTCCAGCATTAGAAGTTAAGAAGAAGCAAAAAACTAGTTTTGGAAATAGGTAGTGAAGAAACAGAATGGGCTACAGTTTCATTTAAACAGATTCCTTCCCTCAGTGAAGCCATACATCCTAATTCCACATCTAAAATACAATGTACAACCTGCAGGCACTGCAGACCTGTTTGTTTGGTTTTGGCAGGTTTCCAGTCAAGGGTTTGGTTTTTTTTTTGGGTTTGTTCATTTTTTGGATTCTTTTTAGGACCATAAGCAATAGGTAACATTTTGCACCTCAAAAAATTAGGTGCTAGAGTACCTTAAGCTACTCCTACTCACCATATTACAGAATCATTTAGATTACACATTGTGGAAAGGTGCTTTCAAAAACAGCTTGAACAATACACAGATTAGTCTCTGAATTGCAAAACAGACAGTGAACAGGAAAAAGGCCACTGTTGCTTTCAAAATCTTAAGTGAAGCATCTTAATCATAACTGTAAAGCATGTTTAAAAAGATCAGCTGATAAACATTTGCCGAGTATTAAGAATGACTCACCTGGGACCAGAATTGTAATAGCAGTCTGCACAGCTTTTCTGATTATGCTGTCCAGTGCAAACATCCAATGTGGCTTAATATTATGATTTCGGAGAACTTTATTAACCTAATAACAGAAAATTCAGTTCAGATGTTACATACCCCACAACTTAAAATGAGAATATATGTCATAGAAAGCATTTAAACTTATAGATGCTGTATCCGAGCAGATGATTACAATTATTTCTTGATAGCAACATTATCAACTTCATCCATTTTATTATAAGTCACGCAATATTTTGTATTTTTCATCAAGTACTTGTCCCTGTGTTAGGCGCCTTAGGATGGCTGTAATACTTAACCTTCATGGCTGTGGAGAGAAACTTGAAAAGAATGCAGGCAAGACAAATAACAAGGACTATGTTATGAAAGGCTTGTAGCTGAAGCTAATTAATCTTGTTACTTTTTTGGCATCACTTTCACTGCTTGCTCTGAGCACTGCTTGTCTATTCTAAAGTACAATTGTAGGAAATATCAAAGAACTAATGTAATGCCGGTCCTACTTAATTCTGAAACTAGTTAATTAATGTTAGTTTAAATAATTGGGGAACTTAATCTGCATGTTGTACCATTTTCTCTTTCCTTCTACTTCCTACTTTGTACAATCTGACGTTTTTCTACACTGGGCTGCTCCTAATTGCCTACAGTCCTGCTTACAAACTGCTTTTAGCTATATTCTCAGATGTCTCTATGGATGCTCCATGCCACTTGCACAAACATCTTTACTTCATGGAATTGTTTTCCAGCTCCTAAATGACAAGGAAATGCCTAGCCAACAGTAAGCAGCAATAGAACAAAACTCAGTCCTGTTATCCAGACATCCAAAGCAGCAAAGCAGGAGCAGAGCTTTAACAGTAACAAGAAACAACAAATATGACTGTAGTTACAAAATTATCAAGTTACAACATTATATAAAAAAATGTTTACTAAAAAAATGTGGCAAAAAGATACTTCTGTCTTCTTAAAATAAGGGATTAGTTCAATTCCCTCATATTGTGGTAACCTTCCTGTAAAAAATGACTGACGTTACACAAATGATGCCTTCAGAGGATATGTAAAAGTTATTAAGCTTATTTTTTTCACTGCCGAGAAGCAAGAGCATTCAGTAATGCAGTAATTTATGCAGGTACCTGCACTGGCTTTGGCTGGGACAGAGTTAACTTCTTTCAGAGCAGTCCACAGTCTGTTTCAGACTGTGACTAAAGCAGCCTTGATAACACAGGCATGTTTCAGCTCCTGCTGAGCAAGGCTTACGTGCTGTCAAGGCTGCCTCTGATTCTTACACTGCCCCAGCAGTGGGGGCTGTGAGGGCACTGAAGGCTGGAGGGGCACAGCTGACCTAGGAAATATTCCCTGTCCTGTAGGGTCATGATACACTAGAGGCTGCTTTTTCCAAAGAAGCTGTTGCTCAGGGATTAGTGGGCACTAGTCTGCTGCTGGTGACTGACTGCTTTTGCAACACTTGGGAGCTTTTTTTCCCCCTTTCACTTATTTAACAATTGTTGTCCCTGAAAATCAGCCTTCTGATTTGTTTTGGTATAATGGAGTCAGTTCTCATGAATTGTAAGATAAACAAGAATCATGTTTACATTCCTTTGTATAAGATATCACCTGATGGACTTCTCAAGTGACCAGTGGAGATGGAGAGGTGGGAACTTCTCTGTACAGTCTCTGGTCACTGTCCACAAACTTATAGATACAAGGTCAACAATAAACTAGAGACTTCCTTTCTTCTCTGCCTGAACACCTGCTGTGTGTGTTACTGTGTTCCCTCTGTGCATCACAGTAACAAACAATCTTTAATTTGACCCACAAGTTTTCTCACTTTTGGTGCCTCCAATTCTCTCCCTCCCTGTAGGCAGGGAGTGAATGAGTGACCGGGTAGGGGCTTTCCTCTACCTGCCAGCAGGGTCAGGCAGCACAGCAGCGCCTGTGTCTCCTCAATTCCATCGCCAATGGCCACGAGGTGGCACTTGGACACCGTGTTTGGATTCAGAGAGCTGTCGGCAGCGAAAGGACAGCCTGCCCTGGGCCTGACACCCGGACAGCAGCTGCCCCAAAGGCTTGCCCACTCCCCAGTGTGTGCACTTTGCACCTTCCCAAACTGACTGCTACCAAGACAGGGACAGGTTTAGCTAAGTGTAGCTTTATTGAGAACTGAGGAAGCATAGTCTAACTTTGTCAAGATCACAACCATCCGCAGTAATGTGGTTTAGATATTTATATTACATCACAAAATTACTTTTTCTTGGTTGGTATGATAAGGATGTTGTGATTATTAAACACTGTAACCAAAGATTGCCTTTGAAGTCCCAAAAGCAAGGGAACTACTTTCCCTCACTTTTAGCAGTACCTCAGTCTCTGCAGCATCTGAGGTCTTGATGCTGTCCTGGATTTCAGAGTAGTGCTACAGAAATTTATTGTATGGCCAAAGAAATTAAGACTGCACACATACAAAGCAAAGCTTTTCTTTTAACTTTCTGTGGGTTTGGTAGTAGATATAATAGGTAGTAATGAAAGAGAAATTTATCAGTTAAAACACAGCAACTTGTAAGGATGAAGTTAACAGAAAGTAAATTTTCTACTGATACAACCCAGGCAATTACTACCAAACAAGTGATGCTCAGCAACATCTCTATTAGAACACCGATACAAGTATTTGTACTATTACCCCAGTGTTTTCTTGACCTTGTATGCTTGTTTCTTCTCTTCCAGTGTCAAAAGAATATTAATATGAGGTTAATAGAGAGAGCTGAAAGCATACTCAAAAGAATCAAAAAGAAAATTTTATGAAATTAAGTCTTTCACAGAATCATTTAACACCTTTTTTTTTTTCATAAAAGCATCTAATTCTTGTTAGTGTAGTCTGTGCAACAGTATAAATGTTATGCCATCCTGCCTGACAGCTCTTCTACTTGTCTGAGTGCCCCAGGCTTAAATTCTAAAAGAATCATCCACCTCAAATACCTACCTGATTGTAATTTCATTTTTACTACATGACTTCAGTCTGGACAAGTTTTACTCAGCACAGCTGCATCCTCCCATGTTCATTATTCATCTTAACCATTAAGTCTCATGAACTTGCTTGTGAACTAACACTTAAACACATACCTTAAGAAAACATTTGCTTTTTGTAAACTAGCTATATAAAGACTACCCATTCATGTGTTTGGCTGCTCAATGTAGGAAATTACAAATCTTGTATATATTATTGGTAGAAAAATAACAGTTTTAATTCCTCCTTATCCTACTTATTATAAATTGAAATAAAAATTTCTAGTTTGGCAAAAATCTGCTGCTAATCAAAAATACTAAAATAAGAATTCAATACAGTATTACAAGATAGACAGACTACTATGGGGAGCAATGCATTGGTTTGTAAGTGAAGTTTAAGAGATCTGCATTCATGAAGGATAAACCTGACATTCATTGTTTGTCTTATTGCCCAGAAAACCTTCCAAAATGAGATTTCTTAAAAAGGCTTTCCTGCCTTACTATTAGGACACAATATCCACACAATTATTCTGAACCTTCTATATCCTTAATCAGCAAAATCTCAGTAGTGTTCAGGGTCTGTGTCCTGCCAAAGGATCAAAAGGCAACCAAACCAAATCACTGCTGTGGTTTCAGATTTTGCTATTACAGTTTCAAAGCCCTCATATTTTATTATTTCAAAGCCCTCAAATATTATTGTTTCAGCTGCTCTGGATAGAAGTTAAACAAGTTCTCTTTGGTCCTGGTTTGTTCAGGCTTTTTTCAGTTAGGTGCACAAACTTCTTAGTAAAAATGACAACTTACAGCATCTTGAAAACCAAAGAGCACAAGCTGCACTTGGCTGATACCATGGCTGTCAAAGTCCAACTCCAGCTTCAATTTTGAAAGCGTGGTTGCGATGATTTTGCGGTCAGTGGACCGTACGAACTCTCGGAGGCTGGAAACGAGGGTCGTGATATGTTCCCATTTGAGCTTGGGTTCTTCAGCTCCCTGGCAGAAGAGAGAGGCGAAGAAATAGGTTTGATAGTCATCTTTTGAAACATACATCCCAGAGGACTTCAGCCAATAATGTCAGCTGGCAATATGTGTTCCCAGAAAGTCTGCTGCTGTGGTTAAGGGGAAGGTGCAGCTGGAGGTCAGGTACTGGTGGCAGCACAACTGCAGCAGCACAGAGCTCTGGGGCTGAGCCCCCAGAGATGCAGGTAGGAACTCAATGAACAGGTAGCTGACTCTGTTTTACACCAGTTGCTGAAGAATGTGTGCTTGCTGTAGTGTGTGTGTGTCTTTGTACAGCAATGAAAAGATATGAATAAATGTACTGTGCACTGGATGCTCCAAATTACTCATAATTGCAAAAACACACACAGGCTTTGCAGTGCTTGTAATTTCTTCAATGTGCAAAGTCCTACAGCAGCATTTATGAGAAGGGGTTAGTCAAAGTTAGGCAGGAGGCTCACAAAGGGACTGGTTGTTTCTTATATCATTTCCCAATTTCCCTTAATACAGAATTTATACACTTAGCTGTTCTTAAAGCAGGCCTGCAAAGATCCCACCTTTCTAGTATAAATATTCATTTGCCTATTTTTAAAAGCTTTTGTGTTTTGCATGAGCTACCAAAGTAGTGAAAAGCTCAAAAGCTTTCGTCAGAATAACCAGGCTAAGTAGCTAGGAAGAGCTAGAGCTCTGTGTTTGCTCTCATAAGCAGTTAGGCCAACTGAATGCAAATTTCAAAGCCAGAGTTGTAGTTCAACATGAAGTATTAAATGTTTATTCTGAAGGAAGTAAAGTAAATATTTATATAGACTAAGGATATCCAGCATTGATATCTGTAAGAGAAGGACAAACAGTGTTTGATTCTATTGCATTTGCTGGTTTTATCCCATGGATGTTATGGTTCTGTTTGCCAGTAACACTGAACTTTTAACTATAGTCAATTAATTCTGATCAGGAATAAACAAAGATAATTCGATTTAGAAAGAAGCTTTAAAAAAAAAAGCAGAAGTTCTAGAGCAGTTGAAGATACCACTGACTAAAACATCCACCTGAGATAAAAGTTACTAGCCTCTGCTCTTGATCTGCTTTGAAGAATTCACCTGATGATTTTCTATGCAGAAGTGGATCTCTCACTCTTCTGCAGTAACCAATCTCCTTTTCATGTAAATAATTAAAAAGCCATTAGGGCAGATAGGTAAATGCACACAGTAGCCCTGGACTAGGAGATCCAAGTGCATCAAGGCACTATAGGGACAAGATGAGCAGTAGGACTTCCTAATTAGAAATAGTGACCCATTTTGTGAGGGGCATTGTCCTCCCCTAACCCTCATACCCAATGACTTTGCTGAAACCTTTCTTGTGAAAAGTGTTTGTGAAGAGAAAAACTCTTAGAAATCCTAAATCCTGATGAGGCCTTACAAGCAAGCCAGGCTTGTCCTATTAGTAATTTATTGCATTTCTCAAGGGAGAAAACAGTCTTTGGGAGTCAGAGGTCTGCATCCTTCTGAAGGGCAGCCAGCCACATGAACACGAGCTTTGAACTCTTTGACTCTAAAATTCTGTGTCTCTGCTTCTCTCTCAGGCTGTTCCAGTCCCAGCTGAGAAAGGCATGAAACACCAAGCACACTCTCTGGGATTTGTGATTGAATTTCAGCCTCTCATCATCACTGATTATTACTTGTATACATATGCAAAAACTGTGTCTGTTACAGCAACACTCACACAAAGCACAGATCACAAGTATCTTTCTCACTCCTTTATCTTTTAACATTTTCTGTAGTTACCAGGATAACTGTGGGTTACTCTCTCCCCCCTCCCAAGAGTTAGAAGCAGTTTTTATTTGCATGGCACCAATTTTCAATTACAGTAAGTGTAATACATACATAATAATCATATTGGTTTGCATCGGTTTCTAAATACTAGTATCTTTAGAAGATGACTTGTCATGTTTTATACAAATGTTTTACACCAGCAATACTTTGCCTTGAGAATGAAGTGAAGCAACTAACTACTAATACACACACGAACAAGAACAAAATATCCTGCCGTGCAATTACAGTGTTGCAACACTTAGCAGTGTGGTCATGATCTGTTATTTCATCGGTGTTGTCCTGAACTGATACATCATCATAATGAATCATCCCCACAAAAGAGTGCCAAAAGGTCACTCTGCAATTATTTCATTGTTTGCTGTGGCTCTCACAATTACTACACCTTCCCTCCATACATGCTCCTCACTTCCCAGAAGAGTAGATGCAATTAAATTTTCTCCCTAGCCCCCTCTTTCTCCTGTTATGGCTGCTGATTAGAAAACAATGGTGTATCCATCAGCCCCGTTTTTTTCTACACAATAGACTAACATAAGGCCAGAGCAGGCTAAATGACCTAAACCTCCCTCTGTCAAACCAGTCAGCCAGAACACAAAACTTTAAAAGGGGGTCAAGATAATCCACTCCTGGAGGTGATCTACCTTATATGAGTAGACTTGACTCAGTTAGTCAAATGTGAAAAGCCCTGGAAAAATAGAGTATCATGAAAACATGTATTTCTGTCATGTTGCCAGTACGAATATCCAGGTACATACATAATAATTACAAACAAAAAAGTCATATGTAATGCATCATGAACAATTTCAAAGCCAGTTTTTAATAGCCCAAATAAAACAGTGACCATGAAAGCTTACATGGTATATGCTTTCTAGTTTAATCAAACTTAATTTCTAATTGCTTTGCTATGTTTAATTTCAAGAGTTCCAGGTAACTGCAGAGAAGTCTTAAAATTCTATAAAATTCTTGCTGCCCTCTGAAATTACCTGAGCCAAAGCTTCCATCAGGTTCCTCACCACCTGCTCTTGGTCCTCAGTTAATATTCTGTGGAGGGTGGCTCTCCTTTCACTATCCTTCTTCAGCATGAAAAACCCAGAATCTTTCTCTTCAGGTGAAGGAGGTGCACTGTGATCCTCAAAATGTTCGTCTGGGATGCTGAAGGAAAGACACAGTGAAAGGAAACATTACAAAAACCATGCTGGTGCACACATTCCTAATCTACTGTGTAACAAAAATGTCAGGTAGCTCTTTACCTCAGAAAAAGGGACCGGATTCCCTTCCCATCTTTTTCTCCACAGGATTTGGCTCTTGTTTTGAAGGAGAATGGATCAATTTTTAATTCTGTATCGGGTGAGACAGAACCATATTCACTGCTGCTACTTGTATCTTCCACCAGAACAGGGACAGGTAAGGATATGCTCCGAAGATACTCTATTTGGATAGGAATAGCCAGAAATTAGAATTTAATAATACCATCAGACTTTTGAAGTGAGGATTATTTTTTTCAGAGAAGACATGAAAACTCCAACCTTCCCACACAGCAACACAAAATATTAGAAAAAAATTGACAAAACCTCCAGAAGCCTTTTTGTCTGGAACGGAGTTATCTTTCAGGTATGTTTTTATTCCTGAAAGATGGAAATGCTGGGCTTCTTGCAAGTTCACTCACATCACTTCAAGACTGAAGTGAACGTGTATCTCCTATCATGACTTCCAGCAGTAGCAAAATGTTTCTATAGGGTAAATTGTCCAAACACCTTCTGAGATCTTAAATTTATGGGTGTATAAAAATATATATATAAATATATAAATATATATATATATATACACACAGGCACAACATATAGGTATATATACTATAACATCTATATGATACATTTCTTCATGTGATTGATGTGTACAAGTTTAATGAATTGATAATCATTGACTTATAATAATAATAGTCATGCAGTTAAGTCAGAACTTTCAGTTTTAAATCCAGAGCACACATTACCACTGCAGGAAACTACTCATATCTATTTCACATGTGCACATTTCAAAATGTACTTTGATACCAATTCAGCCTGAAGGTAACTATGTGTGTGCTCAGTGCCCTCCCACACTCATTTCCTGAAAGAGATGAGTATCCTGTATCCTGGTCTGACAAGGAGTCTCAAACGCATTCTGGTTTGTGGGTTATAGAATTTAGTCTAATAAAAATCTATGTTATCATTCTCCACAAACCTTGGCTCTGTGGCTACTATAAAGCAGCCATTGATTTCCACCAAATGTCCCCATAAATGACAGCACAGCCCTTCGAGCCTGTATCACCCACCTGCCTGGACAATTAAGCCATAGTCTGGTAGGATTAAAAACAGTAGTTCAGATACGCACAATAAATTAGACGTTCCTAACAGAGAGAAGTCACTTATTTTCACAATTGTGACCACTTCTCTTTCCAACTTTTTAGTGTTGACAAATTATACCAGAATAATTGGTTACTACAGTATCTACACAAGTATGTTTTTGATGGAGAAGTAGGTTGCAACTCACCATTTGTGTTAGCTGAAAGGACTGTGTGAGAAAAGGAAAGAAAAAAAGAGAGTTAAATATGCTGAAAATAACGGGAAAATAATCACAGTCTAATGGGTAACTTCCCATTTTTATGGACTATCTCAATTCTCCTGGCTGCAGTCTCCAAAAGGGTAATTTATTGCAATTTAATTTTATTCTGAAGGGGTGGAAACCACATTAAAAATGATCATCGACTATCATCTCCTTCCTTTAAGTATCATGCTTATCATGATACAAATATTCTTTCAATGAAAATGCATGCAAATTAAAAAAGAGGAAAAAAATGAAACAACAACCATAAAAGCTGCACAAAATCACAAACAGACTTTTAGAAACCTTATTAGAAACACTTATATAAATTGACTTCTCTGACAACACGGTAACAGAACTCTGCTACAGCAGTGTTTCTGCAGTAAGCTGTTGGTACAGAAAGCCACAGCTGAGCATCCACATGGGACGGGGATCTGGAGATCCTCTGTGTTCATCTCAAAGACTGAATCAGCAGTTTCAGGAAACAGTGCCACGGGCAAGAGGAAACTCCCAGATTGAATTTAGCAGTGCTTACCTGAGAGCTTTGAAGGAGACTTTCTTTTCTTGCTTGAAACCTTCAGGAATTCATCTATGAGTAGCTCATGAGCAAAAGCTCGTTTATCAGGATCTGGTTCAAAGCAACGCAATATGAAAGCCTTGGCTTCTGCAGACATGGATTCAGGAATTTCTGGGTGTATTTTAAACATCCCCACCTGAGGCAAATGAAGGGAGAAACAATGGCCTAAACTGTTCTTACCCCAAACAATAAACGACATAAAAAAACCTGTTTAGATAGCAGAAGTGGTATATCAGTCTCAGGTTTTAATATTAAATTTATACGACTAGTTTAATAATTCAAGAAAAAACCCCAAACTATTACAAACTGCATAAACAATTAAATTTTAAAAACCCCACAGCTGCAAGTAGAGGCTCTTCACGAAGCAGAAAACTGCTTCTTTTTCTCAGTTTGGTGTTGTTTTTTTTCTTAAACAATCCAGGCTGCAGAATAGCTGCTATCTCTCTACTAATCTATTAAAAAATACACAGCACTCCCTCTCTCAGCTGAATCAGATTATTGTTCTTAACCTCCTCACAATCCAAACACTTCCTTTATCTCCCTTTCTTGCAACCTCTATTTCCAGCTTCTCCAAATCAGTCATCAGATTTGCTGTGTTTAGAAATACAGCTCTGGGCTGGACAAGGAAGGTATCTCACCTTAAACATGGCTGCTTGGGGCTCTCCCAGTTCATAAAAGGGGGTTTCCCTGTAGCCATCTCAATGATTGTGCATCCCAAAGACCAGATGTCTGCAGCCTTCCCATAGCCTCGGGGCCCTTTGTCTATGATCTCTGGGGCCATGTACTGGAGAGTACCTGTTTAAAACATAACTCTTTTGTGTTTACTTTGGAGTAATAATGCTGCAAACAGATAGCTAAAAGACAAGACGAGAGGAAGAAAATGACTGAGGAGTGAGCAATATCAGAAGAGTTAAAAATCCCCTTTCACTATTCAAAACTCAAAAATTTCCACATACATTCTACATAGAACTCTAAATATTACTCAAGATATTACTTGTGCTGGAAGTATTTAGTACCATCTACTGATCTGGAGATCACTTTTCAATGTCAGTGATAAATATTAAATGTCTTGATGAGCTTTGGATCAGAGATAGTTTTCTTTTTTCTTTTTTTAAGATCTTAAAATTAAAATATGGGAAAGCACTCTGAATTTTACCCAGAGTGGAAAAGGAAGAGAAATCCGAAATCTTCACCTAAAAGAGTAGGTGAGATGAACATTTTCTTCTGAAGTAAGGGAAATAATCTGACACATCATCCTGCATTCTGTTTCTTTTAAAGAAGCAATGGAAGAGCAAAGGATGGAATTAAAATAACAGTCACTTCTCATTTTACATAATTATTTAATGCAGTGCCACTACATATTTTAACACCCAAATCAAATTATCAAACAGCAGGAGAAGCAACTAAATGACAGGTTCTGTAGATAGGTGATTCTGGAGATGAAGTCAGGATGTCCAAGCCACTCATGATAGAAAAAGATCAACATGATGAAAAAGCCATTTGCACAAAGGAGATAGACTTGAATAAAGCACAGGAGAGACACAGCTCTTCTGTAGTAGAGGACTTTGATGTGACAAGTGGAACATCCAAAACAGCACTCCCTTTGAACAGTGCACAGAAGTACAGCATATAGCTTAAGATTATATATCCAGAAGTTATTCTTCCAGTAACCTTTTAAACTGATTTGAAGTCAATGAAAGTTCAGCCTCGGTGGATTCTGACCCTACATGCACAGTTCGAGTGAGGATAAGAAAGTCTCCTCTGGGAACATACCAGTGAAGGTTTC
This sequence comes from Sitta carolinensis, assembly GCA_032173965.1. Classification (NCBI taxonomy): domain Eukaryota; kingdom Metazoa; phylum Chordata; class Aves; order Passeriformes; family Sittidae; genus Sitta; species Sitta carolinensis. The sequence continues at coordinate 63,953,057 of JAVUNC010000004.1, read as the reverse complement.
AGTACAAGGATTGATTCCTGCAAGTCTCTTTGAAGTTCCAAAGTCCGAAATCTTTAACACTCCACTGTATGTGTTGATAAGCACGTTATCACCCTGAGGAAAAGAACATGCAGATTATTTTTCTCTGCAGATCCTTCATCTAAGACTTTTTGCGTAGCCTGTTTCTACAATGCACTCTTTACTTAGTAAGTGGCTTCTTAGGAGAGGAGATGAAAGAGAAATCCATAGTGTTCCTGTCTTAGGCAATCCCATTAACAAAAACTTCATCTCAAAGTGAATTTCCCCTCTTACCTGAAGGAATTCAGTTAAACACTAAAAGAGGGAAAAAGGATTTAAAAAAAAAAAAAAAAACACAAGCCAAACACTTTTTCATCTGCAATCTCCTTGGAAAAGAACTTGCTAATTATCCCATCCACAATCTTCTTCATTTCAATTAGATTTTATGAAAGTTCAGTTATGTCTTTGAAAACAGAAAAAGAAGTATCTACTTTATCACATATTAAGTTGCTATATGTAAATTTTCCTAAAAATAAAAAAAAACAAACCAAAAAACAAACAAACAAAAAAAAAATATTTTATTGGTGCAAATTGAAATCAAGAATGGTTCACCTACCTAACCCATGGTTCAGAATTAGCGGAGAGCTTTCAGAAAAAAAGTTTTTAAATTACAGGACAAATTAATGGCTATGCAGTTACATAATACTATCAGGCTTAATTCTCTGAAAATTCTTACCTTTATGTCTCGATGCACTATTTGATTATCATGGAGGTATTTCAATCCTTCAAGAATCTGCTTGGTGTAAAAGCCAATTGTCTGCTCATTATTTTTTAATGGTCCCCATTTTGATCGTAGAAGAGCAGAAAGACTACCTATAATTTTGGAGGGCAAGAAGTGAGAATAAAAATCCAATTAAATTCTGCCTTCTCCCCCAAAGGAGAAAAGTAACAACAAACATCAATCCCAATCCAAGTGTAGGCATCTCATCTATAACCAAATTCCTCTCCTGTCAAATGCTTACTTGCAGCACCACTGACCTGCACAATTAAAGATTCTCAGTATCTCCTGAGCAGCTTGTGAAGAACTGAAGCCCGTGGGAAGGACTCACATTGGAGAAGTTCATGGAGGACTGTCCCTCTTGGAAGGGACCTCATCTAAGCTGGAGCAGGGTAAGGAAGTGAAGAGGCCTCCCCTTGAGGAGGAAGGAGTGACCATTTTGATGAACTGACCACATTCCCCATCCCCCTGCACCACTGGTAGGAGAAGGGAGAGAAAATCCTAAGTGAATTTAAGCCCAGAAAGAAGGGAGGGGCAGGGCAAACATATTTCTAAGATTTGGCTTTATTTCTCATTACCCTCCTCTGATTGGGCTGACAATGAATTAAACAAGTCTCCCCAAGCCTATTTTGCCTGTGATGGTATCTGATGAGTGATCTCTCCCTGTCCTTATCACAACCCATAAGTCTTGTGCTGCATTTTCTCTCTGCTATCCAGCTGAGGAGCAGAGTGACAGAGTAGCTCTGCTGGGCACCTGGGGTCCAGCCAGGTCAGTCCACCACTGACCTGCAGTGAAAGGAGCTCACCTGCTATAGCAATGATCTGAGCTTTATCTGTAGCACACCATATCTAGCTACTCAAGCAGTTTGAAGACAGAGTTTTCCCTTTTGATTTCAGGCAGAGACACTATAGAATATTACACCTGTATGAAATATGTCTCATGGCCCTATCATATGTTTTTATACTTTCAAAATGCTAAAAACCCAAACAAACCTATCAACGACCAAACCAGTCTCCCCCAAAACTTACCACCTGGCACCTGTTCCATGAATATTTTGATGAAGCCATTCTCACTAAGAGAACCTAAATACTGGACAATGTTCTTATGTTTGAGATGCTTATGCAAAGCTATTTCTTCATGCAGAGGTTGGGAATACCTGGAAAACAAAGAAGCAGTTTGTTCTTCATCTTGGTGAAGAAAGTTTTGAAACAACTTACATTGAAAGTGAGTATTTGTTAAATGAATTTAACAACACTGGCTGTGACCAGCACAATCTAAAATATTATGTAATCATATGTAAATACAAATAACATATACAAAAGACATATAATATTGTGATTTCATACACACAAAATGTTACAAACACACATAGAGGGAGAAAAAATTTTTATGAAAAATAAGCTCCAGTCTAACTGCAAGAGAATAAACAGTAGTGAAAGTGGTTGCATTCATATTGGTGCCAAAGTGAACTAGTAAAGTATAAAGCTAATATATAAAAAAACCCCACTTCAATAATGAAAAGACATTTAAATTTTCAAGTAGAAGTCTTTCCTGAAGGCAAGATGGGGTACCAGAGTAAGAAAACACAAATCATTAATGGATTCATAATTAATCTGTTTAGAAGTACAGATCAAAACAATTTCACCAAATTCAATTTAGTCCAAGGCAAAGTATTTTTCAGAGATATGCTTTTCAACAGCCTTTTTATCAAGGAAGTTTCTGGAACCAGGATCTTTCTCCAGTGTTGAACACCACCAGAGCTCAGCAGCTGATGTGCTGAGCTGCTGTAGTGGGTCCACCTGGACACTCCTCCTAACTTAGGCCTGCTCTAACACTTCCCTTGGAGGGTCAGCTGCCAGATTTTGTGTATTTCTGGCAAAATGTGGACAATATGCTGACAGTCTGGTAGTTATCACTCTAAAACACAAACATCTGTGGCAACACTTTCAGGGTAGTGGAAATAGATGAAGCACACTGATCTCCTTCTGTCAGTCCAAGTGTGAAAAGTAGTTGCAGCATTTGCAATTGAGGCTGTTATGGGAAAAATACCTGTGGCTTCCACTCTGTTTTAGCACAGGTAGCTAATACCTCTCCCTCAAAGAGCATCAAGATACTAGTGGAGGCTTAACTCTTAAAAAAGTGTAGGGAAAAGAAAAAAAGAAGTGGTCATCTGAAAATCCCACTGGAGAACAACTGTTGCAGGAGATAATTATTTGGTTAATGAAAAGTATGATTATGCAACTCTGAGTCTGTTTACTAAAAACTAATTTCAGTTTTGCCTTACCTCTCCACATGATTATAAAGATTCTGACTACACTGTTAGTCACACAGAAATTCAAAATCAAAGATTGTATTCCTGAGTTCTGTTAACAAGATACTCATTCTGAGCAGCAGCAAGACCATTATAATTCTTCTTCCTGCACTTTTAAACAGCACAGCTGAGACTTGAGCAACAAAATAATTTTGTAAATAAAATAAAGCTGTAAGAAAACTTTTCCCTAGGATGAAGCGTTGGGGTTTTTTTTGTTTGTTTTAGAACTTAATCACTAGAAGACTGTAAACTGTATGAACAAAAATTCTAAATCATCATCACAGAATAGTCGGAGTTAAGGAGAGAATTTAAAGCTCCAGTCCTCCTGGCATAGGCTGGGACATCTCCCACTAGACCAAGTTGTTCAAAGCTTTGTCCAAGCTGGCCTTGTGAGTCATTCTTCCCTTCTTTCCTACTGCTGTAACCCTGTCACAGAAGGCCACCAGATTTGTCAGGCATGATTTGCCCTTAGTGTTGCCACGTCTGCTGTCAGCAATCACCTCATTGTTTTCCATGTGCCTTGGCACAGTTTTAAAGAGGACCTGTTCCATGATCACAATCATGGAGCATAGAGGGGAGACTGACTGACCTTTAGTTCCCAGGGTCTTCTTTATTCCTTTTTTTAAAAAGAGGGGCTTTATTTCCCTTTTCCAGTCAGTGGGAACCCATGGATGTAACATTTCAGTCCCCATGGATTGTGCACGTTCATGTTCCTCAAACCTGATCTTCTACAGCAGGTGCTTTTTGATTCTCCCAACCCCTGCCTTTACCTCCTGTGACTTGGGTGGTGTGGCTGGAGCACTTGTTGAAGACTAAGACAGAAAAGATGTCAAATACCTCAGCCTTCTAATGTCCTGAATAACCAGGTCTGTTTCCTTCTGGAGAAGGTCCACTTTTCCCCAGCCTTCCTTTTAACATCAGTGTATTTACAGAAGCTTTTCATGATGCCCTTGGCATCCCTGGCCAGATTTAATTCTATTAGGTACTTTGGCTTTCCTAACCTGATCCCTAGCTGCTCAGACAATATCCAATTTCTCTGTATTCCTCCCAGGCTACATGTCCTCGCTTCCACCCTTTGTGGACTCCCTTTTTGTGTCTGAGTTTTCCAGGAGATGCTGGTTCCTTCAAGCAGCTGTCCTGCCTTTTTTCCACTGATTTCCTCTTTGTTGGAATGGAGGATATGTCTCTGTAGCCTAACATTTCCTGATAAGTAAATTATTCAATAGCTTTTATTCAACATATAACAAAATTGAAGACTCACCTCTTTTTGCATAGAAATATTTTGATTTCCAGCCCTGCCTGACTCAGAACTTAAATATTTTTTGCAAATTCAAAAGGTGCTAATTCTTACTTTTTAAATTATACAAATTAACTTCAGATATTCTTTTCTTTCTATACACTTTTTTCAAAGTGTGGAAATATCAGGATACAATTAACCAGAAGTGAATTTACTTTGCCATTAAAAGAATAATACTTGTAATTAATTCTGGAAGCCTCTAAACATTTAGATGAAACACCAAAAGATTCCTCATAATCTCTTTTTGTGTTATGCTTTGCACTCTGAACCTGAAACCTTTTCCTTGGAAAATTCTTTTAAAATATATATTGGAGAAGAAAAATACAGATTTTTCTCCTTTGAAGTAGTTACTGCTGTATTCAGGCTATCTTTCTATTAATCACAGTTGTTAAAAACAAATTTCTTCTAACATAGAAAAAACTTGCAACTATTTTGAGTCAACAGATTTTTTTATGTAATAAGGCCATACTTTCTGGGAAATGATAACATATATTGATGTACAATGGAATAACAATATAGAGGAAAGAAGGATTCCTCTCCCCATAACCTAAGTTCTAGAACCTTTAAACTATAGTGAGAATGGAAAAATTATTAGACCACATATCCATTTGAACAGCCAATCTACAAATGAATTCCAAAAGATTTAGAAGTGCTAATTTTTAAACGTCAAAGTAAAAAACCAAGTCAGAACAGAATAATCAAAGGGAAGCCCACAAGGCAGACCCATGAAAAAGAAACTGAGCTAAACTTGATAGTTTAATAGCCAGTTTCACCTGAAAACACTTAACTTTAAATTTCATATCACTTTTATCACAATATTTGTGGAAATCTATGTATACAAAATAGCACATACTGGAAGTCTTTAGATTAACAAATACTAAGGACATTAAGTGTGTGGTCCATACATGGCAACCTTTCTACAGGAGAGAGGGTTGCACATACATAGAGACACTCTGCATTAAAAAAAATAATAAAGAGATTATTCAACATGATTTATTCTGATGTTAGGAGGATTCAAAATAAATGGTGCAAAAACAAGAAGGAAAAATGTATTTGTCAACCAGAATTTTAAAGGGCTGCACAAATCACAAATTTCAATAAGTCTTTTATATGGACATGTCTGAGTATGTCTAAGTAGACTGTGGTCATTGCCAGGTATTAGAGTGATATTCTGCACTTCAGTGCCTTTTTTGGTTTGGTCTTGTTTTGTTTTAATGAAAAAATGCTAGTAACAAACCCAGCAAACATCTAAATTCTCAGCTGTGATCACAATCTACTCCACAACTTGGAAACATCTAGTTAAAAAGACAGGGAATGCCACTATGTGTTACTGTGATGCAGATAGAAACACACACAACAGGTGTTCAGGCAGAGAAGAAGGAAGGAAGAAGTCTCTTGTTTATCGTTGACCTCGTATCTATAAGTTTCTGGACAGTGATCAGAGATTGGACAGAGAAGTTCCCACCTCTCCATCTTCACTGGTCACTGGAGAAGTCCATCAGGTGATATCTTTTACAAAGGAATGTAAACATGATCCTTGTTTATCTTACAATTCATGAGAACTGACTCCACTATACTAAAACAAATCAGAAGGCTGATTTTCAGGGACAACAACTATGTGCCACAGACAGGTAATTGATTGGCAGCTTTGTAGAAGAGGCACGCCTTGATCAGCAAATTGATTGAACACATTAATGATGAAATCATGTAATGCAAAAAAATGTGGAATTAGCCGGAGTTACTGTACCTGCTGTCCCTCTCTGGGATTTCTTTAATAGCAATTCTGACTTGATTGCTCAGATCTCGTCCCGCATAAACAATGCCATACGTTCCTTTTCCCAGAATGACTCGCTCACCGTTCTCATCATACTCATAATCATACTGCAAAGCAAACAACAGAAACGGAACAGAAGGATAACATTTATCCAGTCTCACCCCTGTGATCATAACTAAGGCACCTAAGACACTAGTAGCTTTCTGCAGAACACAGAGGACAAAGGAAACAACCACTTTATGATAGGCACGGGTCGGCGTGCAGACACAGCGGTGTTCCCCCGTGGCCTCTGGGGCAGGCTGTGGAGGGGACTGGGTTAGGCTGGGCTGGGCTGAGCCCCCTGGGTGCAGCCCGTGTCTAGAGAGCAGCACTCTGCCCGCAGGAGCTGCACCACACAGGGCACTCCCTGCGCCAAAAGGAGAGCCCGGCTCCTGCACGGGGAGCAAGGCAGGACACTCTCCATTCCTCCTGGGGCTCTCCTGACCTCCCCACGGCTTCCAAAGGCCTCCATCCTGGCTCTGCCAGCTCACTGTGCCAATGCGGGTTAGTCAGCACCGCGGTGCATTCCGCCTGGTTTCAGCCGAGTTTGAATTTCAAAGGGTCTAAGCCAACCCAAAAAAATTTGTTAGAGAGATTGCTTGATGCATTTTCTTATGTAACACAGACATAGAATTTCACAAACCCACTCCTGTGCTAAACCCAGTAGCTTAGGTCCAGATAAAGTATTTTTTATTTTCTTCCATATAAAGACAGCTACCTTTTAAATAAAAGAAAGAATCTGCTACTTCTCTTAGTAGTTTGTTTCAACAATGAATTATTCTCATGGTAAAGTCATGCCTCTTAATTCAATTTTTTTGTTGTCATTATTTACATTTTTATCCAACGCATTAAAAAGATCATTAGCACACTGCTATTTTCCTGTAAAAATACTTATCCACTGTAATCAAGTCACCCACTGCTTTTCTTTTTGCTAAAATAAGCAAACAGGCACCCTAAGGTTCTCAATAGAGGCTCTTTTTCTCTGTCACAAATTACCCCAGTGGTTTCCCTTCATCTGATCTCCAGTTTCAGAGAGAGAATGTTATAAAATGTGTTAAAAATGTGTTATAAAATGCCATCATCCAAACTGGGACAGAGGGCTGTCTGTATTCATTACATAGCACTGACTCTCTCAGTCAGTTATGGATGTGTCTAGAGCTTCAGGATACCAGATTTCCATGTGATAGGACAGGGGCTTAGGTATTCTAGCCTGTTCTCTGCCACCTCAAAGAAAGCTTTAACACCTTCAGTGCAGCATTGCACCCAACTCCCTCTCCAACCACGTGTGTTTTCAGATAAAACTCCAGGAGAGAACACAGTGTAAACAGTAACTTCACTAATTAACTTCACTAATCCCTGGAAAAGGAATGAATAATTTACTTCAGTGAACTGCTAAGCTAGAAGCCCATAATTTTGAATGCTGGGAGAAAAAAAAAGTACAAATACCTCTAGAGAGTCTCCATCACATTCCCCTTCCTCTGTAGTCTTCCCCATTTCTTCAGTGATACTGTTCACCATGTCAAAAAATCTGTACCAAAAAAAAAGAAAGGAGAGAAAAAAAGCAAACACACACTTGAGACAATAACTTGAGACAGCATAGGAACAAAGTAATGAAGGGACCAAGAGAGGATTTAAGTAAATATTATTTTATGTAACTACATATTATGTAAAAACAATGCATATATAAGTATATACAAGTGTAATTTATACAGTAAGTATAAATTCAGTGTGTAAGTTTGCTTGTCAGAAGAAAAATTTTGTTTACATAGTGATTTAACCATCAAAATCTGACATTTTCCTACTTCTTTCATATGTAAAAAAAAAATCCATGTTATCTGAAATTATTAATGGAATTAGTATTTCAAAATCTACAGCTCGGTTTAAATTCTTATCCTAGAACACCATTTCTTTATGTCCATTGAAAGCTCTGAAGCATCATGAGAAGTGCTGTGATATCTTGCTACATTGGAAGAGTTTTTCTATAGCAGGAATTCAAGCTTCAAGTTTTTCCTTGAATGAAAAGGATGCCTATCTCATAACCTTTCATTTAAAAAATACCATCATAAATTACTTCTACCCTTTTGAAAGTACAAAAGTACAAAATCCATGTCATGCTAAGGTATTGATAATCCATGTCATGCTAAGGTATTGATAATTCATCTCTTAAGAAGAGCTCAGTTATGAAGGGGAATGAACATGGTAAAAGAACCTATATGAACCGGAATGGATGAAAAAATAAGCTAGAGATTGGGCTGTGATGTGGATCCAGTCATTAACAGAGAGTTCTGCAGTGATTTTAGGCAAATTTGCAGCCATTTTAGCACAAAAAGATGTGAAATTTCCTTTGGGAATGCTTCCAGGATTAATTCAGCACCACAGCCTCAAGCGTATGGAGCAGGAACACAGCTCAGGGAAACTGAGACACCCCTAAATTTTGTGCAACAAATATTTGCCAAATTTCCTGTAGGGACACAGAAAATTTACATAATCTTAATTATGTAAACATATGCTAAAGTAAAGGATATCAAGTGTGCTTGTTTTTAATTGTAAATAAAAATGTATTTACAGCTACAGAAAAATCTTGAGCAGACTTTGCTGTTACTCCAAATGTTCCAACTTCAGTAAGTCCTTCTAAAGTTTAGGATGCTTTGTTGAATTGGGGGCGCACACTTTTAGTAAGACATAATGAGTTAAGTTTACAGAACTAATCCCAGAAAGGTTTGTGTAAAAAAATAATTAGATTTATAATTGGGGTTTTTTTTAATGTTTGCCCGAGCTTGTTCTTTGACCCTTCATACCTCAGATCTCCATTGCATTAAGGTACACAGGGTGCTGTGTATTAAGCTTTCACACAAAAGACACTGATCACTGAGGATGCTCAGATCAGCTTTCACCACAGTTCTGAAACTCTTGGTCCCTGTTGTGCCTGCAGACACCCTCTATCGCATCACAGGCCATGGTTTTTTTTGAAATAACAGCAGTGACCCACCTTCTACAGTGGAGTTCTGTGCAGAAATAGATTTGAAAGTCATCCGAGTTGTGCAGCACGTACAGGAAACAGCATCGTTCTTCAAACTTTGAAATGCTGAAAGAACGGCCAAGAAAGTTAGTGCAAAGATGCATTTAGACTTCTACCAGCTTTGTCAAACCATACAGATCAACCCATTTAATGTGGGAAAGCACCAGATTAAATCTGAGAATCCATAGTTTTTCCTTATTGGAAAATCACTCTCTTGTATCCTTCAAAGTTCACATTCTGATGTTTGCTGTCATTCAGCTTGCCCCACGTGTACACACATGGCCCAAGAAAGAGTAGAAGCAAAGAAATTCATAGGAATATTTCCATTGACCTGTGACATTTTTGTCTTCAGTACATGTAGGTAAGGCCCTAAATTTTCACTCCTGCTACCAGAATGAAATACCCTTTCAGGATCATATTACAAAGGTGTACTTTGAACTGAAATAATGAGTTCTTTGTGTTTTAGACATCAGCCGCAGGTCAATCTTGAACACAAAATTTTCTGCTCAGTTCCTTGTTAAATGGTACCTTGATAGTAAGTTGGAAAAGTATTTTTTAAATTAAGTCAGCATTTAAATATGAGGTGAATTACTTTATTACCCTAACCTGCTCATGTCTTCTTTCAGTTTTGGTTTTATCTTCTCTAACTGCAGAGCAAAGATAAAGAGGAGGCATGTATGCAATTTACTTATGGATGCATAAATGTCTCAATGGAAAAACAGAAGAGGTGCAAATTCTTATACAGTTGTCAGTTTTCCACCCCAAGTAGGTGGCATTTCATGCAAACATACTCATTCACCAGAACTGCTTTATATGCATATCACTACTCTGCTCCTTACAGAAAATATTAAATGTTATTTGAAATAGCTCTTTCTGTAATTTTGTTATATATTGAGTGCCAGCTGTCAAGCTGATGCAGTATAATTTAATTCTTATTATACTGGCAAAGGGTGGAGGAAAATGGCCAGGGGTGTTACAAGGGAAAATGATGCAGTATATGAGAAACCAAGACAAAATAAGTCTCCTTATTAAGCTTATTAATACACTGGACAAAATCCAGAGTCCTAGTGAAACCAATGTATTTTAGATGGATGAAGACAGCCATCATGTTACTATTTAATTTGTAGCACAATAAAGTAGAATTATGTATTATGTTGTGCCAAAGGATTGATGATTTGATTAAAATGACAGGGGTTTTTTTAAGTATCAGGAAATACTTGGAATTTTGAGCCTTTAATAGGTGTTTAAGATTGTCTGATCCTTGCTCTCCTTTATGACTGCTCTATTGTAAAACCCTGTAAGTTTTGATAAACAAATGACTCTTTAGACAAGCTGGGGGTCTGCCTTTCATAAAGTTACTTACGAAAAGAGTGAGCTTCATTATAAGAATATTTGTGGCTAGGTGTGGTGACTCATTTATTTTTACATTAGGAAAACACATGTATGCTAAGTAGGAAGACATTCACTGTCCTGAGCTTATAAACTAACCTTTAATTCAAGATTTTCAAGCATATAAGTAAACTCTCTAGATACAGAGTAACTGATATTAACAGAATTACTCATTCAAGTTCCATGTGCATTGAAACATTTTACTGACTGGACTGTCCGCTGAAACCTGACATGCCCAGACACCACTGACAAACACAGCAGTGAATAAAAGGGTAAGAATGTGGAGTATACACAGAGGCCAGGGAAATTCATAAATATTTAAGACCTTTAAGTGAGGGTTTACATTGCTTATATGTTGCTTTCCACCCCGGGAAAAAAAAAATAAATAAAAATAAGCTGAACTCAAAAAAGGAAAACTAAAAATCACCCAAGTAGTTATAAAAAGACATAGCATAGGATAATTTGCTCAGGAAATGCCTCACTCTGACAGTGCCCAAGCAGACATAGTGCCCACTGACATCTGCAACAGCAGAACTGGGGCTGAATTCACCAAACTCCCACAACAACCAGGGCAGCCAGGGTAGCATGGTCTTGTGCCCAGCTCATGGACATCCAGAACTCCCCTTAGTTGATAAGAAATACTGCAAATGCTGTAACTACTGATTGCTAGTACTTCCAGATAAAGCAGCAGAATAAACAGGTAAGGTAATTAAGCAGATTAAACTGGCAGGAATCGAAGAAAAGGAGCTGTATGGAACTTGAGTGTGTTTTCTAGAAGTCTATCAGTACAGGCACCTCTTGTTGTAATTAAGTAGTCTGATGAGATTGAAGTTCCTAGAACTTGGGATGGAAGACAAATATCCTTGTCTCAAGCTTGTCTAAGTTCTCAAGCTATGAAAGAAACTGGATGCAGACCTATGAGGCACTCTCCCACAGAAACAACACAAGTAGTGGTCATTTCATAATCCAGGACTTCTCCTGAACAGTGAGTAAAAGCCAACTTGTAGTCTAGCAAACTTTAGTTTTTATTTTTCCATTGGAAAAATAAATTTCCTGTCTTCTTGCTCATATGCTGTCAGCTCTGCAGAACAGTAGGAACTCTGCTCGATAACTTAACATGCGAAGTATCTTGGGGAAACAGGCATGCTCCAAAAGCTCTGATAAATCCTTTAAAGAATAACAACAGTTTCTGAGCCAATTCAATGAGAAACACTTGTACTTAAGAGGTCAAGAAGGCAGATGGCAAAAGCAGGGGTATTTACATTGGCACACAAACTTCTAATCGATGAGTTTCTTATGCTAAAGCCAACTGCTCTGACTTCCCTCATGCAGAGTGTGATTCTGCACTCTTCTGCTCAGAGAGTTCCACATACTTTTCAAGTTGCTTTGCAGTTCTTGAGAGCTGAACACTATTACTTGTGAAACAAAATGCTGATTACGCTGGCCATTGCACAGCATGCAGAAGAAGTGACCCTCTGTCACTGCTGTGAAGTATTAACCAAAACTGTGAGCCATTTCAAAGCTAAGTGTCCCTTCAGACCTGCTGTCTCCTTATGGAGTGCCATAAATATTTATGGAGGTCTTCACCATAAAAGCCTCCAAGATCATGTACAAAGACCTGCCTTGTACATTAAGGCTGCATTTCTAAAGCTGACTCTTACTAGTCTAGAAGGGCTGAGAATCTTTATAAAGCTGGGAGCTGCCCCTTCCTAGCCTGCTTAAAGTCTAGGAGCCTCAAAGTAGCCAAAAATATTCTTGATACAAAAATAAATTAGAAGCAGGCCTAGTTCTGCAGGCTCACCCACTGCAAACAATACTTGCCTTCATAAAACTGGGAAAAAAACTGTAAAACACTGAAAAATTAAGTGATCAGAAACTTGCATATATTTAAAAGAAGAAGGAGAAAAAAACCCCTCATTCAGCTTCATGCTTGCAAAAGATAAATATTTCCCCCTGCAGCTCCTCATGGAGGGAGCCAGAGAGTTCTCTTAAGAACTCACAGTGACTCTTGGCTCACCGTAAAGTCATCTGAGTTGTTTTGGACATCTGTTCAGATGAACAGATTGGAAAATCAATTGAAAAATTGAATGATAATTCACAGTTTAAATAACCAAAGCAGAAGGTCACACTAGAAACAGTACTGACCACAGCATGGTTTAATAAGGGGAAGGAAAAACCAAAATGACAGTAAATAAAAAAATAAATTCTTTCTTTCCCTCTTTTTTTTTTTTTTTTTTTTTTTTTTTTTTTTTTTTTTTTTAAGAAGCACACAAAAACATACTGTAGCCAAAACCCAAACCAGACTGAACTAAGCATATCATTGCAATTTTTGCCTAAAATAAGATGAATCCCACAAGATTCAATTTTCGTGCCTATTGATAGTTTGGTGTTTTTAAGTTACATTTGGAAGGAAAAAGAATCATCCATCTGTGCAAAAACGTCCTGCAGACATAGCAACAACTCTGTGTATGGAACAGTTATTATTAGAACAGAGCAACGACTATTTAAAAAATGTAAGTTTTCTGGACCTTTTTTTTTCTTAATTACACTAAGAGGAAAGTGGAAAGTTGCAGGATGACAAATATAGATAAATCCTAAGGAAAGGAAAAAGGAGACTAAGATGAAGAAGAGATTGCAAAAGGTTACAGCAGTGATAGAATATCACTGTCATTCCAAGGTCCACAGCAGCAGCATAATACAAAATTCATTCAATTACTCCTTTCATTCCAAAACAAAGGGAAACAACTTACCTTACCCCCCTAATAGAAGCAGCACAGAAGTTCCACTCATGGATACCTTTCTGTAACACAGTAAAAAAAAAAAAATAAGCAAAATATTCCTCCTTATGTATGAAGGGCCAGTAGGCATATCTTTTTGAATGAAGTTCATGAGATGGAAGGGAAAACACTCAAATGACAACAGTCTATTTATTATCTGTTAACACCTATTTTTCAAAACTTTTTTTTTTTTTTTTTTTTTTTTCGCACCTGAAACCAAAACAACAGAAGTTCTACATAGAAGTTCTGGGTTATTTCTTCACTGCTTATGCTGCAAACATAATTTACTATTTTAGAAAACATTCAAAAGAGCATATCAGAAGAGATGCCAGTATAGCCTTGTTTGGATACTGAACTTGGGGTCACGTGTGACACTCAGGAAAGAAGGGGGGAAAGTGAAGGGCAAACCCTTGAGAATAATGAGAGCTTGCTCTGCACACTCAATCCTCTACTGTGGGAGAAGGCCAGGTGGAGAGAGCTCCAAGCAGAAAGCCTAATGCAGGAGAGCAAAGTAGGAAATTCTTGAAAAGTAGGAAGAATTTCTCAAATTTGAAGGCAAAGAGTCCAAAGAAAAAGCAAGGAGACTATTTCACTAGGAATCCAGAAGAGGGCAATAAGAATGCACCCAAACCCCTGAAGAGCAGCTGGAGTGAAAACATGGCTGGAAGAAGACACCTTATGAAAACAGAGGGCCAGGCCCCATTTATTTTCAGATCTTTTAAATTTACAGCCGTCACATTCGGCAGAACTGAGCTCTCTGTAGACAGGTATATTGCTCTATGTTTATGTTCTATTAAAACTTTACTGGATAAAACAGAAGCCTTTTTGTGTCCTCTAAAGAAAACATTCTCCTTTCAGGAAAAGGTGGAACTACACCACCTCATAGCCCTGGCAACATTGGGATCCCATCACAATGAGCCACATATTCGAAGAACTTTTGCTTTCTGGAGCTGAATTTCATTTGGCATTTTGATGATCTGAGCAAGGGCATACAGTCAAACAGAAACATAATCAAATGTATTCCAAAAGAAGACTTGAAAACATGTAGCTTATAAAATGAATAGTGAAATATCCAGAAGTCAGAATGGATACACTGCTGAAATAGTTGCACAATACACAGAAAACAACAGTGGAAATTACTCCCCCAGCTATAACAGCTTTCCTGAGGATTCCTACATCATTTTTCTCCTCCTCTGTAATTCTTTCCTTCCTGCTCAAATCACATTAAATATTGTGATGCTAATATGAAATGCCTAACACAATGGACCAAAAATAGAGGCAAACATCTTTCTTGATGCACAAGTTTCATAACCATTATAAGTGTGAAGTACGAAACAGTAACTTCAATATCTCTTCAATGTTAAATGGAGTAGGGGTTTCTTTCATGGGATAAAGGAACAGGAGAGTAGCCCAATATTAGGAAAAGTTTGATTTGGATTTTCCACTTGAAGTAGAAGTACTAACTGATGCTAGTTATGGCATGTTTGTGAAACTACTATTTGAGTTGCCTGGTTCCCTTGCATGAAGGAAAGTAAACTCAATCCCTATGCTAATGAGGAGGGGTTTCTGCATAGTCTTTTACAACTCCCTTCATATACAAAACCTGCTAGTTTCCAGTTTTCAATGCTTATAAACTCTCTTCAGTCCTTAGGTATTGCTGCTTGTCCAATTCTCACTATTGGGAATAACCTAAGTCTAAATAAGTGAAAATATATGTCCTGAGAGGCAGAAACCCTCAAGAAACATAACAAGAAGCATTAGTACTGGGTTTTTATCCTCTCATCTATGTGCAATTGATCTCTTAAATTGTAATTACCACACAAAGTTCTCAAGCAATGTAATAGCATAAAAGTTATGTCCCTTCATGATCTTGCCAAGTTTTGAATACATTGGAGTAAATATATCAGGAGTACTATCCAAATTCAGCATCTGTTCTTTGGTTAGGCAAAAAAATCATCAACTACCCAAAACAAAACTCAAAATGTATTCAGAAGCCAAAGCAAAACAGAGACAGGCTGTTCTATTTCAAACTTACAAACAGCACTGCTGCATTCCTCTAACCCCATGTGGGAAGGGCTGCTAAAATTAGGAAACTGCAAGGCAAAGGTAATGTGAATTCTACAAAATAAAATGCTGTCTGATTTTTCTTGGCTTTTGTTATCTTAAACTCAGTATTATTAAAGACATAAATGTTAAAATATGTTGCTAAAAAGCAAAAGAAAAGCAAGATACTACATTATTTATCCTGGTATTGACTGTAATTTGTCTATTTAACACAAAAGTTCCAGCTGCAGGCTCCACTGAATTTCAGTTAGGATTTGAAATGGAAATTCAGCTTCTTTGTGCATGAAAGGAAGTTCATACACTTTGCAACTCAGAGATCTTATTCTTGGAGCACTGACTGACCTCTGGAAAACAAGTAGAACCATTAATTTGTGTGCCAAAATGAACTGAAATCTGAAGCATGAATTGCTAAAGCCCTGACAGGCCTGTGGTTGGTAGATTGCACTTGGATAGATGAAGAAGTTTCCAAACCCAGCTAACATGCCCTTGCAGTAGAGATAGGTGGTCTTTGCTTGTTAATCAGTCCAAGAAATACTTGTTTCCAGGCTCCTAAGGACCAAAATATGAGTCTTCCCCTGTGCAGTAGACTGACAGATAATACATCCTTCTCCATTACAAAATCTCTTAGCAAAGACAAATATTATACTGGTTATATTCAGCTGAAAAGGAAGCCGGTGCTTCCAAATTTTTCTAGTCCCTTTTCTCTCTGTGAGATTTCTGATGGATCCTAAGGACTCTGACAAATTGCAACAGACTATAATTGTACAGCTGAAGGGATAACTACCAAATTGCCCTTTGCATTATTTTGATGGGTATGATGGCTCACAGGGCACAGAGTATCAATCACATTCCTGGCTACTCAATAAGCTCACCACAGTAAGGATTCTGGCCAGAGCCAAAGTACAAGGAGTGCACTTAATGTCTAATGCAAATGATTAGGACTAGGCCAGGAAAATAGGAAAATAGCATTCTGCAGAAAATACAAAGACACATGCCTCACAGCAGGAAGGAGAAGGGGAAAATGGAACGAAATTTTTAACATGCTATAAAGAAACACCTATCTTCTATCAAACAGGCATAGACTAATACATCCAAATCCTTCTCTCAGACAGAGGATAACTGGGCAGTCAAATGACACAGCTATGAAAAATGCCATTGCTGAATGCATCAAACAAAACATCCCAGTAGCTAAGCAATAAATGAATGCACCATGGAATACACTTTTTGGAATATGAGTGCACATGCTCAGGTAAGGTTAACTCAAACTGGAACATAGGAAGTCATGACAATTAGGTGCATGTGTGGCCAGTACACCAAGTCTACTTGTTTTGCCTAAAAAAACCACCTTCATGAAAACCCCACACCAGAAGACAAAAGGATTCTCCTAAAAAATTTTGTCAGGTAAACAACAGAGAGAGAAAGGAAACCACTTAATATAAACACTTTGTTAGCAAAAGAACAAATGTGAATGAAATGTCAACAAATTCAGACTGAAAATTAGAAGACTTAAGGGAACTCCTTTTCACTTTACCAGCAATATTCCACTCTTTTCTCTTCTAGAGTTGTAGTGGAATTCAAACCACTTTTCAGCATGATTTGTCAACTGTGAAACCTATACTAATATTCAGAAAGAGCTTGATAACTTTTTAGAGTGTCTGCAACAGAAGGGAACAGAACTCAAAGTCCAGAAAATTCCTCCTAGTCCTATGTTCCTTACACTTACACTCTTACACTTAAGTTCTTACATTTACAGTTAAGCCACTTAACAGAATGAAAAGTATTGTTTAGAGGCAAATATACACAAAAAAGTCCACAAAAGAAAAAAAAAAAAAAAAAAAAAAAAGCAAGCATGTTCAAGTAGTCTCTAAAAATAATAAATTCTGAATACAGAAATACTTTCTAAACAGGTATTTTAGAACAGCAAGATTAAGTCTGTAGTTCTGACAAAAAAATTATTTACTGTATGGTAAATTTTTATTTCGTCCAAGAATTGCATACATTTATTTTTTAAACTGTTCTCAGAGGCTGAGCCTACTTCAAAAAACACCAGTCAGAATAAACCACAAATAAACAGAAATTTATTGGTCTAGGCAAATGTTTCAGTTTGTTCTCTAAATATGGCAGCTATTTCAGCTGCCATTTACATTTTCTCATGAACTCACAACAAAAACTCTAAGCAGTAGAGTGTTACTGTATTTTGTGTCCAAAAATATTTCTCCTTTTACGGACTACTAGCAGGAAGGCTGAAGATTGGACTTGCCAGTGTTAGGCTAACAATAGGACCTAGGGATCCTGAAGGTCTTTTTGAACCTAAATGATTCTATAATTTACAAAAAACAGCTCTTCATTGTCCTATCCTACAGGCAAACAAAATGCTGACATGGAAGAATGAACTCTTACAAATCACAGCATCCCCAGTGTTTTCCCTGCAGCTGACTCAGTCTCCATTCACTCTTCATATACTCCTTCATTCTCCCTTGCTGATGTCCTTCTCTAAGGTTCTATGACATCCTCCGTCTTCCCTATTACCAACATTTTGCTTCCTAAACAACCCAGAATGTAATAACCAATCTAGCTTTTCCTCTCCACTTCCATCTCCGCATTTTCTAAGCTCTTTTCCAAATATGTATGGATTTCTCACACCTTGACAGATAGTCTTCACAGAATTTTCAATTTCTAGAGCATCCATCTATCCTTTTGCCAAACAGTTCTTTGGCATTTGATGGATTCTGCTCCCATTTTAACATACTGGTCTCTACTACTTTCATATTAAAGGAGTCTTTATCACTGCTGACACGTGAAACTGCAGGGGCAGGAAGAAGACAGTTCCTTAAGTGTAAGTAATTTTATGCTACATTATTGGTATGATGACAGCAAATTGTAAATTATTTATGAAATCATAAGCAACAGATTTGTTGTATATTATACAACAGCTTAAAACAATCTAAAGGAAAATGCAAGTTATCTTGAAAAATGATGGGAAACAAAAGATCCACTGAAAATCAGGACAATCCTAAGCACAGCGTCTTCCTGTGTGTTACTAATACACTTTTCTACTTTCCAGAATGACAAATAGATGCAGCTGGTTACAAACGACATGCCTTACTTACCCTGCATGCTTTTAAATTGTGAAAAAAAGTTTCAAGAACAAACATACCTTGTCATCAGGCAGCACGTGCCAGATGGATACTGTCTTCTCCTCAGCTTCACTGTTGATGGAGAGATATGAGGGCTGATAGATTTTTGTTGGTTCTAATATTAAAACCTTGCAGAAAAAATAATTTTCAACAGTTAGTGCAAAACTGGTAGAACTTGAAAAGGTATTTAAATCTGTTAAAACCATTTCTTTAGTCATACCATAGCAAGAAAAACAGGGAAATAATGATAAACAAAACTTTAGGTACTGGGCTAGTTTAGCATGGCTGATGGTAACTTAAGATTCAAAAAGAAAAAAAAGCCAACTTTAATTTTTTTTACATAAGGCTGTTATGTGTCAATTGGTAGCATGTATCAATTTTGCAAATTTTTTTTTTTTTTTTAAATGTCAGGTTTTGAAATCTTTCTGTCACAATTAAGTTTCCTACAATGCCACTCTAGAATGTTCATCTCTCGTGTAGAGAAGATTCATGGAACACCTTTATCATTTTTTGGTAGAAGCATATTTGGGTGAAGCAGAGAAACAGATTAACCTAGAGCTAAACTGAACAGCTTTTGATTTAGACCACCATGAATTGCAGCCACTAGATCAAATAATCTTCTCAAAAGTATCACTGTAAGAGGCTGACAACTAAAGAGTGTAAAAAATGTGGAATAACTGAAACAAGAAGCATCATTTAAAAGAGATGAGATGCAACAATGACTAACTAGGGCAAGTGATCTGCATCTATTTTAAAAAGTATATAAACACCAAAGTAGGAAGTCTTGGAGAGAGCCATGGCTCAGAGTGAAATGTAAGCCCTGTCTCCTCCTTCAGAGCCAATAAGCACAGAGATACACTGGAAGCAGTGCAGGGCTAAATTCTGAAAAGTACCCACACATTTAACTCTGTAAATGATAAGCAGTGGAAATTAAAATATGTGGCTTGGCATCTCCAGACACTTATAATTTGTAAAATCTGGTTTAAGCCATTTGACAAACTGTGGTCATTTCTTCCTCTACAGGCCAAAGTGATGACTCTGGTGCTGCCAGATAAGAGGGTAACTAACAGGTAAGCTCATGCACATGGGTGGTGGAGCTCTTAAGTTCAAGTTCTCAGAATACACAGAACCATTCACAATAAGGAAGTATGAAAAAAACTTCATTTCAGAATAAATTAACTGTGATCTGGGAGAAGGGAGGGAAAAGAAAGTTGCAAATTTTCATTTTGCTGACTTGTTGAACTGTGTGATAAACATTCTGAGCAGGCACAAATAGAATTTTTGTATTATGGGAAATCCCATATGTCTCTCTGTAACACCAGTGTAGTCAGGTCACAAAATCACAGAACAGTGTGAGTTGGAAGGCACTCAGAAGGATCCCTGAGTCCACACAGGGATGGCAGCCCTGACCTTGGCCTTGTCAGTTCCATGGCCCAAACAATCCCTGCACAACACCATCGAACCAGGTGGTCAACTGGGTTTATCTCTTGGCTCATGCTATCACAGTGAGCAGCTTTGGTTTGCCTCTTAATATTCATAAAAATTCAAACTATTTTATTTGGACAGTTTTATAAGTCAGAACCTACTTTAAGTAGCTAATTGAACTATTCCATCATCTAAAATCAAAAAGGCTTATGCCTTGTCTTGTACAAAGTCCAGAAGATTCAAAATATCTTTTGTTTCCCTGCAAAACTTTCTACCTGCTCTCATCAGAAAAGGAAAACCAGGTTCTTTAGACAATTTCATGTTGTTTTCACTTTACTGCTTCAAGCTCTTGCTGTTCAACATTGAAGACTTCCTTACAGTTTATTATCACATCTACACATGGAATGTAAAAGAACTGTACAAAACCACTTCAGCTATCTGGGAGGTAATAGTAATTGCTATTTAAGAAAAAAAGCTGGGTTTGCTGATGGTTAGCTAAAAGGAATACCCAAGACATTATTTCTTGACATATTCAAGACATATGGAGTTAATATATACCGAAAACATAGACTTTTTTACAGTATGCTTTCAGGATATGGTACAGCACTGGGCCATCTAATAAAAATTCTCAGCAAAGCTTTTGTGGAAGCAATAAATAAACATATATATACACTCTTATAATGCAATGTTGTTGAAATTAATTGTCTGGAAAGTAGCTGGAACAATAGATTACTGACTGTTTGGGCTGATTTTTAACCTCTGAAAAGGCAGAGTCAATTGGCAGTAGGGTATACAAAGCCTGCTGAGCTAGAAAAAGACTGAAATTAATTAAATATCTTTTTTCAAAACAGTATAGTTAATATATAGTCACCTGGAGTACACTGTAAATGTTTGCTTTAGAAGTATACCCCCATTGGTAGCAAACAATAAATAGCAAGATTCTATCTTGACTTTTTTCCTCATTACTTTTGTATGGAACACATTGTGCAATCCTGCTGTACCCACGTGCTTTCAATTAAAATCAATCTAAGATGCAGGCCAAATACATTTCTTCTGTGTGTGGCCCCCTAAAAAGAAGCAGTGCTTTGTGCTCATTTCCTTTACATCACAATTTGTTTTTAAAACACCCATCCCCCAAAAATTCTACCAAAAGAAGTCTCCAAGACACCACAAAACAGCCACTTACTGGAAATCTAACTACAGTCACATCTGTCTTCGTGGCTTCAACAAGGAAGTCCATCCAGAAATCCACAAGTTCCTGTTTGGCCGTGTGTTGCTCTGGAGTCAGTTTCTTAAAATGCTGATATATCAAAATAGTCTCTACAATAGACTGCAGGTACCTGTGACCATCCAAACATACACAGATAGTAAATTCAGTACACTTTGTAAGCAGTAATGTCTCTGCCTTTAAACACAACTGAAGTATCCAGTTGCAACACCAAGGTTGCCAGTAACGTTTTGCTTCTCCAGGACTGCTTTTCATAATAACAATTCGCAACTAGAACTGGAAACATAACTGCTAAATGAGGTAACTGGAATATAAGAGTGTCCTGGGACACTCCTTCCTGCCCATATTCCTGATACCATATACTGTCTTCTATCCTAAAGCATGAAAAATTCATGAGATAGCTAAATCCTCTAAGGACCAAACTGAGCCTATGTCCAACTTGTTTCAGTAGTGACCTACCTCAAATAAAAACTCAGAAGAAAAGTCCACTAGTTTAACTTTCTACACTGTTCTATCTCCTATATTGTGTCTGCATAGACAAATATTTAACACAGATTTCTAAAACAAGATGCTTCTGGAACTGATTATCCTACAAAGATGGCAACAGCTATGTTAAGAACTCTTTTGGCATTGCTAGGGAAGGACAACAGCAGTGCTGAATGTTTCCCCTGAATGCAATTCATCCCTCTCTCTGTTGTTCTACTTTCTGGGGCATCTTGATAACATTGCTTTCTCTTGGCATTTCTGAAAAAAAGGTTGTAAACATAATCTCACACAATTTTTATGAATACTACAGCAATGAGATATACATGCTAAAAGAGGATTTATCACTGTTATCATTTTATCACAGTTAGGTTATTCATGCAAACTTTTATTTCACCCTCAGAGGGTCTTTAGTAAACACTTCCATAGCTGAGTAATTTCCAATTATCCTTCTTAGGCCATCAGGATAGCTGTTTTAAGGTACTGAGTCTACTCCTGTTTGCATAAAGTAGGCCCTGCTGTAAAGCAGGCAACAGGGGAGGAATTGCTCACAGGAGAAATTCTTCATGAAGCACAAATGAGTTTAATCCATAGACTTAAACCCCAAAGGCACTGGCGTACATAAAATCCTGACAACCAGGCATTCATAAACTCCAGAAAATTCTACCAGGAGACTTCAGAGAGTGCTATCCAACTTCTTAGTAAAATATACGCATAGTAAAAATGGGAAACCTTGCAAATAAATACACTGTAAAAAGCATTTATGAAATATTTAGTCTGAAAATTAGAGTTTTTAATTTTGACAGTTTCTATGATGTGTCAATACATAAGTTTAGCATTTCTGTACATTAGCATCTCTCTGATCACCTTCTGGAGGCACACTCTATCCTTTACAAAAAGATAAGAATACATATGTTGTGATGTTCACTCTTACAATTAGCAGAGTGGCAACTATTTTAGTCAGAAAAGAGTCTTGGTTCTCCCCACCCTTAACGAGTAGGTGACTGGTCCTTAATTATTTCCTATATTCCTAGCAGGTGTCAGGAACCTGCTGTCAGAGCACACATCTCTTGGCCTTTGCATAACAGATGTTGAGTTTTCAGGGTTTCCTTTAGCCCTGAATTTATGGCCTTTTGTTAATTGGACTTTGATTTGCAGTCTTCTCAACTGCTACAAGATGCAGCTTGCACCATACAGCTCATTTGTATTCAGTTCCTAAAACAAGAGTTATGTGCCATAACCTTAACAATATTTAATGGTACAGCCAGGCCTCCCTAGCTAAGCTGTCTCTTTCCCCAAAACCTTCAGGCTTTTATGACTAAACTCACGAGCTACTACCACTTCTCTTCAGCAATGCAGCTGCAAGCAACTCCTCCTTTCTCCTTTACCATCAGAAAAGCTTGCAGTCCAGGATGAATCTGCCCTTCTCACACATCAAACTAAAGACCCATATCAGATCTACCTCTGAAAAAGAGCAAAAGGGGAAGAGAGTCCCTTCTATGGATAAAAATACAATGAAACAATACACACAGAGTAAAATCTGTTTAAAAACACAAAACTTATCTCCTGTCAGCTGAATACAGTGCCTAATGTGAAAGCTGAGGGAGTCAAATGTTTTAAAACATAAGAATGTACATGGCCTTGTTTATCACCTTACCATGCTGGTGCCTTTAGTTTAAACAGCTTTTCTGAAGCCTGGATCACTCTTATATGATCATTAGCCAACATACTGGCCCCCAAGAAAGATCCCACTTCCCAATAGCTTTGCAGTTTCTCCAAGCTCCCCTTTTTACCAAGCAGGCTGCTGATCTTTACTCCTGTAGCAAAGAGAATAACAAGTCACAAGAATTCACATTAATGCAATTTTAAAATAACCATTTCCCTTATTCAAAATATTTTAATTGCTTAAATTACTATACCCTCTCCATTTTGATAAAATAAGATGGAAATCATACTTACCAGTTAATGTTATATGCCTTCCAAACACCCTAATTGGTAGGAGGGTTTTTTTCCCCACCCCCTCTTGCTACAGGCTTCTCAAGAAAGGAACTTTTAGACATCACTGTCAGGACAAGGCCACAGTCAGATTACCTATGTTCTTGCATGGACCTCATCTGTAAAGGTAAATTGGGGCCTTAGGCTATACAACATAGCTGCAAAAACTTAACAGATGCTGAATTAGGCACCTATTATGTTTTTTTCTGCTTTGTTTTTTTTTTTTTTTGACTTACAAGCCCCAAGCCCCAAACTTACCTTTATAGACAAGGTGCCATGCAGAAGGAACAGATGATCCACTGGGCTTCTTCCAGCAGTGATGTTCTTTTAACTGCCGCAAGTCCTACCCCAATGAAAGACATCTATTAATATTCACAAGTCCCTCAGCAACTCAAGATTATGGAGAGCCTCAGGTTTTATTTTGAATTGCTAAGTTTGCTGAGAACTACAGGCTCCCCTGTGGCCTTCAGGATGTGTTTTAGTTCCTATGGCTAACCTGAGATATGCTACACCATCCCCTGCAAAAAAACCAAACAATTTTCAGCTTACACAACAAGCCACTCCACCACTGTAGTCTTTTATTCACTTTTCCCATACTACTGCTCTATGACAGTTTCTCTCCCACATCATCTTCCATTGTCCTTGATAGTCAGGCTGAGTATTCACAAGAAATTTCAATAAAAATGTTGATCCTGGCTTTTTTTCCTTAACCTTCTTTGAGTAGCTAGCAGACTAAACTTCATGGTGGAAGCACTAATAAATATTATCAAAATAGGTATCATTACGTAAGCTACATTTCAGCCTACAAAGTTTATCTTGCTTTATCACATTGCTCACATTTTTATGACATCAATGTCAGGTAATAAAGGCTTTTAAAAATGCCATAGATGTTACAAAGTATCTCTGATCTGCCCTAAAAATGTCACAATGTACATCACCTCCACAAGGTACCATGGTGACTACCTTTGCAAGGCTTTAAGCCAGGCTGCTTACACACATTCACACTGTCAGAGACCACTTGAAGACGTACACCTGCACAAGTTAGTGGAGAATAGAGAGGGGGAATTTGTGTGTGAAGTGTTCAACTTTAGCTGAGTTCTAGAGAACAAGACCTGAACGCTATCCAGAAAACACAATAAATGGAAAAAATTCATCTCCCCCAGGACTTCAGAGCAGCACTCCTCAGCAATATCTACAAAGGCCAAAGGGCTCTACTACAATGCCTAAACCAGTTGCGTGCATTTGATAGCAACACACAAGAAAAGACAGACACCTACTAATTTCCACAGGATTTTAATGAGACATCACAAGAGATGCAAGGAACTGGTATCACAGGGATATGTGGGTCGTTTCAGTTGGACATGCCTTTGCTGGAGGAAGGGGAAAGGCAGGAATTTAGCTGTGCACAGGGCCTTTGCTAAGCACTGGGTGATGGCTCTCACAGCTGCAGTGGCCACTGCCCAGCTGTAACAGGCTGTTTGTCCCAGCCAGCAGCAGCACCCCTCCCTGGCTCACAGGCAGACATGCTCTGCCATGCTTCACTGCACCTCAAGTGATCCCATCACAACCCTGCCGTGCTCCAGATGTGGGGACTGAGCTACAAACTGACTGTGTGGGTCTGATGAAGAGTACAGCTCACTTGGGGAGGGACCAGCATTACTGGCTGGCAGGGAGAGGTGTTTGTTAGGAGGGTAGGACTGGTGACAGCAACAGTTTGAGTCCCAGCTCAGTAAGGGAGACTTACAAAAAGATAGGGGGAAAAAGGATGGATGTGTAGCAGTACCTCAGGACACCAAGTTGGGGAATCATTACTGTTATGTAACCTGGATAAAATAGAAGTTTTACCCAAGTATTCTGTGAAGTGGATCCTATTGACTTAGAGAA
Organism: Sitta carolinensis; assembly: GCA_032173965.1. Classification (NCBI taxonomy): domain Eukaryota; kingdom Metazoa; phylum Chordata; class Aves; order Passeriformes; family Sittidae; genus Sitta; species Sitta carolinensis. Next base: position 63,927,459 of record JAVUNC010000004.1, on the reverse strand, counting down.
GACAACAACACCCTCTCATCAACTTCTTCTGAGAAAGGTGAGGTACCTGGTACTAAAAATCACTCTGGTTTGCTGACCATCCTCTGCAAATCTCATCTACAAAGTTACTTATTCCTGAAAGGCAGTTGCTTTGTGATGACACTAGCAAGAGGCTCAAAAGACTGTAACTCCAATTTAAAGAACTTGAGGGTGAAGGATTATTTTGGAAGTTTGCAAAGTGAACCTTCATCAATCTGAGTTTATGGTCTCCTTGTATAATTTCCCTTTTCTAAGTTTCTTTTTATTTCACCATCTTTAAAGATGTTTGAGAGTATAAGAAAATCCAGGTAAAGTCAAGACATTCCCTCCTTCCATGATAAACTTGGCATTCACAAGGGGAGGGGGAAAAGCAGCAGCTGAATTCCAGTATATTTTATCAGAAATATTTTGCCCTTAAATTAAATAAGCCAAAAAACAGGAGCCATTAATGCCAGAAAAGCCTTTGTTTTTATAACATCAAGAATACACCCACAGCTTGTGATGAAAATAAGATACAGTATGTAGATATTAGCAGTTAAATATTACTATGAAGGCTTTATAAATAAACTGCTTTCCTTGCTCAAATATTGACAGAACAATTCACATTACAGGATTCTTCGTGTGTCGAAGTTGCACAGCCTGCAGAGATCATAACTGTCAATGCAGATCACAGCATTTCTGTTCTGGTCTCAAAGTTCTCTGCATGGTTGAGAAAGCAATACTACTGAGAAAATGGAAGGAGGGCTCTTATTAATGCTCCGTTTGCTCATTTAGTTGTGAACTATTATCTGACAAGTACAGGAAGGACATTTTAGAAGGCAAATTTTCTGATCTGATGCAGATTGCTAAAAATTGTCTTGGATTTATTCTTATTTTTACTGGAGTTATTACAATCTTGCCAATGTAATCAGATATGCATCTCCTAATTACAGTCTCATGCATGCACCCTCAGAAGAACTGATAATGACTACATCCTTCCCTATACCTTTCCCAGCCTAGCAATATAATTTCCATATAACCTGGACTGAACTTGATCACTTTGTTCTTGTGTTTCTCCTGATCTCCCAGCAGAAAGCAGAACTTTTCTAATTTCTGTGTATAATTTCACAGATAATGCTGTGGGTAGACACCAAACAGAAAGCACTGCCTGGCAAATCTAACTATTGCAAAAAAATCGTCTTGTACACACACATCTAAACATGTAAGAGATACTTAAGACCAGGAAAATATCAAAACATTTTCCCATATAACCTTTGTAATTTTTCCTGACTTTGTTCAAAATATTAATCCCAGACAAAGAAAATACTAAATTATCCTCAGAACTTAGCACAAGTCCAGCCATCTGAAAAACCTTGCACAAAGACCACTGTAAGGTCTTGCATCTGGGGAAACATAATAAAGGAGTGCAACACAGACTGGAATCTACTCCACTGGGGAGCAGCTCTGTGGAAAGGGACCCTGAAAAACAAGCAGCTGAATATGAGCAAAGAAACCCAGAGGGATGTTGGGATGTATCAACAAGGGCATCACTAGGAGGGATAAAGAAGCCATTATCCCATTCTGTTCAGTGCTTGCCAGGGCACTCCTGGAATAATGTGTTCAGTTTTGGTTCTCACTATACACAGAAGATGTGGACAGGCTGGAGAGGGTCCAGAGAATGGTCACAAAGATGAACAAAGGACTGGAAGCCTGCCACATGAGAAAAAGCTGGGTTTGTTCAGCCTTGAGGAACAGGTGTTATCACCATCCAGTGGGTAAAGCATGGCTACAAAGATGCAGACTCCCTTTTAACAAGGAGTCACAAGGAAAAGACAAAGGGTGATAGGTACAAGTTCCTACTGAGGACTTTCCAATTGGGCATGAGATGAAAATTTTTTAAAATTTGAAGAATCACCCCTGGGACTCATCTCCCAGGGAAGCAGTGGATTTGCTAATGTTGGACATATTTAAGGTTCAGCTAGACAGGGTGCTGGGCTATGCTGTCTAGAGTGTGCTTTTCCAAAGAAAACTTGTAGCAGATGACCCTGCTGGTGACTTTCCAACCTGGCATTCCATGATTCTGTGAATAGTGACCACAGTCTTATCAAGAAATACATGACCAATGATACACATAGGGTCTGAACTATAAATGTATTTGAAAACATGTTTCGAAATAGCTGAGTCAGTCTGAAACTAAACTAAAAGAAACTAAAAGCATTTTGATAATATTCTCCATAACAAAAAAGAGTGATGGACACCAGTAGCTAACAGGAGGGGTTGCTATATTAGCGTTTTCCATCAGACACCAAATAAATGTTAACATAAGACAGGCAAACAAACAGACAAACAAACCACCTAAGGAACAAGATACTTCTGCACTAAATGATTCATCAGCTGGGTTTTGAACCTTATGTAAGAATGAACATTAATTTCTGTAACGATCTCAATACAAACAATAGGGCAAACAACACTGGACAAACTCATAAGAAGATGATACCAAAGAAAGAGCACACAAATTCCATCAGTAAAATTAATTTGTACAGATCTACTTGGCTGTAGTCTGTATGCAATTGAGAAGTTCCTTTAAAATTGAAGGATTCATATTTAACTAGACAAAAAATATAGTCCAGCTCCATTAAACTACATATTCTAAAGTTAGGCCAGCAAGTGAGTATTTGTAAATGCTATGCAATATGTAGAACATATCTTCTTACCTCCTACTCTGGCACAAGAATTCAGACTTCAGCATAGGAAGGGCAGCACAGAAGGGCAAACACAGTAGTTGGGGCAACTTTATGCAGCCTCACACATGCAAATTAGTAACTTCATTCACACCTGAGAATTTAAATTTCACTTCCACTATTTATGTGAAAGTAATCATCTCCCTCTGACCTTCATACTCAAAATTACCCAGGAAATTACTTCCAGACATACAGAGCACACCTAACTTCGAAACTAGAGCACTGGCTGAATATAGAGACATTTGGTGGAGTGAAAAAATTGTTTCTTTCTCACTTGATGACCTCCTCAGGAGAAATAAAGATAAAAAAATACTTTACAGAAAGTTAAGAATTATACAAATTCATGGAGAAGAACACCAAATGTGATGCATATTACAACACTGAGTCCTTTCTCCCAAATCTTCCCGCAACATATTACTGATTAATATTGAGCTTTTGCTCTTCTCAAATCCATAAAATCACAAACAAAATCATAAACAAAATTGTTTTAATGCTTCCTTCTTAAATAAGAAACTTTTCATGACAAGGGTGGTGAGACACTGGACCAGGCTGCCCAGGGAAGTGAATGCCTCTTTGCTGGAAGTGCCCAAGGTCAGTCTGAGCAACCTGATCTAGTGAAAGATGTCTCTGCCCACAGCAGGGGCTTGGACTAGATGGTCTTTTAAAGGTCCCTCCAACACAAACCACTGTTATTCTATGATTCCATGAACACAGACATTCAGAAACCTCTAATAATGCATCAGAAGAGAAATATTCTTCTCTCAACCTGACCCGAGCTCGAGTGAAGTGCATCTTCCTCAGTCTTAGCATGGACTTCTCATCCATATTCCCTCCAGGGTTTTGTGTTTGTTTGCTTTAAAGAGTGCAAGCTGGAACTGGATTCCCATTCCAGGTGTTTCTGTTTCACACCAATGATGCCTTTACAAAGAAGCTTAGTTTTTACTAAACTCTGGTAACCATTTAAGACCTTGACACTGAAACCTGGTGTTCATGACAGCACTCACCTGCAGTCAGGTGGGATCAGCAGTGGTGTCAGAGACCAACTTAAATATTCACATGCTCTCTATCAAAGCTTTCAAATACAACCATCAGATTTTTCCCCTATAACAGTGGGTCATAGTGTACTTTCACTAGAATGTGATTTCACCATGAATTTGCAAGTTATAATTACCAACTTTCCGCAGCTCAAAAGAAGTATCAAAGCAATGTCCAGCTGCCAGGAGGAGTACTGCATAATTAATTCCTGCTGGTAACGTTGGCTCTGACTCAAATGCCTTCTTGAACCTAGAAAAACAAACATTCAAGCTTACTTTCTAAATAATGCAATCTAGTTGAGGCATCATTATGGTTTTAGGTAATTTAAGAGCTTATCTTCTGTTTACACAGCAAGAATCCATAAAGCAAAAATATTTTACTGTTTTCCACGAATTCTTTGTGGTTATTTTTAGGAGTCTGATATTTTTACATCCTGCTCCCATTTCCTTTCCCCCCACACAACAAGCACAGATCCTAATCATCCATCCCAGTAAAATTATCCCACTAAAGTTACAGTATCTTACAATATTTTCTTTAAGATTAAATAAAAGTGAATAACACTATCAGTTTGTAAAAGACCTGTTTCAGACTTATATTTATTAATAAGTTCATTATTTAGTCTTTAATATATGAATTTTCATTGATTTGAAACCTTAGATTTTGTTGTGGATCTGCTACAATGGGCCACAGCGATATCAAGATGCTTAAGCACAGAAGTGATACAAGAATAAACCACACATTTAGCTATGATTTCAGCTACTCCAAATTTTATTTTTTACTGAGTGTCTTATTGACACTGTCCTTATAAGTTCACATAAAAAAGGACTATACCAGGTTTTATTCTCCTCAAGAGGAACTGAGCAATCAAGAGAAATGGCAGAAGGATTCACCAAGGCTCAATCATGTCTCAAAAGAAGTGGAGGTGCCTCACACGAACACAGCACACCCTGTCCCCATGCTAGCAATGCAAGTAGCTCTGACAACAGCAACAGGACATCTACAGTGGTTTAAACTTATTCTTCAGAATAAGAACTCCTTTGGTTGCACATATATACACACACATTCAGACCTCCGCAGGGAGAAGGCAAAGGCTACTGTTGTATGAGAGTTAAGGAGCACAAGAGGTTCAGTCAACACAACTCACTATGGTAAAAGCAATGGAGATGAAAATTACTTTCTAAAGGATGAAAAAAATACAGACAAACAAATGGAATACATCAAAAAAAAAATTAACAGGTTGTGAGATTAGTATGTAAGGAAGGAAAGGAAAACAATCTGTGCAAAACCTAAGGATCTGACTTCTAGTCCATGCTTTGACATGCAAGCAAAGCTAAGGCAATTTTAGCCCACCAGGCCAAAAATATGGCTGGCTTTTCATTTGTTTGCTCATTGTTTTTTCTTCTCTAATGATTAATGACTGCATCCTTTAACATAAGCTCTGCTCTCCAAAACTGTAAGACAGGCTTCTCTTCAATCTGCTACATATATTTACTTTTTATACTTTACCTCCAAAGAACTTAATCATTAGACAAGCGCCTACTGCTCTAAAGAAAAGCGAAAGAAGCAGAGTACTAGGTCTTTTTCTTTCATCATCTGCAATTTTCTCTTGTACTGAGAGTTACAAAAAAGTGAGGAAGAAAGTAAATACAAAATATTTTTGGTTCACTTAAAAAAAAAAACCCAACCAACAGATACAAACACAAAAAACACCCAACCCAAAACCAAAACAAAACAAAGGAAAAAAAACAAGAAAAAATTTTTTTAAAAACCCAACCAAACAAAAATACCCATAAAAATCTGCCAACTAAACAGGACAATACTCTCATTGATTCTAAGTATATACATCTAGGAGAAGCCCTCTTGCTGGCATTATCTGTTTGGAGACATAGTGATGCTGGGAACTGGACCACCTTTTCTGCCCAGAGATCTTCCACGCTGTAATTCTCATGCAACACAAAAAGGAGAGAGAAAAGATTGACAGAAGAAGAAAAAGCCTTGGAAATTAGTATTTTTGTTCCAATACAAGAGAGACTGTACTTCTGGAAAAATGTTGCAGTTGCTGACATTTGAGAAAATGTTGCAGTGCAGACACTGAATTAGGGAGGTAGCAGTGAAAAGATATGAATAAAGACTTGGTAGCTTTGGTAAGTCTGATTCACACTGTCGGTGTGAAACAAGAAAGTGACAGTTAATAATTACTCTTTCATTTATTCTCTCATATTTATATGAAATATGTCTTTTATTCTGCTTTCTAATTGTCAGAAAAGGACATTGTTGGTTTGTGGGTTTTAGATTGGAATAGACCAAAGTACCTCGACATCACTAGCTGTTGCAAAACCAGTGCTTTGGTTCTGCTGCCAAATTCTCATTATCTCACGCAATTCACTATACTTCTCTTACATCCTTATTTTTCTAAGGCTGAGATAATAACCTTTATCTCAACATAACACAGCATTGCTCCTGCACACACCTTGTCCTGTCGTGGCCTGCTGTAGCACTAGAGTAGGCCTGCTCCTTTCTAAGAGCTTTTCACTGAGTTATGAGTCAACATTTCAGCATGTCAAGCCTTCTGTGTGACTAACACTAGAAACTCAAATCGATATCCAGTATAAACCAAAAGCAACTGGACCATCCGGTGCAGCTTCCGGCCAAACTCCGGCTTGACTCGACAGAGCTCTCCTTGTTCTGTGGCAGGAGGCACACAGAGCTTTCTGTATTGGCTCTCACTTGCCAGAGACTTCAGGGATTATTTAGGGACTGACTGGTCAGCACCCTACCCTGTGCAGGAGCTACCAGCCTCTGTCCTTTCCTAAACTGGAATGCCTGCAATCATAGACATTCCTGCAATCATGACATTCCTGTCTTCAGATGTGTGATTATCATGATTGTTAAGATGCATTTATTCAAAGTGTGTCAAAATGGCTACACAAACTCACCTCTGTTATAATCATTCTTAGTTCAACTATGTTTGGCAATATATCTGTTCATAAGGCACTATGAACAAGGAGAAAGCAAAATGTACAATAACGAGAGTAATTTGCATTTAATTTACTCTGTAATAATGCCTAAAATTTGTATACAGAACTACACTTTTTTTTTTGTCATGTTCATGACATTAGCAAAATACAAAAGACCCCTGAAAGTTTTTTACAGGCTTTGCGCTTTACAGGAAATTAAACTTTTCTTTAATCCAAAATTATGCTAGGAGGGATGACAATAATATGTTGCATTTCTGTTATTTCAACATCTTTTAAAAGTCCAGTAAGAACTGCCAAACTGTAAAGCCTGACCAGAAGTTATAAACTGCATTTGTACTCTGAGGCCATAACTGGCAAACAATTTTATCTTATCTTTTATGAGAGACACTTCTAAGCTGAAGTTTACTGAAAACAAATGACAAATGACAAAGAAAGAAGAAAGCTTTTCATTTTAACCATTTACTTCAACAAGCAGCTGGTGACCACAAGACCAGAGCTCAGATGTGATGTGCAGGACACAAAATGCAGATTTGTCTGTATTCTCATCTGAATGCAGAGAAGCAGCTCCTACTGACAGAAGTCTAGGACGACATCCCATGCCTTCATTTTCTATCCTTTTCCATGTAACTGTGATTTACTGCATTTCAAAAGCATTAAAAACCCTAAGATTCTTGTCTTTAAAATGAGGATAAAAATTTATCTATTAGTGAGTAGTTATTGTGTGCTTCTTTCACTATTGATGCTACTGTAGTCCACTGCAATATGAGTATATTATATGATGATACTGGGGTGATAAAACTTTTGTCATCAAGTTTGGAACAATCATATTGGTTGTGAGTTAAGCCTCTAAGTCTTTCAAGCTAATATCTATCAAATTCCAGACATGCCAATCAATTCATGACTCATTATTTCCTGGCCCGGGTTCCTAAGAATAATACAATAAACAGGAGATTTCATATTTGGGAAAAATGAGGAAAATACACTCTGATGACTTTAGTTTACACCTAAACTTCAAGTCTCTGAGGCACTTCAAGAACTTTGCAGAATGAAATGTTGCAGATGAACAACATAATCTCTCGTTCCAACAAGCAAGGAAGTTTAGAAGATTCAGTCTATCCCCTAAGGATGCCAAATATTTGGAAAGAAAAACCATTTAAATATATTTGAGGAATATTTCCCCAAAGCTAACAAAAGGCCATAGACCAGGAAAACAGTACTCACCAGAAAGTTCCTTTGTCCCTGCTTTCTATATCTATGAACCCAGATTCCAAAAACATGTCCTTGTAAATTCGACCAACCAGGCAGTACATATCTGAAGCTACTTGGTCTTCCTGTTCTACAAGGGGAATCATAATTTCTAGAGCTTTCTGTCTGTCTCCAGGCAGATTTCGCCTGTTGAAAACAATAATTTTGATTTAAAAAATCAGCAAAGTTAACAAGAAATAATTTTTCATGACCGTTTTTAGTACAGACATATGACTTTATCCATGTAAAATGACAGATAAACACAATGGACTGTGTTATATAAACACACTTAGCCCCTCCTTCCTTTTTTATTTTTGTCTTTTCTTTATCATGGAAAACCTTTATAAAAGCAACCAAACACAACTTCTGTTTGTCAAGAAGCATCAGTTAGAACAAAGCACTGAAAACAGCAACAGCATCAAGAGCCTCCAGGGAAATTCCTAGAAGGATCATGTGTTACTTATAAAATAGAAAAATATGAAACTTGATTTCATATGTAGTACTTCTTTCATCATAATTCATTCTCTAAAGGAAAAAAGAGTCAATCTGGTGTTTGTGATTTTACTTTTTAGATACATTTTGACTGTGAAGCAAAATGTAGGAAAAACACAAAACAGATTGAACTCCCATGATAGGGAAGGTTTAGGAGTAAAGCCAATAAGGCAATAATAAAAGAAGTACTTCAGACAAATAAACCACATAATTGCAAGCATTAGACACTTCCTGGTGAGTCAGAGTTTTGATACATACCTCATTTAGTATCAAAAGTTTAGAATTTTAATGGAGTTGTCTACTGAACAATCAAATTACTCCCTTTTCAACACTCCCATATCTTGTATTGACTATCACTAATCCAGATTAATGAATTTAATGAGAACAAGACCAGTACAGCAAATAATGTTTTGCAACATGGATTATTTACACTTTGCTCGTCATCAGACAGAGGTCCCTACTTTTATTTCTGTTTATTTTTCCATCATCAATGCCCTTACACTTTCTTGATTTAGGTCAGACTAATCCTGACTAATTGAGCCGCTCCATCCTTCCGTACTAGTGACCTGGATTAGAAGCAAGAGACACATTTTTTTCACAGCAAAGATTCAGAAGTGCAGAGTCTTCCAGACCTGACTCAGCTCACAAAATATCATCTATAGTCCCAGCAAGGAGAAAGTTTCAATTAGCAAAAGTAATTCCTTCTTGGCACACTAAAGCATGAATGTTTTCATGGCTGTCATGGCTTCTAGTTTAATGGTCAGTCTGCAGAGGAGAGGAATAGGAAAATCTCATCTGGACTCCTTTGGAGATGCTGTGTAGGTCTTTTGTCAGATACTCTTAGAGGCAATCTTAGAGTCACAGAACCAGTGAAGTATTAGGATATACCTGAAAAGATTATGCTGCAGTTTTCCAGGTTTTTAGTGCCTCAATGAACTGGTCCTGTTTTCAAAGGTGACTTTGTTTCAGAGAACTGTGACCTTGAGTCTAAACATGTTACAACTCCAAGGAACACCTAGTGACCCTTGTGAAGGCTCTGTAGAAGTGGCAGATACATGCTGGATTATGTAATCTGCAAAACTTCACATACTTATGTCAAAGTGAAAACAAAAAAGGCACAATATTTATACCTTTATTTATCTGGTATAAATGTACAAGAAAGAATCTGGACATTCTATTCAGACAAAAAATGTCAGACAGCTATTTTTTATTTTTTGTTTTCTTTTTTTGTTTTCAAAACCGGGTTTATTTTTTCAAGTAATTCCTTGTGACATGTTTTGACATCACTTTCACATGATATGCAGATTTAAGCCTCCTCAGTGAACCTGAATTACAAAATTCAAATTTGTGAGAAGCAGAATCATCTACAGATATTTGCTATACTTGACAATTTCAATACCTGCTGACACCTGGCCTACTCCTCTAAAAGTAAACAGCAGAATGTTCACTGTGATAACAGCAATGGAGCAGAGAACATCTGTAATTTCCTCTGAAAAAACTCCCCTTTTAGTCACTTGCCTAAATGTCAGTACCTTAGAAAGAAAATACAGGCTTGGCTTTTATTTAATCCATAGAAGCAGCGTACATTGCTCCATGTATCACATTTTGCCCGTGTTATCAGAGAACATGAGAATTAGTTTATCATCATAATACAATAAACTCTTCCTATGGACATTTGATGAAAGGTCTGCTTCTGTCTCCAGACATTACCAGAACTCAGACTTGAATGAGATGATGTCTTTGCTAGCACAAATGATGCAGTGCTGTCACTCACACAGCAATGGTAAAAGTGTATTTTACAGAATGAAAATATTGTTGGGTATTTGCTTGCTCTAATTTAGGTACTGAAACAAAAAATAACATAAACCTATGGAAAGACAAATCAAACACGCTAAAGGAAAAGGAATGAAATTTGATAGTATGAGATTAAAAAAAGCTTAGCATCCCCAGAGCTGCTTCAGTCAAAATCATAGGACTGTGTATAAAGATTCCAGAAGGGAACTTGACACAGGATTACCCACTCCTTACAAAGTTTGAAGTTCTGGTTTATTGTTCCACAGCAAAAGGAAGGGTAGATTCTTACCTGTTTAGTGCAAATGCATAATGCAACCTCACATGGTGGTGGAAGCCAAGTCAAAAGTGGGCAGTTTTTCTAAAGTTTTCACCAATTTCACAATGGAGTCATAATCCTTCCAAGAGAAAGAAATAATAAAGCTGTAAGTACTGAGGTATGCCTGTATAAATTCCTCTTCAACCTAAGCAGCAATTATTTCATACTAAGAAGTATTTTCAGTCCATTGTAAATTTTTTGGATTTCAGTCTCTTCAGCCTCAAACTCTAAATAGCCTAGCACTTATCAGAGAAGGGAATATGCACAGTATTTAGCAGGGAAGCACAATTTGGTCTCCTGTGCTGCTTCAACATGGTCCTGTGGAAATTTTCATACATCTGCTTCATGATTAAAGATAGCTCCAGGAGCTGAACATGTCAGTGCTCATATTGTGCAGACATTACAAATCTAGCTGCATTTGAATTAAAGCATCTCAAATTTCTGAAGCAGGCATAAGCCACAAAAACAAGACTCCTTAATTCCACCGTTTTTAAAGTAGTTTACTCAATGTCACATTTAAAAAACAAATAAAAATTAAAAAAATCAAACTCAAACCACTTCATAATGTTTAAGGAGCAACAGTTGAAATTATGGATAACAAAGCAAACAATTAGTAGCATCATTCCAAAAGCTGAAATGCATATGAACTATTTATGTTTGCCTAAGAAACTGTTGCTATGGGCGATGAACAAATGACACAAGAGCTCGTTTATGAAAACTTCATCTGACTCTTCCTTTATTTAAAGACTGACCCCCTTTATATAGTTTCTCAAGCAGGCCATCTCATTGGTTAGAAGAGTGCCAGAACTCTTCATCCCATTGGTCTAAAACTGAAAGACAGAGAGAAGTCCATCCCACAGGCAGGAATTCAAAACATCACTCTCGTTACAATAACACTTGTGATGTTTATGCCAAGCTTGTGAGAAACAAGGTCCTCCTGAATTAAAACATCATGAAGAAACTGAGTCTAGAAACTCAGAAACTTCAGGCCTAGGAGCCTCAGACTACAAGAAACATCACCAGCTTTGGTGACAAAGAATATTTTTGCCTATTAATTGCAGAATGCCACCATAGCCTTTAACTACATGCTGTTCATCACACAGCAGTGCTGAGGTGGAGAAGAGTTATTATACATCATGTACTTTTTAGGTACTGTTATAAAAACCCTTTTCTGCTACAGAAAGGCAAACAGAGAAACTATAAAACAAAATAAAAACATCAGAGAAAACACCATAAAAGATTTTCACTAGTGTGCTTTATCCACACAGTTTATTAAAAAAATCTGCGCGCAATACTTTAAAAATCTCTGTGAGAATGTAATTTAATTTACTTTAGTGCGCAGAACTCCTACCTGGATCTCTCTGTAGGAGAGCAGCAAGTTTATTACAATGTCAGCAGACAAGACTTCAACGTTATCCACTCGCTGCCGAATCCTTGCCAGCTCTGCTGCGAGCTCCTTGCCCGTGTAAAGCGTCCGCGCCTTCCTGATGTCGTTCAGAATGGATTCCCGGAAATACTGGCTGGAAAGGAACAACTGCACATCAGCAACTGGTCCCTGGCACTAGTTTTTCTGGCCCCACAGTGCATGTGCAGAACATGTGTTGCCAGAGCAGTGTCAATGCAGAGATTTGGTCAAGCTGAACTGTTAAGTATCATTTTTTCTGAGCAGAAGGCAAAAGGGGCTGACATTTATCTTGCCAGCCGGAATATTTGTGTTCGACACGGGGGTACAAGAAGACAACTCACCTCGAACTGGCCTGTGCCACCTTCAAGAGCTGAATAAATCGATCCACCAGGGTAAGCATATAGGCCCAAGCAGAGACTCAAAACCAGGTGGCATCAGCTCTGTGAGTCCCTTCACGAAGCTGCTATCACAGCAGTACACCTTGTTGTGTGGAGTTATCATGTAAGGAACAAATATGTAGTTCCCAGTGCACATCTGCAGGGAAACAAGGGGCAAGATTTAGGGCAGTTATGGCTTGGCAAGCCAAAGTATGAAACAACTGCATATACTACCTGCAGAATTCCACCTGTCAAAGTCAAAGAGAGACCTCCTGCTTACTTCAGCAAGACTAAGTTTTGACTCATAAATTCAGTTCTCACATCGAATATGATATATACCTGAAATGTATTCTTTCAGATTTCTGATCCGCTTCCTGTAATAGCGGTCTTTTCAAAAGTATCGAGTTGACCTTAAAATTGTAATTGGCTCAATAGTGAAACAATTCTCAGGCCACACCCTGAAGAGGCAGATGGAATCAAAAGAAGCTGAGGTACTCGCTTTTCAAGGTGACAGATGATCAAAAGACAGCAGAACAGTTTGGCTCACAGATACTGGAAACAGTAACACAATCTAGTTGCCTCACAACAGGAAAAACACAGAGAAAACTATGAACTCATATGAACTGCAAAATTACTCAAATAGTTTTGCATTCAAAAAGCAAAGTAAATTCCCTACTATTTAGAAAATATTTCCAAAGGGACTTTAAATCACATATAGTTCAGAATAATCATTTATGGAGCACTACAGCATTGCTAAACTGCATTGATTTTTATATATCAATGTATGACAGATACTTTGTAAAAAAAAAAAAGAAAAAATTAAGTATCTTCCAAGCAATAGGGAGGCAAGATGTCTGCTGATTGTGGTATGTGTGTGAGTACAGATTTATGTGCAGAGAAAGTTGCTGAATATTTGTGGTTCAAATAGTCATAACTATGAGACAGATTACCAAGAAAATCGTGAGGATTTCCTCCATTCGTCTCTCAAAGCTCAGACTCCATTACTGAAGTGTCCAGAAGCCCAACAATAAAAGCCTTAAGGAAGAAATTCTTGAGACTCATCATTTTTGGTACTCCTAAATTACTTCCAAGGTTAATCGGTTTCTGATCAGCTGCTTCTGCTCTCCCAAAAGCCAATACAGCAATGCAGACATCACTTCAGAAACTCCCCTGCCTAGCTGAGCATGCATTGAGGGCAGTGACTAAAAGTTTTTGAATGTACAATACCAGCTGTGTGCTTAAAACATGCATTTTAACATGCACTATTAGATTTTTAAAACATTAAAACAAAAGGATTGAGGTACTTGAGTCTGCAAAACGTATGTGTATAGATAGGTCAGTAAACAAACGTTTGTGTACAAATCAGAGACTGGCTATGAAAAGTACAGCTCTTCTGAGGGGTATTGACAGACTGTGAAATCTAAAAATAATTGGTGCAGGCACTTAGTTGAGGTCAATTGAGTTTAACTAACACAGAAGTTGTTTGGAGATTATTGCATACAGTGCCTTGCACAAGGGTTAATTTTGTCTTCTTTCCCCAAGCATTGTGAACTACTGCTGCTGAAGAGCTAGGGAATATTTATCTCTGTATGACTGCAATTCCAAAGGAAACTTGAGAACTGGGGAGTATATGACAAATTTTTTAACAAGTAACTAAGGAGTGGGATGACAGAACCCAAACGGGTTGTCTGTGGAAAGAAGTAAATGGATACTGCTATTTAAGAATATTCCAGCCTTTAAGGCAATCACATGCTTTCAACATTGAATGGATGAACTTTTTACCCTGATAAAATCTAATGAGCCCAACAGTCGAAGGCAGAGGGAAAACTATGAAGTTGCTGGAACTGGTTTCAGCAATTATAAGAGATGATATATAGCCACTAGCATAAGAACCACTATTACACATAGAGTATTCTCCAGCTTTCTTTTCTAGACAAAGAAGAAAAAGGTTGGGATGTCAGAGTCAAGAAAAAGGGTGAAGTAGCTACAGATATCCGGAGACAAGTATTTTACTTCCTAATGTTTATTCAGTGCATTAAAAATAAATTCGAGACTGTTTGCAGGAAGACCTTCTCAGACCTCTGGCACACTGTTTCCAATGCTCAGGTCTTAAATAAAAATCAGCTCTGAAAAAGGATGTTCCCATCTTTTGAAATTCACAGAACCTGAGGTTTACCCTTGTAAAATGGTCACACCACCTTACAGAGACAGTACCAGTCTTAATTTTTAATTCTACCAGGAGGAAAACTGCTCTTCCTGCAGATGACAAGTGCCTGAATCCATTACTGACCATGAACTCTTAGAAACTAATCCTGAGTGCACTTTCTGTAGGAAGTACATATCTAGAGCCAGCAAAAGACAGTTTATATGCATTCTTCCCATTAGCTGAGGGGGGGAAAAAAGCTGGTTATAAGTAGAGCCTGGTATAGAAGACATGCAGACCCAAGAGTCTTTCAAAGAGGTGGACAGGGTTAACAGTAAAAGACAGGAGAAAAGACTGGGGAAAAAGAAAAAACTAAATCCATTCACAGTTGTTCAGAAGGCACCCAGGGGTTTCAGGGAATTGTCTCAAGGTAGAATCTCACCCTGATATTCAGTAACAAGTAATGTGAAAACACAGTGGCCTTTCCCTCACCCAGAGCATCACTTTGGTTCTTAACTTAACCTAGATAGTTATCTTTTGTGGGAGCTCTGTATCTATGAAACTTCTCAAATTCAGCTGAAATTCATCAGACAGACAAACAGGCAGATACAGAACAAATGTGGAGGATCAAAAGCCAGTACAAGCTCTTAAGTTTCGTTTCCTTAGGAAATACACCAAAAAAAAAAACCAAAAGCAGCAAGAGCAACATGCAATAAAGCTAAGAAATACAAGAAATACTGACCTCAATTTCACTTCCCTAGCTAAAGAGTACAGTAGGTAGATATTTAACAGCTAAACCTAACAAAGGCAGACATGACTAGCTCTAGTATCAAAAGAAAAAAAAGAATCAAAAGTTATTTATTATTTACTAAAGGTGGTGGTGGAAGGAAGATAACAGTGATGGCAAGACTACTTTTGAATAACAAAGTCTGGACTCCCCTACTGTAGAGAAACATGTTGTGTAACCATCACAAATTCTAATTACAAAGAGCCCAACTCCAGCTGCATTTGGGCTATGATTAGGGTGGGAGCCCAAGAGGACCAAGCTGTGGGAGAAGCAGTTGTGGAGATACTCCAAATGACAGACAACTCCCAACCATTTTTCCCAAAGCAGAGTGTGTGACTTGTTTCTTTCATCAGGTGATGCAATCTGTCTCAGCAACTTATACTTCTTTCTCATTTTTTTTTTCCAAAATATAAGCTATGTTAAGTCAGAAAGGACCAGGTGGTCTTTCTGACACACACTTCCCATCTGCTCACACTTGGCTTTACATTTTCACTTAGTGCCTATTACTAAGACTTGGAAGCTTAAATATATTTATTTTATTAAAATTTGCCCTGTAATACTCCATCCCAACTCTGATCAAAATCTGGTATTTCTTCTAACCTTAAATGACTTCCCCCTATACTCTAAGTCTGTTAAGCACTCAAAATTGTTTTACTTTCATCCATTCTTGTAACTCACCACGTCATAAGTAATGAAAGTAACAGATAGAAGCCTTTCAATAAAACCAGGATATTTTTGAAGGAGTAGCATCTTAAGTACAATTTTAATGTTCTGTTATGTCAACACCCTTTAAAAAACATGGGTTGAATACAGGGCTTCAAAGGTGGGTGGGAATAGACCCCCCACCCAATCAAGAACAGGTGCTGCAGGTTTCATTTTGCAACCCTCTCTCTTTATAAAACCATTATTTAAGGTTCAAAAGCTCAAATTACACTAGTGAAAATTACAAAGGGATTGCAGGGCACCTGAGTTGTATGTTGAAAGGCATTACTGAAAACACCCAGGGCTGGGCCAAGCCTTGAGCTGCATACAGAGGGTGAGATGGAAGTTACTGTGGCTCAGACTGAAGCACGACAACTCGGGGCATTCCACAGGTAACCCTGGCCTTAGCTCTCAGATCAGCTGAGCTACTTTTATCTGGGAGATACAGACATATCTTTGAAAGCCTTGGGCCAGCACACCCAGTACCTGGCAACATCAGGTCACTCTGTGACAGATGATCCACGTCAGCCTGTTTCATCAAAGCAGTCACACTCATCAGAAGGCTGGTGCCAGCTACACACAAAAATGCTTGCAACTAAGTGACAGAATCTGTAATTAGTTTTCGCAAATGTTTTAATTGCTCTGTATTTTTCTAATGTCCCTTCCTCATTTACTGAGGACAAATGTAACAATTCCAGTTAGAGATGAAAGATCATTCTTAATAGCTCTGTAATTACAGACTTTAAGACAAGGCTGCTTCTAGCTAGACCTAGTGGTCACATGGAGTATTATGCACCTCTTTCTTGTTCAATATCCTTTCTCAGCTTCTGAAAGAAATTAATATAGCACCTATTTGTATTCAAGAGATAATAAAAATCAATAGCACATACTTACATAGTAAAAATATAAACCAGCCCTTCTTTCAATATTCCCCTCTCCTACAGAATTACTACTTGTGAAAAGGGCAGCTTTTTGGACTTGAATAGGGAGACCATGTCTTCTTGGAAAGAACATCTTGAAATAAGATAAACACTACTCTCTTCCTCAAAAATAAATCTGATGTAATACAAAATAATTTTTTTCTGAAGTTGCACAGATTAAAAAGACGTGCTGGACAAAGGAACATTTGAGTTCTGGCCAATTAATTCTCATATCTTGACTTTTTCTTCAAAAAGAGGGGAATAACTCTGAAAAATTGCAGAGTCAGTGACGTACAGTCCTTTCAACTCCCTAAGATTCTTACTAACACTGCTCTGTTGGGATCATTTAGCTGTCAAATATCCACAAACAGAGGAAAACTGCCTTCAAAGACAAGAAGTGTCAAAGAAAACAAAGATCCCTCAAACCAAAACCATTATATTTTAGCCATGGATGGGAGAATCTAGCAGAATCCCACCCACTTGCCAAAGCTTCAGGTCAGCATCCAATTTAACTTTAATACAATTTTTTTAAAAATCAGCTGAAGTAATAAAAAACCCAGTATCTCTCACAGTAGGAACTGTTCTTCCTGCTGACACTCTTCTAATTAAGAGAGCTTTTTTCTATTTCTCCCACTCATCCTTTTGAGAAATATCTGCTTTTATTTCATTCTTCTGGTGAAATTTTTAAGGTAGTTCTCTGACTGCACATGGTATTATGTGTAGCAGATGGCAAAATCATAAACCAAGTTATTAAATCTATTCCCTCCATCCCCCAAACACACAGTAAATCAACATGTGCTGATGTTTTAATGAATACAGACTCAGTTTGGGTTTACTTCAAATCCCACTCACATGAATGATAGCCTTACTACTGATTTGAAAAGGAACTTAAGTAAGCCTCTGCCTCAAATGAACTGAAGCAGAGACACTGGATCTATTCTATCAAATACTCCCTGTTTTTCTGACAATATATTCTTTCTTTATATACCCAGCCATAGCATTCTATTGCAGCCATGCTACTTCCTAACTGCTTGTTAAAAATCAGCTTACAGTCTATATGGTCCTTTCATCATATTTACAGAGGAAAAAACTTATCTACTTTTTCCTAGGAAAGTATGTGTCAAATATATTAGTCAAGAATTCAAAAAATTAAAGAATAAGCAAGAGATAGTGTTGTACCATAAGTAACAAATACCACAGTTATCACTTTCAACATAATATTTACTGAAGGCTACACAGCATTTTTACATACTTGGATATCAAAAATCAAACTGTCCACAAATCTCTTGTTGGCTAGATGAAGAGTATTAAAAATATTTACCCCTATTTCCATGGTGAAAGAAATCAACAGTTAAATATACCCTATGCTACAGTCTTTTAACAGCAGCCATATTGAGATTCTGAGCTTGCAGATGCCTCTGGAATGCCTCATCCAGAGTCACAGAACGGGTCAGGTTGGAAGACACCACTGTGGTCATCTGGTCCAACCTCCCCACTCAAGCAGGGTCATCCTAGAGCACACAGCACAGGACTGTGTCCAGACAGCTCTGGAATATCTCCACGTAGGGAGAAGCCACAATTTCTCTTGGCAATCTTTTCCGGTGCTTGGTTGCTTGCACAGCAAAGAAGTTCTTCCTCCTACTCAGGTGGAATTTCCTGTGCATCAGGACTTGTTCTAGTCCTTGGCACCACTGAAAAGAGCCTGTCTCCATCTTCTTGACACCCTCCCTTCAGATACTTGCAGACATGGATGAGGCCCCCTCTCAGCTGTCTCTTCTCGAGGCGGAGCTCCCAGCTCCTTCAGCCTTTCCTCCTAACAGATGCTCCAGTCCCTTCATCATCTTTGTTGCCCTGTGCTGGACCTGCTCCAGGAGCTCCATGTCTCTCTTGCACTGGGGAATCTCAGAACTGGATGAGTTCACCCATTCATGTTAAAGGAGTGCTACACCAAACTGTGTCTCAAGCTACACCTTAAACAAGAGACAATTAGGAAAGGCTGTGTAAAAACAGTAAAAATTGCAATCACCGAGCCATAGAATGGTTTGGTTGGAAGGGACTTAAAGGTCATCCAGTTCCATCTGTGCTGTGGCCAGGGACATCTTCCACTAGATAAGGCTGCTCAGGGCCCCGTCCAACTTGGCTCTGAACACTTCCAGAGGTGGGGCATACATAGCTTCTCTGGGCAACCTGCTGCAGTGCCTCACCACCCTCACAGTTCAAAACTTCTTCCTAATACCTTATCTAAACCTACCCTCTGAGCTTGAAGCCATTGCCCTTCATCCTATCTCTACAATTTGATCCCTTCAAGTGTTAGAAAAGCAAAACACTGCTAAGGGTGCCCAGCCATACAACACTAACCCTTTTGTTTAATCGCTAATGCCTACAAGTCAGCTGCCCAAGAGAACAATTCCCATTGCCCCGAGGGCCCTGTACTGCAGCCTCACACCTCGGGCAGCCCCCGAGGCTATCCACTACTCCAGCCTGGTCCAAGCAAGCAGCCTGAACTGAAAGGTGTGCACCTTGTCAAGGTGTGACAAATAACTTACAGCAAGGGGTTCTAAGCCACATGTAGAACACATGCATATTAAACACTCAGGTTCAGCAAGAAGTCGAATTTTTAAAAAATTGAATAGACCTGCAACTTTCCTCCAAATGTGGTAGAATTTAAACCGTGGAGAATTATGATGAAATTAAAACTACTTAGCTAAAACTAGCAATGTACAGTCATGAACCATAACCTTTATAGCACCATCTTATGACTGAAACTATTTCCTAGTAATTTCTAGAATGCCTCTGCTGCTTGATTGACCTCAAAAATCAGATAACAGCAGAAAAGAAACGTAAGCTTTCAACCAGCAAAGTAACTACAACCTGTTAAGGTATCACTCCCTGTAAAAACGTATGCTTTTGGTATTACTGGAACGTTCGGAAAAGGTCCAACTAAATGGCTATAAAACCACATATAACAGGAAATAAGCCAACGTTATCTTGTACTGCTCTGCCCAGACAGGCTCCAGGCAGCTTATCCTCACCATGAAACACTGTATTGACTATTATTAGGAAGCACAAAAATCCAGTCAGAAGAACAAAACAGTTGGCAATAGATTTTTTTTTTTTTTTAATCCCACTTATTTTTAGGGATACAAGATTTAGAAAAAGCAAACACAAGGAATTTCAGTTAGGCAGATATATATAGATACGCACACACTTGTTTTGCAACCTTTTTTAATCCCCTGGTGCCAAGGATACCATGGTCTTGATATGGCTGATGTTTGCATGCTATTAAAAAACATGTTCTGGAACAGCAAGACTGAACTCCTTGCTTATCCATATGTGAATTTCATTGTTTTTTCATATCAGTAACCTCACATGACTATTTTTTGTAAGGGTGGGTATCAGAGACATGGCTTCTCTAGAACAGAACCTCTGTCATACCCATTGACCCAAAAATCTTATAATTTATAAAGAAACATGATTTTTATGAAGCAGGTATTATATTCAGTAGTTAGGCATGCACCAACATTGTGAAAAGTCTACTTCCAGGTAATTTGGCTGACATCATGCTGAAAAATGAGGAAAAAGGAGACAAAGGAGCTGCTAAAACCATTTCACTGACTTCCCTGTTCTAATCCCAGGGAAAATACTTCCTCCCAGTAAAGATGTTATGTGGGTGTGCTTGAAAACATCTGAGACTTTCAAGGAACACATTCTTTTTCTGGCATACACTGAAGCATTTTTGAAAGTGATAAATGACAGTGTCACAGTCACCTATCCAAATTTAAATGAAAACCAGAACAATCCTCTCTGAAACAGATGAAGGCCAAGTTATCATACCTTTGAGCTTTGGGGACTGTCATTTAAAAACAGGACAAGATGACATCCCCCCCTTTATTCCATTGTACCAGCCATCTCCTGCTGGTTTCCTGCTAAGAGAGCTCTTCCCCCTACCCTCCCAGGAACATTACATTAGTCACACATCATTTTCCCTAGGTCCTGGGCCACCAGAACAAAATCACAGAATGTAATACATTCATTTACAAGAAAGGCTGTACTGTTCTCTTTTCATTTTATGTAAAAGGCCTAACTCATTTCTTCCACTTTCATTAGAGAAAGGCGAGAGATTTCTAGTCTAGCACATCTTTCACAGCCTTCTGTGAGTGTCTGAAAAGCACTTTTTGCTTAAGAGCTATACAGAAACTCTACAGGAAACCTCTTTGGTTCTTCTTTTTTTTTTTTTTTTTTTTTAAAAAAAAAAAAAAAAAAAAATAAAAAATCTGTAATTTAAAATGCAGCATTAGACCAAAGCTTGCACTGGTTTTGAAGCCATCTTTAGTAACTCCATGCAGAGAAAAGAAAAGACTGCATCTTTTTCAGAGAGTCAAATTTCCATACTGGCAAAAGTAATTACTTAATCCGTTGTTAAATAAAGAAGTAAAACCAGGAATGCTGCAGTTTTCATAGCACTGAGGAAAATAAAACCCAGACAATTTCTGAAATTAAATACTTCACAAGCCCCTCTAGAAAATTTTATTCAGATATACAGAATTGTACAGCATGCACATAGCACCTCAGGATATCAGCACAGCACTGACTAACCTCTATGAAATTATATCTTAGCAAATGTGGCTACTGGTAAGTCACGAAGGAAAGCCAAGAACAACTCGACATGCCAGATATATATTCTGACATGACTGGTCCTGCTGCTCCAGAACAAACCACATTGAAAAAGCAGTGCTCTCCCAGGCACGAGCCTGCCTCCCTCGAACTTGAGAGTGAAAAAGAGAAGGGAGATTTGGAAGGTCAACCTCAGAAACCAAAGGGATGCCAAGGTGCAGAAACCTACAGTTTAATAATGACTGGCACTCAGACCACCAGGATGTGCACTGCACTTGGACTAACAGGCTCCAGGACTCAACTTCCAGAAATAAATATTCTCTTTATAAATGTATTTTATATACATATATACATGTATACACACACATATATATATATATCTGTACATATATATATGCACATACATATATACGTATATACACATGCATACATATATATATATACACACACACACTTTTTTTCAGAGCTGTAGCCATGGGTTTCTAAAACAAGCAACAGTTAAACACTACTTGCTAATAGAGTATTTTTAAAAAAAAATTAGAGAACACTTTACAGAAAAAGGCAGCAACAAAACAAATAGATAAAATGACAAACGCAAACGGGTGTGAGATAATATGACAGACAAGTAAAGGCAGCAGAGAAAATACCACTGATAGATAGAGGCAAGGTAAGAAGTGAGCCTGGTACCTAGCAACCAAGTGATATACTCAGATTTGCTGCTAGAAATTCCATAATTCTACATCTAACTCTGTAAAATACAGTAGGAGAGTGTTAAATGATTCAAGTGGAAAACGGAATATAAACAACATTAAATGAAACAGAAGTCTGGAATGTTTATAATTCAACTGAAATCCATACATCATACTTACATTATTCTTCTGGCAAATAATTTCCTGAAATAAAAAAGAAAAAAAAAAAGGAAAATAATGTTGATAGCGCTAGGAAAGATATCTGATGAGTATGATTTTCTAATATTACTGTTTGCACACATGACAAGAAAAGGTTGGTTGACAGATCTTTTCTAAGCCTGTCAAATCAACATAAAAGAGGTATTGTCTCTCAGAAGAGACAAAATTACTCTGAAACCAAGTAGATACTTACAACTTATATATACATAAGAGCATACCTATGGTCTGCATGTGAATATACATTTATACACATATGTCCCTCCATTTATAAATTTTCTTAGAGGGATGATGTTGTCTGTTAATAAACATCAATTCATATTTGAAAAGCCAAATAGAGTAACATTTTGTTACCAGGAGAAGCAATCAAAATTAATAGTAAATGCAGTATTCATATGAGGTTTTAAAATATTACAAAACTGCTTGAAATTCACTTGGCTCTAATAATCAGATGCAAAGAACATATCTTCACATTTCCAATGTGAATTTTCAGAAAATTAGAAGCACACACAGATAGAAAAAGCTGATTCTTGCACACACTAATCCAGGTGGCACAACTCAAGTGTAAACCACTTCTGAACAATGATCATCTTGCTTCCAGCATGATTTGTCAGCAAGTTCTGATCCCAGGAACTGATAACCATACCAGATTTATCAGACAGCTTTGCCTCTGCCACTGGGACCAGTGAGCAGCTTCACAAGCAAACAGCATTAAAACAAGCACAGCATCAAACCAAGGTGCCTCCTACTTTCCATGTTGCTTAAGTCAGACTGCTAAAACTGCTCTTCTCCCTGTTGAGAGGGCCATGTTTCACATATGACTGTTTCTAGCTTTCCAAGCGTGGGTCATAAAGGGCTGGTCAAATTCCCCAGCATGAACAGGAACATCTTGGACTAGATCAGGCTGATCAAAGCCCTACCCAGCCTGGCCTGAACGTTCAGGAAGAACATTTCACCAGCAAAAGTTTACTTACACTACTTTGTGTTCTGATTAAAAGAAGTGCTGCAGTTCTGTATTTCCTTCATTTTCAGTTTTTTAATTCCCCCTTCCACACAACATCAAAACTGCACATTCTCTCCTGCATTGCTTCTACTCTTACCTGCTGGCTGTAACAAATACAGAAACAAACACTGCCTCAGAAGATGTCCCAGGATGTCCATAGCCACTTTTTATAGGCAGTTACTAAACTGTATGGAAAGGATCTCTCTCTTTTGACTACTTCCCTACAATCAACAGCAGTTGAATCCAAGTGAAGGGAAACTGAAGGGAGTCTTTCAGTCAGCAGAGTACTGGTGGCAACTGTGACATCCAAGTCTCCCTGCACAGAACTGGGCTTCCACTAATGCCAGTGGGAATCCAGCACACAATCCACTTACAAAGTCCAGCTGCTAAACTAGTAAAAAGTTCTTCCAAGTGCCCAAGAAAGCCTGATGCCTCACACCAAGGGATTTCTCAGTGGGAGTTGGGTATTTGGCTCTTTGCTCAGTACAATGAAATTCTGCTCTGCTTATACTGTAGATCATTTTACTTACACAACTGAATTCCCATATACATCTTTTATCATTAGCATTATTTTTAGGACTATCTGTATACCCTTCGCATTGCAAAAAGAAAAGAAATAATTGGATTGCAAGCAGTCCCCTTAGCTGAGAAAATGTAGGGGAAGAGCAGGGGAAGAAACTGAGGTACTAAGCATGTCCCTCCCAAATAGAGGGCCAACCTGAAAAAAATGGGACAGAATCAAAGCCAGATAGCTTGCACTTGCCAGAAGCAGTGGAAGCAAACCCTTCCTGAGTGGTGCTGGTGCCCAGACTGCAGTCTGACTCACCAAGCTGCTCACTCTAAATTCTTCTTCTCAGCAAAGCCAGGAAGGGAGTGTAAGACCTTACACCTCCCAAGTCAATGCATCTGGGAGAGGAGAAGTAATTGAAAAGACCACCATCCAAGTTGTCTATCCTTTCCATCATGGAAGTTGCTAAACATTTTGGATAGCTGCAGTAGGAATTATCAACTCCTTGGCTGAGAAAATTCACAACCCCATAGATTATCTTTAAACACCCTTTTGCCTTAAACCAAAGTACCATACTGTGCACTCAGGCACAAGTTTTGTTTTTACTGACTGCATTACACTGCTGCTAATCTCCAGCACAGCAATCCTGCAGGTACCTGTTGCAAACAGCTGTAACTCAGCAAGATTTAGCAGGGAGGCCCCATAAAGTTTGGCAGAAAACTGCTAATTTAGACAGAAGCTAAAGCCGAAGGATTATTTTGCTGCCTACACTCTACCACTCTCACAGGACTGTTATTACTGTAACAGTTTACCACAAACACAAGTAACTCCCTTGAATGACAGTCATGCATTTAGTTTCTCATCTCAAATTTGGCAAACTTCTGTTTCCATAAACAGCCATTTAACAGCTAGGTATTTAACTGACTGCCATCAAGTAATCTAAATCCTCCTCTTTAGAAAACTAAACTGAGTTTTACAGCATTGCATTGTAGTCCAGTTTGCCAGGCTTCAGAACTTTTTTGCTTTTGTGTGCTGAACCACAATTGGCATATGTGTTTCTAACAGAAAGAACCTATTTCAAGTGTTAGACTAGCTGTGACTTGCCCTTCAAGCCCCTTTTTCCACCCAGAGCTACCTTCAGTGACTGCAGAGACTCGGCATTTGTGTCACAGTAGAGGATAATGTTGTTAGCCATGCTGAAGCTCTCCCTGACTCCCAGATGGTAGAACAGGGAAGGCTGACGGAAGGCATCGCTCATCTCTACAACAGCAATATCTGCAGAAAGAAATTTAAAAAAAATATTGTCAATGCCACACATTTCTGACAGTCAAATACATCTAAGTCATGCCTCTTCACACAATTTATTTCGGAAAGAAGACCTGGCTTTAAGTAGGAAATAAGTGATCTAGAGGGTTTTCCCCATTTTAGTTATTATGTCTGAATTTTGAACATAGTCAGCAGGATGTGGTTTAGTTTTTTTTTTCTGTTTCACTATTACTCCCCTATTTTTTCTTTAAATGAGACCTTAAAATAGTAAAAACAGATAAACTACTAATCAAGAAAAGGAAAAAATTTAAATTGCTGTTTTGAAGAATAATATCCGCTTGGTAGATCTATACATGGTTACTGATAACCTTAGGGAAAAATAAAAGAAAAAATTACATTAGATGTATTTTTACCCTCTGTGCAAGTTGCAATACAAATTCATGTAATCTGTAACATACTGTATAGATTCTGTAATAGAACTTCAGAAAAAAAAAAAACCTGAAAGGTTTCCAATACAAATTACCATTCAGATCTTGTTTGATCATACAGAAAGATGATAGAATGAGAAAAAGACAAGGTGTAGATGCAGAGAAGCAAAGAGGGATATATATAAAGCCAAAGAAACCTCCATATAAGTAAAAACTTAACTGTGCAGACGATTCTCTTCATAATAAATTTTACCTGTGTGAATAATGCATGCAAGCACATACACAAACGATTGCAGAACAAGGAATGCAGTCCATAATTTCTCTTAAACCTTGTGATTTTCCTGACCAGATTTGCACCGATGTCAAAGTATAAGAAGAGGCAATTAACTATTTCTGCTCACTGTTTGTAAGATTCCTGTTATACCAGGCTGCAATCTCCACTGCAAAAGTCTTGTGGAATCAAGAGAGCAAAGCAAGAAAACTGACTCATCTCCACCTCTTCCACAAACACCTCTCCGTCTTTTCACCCGATTAATTTTTTTCTTAGGTTTCAGGAAAAAAAAACACAGAAAACCAAACCCAAACCAGAAAAATAAGCTTCTGTTAAAAGTAGAACAAGAAAAGCAGCCTGGTTTCCAGTATCTCTCTATGCTTTCCCATTCCTTTGGATGCTTTCATGACTGAAAAGATAGACAGCAAGAAAAGCTCTGTAGGAAAAAGCCTATGCACCCTCAAGTTTCTCTACTCTTATTAATCAAATCAGAGATTCTACCTCTAACCACAACTTTTCACCTCACCTGTTTACTGAGATCATCAAAACTGAAATGAAGATATTCAATAAAAGATAAGCCTTGTGATCACACTCTTAACTGGGGAAGCAGTGTCTCTCCAACTTGTTGAAAAGGAATACCTTTGAGATATCTTCTCTTCAGTAATGTTTTTCTGTAACTGGCCTAAAGGCTTATAAATTATTAAAATCCTGAAGGAAGGCTAGATACACACAGAGGAAAGAGCAAACACTTGCCTATACAAGCTTAGGCTCTTCATGAAATAAAATTAGAAGAGACTAATATGGTACAAAAAAAGATATTTTTTCACACTTAAAAATCTAATATTAAATTGTGTTTTCTAAAAGATTCATATTTTGTGTTCTAAGCATATCACTCTGTCCCATTTTCAATATTTGCAGCATGGATGCCTTCAAATTTTACTGAAGTAAGAAAGGCAGTGCACTACCAAGACTACATATATATTGACTTTCATTTACTTTAGGAAATGGAAGCATCACAAAAGCCAAATAAGAATGACAATTCTGCCACTATGTTTTCAGTGAGATTGGAGTCTTGTTGATTTTCTTCTGAAACTTGCCACAATACAAGTTATTTTTTTAACTGCTCTAATCTTGAGCAACTCTAAATCTATGGTACGTATCTGTTAAAGCCAAGCAGGAGGAAAATTTGCGCAACTTGCCATGACTTAATTCTGCAATCTCGCAAGATAATGTGCTCTCACTAGAGTTGCAAAACTAAGATTAAAAGAGAAATATTAATTTAGATGGAGCCTGATCAAAGCCATAGTACAAAAAAACACTTGAGAAATCCTATGTTAAAATGGCAAATTCCTAGGATCATGAAGAAGGAAAGAGGAAAGTAAAAAAAAAAACAAACAAAAAAAAAAAAAAAAAAAAAAAAAAACACCACACACACATATATATATATATATATATATATATATATATATATATATATATATATTACTGTCAAGCTGGCCAAATACATTGAATAGTCTGACACAGGACCACACTGTAGGAAATAGTCTTGGGTCCCATACCACCCCTATCATAATGAAATAATAAAAAAATAAAATAACCAAACCATGCAAAAACCTTGAGTCACTTATACAGAAGAGGGAAGGACCATGAATAAAGAAACATTTGCATGAAAAAGTACACTGAGATACCTGTATAAACTCTTATGTGAAACTTGTATTTCTTATGTAACTAAAGAGGATCTCTCTCCTTTGCATGTCAAGGTTTCCATGAAATCATTCTAGATAATCTCATTTGATAGATAAAGCAGTGTCTTCCTTAGAATAGGTCCATCTTTTGTGAAGTTTTCCTGCTCAGTCTAGAAGTTATGTATTTTAAGACAAAGGTGTCACTCACAACCAAGACATCAGATTTCTTAAGTTCGGGTTAGGCCTCAGGGCTGGTATTGCAATTTCCAAGGGGAACGGCCCAAACCTTACCTGCAATTCCAACAAGCCACAAAAGCTATATGCACTTTTGGGATCAGATGTCTATCCAAACAAAAAGCCATATATCCTAAACCAGCTCTTCTGACAGACCTATTTCTGACTATCTCCTTCCACAACATCAGGAGAGAAACTCCTCTGAGCAAAGGAGGGATCAATGTATTTGACAGAAGTCAAATAGTATGTAGCTCATTTGGGAGGAAAAAAACAAGAAAAAACCAGCACAGAAACAGGAGTGGTGATGTTTCCTATAAAGCACCTGAAATGTACCGTGGAGTACAATACAAAACAGCCAAAACCTATACTCAGTTACATAAAATATGATTAGAAGTTTAGCAAAGATGGGCAAGACTAATGGTTTTCAAGACAAATCTAAGTAGAAGTATACATACATATATAAAAATTCTCACTAGTTTGAAAGAGCCAGGATTTAGCTAAGCCCAAAAGAACTGTTTGGTCATCACTACATAAACTGCCATAATCCTCTTCATCGGGTTCTCACTCTCATTTCCCCCTGATGAAGTTAATCAAACATTCTGATGCCATAGAAGATAAGTTTTCTATTCACTGGAGAACACTGGAGTTTCTCAAGTGGGAAAATGGTGTTTCAACAAAGGTGAAGGAATCAGCTCTACAGTAACACTGGAACTACCCCCTTACCAAAACATCTGCGGTTTGAGTTTCACGGCAAGTAAAAGACTGATCAAGCACAGGAATCAGAGTAGAGCTCTCTCCACACCTAACTTCTACACATCAGGATTAAGGACTCTGAAGACCAGGAATGTCAGTTCACTGATGTCAATTCACTTCAAATGCTCTGGCACACCTTCAGTGTTGCAGCAAAGAAAGTCTGTTCAGGCTCCAGCAGGCTAATGAGTAGGACAGGTATGGAAGCACGCTGCATAAAACAGGAGGAAAAGACAGAAAAGTGCAAGAACTGCAATTTTTGCAACCTCACAGGCTGCAAGAATGTGAAATTTAATTTTGTGCCCAAGACCAACGTAAGGAATAAAATTTACTCTACCTCATGAAAGTCAACCTGGTGACAGACTGCTGATACTAAAGAAAACTGGTATAGAACAGTCTTTACCTTTTCTAGTCATCTTTGACAATACAGCTAGAAAGTCTTACAATAAGTCTTGCAGTAAATTCTTGTCTCTTGATAGTCTACAAACAGTAAAGTAAGTCTAATCACAGCCTTCTCTCCCATCTTCTTAAACAACTGGCATGCCTAAATAGATAGGGCAATTGCACCTTAAATGTAAGACTAGAGCTTCATTCGCTCTGTCCTAGGTAGCAAAACCAGCATAAATACAGCAGCAGGCAGTTCAGTGCCCACGTCCTAAATCACCCTGAGCTCTATCTGCCTGCTGACAGCACCCAAACTGCCTCTAATGAAGCTGCCTATGTACATAATAGCTGAGTAACCACACACCGAGCTGCAGACACACCAACAACTACTGAGCAGTCACAATCCAGCCTGTTATTAGGCCAGCTAACATCTACCCCAACAATAGCTTGAAACACACTATCGTGTATTCAAGAGAACAAAATATCACTGCAGTAGAAACTGGCTCATTATCCTGGGAAACCAGATTAAGGAGTTGGAATTGGAAGCAACCCACTTGACCCTTTTTGCCTGTGAAGCACCAGAAAAGTACACATCTCTGTGAAGTTTGGCACAGATTAAAACTATTTTACCAATCTTTCTTAACTGTGATGTAAATCCACTTAGTTCTCTTTAAGCTATCTAGGCAAAGACTGAGAACCTTACATGTAACATCTCTACTAATTAACTTGTCTTAAGAGATGGTAAGAACTCAAGAGTATACACATTAACATGGCCAAAAAAGGTTAACTGTCCATTAGTGGATACAGAGCCCTTTGCTCTTGGCTATTAGCCATGCTTTTAGTCACAAAGACAGTGATAAATGAAACGCAGTGGTCAAAGTTCATCTCCTACTCATTGTTTTAAATGTTACAGGGCAAAGAATGTTTAAACAAGTGCGCTGAGATATCATACACGTACACCCTACTTTTTGATACTACCTGCTTACTACAGTGCTGCCAGGAAAAGCAGTGAATACAAAGCAGCTATACAACTAATGAATGTTTATGTTTGCTACTATCTTCTGATTAATTGGCATAAAACATATGACCACTGCCTTACATTCACTGTCCCACATTTAATCTGGGGAAAAGGAAAGGTGGTAACAGCAACCTCTCAGACCAGGATTTTGTACTCTTTTCCACTTGAGGGTTAAAAGATAAGATACTATTCTGACAGAGATATAGAACAGAAAGGAGAGCAAGATTTATTTCAGCGCAAGTCTGAACACCAAACTTATTTCATACTGCAGTGGGAGATCTCCATTCAGCCTTAGAACAATGATATGATGACACTTTTGGGCAAACTTTCAGAAACAAGCAAGGAATATTCTTATCTACTTCAACTTCTGTACGATTCTCTGTGCTTGGCATAGGTATCTTCCTGTTTACCAGAGACTGCCTGCATGAGGTAGGAAACCTGCTTTGGCAATCCCAACCCGTCAGTTCAGATCGGTATTTCTGGTTCAACCGTGCAAACCACAGTGCCACTGACTTGTCAACAGCACTGGAACCAGACGTTTCCTGCCAAGGGTGTCTCATATGGCTCCAAGACCAGAAACCATTGGTGGGAGCCACTGAGGTGAGAATACCCAAACACAGATGAATGGCTGACCTCCCAGGAAACCAGTCCAGCCAAGCCAGTGCACTGGGAGATGCTAACAAAAACCCCAACTTCATGAGGGTGTCTGAGGCTTAAATATGGGGAAGGGAAAGCAGGTAATGATGGCACATACATATATGTGTATATGTATATGGCAAGTATGCCATACACCAGAGGAAAAGCAGGGTATTTGTAGACGTTTGAGGTGATGCTCACAGGAGGCTTAAGGGCACCAAGACAAAAACTTGTGATGGACATGGGCTATTCCTGATTTAGTGAAAAGCACTATGACTTAGGAATCTTATAATAATCCTGTCTCAGGCAGTCTCATTTTTATGCAATGGAAGCAGAGATCCAGCATTAATAAAGTACAGATCAGAGCCTGTCCTGCAACCTACTCAAAAGGGAGTTTCCGAGCACAAGTTCCCAGCAGATACAACACAAACCCAGCTGTCTGGTGTGTGGTCCCTTTCCAGATGCAGCATAACACAAAGTTGCACTAGAAATAACTAGAGTACTTAACACTTGCCTATAAAGCACCAAGTTACCCTTGGATACAACAGTACCATTTTGCCCTCATGCTGGAATTAAGAGCCCACTGTTCCTTGAATAGCTAAACTGAGCTGAGCTGCACTTGAATTTCAAAGTGAACTTCTACACCTAGACTCATAAGCAAAAAGGTATGATTTCACTTCAGATAAACTCAATAACAGCTGTTACTATTGGGGGTGGTTTTGACCCTCTTCCACACTTGTATCAGATCTAGTGTGGTGAATACTCAGTGAGACAACTCAGTCTCTCTGTTTGCTTGGAGGGGTGGGGTGAGTGTGCAGGATCAGCTGACTCCTGGATCAGTTAGATGAGCTCACTTTCCACCCACACAGTCACTAGGTCCTATATAAAGAAGGCACCAGCCACTACAACATCTGCAAGGATTCAACTGAGTACCTACTTACTTCTGCTTAAGAGTCACATATTGTTCTGGGGGTTAGGTAAATTTTAATCCTCCATATGGACATGAATACAACATCCATGTGTTCAAGAATCCCATATATAATATCACAGGAAGAAGAGTTCCTTGAGGAACAGTTCCAAAAATAAATAAAACCACACACAATCCATCTCATTACATTAGGCATCTATAGCCATACTGACAGACTCTAAATTGAGTATGTGATTCAATTTTGGTCTCTGGGAGTCTGTTCGTTAACAAAAATAAACTAACTAATCACGTAAAAGCAATCTTTCCTCTTTTTAAATCATTAATAGTTGTTGATTTCTTTCTAGTTAAGGTAAGAGAGAAGAACTACTTAAGTTAGAGGCTGACAATGTGCAAGAGCAATATAAGCTGTCCCTGTATAAATTTAAACTGAAAATCACAAGAAAGTTCGTTATCTAAATGTCCTGCAGCACACACACACACCCTCCTCCCCAAATATTCAATTGATTGGCAATGATCTTCTGTCACATAGGAGCACCACAGAAATTGCATCCTGTCCCACATCGAGGTGCTCCTCAGTAAAACTTGTGCAAATTGATTCCTGACAACTTTTGAAGCTAACTGGCTCAGATAATTCTCAAATCAAAAATCAAATTCTCAAAACAAAATCAAATGCAATACTTCCCCAAGTAGAACCATCCAAGTAAGGAGAGAAAAACAAGTTACTTTTCTTGTTTACAACAACAGTATTCAAGACCAAGATCCTCCAAGTGAAACTGGCCTTTCTGTCTGCACTATGCTTCAAAGATGTGAGGGGAAATGAATTTGCTTCTGTAATCAAAAACTGAAGGAAAATAAGCTGAGGCCTACTACCAAAATAAAACAGCAGAAGCTGGCAATGAACTGGTAACACAAAGAATGGTATAACAGCTGTTAGAAAAGGAATGAGACAGGAAGATAGAGATGACAAACAATAAAGGGTTGTGAAGGAATTAACACATCAAACTACACATCAAAACCTAAATTACTGTGTCAATGATCTGAAGACAACTGAAACAATATAGAAAGGCTTTCTGATGAAGAAAAAGAAAACAGAAGAAAGCCTGAGTTTCAAAAAATCCACTCTCTCTTGGCCCAAAACAGGATTGTAATGTTATCACATGATTCCAACCCCCAACAATTCAAAAAACCCACTCTCAGCTTGATGCATGTGGGAGGAACTCAGGATCAGGCAAGAATAAAAGATGACAAGCAAACAAAGAGCCATTTATCCAAAAATAACCTCAGTATGTTCAGACTCACTGCATCTGTATCAATCCTAGTGAAAGAGGCTCCCTAGTACCAATAACACTGAACACTAAAGACTACCTTAACTCTGAGCTTTGCATCAGAAAAAACACTCAGACCTCCATGGGGTAACTACTGAAGCTCAGCTGAAGGCTGGAGCACATTACAGGGCTACAGTTAGGATCTGTACCAAATGTCATTTAAGCAACCCACAGACACAGCAGCAGAAGCAGTCAATGAAAACAAGGCAAGCTGTAGCAAACCAGTACTTCTATGTTTAGAAGATTTGTTCAGAGGATCTTCATAATTGCAATTTTTTTTCAAAGAAGACCAAACACTCCTTTGGCCTGGACAGGATCTTAAGGAGGCAAAACCCAGAGAGATGACAGAGAGATAGAGAGGTAGATAATGTGATAGTATTTGTGTGATTATTTTGGTTTATGTTTCCATGTTATGTGTCTGAGATTCAAGATGAAAGAGTGATTATTTATTCTCTGGAGAAGTGACTGAGCCTACCTAAGAAAGAACTTGTAAGAATACAGGTGTGCCAACAGAAAAGGTCAGAGAAGAAAGGAGAGTCCTATGAAAACCAAAAATCCAGGTCTTAGGGGTCATGGAAAGTTTTCCTAAAGTCTAAGTGAACTGTAGAGTTTGCTACAGCTCAAAAGTTGTAGAGAACATTAAAACCAAGGAAGGAAACAACAATCCACCTCAAGGACAGGATGGACAGGAGAAAAAGCTGATCAAAAGCTCTTTTTATTTCTGTCTTTCCTGTTCGGTACATTTCTTGGTGACCTGAAGTTTTCTCTACCTAAGAAGTCCTCCAGCTTTGTTTTTTTTTTTTTCTAAAATCTAACTATTTTCACTTATAGTAATATATTTGGTTTCCTTGCTCAGCTCACTGTGACAAAAATGTCTAGGCAGATGCACCTCCAAGCTTCAAAAATGAAGTCTGGGTTTCATTGCAGCATCTGAAGGGATCAGATCAAAAGTCTGTTTAACTCAGTATTTCTTCTCTGCCTGAAGCCACTGTGGCAGAGATGGTAAGACTGGTGCAAGTAAAGACTGAGCTTTTTAAACAATCCACACACATTTGCAGAAAAATGTTGAGCTACCTAGAAAACTGAATATCAGCAGCTAATTTAGTGCTCAATATTATGTGAGCATTCAGAGCTGCTTTTCTTCATGTATGTTTCTTTGCATTCACTATCACTAAACTTCTTCTGTCCTTTACCTGTTCATTTGCAGGGTACCAGAAAAACCTTCTGTAATTCTTTACTGCCTATTCTTTAATGTTTTGACAAGCCTGCACATTAGCAAAAGTTACCATCACCCTTTTCACCAGAAAAAAAATGTTCAGCTCAGCCATGATATTTCTGAAAAGCTCAATTCAAAAAGAGAAAGTACAGAACAATCCTTTTAACAGCCTGTTTTTCTACTGGCCACCTTGCTTTATTGCAAAACTTATCTTCTGTTCCTTTCCTTTTTGGAGTCCACTTAAGGGTTATAAGGATGTCATCACCTGCCATTTTGTTGCTTTAAGAGTATTTGGTAAAGTATCCCATCAAAGGCTTTTTGACATCTCAATATACTGTCTTAAATGGATTACCCTTAAGTAAAGGCTCATAAGAAGAGTGTGATTTCCTTCTACAAAAAAGCCACTTCAATTCCCGCCTGCTGCCAGATTTTACCCAAGACTCTAAATGATGTGCTCTTTATTTATATTTTTAACCCATTTGTCCTAATGTAATACCAATACAATCTCCCACTACAATGCTGCCGACATCAACTGAATTCAGAAGTCATGCACAAAAAAAAAAAAAAAAAAAAAAGAAAAAAAAAAAAAAAAAAAAAAAAAAAAAAGAAAGCCATCTTCAGCAAGTATTGCTCAAACTCTTCTGGAAACTGTCTTACTAAGGCTTACATGCCTTTTTACACATTTTTTACTTGTTCCCTCATCTGAACTGTTCTCCTTCCAAAGGGCATCATTCCATTTCTTCATCATCTTAGCCACCTGCTCACCTGCTGTGGATTCCTTTAAAATTTCTGTTAATAAATAGCACACACTTTTTGGAAGGAATTTTCCTTAGGATATCTTTATGCCATCTGAAAGCTCTTCCTCTTTTTAGCTAATCCTGTCAATTACTTGTTAAGGAGCTTGCTCATTTTTACATAGGTGCTAGTAGAAAGGTGGGCTGCACCAAGAGGAGCTAAATGACCAAGACAGACTCCAGACCCTTCTCAAGAGCCATGCTCATTAAACCACTGAAAAGACTCTGGAAGTGTTTCTGATACAAAGATGCACAAATATTTCTTATAACATTATTTTCAAATCATGAGAATTAATGTTTTCCAATCCAGTGATACCAAAAATGGTTTAAACTTAGAAGATTTGTGAACAGCAAAAACATACTGAAAAATAAATAAAAGCACTTCAAGATTATGATGAACAGCATCTGGAATGCCTGTAAAAATGGCATCCTAAGCTTCTGAAAATTTGGAAACAGAACTTTTCTAAGAGATGTAAGCAAGCATATTTGTTAAATGTCTTTATTTAGTCATGAAAATAATTCCATTCTAAAAAAAAAACAACCTTATTTTTCATAAATAATACAGCACTTGAGAATTTTAGTTCCCAAATTTCATAATAATAAAAAATATGCCTACCACTACTGGTTCTCACCACCATCTCCACAAAAATTTCTACACTCCAATGTGTCCAATGTTTTCTCGTGAACAGAAAGGCACAGAGAAAACTAATTGCCTGAAGACTGGAATTTCACATGCCATGTTTTCTGATAGAAAACACCATTGTCTCTTAAAAAGTGCACAAATTTTTGCAAAAAGGAAAAGAAAAGAAAAGGCAACTGCAGAACCACATGGTACATAGTAAAGCCTCTGGAAATTCAACAGCCTGAAGGGTTTCCAAGTCATTTCATGTGTACACAATATATAACAGGTCTTAGGAAACCCATCCCTCAGTAATGCTAGTCCTATTGAAGACTATTTAACTATACCCTTGTACTCCTTGGAAAAGTGCTTCTTTTAGCTTCTCCTAAAATTGCTTACAAATAAGAGTTAGAAAGGCAAAAATGAAAAATGAGTTATTACTCCTTAATAAATCCTTTCCATTCCTAACTTTAGATTACACCACCTTTCCCTTTGTTTTTCTTCTGAAAAGACCCTATCTAGTCTGCATGGAAACAATTCCATGAATGATTCTGTTAATCTGGTTTTACCTTGTTTGCATCTTCCACCAAGACCCAAATTCAGTTTTTTTAAATGCGATGAGCAGAGATGCACGTGGAAAAGATTATGCCACATCACGGTTATACAGCAAATAACTCTTCTAGTGTTTCCTTCCTTTCTTTCTTCCTTTCCTTGTGACTCCTGACAAGTCTATTTATTAATCCTGTGAGGTTTTCAGTAATTTATTCACAACAGCTCTAACCTCTGTTACACACCCTAATAGTTTTAAAAATAAGTATACACTGCAGCATTTAGTAATTTTTTGTCTCTGTCTATTCATGTAATTTTAAAATTGGTCTAGTGACTGCACTGACCAATATTTCCCAAAATAAACCCATATAAACACTAGTTTGTCAATTGTTTCCTTATTCACAGATTTCTGTGTAGCAATGCGTGTTTCTTCCCTATGAGCACAGCAATGAATTTATCATTGCTACCACATGAATTTATTATTATTTATTGTCTATTTGCAATGTCTTAAATATTTGTTGTTTATATTCAAAATATTATGTCTACTTTTCCTACTCATGTGCACCTTACAAGGTCTATTCATGTACTATTGCAAAGAAATCCTTGAAAAAAAACCAGAAAGACATATCAGTATCTGCTTCCATACCTCATATACCTTATTCATTTCCAGCTCTTCCTTTAAAAAACAAAGCAAGACAAAAACAAAACAAAACAAACAACAACAAAAAAAAAAAACCAAACCAAAAACAAAAAAAGAAGCCACCACCACTTTCTTTCAACAAAGCAAGCTGTAGAATTACAGTTAAGCTGCTTTTTCCACGTAACACTACTAAGGCTTCTCAAGTCAAACATGATTTGAAAGCAGGTAAGACAACATTCGCAGGGCTTGGTCAGACCTTAGTGATCCGTAAGTCACAAGTACAAGCAGCCTTCCTTTCAATTTAGCAGGAAAAAGCCCCCACACAGCACTCAACCACACAAATCAATTTACTTCAGTCAACACAGGTGAAGTGCAGCGTAAAC
The DNA here is from genome assembly GCA_032173965.1 of Sitta carolinensis. Lineage (NCBI taxonomy): Eukaryota > Metazoa > Chordata > Aves > Passeriformes > Sittidae > Sitta > Sitta carolinensis. The sequence continues at coordinate 63,890,371 of JAVUNC010000004.1, read as the reverse complement.
AAAACACACCTGATTACACCTAGTTGGAAAGATCCTCTGCAAAAAAGTATGAACTTCACACAGAAAATAAACTCTCAAATTTAAAGGTGAGACTATAGTTTGGAGTATTCAGAAATTTAAAAAAGACAGCCCCTCCATCAAACCAGACGTGTCACTATAATTTTCTTCTATTGCAATAATTTGTAAAAGACAGAGCCGGAATCAGTGTCCTGGTTTGCAAATCACTCCACAGCGCAGAGTTAGGTAATCCTGCCCTGTAACAAAAAAGCCTCAAATTTTTATAAAAATTTAAAGAGCCCTGTTAGAAGGTAACAAGGATGAGGTGTTTATCTCCAGCAGAAAGAAGCAAAATTGCAGCCTTGTCTACAGTAGCAGACATACAAATTACAAGATTACAGTATTGTTGCCAAGTACAAGAAAGCGTGGAAGGGCTGTCCTTTCAGAGGCTTCATCTCTCACCAGTTCCCAAGGACAGTAATTACACAAGTCCAGGATAAAAGTTCAGACAGACACAGATTCATCCAGGCTGCTTTATTTAGCTTAAATTCATCTCCCTTTTGCGCACACTGAGCTTGAAATTAATTCACAATTTGAGCTAAGCTTTAGCTTACTAGAACACAGATCACACAGCTACCCCCTCACCTTTCAGGACTGTCAGAGTAACAGTGAAAGTATTAGTAAAGAAAGGGGAGAAGCGGTGATACACAAATTATTCTTATTAAGGAGGACAAGACCTCCCGCACTAGTTTTCTACCAAAACAACCACACGTTTGCACATAAGTAGTAACTTGGTATTTAAGTTACTGGAAAAATCACACTCGAAATTCCTGAGAAGCAACTGCTAATTCGCAAATTAATACAGAAAATACTACTGCTCACACCACCACCATCTGCCTCTAAGGCAGCACAGACTGCCCAGCCTCACAAGTAACTGCACTATTGCATCCCCCAACAGAAAACGGATATGACTCATCTGAGTTAAATTCTTTAACGCTTGACATGATTGCTACTAATTGTTGCAAAACGAGATTAAACAGGTCTGATAAGCGTTTGGTTTACTCAATGGTAACTCCATGTGGCCTCTGATAGCTATGATTCCATTCTCATTCAGTTTTACAGCAAAAAGAACAGCCTTAGATTATTGTTGCTTATCACTCTCTGTATTAATACGAGATAATCAAACTTTACTTCCAAAGGCAACCCATCTCTGCACATGATTCCAGTACCAAAAACTACTTTTATATGGCTTCAGCACTAATTTAGAATTTCTGCAGTACAATTTAATATCCAACCCCTGTGTAAGAGTGTTTTAAATTTCAGATTTTACGTTAACTATCATGGAAGTTGTCTCCTTAACAGAAATGAGTCCTATCTAAATCACCAGCGATCACAATAGCAGCGCATCTGATCTAGCCAGCAGCTCACAAATTCAGGAGCCAAGTTCTCTCCTCACCTTGAGCTACAGGCCTACTGCCAAACCTCAGGCAAGTCATTTACTCCCCATCCTTCTGGTTTCATTCTCCTTAAAATGATGAGATGGCTGTCTGTTCCTTCCATAAAGTGCTTCAGTCTCTATAGATGAAATCCTTAAGCACATTGCCCACGAAGGGGAATAGCCAGCAGCACAGCTGGCAGAAGCAAGATAAAAGACTTCAAGATAAAGCACTTAGAGCACTGCAAATGTTGAATTCAATTCTGAAGTATTTATATATGGACATTCACAAAGTTAGGACAATGCTGAACTCCACACACAGAAAAAGAAAAACACATTGGACCAGCAGCACTTTTGAAGCAGAACTAGCACTACAAATGATGTTTTAAGTGTCTTGGATTGCATCATATTTTTGAGTAAGAACAAGCACTACAAAATAGAAACAAAAGCAAACATTTTACTTGAGAAAACAGTTTACAAATTAATCCATTACCTATATTTTTAAAATCACAGTTGACAGAAAAACCTCAAGCTAGCTGCCCACAGCTGAAACAAGGAAATGACACTAGAGGAACCTTATGAATTAATTAATTCTAAGTAACTAAATCAGTGGGGCAAGAGAAAGTTTGATGACTGGCATAGGTTAATTGGGCCAAAGTGGGAAGAATGACCATTTGCATACAAATTTAGTAATTTGCTTAATCTTATATTCCTATTCCTTCTGTATTCTATGTACAGGTAAAAATGTTTTCATTCCAATAAACTTCTGGAATTCAGTTAGCATTCCAAGTGTTCTAGTACCAGTCAACTAAAACAACTCAGTATACATGATTGCACTGCAATATTCAACATAGGCTTCAATCTCCATTCAACCTGCAGCACTGAAATGGTAAAGATAAGAGCAATTTTATGCTAAAAACAGATTTTTTTTTTTCCCTACAGCAATTATTGATGTGAACATGAAAGCTACACAGATGTAAATCTGAATAATTGCCACCAAGAGATATTCAGCTTTACACAAACTAAGTAACCCACACAACTGGTAGGAAACATAGCTCAGTTTGCATTTGTGTCATATAAACACTTAAATTCTCATGCTTCAAGCTCATCATCTTCTATAGAAAAGAAAAAGAAACATTTAGGATTAAGAAACACTTGAGACAGTGGGGGAAAAAAGTGGCAACATCCACCACCTGCTCACACATTCATTTTTAGCAGAGTAACCACTCTTTCACAGAGATTTATCAAAAAATACCTGGATATAAAGGCCAGCAAATTAAACCACAAACTCTAGGAAATAACATCACCAGCATAGACCAAGTAATTTATAATAGCATAAGCCAAAAATTAAGCTCCTGAAATTTAATTTGTTTCTTTTGCAGCCAACCCTCTTCATTTACCACACTGAAGGCTTTTCGATATAACTGCAGGGCAGTTACATTTAAGCAGAAAATTAATAACTGAAAAATATCATATCTTTTATAAAAAAAAAAAATAACTGAGATGTTATCTCTGAGTTATGCACTAAGAGTATGACTGAAAAATAAATGTATTAAAATAGGTGGTGAAATTTTTACATCATATTCAGTCATGATATTTTGTACGTTTCCTGCAAATACAAAGAAACTGATGATCCATGCTGGAAAAGATGCACAAATGCTGTCCTTGCATTCTAATTCTATATGGTGAACCTGAAAGATTCTTTTTCAACAAACAGCATGTATTAGGAGGTCATTAGCAGAATGACCATTGAGGCCTAAGGCTTGCAATACCTACTCACTGTCCTTCATTCAGTTTAAGGGTCTCAAGGAAGACTGTGAACCTGGAAGCTAAGAGAGCTGCTGAAATTGTGCATTCACAAATGCAGTATCTTTAACCTATCTTGCTGAATAGATACAGCACTGCAACTGCACCTCCTCAGCTCTGAACAAAAACTTCAAAGAAGCACACTTGTTACACCTAAACTAGAAAACCAGTATAGCAATGCTGACCAATTAAACATGCCCCAGGTCCCATTTCTGCATCAGGACCAAGTGGCTTGGAATGGTTTACATGAGTCTTAAATTCTCCTAGCCTCAGGTTGCTCCCTTCAGACAGGCCACTGGGAATGCTACTGAGGCTCTACTCCTTGGCACAGACCAAAAGCATGCCAGAAGCGATAACAGCTTAACAGCACAGGCCACTGAGCTCTGCTATCCATGTGTAGAAGCCTGGAAGATAAGGGGACTAATGTGCATGTCTCCAAACACCAATAGCCGGATAACTGTGGAGCCAACCAAGGACTGTTGTGAGAAAGAACAGGATGTGGCTGGAGAACGGGGCCATATAGAGGTAGGGCAGCACTTTTCCAGGACAAGCGTCCTTGTTCTGGCTCCTGGAGATAAGCACAACACAGTACAGTGTGGGAATGAGGTCAAGAAGTGGGCATGGACTATAGAGGGGGATCAAGACCACCAAAGATCTCCAAAGCCCCCTGACCCATTTCCAGAAAGGTCTAAAAGAATGGACTGAGCATGACAACTAACTTGCATAGGGAGTAAGAAACTTATCCTCAGGACAGAGAAAGCTTATCTGTAAAAAGTTAACCCTACAAAGCCCAGGTGCGTGTGCATCCCAGGACCTTGGCCACGCCATCAGCTGGATCAACACTGGAGCCAGGAGTGCTGGTCTCTCTTCCTTTTTTCCTCTTTCACCCTCTTTAACCCATCTCTTTCTCTCTTCCTTTTCACTCTACTCCTTTATTCAAAATCTATCAGTTAATACTTAGAGACAATGGACTAACATACCAATTTTCATGGCAAGTGTATAACGTAATGAAACTTTGTAAGCTTTTGCAGACCCTCTGACTTTTGTCACTCCTTTCATCCATGAGCACCCAAGCATCTTGGGTGCTCTCCTTAATTGTGGGACATCACACCACAAATACTCATTTGCTAGCAAAGATGAAGTCAAAATTTCAATTCAGATGGCAGAATCTTTGAACATTCAGATGATAAGAAGTCCTCGAGTTTTTGTTGTAATACACAGCATAACTCAGAGAATGGTTTCAAACTGAAAGTATCTGAAAAACATCAGACCAAGAGCATAAACAGCTGGCACAGTCAGCATGAAATACATTCCTTAGCCACCCTGACCGGAAGAGGAAAGGATATGAGGCAACCCACAAGGAGACAAGATCAAGAATAACATGAAACCACACCTTTAGACAATCTCAACACAGGTTGCTGCAGTCCTGCTTTTGGTCTGTCCTCCAGAATGCATGCTCAGCTCACAGAACTTGCTCAACAGAAAGCTAACCAGAAGGAAGTAAAGGAGTGAGTTAGCAATCAGGCCAGCTCCATGACCTACCTCATCGCACAATTCTCTGAACACTGAAAACAGCACCAGGGAGGAGTGTGTTAGGCCAGTTTCTCCTCCACTTAAGCTGCCAGGGGACTGCATCTCAAAGGATACAATATACTCAACTATTCCAGTAGTTCTACTTAATGAGAGTAAATACACAGAAAAATGGGTTTTATGATCTTCTTACCCTACTTAGCACTGCAGCTACAGTGAGGCAGCAGTATACTTTTCACAGGAGAGTAATTCTCTGATATTGATATGCATATTGCAGTAGCTGTCATCTTGCTTGTATTTATTTATTGTCATTAAGGATTATTTGAAAATGTGCCATGTCAACTAGGCCTTTCAGAGTTAGAAGTCTGAGACAGTTTGACATTACTATGGCAGAAGCTCTAAATCACAGAATCAGAATGGTTTGGGTTGGAAGGGACATCAAAGCTCACCTAATTCCAACCCTGGTGCCTTGGGCAGGGATGCCACTCACTAGCTCAGGTTGCTCAGGGCCCATCCAATGTGGCCTTGAACACTTCCAGGGATGGGGCATCCACAACCTTTGGGCAATCTGTTCCAGTACTTCACCACCTGCTGAGTAAAGAAGTTCTTCTTAACATTTACTCTAAACCTGCCCTCTTGCAGTTTGAAAGCCAGTTTTAACCTTTGAGTTTAAAACAATTCCCCCTTTTCCTCTCACTATCTACCCATATAAAAAGCCCCTCTCCCCCTTTTTATAAGCCCCCTTAAGGTACTGAAGGGCTGCAATGAGGTCTCCCTGAAGTCGTCTCCTCTCCATGTTGAACTTTGTATCTGTGAATCAGTATCTTCATAGTGGATAAGGAATCTATAATTTCTTATGAACTGAATTAAATCTTGAAGACAGGCATCTGCCAGTTTGCAACCAGCCACAGCATAAACTGAAATTTATGAAGGTTCCCCACATCTGCCTACCAGGAAATTTTTCAACTGAAGCTACTATTAAAGTATTTGAACAGAGAGGATACAGAGACAAATATTAGGCTGTCAACACACTGATCATTCAAAGCAGACATACTTCTGGGATGCTGCAGAACAGAGACCAAAATGCAAGCAGTTAAGCAACAAAACGGACTGGAAATTTTCCAGTTCACACCCATTTGGCAGGGCTTGCTGCTAAAGCTCTTGCTTTAGTTCAGTCCATTTTCCCAGTGCTGCTATTGCATTTTGGCCTTCTTGCATCAGCTGGAAAAGGGAGATGATGGTTTCTGGTAACAGAATTAGTGGCAGGAATCCTCTTTTTTAATTTTTTTTTTTTTTGAATGCTTTTAGAGCACATACTTTTAAGACTTTCTCCATGTACCTCAGAATTGTGAAATACACCTAAATGTGTTTAAAGTATTTAAACCATGTTAAATCCACTTCACACTTAATGACTTCCACAAACTTCTGGTGTTATTAAGCCTCAATGAAATAAGTATATTTGAGTAAATTTTCAATACAAGCTCTTTGAGCGGCTGCTAAATCCAGCCTGAGACACTTCTAATCTGCAAACAGAGCATTCTGCAATACACCCCTAGACTGGTCCAGCAAAAAGCTGCCAGCACAGCTGGACTGGGCTGCATCACAGACTCAGCTCTGGACAGTGCTGCCCATATAGGCTCTAGCCTTAAAGGATTTTCCAGAACCAAGCACCCACTGTGAGTCCCCAGGTCTATCCGAGGCCAAAGGGCTTCCTTCCTCAAGCTGAGAGGTTGATGAAGTACTTTCTCTCCAGCTCTAGACCTGGACTAAGCACAGCCACGGGAAGTTCAGACTTCTATGCCCATAGTAAGTCAGGGTACCCACGTGCTGCCCTTGGCCTGTGGCAGCAAGTCGAAGAAGGAAAAATCCCACCTCTGTTCACTCTGATGTAGGGTTAGGAAATACCATAATCCCTCAAGAACAGACCAGAACTGGGAACTGCTGCAAGACCCCAGCACTTCCTCAAAGTTAGTAGCACTGGTGTCATATAATATAATAATATAGATGTACTGGAGATTTTGGAAGGGATACTTTTTTTTCCTGCCTTGTCCTGCAATGTCTGCCATGTTTCATATGTGCCACATTCACTACACAGAGTTGTTACTCCCGGTTAGTAAATCAAGAAAATTCCCCAAATAATAAAACCCCTGAAAGACATAAAAGGAAACTAGAACAACCAAGCACAGTATCAAAACAAAAACCAAAACAAAAACCAACCAAAAAAAACCCCATCAACAAAAAAACCTCTTTAGGAAATTTTGTTCCTCTTCTAATTAACATGCAATCATAAAAATAGTTGTAGGAATTAAAATTAGAGTCTTCACAGCCTTGAAATGTAAATAATATACAAATATTGAACAAGTTAATATACTCCTGAAATAAGTTTCAACATAATAAGCAGAAGAAAATAGTTTGTGCACAGCAACTTGCATGATTTACAAGGTCACTGAAAATCCTTGTAAGAGGTTATGTACTGAAGGACTCCAAGTACCAGAGGAAGTATATTTATTTTCAAGTGAAGTAACAGTGAAGTTCAGCTCTGCAGAAAACAAAATTTGAAACTGATCTCAGGGAAACAGAGAACATAAATACACAGGGCTTCAGCTTATTTACACAAGTAACAATCACTTCTTGTGAAAGTGATCAGGATGGTGTCACTGAGACTTTTGCAACTGCACTTGACCCAGGAATGATGATGATGTTCAGAACGGACAAAACCCCACTCCCAAGGAGATTTGGAGGGATTCTCTGTTCTTCACACCAACTGCCTGGTAAAAACCTCTCATTTCCAACTGTGATCTGGAAGACAGGGTTACATTCAAGAGGCAAATGGCTTCTGCCCTTCTCCACAGATGCCACATGTCACTTCCATCGATGGCAAGAGCTGCAAGCAGTGTGTGAGCAACACACAACCAAAAACCCGGCTTTCATTATCATGCTGCATTATTGAAAGAATAACCAGTAGTCAGCATGCATACATTCAGGTTAAAGTCAATCCATTTTCACTCAAATCAGCTATAAGGTTCCTAGAGGAAGGTCAAGAAACCTTATCTGAGATATTGTATGGAAAAGTAGTAATAAACTAATAAAACACAAAATTATGGCATACATCTAGTGTATTTCCCTTCAGATATATTCTTCTATAGAGAAAAGCCAGTACTGTCATGCTTCAAAAAGTATGTGTAGCTGGAAAAATCATACTGAAGGTGGAGCAGGGGAAGTAGGAGCATTTAATCTTATGGGTGTGCCTCTGTGGTTGAGTTAAATGAAGCACTTTGCTACTGTGTCAAGGTAACTGAATAAATTTATCCCAAGGAGGGGCCCCACTTCAGAACCATACATGAATTTCTATGGTAATACAATTGTTCCTTCTGGTACATCATTGAGTCTTCCTTGGTCACATCCAGAGCTTCCTGTTCTATAGTCAGGTGACTTGTGCACACTGGAGAATATATTTCTGTCAGAAGTTTAACCTGCATCTTCACAGCTCACAGACTGTAGATCTCAGTCTATAGGTCCCTAATAAACCAGAAAGACTGTAATGAAACCAGCATTAAAACTATATCAGACAAGTATTGTGTGAAGTGGAAGAAAACCAGATAAATTCTGGAAGAAGCGCAGATAACTATTCTGTGGAGGTATCACTGAAAAACAGTTTTCACCACTGAAAGCACCAGCTGCTTACTCACCCAGAGTGCACTCTCTGCAAGAGACACCCACTGACACAATCAGCAAACAAGTCCCAGAGCAACTCATTTACTTTATTACAGTAAGGGAGAAAAGCAGAGCCAAATTTTTATAAGGGTGTCTAGCTCTTAAATCAAAACATACATTTCTTGTGGGATTTGAAAGAGCAGTGATTCCCACTGGCTTCAAATGATTCAGACTGTGGGAAATCTTCAAGCCCCATCCTGCATCTAAACTCATCCCAATGTTTATGAATAAAGGCAGACATGATTTAGAAGAGAATTCAACTCTGGCATGCCGTTGTTAATAGTTGATCAGCAGCTCTTCATAACTGAAATACTGCATCTGCATCACTCAAGGCATAAATTTGGTCTCAGAGGAAAAAAGTAATATAAACCAAAAAAGCAGCCTGGCTTGTATGTCAAGCTCAGCCTGAGGTTCATGTTCTCTTGGAACACAAACAATTCCAAACTTCTTACAGAAATGTACCCATTAGTAATTACCGGAAAATCCCCCAATTGTCAAAACAGATTCTTCTGTCATCTGTCACACACACATGTTCTGCAGTATGAGATGACTTTGCTGACTGCTACAGATGTTTATCTCATTCTAACAAATGCTGTACTTTGAGAGTGTCTGTATTGCTGAGTATAAACCCCCAGAGAAGCCATACTGAAGTGACAGGAGGCTGCTATGGACAGTGGATATTTGGGAGCAATCTAAAGCAGGGAGCCCACAATGAAAGATGTGAATCCCAGCAATAACTCCCATTTTATTAAACACAGACTTGCAAAATCCCTGTCATTATAGAGCCACTGAGGTCTTTTAATTCCTTTGGGTTTAACTTACAAATAAACTTGCAGGTTGCCTATGCATGCAAATACAGCAATTCCAAATACAGACTGCTCCAAAGGCACCGAGGAAAGAAACAAGTTTTAAATGATCAGCACCACAGAATACACTCAAAACTCAGCTGTTCTATACAGAGACAAAAGAAAACAAACTGCCATAGAACTGAAGTCTTCACTTGCTTAACTTAATTTTAAGATATAACAGAGGGTAAAATTTACTGAGGACAATGGTGCTAAAGCATGCATATAAGGCCTTCCCTACTTTTCACCTGAACCTTTAGGCTTTTACACAATTTGTTTCAGCTGTTGTCGCTTGCTTTTTGTACTTTTTTTTTTTTTTTACAGCTTTTCGTACTGTGCTTCTTTACTTTGGAAAGCTACTAAAAAGAGAAGCCAAATTATTATCATGACTGCAGCAAATTCAAGAGTCATTTCTTTATGACACATCCTGTTCAGAGCTACAGAAATGCAAACTGCAGAAAAATCAGTCACAAGCTTTCTTCTGCATTACTCAAAAAGCATTCATCTAGTTCCATTCAACATTTTCTCCAGTGGGGACTTGTATTAGTTTGGACAAGACAGAAATATACTTAGATGATGTCTCTCATACAGATGCCTCATGAGTTTTACATTTTTACTGTATTTTAAGAGACCCTAATAATTTCATAACCTGCTTTCCTCCCACCACTTCAAATACCATGAAGTATTTCCAAACAAGCTCTATCACTCCGACGCTCTTAAGTGCAAAAGAGAAAGTACCATTTCAAAATCCTGATTTCTAGTAACTTCCAGTAACTTCTAAACAATCCAACAAAAGCCTTCATGTGGACACTCCAGTCAGCTGTCTCATCGATAACACTTCAGTGAATAAACTCTGCAGGAGCATACCCTCAATGTTATTTAAGTTATAGTCATGGCTGGTAATTCCCACCCATGGCACATGCTGTGCCAGCTGTGGGAGAAGCCCAAGGAAGCTCTTTTTGCACAGCAGAGCTACAAACTACTGTGACAGGCCAGTGACAGAGTCTGAAAGAGAAGCCAGGTCTCACAACCCACATACACGGAGTGTGTGTATCCACTGTGCTCCTCCTGCTTCTGACAGCAACGGATGGAATATTAGCTTTCCAGTCACCTATTGACAAGTAACCTGATGAAAGTAGTGCAATACAGTACCAATACTGGGATCTAGTTATAAAAATTTACAGCTGGTCCAGCAATGGAAATATTTGTGAATATGTTTTTTTCAAATCCCATGATTTCTTCATAAATTCAGAAGTTCTCCAGGGGCTTTAGAATTAAATACTCTTCTGTGTCAAAGATATGCCATGCATTTGGTTTAGGTTTCTAATGCTGCTTTCTAAGAGAGTCTGGAATCAATATGATGAATCAAAAGGAAGTTTATAACCCACCCCACCTAAACATTACAATATGTGCTGTGCATTCTGTCACAAAAATTGTGTACTCATAATGTACTTTACATCCCTGATATGATTATAGTCATACTCTCAGGACAGCCACCAGCTCAAGTCTGCACACCGTTATTAACTTAGTTGGCATCTCTTGCTCCAGTTCATCACGTGCATCATCATTGCTGAAATACAGAATTTTTCAACATGATTTCCACTGATAGGGGATAAAACATCTTTTCGGTTTTTTAGTAGTTGTCATGGATTCTGAAATTGAACAAGAATAATGCAATAATCACAATAATTTCTCCTGCTACACTAATAAGAACTATCATTTGATTCTCCAGACACGATGCTATAGAAACAGGAGTGGGGATACAGCAGCACCTGGGGAATGGGGGAGGGAGGGGGTCAAAAAGAAGTAAAATAAGATATGAATGTAAGTGCTGCATAATCACAGAAAGTATGTGCAGTATTTCAAGTGTCTGACAAAACTCTGTCAGTGAAATTCAAAAATATTAATCAGGAGGCACCGAGAAAAAGGTGGTAAAAAACATCTAATTGTTCTGAGAGACAATGTGGAATAAAATAAAACCTCTGATTACTCTCTCCGCAAGCTATTTTTTTGCTGCTACAAACAGCTAATATGGTAGGATACGTGCTGGTTTTTACCACAGAAAATATTTACATCAACTTCTAGAACTGAGAACATCAGTTTTGAATACAATATGACTTTCTTTGGGCTTAAGAGGAAAGTCTGCGTTAGTGTGTCACAATCACAAATTTGAAGAAACTTCTATAAAGGCATAAATCCCACTTAAAAAATAGCATCCTAGAATTTATCATATTTAGAGGAAGAAACCACAAGAATGCTGTTGAGCCCTAGTACTGCTTTACTGCATTTTTGTGTGCCTCTAAATGTTTCTAAATGCACAATCCGCAAATGTTCCGTAGAATCTGCAGAGACAACTTAGGTGCAGAACATCCTTGAAGTAAAGTTCACCTTCACACAAGAGACTGTACTATTTCCCTGAACTTTTTGACATTTTTTTATATCAAGAGTCTTCCCAAGAACATTACACACTATGTTTATGGCCCAGTAAGCCAACAAGCCAATCTCAGGCTCAAGCCTGTATGAATTCTGAAAGCAATAATGCTGAATTCCAGAAATAAAGGCAAGATACTAAACCTTTTTTATCGTCTCTTATTTGGTGAACTGTATTTTAGTTGATCATTGCTGTTCTGGAGAATTATCTCAATAGCCTCACATAACAGTGTTAGTAGAAAACACTATCTGTCCTAAGGGTCATTGACAGATGAAACTCGAGCATAAGAAGCTTACGAAACTGAAATTCCCCATTGTAAGACAACATTAAAGTTAGAAGGACAGTTTTATATGAAAAGCACATTAGTCCAGCTGTTTATCTTGAGAACCCACCTAAAACAAGTGACTGCACAGATTAGAAAACCCATATCCTTCTCAGTAATTGTGTGATCCTTCTTATCTTCCACCAGTCCCTCTGAGACTGTATTTAAAAGTCAGAATGCCCAATACTACACATCTAGCAAATTGCCACACACATCCCAGTCTCATTCTAAAAACATTTGTGAAGAAATCACCTTGACTTAGAACACCTCCTTCCCAGGAAGAGCTGACCTCATTCAGATTACTTATTCATGTGACATTTTTTCCTCTTACCATACTTTTACCTATTTTGTTTTTCTCAAATACTCTGTTCAGCCAGCCCTTGATGCACTTATGTAATACAAAGTCACTATGTAAAGACCTGCTCAGAAAGAAAATCATTCTAATTTCAATTGCCTAAAAAAGACAGGGAGGAAAAATATAGAATGCTTCCCTAAGCCAAACAAACTTTAAGTACTTTACACTCATTTATGGCTGTTTCCAAAAGAAAATGAGCAATTAAAGAAAAATCATCAGGATATGCAGATTCAGTCATTAAAATGCAGAGAAAATACCATTTAATTACAAATATCAACGGGCTTCAGTGACTTTTAAAATACCGTGATTATCTACTGCACTGTAGAATGGTGTCTCAGATGCATTTTGGCATCTCTCTAATTCCCCAACTCTTAAAATATTCCTGAAGTGCTTAGAAATGAAATTGAATTTAGGAGATATCTGTAATTCACCTGCACCAGCTTAAAATTACTAGAGAAAAAACCCAACAACAACAACCCAACCAGACAAAAAAAAAAAAAAAAAAAAAAAAAAAAAAAAAAAGAAAAACTCTTTAATTATCCTCTTTACAAAGGAAAAGAGCCTTAAATCAGCTAATTAAATTCAGATCTATCAAGTTTTGCAAGAAATTGAGCTACATATTCCTGTCTTCACCTTCCTCTTTAAGTGGACGAAAATGTGATAAATACTGAAGCCTCTGTTTTTGTCAGACACTTCTACAACAGTTTCTAGGGCTCATTTGGCATTTGCTTTTTAAGAAACAATTTTTAAATTTTTTGCTGAAATCAAGTGGAATTTAAGCCATGCAATCAGAAATGCCAGACTAGGCTCATTCTTAATATTTGGTGCATACATGGTTCAATTATACACAGCTGACACCTACTCACTAAATATGCACTGCTAATTATGTCTCAGCATTTAAGGGCCATAGTTGACTGAAGCTGGCAGGAGATTATTAGTAGGCTAATCTACATTTAGAGCGGATGATGAGTATTTTCATCTAAGATATTTTAGTTAATACTCCTTCAAGTTCTCTCCGAAGCAGTGAAAGGCATGAAGGAAACATACATCAGAAATCACCAAGACTTCAGACTATGTTATACAAGGCAAAAAATAAGACATTAAAAAGGGAAGCCTTAATGATGTATAGGTATGTTATACTGTAGTGCTGTCCTCGTAAATCACAGTTAATTTACATGCATTACGACTGTTGAGAGGTTTACTGTTTTGTTTTGCTTCATACAAACACAGTTATAAGTTTGATTCTCCAAACCTTCATGAAATCACATCATTCCTTACTCTTGTAACTTGGCTGGCCTTTACAATGAATCTGGGAGGACTTCACACCCTGAATATGACCGTTCAACTATCACGTAACTCGAAAGCACTTTTACTGCTGAATTGTTATTTCATATTTAGCCATGCTGTGCTATTTTCATACACTATTTTTTGAAACAGCATAGCGTGCAGATAATCTTTATTATTACTAATAGCACACAGCCCAAGGGGACAAGGGGCAAGACAGAAGCATACAGCAAAAGAGGTCAAAAGGGGTAAGAGAGAAGGAGTTCAGGTCACCTACAAATGCTCTGTCCCACCACCCTGTTAAAGCAGTTAAAAAAAATTCTGTGCAAAAGCTACACCCTCCACAGCCGTTTCAGTTTTGTTCCCTATACTGCTCCCCATTTGCATTCTTCTACTACACAGCTTCTACTCTTTAATGTTGTTCCCAATCTGAGAGAGATTTTTTCCACTATTTTAAAGCTTCTGGAGAACAACTAATTCCTAAAAATAGAAAGAGTGTAGAAAGTGCAACAGGGATAAAGAAACAAGTGTGAAAATCCACAGATCCTTCTAGACCTAAGATCAGCAGCCTAACAGTTTTTGAGACTGCAGCACAGTTTTTATCACTGGTCAGCTCAGGCTGTACAGAGTACATGTGGAGCAGACGCAAACTTGTACATCTAGCTCTCTTCAGTCCAGGCACTGGAGGAGATCAACTCTCCTAGTTCTTTACATCTTTATGGACTTTACTACTAATGCACAATGATGAAGTACTTTTTCTAGTTTGCAACAGTTCCATTAAATCCCAGCCAAACTGGACGAAAGAAAAAGTAATGTTTTCGCATTTAAAGTTTGCTGAAAAGCCATTGAAATAAGCAAATTGTATTACATAAGTGTGCAGTTATGTAGCACTATAAGCCAGACGCCTACTGCCAGAATTAAAAGGGGCCCACTTGAAGTCAAATCTCCCATTACAAGAAAAGTGTCCATGAACTATCAAGACCCCGCCTATTGAACAGCTCAGAGACTAAAAATCAACCAGAGTAAGAGGAACAGAAACATCAGGGATAATTCGACTTCCTGAGCCTTACTACGAGACAGCTTCCACAACAGAACCAAAAGAGAGTCTCAGGTTTCACCTGCCCTGGAATGAAGAGATGTCAGGGCGCCTGAAATCTCTCCGAGTTGAATGCAGAGTATGTAAGGTCTGTAATGAAACTCTATAGCCTTCCTATTTCCACCTGCGAGGACAGCTCCTAGGACTTCTGAGAATTGTTAGTTTTAAGGAAACGGCTCTGCATGGGTCAAAAGGATTAAGCTGTGAGTGCACGCTTAAGAATCGCCCACCTCACTGAACTGAAAGCAGCAGTCCATGAGGCAAAGCTTGCGAAGTTTCAGAGAGGTGACAGGCATATGCATGCCTGTGCTGAAGAGTCTTTTTTGAGAGCTGGTTACCAGACTGCCAGGAGGTTTGTGTTTGTTTGTTTTCCTTTTTCTTCATCCCTCCTCAGGGGAGGAAACTACAGTATCCCACAAAATCTGTTAAATGCTTCTTTTCAGCATATATTTCTATATGCACCAAAGCCAAATCACACAATAAGCTTAAAAGTGTAGGTCAGATCAATTTCCTGCTTCTGATATTTTTTACAGCAAAAAACCATTAATTCAGTACTATAACATTAGTTGTATGAAGTCTTTTAAAATCTAGCAAGCAGGGGTATTTTTTATTCTACATTAACACCGTGTACCTGTCAATAAGATAAAGAGATGGGGTAAAGTTTTAGTTATTACTTTTACAAACGGGGCCAAACACATCACAACACAGAATCTCAGGCCACCACACCTTCAAATCAAGGTGCTGCACTTTTATCGCCGTGCAGCTGGCAAACTGGGGTGAGACGACGCAGCTCTGGGTACTCTAGCCAACTAACTCGATCGGTGTGCGCAGATCTTTGTTCCAGCGCATCCATCGCACGTATTTTATGCGACCAATATCAAAAGCACAAACTTACAACGACAAACACATGGAGAGTCTCGGACACCGTGTCAGCACAAAGAAACTGTCCCTACGCGTCTGGTGTCAAGTCTGCTTTTCAAAGCTCCCGTGGCCTCGCAGCTCCTGTCTGTTTCAGCCCGCACTAGAACACATTCGCATTCCTGCACTCTCTTAGGACGCAGAGAGAAAACAGCCAGGGAATGTTTAACCCGCTGGTAGCAGTTATAAGCGCTGATTCACAGCGCGCTGGCTGACATGAGAGTTTCTTCTCCCTCAGCGCGGGGGACAAAAGCGGGCTCTGTCGCACTTTTGCCTGCCCACGAGGCCGCCGTGGCCACACCGGGAGCGCCGCTGCAGCCGGGGCCGCGGGGCCCCGCGGGCTCGGCCCCCGGGGGAGCCGGCGGCCGGAGCTGCCCTCGCCGCCCCGCGGTGAACCCGGGGCGGTGACGGCGAGCGCCGGCCGAGCCGGTCCCGCGGCGGCGATGACCCGCCCCGGCAGGGCAGCCGTTCTCACCTGCGTTGTAGAAGCGGTCCAGCACCGCCGTCTCGCCGAAGTCCAGCTTGCCGAAGTGCAGGGTCTCCAGCGCAGCCCCCACCGCCTCGCACGCCTCCCGCAGGCTCTGCAGGGCGCCGCTCTCGGCCGCCAGCAGCGGCCCCTGGCTCGCCTCGTTGATCACGTAGGTGACCGCGGTCCGCCGGCCGCCACCCTTGGCCCGCGCGGCGGTGCTCGGGCAGGCGGCGGCGGCCGCGTCCTCAGCCCAGAGAGCGACGGGCGGCGGCGCAGCCAGGTCGGGCGGGAGGCTGCGGGCGCCGGGGTCGGCCCCGGGCGCTCTCCTGCCGAGCACCTCCTCGCAAGGGGTCCCGCCGCCGGGCGGGCCGGGCACCGGCAGGCTGACGATCCCCTCGCTGCTGTCGCTCATCCCGGCGGCGAAGGAGCAGCCCCGGGCTCTGTCGGCGCTGGCCGGGGTTAGGCGGATGCCATACTGCGCCGCCCGCCCCGGAGCGGTCCCGCTGAGCTGCTGGAGGGGAGAGGCGGCCGGGCTGGAGCGAGAGATTCCCACTCGGGCGCTAGCGAAGGCTGACGGACACGGGGAGACGAGCACAGCCTCCCTCCGTGCCTGCCACCGGCACCATGACGCGCCGCTCCCTTCTCCCCCGCACCTGCAGGGAACACCCGGCGCGCCGACCCCCGGCAGCCCGTCCTCCTTCTCTTGCCACCCCCGAGACCCCGCTCCTCCTTCAGCCACTTCACTCCTTGGGCGAAATTCCTCGGCCGCGGGGAGGAACCACTTGTGGGATCGCTCTCCGGCGCCCCAGCTCTAGCCGAGCGACAGCTGCGGAGCCACTGGCAGCGCGGGCTGGGGCGGCCCCAGCACCGGGCACCTCCTCCGGCCCCGCCTCCGGCAGAAATAACCTTTTCCGCCCTCTGCTCGGCGTTCCGGCCGCGTCCCGAGTGGGATCTCTCGGGGCAGAGCAGTCACGCCGTGTTCTCATGGGGTTGTCAGCCTGGAAGGGCGCTGCTCCTCTTGGGAAGTCCCGGCCCGACCACCTCCGCCCCTCGGGGCGCCCGGGAGGGGACGGCAGTACCGGCTGTTGGAGAGGACCGAGGGCGGCCCTTCCCTGCCCCTTCTACGGGGTTCTATTTTGTAATATCCTCGCCCCTAACGCGAGCCCACGGTCGCGCTTCAAATCTGTGCTGTCAGGCTGCGCCTCCCCGCCGCTGAAACCTCGGGGGCCCTGCCTCGCCCCGGAGCCTTCGGAGGTGCTTGTGGTTCAAGTGAAGGAGCCCGTGTTTGTAAGCCAGGTCCTTCCTGTGCGCTGAACCTGGTCCTGCTAGAGGGATTTTTATCATTTACTGCTTTTCTTGTTTGTTTTCAATGGCACGCATACTCTAACTAGCTTGTCAGGAGTAAATGCTTTGAAGTGTTTGCAGAGAGTTGAGAGCAGTGTCAGCACTGAGTAATCATTAGCCTTTGCCGTCTGCTGTTATCCGCCGCCTGAACCTGCCTTGCTCTTGTGTTCCCGAACGGCGTCCAGTTCACTGAAGGGTTTAGGGCTGCTTTGAGCAGCATCAGCCTCACGCCTTGCAAGTGAATGAAACTGGAAAACTACCTTGCGCTCTAGAAACTGGAAAACTACCACTGCATGTTGATTAAATATGTCGCTTTCTTGCATTCACCTGAAATTTACTTCTCAAGAATACTTGAAAGCTTGATAATTACCAAAAACATTACTTCACAGAGAAGGAGACTAATGGGAATAACTAGCATATAGCCAAAATCTGTGCTAACTTTGTATGGTATAGCACCCAGTAGAGGAAAAGATCCTTTGGCATTTGAAATAATCCATCATATGAAGAAATGATGCCCCGAAATTTCAGATTATTTGCAGTCCAAGAGTGACTATCTGGGGAATTAAAAATGGATTGGAAAAGGAAAAATGCTGAGACTTCCGCAGTCTGGTTTTGGATATAAACACTGGGAAAGTGGTATACTTAATAGAAGTACTTTTTTTAAGGACTTCTATTAAACAGGTACAAGAGAGAAGGGAAAATAGCATTTATTAGCGTTGTTTATGTTATATCAATTGGTCCCATCCTGTTAAAATTGATGTTAAGACTAATTCATTTGTTGGCACAAAGCCTTGTCCTGGATCATTGTTTTTCATTACTTCTGTAGACAGAGGATGAATTCTGGAATAATTAGAAAAATTACTTACTGCAGTAGCTTCAGTAGCTCTGTTTGCTTTTGCGTTGAACAGTCCTCTTTTCCAACAAGATATGCCTGGCATTTGCTTCTGCTGATAAGAAATCGGTAAATGGGGTGGGAAGATGACAAGCAAACTAAAGACTAATTTACAGGGAAAAGTTAATATTTGCTCATCTGCCAGATACAGCAGGTTATTATTTCTTGCTACAGTCTGAATGGCAAAGTGTTTTTCTAAAATATGGTGTTTTCCACAAAATGCAGAATTGGTGTTAATCCATTCAACACTGTGCTTACATCACCTTACAGGAAGCAAGAACAATATGTCTCTGTTGTTCTCAAGAACAGCCCATGTTTGTCAAGTGCAGAAGGAAGTCATGGACTGAAAGGAGACGGAAGAAGCATGCTATTCCACTTAGCATTACTGACTGGTGAGGCTTGCTTCGTTATTAGCATCATATCTATTCCAAATACAAGGTAGTTTTTCTACTGATTTCGCTGAGAGTGAGGTTGAGTGCTAAACTGGGAAAAAAATCAAAATACTGTTGAATAACAAACACAAATCGCTGATGCTTTTAAAAGTGAAAATATATCTTTTAATCTGTTAGTTCTCTGAAGCAAACAATCAGGCATTTAAGAGCTCTTGTGTTTTCATGTTTGATTAGAAGATAATTCCAAGGACTTTTTAAAAACTGAAGTAACACCCCATTTGTTATCAGAAGTACTCTTACCTTGATCACTTGTTTCTCAAGGGCTGTGAAATTAACATCTTTAACACCAGATGGTTTGTATATGAGCACGATTCAGTACCATCCTGTTCCAGCTCTGTTTTTCTTCAGAGACAAAACAGCCAAAAACTTGGAACAAGCAGTTGGCTGTAGACTTGTTGAAATAACAACTTTCTCTTTGTTATATATTTCTACAGCTATAAATAATTTACCTCTGGTATTAACCATAATTATAATTTTAACATCCAAGAGCTTGCCAACTTTATTATTTGCAAAAATAAATGCAATTTTAGATGAGTTACAAACAGCACAACAAATCTGACAGGCTTGATTTAGATGATTCAACTAGTGTAAACAAGGTCCAAGACCAAAAAAGACAATTCAAATGTATCCTGATTTATAGAGATTAAATTTAAACATAACTCTGTCCAATTTATATTTTTCTTGTATTGTGGCTGTCCACGTCCAGTAGAGGAGAAAAATTTGTTTAGACAAATCTGTGTCTTGAATTTGTTTATGGTAATGTGGATGGAATTCATAGAATAAACTATCTTCTCAAATTTCACAAAATTTGTGAAATTTATCTTCACAAATACTGGGTTTTAAATGGATGTGAAATTTCATTCATCCTTTGAGGCCTCTTATTTAACTACAGGATGACATATAGGAGTGGGAGATTGGAGATTCACTGTAAATTCTTCACTGGTAAAAAGTTTTCAGGAGTCCTGCATGCTTCAATTATGAGTGTCTAAAAAACCCAAAATAATTTTTAAAAATTTGAAGATACAAAAATTTGAATGATATATTCAAAATATGTGAGTTAATGAGATTTTTGTAATCTTTAGGCCAGAACTCTCATAAGTACTAGAAAGGGTTAAACTGAAATTTAAAAACCTTGTTTCCAAAAGCTATCTAAAAAGTTAGACTAAGTATATAACTGTAGACAATGAGAAGTAACTTTTAAGTTCAATAAAGAGACGGCAGTATTTTGAGGCAGCCAGCTGCCAGTCTTTAAGAAAAGATACATTTATGGTCACACTGAACATTTAAAACAATATTTAAGTACAAGGGGAGAGAGGGTAAATAGAGACTGGTGGCCATTGTCTAGGGATGCAGCTGATCATGGAACAGTAATAACTTGGGGAATCTGCCTACCAAATTACAGCATGGTGCACATGGGTGGCAACCAGCAAAACCTGACTGAACAATGTAGATACATCATCGGGGATGGATATTTCACCTGTCACGATTGTCTTGTAGCCCTTTTCTTGTGAGCATGGTGAAGACTGTGCGCTGTTCTGGCTTCATACTCTCTTTCCTCATAATTGTCACATTTCTTTCTAAATCTCCGTGTCTAAATCTTCATTTGCTCCAGTGTCTTTCCCTCCTCTTGCTTCTTTTATTCTCTTAAACTTCCAGAAAAGTCTCCATGCTAACTACTTCTTCCTTCCAAATGCCATAACCCTCAGTTTAGCCATATGAGGGGAGATTTTCCCCTTGGCATTCATTACTTCAACCTCCTTGGTTACTTTTATTTGTTTATTTTCAATGTTGCCAGTTTTTCAATCTTAAATGGACCTTGGGATTCTAAATGCCTTTTCTTAAGCTGTAACACATTCGGCTTTATGATAATATGGGGATTTCAGCTGGAAACATCTCTATGCTTCTATTAGTCAATAAGAATTCACTTGTAGAAGAAAATCTTGATGGCATGGAGCCCTTGGGAATGGTTCAATAGTTAAAACACAGACAAAAATTAACTGCAGTCCTTGAATATTTTCACTGTTTTAGGCTACCTGCCCTTGCCCATGAGGAAATAGCTCACATTCTACTTTCTCCAGTAGAAACACTTTTTAAAAGTTGTTCAAACACTTGGACTCGAGCCTTTCTGATTACTGTTCTTCCTAACGACCAGCAAAGGTTTTGGAAGGATTTATGCGCACAGCAGTGATCGTTACCAGCTCAACTCACACCTAAGCTGGCTGTCAGCTGCCAAGCTGAGGAAATGAGGGACATGTGTTTGTAACAGAGCGAAGTTCTTGGACCGAAAGGGTGGAGATACTGCAGTAAGCATCTCAACCACCTATTCTAATGCTAACGATGGGTATGGCTTCGAGCTGAGCGTAGAGAAGTCACAGCTGCATAAAGATAGCCTAAAACTGCACACTAAGCAACTTTCCATTTTTATATTGAAATTATGTTGTGTTAGGAAAACAGCAGTTTCAGTGGAGTTGGGGATTTTTTTTCTTCAACCGAGGGCTCTCGTTTTTTGTGTGGAACATGCCTGCCACCTACTGCTGCACGCAGGGTCCGTCTGTTTGGAGGAATGTCTGGATTCTTCCTCTGCACTGGTGAGGCCACACCTCGGGTCCTGTGTCCAGTTCTGGGCCCTTCAGTTCAGGACAGACATTGAGATGCTGGAGCAGGTCTGGAGAAGGACAACTCTGAAACACAAGTCTGATGAGGAGCCAGCTGAAGGAGCTGGGGGTGTTCAGCCTGGAGATGAGAGGCTTGGGGCGACCTTATGGATCTCTACAACACCTTGAAAGGAAGATGTGGAGGCAGGGGTCAGCCTCTACTCCTTGGAAACTTTTTGACAGGATGAGAGGAAATGGCCTCAAGCTGAGCCAGGGGAGGGTTTAGCTCTGACATCAGGAGGAATTTCTTTACAGAAAGGGTGATTAGACATTGGAATAGGCTGCCAGTGGAAGTGGTGGCAGCATTATTCCTGGAGGTAGGTAAGGAAAGCCTGGACGTGGCCCTGAGTGCCATGGTCTAGCTGACATGGTGGTGTTCAGTAGTCATAGGTTGCACTCGATGATCTCAGAGGTCTTTTCCAATTTAATTAATTCTGTGATTTGGTGTTAGCTGAAAGGAGCTGGCTGGTAGATCATTTGGTTTCAGTAGCTGGATATAAAATGCTGCTGTGATGGGTGGGCCTTCATGTTTCTTGAATTTACTCAGCTGCTCAGAGGCCGAGGAGGAACTAGAGTCACGTTTAGCAACTTCATTTGTTGGGACCTTCTCTCTTTTCCTGTAAAATAGCTTTTGTTGCTTTTGTTGTTATTCTACCTTGAAACCATCCTATTCAAATACTTTCAGTGCATTATTTTGCCTTCTACTTGTGTGAATCTTCAAAGCCTGAATTCAGAAGTTTGTCTGTGAAAAAAATGTTTGAGAATTAGTCCTCTCAGGACTTCCTTGTAACCTTTTATCCCCTTCTTGACCTTTATGTCTATGAAAATTCTTTTAATCATGTCTTTAAAACAAAGGTGGGCCACTGATAAGAACTGGTTCCTGTTTGCATAACCTCTTTGCAGAATTTCACTCATTACAAAAGATCATCCAGCTTGGAAAAAAGTGTGCTCAATGAAATGTTTCCAATTCAGTGACAAATTGTCTATAGAAGAACTGGACTTTACACCATTAAGCATCTGACTCCCTGACACCTTGCAAATGGCAGTGTCCAAATTCACTTACTGTACTTCTGTGCTGGCCTTGTGTCTTTTCAAGCATTGCTATTGACATCCCAGTCACAAAGGGCAATTACTTTAAAAACACTTGCTCAGAAAACTGTAACTTGCATTTTGAAAAGATAAATTGATGTAAAAATATTCCACAGAATCTAAAATTGATTTAATTTGGCCTGGAGCAGTCAATTCTGTAAGGTATTCCTTTGCCTGAAGGTTAAAAAAATATGATCTCACATAATGTCAATAAATGAAGCCTATAAATTGCTATTTATGAGGCTTTGAGAACTGCTGTAGTAATCCAAAGGATACATCAAATTGAGCTTCACTTGCATTGAATTTGAACTGATTTTATTCTAAAATCCTGGAGGCTATTTGGTAAGCACATTTGTTTTCATTTTTATTATAAGATTGAAGAATGAGTGGAACTGCCTAATTCTGCATCTGAGTGCTAGTTTAAGCAAATGGATTTTTGTGGCTTTACAATGGATTTTGTAGTCAAGGTTTAGTTTTAAATACAAGGCCAGGTAGCAGGAGTACATAACTATGGTCCAAGTTCCATGAGGTAACTGTGATTAAATAATCTAATTTGACTTTGCTGTAACTTCAGTAAGTGTAAAATGTTACTTTTGTATTTTTATCTTTAAACACATACATGGGTCATTGCAACAAATTAGGGTGGTCTGTACCCAACTGGAATAATCTCTGTCTGTATTTTAAGGGACATAGATATGGATATATATAGGATATAATATGGCAAAAGCTGCAGCTGCTGCTCTGCTATTAACTTTATAAGCATGAACACCCCCTGCCCACCTCTTCCTTCCAAAGGCAAAATTCCAAGTGACTTAAACAGAAGTTGTCACAGGTGTAAGAAGTTTATTCCTAAAAGGACCTCCATAAAGCACAATTGCATACTAAGAAGCATGATAAAATATGCAGATCGGTTCAAGAAATTCAGAGACTGAAAAGCTTAAAAGGTCTTTTTAGAAGTGTTATAAAGGCGTATTTTGGTATTGGATTTTCGCAAATGTTGGAATGAATGTTATAAATAGGATGTTTATTTCTGTAGTTTTTAGTGTGTTTTAACTGCCTGGAATAGATGTATAATGGGGTTTTTGCTGTAGTTTAGAATTTAGGTGTAGTGTGTTTCAGCTGCCTGAATAGAGAACTTCTGAAAGAGGCCCAAGTGACTCTCAGCATTCACTGCCTGTGAAAAAAGGGACCAAAGCCCAAATCAAAAAGATGATAAGAACTGAATAAAAGTGGAACTGTGCTTGATGGACCCAAGGAGTGGCCATGCAGAGCAGTTCCTGGAAAAGTGAATGTGCATAAGTCCATGCACGAAGAACAGGATAACAAGGGGTGGCTCCAAGACACTGGTGTGCTCTTGGCAGAGCACCAAGACACCCATTTCTTTGCTTTATCTGTCTCTTATTGTCTTTATTAAACGTTTTTTAAACTTTACCAGGAAAGTGAACTTCGTTTTTCACAAAGGGAAAAATGAAAGCTAACGCACATACTTATGATCGGAACATCTCATGTACGCAAGCTGATGCACGCACCCCGAGTGTTCTATGTCCTACGTGGCGTACAAACGAGGGGGCTGTTCCTGAGAGCCGGCAGCGATTCCTCCCGCGCACGAAGGCGATTTCAGCATCGCCTTTGCCCGGCTCCCCGCGCCGCCGCCGCCCCGGGCCGCCCCTGCCATGGCCAAAGATGGCGGCGGCGGCGCCGCGGCTGCGGCACCGCCCGGCGGGCGGGCGCTTCCGCCGGGGCCGGGGGCGCGGCGGCTCCTCCGCGGCTCCTCCCCCTGCGGCTCCTCCGCGGCTCGGCGGAGGCCCGGGCGGGGGCCATGGGCACGGCGGCGGGCGCGGGCGCCCTGCGGCTGCCCGGGCTGCACGGGTACGCGGTGGAGTTCTCGCCATACTGCCCGGGGCGCGTGGCCTGCGCCGCCGCGCAGTACTACGGCATGGCAGGTGCGGGGGGCGGCGCGGCGGGGGTGACCGGGAACGTGGCTCCTCACGGGAGGAGGAGGAGGCTGGAAACGTGGGTGCGCGGAAGGACAGACGGTGTCTGTTAAATGCCAAAGCATTGGGGGACCACTTCCCTTTCTGCCGCGTTCGTTTTGCTGTGAGACAGCGCCTGTGCCCCGCGGCCGGGCCGGGGGTGCCGCGGCAGCCGCGCCTTGCTGCCCACAGCCTGTGGGATGTGCCTCTTGCCAAGCACCAGCCCGCTGCTGCCCCGGAGCTTCTCACGACGCCCTCGTTTCACAGGGTCGAGAATAAATGTGGTAGTAAAGACGTACACAGTGTGAATAAAATGTCTGCAAATAACTTTCTCCGGTGACAGGACCCGAGGGGCTGGCCCGGGGTTGTGTCAGGGTTGGGGGTCCGGGCACTGGAACAGGCTCCCAGGGAAGCGGGCACGGCACCGCTGACGGTCCGAGAGCTCAGGCAGGGCTTGGATGATGCTCCCGGTGTGGCTCTTAGGGATGGTGCTGTGCCGGACTGGCACTTGGACTCGGTCCTGATGGGTCCTGTCCAGCTCAGCTCATTCTGGGATTCTGTGGCTCCGGCTGTTCTTGTTTTAGTCCCTGAGTGTCCAGGCAGGCCCTGGTGATCCTGTGGTCTCTTGAAAGAGCCAAGCTGAGCTTTCCTCAATACTGGTACTTATTTCGTTTCCAGTGGAAGTATTGCTCCCCAAAACATTTATTTAAAAAAAAAAAAATTCCAAGTGTAGAATTACTTTAACAATATCCCCATCAGACGAGGAAGCAGAATCGATGTTTTGATCAGATGTGTTTGATCAGAACTAAGTTATTTGTTTAGTTTCTGGTGAGCTGTGTTGGTATTACTGTATTCAGGAAGGGGTGAAAAAAGTGTTTGGTCTGCTGTGTTATTGAAAAGACAAAAGGGAACCGTGTGTTCGTGTATCTCATGTGAGGCCCATGGGGAAAATGCACATTTATGCTTTATAAGCATACACCTACAGATATATTGTAGTAAGAAAAAAAAAAAAAAAAAAAACGCAAAAAAACACACAAAAAAAGAATCAAGCAAGAACAATCTGATGTAAATGAATTACTGTTTTAGAGAACATGAGACCACAAGATGTTTAATTATGCAAGTAATTGTTCAGCCTCTGAAAGTTCATGTGCCCTTTGTGTTTGCACACTGAAGCTACCTTAGAACCACCCCAGTTTCCTTTGGCATTGGGGAGCTAGTTGTGATGTTTTGTTTCATTTTGCTGGTTTAGGTTGTGGAACTCTGGCAGTGCTGGAACAAAACGAAGCTGGGATTGTTCTGCTCAGGAGGTAATACAGGTTTATCTTTTATTGCGGTAAGAGAAAAACCTACTGTGTACTTGTGAGTACCAGGGCAATTGAAATATTTTTGGTTATTTTTAGCGATATAAAGTATTTTTTCTATCCTGAAGTAGCTACTGCATACAGGTCTTTGTATTTACATAGAAATTAACGTGTTTGTATTTACATAAAATACAAAAGATATGTTTACGTTGCATTGATTTTGTTATGGGAAATCATCTGGCTTGCACCATTTCCATAGTGTAAACTATTTAATATAAAACTGACAACATGAATTAAGAGCAGCTTCTCTGCCCTGACTTGAAATCAAAAGTTCTAGTTTTCTAGGAACAGTGCCATGGCACCTAGATTTATGCCCTTATGATTGATTTGTACTGAAAATAGAGCAGGAAGCTACATCAAGTCATGGAGGTCCTTCCTAGGAGGTACAATTTTCTAAGGGTTTTAAGAAGGTTGATTTTGTAGGGATGGAAAGAGGAGAAAGGTTAAAAAGGAGGATGTTTAATACTTGGCTGTTATTAACCTAAAATGTTTTAAGGAAAGCCTTGAAACAGTGATTGTTTAGATTAAGGTGGCTGACATAGAAATGCTTAAAAAATAGTTAATCATATTCAGAGAAACTTTTTTTCATTCGTAATTGTAAAACAAGACTCTTTGAAGATGTTCAACACTGTTACTTCTGATAAGTACTCTGGTTTAGTAGAGTTCATTTCTGTTTCCAGTGACTGCACTTATTTTGTGGTAGAAAGTCCTCTTAAGTTCCTGGCCCACAGACCATGTTGTTTATCAAAGTGTTCCATGTTTTTGCCCCTACCTTATCATTACTGCAGAGTGGTGTCAAATTTGACCTAAGCTTAATTTCACCTTCAGTGAAAAGGGGGTAGATAAGTTCCCATTTCCCATCAGATAATATTGCAGTAATTGACAGCTAACTAATATATGGCATCAGATCCTGTGTGGTGAATTGTTGATGTTTGAAGGCGTTTTCAAGGGAGTGTAGAGTTCTTCAGTAGTTTCATGTCTGTGTTCCTGTTGGGTTTTCATTGTGACTCAGATTCGTAGTGGTGTTGTGAATTGGATAGGGTTCTCCCAACACAGTTTTATTTCTTTCTTTACCACAGGTGTTAGAGTGCTCTTACATTCTGGTGAAACCATAAATCAGACTGAGGCATGTTGTACCTCTGTTTGCATGGCAAGTTTTAGACTGAGATCTGGATTCCTTCTTTGTGTGTGGAAGGTGCTTGGCTCATTTATGCTTTAACTTAATCTTTCTGGCATATGGTTGTAGACATTGACATTCAGGCAAGAAAATTAATTGTGAGGAGATTCACTTGAAACTCTTAATATATAAAATGCTGTTTAGAATGGTAAAAAGGATGATTTAAAGACTTTCATTGCATGGAACTAGTTCAGACTTTTACATTATGCATTCTCACTGATGAATATCTTCATTTTTCCAATTTAGTTTTGACTGGAATGATGGCCTGTTTGATGTGACCTGGAGTGAGAATAATGAAAACGTGTTGATCACTTGTAGTGGAGATGGATCTCTGCAAATCTGGGATATGGCTAAAACCAAAGGTCCACTGCAAGTCTATAAAGAGCACACTCTGGAGGTAAATTAGGCAAACTTAAAAAATTTAGTGGATGCTCTAATGTTTGAAATAATAATAATAATGAAAATATTTATTTGCAGTCTTATAGTGAAAAGCAGCTTTTTGTTTTCTAACTTTCTTGGGTCTGTGGTTTGAATTAATAACTTGAATATAAAGTGGATGTACATATTCTTGTTCTTGTTCATACACTGTAGTAGGTACTGCTTGATTACACAAATCTAATATATTCAGAAACCGCATTTGTGGTTCTTTACATGCTAAGTAATGATTGTGATGCATAAAATTACTGCAGTCATGCTGTGATTTTTACAGAGCTTTATTAGATAGGTCTAAATCAGACAGCTGATATATCAACCTTATTCTTGAGGTTGTGGACTGATACACATTATGCAGATCCTTAGTGCTTGTGTTCCACTTGGATCTGCTTATCTTTTTCCCTCCTAGCATCTGTGACATCCTACTCAAGTATCAGTAGTCAAATGTTGGGACAGTGTGTATGTTTTTTTAGCCTTGGTTTGATACTGTTGCATTTGATTTTCTTAAATTCTCAGTTTCTTTATGCAGTGCTGTATGGGTACAAAAGAATGTTATATTCAGGTTCATAAATATATTTGCATAATTTTAAGGATATTTATACTGTAGTACGTACATCTTCCCTAAAGTGATTTTTCTTCCTCTTTTTTTTAAGCTTTCTTTCTAATTCTCCACTCACTTCTGTTATGTCTTTGAACTTCAGATACAATGAATTTCAGCCTGGATTTTACTGGTTTTACTGATACTTTATCTAAATAACATTGATCTCAGTAAAATAATCTGGTAGATATGCAGTCAAAAAACTGATTGAGGAAATTCAGTTTCATTCCCAAAAGCCTCAAGATTTTTTCAGATAGGAAGCACAAAGCTAAAAGCTGAGTGACTGTATTACACAAGAGCCCATCTTCTGTAGCTAATTTCTTTAGAGCTTTTCTGCTTTGGTTTAATACACCTAATGTGTAAACTGAGAATTTTGAGAGAGGAGTTTCTAGTTGTGATCGGGATTTTGTGATAATGTTCAAAGGCTAATAGTAGTTACAGAAAGATGTAGGTGAAGCATAGTGCCTTTTTTGTTGGTGGTGGTGGTTTGTTTCTGTCATTTTCTCATTGAAATTTCCAGTAAGTTTACTTTGGTTCTGCTACACCATCTGTTGTTTGTGAAATAAACAATTCTGTGTCTATGTCTTAGCTGAGCCAGTTGCAGGGGGGGTGGACAAACTCAACTGTGCTTAGTAAGACAGTACAGGAAACACGGGCTGAGTGAGAGTTTATTGTGATATATGAAAGGTTTGTATTGATTCTTTCTAAACTTCTACTAAGAGGATGGATCTCAGAAGGAGTTTACCTAGTAATTTGTGGTAAACACTGGCAGACCTTCATAATCCTTAATCCCTGTCTGACATTTTTTATGGCAGTTTTGTCACTGCATTTTATATTATTTCTAATGCATGATTGACAGGGGTCTGTTCCCTTTTTTCTAAATGAGATCATTGTCCCTCCTCAAAAAGAATGGGCATTTTTAATTTAAAAGTGAATTTGCATTATCAAAGGATGATGAGTTTTATTCCAGCACTAACCAACTGCTGAATCTCATGAATAAATTAGTCTAATTTACTTTTTTTTTGACAAAATCTCAATGGATTGTGAGACAATGGAATGCTTGAATTAAATTTGTCTTGTAAAATGAGCTTGAACATTTATTTTAAGCTATTTTTTAATGTTTTTATATCTTTTTTTCCCTCATCTTTTCATCTTGCCTGAGGCATTTCTTGCTGCTGTTTAGGCATAAGCTGGGCCTCATTTATTTTATGATTGAAGATAAAGCACTAAAAGATTAACAGCTAAGGTTTCTGCCGTTATTAGTCTTTCCCAGTTGCTCAACACAAGTGTCTCTAAATTTATGTGGAGGATAGCATTGCTTTTTCATTACTATTTTTCTAATGAAGGAGTAAGTACACTCTTACTCCTTCATTACTATTTTAGTAGGAAGAGGTAGATTGGAAAGCACATGTTTTAATGAGTTGTAGTACATTTAGTTAGCTAACAAAAGTAGACAAGTCAAGAGTATGGTTTGGCAAAAAACCCCAAAAGAATTACTTCTCAGTTGGTTATATGTTTTTTGTCAAGTAATATCCCAGTGTCTTGTACATTTGGACTAGAAGCTTCTCAAGGAAGGGAATAAGTACAAAAAGGTTCTAGAGCAGCCTGGCTGTCAGTATATGAGAGGCAGGACTTTATGAAATAAAAAAGGAGAGCTGCAGATAAAGCAGCTTGTTTTTCTGTGGGCAGAGGTTGCCTTCCACTTATGGAAGATAAGCAAATGGATGAAAACCAGTTCATTTAAGCTGGATCTTGCATAGACTGAAATATTTCTTAGGAAGGAAAATGCTCAGAAATAGCTAAATATTACCTCCATTTCCATTCTCACACAGGACTCTTTCCATAGAAGACTTTGACAATTGATGGATTTCATTCCCTTTCAGCTTCTCTGTTTTTTTAATCCGGTGACATAGGTCCAAGCACTTCGACCTTCAAAACAGGGTTGCTGTTATTAAATGTGCAATTCCATCTATCCAAGACAAAGCCAACATCTAGTATGTTGACTTGCAGGCCACATCCAGTGCTGTGTTAGAACTTAATTATCCCAGGTGGAGTACAAATCCTTGGTGGTTAGTGTCCCAACTATTGAGAACAGTTCCACCTACTACTTATTGGTAGTGACCACATTTCTGAGAAGTGTCCTGGGAGCTCTGATGGGGTCAAGAAGTGAAGTGGATGAACTGTTTTATCTAGTATTTATCCACCTTACACTGAAATGGTTCATGTGCCACTGCAGCTTATTCCATCACTTTGGTGTGAGGTAAAACCAGACAAAACAGGATGCACCTTCCATCAAGTAAAGATTTATATTTGAAGGTGGAAGTTGTACATGTACTTGAAACTTGAGGATCTTAAATAATTTGAAGAACTACCTTAGTGCATTTATTTTTGTGAGGCAGCAGAGCTGAAAAATCAGCAGTGAAGGGTGGAGTTAAGGTATCCTCTGTCAAAGCAGGGACCTGCATTAGAACATGCTGTCAGGGAAGAGGGTGTATTTCAACTAGTATATTCAACTACACAGTGGAAAGTAATTTCTTAATAGCTGAAATGAGTAGTTATTATGAAGGAAAGTGAGGTTTTAATTTATTTCATTTTACTTGTTTGAGGATTTGGATGGTGAAGAGTGCTATAGAACCTGAAAAAGATGAAAACCAGGAGTATTTTATGACATGTATTTCTTAGGAGAATTAGATATCATAAAAAAGCATTTGTTGTTAGTCAGCTAAAATTGCAAAGTCAGCTCTGAAGAGAGATGGCATTTACAATGAGAGATGGCTAGCAGTTGGAAACCGTAGATCTTTGAATAAAATTGCAACAGCAATAAGAAATAACATCTGAATTATGGCTTTTAATGTGGTAGACTCCTAGTGATAGCAGATGTAAGTGGATTTTGTTACAACCTTTCTTTTTCCTCCGTTTTGGCTTATCTTTGCTTTTTCAGATACTTTTCTTAGCCTGTGTGTACCTTTAATGTCTGAGTGAGATGCTAAATTTGATTTTTGTTCAAGTAAATGGCATTGTTGGCAGTTTTGTTGTGCTTTAGTGGTATGGTTTTTTAGCTGATTAGGATACAATCTGCAGATCCAAGTCTATTCTGTGAAACTCTGGCTAACTACAGCCTGAAACTTGTATTCTAATGCTTCTTCTAAACTATGCTCTTATATCATTTACAGGCCTACAGTGTTGACTGGAGCCAAACTAGAGGAGAGCAGCTAGTGGTGTCTGGCTCATGGGATCAAACAGCTAAGCTGGTATGTTGGTTTTCTGCTGAAGGTGAAAACTGTGATTTCTTTTGGATCTCACAGTTCTTTTTGTTAAGGAAAAATATGGATTCTCTTTTCCTGCTTATTTTTACCCTGCAGCTGAAATTCTGCTTTACTTGAGACGTTGCTTAAATTCTCAGTTGATACCAGTTTAAGTATACAAATGTTTTGTATTTTTAAAGAAGTTCATTTAGTCCATTCTGTATGTATGAAGGGTTTTTTTCAATGTATGAAACCTTTTCGTTTCTTACTGAATGTACATCTCAACAGTTTTCTTTTTCCCTTTATTCAGTGGGATCCAGCTGTGGGGAAGTCATTATGCACTTTTAAAGGCCATGAAGGGGTTATTTACAGCACGATATGGTCTCCTCACATCCCAGGTTGTTTTGCATCTGCCTCAGGTAAGCATGATGGTAAAGAGGTTCTCACAACAAAAACCCAAAAGCCACCTTCTGTGTTAGTGGATCAGTTCAGCACTTTGTCCAGCAGATGGAGGTGTGTGTCATACACACTTGTTCTATAAAAATGGAGCAAGGAAAGGTGAATGTATTGCTGCAGCTGGATTTGTAGGTTCTGTTACAGTCCGTAGATCATCCTCTTGGCCATTTAAATGAGGGTCAGCAGTTTTCTAGCAGTGACATTGTGGCAGATTTTTCTGGTTTTTTATATAGCTCTCTTCTATTCTTCTCACTCTTGTGAGAAGAGAGAGCTAAATCATGTTATATACTTTATTTTGTGTTTTGCCTATGCTTTTGTTCAAATTATCTCAAGTGCCGGTAGACTATTAACTCTGTGAGAAATGTAGTCACTTCCCACTGAGCTTTTTTAAGTACTTTTGTAGATCTGTGTGTCTTGTTCTCTAGGAAAGGAAGTCAATTTTAGTTTTCTGCTTTGGCCAGTGCTCCGGGTCTTGCTGGTAAATACAATCACAGTTGAGTTGAGTGTACACAGAGGCAAAGAGAGGTGGGGTGGCAGTGTTTTCCAAACACTACTCCTGTTTCAGAGGCACAAGGAGAGCTCTGGAGTGATACCTGAAGCCCAGCTGATGGGTGTTCTAGATGAACAAAAGGGCTTTGCAGATACAACCTCTTATTTCATATTTGAACCTCCAGGATATGAAACCAAACTTTCTTCTGATACATTGAACAATTGAATGATTTGGGGAAACACTGATTGTTAAATGCTGTATGTCATGGTACCTAAATTGTTCTTTGAGTGATTCAGTGGGTGCAGCTGTTTTGACTACAACACTACAGAGTTCCTATTCTTTTGTGAATTTTTACTTTGATGCTTGAAAGGGACTAATATGCTACTGGAGCCTAAAGCTAATTGCAGTTAGTTTTCACTCGTTGATGGAAAACAACATGCACAAAAGGCACAGTATTTTTCTTCTCTAAGTACTACTTGGGTGTGAAATAAAAATCTGCTGTCAGTACACCGATTGTGCAAATCTGGGTTTAAAATCATTAGATTTTAGAAGAAGAAATATTCAAAATGATGGGGAACTTTCTTACAGTTTCCAAAATAAAATGTCTGGTGTACGTCTAGATGAAATAACAAAGAAATCATGACATGCCAATGTGGAAGATTTCTTTGTTTGCATTATTTACATTGAAATTTTCCTGTGATTTGATTGGATTGCTTCACTACAGAAAATACATATTGGCAGTCATTTCTTTGTTCAGCAGGACTGTGGATAGTAATAGGACTCATAACCCTCTAGCTCTGTGTATAAATGCCATTTCCTTATTGTAAAATAGGTATATCTCACACAGGTGATGTTCAGAGAGTTTATTGTTTAGTGCTTAATGACATTCCACTCTGTCAGTCAAAATATGTGATGAAAGTAAAGTGGAACTGTTCAAGGAGGCTGGATGTCCTCATTTAAAACTCGCTATGATCTGCATACTCTATGAGGATGACAGAAAATCATGGGACAGAAAGCTAAATTTCACTGATGATTCATCTTCTATTGAGCTAAAGTTGGAGCTGGAGAGAAATTTGAATCTCAATGTGATAGTACTGTGTCAAATTTAGAGCTGTTCCCTTCTTTGGGATGAGCTTGCTGGAAAGGTTGACCTGCAGTTTTGTGGTCTCTTATTTTGCAACTTTTTGTTGTCTTGAAAATTAGTAACTGAAATGTGCCTGGAGGGAAACCTTTTGTACTTCCTTTCATCTCACTTGGGTTTTTTCACTTCTTAAAACACTAACTTTTTTGGATGTTGTTAAAGATTACTGAAACATTTCTTTCTTGGAGGAGTCTGTACTGCTTTGGGATTGTAGGGTGTCTGTGTGTCTGTGTCTTTTTTTTTCCTCTCTTTTGCCCCTCCTGTCCCCTTTTTCTCATCACACCTCACACGTACCTACTCACAACGATGTGCTTACTGCTATCTTAATAGTGTAGTTGTGTATAATGCTTGAGAAATGGACTGTTTCATGTTGCAGCATCTTCAATTCTGCATGTATGAGTAAAGTAGGTTGTAAACCTAATTGGAAGAAATGTTGCTCTTTAAATACTTTAGATTAAACTAAATGTAAGTAAAACAATGCGCTCCATTTTTTTCTTTTAAAGGAAGTAAGCGAGGGGAAAGAAGGTTTAAAAACATTTTTCATGCCCACAACCCTGCCATTTTTCTGCCTTTATTTGAATCCTTATAGAATCCTGCAGAAGTTTAATTTCCATGGAACTAATTGGTTTGTGAACACTGAAAACAGAAAACCAAACAGAATTGCAAACCACAGTAAAATAGCTGCTCAAAAGGATCAACTTATGCCTGAAGCTAATATTTGATTTTGAAATATGGCTTTTTCTCAACCTATTATGAGACTGGAAAAGGAATACAAGTGAAGAAAATGAGAAATCCAAGATGGCAATATAAAGCAATTGAAAAAGAATTTGATACTAGGTATAGCTTTTTTTTGCTTCATTAAGTCTCCATTCTGAATACATACAAGAAAACTGAGCTTGTCTGCAGTGGACAATAAAATGCAATTGAATTGCAAAAGATATATATGTCTGATGCTTTGGTTAAATTAGGTTTTATTCAGCATCTAATAAACTTCCATTTACATCTAATAAACTTAACATTTACAGGGATGTGTGAGGTACTTTACCATGCTGTTATCTTCATATACAATCATTCGTACTCCAAAAGCAGAAAATAAATGGCCTATTTTTTAATTTTATTTTCAAACTGGGAGTTAATAGTAGCAGAGCAAGCTGTTAATTCTGGATATGTAAATAAGTGCTGTTGTGATGTCAGTAACAATTTCTGAGCAGATAAGCAGGATGTTCAGGTGTACGTGTGGCACCAAACCAGAGCCCTGGTAAATGTCTGCCTTACGCTGAAAACACACTGATGTGGAAAATGTCATTAAAGAAGTGACATGAAGCCACTAACAGCATTAACAGCAGCCTCATGGCTGAAGGGGTTTAATGAGTCATTATGGTATTTGACTAGTAGGTTGGGCTTTTTTCAACCCAGAGAGCAAATTGGTGAGAAGCTCATAAAGAACATTAGAAATGCACGCAACAGTAATATTTAGTCAAATGTTAATCAGTTCTGCTAAATGTTTCTGCGTGACTGCAGAGCAATAGGCCTTGCTTAGTCCTGTTGTTTGTAAAGAAAGCATCGTTTTTAGCATCAACTGGGTTTATTGTCCTTTAACAGTAGGAAGTACCTAATGAATACCATTTTAACTTTTTCTGCAAGTACTCATTGATACAATTACAACACTGACAAATGAAAATATGAATGTTTTGGGATTTCATAAAGCCTAGATTTAGAATGACTGAAAGCTATTTTCTTAAATACTGAGTTCTTATTGTTAATGCTGCTTTCCTTTACTAAATTTACTAATCAGGGCAGATCCATAATTTTAATAACATCTTAATTCATGAATAATGGAAAGAATGTTTTTTTTAATCTTCCTGACAATGTCTGTATTCGTCAGTATTTCGATCAATTAATTGTATTCTTTGCTCAAAGACTTGTTTTTCAGACTGAAAGCTCAGGGCAAAAAATCTTGTACCACAACAAAGTGTGATAATTTCTGATACACTTTTATTATGTTGACAAAAATGTTGGATGACTGTAGCTTTGCTGCTTTACAAATTAATCTGTAAATCCAGGTCCCACTCCTTTAAGCCCTTGCGCTGAGTGCTAGACTTTAATGTTGAAACTAAAAAAACTATTGTTTATCTCATATTCTGTTTTACTGCCAGCCCTGAGATAGTGAGTTGCTTTTTAAAAAGTCTCTTCTTGCTTACTGGTTTCTTGGTGATAAATGTGTGTAGTAAAGGGATTGTGAAACTGTAGTTTCATAGATCAGGCTGGCATGTAGAGATGGTTCACCTTTCTGTGTTTGGTATTCAAATTGTTAAGAACTATGATTGAACAAATTATTTTGCATGAAATAATGAGCTGGGGAAGGTGTGCATCTACTAAGAGAACTTTTACTGAATTAGTGCAGCTTCTCAGTAGAGGTATTTTTGTATTTCTGGACCAAAATTGGGGTTGTCAGGT
This sequence comes from Sitta carolinensis, assembly GCA_032173965.1. Taxonomy (NCBI): domain Eukaryota; kingdom Metazoa; phylum Chordata; class Aves; order Passeriformes; family Sittidae; genus Sitta; species Sitta carolinensis. The sequence goes on along the minus strand of JAVUNC010000004.1, from coordinate 63,854,408 downwards.
TTTTGATGTCAGTTTTCTAAAGTTTCAGCTCACGCTTCTGTCTCAGAAGTAGCACTGAGCAAAAGAAGGAGCTGGACAGCAGGGCTTGCAGACAAGTAATTCCAAAGATGCTTATGTTTGGTCAGGTTCCTTAAAAATGGAATAAATAATCTGCTGTTTGACTATGACAGTGGTTTCTCATGAGTTCCAAAGTGCTTTTTTCTTGAGGTTTATAATCAATCCATTTGTGTGCAGTGTGGGTCCACTTTTTGCTTCTTATGACTCCTGGTTATTCTCTTGTTTAGTGTGTTAGGAGAAATAGCATAGCGAACAAGGTTCAAGGCTTTGCAAATAAATGGTCATTTTTGAAATCCAAACCCTAAAGGAATAAAAGAATAAGATGTTTCAATTTACTGCATGGTACATTGTTCTACAAATCAAGCATCTAGAGAGCAAGCTGACTGTGGAGTTACTGTGGCTTGTTGCAGTTCAGCCAAATTGCTGTTGATACTAGAAGCTTTTGAAATACAATTTACTTGTTTAGTTTGTTATGTCAAATCTATGTAATGACATGAGGTGAGTGTTTTCATTTGCAGTCTGTTACTTCAAGACTTACCAGCACAATATTGAATTCCTCCAAGTCTTGTGCTCCAGTGTTGTGGTTTGACCCCAGCCATCCAAGCTCCATGCAGCCACAGGGTCACTCCCCCACCAGTAAGATCAGGGAGAGAATAGGTAGGGTAAAAGTGAGAAAACTCGTGGATTGAGATAAAGAGAGTTTAATAGGCAAAGCTAAAGCTGTGCACAGAAGCAAAGAAAAACAAGGAACTAATTCCCTGCTTCCCATGGTTAGGCAGGTGTTCAGCCATCTCCAGGAGAGCAGGGCTCCATTGTGCGTGACGGTGGCTTGTGAAGACAGAGGCCATCTCTCCAAACATCCTCCCACTTCCTTCTTCTTTCCCTTCTTTTATATGCTGAGCATGATGTCATAGGTCTGGATTATGCCTTTGGTCAGTTGAGGTCACCTGTCCCAGCTGTGTCTCCTCCCAGCCTTCCATGCAGCCCCAGCCCCCTCCCCAGCAGGGCAGTGTGAAAAGCAGAAAAGGCCTTGACACTGTGTGAGCCCTGCTCAGCAGTAACAAAAACATCTCGACAGTATCAACCCTGGGCTCAGCACAAATCCCAAACACAGCCCCAGACCAGTCACTGTGAAGAAAATTAAACCTACCCAAGCCAAAATCAGCGCATCAAATAAGCTTTACTAAATCATTCTTTAATGTACAAACTGAAGTGTTTCTTAGAAAATGAGTTTATCCCTCAATTTGTACTACGTGCTAACCATAGTAAAGTACGGTATGTAGCACATGAATAATATAAAGCACTTTCGGGTTGTAATATTTCATGTCAAAATCTCACGTTATAAATGGTTTAGTGTTCAGAAGAAATAAAGAGTAATGGTTTTTAACAGTAATTTAATTTGGGTTGTGTCATTTGGGTTACAGGTCAGTATCTAGCCAATATTGCCGTTCGCTGAAGAATGGCTTAATTATAAATCGTAACTTTGGTCAATTTTGGAAAAAAAATTTGTCCCAAGATTTATGTATAATCCTCATTGGAAACACTGAAATAAAGATTTAACTAACTTTAAAAAAAAATATTCTATTTTATTTTAATTTTTATTCTTTTTAGAAAAAGAATTAGTTGGGCACTTCCCTAAAATAACTTGAAGCTTCTAATTTTTAACTTGACAGCATTTTTTATCAGACTAAAATTGACCAGTTGGAAAATACGTTTCCACTGGTAATTGTGTGTACTTGCTAAGTAAATTGTGCTAGATGGAGGTAGATTTTGTGTATTTGGTAGTACTCTTGGATGATTTAACTAAAGCTGTTATTCATGTCACTCTATTTCTGTCTCTTTGTGTGGAATACTGTGAGCTTTATTATTCCTAAGTTTTCTTGTGCTGTTGTTGTATTGGTTTAACCCCGTTGACAGCTCAGCCCAATGTGTCAGTGGGATGGAGAGAATCAGAGGGGTCAAAGCTGAAAACCTCATGGGTTGTGGTAGAGACAGTTTAATAGGTAAAGCAAAAGCTGTGAATGCAAGAGCAAAACAAGGAATTCATTCACCACTTTCCATGGGCAGTCAATTGTTCAGGCTTTTCTTGAAAAGCACGGTTCCATCGTGCATAATGGTTACTTGGGAAGACAGATGCCATCATCTGAGACATCTCTTTATCCCTTTTTCTTCTGCCACCTTTGTATGCCAAGCACGATGCCATGTGTTATGGGGTATCCTTTTGGTCAGCTGTGCTCAGCTGTTCCAGTTGTGCCCCGTTCCAATTTCTTGTGCAACCCCAGCCTTGCCATTGGCAGGGCACCATGAGGAGCTCATAAGTCCTTGACTTGCTCTAAGCACTCCTCTGTGACAACCAAAACATCAGTGTGTTATCAACGTTATTCTCATCTTAAATCCAAAGCACAGCACTATACCAGCAACTTGGAAGAAAAACATTCTATTTCAGACAAAATCAGAACAATTATCTGTTATAGAAACAATCAGCACCATCATTTTAACATGCATAAAAAGATTGGTTTTGAGAGTCATGAGGTTTGGCTGCGTTTAATTCTCTCACAGGTTTTCTGTTTGATTTGGGTTAAATAATTTAATCTGGTTTAGTATTTAAAAATACATATAAGTCAGCAAATAACGTTAACTAGTAATTATTCAGTGGCACTGCAGACATACTTTAATTGCGATGGGTTTGGCTTTTTACAAATGCATGTCGTGATAGAGCAGGGGTTAATGCTTTAAACCGAAAGAGGGTTAGTTTAGATTAGATATAATGAAGAAATTCTATGCTGTGAGGGTGATGAGGCACCAGAACAACCAGAACAGGTTGCCAGAGAAGCCGCAGATGCCATTTGTGGAAGTGTTCAAGACCAGGTAGGATGGGGCTCTCAGCAACCTGGCCTAATGGAAGTTGGTTCCTGAAAAACATTGCAGCTGTCCTAGTTAGAGTCCTTTTCCCCTTCAGATAGTGTTTAAGGTTTCGTGGGGTTTTATTACCCTCCCAAATACCTAGCTATTTTTTGTAGTTACTGTTATACCTCTGCGCTGTTTGGGAATGATTGTTTAGCTGGTTGTTCTTACAGTACTTGGGAGATGATGATTTATAAATTTGGGTAAAATATATCTGTGAGTAAAATAGCTAGTATAAAACCTACATGAAATCTAAATCTTAAATAAACTTTATCTTTTCACTATCAGACATTGTCATTCACATTAGCAATCTTTATCCTGTGTACTTGTGATGATGTACTTGTAGATTAGCTTCAATTGAAAAGTTGTGAATAGATGAGTATATATTGTGTAGTTTTATTGATTCGTCCAAGATTTCACAAATATTCATTAGAAAGAAAGCAAGCAAGTACAATGTATAAACAATTCTGAAATCATAATTATCTAATGGACCAGTAAAAATCTGTTGCCATAGAGAAATTTCTTCTTACAAAAATAGCAATATTTTATGGGGGAAATGATGGGAACTTTTGTGGTTGCTTACTTTGGGATGTCAGCTGGAAGTGTCTCCTACTGAATATGATTGTTCTAGGTGTGTGTTCCTTGTACTTTCTATTTTTATTATCCTACTATTGCTTTATCTTATCAAAGAAGTGCACACTCAGTATTTGCAGTACTAGGGAAATGCAGAAATTGCAAAATTTTTAAATGCAGCTTTCATTGAAATTGAATGTAAATATATATATGTAATGGAAAAAAGTTTGAGGTTAAAAAAAAATATCTTAAAATATGCAATGAATCAGGATTGCACTGTTTATAAGGTTTTTTTTTTAATTAATCTGATTTTTTTCCACTTAAATGAAAGAATTGCATTTGCCTTTGGCTTTAAATCAGTCTTGTCTATTCACAAAAAGGTTCACTTGCATGTTGTGTTACTCCATTAAAAACATTTCACTGATAGTGCCAGCCAGAATTAATAACTGCTAAGTCTAGCATTTTCAGAGAAATAAAAAAAAAAAAAAGGAAAATATCTATTTTTTTCCTTTTCTCATGCATCAGCATTTTCTATTAAAAAAGAAGTAATTGGGACAATTGTATATTTAGTGTCAAAATTGATATTGGCTGAATAACTTACTTTTCCAAATGCTTTTGGCCCTCATAATGCTACTGTAGCATCTCTGTAGCAGTTCATTCTAGTTCACCTGGATTTATATATTTTTTTGCCTGCGGAAAATGATCCTGTCTGTAGTGAAATATGTGTTTCCCCTTCAAATCTATGTTATCTGATGAAATTAAAATAAAAGCTTTTTAAGAAGAAGTCCATTATAATATCTCAGAAAGACTTAAAACTCAAACTGAACTGTCCTCTGCAGGCAAGCAGATTAGCAAAGCTAATGGAGAGTGGATCCAGGGCATGCTACCAGGTTTTTTGCCAAACCCCTGCTGCTCGTGTTTCTTCCTCTCCATATGCTGCCCTGTTTTTCCAAGCGCTGTAGTGATGTTTGAGGCTTCAGCTGGCTGCAGGGGGCCGTTGTCAGGAGCACTCCTCCTCTTGGCAGGAGAGGAGTGTGTGGGAACCAGGACATCCTGCTGACTGTCCTGGGAAGAATTATAAGTGACAATAATTTAGATAGAATGATAGTTAGTATGTCACAGGGTGAAAAAGTAGGATTTTGGGATTTTAGGATGTGGGATCAGGGGGCAAAGATGGAGGAAATGGGGTGTGTCCCTGAGCTTCTTCTTCATCGTCTTGTTCTCCATCTTCTGTGGTGGTGTGGCACATTTTGGTTGGTCTAGAACAAATGTACACTGTACAACATAGTGGATAGATATTGCAGAATTGTTATTAATAAAGAATACATAATTTTCAGTATAAAAGATAGTGCCCTCCCAAGGGCGGAGAGAAAAGAAAAAAGAAAGAAAAGAAAGGGAGAACACCAGAACTTAGCCTGGAGAGAGAGCACAGCCTGACCTGGAGAGAAGACCGTGGTGGGCCAGGGCAACAAATGTAAGATAAGCAAAGAATAAACAAATTCCTGAATACAAGAACAGGACGGTCTCAAGCTCTTCTTCACAGGGCTGGGGGAAAACAAAAGCCTTCACAGACAGAGACAAGTTAAGTCAGGTGGAAGCCAAGCTCACAGAAACCTCAGAAACCCCAGGAAAGCCCCAAGAAAACAAAACAGCAAGAAAACATATATTTTTATATTCTAAAAACCTAACAGGAGTGGAAACAGGGAGAAATTGGGTGTTGTTCCCACCTTCCAGATGGGGAATTTCTCCACCAAGAGTGCAGCATCTCTCCCAGTTGTGAGGGCTGAGGATGAGTGGGCCAGCACCAGAGCAAGCTCCCCATGGTCTCCGTGGTCAGGAGGCTGCACTTGCAACACAGAGTGAACCAAGCTCCCTTTGCCTTATTTATTTAACCTTTCCAAATGTTTTATGGGTTTTTTTGTGAAGTCTGCAGGGTCTGGTAGTTCATGCAATTAGGATTATTGCTGTGGCTCTAGGGATGATCTTACTTGATCTGTAGCCAGTTTTTGAGAAGAGCTATGATATTTTTGTGCCCAGCTGTGTATTTTACAGTCAGTGACCAACAGGGCACTAAAACCATCGAAGTACTTGTATATAAAAGGTATGAAAATAATAATTATACGTAAATATCAATGATTTCTTCAGTAGCAGCATAAAAAGGTGTATTTTTTTAATATTAGTATTTTTGATACATGCTTCCTATAGAAATCACAAGTGTTTTAATCTCCTGTTAGTAATTAAATTAGTCTCTTGAATGAATATAAGCATAATAATAAATTCTAATTAATTTTATCTCTGTAAACCAGAGAGCTAGAAAATTCATTTTTGCTGACACAAAGTTAAATATTCAGGGCTAATGGGAAAATCCCAATTTAAAAATTGAAAAGCTTAGTTATCCCATCAGCTGATGCAGCTTTCGATGTTTTTACAAGCCATTAGGAACTGAATTTGTAAGACTAGTGTATACAAATGCTAAAGATCTTTAGGGGTAGACAAAAAAGCCAAGAAACACTTGTCCACTAAGTACTTAAGGATTAACTGAATCCCGTAACTGATGCAACAACATTGAATCAATTTCTCTATGTTTCAGGTGATCAGACTTTAAGAATATGGGATGCGAAAACCCCAGGAGTCAAACTTGTGATACCAGCCCACCAGGCTGAGGTCTTGAGCTGTGACTGGTGCAAATATGATGAGGTATAAAACTGTTCATCCCATTGTTTTTCTAATTGAACCACTCTCATTAAATAGCAGGGGGGTTTCCTGCAACATTATTGCATCTTCTCTTTATGAAAACATGCCTAGTTACTTTGTTCCTCTCATTCACTATTACATCTTCAGAAGAGCTGTGTTGTAAGAGATGGTCAGCCCAAGCAGATCAGAGATTTTGCTTAACTCTTTTGTGTAGTGGGCAGAGTAATGAAAAGTGGACGACCAGTTCGTGTTTCTCTGTGCTCTTTAATTTGCACACTGGGCATGTCACTTCATTTATGATTTATGAATCTGTAGTTTTTGATTTATCTAACTTTTGTATCCAATATGTGCATCGCTACAATTTACTAATTAAATGGTCATGATATTTCTGTGTTTTATTAAATACCAGAACTTGCTGGTGACTGGTGCAGTTGACTGTAGTTTAAAAGGCTGGGATTTGAGGAACATCCGGCAGCCAGTGTTCGTCTTGCTTGGTCATACCTATGCTATCAGAAGAGTAAAAGTAAGTTGTATTTTATTTCCCATTGACCATCACTGCATTGTTACACAAGATCTTCTTGAAGCCAGTAATATTTTATGTTATCTAATAACTGGAAAAAACCAACAGGATTTTAGATGAAGTGGCTGTTCTTGAAAACTTTCAGTTTCGCACCGTCAAACATTTTGATGTTTCGTCGATTGCTGGGATTTTACAGTAAATGGCATTTTCAAAGTCAGTATTTATACACAAAGAGTGTTAGAGGGCTTGATAGAGGGTTAGGTTTTTTCAGCTAAATTATTTGGGAAATTTGAGATGGGGAAAACACTTGCACTTACTCATTTTTAAATGATGCTGTTCCTTTGTCTTTCCACACAAAGGGCCAATATTCACAGAAGACAAGGTATAGAACACATTGTGAATATATACTTTTGTGTATACAAGGAAAATTTTAATGCATTCAAAGAGATTTTGAAACTTTATGCATGAAAGGCTACAGATTACTTTACCAGATCTGTGTACAACTATAACACCCACTAATAAGAATTTGCTCTCAATGCACAATGACCTTTTTTTCATGTTGTATGAAAATATGTATCCAAATACCTTTTTAGGTAAACTCAAAATCTAAAATTATGTTTCAGTGTGAAATACCGAAACCAGCAAAGAATATGAAAGTCAAATATATCAATATCAAAGTCTCCTGAAAAAGGAGATATTACCTAATCCTTTTAAAGCCTTTCAGGAACAGGTATGTTTATTGATATTTTCTAGGAAGTCTGAACTGGCAAATAAAGTTTTCTGGGTTGGTATTTTGCTTCACATGACCTTGATTTGTTCCTAACATATTTAGAAGTTACTGTGCTTAGTTTGTAATTTGTCAGAAAAGGGTGTGGCTCAGGAAGTCATTCCGTATCACAAATCCTTTTCATGGTCAGACAACATGAGAAGCTCCTGCTCTCTTTATCCCAGCTACCCCTGCCTGCTCTCCCCTCTGCTGATTGATGCTGAGTCTTTTTTTCTAATTTAATGCCTGCGTGACTGTTCTGTAATCTGGCTCTGTGAAATATTTTTCATAGGAGAAGGTGCATCCATGTGCAGTGGAGACATACTAAGAGTACATGATTTCTATTCCATCTTACCGGGCTTTCATTGCTTCCATTTCAAGACAGATGTGGTCCCTGGGGACATAAGATATGACAGTGTGAGCCAGCACTTGGGGTGGTGCAGCATATCTCCACTTGTGTGGTATAACTCACCAGTCACACTGAGTGGAGAGCTGGATGCTGCCTCTCTAGAGGCAGCTGCCCCTCCTGATACCCTGTATTGTGCTGACACCAGCCATTGTAAAGCTGCACCTGATGGCTCTGACTGAAAACCCTGTCCCTGAAAGTGGCTAGTTTGTGTCTGGATCACTAAGCTGTTTCAATTTTTTGCTCAACCACAGAATTGCAAGCCATGACACAAAGGAGAGGGACAGGAGTACACAGTTTGAAGTGGAAAAGAGAATGGAAGGCACAAGTCTTGGCAGCGGTGCACTCTGAAATTAGCTTAAACCAACCATGAAATCACACTCTTCGTTTGTATTCTGTTCACTTGTTCAGGGATTGTGTAGACTGTCAGATCTGAGGCTGGCAAGGAGGTCTGCCCAGCACAATACTGTCAGGATTCCTGCAGATTTCTTATGGTCTTTCACTGCAGTACAGGGCATTATCAGCACACTGAGGTCATCTGGAGTTCTTTTCAGGAGAGTTTGATGTTGGTCCATTTGATCCTCACCTTCCTAGCTGACTTCAATATCTTACACAGACACATCATTATGGTTTTTGCATTTACCTCAAAAGATACTTGGATAAATGATCTGTTGGAGGTCAGGATGGATGATATGATGATATCTTCTGCCTATATACAGCTGTTCAGATGATAAAATTGTAGTATCTTACAGTTAGATGGAACAGAATTTTCTGCTGTAGCAGAAAGACATTATTGCAAATTTTTTCAACTTACATGTGTAGCACTCTGCTAAGTATTTTGTAATTTTCTAGGATACTTAATGACAAAGCTTTGACAGGATGATTTTGCTTTATCTTAAACTATGTGGACATGCAAAGGGGGCTTATGGAAAGTGTACCATTGTTCTTTGTTACCCACCAGACTTCTTCCCCTCTAGTACTCATTTTCCTGAGGTGCAGAACCCGTTTTGGTTTGGGTTTTCTTTCCCCTCAAAAAGAAATTACAGGAAATCTGCAGAGGTCCAAGTTCCAGCATGCACATCTCTCAATTGTGCTATAGTAAAGAGAACTCTGTCAGCAGAGTTCATCAGCCATCAACATACACTGCTCTCTTAGCAACTTGTGGCAAGAGCCCAGACTTGACTTTGTAGTTGCCATGAATAATATTAGATGTCTTGGCAGGAAGACTTAACTATGAACCATGGTGTGGGGGACCTGCATTCGAACTCAAGTTATGTCAGTGACTAGTATTTCCTGCTAGGAAATACAGATTTTAAAATAGTTGGAAACTGAAGGTTGAAGATTGAAGGTAGAGCTGAGATGAACAATTTTTTGCATAACTGCTTCTTTCTTTTGCTGCAGTTCTTAGACCAGTCTGCAAGAGAGCATGGAAGAGTGTATCCTCTGAAATGCCCTGTAGGAGAGGGAGAAATCATAAAGTGATCTTATATTGCCTTCAGTTTTTCTACTTCTCTCCAATTTTCCCATTTGTAGAAATAATTTCAAAATGGTAGGATAGAGAATTGATGACAGTCATATATCTTATATTCTCTGCAGTATGGCACAGATTTTGTCTCACTGAAGATAATTAACTAGTCACATAGCTGGTTTGAAACTTGATTTGTATAACAAGATGAAACTCAGCCTATTAGCCAAATATGAATTTAATGACTGTTTATGTGACTGTTCCAGAACTTCTTAACTTTACAGCAGAGTTATTTGGTACTGCTCTAATGAAATCTAAGCAAACCAGGATCCCACAGAGCATTCCTTGTGATTATTAATTCTATGATTCCTTGTAATTAGAAACATGGGGGAGAAATACATTGATGTAGTCTGTTTTGTTGCAGCATGATGTGGTACCAACTAAGACCATTAAAATAGTTAAACTTTGATAACTTGCTACTTACAGTAAGTCTGTATATGTTCACAATGTTTTAACTTTAAAAGTTGTTTCATTTTCTTGCAGTTTTCACCATTCCATGCAACCATATTGGCCTCTTGCTCCTATGATTTTACTGTAAGGTACAGTATTTTCTCTAACTGCATAAAAATAGAAAGATGATCTATTTTAATATGGCTTGCAATAGAAAACAGTTCCAGAGTGAATATACTGAAGTGCAGTTACTGTTGCTGTCAGATGCTTCATAACCTATGTTGAAAATGCATGGGTTTGTCACTTAAATACCAGCTCAGTCACTCTGCTGAGCAATATCTGCTCTGTCAGATGCTTTCTGCAATCCTTTTCACATCACTCTACTGAACATAGTTACATCCAGCTTTGCTAATGTCTGATAAGAAGGTAATACCTTCTTAAATTAATTTATCTGGCTGAGTTCATGTGTTTATTGACATATTTTTATTTAGGCTTTTTATGAACAAAGTTTTTGTCCTACCAGTATCTGAGGAAGCTTTAGTAGTGTTCCACAGTGTGTATGCTGAAGCTCTTCAGACAGTACTTCTGCAAGTTTCCCTGGCTGCTCAGTATATCTGATACTGCTGAAGAGCCCATAGTACAGTTGTTTTGAAGCTAATTTTAATCCCTAGAGAAGTTTGATTTGATACTGGGATTTCTCTAAGATACACAGTGTCATAAGTCAGTACACTATAAAGTATTCCTGAATACCTCAATCACATTCTTTGATCTACATTTTAATTTTCTAACATGGACTGGATGTAATAGGCAGTACATTAGGAAATGGGGGAAGCCCACTTGCCTCCATAAAGGAGCGCAAAGTTCTCCCACTAGTTTATAGTAGATAACAAGCACTAGTTTATAGTAGAGCATAGTATTGGAGCAGTCCTTTACTATTGGAGCTCTGTAACCTTAAACATTACTGAAGCTTTATAGAATAACCAAACTGCTGCAAATCTTAGTTCAGAGTATCAAACTTCCATATAAGAGACAGGGGTTTTGTTTGTTTCATGTTGTACAGCTAGTTTGGCACATAATCACAACTGGATATCTAAAGGAAAAATAGTAGGTCGAAAACAAAGTTAACAACGCTTAACTTCCTCCTTTGCAAATAGTATAATGATTGAATGTGAGCACTGTTGTCAAGCTACTGGAAAGAAACCTAGTTCACATGCCAACTTCATACTGAGAGCTGAGAAAAAGAGGATCTTGATTTGAACTCGAGTTTTTACATATAATGATTTATAATCCCTGTCCAGTAAATGCTTCATTCAGACAAATTTTTTCTATACCGTTTCCTTACTCTTTGGAAGAGCTCAGAAAAAACTGTAGTTTAATTAAAGAGCAGATTGAACACAAATGAATCATTAAAATGCCAGGAAATACACAAAGTACTGTAACATTTCCAGAACTACTTTGGGTCTGCATGCATATTCTTAAACATTATCTCTGTCAAAATTCAGTTTGGAAGAACATCAGTGTCATCTTTTTACTGGAATCACCATTTTGCATTTTTGGACTCTTCAGTATAAAAAAGAAACCTTAGTGTATTAGTCACAGACAGTGCTCACCAAAATCTAAACAGAAGATCTGATAAATTATAGAGCTTCATTAAGCTGGTATCAGGCCAAATTTTGGATCATATTCACAGAAGCTTGTCCCTAAGGCAAAAGGACAATTTTTTGTTAAAAGTTGTACTACATTGGACATCATCTCTGCAACACACTGTAAAGTAAATCGCTATCTCCAGCTCTCCATCACTAGTTACAAGTTCAGTAACTTGGATCACAAAGAAGTCTTACAGAACAAGGCGGATCATAAAATAAACTGTGTTTCGTTTCGGTTAGGTATCCTTATTATCCTGGTATTCTTTTTCTGTTTTTTTCCTCCAAGGCGAAAATGTGGGTGTTTGCTCATTTGCTCTCTTTTTTTTCATGTTTTCCTCAAATGGAAAATATCCTTCTATATCCAAATTGCTTCATAATGTTGGTACTTCACTGGAACTGAAATGAAATAATCTTTTCAGAATATTAGTGTGGAAATAGTTAGATGTTCCCAGTTAATGCCTGAATTAACATAATTGCCCTGATTGGCCTTTATATCCAAATGTAGCTCAACACTAAGCTCTCCTCTGACAGAAGTTTTCTAGTTTGCAGGAGGAACTTCTACAAGGCATCTCAGGAATTAGAGAATAGGAGCAGGGGGATGAAGTGTTTGATACACATGTAGTAAACTAGCACTGAGTTCTGTGTTGCTCTTGAATGGTTCTTGGCTTTATGCTGCTGTGGCTTGTGCCTGGTGTGGTCATGTGTAAAAGCTAGCATTAGTTGTTTAGTGGGCTTTGTTGGAAAGCAGCCTTTAAACAGCTGATTCACACCACCTAAAAGTAGGATGTATGAAGATATCTTGTGACCTAAGAGGAGTAGTAAAGCTTTCATGCATAAATATTTTTCATAAATATTTTTTTTTTTTACCTGGAAGGACACAGATGTGATGAGTTCTTTGTGCTTCCATCTGTGCATTTTCATAGAATCATTTCCTAGAGTAACTTTTGAACCCATTGAAAACTTAATTAGATTTGACAGGAAACTTGTAGTCTAAATGTATTAAGCTTTTACAAATTTAATGGAAACTCATGAGCATGCAAGAGAGGGAAACCCCAGCTACTGCTTTAAGAGATGTAAGAGATGTAGCATGAATTCACCACCATGAGTAAGTAATCTTTTTACTGATCTGCTAATTCCTCATCATGCAGCAACAGGCTGCCACAACACATGCATTTTACAGACACTGGAACCTGAATGATCCTTCCTACCTCTTTTTTCCCAGCCAGTGGTGAAGGTGCAGGGGCACTTGGTAAAGGTAGAGTGGGGGTGAGGACAAGGGAGGAGATATGCAGGACAAACTATATTATGAATTGCATGCCACGTACATACATGTAAAACAAATGAACTGTAGAGAAATGAGGGAGAAGTTACACTTTTAACAATTCCAGCATTGAAAGGTTTAAGAAAATGCACTCATATAGGTTTTGGGATTTTGTGATCAGTGTAGATGTGACTGAAGTTGTGGTTTCATCCATAATATGGGTAAAACCAGCAGTTCTAAGTGACACACCTGTGATTGTACAGGCTGCACAAACCTGTAAGGGACCCTAAAATCCTGTGTGGTTGTCTGGCCCCTTTTTTAAGTTCATGCTGCTAACTCCGTGGATACACTTACAACTGAAGTAAAGCAAGGACACCTACTTGTGCTGTGAATCCATCATCACTTCTCTGTACAGCTGTCCTGCTGTGATAAACAGTGTCTTAGAGGAATTGCATTGCCCTCTCAGTCTGCAGAATGTGGTGGAAGTTCACTGGGGAAAATACTGTTGTTACCATGGTGGTTTTGGAAGCTGTGCTGTTTCTCACTTTGTATTACAAAGTTGTTATGAGAACCATTGTTAATTTGTCATCAATGGTTCTCAGGCCTGAGACTGAACATTTTTTTGAGCTTTCACTAGTAATTATTTATATATGAAAAAAAGGTATCACAGCTTCCAGTCAGTCTGTTGAACTTGAACTAAGTTGCAGTACTCTTAAACTCTAAACTGTTTCTGACTTTTTACAACATAACTTCATATAACAACACTATATTGTCCTACTATTTTTAAAATTGACCAAAAGGTCTTTTTTATGTTTTTATTCATGTAGATCTAAAGTTATCTTCTTTAATCCTAGTTTTCAGTTCTGAGCATCGGTCTTTCAAGAATTAGTAGAGAGCTAATGTGATAAGGAAGGCTAACACTATCACTTAAAAACAACAATATTTGTTTCCTTACCTTCTTATGAACAAATGTGGGAGGATGAAAATGCTGAGATGGTCTTTTGCTCCTCTTTCCTGCAAAATAAGTTGTTTATTTTAGATCTCAGGTACTAGGAAAAAATTAAGAGGGTTGTTGCTATGGCATAGTCATTGTGCTGATGCCACTGTCCTTTTTTATGAAGGAAATAACATCTACATATTAAACAAACTGACCCTGCTGGCTCCAGTGTTTGCTATTTTACCTGAATTGGTTTGAACTTACAGTACTTCCACTGTCGTTGGTCTGATAATGATCTGTTCTTGTTAAGTATTGTCACTTCTCCCAATAAAGGCAAGGCAAAGAGACCTCTATGATTGTTACAGAAGTAGTAAAGCATATAATTGACCCCTGTGAGAAAATCTGGGCTGTAGAAAATGTGATTACAGCTGACAGCCACAAAATGTGCTGTGCTGTGCAGCCTGTGGACTTTTCTCAGCAGTATATACAGCACAAGAAAGAGAAACAAATCTTTGTTCTGTGCCATCATACGGGGTTTTGTCTATGTGTTATTATCTGAAAGTTCTGGGTTTGATTCCTTTTATTCATGACTGAGGTGTCTTTTACCTGTATTTTAATCTCATCTACTCTTCCTTCTCACATACTTGCTGTTAATTACATTGATGGACATGGCATCTATTGAGACAGTAGCTGGGAGAAGTAGAAGGCCTCAGAAGACTTTGTTATTTTCTAAGTATTTTTTATCAATAAAGGCACAAAAGAAAAAAAATTGAATGTATGAATTAGTGGGATTAACTGTATTGTAGGTGATCTGTGTAGTACAAATTTGTTACTAAATTATAATATTACATTCTGTAATATATTATTACATTTAGTAACAATTTGTTGCTAAATTATAATATTACATTCTGTTTTATGGGAACACAGTCTCAAATTTGAGAATGTGCATGACTGAGATCTCTAAATAAGTGTGGAATTTTTATTTAAATAAAGACCCTATAGTTAATGATGCCAAAAACAGAAAAATCACAAATTGTGCTAATATCTTTTAGGGATAAAATTCCCCAGCCATCAAGAAGTGTATCAAGAGTATTCAAGCTTGCATTTTTTCTTCTCTTTTAATAATGTCCCAATGAATGCTCCTTGGTGCCAACTTTGATCTCAGTTTCTGCAATAGGACACAAAGATGGCTTTGCCCAGTGGGGTTTAGTTTATGCAAATCAGCAGATGGCTTTGCAGGAGTATGATTTGTTATGTTTCCTAAGTGGATGAGTTTGCTTTTTTAAATACCCTGGCAGCAACAGATTTGTCAATATCTATTATTTTTTTTGAAATGGCCTTTCAATTACTTTAATTGTGGTTTGTTTGATTTTTTTTTTTCCCTCTCTCTCTCCCCCCTTTATTCTCTCTATAGATTCTGGGACTTTTCCAAGCCTAATCCTTTGCTGGAAACAGTTGAGCATCATACTGAATTTACATGTGGTCTCGATTTAAGTCTTCACAACCGTGGTCAGGTAAGAGCTGGGATGCATTTACTTTTCACTTGCCTTTTATAGGCACTGTGGTCATGGCTGGGTTGCAGGAATCAGATCCTGAATAAGTCACCAGATTGCAGTAAGCTTCTGGAAGTGAGTCTGGCAGAATGCTTATCAAATAAACCTCATTTCAGGTCCATTTTTATTTGTGAAGTTGTTCCTTGCATTGGGTAGGAGAGGAGGGCAGGACAGACAAGATTGCAAAATCAGATAACTGAAAGACACGGTGAGTTCTGGGAAAATTAAGTATTTTGTTTCAGAAGGAAGAATAGTAGAGGAGAGTCTAGAATGCTAAGCTGAGATACAGAGCTTTCTTCCATCTACTTAAATTGTCAAGTTAAATGTTGGTAGTGTCACACATGATGCCTAGGCCTGGTTTGGCACACTGTTTAGAGGACTAGGAGAGGCTTAATCTGTGGCTGAAATTCTAAAGCCCTCAGCTATTAATGTAAATATGTAGAACCTATTTTATCAGTAATTCTTACTTATATACTTATAAATAAGTAGAACCTATTTTATCAGTAACTCTTACTTATATACTGGTTCTGTAGGGATTCCCCTCTCCTGTTGCTACAGCTGTTTCTATTTCGTAAACAAAGGATTCTTTTTTTGTAGTACGAGATGTAAATGGTTTTTTAAGGCAAGAAATTCTGAAAAACTGAAGTTAATTTTTTACTATAAAATGAGAAAGCCTTTAGTTTTCACACAGAAATTACTGTAAGCATATTTACTGTTCCTAATGCACTATTTAATGTGCCAGAGATATAATTTGTATCTAGATGATTCTCAAATTCACAGTAAAATGATTTTTTTACCCCAGATAAAAATTGTGTCACCTGCATTCACATTTTGTTTGGACAAAGCAATGAAAACCTCTGTAATTTCTGCTGGTAAAAAGACACAGGAGAAAGGTATAAGTTTGACAAAATACTTAGCTTACTGCACATGGAACCATTCTACCTAAATGATAGCTTGGTGGGTTTTCTTCCTAGTTGGTTGTCCCTTAAATTCTTTTGCTTCAGTGGTGCTGCAGTAACTGCGCACAAGGCCATGCTGTGAACCACAATGGGGGGAATTTGTATAGCTGAAAAAAGCTTTCCAGGTTCAGGTTATTTTTCATCAGTGCAAGGCAAAAATACTTAAAAGGCCAGTTGCTGAGGAATGAAACTTCATCCCTAGTGACTGCATAGATCTGATTTGGCTGCACTGGGTCTAGAGGGAGCAGCAAACATAGTGCATTTAGGGCTTCACAGTCCCACAGCAGTAGATGTACTGAGCCCAATTCAGTTTTCCATGAAGTTGGTGTGGGTTTGCATTTCATCTGAATGCAAGAGAGAGGATTTTTTCTTTTATTTTGTATGGAGGATGTGATTACTTTGACTATAAGCCCATTGCGTCATGGTAGATAATGAGTTGGAAGAAAAGTCCACACGCACTTTTATGCTGAAAAAAGGAAAATGATGTTGTGCATACCCATCAACACTAGGACATTTGTGCATTCGGGTATCTTTTTTTTCCACACAGAACTTCTACAAGTCTGATGTTGGATTTAGTGCACAAAGTCTATAAATCTGGGGTACATATCTGTATTTGCTGAGTGCCAATGTGCGTTCCAGACAGAAGTTTGGCATTTGCAACAGCTTTGATATTCCTCTGTTTTTTTCCATTGATTTAATGTATTCTGAGGTTTGGATATCACAGCAATGCAAATTGTGAATGGTGGTGTTTTTTTCAAGAAGTTTAAAAATCCGTGATAAAATTAAACTCTCACTGAGTTAAAGAGTGAAGACAAAGGAAGCATAACCCCCATTTTTAAATGAAGACCCATGAGACACTGCCTTGAGTATACTTTGTTAAGCTTTGAGTAGGACATGGACCCATTGGAGTGAGTCCAGAGGAAGGCCATGAAGATGATCAGAGGGCTGAGGCATCTCTTGTACAGAGACTGAGAGAGTTGGGGTTCTTCAGCCTGGAAAAGACAAGGCTCCAGGGAGACCTCATAGCAGCCTTCCAGTACCTAAAGGGATCCTCCAAGAGAGCTGGAGAGGAACTTTTTACAAGGACATGTAATGATAGGACAAGGGGTAATGGCTTCAAACTGAGAGATCATTGGTCAGTATAAGAAAGAAATTCTTTACTGTGAGGCTGGTGAGACACTGGAACAGGTTACCCAGAGTTGGGGATGGAAGTGTTCAAGGCCAGTCTGAAAGGGACTTTGAATAAGCTGGTCTATTGAAAGGTGTCCTTGTGCATGTCAGGGGGGGTTTGTTGTAGATGATCTTTTAGGTCCCTTCCAGCCCAAACCATTCTATGATTTTATGAACACGTGCTGAACAGTTGCTTCCAGTATGAGCCCTTGGAATCTTTCCATGGCTTCTGCATCCATACAACAAAGATTATTTGCTTAAATTTTATGCTGCTGTTCCCAATATGTAGGTTGTCATTATGTTCGTTATTATCAATCTGATGACAAGCTCCATTATTTGTTTTCTTCATTTGTTTGCATGATTTGTAATTTTTCACTGTGTGCTTTAAAAAGAGTTACGACTTCAGATTTGACTGCTTCTCTCCTCCAGGGAGATAGAGAAGAAGGATACAGGGAGAGTGAGGGTATTTTATTTATAATGGACAAGCTATTCATTTATACTCAAATTAAGCACCATTCTGGTTATTAACCTTTGCTTTCATTCTTAGTGATATCTTTTGTTGTCTAGACAGATTATGTTTTCTTTGGCTTTGCACAATGAACTTCAGCATTTTTGAAGTACTTTTTACATGCCAAGGAAAAAATTATCTGCACTTTTGAAAGTGTTCAGAATAGGTATTGTGATTAAGTAGCCAGTAGTCTAGGAATTACAACACATTCCTGTGGAACTGATTGAGCTTTGAACAGAACCCACAGGCAGGCAAGCTGGTTCTTGTGCTAAGGTAAGCAACATATGGAAAAAAATCTGGTCATAACAAATGTGAAGAGACCCACTAGTAATAGCTAGATGAAACAGTAAACTGCTTTGTGCTTAATTAAATATTCTAGTATCTATTTTGGATTATCCGCCTCTATGTAAGGTAGGTGTTTTTCAAAAGCTTTGAACTTTAAAAATCAGATGTTGTTTTGATTTGAGGGGTTTTTCCCACCATAAGGTTAGTGTCAGATTCATAGAAATTTGAGACAGCAAACAAACTTTCAGGTGCATAGAAAAATGTGCATTTTGCAGTGCAAAGCATTAACAGAAATGATCCTCATGATATTCAGGGTATTTCTCTGTTAAACTGCAAGTGCTGATGTGAGAATTTGCCAGGCATGTTTTCCAGGAGAAAATACTCCCAACTCCAGCTTTCAGCCAAAGTAGCCTAGGCACCCATGAGAACAGTGACAAGACCCTAAGCATCAAAAATCTTTTAAATTTGTGATGGAGTGTAGTATTAAGAACTGAGCAAATCTGTTTACCCTGTCAGCAACGTTAAGAGTATGCAAACCAGATAGTTCTTTCCAGAAACTAAAGTTTGCTTCCTTTTAGACACACTAGATAGGCATAGGATGTATGTAGGGATTAAAAAATGGTAATCAGCTATAAACTACTCCTTCCTTGGGGCTGGTAGTGCTAGACCATGTAGTGGAGTTGTGCTCTGTAGCTCACTGGATTTCTTACTTCTCTCCTGATATTTACTTTCCCTGTATGTGATCTATGAATGTTCTGATGAATAAAAATATCATACTGCTTTAAGCCATCTCTTCCTGGGGTTTTGCTGTGTTTACGTTCATGTTTACATGCTGTAGGTAAACTTCCTTTGGTGTTACTTTTGCAGCTTTATTTAAAAGCAGCCTTTTTCTCCTGTTGTAGGTTAAATGCCATATGGGAGTCATGAATTAATTTTAAATATCTTCAGGCAATCCATTAATGATACAGATAAAAGTACAGCTGCTGTAAACATTCCCTTCTTTTCTCGATTCTGAAATTATTTCCATAAATATATAAAGAATAGAAAATACACATGTATCATGAATTTCTTTAAATCACGGACAAAAAGATACCCAGTCCTTTCTGTTGCAGTTGTAAAACAATTTTGCCTAACACAAATGTAATAAAATATGACACTGAATTTTGTCTGAAAATCTTTTTTAGGTACACCTCATGTCTGTTCTGAACTCTGTAAAGCAGCCAGTGGAAAGTATAAATTACTGCTTTCCACTGAGTCAGGCTTTCTGTTGTGCTGCTGAGAACAGGATTAAGTATCTTATGGGAACAGGAGAGGAATTTCTCTATACTTCTGTGCTATGAACAATGACATCCCTTAACTGCAAGGATACATAATTTTCAGTGGGAGTGAATGAACCAAGTGTCAGTTCTCTAGTTCAAAATCATCTGTTGTCTGAATGCATGCTGAAGCCTAGGTTTTAGAATAATTCGTGTACAACACAAATAGTGATCACTTAGGATTTGCTTCTACTGTGATTGTTTGTGTTTGGATCATAATTGCACTACAAAAGGGCAGCTATCCGTGTAAATAGCTATTTCTGTCAACAAGTTTGGGAGGAAACGTGTTCTCTAACCTTCTGGCTGCACCTCCTTTTTTTCCCAGTTCTCCCCATCCCACCTAGTGGGATTGGGGTGAGTGACCAGCAGTGTGGTGCTCAGTTGCTGGCAGGGACTAAATCACAACACCCCATATTTTGGAGACAGTGATGTCCCAGTGTGGTACCCGTGGCTCTTGTGCTCTGTGTTACACTGGCCTTGTGATTTGGTCTTCCTGAACTTCCACTCCCTTCTTCCTAAAGCTGCAGGGTGTAACCAGCATGTTCTGCCAAACCACAGCCTGCTCCTTCCTTGCACCTGGCCAGTGGTAGTTAGAGCTGAGAAGAGGTGCCTGCATTGGTCTGTTGATCCCATGAAATTGATGGTATCCTGCATCACTAAAATTTTAAAGCTGCCATTTCCTACTAGCTGGAGGGGAGCCCATGGCCAAACTGTATACACTTGACCTGCATGCCCTGAAGGTAACTT
Organism: Sitta carolinensis; assembly: GCA_032173965.1. Classification (NCBI taxonomy): domain Eukaryota; kingdom Metazoa; phylum Chordata; class Aves; order Passeriformes; family Sittidae; genus Sitta; species Sitta carolinensis. The sequence goes on along the minus strand of JAVUNC010000004.1, from coordinate 63,834,191 downwards.
GAAATCTAGTTCTAAATTTGTCCAGCTTTATGGGGAAATTTTTGATCACTGTCAAGTTTTGGTGTGCAGGTTTGTTCTGCTCCTTGTTTTCTTTGTGCAGCTTTTGTAGTGTGCTGCATTAGCTGTGCCAGCACAGGAAGCAGAAGGGACAGGAGGGGCTGCAGAAGTTGGCTTAACCAGTGTAGCCAAATATAAATGCAGATGATGTCTTTAGTAAGGCTGTTTGGCTATGTATTTTGCTGTTCATTTAAATTAATTGTGGATGCTCAAGAGGCCCAGAAATGTTGATTGTTCCATATGAAAGTGGAGTTACATCTTGTGGAAATGTACAGAAAACCAGACATTCTCTGCTTTTTTCTTTTGATTGCTTGCTCTTATCTTTTACACTTAATTACTAAGGACCTCATAGCTTCCACCCAGCTGTTGTAGCTATCAACCCACTGCTATAATTATAACATTATCTGTACTTCATTTTAGTCTCTCCTTATGGTCCTTCTCTAGGATGCTACTAAAGTTGTGCAGTTTCTTTGATTCTTTGAGACAAAAAGAACCTACTTACCTAATTTCAGAGTGGATTTTTTTCCAGAAAATATCAGATTTCACCAGCTGCAAGTGTTAAACCAATCTGAGCACCTCACTGAGTTGGAGGGACTAAAAGAAGGAGATATATCTTACTGATGCTTACACTGTGTCTTTCCCAAACTGTGAGAATTAAACTTTCACTGGCAAGACATTCATGAGTAATGGTCACTATTTGCCATTGTCAGCAAAAGTCTCTTGGTGTTTGGAAAGGTTTCTGTCAGGCATCACAATTTTGTAAAAGCTGCAAATGTTTGGAGAGGAAAAGCAATTTTGATACCGAAGTACTTTCTTACTCAGTAAATGTGTTGCTTGTGCATTTTATCTGGTGCAGTGGCTTAAAATACTTGTTACTTCTGTGAGCCCCACCTTTTACTCAGTGCAGTTGGATTCTGTTTCTTTCCTGCACGACCACCAAGTGTTCGAGAAGCCTCGGTGAATTGCACTAGTGAAACTCGGTGGAAGACAGCAGATTTTGCAGCTGTTACTGGAAATACTGTTTAGCTTATGATTGTCATTATATCCCAAAAGGGAGGAACTGAACTTAACTCTGAGCTGAAGGATGAATTCGAAGGTCGGATAGGGTCATTAGAAAACAGTTTCACTGGTGTAATTGACTGCATTTGGGGTCACCAAGGTCAGTATCAGCACAAAGGCATTTTGCAGATCCAATGCACCTTCTACAAAACTTAAAATTGACTTACCAATTAAACTAGTTCTTGGAAGACTGAGGTGATGTCTTTCTCCTAATTTTTAGAGTACAGAGGAATTGATACCAAATCTGTGGAGATTTTAAGGATTTTTTTCTAACCTGCAACTCACATCTCCATTTCTTTTACAACTTACTGATGAAAGCACACTTGGAAGACTTGCATTTAGTAATATGTGACATGACTTCCAAGTCATCTTCTTATTGCCCATGTCAGAGCAACACAACTAATGATGAGACAGCTCTCAGCTTCTTAGATCAGTTCTTTGTGACATATCTTTGCAATGTGAAAAATAATGCCCCTCAAGTCTTTTATCTCTTTTTTTCCTTAAGAAAGAAATGGATTTTTTTAAGCAGCATTTGGAGCATCTGTTTCTGATAACTCTGGTTTGAACCTAGGTCTTTATAAGAAGTTCTGCTCTGGGATTTGTTTTATTTTGTCTTTACTGGAAATAACAATTAAATCAAAGTATGTTTTTTTCAAAACTAAATTTAAAAAAATAGTGGTGTTACCGCATGTTGAAAATAAAAAGTTTTATTTGCAAACTCCCATCACTTTCACTCTCATGTAAAGGTTGGCACCATGCAGTTCACTCTGGCAACTGCTAACCAAACAGGCCACAGTAGTGGTCCAGATTTTCTAGAAGAAAATAGGTATTGAATTAATTTAAACTCATGCATGATCCATTATGCACTTGACCAGTTAGTTTCAGTGTTCACCTGTGAAAATAATTTGATGAGTGGCAAGCCTAATAGCTTGCTTTATCTTCAATTAATCTCCATCCCACAAGCTTAGAGGATGTTCAGGATCCTTCAAAAATACGTAATAATTATATAAATAGACCACTAAATTCTGTTTGAGAAGACACAGATGATAAGAAACTAAAAGAGGAAGGGAAACACAACCAATGGGAGTCAAGAACATAATTTTTTTCCTGATGACTCTTCTACAGAAAAAAAAAGCAGACGGGCCTCACTTGAAAATGGGATGGGGAGAAGCTGAGAAATGGGTTTCTCTCAGGCACATTTATGTATTATCACGTGATTCATTATGAGCACTCTGGAACCTCAGTGGCACCAAGATAGTTCCGAAGATATTAATCTAGAGAGGGCTGTGCTTTGTTCTGATTAAACCCTTTCATAAAGAGTAATTGAACTCCTAAGTTTTTAGTTGTTCTTTTGAATGTATTTAATCTTGATTAGGGCTTGCAGATTTATTGTGCCTTCAAGTACTGAATAAAAAAGTTGGTGGCTAACTTTGGAGTTTTCTCTTGTTCTCTTGCTTCTTCTGGGCAGTGAAGAGGCAGAATGTCAAGCAGGTAATTGCACTAGACTGAATGGATTGCCCTCGGGTGCTGGAAAAGGTCTAAGTCTATTGCAAGGCAAAATGATTGTGATGAATAGGAAACAGAGGGCCTGTCAAGGGAGTAAATCAGTTAGTGAGTCAATGGAAATGGCTCTGATAAATGAATGGATGTCAGTATTAAATTGGTGGAAAACATTGTTATACTCTGGGACAAGGGTAAACATTTCAATAAAATGCAGGATAGCTGTTTTAGCCAAGTTGAACTATGATTTTCTTGTCAAGCAATTAGCTTTCTGGGATGACTGCAGTTTTTTGTTACTTTGCTTGCTTTTTGGCTTTACTTGAAGAGATACACAGTGATCCCCATTTCTTGTACTTGTTTTTGTATCTTTGCAGGCAAATAAATTGGCATGATATTTATTCTGCAGTAATAACAGTATGGTACCTTTAGTGTATATGCTGGTACCACAACTTTGCTACTGAAATAAAAGCATGAAAGACAATTAATAAATGTCATTTTGTTAGATTACCTTTGTTTCATGTAGCTTTAGTTACAATGAAAATTACCAGGCTTAGAACGCTTCTATTTGCGTTATTTCTTGATGTAGTTTACCAATCATTGCAAAAGAGAATATTCTTGTTTTACAATTAAAATATACAATTTTACAAGCTCTAATTATTCTGCTTTTTCCTGCAGTTCAATAACTATTGAAAAGTTGCTATAGTAAAACTGCATTCTATGGTTACAAGAGTATTCATAAATGATAATGAAAGTTGCGTGACATGCAAAGTATGCCATGCAAAATAGTCAATATTTTTGCAATTGCAGTAAGGATATTGCAATTTATACAGTTCTTTACAACTGAAATAAACTGTCCTCTACTCCACTGACATGTCAGTTTGAAAAGAAAAGAACCCTGCAAAATACTGTATTTATTTAATGTGGTGTGCTGGATGAGCCTTCATGAATTTTTTACCTCTATTTTAATACTTAAATTAAGCAGCATTTACTTTATTTTTTTAAAAGGCTAAAGTGCTTTGAAGTATATGTTAAAAATGGTCATATGTCACATGAGAACTGACATTTCTAAATACTTTTAAAGCACTTACATTCAATAACCCACATTCTCCTCTGCTGGGGAAAGGCGTACAACTGTATTGAGACCACTGTATAAGACAGGTCAGAAGATCAAAGGCAAAATACAGGGAGAAGACATTTTGTGAACTGATGCAGTTGCTGCAGGAACAACTTCTTCTCTTTATCTTAGGATTCATCTCAGTTGTTTGTATTTGATACAGTGACAGTCTGAACTATTGCAAAGGGGCACGTGGCACTCTTCATCAGTGAATGCTGGCTGCTGCACTCTTAGTTACAGTTGCCCCCTTTCTCAAACAGTCTTGGCTGTATTTTGGAGAAAGTATGAAGAAATGGAAATGGCATTTCATTTTTTAAAGTTCTGCCATGCTGCTTCCTTGGATACCTGTTTGCTGGCCTTCACATGTGCATTTTCATCAAGGTTTCTGGTAGCAGTATTCCATTATAGACTTCATGCTGCACAGGAGAACTTGATCCACTGTTACTTACTGTAGCTTTTGTTTTCCTCTTGTATGCTTTCTCCTTTCATGTGCTATCATTAAGTCAATAAGTTAAGCAACTTATTGCAAGTGATCCTTTTCACACTCTGCTGTTTATTTTTGGTGTTGCTAGATTAAATGGTTCTATAACTGTATTTGTTCAGAGGCGATTTCAGGGATGTTAATTACATTGATAACAGGTGGGAATTCCCATGGGATTTTTTCCAATTTTTTTTTTTTTGTTTCTTGTTACTTTACAAAAATAGAAAGTAGTGCCTATAGAACATTGATCTGTAGCTGTGGAGAATAGTAAAAACCTGCAATTTATGTGAGTGCCAGCTTCTACACAGCATTTAGTGGAAAAACTCAAATTTTCTTTTTGGTATGATTTGGAGAGACTGCAATGCAGCAGAACATTATGCTACAGAAAGCTCTGTTAAGTCATATGAATAGACAGACATATTGTCAAGAGTTTTTTTGACCCATTTAGATGTATATGGAAAGCACTTCAAATAACTAAGTAGAACCAGCTAAGGAAGCAATAAAAATGAATAATAGTCCAGTATAGTAAACACAAAATGGACTAATTATAGTCTGAAATCAAATACTGTAGTTGGATTTCCAAATTTTTAGTATGCAGCTGTTCATTCTGGCTCTAGAAGAGAACAGGAATTGCAGTCTGCAGCAGAAGGAAGCTTGTTGTGCAGAGGATCCAATACTGTATCTTTTGTGATCCCAACTGGAAATGACATTGTAAAGATAATGCAATATGGTTTCAGCCAGATTTGCTGGCATTTATTTGTGGACCTCATCAGCTTTAGCGCTCCTCTTTCTTCTTCTATTTGCCTTAGTTCTTGTCTCCTGCAATATTTTGTGAATATATGCGATAGGTCATCTTCTTAATTGTCAGTGTGGTGAACCCTTTCACTTTGTTACAGACTCTAAAATGCATTTTCAATTAATTTTCAAACCTAAAGCATTCTGTAGTCTTTTTCCTTGTGATCTTGTTAATTATTAAAATCTTCAAGCACTGTAGACCTAGGTTAACCTCTTGGATTTCTGGTTTAAATTCAAGTCTTCACCTAGGATAGAACCTGGGACATTGAATTCAGAAAAGTTGTGGTTATACTCAAATTGGTCACTGTTTATAAGATGCCTTTGCCACAAGTGGTACCACTTCTTATCAGATTAGTGGGGGTCTAGGTAGTGCTTGAGGCAGCACTACAGCCCCCAAATCTCAGTGATCAGCAAGTACACAGCTCTCTTCTCAACAATAGACAGTTATCTCATAGCTTATCAAGTGTGAGACTGAAATTCTGGCTTAATTTTTCAGGAAACTTTCTGGATAATTTTGTTGAACTTTTTTGGTTTTCCATATAAAGAGAAGAAACGTGGCAGGGTCTGGACTTTTGTGTGTCCTTCCTTAATATAAAGAGAAGAAACATGACAAGGTCTGGACTGTTTGTGTCCTTCCTTAGTTTAATTTTCAGTTACATTCTTTTACCTATTTGGAAAAATCTGTTGAAACCCAAAGGTTTCTCTGCTTTCCTCATGGGAAGTATGAAAAATAGGATGTTGTTATTTTTCATGTTTCTCAATAAAGTTAAAGTTTAAAAAAAACCCAAAACCAATTTAGTTATTGTATAATTTTGAAGCACTGTAAGTCAGAGTACCAACTGGTATTAAATCCACAATATGCATTAAATTCCCTGTGTTTTTTGTAAAAATGACACTTGTGAAGGATCTAAATAGATCTTGTTTGCTTTGTAGGTGGTGGACTGTGCTTGGGACGAACTAGTCAAGATCTATACTCCATCATGTCTGGTAGTTCCTGTTTAGAAGAGAAGATGATCTGACACACCAGGAACCTTTCTCTCTTCCCCCACAACCAGACTCCTGCTAAAGTGTCAACAGTGTCACTAATCTCAGTGTCTCTTTATAAGTAAAACTGCTTGAATGGAGTGTTGTGCACTTGAACATGTGGAGACTTTAGGGCTTGGTTTATTGTACAGATAGTACTTGAACTAGCAAAATGTTCCACAGCTACTCAGTGGCTGAAGAGTGGCCACAGCAGATATCAGTGGTGTCTTCAGAACTGAATTCCCAACATAAGTTTGTGATCTCTCTGGCTAATAATGAGAGCAGAGGCCTGACTATTCTGGTTCCTCATAAAATTAACCGGCAGTGTATTTTGAGATGTCATTGTAGAAAAGAAAAGAAAGGAAAAGAAAGGAAAGGAAAGGAAAAGAAAATAAAGGCTTTTTACTGTAAAGTACTGTAATGTCAGCTGAAGTTTGTATCACTCAGATGCATTTATGTTTTGCTGTGAATCACGTTGCATTGTTTTCTTTTGCAGTATGATGCATTTACTCTTGAGCGACAGTAAATGTCATACTTTATAGCTAACTGATTTGTTTGACCTTTTTGATTGCTGCTTCACAGAGATGGTAAAGATTATTTTCATATATTTTTCCTTTAGATCTCTTTGAGTAAAACAGTTGATGAAGTTATGTGGAAAGATACTCTGATAATAGAGAAAATGGTTATGAAAAAATGAAATACAAAACTAATTGGATCACAATCCTCAAGATTTAGAGACAGGCAACCATCTCTTCTATTAGACTTGTCTTCTGTTTTCACTTAGAAAGCCTCTCCGAGAAATGGAAGAGGAATGTGGCCATATATCCACTGTTTCTGGAACTCTGATAGCCTGGCCAAAGAGAGAACTGATGTCCAGACCAGCTGACCTATATACATGCAGATTAATTGCATGATATAAGCATAGCAGATCCAGTATGGCCAAACTACTGCAGTCACTACAATATGCACAACATGTTCTAGGTATGTTGAATACTTTGCATTCCCTGTTTGACCCCTCAGCCCACATGCTGGTAGTTCTGTCTGTTTTCTGGGACAAGTAGAGATGTTCAGATGTTATGTTTCTCCAGACATCTCTGAATAGTGTTTTAGGATCAAACTGTGACAGTACTGCAGTACTCCTTGATATATGTTAGCCTCCTGGTTTCCTGCTAGCCATTTTTTTTACCTTCTTAAAACTGTCTCCTTTCTGCTGTTAGCCCATCTCAACTATCACTACCATCAAAAGACTCTTTGCAGGCTGGGTCTTTGCAGATCTCTGGTCAGGTTTTAATAGTGTTCTGTTGAATGCTCTACCCTTCTGGGTTGCAGCACTCAGAGATCAACCAACAGCAGACACTGCCAGATCTGCTGGATGCTTTGAAGCAATGAAGGAAAGAATTCAGCTGAGCTAAGACCTGCAAGTTGCAAGGAAAAAATGATTGTTCTATCTTGGAGAAAGAGCCAGGGAACTAACAGTAGCCACAGGGAGACATGAATATATTGATGTGGTATATAGGGCTGGACAGGAAGAAACTTTCTTCCACAACATGATAATTTGGATCCCAGCTGGATCTTGTATTTTTCTTGGTCAAATGCAAACTGCCCCCAGACTGACATCTTTTTGAACTGAATTTATTAATTAAAACCCCCAAATTTTATCTTCTTTCATGACCGTGTGCTGTACCAAATCCCAAACATTTACTGCACTTTAATTCTGTGTGCTGAGGAATAATGCAAAATAAAGCTGTGCTGCATGCAGCTTTCAGCAGTACCATGGGCCATAAAATCTAATTTTAGGCATTAAAATTGATTATTTCAACTTCAATAGTTCCTCCACTCTTCTGTTTTATCTCCCTTTTCTGCTTCGATTACAAGTTGCTTGTCTGAGTGGAACATTTTGGTGGCAGGTGTGGATTTTATATGCATGTTTCTGGGGGGACAGAGCAAGTGGGTTATTCCACAATGCTGCCATAGCCTATCAGTTGGAAGGGAAAATTTAGAAAACCTAGCACAGGGGGGAAAATTAGGAATTCTGAACATGCACACTCAGCACATGGATTAAATCTTTCCTCAACTGCCTTCTCTCCCCTCATGTCCTGGTTAGCTTCAGTGCTGAGGGTTGCTGTATCCAGATTTAATTCTCTTGAAAGATGAGCACATCCAGAAGATGCACATAGTAAATAAAAACTGTGGCCTTTAATCTTCCTGTGTGATCTTTGAATGGTGAGAATGTGCTGTAACATTTCTGCACTGTAACAAAAAAAAAAAAAAAACCAATTTGGCAATAGTTGTTGCTGATTCTTAATTCTCAGGGAATATTTGCTATAGTTGTTTTGAAGAAATACTTCTTATTTTATGACCAAAATACTAGCTTCCAATATTTTTTTTCATTTACTGAAACAGTTAACAACAATATAAAAGATGTAATGTGTTCTACTTTCAAACTTTCTCCTGTGAAAGATTTTGTTTTGTTTAAGTCTGGGTTTCTCTTTGGTTCTAGAAACATATTGCATAATCAAGTTCTAAAGGCGTGGATTTGTTGTTCTATGATGCTATTAAATTAATTGCACACAGTGTCTTTGGCTATACTCTTGTGTTCACTTCCCCAGTTAAGAAATGTTCAAAAAGTAAATGCTATGAAAGATACTGAGAGTGTCTTCTAAGAAGAGTATCGTAATCATGGTTTATTTCATGTATGAATACTGGGAACCCTGTACTGGTAGAGACCATACTTTCTGCAATTTTTCCTAGCTGTGAGTCCCATCGGATCTTCATTTACCTAAAGGAAAGCTATTTAAAATTATTCTTTGTGTCTGCTTGTGCAGAGTATGTGTCAGTGATGAAGTGATCTCTTTCTTCTAGCCAAGTACAGTGCTGGGCTCAAGTTCTGCTGCATAAGCAGGGCATACTGTGGCTTTCAGTAATACTGCTCAGCTGTGCTCAGGGTCATGGGATGGGGAATGGATACAGCTCTACACAATTCTTCCCTGATAGACCTCATGGCTGCATTAGACTCTAATTAAAGCAAATTTTCCATTAAACATTTTATAGAGATCTTTACCATTTTCTTCCAAGAAGCCATTATAAAAAATCTATGCCCTTAGGAAGACCCCAATTTGCTGCAGTTTTTGTTTTCCTCTCACCTGTGTCATTGTAGCTAGGTGAAATGTAGAACTGAGAACAATTTCCTTTAAAGGATGGGAGTTAAGGTATCATAATCCTTTCATTAGGGTGAGGAACCACAGAACCACTGACTGCTATGATCTGCCCCACTGTCAGGCTAAAACTCTTTAACAGAGTCAACATATGAACTGAGCAGCCACTGTTCCCTCTGGACACATGAACAGCCAGTGTGGGGGAAGTTCCTTCACTGCAGTGTCACCTCCAGTGATGTCTCCCTGCTGCTCTATTCAATTCCTCCCCAGGGAAGAGCAGGAGAGCACTTGGTGTGACTGTGGAGTGGTGGAGAGGCAGTGGGGGGCCGGTACTGAACCTGACCTCAACCCATGTTGAGAAAGGGGTGGCTTGGCAGCTTCCCCTCCACCTCCCCTTCTTGTCTATAGACAATATTAAAGTTGGGAGTACCGTGAGAGATGCTGCAAGAGAGGTTGCTCTTACAGCACAGGTGAGTTCCAAGAGATAGGATTTGGTACTCGAACATTTGACTTTCCAAACTGAGTATTGGTGCAGCCTCCCCTTGAGTTCTCCATTCAGTTCTGGGCCGCACAATTTAAGGAGGATGTGAAGGTCCTTGAGTGCATCCAGAAACGTACCTCAAAGCTGGTGAAAGGGCTGGAAGGCATGTCCTATGAGGAGAGGCTGAGGGCTTTGGGCTTGTCTAGTTCAGAGCAAAGGAACTAGAGAGGAAACAGCATCACTTTCTGATGCTTCCCAAGGAGGGCAAGTGGATAGGGAAGTGCTGATCTCTTCCCCTTGGGACTCAAGTGGTAAGATGCATGAGAATGGTTCAAAGGTGCACCAGAGAAGGTTTAGACTGGACATTCAGAAGCATTTCTTTACTAAGCAGGCGTTCAAACACTGGAACAGGCTTCCTAGAGAGATGATCAATGTCCCAAGCTTGTCAGTGTTTAAGAGGCATTTGGAGAATGCCCTTAACGACATGATAAATTTCTGGTCAGCCCTGAACTGGTCAGGTAGTTGGACTAGGATGATCATTCTACATTCCTTACAAGTGAAACAGTCTATTAAATTTTTTTTGTTTCTTATACATTTGTTTTTCTGTTTCAGTAAAGGAAACATTTTGCCCCCAAAGCAGTTTCTCAGCTTGAAGCTGGGCAATGTCAGAGATTCACTTCCCTAGTGGTAATTTCACTGGTGAGATGACAAAATTGTTTCTGCCAGAGGATACACTCAGGCATATTTCAAATTACTACAGTATTTCCAGAAAGCACAGTTTTCCATCTGCACTTACTTGGCAGAAGGAGTTTTTTTTTTTTCTGCCGTGTGTAAACACTGTCAAGGTGATCCACACTTTCGTTTAAATTGTGTTGCATGTGAGCTTGGGGTGAGTCCAAATATAGGCTGATGTAAATGTGTTGGCATATTTCTCCAGTGGGTTCTGAAACCAGACTTGGCCTCCAGTACCTATGGTTTTCTTTTCCTGCTTTACCAGTTTTCATCTTCAGACACTCATTCTTAATTTGTACCTTGTTTCATTTTGTAAACCTTGCCCTGCCTCCTTTACCCTGCCTATCGTGATGAGAGAAATCAAAGGATGGTGTTAAAATAAGGCTCAAGATTATAAGGCAGCTCTGAATGAAAGTATACTTTTTCCTTCACACGTTGTTGCATGACACTTCAGGAGACTGTTAGAGAGGACTGGCTGCCCAAGGGAACTGCTTTTGCTTTGCCTTTTCCTTGGAGTCGATACGGTCTATTGCAATCTCCTGTTAAAACTTTCCACTGGAAAGTGGAGGGAAGCGATCAGCTTATTTAAGCTTTACCAGGCTTTAAAACATCACTTTTGAAAGCTGTGTGGCTACCAGTTTTTGGGGACTTCTCAAGGCAATTCCCTCTGCTAGAACCTGGTTCTCCCTGCTTTTCTTAGCAGCGGTTCCCGTCTCTTTGTCATTCGCAGTCCGAGAAGGCGCTCCCTCGGATAAGCCGAGGAAGCAGGGGGTCATTGGGAGGGATGCTGCCGGCAGGCTCGATCGATGCGTTTTCCCGGGACGCCGTATACTTTTGAGGAGTAGGAGAAGCGGTATTCTCTGCTTGGGAACGCGCAGGCCTGCACTGATCTCCCCGCTCCGGGGGATGTGGGGCTCCCCGCGGCTCTTCCACATTGTTTTTCGGCTGCGGAGCTGCGGGCGCCCCGCGGCTTTCCCCCGTGCGGAAAGCTCCTCGGTGCCCGCTCCCGCTGCCCTTCCTCCTGCACCCGAGCGGAGTCTGGAGGGCTTGCGGGCAGAGGAGAAGCTTCCCATTCCCGCTTCCCATTCCCGCTTCCCATTCCCGCTGAGCCGGGCGTGCTCCGGAGGACACCGCGGGGCGAACCTGGAAACACGGGGGCGGGGGCGGCGGGATAGGGGGACACCGACAGCGGCGACGCAGATACACTGGGGATGGCGTGGGGACACACCGGGGGCGGGGAGGGGACGCGGATAGGAGGGGAGACACGCTGGGGGCGGCGCGGGGGGGACACATCGGGGGCGGTGGCTGCCCTGCCGGGAGCGCGTCCTGCCTCCTCCCGCCCCCTGCCTGCGCTCGTCCCCGTCCCCCCGCGCCGCCGCCGCCGCGGCGGGTGGCCGGGCGGGCGGCAGAGCCGGGGCCCCGGCGGCGGGGCCGGGAGCGGGCAGGATGCTCCGGTGGCGGGGCCGAGCGCGGGGCGTCGCGGTGGCGGTGGCGCACGGGCTGTGCTCGGGCTCGCTGAACATCCTGCTGAAGTTCCTGCTGGCCCGCTACCACTTCGCCTTCCTGACGCTGCTGCAGTGCCTCAGCAGCGCGGCGGCGGCGCTGGGGCTGGAGGCGCTGCGGCGGCGGGGGCTGGCAGCGCTGCCGCCCTTCGGGCCCCGCCTGGCGCGCCCCTTCGCCGCCGTGGCCGCCCTGGCCACCCTGCAGTCCACCCTCACCCTCTGGTCGCTGCGCGGCCTCAGCCTCCCCATGTACGTCGTCTTCAAGCGCTGCCTGCCCCTCGTCACCCTGGTCACCGGCGCCCTGGTGCTCCGCGACGGCATGCCCTCGCCAGGCGTCCTGATCGCCGTGCTCATCACCACCTGCGGCGCCGCGCTGGCCGGTGAGCGCGACCGCACCGAGGGACGGCGGGGGACGGGACGGGACGGGACGGGACGGGGCGGGACGGACAGGATGGGACGGGACAGGATGGGACGGGACTGGCGGCCGCAGCGGCAGCTGCTCCGTCTGGTCTTCGGGCGCGGGACCGGGAGGGCAGCGCCAGCCTCGGGGAGAAAGACGCGAGGATCCGGGGGACGTGCAGTCCTGGGGGACAGCTGCGGCCCCAAGGAGGCAGGTGCACCTCAGGGGCGGGTGCAGCCTTGCAGGGGTGGATGCAGCCCCCTGTGATGGGTACATCCTCGCAGGGCTCGGTACAACCTTTTGGAGATAGGTGCATCCTTACGGGGGTCGGTGCGAACCTGTGGGAGTAAGTGCAACCTTATCGCAAACCCACTAGGGAAGGTGCAGCCTTATGGAGGGAAGTGTAGTCTTATGGCGGGTGGGTGAATGTAATGTTCTGGGAGCAGCTGCCAGCCCATAGGACGACAGCAGCCCTGCTGGGGCGAGTGCGGTCTTAAAAGGGCAGGTGCAAGCTTAGGGGTCAGCTACAGCCCTCTGGGGCCAGGAGGACCCGTGTTGCTTTCCAGCCGAGGTGCAGGTGGGGTGGGAGGCAAAGCTGGCGCTTTGTGGCCCGACAGCACCCCTGGGTTGGGGGCTGCCTCAGACAGCAGAGCACATGCAGAGTGCTCTGTGCATCTAAATAGTGCACAGTGCATTTAATCTGCAAAGAGGCTGACAGGGGGCTCGGGAGGGAAGATTTTGCTTCCCTGCACCGCTCCATTGCTAGAGGGTGCAGAATGGTCAGTGGGCTGGAGGGCAGGCAGCCAGGGCAGCCTGGCATGTGTCTGTGCTGGCAAGGGGATGCTCAGGGTTGCTGTGTATGTGTGTGTGTATGTGTGTACAGTTTCAGCTACAAATCTTCCACAGTGTCTCCACAAAAGGGAGAAGGCAATCTGATTTTGGCTATGGGATTTAGAGGGGATATGAAAAACACTCAATATGTTTGCAGCTTTAAAAGCTGGATAAGAGATTTGTTGGGAGACAAGACTTGGGACAAGCATGACAAATCCTAGGGGTTATAGAAAGTGCAATGATGCCTATTTCCCAAATATCCCTCTACAGTGCTAATATCCTATTTCCTAAATATCCCAAAACAGTGCTCTCTTTGTATCTCACGTGCAACACCTATTCTTATTTCTCTCTGTGACTCTCGTGACAGGAGCTGGTGACCTGACCGGGGATGCCATGGGCTATGTGACAGGTGTGCTGGCTGTGCTGATACACGCTGCCTACCTGGTGCTCATTCAGAAAACCAGTGTAGATAGTGAATATGGACCCCTGACAGCTCAGTATGCCATTGCTGTTTCGGCCACCCCTTTCCTCATCATCTGCTCCTTTGCCAGCATGGATTCCATCAACGTCTGGTCCTTCCCAGGGTGGAAGGACCCTGCCATGGTATGCATCTTTATTGCTTGTGTCCTGATTAGCTGTGCCATGAACTTTACCACCCTTCACTGCACTTACATTAACTCAGCTGTGACCACCAGCTTTGTAGGGGTGGTGAAGAGCATAGCCACCATCACGGTAGGCATGGTGGCATTCAATGATGTGGAGCCCACAAAGTTATTTATAGCTGGTGTTGTGGTCAACACCTTGGGGTCTGTCATTTACTGCGTGGCCAAGTACGTTGAGACCAGGCAGCAGAGCAACTATGAGGACCTGGAGAAAGAAGCTAGAGAAGAGGAGGGGAAAAGGCAGGCTGGAGACCATGCCATGGAGACAATTTCCCAGGGGAAGGGAGCTGAGGAAGCACCGGTGGAAGGATCATCCACAGGGCAGAGACAGAGTGCAGAGGAAGAGAAGGACATCACTGAGAAATCTGCCAAGGCACTTGTGGTTCAGGAAAAATCTACCATCACACAAGAAGTGAACAGAAGCTCACTGAAAGAAGCCTATCTTGGAGTATGGAGGTTAGTGAGGGTGCTAATTATATAAAGAAGGATTATTTGATAGAAAATGAAGAGCTACAAAACCCTTAAAAAGCAGATTTGAAAACCTATTGCTTGAGGAGAGACACATGGTTTTCTGTTCAGGGGGAAGGCAAAGCATACATTTCCACATCAATGCTTACAAATCCAAATCATTCAGGATGACTTTACCTCATTGTCGAAAAACAAAAGGTCATAGTTTGCTCATGCTTCGGGCTTGCTTTCAGCTGCTTTCAGTACATCACTTTAGACCCACCTCAGCTAAGGTGCTGACACTCTGCTGCAGACACAGAGAGCTGGGTAATGGGAAATCACGGGGTGTTTGCCCAGCAGCCAGGAATATGAGGATCAGTGCCATTGAGACACTTGGCAGTGCCAGTGACAAAGCAGTGGCCTATTACCTTAGGTTGTGTCTGGAGCCTAGTGATTTTAACATGCTTGGAGGCTCTGTCAATGTGCTTCTGTATCTGTATTCATCCAATTATAGGTACTCTACATAACTAATTCCTACAGTATAAACTCATTTAACTGTACTTTTTTGTGCTCTTCTGTGTCAATACAATTGCAACAGAGCTAGAAGTTGTGCCACTCCAGTTATATCAGTATAAAATCACTATCTTATAGGATGAATTGAAGCCCTCCAGGCCAAGCCTTGGACCTGGTTTACACTGGGTGCTTTGTGTCTTCAGTAGAAATACTTTAGTCTTGTGGTGGTGTACATGAAAGCAGAACCAGATCTGAGCTTCTGAGAAGCTTTGATTAGCAAAAGAAGGATGTTTATTTATGAGCTTTAACTACACGTAGCATTTGGAATATTAGCTTGACTCAAATAAAAGAGTTTGGAAATGTTGGTATGTATTGATTGGATTTGGGAGGGCTATAAAAATTTGGGAGAAAGTGTGTGCCTTGTGTTATCCCTCCTTGTACCCTAAAGTCAGACGAATCTGAGCCTGGACTGGAGCCCAGGTGTTCATTCTCTCATAAGCAGAGGCTGAGAGCAGAGCAGGGGACCCCAGCTCTGAAGTTCCCAGGGGTGCTTTTGCAGGACAGTTCTGCTACACCCTGGCCATGTGGCTTTAAAGAGCGTTCCACCCTCGCTGTCCCTGTGCTGCGCTGTCCAGTGAACCAAGTGTGGGCAGCAGCAGCAGCACTGCCCCGTGCTCCCCTGCACCTGCCTGGGAGCAGGATGCTCAGTGTGTTTGGCACAAGGACATCCATGGCTTTGGCAGAAGCAGCTCCCCAGTGCCCACGCTGTCCCTGTCCCCGTGGGTGGCGAGGGGCAGAGCTGCCTCTCCCCTTGGACACTCCATCGTGCGCGTGGGAAGTGGGAAGCAGGCATGCCAGAGAGGCCTCTGCTGAATATTTTGTCCCAATCTGTTTAACTAAAAAGGCTGTGGAAACAAATGTTTGAGTGTTTCTTCGCCTGAGGATATCCTTTTGGTAGGTGGGAGTACTTGGGTGGAACCTTGCTTGGACTAGACAGAGAAAAGATTTGACTGTGAGGATTTCTCACCCAAAAAGGGTGCTGCAAAATTGGAGCCACCTTGACAACAGACTAAAACAAGTTGTTATAATTTTATGAAAATATGAACCAAGTTTGTTGTTGTTGTTTTTAATATTGTTATTGTTGTTATTAATAATTATTTAATATTATATATTAAGCCACTGAACTGAAAATCAATTATTCCCACAGCCCTAATTAACCAGTGCCTAGCCCAGTGCTCTCTCCAGCCGAGCAGGCAGCATTAGCCTCACAGCATGTTCAGTCTGAAGTGAGCAATTTGCCCAGCAGGGAATATTTGCAAAACTGCTCTCTGGGGGAGCTTTAGGTTCTTGTCAATAAATGCAAGCGGAGCCATCAGGTGCTATGGCAGTGTGTTTTCAGAATGACTGCAAGAGTTGGCTGATCTGGTATCACCCATGAATTTTGAAAGAGATGGCTAAAAGGACATTTATGCTAAAAGCCTGTAGCTGCTGAGCTGGGGGACAGGGCATGGAGATCTGTACATCACATGTTATGTATAGCTTGTGTTTAAGAGGTACTGGCTGTACGCCAAAATACGTTTACCTTCTGTTCAAGCTCATTATGGGATCTTTCCAATAAAAGTGCTATTTATTGTTTCTAGGCTAATATAATAGGGCTTTTGTTAGTTTTTCAAATGCATCCTAGACTAAAGAAGTTTGTGCCTATGACTTACAGTTGCTGTGTTCCCGAACTCATTGCGATATTGAAATCCATTGTAATCATACAGATGGCTGGAGAGAAACCCACAATTCTGATCTGTCCTCATTGTGCTCAGTGTTTTCTGTCCACAAAAAATGTGGATCTTCTTACCACCTGGATGCCAGTCTTAGATCCCATAGTGCACACACCATGTTTGACACGTGCTGTAGGAAGCTCTCCCACTGGACTCTCATTTTGCGAATTTTTGATGGGGGGGTTAAATGTTTTGCCACTTACTGTTGTTTAATTATTAGTAGAAATATGTGGAAATTCAAACAGTTTTGACTATAAAAAGAGCTGCTGTTACAATGTTGTACATTTGCATGAATAGTCAAAATGTGATTATATTGTATTCTGTTTTTACCTGTAAATTCCCTTAATTAAAATGGGAATTTGGAAAATGCAATCCAGTTTTTCAGTAACAGACACTGTCTCACATTAAAATAAAAATACTGCCTCGTGCTGAGGTATTTTAATAGCATCAGCGGAAGACAGTAGAATGAGATGTGGGAATAAAATGCACTGCTTTCCAAAAACCTTCTGGTTTTCTTATTGTTGCTACTGCAGGGTGCTCATTTTTGCTTCATTTATAGTTATTCTTGTGCCTTTATACCATCCAAGTTTCCTCAACATGTGACCACACACTATAAATACTATCATGGACAGAGGGACTAAGGACAGACAAAGGAGCACGGATTCTGAAGAACTGGGACCTCAGTACAGCTCAAAATTTCTGTGGTTCTCAGCGGTGATTTTTTTGGTTACATATTCAAGGTGATTTAATGTCACTGGTGTAACTGTTATACCTCTAGAATCAATAAAAGTAAGATGATGTTCATTATTAATAGTTCTATTATGTGATGACTGCATTGTTAAAGATGTAATATTAATTTCATTTTACAATGTTAAGTATTTGTATTACCATCTATGTCACATGGCAGTGCTAGGAAATGACTTGAGCATTAATTTTTACCTGTTTGCTTTGGATGAAAGGTACATAATACGCCTGTGGCTGAAACAGGGTTGTACCAGACCAGGCTGTGGTCGGTGGTTATTGCCAAATTCATCTTAGAGCTCCACACAAATGCGCCTGCAGGTTGATTTAGAGAAGGAAACCATCCTTGTTGTCAGATAATAAATGAACCTGATGCACAATGACTGCTTTGAGAATAAGCACGAATTTCAGTGTCAACACATCCTTGAGGAACACCTGCTGTAGCACTCCTAGACGTGCACGTACGCGCACATGCACGCACACAAATACACATGCAACAGGACAACAAAAGCCACACTGGCTATCTTTTTTTGAAACACATTCTTCTAAGAAATTAAAGAGAAGACAGTTTATTCTGAGGCAGGTGCAGTTAAAATTTCTAAGGATAAATTAAAAATTTGCGTACGTCACTCATCTTGTATTTGCCATCACTTCCACAGGGAAAATACTCAGCAACCTATGAAGAACCATCTGAGAATTAAAGAAATTTTACCATTTACTAACCAACACACCAGACCTCTGCATACCTCCAGGGATAGTTTATTGCTAGTGTTTAATAGTCTTTTATAGTTCTGTTTGCTGCAAAAATGCCTGTTTGCTGCAAAGGCTTTAGTAGGCAAAAATGTGCAAGCCCTCGTCTCTAAATTAACATCTGAGCATTTTGCTGCTTATCGTGGCAAAGGGTTAACACCTTAACCCTCTCTGCCTGTGTCCTGTATAATTTCATGTATTGCTTTGAGGTTTCTTCTGTGTTTTTCTAAATGGAGTCTCTAAGAGCAGTGGAGGCAATCAACTCTGCTCTCAATTAGCTGCCGTATTCATGCTTCAGTTGCTTGCTGAAGGTTGTCAGGAAGCTTTTCACTTAAACCTGTTCCTGCCAGGAACTGATGAGCATGCACATGCCCTCTTTCCTCATCCTTTGTTGCTGCTGTATCTCCCAAATCTTTTTTCCAGTGCCCATCCTGAAAATCTCTGCAAGTGTTGGAGGACTTGCCACAGAGGCTCCTGCTACATTTTTTTTTTTCCAGAAGGACAGGGAAGGGATGTGCAGCAGGATCTTGTACGCCCAGATTGCTTCTTTCTACCTTTGTGCATGTTTCTGCCCACCAGCTCCCTGCATCCCAGATCCCTATATAGCTCAGCCCTGGCAGTGTCCCAGCTTCTGGTGGAGCTGTGCCCGGGCTGTGTCCCAGTGTCCTGTGAAGGTGAGCTGTGCATGGGACAGGCACAGTGAGAGCCCTCACTCTGCCAGACAGCCAGCACTGAAACCTGGCTGTGCCTGCCCCTGTGGAGATTTATTATACACACAGAACCAGGAGATCTCTTCATAGTAACAGCATTTTAAGTAATAAGACTCTAAACCTGCTGTTGAGCCAGGCTCAGTTTTTTTATAGGTTGCCACTTAAGAAAGCCAGTCACACGTCAGTGCTGGATGTTGTATTTGAATAGAAGAGAGGCAGCCTGAGATAAAAACCCAGGGAGAGAGCATGAAAACTGTGCTCAAAGAGGTACATGGAATGGGATAAAGATGGATGGGGAAAATATGTGAGCTACAAATTAGGATGGATGGGGAGTAGGGGATAGTTTGTAGAAAAGAAAAATATTCTTCCATGAAAGAAAAAGTGACAGCATTGGAAACCAATGGCCAAAGAGTGAGGTGAATCTGCAGTGAATGCTCTTGAATTTGGGCTCTGGAAGAGCAGTGCATGTGAAGGAGAGAGGCAGAGTGAATGAGCTGGCTGGGGGAAAGACAGCTGCTTCTATTCTTTGTGGTTCTGTTACTATTTTTTTTTTTTATGGGGCAGTTGTAAAAAATTTTGCTTTGGGCACATTAATCTTATTAATAAATTTGTCTTTTATCAAATAAAGGCAATGTCAGTTCTGTTCTCAAAATTACAGTATTTTTGTATTAGATGTTATTGATTTTGTTCCTGACAAAACAAGAAGATGCCAACAATCATTTAACAGAATTCAGGATTTCTC
This sequence comes from Sitta carolinensis, assembly GCA_032173965.1. Lineage (NCBI taxonomy): Eukaryota > Metazoa > Chordata > Aves > Passeriformes > Sittidae > Sitta > Sitta carolinensis. The sequence continues at coordinate 63,814,724 of JAVUNC010000004.1, read as the reverse complement.
TGATAAAGAACAATAACGTCTAAAGTCACAGACCACTTCTTACCTGACATGGGGGTCCAAGTGAGAGAGAATAATGAGAGGAAATGGCCATAATAGTAAACCAGTCAGGTTTACCAGCTGCTGTAAATAATGGTTAGTATCATCAGTAGATAAAAACAGCTAAAGGCTGTGGTGTATATCACCATTAATTCCGCGTGTCTTGAATTGTCTTAGTTCTGTTAAGTGCAATTTTATCTTCAGAATAACTCTGCAAAATTTATCCTTGTGGTTAGTTTAATTCCAAACCATGTACACCTGGTTGAAAGGTAGAATATGGATTTTCCTTTCTGTTTCTCAAACCACAAGTGAAGGTGGAATCTGAAGGGCAGAGATGTTCCTTTTTGTCAATGCATCTTCTTGAGTGAGTGAACATTCAGGAGCACAGATAAAATGTCCAACAACATGTGTTATTACAAACTTACAAAAACCAGCTAAATATTTCCTTATTGCAATTTTACAGGAAAAAAAAATTGTTTCCATAAGCATCGTGGCTGAGAGGCCACTGAGTCTGATTCTTCATTGAATATCAGAAGGCTGATGCACACAAAACACACCACAAACTGAGTGCATGACCACACAGATTTGGTCCTGGGATTTACAATATTTTCCAAAAGAAAAGAGCCTGGGAAGCATTTGCCTGGCACCATGGAAGAAATTGCTTGACTTAGGGAAGTTGGGATGCAGGTATCTGTGAAGAGCTTCTATTCAAAGAAGGATAACTCCCAAGTGAGCAGCACATTTCCAGGCTTCCTGAGACAGGGTTGGACTTTCAAAATTGCTCAACATTTTTAAATTATTTTTATTATTAATAGATGTTATGAATGAGCAGAATTATCTGTAATATCTGGGCATGTCCTGGGGTACCTTCTGAGTGCTGAACTCTTCTTGATCACCTGGATGTTTCAGTGGCTTGATAAAACCAGTACAATTTGATTCATGCTGCATCCAGCTCTGTCATCCAACACAAGCAGCACAATTTTTCTGCTGGGGAATCTGCTTAACAGTGACCAAGTATGCTTGTACACTCATAAAAGTCTTTTATAGTTGCTCCAAATATTCAATGCCACAATTGAGGAAAGAAGCCAAGCAATAGCTAACTGATGCAGAGGATGAAAATGACATCTAGAGCTGCCCTTTCAATGGAATATTTTGCAGAAGGAGTTTGGGTTATTTGCTACCCAAGTTTTAGGCTTTCCCCATCTTTATCTACTTCAGTGCCTTTTCTCAAAATCTGCAAATTTTGGTCTTGACAGAGCTTTAGTGTTGATCTGGAACCATTATTTACTTTTCTTTTTGAAAACTTCACCTCTGCCTGTCTCCCTGTTGCTGGTCAGGTAGGGCACAACACCCAGAGTGCTGTGCCTGGCACACAGCAGCAGCCAGCAGACAAAAAACGTCAGATGCCACTTTCAGGGTCAAAAATAAGGACACATTGTTCTCTACTTGAGTTTTATTACAGATTCATGCAGATTCATACTCATCATGAAAAGCACAGTGAGTAAGACCTTCACAGCCAAGAAGGCTTTGATGCATCTCTGCATTTAAAGCATGGTATGAAAACAGAGATTATTTTTTAGTGGGGCTCCTCTTTGTGTTTTGTATAGATCCGACGTGTTGGCACATAAATTAGCCCTTTGAAGACTCGGTTGTGATGTGAACACAGATTCCTAGGTGGCAATGTAGAGCAGTCAGCACAACCCTTCCCACTTGCCATCAGGAATGCTCCCATTTGTTGCACTAAAATATTTATGCATATTGTGCCTTGACCAAGCCTTCTTTCAGTAGGACATGAACCTAAATTAATGCATTTTGCTGCATTAGGGGCTCACTAGTGTCTGGTGGTCCACTTCTCCAAGCCAAGGAGAGTGTTTGAAGTGGGTTTAGGATTACTTTCTATACCACCAAGCAAAGATCTGTGCTTGAGAAGCTGACACACAGAATTCCAGCAATGCAAAGCCAAAGGAAGAGCCCCTCTGCCCCAAATCTATTTAATGACATCGCTGTGGCCATACAGCTGATGGCAAAAGCAGCTGCTGCAGGAGAGAGGCGTTTCTGTCGATTTGGCGTGTTCCATGGCATTGTTCCATAGCACCATGACCCCAGGGAAGGGCCACCAGCTGCCAGGGCCATGCTGGCACCCTGGAACAGGCAGAGCTGTGACTGCACAGGCTGTTGGAGAGTCGCTCTGGACACTAAAGTTGTGTGGGTCAGTGTTTTCCAGCGGGGTCAGGGGTTTGCCCCTTTTCCAAATCTCCTCAGAGGGAGCTGGCACACGATAACTCAGTCCCTCCCATGCAGCTCAGCTCAGCTGCTCAGTGGTGTCATGGTGAAGGAAAGAAACAGCACAGATTTTACCTGTGCAGTCCAGATAGGCTATTACAGCAGCAAAATTCTTCCTTTATTACTTTTTTTTTTTTTCCCAGGCATAGTTCCCTCTATGCTTCTGAAAGGAAATATGCAAATGCACTAATAGTTTTTACAGACGAAAAGATTTATTTCAGAAGAGAGTTCCTGCAGGCAATACAACTTTTGCTGAGCTTGCAAAATCATTCAGTGTATGGAATGGATTAGGTTGGTAGCTGCCTTATTTTCATTGCCTTCAAAGTGGCTGGGAAAACGAAGATGTAAAGGTAAGGACTGTAATAAAGAACCAGCTCTGTAAAGCAGCTTTGCTACAGTGAACCTTCAAACACATTTGAGAATGTCAGGGATTTGCCATTTTTCTTGAAGCTGACCTGACAAACAATTCTGGCGTCTTGACAGCTGAGCCTTGGAATAAAAAATGTCACAAATTCAATCTGCTGCAAGATAAGGAGTAGCCAGCTGATTCCCGGGGTGCAGGCAGTGCTGATCTGCCCTGCTATCGGTGAGCTCTGCTGCAATGGGATATCTAATTTAGGTAAGTGCATTTCCAGCATTAGGGTGCACAAAGTCTGATTGTGAGTGGCTGCCAGTAGAGACACACAGGATCAATTTTGCAGATTCGTGCAAAAGGCTGCTTTCATTTTCACTAAAATTTTAAGTTCATGTAGTAATATAAAAGTATTATAAGCTGTCTGGGAAGAAGGAAAGTCAAAAGAAGCAAAAAAACTGGAGTCCCACAGACACATTTTCAAAGACTTACAGTGCTGTTACTCTGCATTTTTTCAATCAGAATAGTGAATAAACATTTGAATAATAATAAGAAGAGCATAAATAATTTGGATTTTTTTTTTTAAATCTAGTGCCACTATCTGACTCGAATGCAGGTGCAGGGAGCCCTTAAGCAGAGGCCACCAGGGTCTGAGCCATGGGCATCCCAGTGCATCCCAGTACTGTCATGGCTGGAGAAATCCACTGCATGCAGGGATCTGTGGGGCTGGCTGGAAGTAAATACATTGTTTCATCTTTGTGTACCCAGATAAAATATAAAACTTCACAACTGGCATTCACATTACAGTATTGCCAGGAAAAAAAAAAAAAAAAACAAAAACCCGAAGTGTAGATTGATTTATTTTTTTTTTTTACCACAGCCTCCAGTAACAGTAACTTATTAATCTCTCTCTCTCTTTTTTTTTTTTCTTTTTTTTCTTTTTTTTCCTGCTAACTTGTTTTCTTAAAGGTGAAAATTTAGATGAACTACTCCATTCGTTTTTGGCCTATCTGATATGTAAGATAAAGATTAGATGATCCACCAAAGTTGGCATTTTTGTTACACCAGTTGTGATAGGACCTGCTGTGTTCCAGGGCTGGTGTCCATGTTTGAACAAAGTCCACTAGACTTGGACAAAGTCCATAGACTTGGACTAGGTCTTTCATTGCTGGGATCTTTCCAACTGTAAATAGAATTGCACTCCCTCTGAAATTTTGCTGCCGCTCACTTTTGTAAGAGGACACATGAATATTTGGGGGTTTCATCCATTGATTTTGGACTGTGGGTTAATTCTGTATATTTGGTGAGATCAATGTGCTTCAAAACAAGCAAAGAGCTGGCTAACATCTGCTACACTGCATGGTCCCATAATGCCAATGAAATTGATTGACAAAAAGCTGTTTCAGGACAAATAGGTCCCTCCTGATCTATAAGAATCTCTCCTGATCAGGAAATGATGGACATAAAACTGCACACTGTGGCAGCAGAGGGAAGCATAAAAAAAGCTCCTTTGAGGGAGTGTGATTTTATATACCTGTCACAGGGGCTGCTGAGGTGCAGCTCAGGATTTTTGCCTTGTTTGTTACAGTTCCCCATGCTGTGGAACAATTCCTTGTGGGAATTGTTGTCTACCTGCATTTAGGGATTTCAAAAATAGAGACATTTAACTGACTGTTTTTCTCTTGGTGCTACATGGTTTGCTGTCATTTTGTCATTAGTTTTCACCCCACTCCCTCTGTCCACAAGCACTGTGCTGGGAGATACCTGCCTCTTGAGTTCAGGTGCAGTCTGCAAGTCAGGGAATCTGCTACTTGGCAAAATTCAGGGGCAGAAAAGTCCAGTGTAGGAAATGGGGATGGGATGAACTCAGTGGGGGCTAAAAACATTCTCAGTCAGTGCCAGATCTACTTGAGGCAATAAATGCCCTTCTCCTTCTGACTGCCCCTTGACAGGTTCCTCGTCTCAGTCACTGGCTTCCTTGCAGCAGCATCTAAAATGATTAATCTTCAGTTTTGCTAAAAGTTACATTCTTTTATTCTTCGTTGTTCTGCTGCATCTCACATTGTAAAATCTCAGGTGGTCTTGCACTGCTGACCCTTCCAGACATATTTACACTGCAAGTGGTGCAGAATTATCATGACTATTCAGGGTCATCAAGGGCAGACTGGCCTCTTCCGTGTTTGGCTCTAAGTTTCCTTTGGGTTTCATGTATAACTATCATTCCCATTATATATATTTTTTTTCCAAGTAGAATTATCTGATATAATGGGAGGATTGTGCTGTAGCTCTGGGTTCAAAGCAAACAGAAATGTCCTTGACACAGGAAGCATTAGACTGGTGTCACTTGCTGCCAAAGGATGCAGTGGAAGTTGAAACTTTCCTTTATGTCATAGGCACATAGAAGAGAACTCATGTACTCCAGGTACTTGATGGTTAATAAATACAGAAAACCTCATATTAATCAGGAAGTTCTTTGAGATTGAAATATGTTGAGTCTGGGAGAATATCCAGAGGATGTACCATGCACTGCCTCCTGCTCTCACCCTGAGAACCTGCTCGTGGTTCTGCTGAGAATGGGATACCAGGCAAGAGAAACCTTTGGTTTGACCCAATATGGTCAATTGTAAGTTTTCTTTAATTCATTCTCCAGGAGGAACATCTGCAAAAGTTTCTTCAAGATACACTCCATCTTCAAAAGTCTTATAAATCCTTGCCCTTCAGCAATTTACTTACTCTTTCTTACTCTGCCACTAATCATCATTTTGAAACTGTGCTTACCTGCTGTCAATTACTTTGTTGCTCACTCTGGCTTGGATTTTCCCTCTGCTGCACCGAAATAGTGACTCAGCATAGTTAGAAGTAAAGAAAGGCCCTTGCAAAGGCCATTGAGTTCTGCTGAAAAAGTCCACCAGTACTGACTGTTTTTGAGTGTATGACCTGCTGGATTCCCTCACCTCCTCTGCTATAGAACACCACAGTAATCACAAAGGGACACATCATATCTTCCATTATTACAGGCAATGCCCACTCACACCATGTTCCTAAGGGTGAGCAAGGATTCCCTGCAAGTGAATGATGTACCTGGTCAGGCTCTCTCAAGGAGCTACTGGATAATCCCCAGTTTACAAGCACAGCACAAAGATGTGTCAACAGATAGTCATCAAAACCTCCATTTTACTTCTTCCATCCATCATTTCTACAAAACATGAATGGAATTGGGCTGGTGTCTTGCTGTGCAACACTATGAGATGCTTGCAGCTATGGGAGGTTATGGTCTTATATGCCTCCCTTTTGTTGTATCCACTGTTTGCCTTCTGCTTCCAGATCCTTTGCAAGCACCAGCTCTTTGCATTGCAGAATGGTAGATGTGCTTCAGGCTGTGGCACAAAAATTGCTCTGAAGTTGATAAAAACTAGGATCTGGAGGATTGTGTAGCTAGATCTTATGTGTGGCAACAGGGGGCAGTTTTAAAACAGCAAAATTCTTTAATAAATCAGGTCAGCCACATCTAATGGAAATTTGTAACTGCATCTCTGAAATAATCCCAGGAGTACAGCAGAAAAATACTTCTATTGATTGCATGTATTTTAATTTCAAGACTCACACTTGATCAGATTTGAAATTAGATTCAATGACAATTTGATTCACATGGCTGGAAGATCTGTTTAAAGCACTAACAACTGAACAGAGGCAGGGCTGAAATCTCCAAAGGCATTAAAAAACCCAGTGGTAAAAAACTGGTTTTAGTTATTCCTCCAGTTGCCGAGCTCCCTATATTAAGGTGATCAGCCCCTCCCAGGAGCCAAAGGAGGATCTGTGCTAAGTAGCTGAGATGCAGGTTTTCCTGAGCTGTGTGTAGACTACAGGGCTGTGAAAAGCAGGATGGGGGCAGTGATGCGTTGCATCTGTGGCTTGGTCTTAGGACCTAAATCCTCCCCCTTCTGGGTATGCCAGCCAGCTCGGAGCTCAACACTCGTGTCCTGTGCCATGAAAAGAACTGAGACAGTCACCATGGTGAATTTCTAACTGCTGCAGTAAGGAGACCAGAGCCCACATGAGAACAGGCCAGCACATGCTCCTCTGGTGCAGGATTGCAGGTTGTTTCAGCAGCTGAAGTACCTGTTCCCAGTGGGACTCTTCACTCTGGTGCCTTTCCTGGAGCCAAGGACCTCACTGGTTCGTGTGTTCATCTCTCTGTGTCTGCCCCTGCAGTGCTCCCCAAAGAGCCAGGCAATGGGGGCCCTGGCCAGCACCCTGCTGCCAGTGGTGGGAGGCACTGGTGGAAACTGGGAGCAGGGCTGGAGTGCTGCAGGTGGTTTGTGGTCTGATGACAGAAGATTCAATGACTGTGGACTTTAGGCAGCACCTGAGTTTTCTCAGCTCAGTATTTCTGTAAACACCATTTTTGTTTGTGTTTCTCCTTGGGCATGTAGTTTTAACTTTTCCCTTGTGCTTTTGCAGTAAAATTACAAAGATTTAACTTTGTGAAGCAATTGGTACAACACCAAGTGGATTATACCAACTTTATGGAGTGGAAGGGCTTGTGGTTTGATAATACTTAGAATTTCCGTCCCAGAAGTATCTGGAGGACACAGACAAAAAGAGGTCCCTAGTTCATTAGGCTCTGCTTATGCAAGAGATGGTCTCAGGCCAAAAACCTGGCAATCAAAATACAATGTTGAGTGATCCTCTGCAATTGTATGTGCTACTAGAAGATAAAACTGCATCAAGGGCATAACAGAATTGCTCACACTTCACAAACCTGTCAGGGCAGATAGATAGCATTGCCTCATCTAATACCAGGTTCCATCTGTGGGTAAATTCTTATGAGTAGAAAACATGCAATATTCCTTAACAATTCATAATAACTTTTAACTGAAGAAAGGAAGATGAAGCAATGAAGAGAGATCACAGGTGTAGAAGTGTGATAAAGAAGGTGCAGCGAGTCCTCCTGTAAAGCAGCCAGCAGATGGTCTTTACTCTGTGCAGAAAAGTCCTCCCAGCCCCCGGTGAATTGTTTGCAGCAAAAGGCTCAGCTGAGCTATTGCTCAGGTTCATACTGTCTGGGGTTCTGCAGCCTGAAATGAGCATAAATATTGCAGATGGAAAATGGTGCTGGTACTTCTGACTGCTCTTTTTACTATTTGATAGAGGAAAAAAAAAATAACCTGCCTCTGACTGTGAACCAAGTAAGAGATAATAAAGTGTGGGGGTCTTTTCAACACACTTGCTTCAGAGAAAGGCTCCTGTTTGTGGAGTTACTGATCACATAGACATGAGCATGTATAAGCATCACTTACTTCAGAAGATAAGTGGAGTATGAGTGGCAAACAACTTTTTTATGTGCTTCTTGTTTAGTTAATGGGAGTTTCATAGATTACTCCAATGGGACCAAACAGACCAACAATGAGTGTTTATTTGAAGAAATCTGATGAATTTCATGCTCTGATAAAAAAATGTTTAACTCACTTCACCAGTAAATATTAGTCTAAGCTGTACTTGCATACTGTAAATCTCTTGTGTTTGGAGGCTCTCTATAACTACATTTGGAAGATAGCGTTTCTGGGGTGACTAAACACAGAAAGGGAACTACAGGGTGTAGAGGACTTGGGTTTGTTCTTGTTAGCTATGCAAAAATTACTAAATGGCAAACTTCAGATTTCAGACAGATCACCATGGGCACCAAATGAACAAAAGAGCTGAAGCAACAGTATAGTCAGATACACTGCCTTGGTTAGTATTTACTGTGTTAGCAGGTCGTGGTGGCAGCCTGACTCTCCATCTCCTGCACATCCATTGCTGTCCACCTCGGGGCAGAGGCTCCACCAGGCAACAGGGAGCCTTGAAACCAGGTACTGCCTTGCTCAAAGCCTTCTGCAGGGCTTTGGAGTTCTTGTTCCTCCTCCACAAACTGGGTTGTGACACTCCTGGGTTGGTCTGCCTTGGGGATTAGTGTAGGAGTTACTCTCAATAGCTCCTTATTGTGTTTGGGAAGATTATCAAAGGTGTATTGCCTTAGGTGCAGAGGCATCTGAGGGAGATCTGTGTGACAATGCTGGACTACTTGGACTGATTTACATGGGTGCAGCACCATGTGAACAGAGCTGCACTTCTCCTGAGCTGCCCAACTCACAAGTCTGGCCTCCAAAGCCCTGGCAAGGGAGATTTCTGTGCCTCTGTTATTTATTTATTTATTAAAGAATCAGGTACCAGGAATCTACTATTCCTGATTCTCTCCACAGAGAGCCTGTCTATGAGACCTATAGAAGTAGCTACCCAGACACCTATGACAGTATACTTGCTGTCCTTGTCACAGACAACTGTTTATACAACCAGGAATGATGTAGTCTCCAGAAGCAAGTGAAAATAGATGTGAGAACCATATGCCATAGATGGAGAGTGATGGGATAGTGACCACCAGAAAGCTGCAACAAACAAACCAAATTTGCTTTCTCCAGAGACTCTCTCTGTGGTCATCAGTCTGGGGATGCCCATGAGAGAGGAAAAAGCCCTCAGTGAGGTCAGGCTCAAGGTTTCTATTTCCTGGTCCTTAGAGTCAGAGGGTTTGGGAATTTAAAGACTGGAGCTGGATCCCACGTGGGAGGGCTTGCATTTTGTGAGAGGCAGCAGATGGCTGTCCTCTGCCCAGGGAAGCAGCAGCATTGCTCCATCATGGCCGAGCGCAGTAAATTTGTTTCTTTGTGCTTCTTTCTGTTGTTTCCACGTTCTGCAGCAAAAGCAGCTCCCAGCTCTCCCCTCCCAAAGCCAAGCATGGCAAAGCTGTGTGGTATATTGAACAGCAAGCAATTCCACTTAACCCGATATGTGCTGGAATCTATTGCATGGCAGTGCAGTGCTATGCTCCAGCCTCAGAGTTCCCTACAGTCTCCACCGCTTTCCCAGTCTCTGATTCTTCCTGAGTGTTTATGTGAAGCCACTCGTGATTTCTCAAACAATGTGTCTCTGCAAAAGAATAGGCTCCAATTAATTAAAAAATAGTTCTACACTCTAAAAATAAGATGAAATTTTAAAAGGGCTGTAAAAACTGCGTCATTGACTGGCTCCGGATGATCTCCATGAGAGAGAGAACAATATTCAATTTGTCTAAAACCCCAAGTTCTTCTCAAAAGCCTCTATAGAAAATTGTTCAGTGACATAATGTAAATTAGAAAGCCACAAGCACAGTTCATACTTGAATGAAATTAATTCACACAGGATACAGCAAATATGGCATGACTACAGCACCACTCTTATTTTTATTATACCACCAAAGCCTTTATTTCCTTTGAAGATGGGTAATTGTAAGGAATACAGCACTTTTTCCTTCTCATGTAGAATTACTCTCCCTAGTCTCCCTGTGTTGCACAGTGTATTATCTGCAAATGATTAAAGCTGGCTTCCTGTCCCTTTGGGTCTTTTCAGAGACTCTCAGTGTCTCCAATGGGCTGAAGCTACCTAGAAGAAGACTCTGTATATGATCATAAAAGCATCCTATTTATCTTCAAAGAGAAAATCAAGAAGCCTGGACAGATCTCTTGATTATTTTGGTTTCCCCATAAAAGGGTTTGCTTTTATTTAAATAATTTTTAAAAAATAAAATAAACTCAAAGCAAAATACAAATTTCTGGTATTATCATCCCTGCAGGATGGCTACCAGGTTCACATGGTCATTCTACCTATGGTGTTTCTACCTGCTGAAGTTTTATTAATCTTGAGTCATTGATTCAAAGGAAGATCAGGTTGTTTACAGTGAACTGAAAGCATCACAGGGAGCTTGGGCAGTACCAGCTTTATCTTTCAGAACACTTGCCCTTCCAGGAACAAAGCCCCCATTTTCTAACTGCTCTGCAGCGAAAAAAAAAAAAAAAGAAAAAAAAAGAAAAAAAAAAAAGTGCCATAATTCACTTTTCCTGATGCACCAGAACGAAAGCTAATAGAACTTCATTTCAGCTAATTTTTGCTAGTGCGAGAAAAATTATCTTTTAAATGCATTTTCATGGCATTGCTTTGGCAGAAAGAGGAAGCACTCATTGCAGAAAAGGCAACCTTCTCACCCCTGCACATGGGACTTTTCTGCATTCCTGGCTTTGCAGCCTCAGGGTCTGGCACCACGGGCCTCTCATTGTATGAGTGGCAGGACAGGACATGGAGGATTGCTGTCAGCACCCACTTTTGAGTGAGCTGTAACAAAATGTTCCCACTCATTTTTAGGACTCGTGCCTTTCTGTGACCATGCAGGAAAAAAGGAGATGGTCCAAAACTTGCTTGAAACATATTAATTACGGACTACAGCCAAGACTGGGAATTTCATCCATAATGTAATGTGAAATCTGAAGAACTGGAAGCAAAATTTGGCTTTTTCTGCCCTATTATTTGATCTGGCTGACAGTATTTTGTATTCTAAAAGTATTTTTGATTCCACAGAAGGGTCACTGTGATTAGCTTCTGAGGGATTTTGTTGACTCTCTGTTCCCTGGTTTAAAAAGATGAACCTGGAACTGCTAAGAGTATCTAGGGTTACTTCTGTCCAGTCCTTAGTTCCCTTCACTAATTTACGAAGCTACAGATTTGGGCTCTTTGCTGCTACTGAAGACTTTCAGAACTCCAACTGTCCAATTATGAGAAACTTTGATCTCATTTCTTGCTTCTTTTTTTCCTTCTTCTGTCTCAGTAATTAAATTCTGTTTCCAAGTCATGGATAGCAATTTACAGTTCAGCATATCCGTGCCCCTGAGACATTGTGTCCACCTGCCCATCCTGTTCTACGTCATGTTCACTGGTAACAGCTGAAGCTGAAGGTTTGCTATCATCCTTGGATTAGTCCTGAGTTTATGCCTGTTTTTTCAAGGCTTCTAGTCTCTCAAACTATATTAGTATGGAGGGTTTTTTTACATTTTTGTACAAGTTTTCTTGTGGGACATCTTTGTCTTCTATGCTTCCTATTCCTTTCTTGAAAGGAAAAAATAACAATTTGGGGAAAATAATTCTTCAATAGCTGGAGGTTTGGGGTGTGTGAAACTGGGTCATTTAAATGGTGAAAAAGATAAATTCAGGTTTGGCAACATCTGAGTCTTGGCAGAAGATATATCTCAATTATGTCTCAGTCTGACTAGTATCCAGAAATCAGTTTATCCCCTAAATCCCCCTAAGGGTTTTATCAATTTGTCTATGCTGAGAATGTCTCATATACACTGACAAGTCCGATCTCTTCACAAATTTTACACTGGTAACAGTGTTCTCCTCCAGGACATCAAGAGGAGGTGGCATTTTCTCCTTTGTAGGTAGCATTTATATTTGTGAATAAATTAGATAACTAGGATTGAGAGCAGAGACAAGAATAAATTACTTCCCATTGCTAACAAGAAAAGACACAATTGCTTCCTCTCGTGTTCTTAAAGAGAGGTGAAATGTCTTCCTTTTTGAATTGTTATATAGCCTCAAAAGCTCCTGGTGTGGGGGATATTCAAATTGACATGGATTTGGATCCCTCCAAGGGCAAAGGAAGAGGTTAATTTCTGTGAGCCACTTCTGAAAGGGGTCCAACCTTTCAAATATTCCAGTGATACCCCCAGCACCTAGTGCTCCTGCTCCAGAGAAGCTGAGCCTTTCTTACCTCGAATTACTGTTCTCAAAAAGTATTATTTCAGGCCTCAAAATACTGAGTGTAGGAGCTTTCTGTCTTTTTCACTTAGCACAAGGTGCTGACACCCTAGAAAGGCAGGAGATTTCTCCTGCACATTCCTGTTTGGTGGCTTGGCTTGGCGACTTGAGGTGGGCTCTCTGCCTGGGACACTCGATGCTCTCTCAGGAGACATCTGACTGTCCCTATTCCTCCCATAACAAATTTGGGCACCAAATCAGAGCCTGGAGTCCACTCTGGGGCTGGTGTCATGAATGAATGTTTTAGGTCACTTTAGGAAGGGACAGAGCAGTGGAGGGGAGAGTGGGGGTGCAACCAACACAGCAGGTTCCTGCGCATAAGATCTTTCTTGAATTTTGCTTTGCTCTCACTGTTTCTTACAAAATTGAGAAATGCACATTTCAGAAATAATGAGAAAATGGGGAGAATCAACTGCACATAGAACTACTAGAAAGACTTCAGGCTACAACTCCACAATCTGGAAAAAAGGCAGACAGGACAGCCCTCAGAGAAGAGCCTCATGGAGAGCTTCTAGATAGAAGGAGTACAATACAGGTCCCTTTATGGAGCCTGCTTTTCCATGTATTCTTCAGACAGCATTTTGGTGATTACAGCTTTGGGCAGAGATGATGGCTTTTAAAAGCTGCATTTAACCTCCTTCCCTTTCCAAAATGTTGCTGATGTGAGGACATTGGACACAGAAACTTCTCTGTGAAAAGAATAAAGAGGAAAATACTCTTTCTAGTGTTTTTTTGAACCTAGACACACTCATGCAATTAAAATACCTGCTACAGGAGTGATGTGGTTTAAGCCCAGTATACTGAGGGTACTGACAGCAACTCAGCCCCACACAGCTGGTCACTTACTCCCCCTGCCCACTCGGTGAGATGAGCAGGAAAATCAGGGGAAAAAAAGTAAAAATCCTGGGTTAGGACAGTTTAATGATTGAAACAAAATAAAACATTATAATAATGGTAATGATAATGATAATAATAGTAATAATAAGAAGACAAAAAGACACAAATCCCAAGAAACACAATACAGTTGCTCACCACCCACCAGCAAATGATTTGCCCATCCCCAAGCAGCTAATTCCCACATTTTTTTATACTGGCCATGATGTTCCTTGGGTTGGAGTGTCCCCTTGGCCAGTTTCCATCTGCTGTCCTGGCCGTGGTCCCCTCCAGCTCCTTGTGTGCATCCTCAGAGGCCATCCGTGGGAAATCGAGCAGTCCTTGATTTAGAGCAAGCACCGCTCAGCAACGTCAGTCTGCTAGCAGCAGTCATCCTAAATCCAAAACACAGCACCTAGGAAGAAAATTACCTCTATTCCAGCTGAAACCAGGACAGGGAGACTATATTTTATTTCACACGAAGGATGCACAGCGGGTGCTTCATTTAAGAACTTTTAAAGTGAAGTGTTAAAAATTACACGCGTGAGGATAGCTGGGAAACTGGGGGGAAAGGAATCACGAATTTCTCTTTTTCTTTCGCTTCGTCCTCGCAGAAGAGCCTGGCGAGCCGTGACCGCCAGGCGGCGCCAAGCCCCTCCTCAAAATTAGGGAAGGGATAAACAGGGAAACGATCGGTGGGAAGCTCGGGGAAAAGATCTTCTTGTGCTACAGGGCTGTCAGTGGCTAGCGCTCTAGACAGGCACCGGGGGCTGTGGTTATTTGTGCCTGACAGGGCGTCCTAAGCAAGCTAAATATGAATTTTGGGTACATGCTAAAACGACACCATCACCTCTCACAATTTGATCGAGGATAACTTTCTCCACACCAAGCAAAAATACATGGACTCCTGCTTAAAGAAAGAAGCACAAAGGAAACTCCTCATCCTTTCCCACCCTCCTGCAGGAGCCAGGGAAGCACAACGCTGCTGGAGCAGCAACAGACCTTCCTGTGTGTCACAGCAGAGGTGTGGAGGGGACAAGTGGGTTCCAGGAGTTTGATGGGTTCTGTGCCCTAATCTACTCCTAAATAACTGGCACACCCAAGTACTGGAATGTGTAAAGCTGTCTCCCCAGTTAAAAGCCTGCCATCAACATGGCTTGCAAAACTGTGGAGCTCCAGGACAGGTTATTTACTTGTGGGTTTAGACAGGTAGGTAAGTCCAGCTTCCAAATGCTGATTTAAAACTTCCCTTGAATGCACTGGTGGAGAAGGTGTTGGGAGCCTGGAGAAAGATTCTCACGTAGATAACAAAAGAAAGAAAGGAGAAGGTTTGCAAGGAATTCTTGTAGTTTTGTATGCCAGGTCTCAGAGGTGTTTAGGCTTAGGATTACTATTAGGACTGAAAAAAAACCCACAAAATCTAGAGCTCCAGAGGCACTGCAACTGCAAAAAGCCATGCCAAGGGGAGCATGGCACTGCCACAACATTGCTGCCTCCACATTGTGCTCCTTGGCACCACCATGTGCTGGGAACCTCAGCCTGAGGAAAAGGCTGCTTTTACTGCTCTTCTCAGCATTAGGGTCCAGTTTACATTAGAAATGTGTTCTTCTGAAGCTGACATGCTTTACTGCAAAAGCCCAGTAATATGGCAGTCACCAAGTCCTTAATATGGCAGATATTTGACCTGTACCATTTCATGTGCTTCATCACCCTTAACAGATTTCCTCACACAAAGGCTCTTGGAGAACCCCTCTGTGACATGGTTTACTTTTGCACCATGGACAGTTTTCTGGTTGAGTCTTTACTAAACTCAAAAGCAGATTAGGGAAAAGTACAAAAACTCAGGTGAAGCAAAGCCCATCTTTCAGTCTCTTGGTGTTACCTATTCTGCAAGCGGGCACATAATCCTTCTAGCACTGAATTTATAGAGGGGTTGAGGAAAAAAAAAAACCCCTTTCCTTTACTTTCACTTGTCCTGAAATCCAAGGCTGCCCCTGTCCTGCTTGTGGCAGTGTGACCAGAGGCTCTGGCTCAGTACTGCAGCCCATCCAGCAAGTGCTTGTGGATAAAAGAGCTCATTCCCCCCTCCTCCAAGAACGGTGACTCTTCTCTCTGAATGTCAGTGTGTCCTCAGACTCGAGTTTCTGCTGGCCTGCTTGCAGATGGATAAACTGCTGGGTGCCTGTGGTTTCCCTTCCTCTTGCTAATGAGAGGAAGATTCCCACAGATATTGGACACATCATAGAAGAAACTACCCAGGTAGAGGAGCCAGCTAATGCTATTTAACGTGAGATGCTAATTTTGATGAATGGAAATCAGGCAAGATTATAAACAATCCTGGAGACTGGATGCAAAATCATCAGCCAACCTTTCCAAAGAGGTCTCATTTGGAAATAAATACAAATTGATGGATGGAAAGGAATCTGAGCGGTGTGTTCATTTGTGGTTAGTTACAGGGCCAAGCCTGCTGCAGACTTCTGCAATAGCCTCAGTTATATGTAACACTCATGCTCCTTCCAGTTTAACCTTCTAAAATGATGTTCTTCTTATTATTATATTATATTACATATTGTAATGAATTTATCTGGGAGACATCCACTTGGTTTATGTTTTTAGATATTGAAATAACATGGATTTCACCCACTGCAAGTTTTTGCCTCCATAGATGTGCTCATTATAGACCAGGATGTTCATGCTGAATCTGCCATTGCCATTTTTGTTCATTTTTGTATTACTGACTACTGACAGAACTGTGCTCTGAAACTCTTGAAACCCAAACAAGTAACACAGAAATGGAGCAACTGAGAAAAAAGGTAGTGAACGCTGGGGCTCAGCATAATTCAGAATAACCAAATTCTCAGTCATCTGCTTTCCTTGAAACTGTGACTGACAAGTATCTGGCTTTCTACTTCCCCTTGCACTGCTGGCAACACCTTTAAAATATTAAAAACATAAATCAGATTCTGTCTATCCATTTTGTCACTCCATTTAGTGATTTTAGCATCCTATTCCGTTTGTGAAGATTTTCATATTCAATGAACAACTTCCTTTGGTAGGCCTCCCTCTGCATGAGAGGACTCAGACATCCTTGGTTTCTCTACGGCACAAAGGGCCTGGACTCAAATCCCTCCCTCTGAAAAAGCAAGAGCTTTGGAAAATTAGAGACTTCACATTTTGGGGTGCTCCTGAGCCTGCAGACAAGATCCCAGGTGCTGCCCTGGCCTCTCCACACAGTTGTGTGACACATTCCTGCCAAGCAGTTTTCATGGTTTAGAGAATGAATCAATGGACTTCCCCTGTAGCTCCTGGCGTTCATTATAAGAAGTTGCAATGTGCCTTGGCAGCCAAAATGCTCCGGCTTCCTTCAGTGAATGAAAACTGCCTGAGGCAGAAACTGAGTCCATGCATGTATTGCACCAGGCAGACCAAAGCTGAGAGGGGTTTGGGGAGCTTTCTAAATACTAAACATGAAGTCATAGAGGCATAAAAAAAAAAAAAAAAAAAAAAAAAAAAACAGGAAGAAAAAAGATTGGTTTGCCTGAAGCCCTAGTGAAGTGTGTTGCAATCCTAAGGATTAAATGCTAAATCCCTGTACTGAATCTGAATCTGAATCTGAATCTGAACATCTCAGAGTTTCTCTAACTGAAGGTATGTGTTGGTAATTCTACTGTGCTTGTGGCCATGAGATTTCTATTTTTAATAGAGAATATTTACACTATACATTTCAGGTGCTCAGTTTAACTGAATTTAAACCATCTACACTGACTTTTGATGTTTCTTTGCTACTAGGACTGGAGAGCACACTGGATCATGGAGTAATGAGATATCCTTGGAGAGATTGTTAGGACAAGGTTCTTCCCAGCAAACTCAGTGTGGGGTCTCATGTGCTCTCTTGCAGAAGAGACAAAAACAAGTAGTAATCAAATCAGACTGAAAGTAATCTTAGCCATCTGCCCTGTGTCATGGTAACCAGAAGTTAGAAGATAAGCAAATTTAAAAACCTAGTCTCAATAAAGTTGCTTGGTTTGGTCTTTATTTGTATTTCCTGGGAACTCTGATGGCCTCGCTATAGCAGATAGCTCTCAGATAAATGTTAACAAAGTTACGTGGAACAGATCTGCCTTCTTACTAATGAAAAACAGAACAGCAAAAAGGTAGGGAAAACAAGCCACAACTGGTCCACTGACTTAATGGAGTTTGATTATTGCTATTTACTGGAATATTTGGCATTGGATCAGCAATGAGCAAAATGCTAATTTTTAATGAGCCAGTAGTGACATGATCACTGCACAAGCTACAGAGGATCGGTGGAATGGGTTTGCCTTTACAGGATGGACCTCAAAACAATCATAGTTGTTGTGAAGAGTCCTAGCAATGAGAGATTCTGCATTGCTGAATGCCACAGAAATATTGGGGAATAATCAATTGTTACAGAGTGTTCCAGGCATTCAGAACAAACTCTTCAGTTCCAGTTCTGTTTATTATCTCCATTACGTCAAACGTAGTGCCTCACCCCCATCCCTGGGAGAGGGTGGAATTTCTATTTCAAGTGCTTCAATACTTGGCAGGAGTGTCCAGTGCTCAGTGCAACCACAGGATTTTGGGTGCTGACCACCCTGTTTTCCACTCCTCAGCCCTGGCAGAAACCATGGATTTCTCTCTCCTCATTTTTCATGACATTGAGAAGAAAGCTGGAAATTTGTCAATGGCTTCTTTCAAATATCCTACATGCTTAGGTGGCCAGGTTGCACAATGGATCTCAGAGATGCACTAAAATGTCAGGATTATGCTGAGATTTCCTTTGAGGTTAACTAGGAAATGAAAACTGGTGTTAACCCTAAAAAACTTGAGGAAACAGAGCATGGCACAAGCAGCAGGGTAAAAGATCTGTAATAAGATACCACTGACAGGAGAATGGAAAAAGTAGAGCCTGTAGGATTGAGATCTAAGGCTAGCTGCAATGTAATATTGCACAGCATTCTGCTGTAGGAGAAGGTTGTAGCTTAGCTGCTCTGTCATTAATCTTGGTCAGCTTATTTCTATTAGTGGCATTGATGCAATCTTGGGAAAACAGGAGTACTTTCTGCTCCATATTTATACTCTGCAACTTTAAAATGAAGAGGATTTGAGAAGCAAGCTTAGATTCAACTCGTTTTGCTTATGGAAAGGTTTCTGTTAAAGCTAGTGGTGCAAGTGGGGTAGAACCAGTCCCTCCTGAGAGACTTGTTTCTAAGAAATTTATTAGTTTGCATAATGGAAGCAAGACCCTTTTCCCTTTGCCACACAGATCAATTGTGTTTACTAACTGGGGTAAAAGGTGATGGCCTTGCCACACCCCAGTGTGTTGGACCAGAATGTATTTACAGAGGTGTAGGGTAGTTTTGACAAGGGCTGCAAGGCTGGGTAGTTTTGACATCTGTGTTTTTGATGACCTAGAAGTACAATTGTCCCAAAAGGTAAAAATAGTGATTAAATATTTGTGACTGCAATGAGAAATTATGGATGTTGCAAATACAGGAAAGACATAAATAAAAGTAAATTAATGTTTAACTAGTGATATAAAGGTACACAAAGGTATTGCAAACTAGCCATCAGGAGATGAATGCAGTAGATAATTTGGAAGGTTTTTTAGGTTCATTTTAGGCTCACATTCATGTATTACAAGCCATGAGATCCAGTTTTCTGCCAAACCTTTGCTTCCTTCGTAGTAGAGGAACATACAGAGCAGGTCACTGCTGGCTCTGGAGGCTCAGCAGAGGCTGGCATTGCTGCAGTTGACATTGCTTCAGGCCCTTTCTTAGCAGCTGCAATAAAATCTCTTTGCAAGCAAGGGACTGAGAGAAAGGAGCAGAAGTCAGATTTCCTATCACTACCCCTATTATTCCCTAGTAGTATCTTTGCTTACACCACTTACAGAAGAAGACTGTCAGCTTCAGGCAAAGGTGAAACTTGTAGCTGTAATTAATTTGGAGCCCTTTGCCAAATGCTGTCAGTGCTGCTTGCTGAGGTTGTTAGTAGGTCTGTGCTGGGGTGTAGACGCTCCTATTTCCAGTAGGAAACAAATTCCCAGCAAAAAGAAGGGGGTAAAAAGCTCCTGCTGTTCCCCCAGGGTATGCACAGAGCCTCTCTGCTCATCTTTAGTAGCATCATCACACTGATTCAGTAGCACAGAAGGGAATTCTTAAACAGCTTTCACTTTTCCTCTGCTCTTTGGCAATGAAAGCTATCTTTACTGCAACCAACTGCACTGCCTGACATTAATTTTGCTGGCTATCTGTTGACAATTGCTGACTGTCCCTTTCTGACTGGCCCTGCTGCTGCTTTTTGGCTACAGAGGAAAAATGTGAGCCACAGGGAAAGTGGGTGTAGGAAGAAAGAGAGAATAGCACTGAGCAGCAGAGCAGACTGCTACACATCTTTTCCCACAGCTAAGAAAGATGGAGGGGTTTAAAATTTCTGGTTGATCACGAAAGCTCTATGAAAATTTCTAAACTTTATAGTATATCCTCATAGAAGGATATAATACATATACTGGGTAAATAACAAATATTTGTTTCCAGCAGTCTATGAGCTATGCAAGATGAATCTTGCATGCCAGGGAAAAGTCCACACCAAGAATTTTTAGGATTTATCTTTAAAACTGATTTAATTGTAAATTATGAAATACTTTTTTTAGGATGCATATAATGCTTCACAACTGCTTGAAGAATAAAATGTCTCTGTGACTGCACAGGAAAACTTAAGCACATCCAGTTCAGGAGAATTATTTTGGGGTGTTTGTGTAAGTCAGTTTAGAAGGAGACACATAGAGCACACTGTGTTTTTAAGTCTAGTGGGAGAAGAGTAAACATGCCTCTAAATCACATTACACAGGCTGAGTCCCCCTGATATCTTAGATGTGATGGTGCTTGCATTACAAGGAGCAAGGGGTAATCTAAAGAACATCGTTTTCCCAGAGACAGGGCAGGAAACAGATGTTGGGAATAGGTTGGGAAGGGCATGACTGAGTAACCTGAGCACTGGTGGAGAGGGCTCCATCTCAGCCCAGGAAAGAAGTTTGCAAGAGCAGAACCACTTCCCTCCACCCTTGCCTCACCTGTGGCCAAGAGCAAAGGAGAAGTGTAGAAACAGTCTCACCAGCATGCCCTGGGATAGTTCTGTGCTGTCTGGGTCGATGACATTTTCATTAGCATGAAACAGGAGCCTTCCATTTGATTCTCACCCTGCACCCTGACAAGACTGACTGTACTTAAACCACTCCAACTGATATTTCTTTATTTTTTTTTCCTTTAATTCTTGAAGACTGTTCTCTCTTCCCAAACCATCTACTCCATTGGTCTTATTGCCCATCTTGGAAGAAAGAAGTGTTAGGAAATAAACTAGCGCACAAACCACATCCAGCAAAACAACTTTAATGTCAACATAAATGAGGCTGTGGAACAGAATGGGACAGCAACAGGGGCAATCTGGGGCTCACACCACTCAGCACAGCAGAGATTAATGCCATCTTAAGATGGCTGCCTGGCATGACTTATCTTTTCCTCCCTAGAGAGTGGTTTCCTTAGATCCTTTTGGCTGTCTTTGCCCTGATGGTTGGGTTTGTCAGACTTCTGTTCTTCTTGCTGGTCTGGACTTCACAGCTGGTTCACATACTGAATTTTCACATTAAAATTTAATATTTTTATTTTAAACCAAACTGGAGCTGTGTCAAGCCTTGACCATCTAACAGCTTGGAGTAACCTGCACTGTGGGGATATATTGCTGAGGGGAACTGTGACTTTAGCAGTTACTACATTGGCAAGTGTCATCTGTGTTTTGTCATCTCCTGCCCTGCACCCTACACTTTGTGTATGATGGTTTTCAATCCATTGTAGCCTTTCCTTGTATCAGTTGCCCTGTCTGTAAAACTTCTCTTCCTTAATTACTATAAAATGCTGGAAGGGCTTGAAATAAAAACAAAAGCAAAATTAAAATATTCAAATGTTACATGGGAGTGCTGAAAATGCTTAAATATTTTGATCTTTCTGTCACACTGGAAGGGTCCAGGTAATTTTCACTATTTTGCCACTGTTTTCAGCAGGGCATCTCCTGAACAGTTTGCTCCACCCTCAATGACACGATCATGAAAATTTAGAAAACTAAAGCAATTTTCTGCCCTGCTGCTGGGCCACACTGCTTGCTGACTTACTTTGGACATCTGGAAGATGTTTTTTAATGGCAGTTTTTGGATGGCAGAGCTGATGACGTGTGTTTATAGCACAGGCTGCTGCTGCTAAAGCCAGTACCTGGGTGAGTTACTGTGAAATGAGAATGTTCTGGCACGGTGGGAGTCACTGCAGCAACTCCAGGCTCTAGCAGACAGCATTTGCTGAAACTGCTGCCAGAGGTGAGCAGCAATGCTAGATTTCTACTTGGATGAGTAACTCCTTGTAACTTTGACAAGGTAACCAGTAAGATGTGAAAGATCTAGGAGACCACCTTGCAATAATAATTAGGACACTTCCCCTTCTCCAGGTTTCTCAGCCTGCAGAGACTTTATAGTGCTGTAAAGAGAAGTGGCAAACAAGAGGCCTGCAGAGCAGGGACAGTGTGACTGAAAAACACTGTAATGCAGGATATTGCTTCCCCAGCCAAGCAGAGGCAAAAGCAGAGAGCTGAAGCAGCACTACTGGAATGGGTGTCTTCCCTGAGCCAGGGAGGGTGTTCCTAGCTGTGTGATGCTAAGGAGCAAGTCCTCTTCTTAAAAGCTAACTTAGGCAGAAAAATCTGTCTTAGCTAAACTGATTCTGGAGGTATTAGAAAGCAGAAGTACTTTCTGTTCCTTTTTTTTTTTTTTTTTTTTTTTTTAACCAGAGAAAGTAAAGATGGTGAGAAACTATTGGGCCAGCTTAGTGTCACTGCCAGTGCAAACTAACAAAATTTTGATGGTTTCCAAGAGGTGTCACTAAATATGAAAATTACTTCGTACACTTACTGCTATGTGCTCCTGGGCTGATCAAGCTTGAAACCTGCATGCAAAGCCAAGGCAGAAAAATCTCTGATGTGTTGCTCTGTTCTCCTTTTAAAGAGAACTTTGGTATTTTGTATGGACAATGTGAAACAGCTGAACAGGTCTAAATCTTTGACTTTGCAAGAATTAATCACATCAGACATAAAAGGTTCAACTGTTCAAAACCACCGTGCTTGGAGTAACTGGGGGTTTTTTAACTTCACAGAAAAGATGAGCAAACATTTCTTATGTAAAGGGGAAAAAAAAGGGATTAATAAAATTTTAAGACTTGACAACGTACGTACATCATTGTACCACTTAGCATATTCCAGGCAAGAAATGTCACCCATCATTAGCACTATTGTTGAAGAACAAGAAGCTTGTTTGAAAGACCTCCAGGCCTTGGTGAACAGTCAATTGTCCATATTTTAAAGTATTCAAACCATGCTGCTCTTCTGTTTAAAATTTCACTTGTTTCACGTCCCAATCATTCTGTCTGGTTAAGCCTGGTTCGCAGGTTGGACCATATGGAAGTCATGACTTATTTTTGTTTTGATACGCTTTGATAGATTTTGTTAGTCCCAGATTCAGGAATTCACTCCAATTTAGGGAAGACCTAAAGCATAACTTAAAATTTAACTTGAAATCAGCAGAAATTAAAAAAGCTTCTGTGTATTTGTCAGTAATGTAATTTGAATTATTTCCTTTCATTCAGAATGTTGTATCTTGCACTCGCTCTGTTTCAGTCTCTCCTTCAACACCCCTGTCACTCTGCCTAAGCAGTAGGCACCAAAAACCATACTTAAAATTGTTACTTTTCCAAAACTGTGTGTGCCCACACCTAGCTACCAGTTTCATCCCCATTAGATCTCATTTTGATAGCTAGGTTTCCTGTTTTTCAAGCTCTGAAGTGCATTGCTTTGGCCTTTTACAGTAGCATTTGCCTTTCATCTTCATGACTTTTATTGTAAACCAGAGACAGTTTTTCCAGTAGTAGTCACATCAAGCCTGTAAACACTGCTAAAGGTCTGGTTTTATAGCAATAACAATGGAGAAATACACATCCTATTGTCCTCAACAAACCACTTCTTCATTCTATTCCTCACCCGTATTTCCATACCACTGATTTACCACTTCCAGGTATTATGTGTGTTTGAGTATAATCTGCAGTCTAGGTGTGTGATTCTAGATATGTGATCTTGCTTTTGGCTGCATTAAGTCTACTAAATGTGGCTAAGCAAAGTTTAATAAAGTGAATAAGAGCAGGAACATGTCAGCTCTCGCTGCTTGGCTTTTCCCTCTACAGTTTTATAAATTTACATGGTACTGTTTTGCTCCTTGCTGACTGGTTTGCTAAAGTACCATGTCTGATCATCTTCATTTGATTAACATAATTAGAAGATTTTAAGGAAAAATATGTGTAACTTTGAGGATATTAATAAGGCCATCAACCATTTACCGGTACTATACTGATGGAAATATGCACTATTATGTCTGCTTCATCAATTCCAGAACTTGACTGGCTAACTTGAAAAATTCTTTTGTATATAAAAGAAAGTTCTTATCTTTAACATATTTTCCACCTGTGCTTTTTTTTTTTTTTCTGTGATCATTCTGAGAACATTTTCAAAGTGTATCTTCAAAATCTGAAGGACTGTTTGCATAATCTAGAATCAGCTCTGAATTTAATGCAAAATCTCATCAAAAGGAAGCAGCACCAAAAGTAATGGAAACTTCCATCACAAATACTTTGGTCCAAAAATTAACCAGTATTCCTAAGCATAGATTTATGATGAAAATTATTGCAAGAATCTCAGCATATTGTATTTTAATTGCAAGTACTGATAACTAGGAAGGTGATGCCTTTTCAAGTACTAGAGGAAATAAATGCTATATAACCTAATTGTTACTGAAAAGCAAAAAAAAACCCAAACCAACCAAAATGGAAAAAAGCCAAAACAAAACAGGATAAGATGCAGTGAAAGATTACAACCACAAAAAAAAAAAACTTAATCAAGTGAACTTCTATGGATAAGTAACAAAGTTTTCAAATTTTAATTTGAAATTTAATTTACAGAGCTGAACCATCCTTATCTGTGCACATGTATGGACATACACTGATGTGTGTACACTGAACACAAGTGATTGTTTTTAGGGCTGCAGTAACTGGGTAAAATTCAATGGGATACTGGAAAAAAGTCAAGAATTACTTCCTACCTATGAGTTAGAGGCCCCACATCGCAAAAGAAAATTGCACGAAGAGGTTAGTTAAGAAATTTTTATGAAATACTGAGAGATATTTTGGATGACTGATTTTTTGGGGAGAAAAATAATTCACATCTCCCAACAGGTTTCTTTTTTTATACCAAGCTCTAACTCTCCTCTGTAATCTTCCTGGTGAAGAAAAGTGTTTATGTAAGCTAGGTGTAACAAGGCTGCATGATCTACATCTTTACAGCTTTAAAGCAGCTGAGGACAGTCTTTTACCTCCTGATAAGGAGTCATCAGCATATTGTACTGCTGAAATTAGAAAAATTAGGAATATTCTGATGCAATTTCTGGTTTAAAAGTCTATGATTACAACAGAAAAATTCAGAGGATGAAAAGCCACAGAGAATGCCAAGATCGTGCAACAACAACAGGTGAGAGAAAATATTTAGGTAAAGGTCTTTCCTTTAAAAAAACACCTAACCATATAATAGTTTGGAAGATAGACATTTAAAACCAGTACACTTTTTTTTTTTTCCTTTTGCTTATCCTGTTCAAAACCAAACAAATCATTACTGTGAGGTTTCGATGGCGTACTGGGAGGGAAAAGATTCAGTAAGTGAAAAAGTGACAAATTTTTAAAAGGAAAATGGCATTTGCCCTAGTAAGTAATTTCTAGAATCTCCTGTAATTTTGCTATCCTAAGTATCACATGACACAAAGAGAAAGTGAACTTGCATCAGAAGTGCTAGTGAGTACATCAGGCAATAAAAGAATGTCCAGAGGAACACTTTTTTAATCACGTTTTTTTGTTGTTTTTTTTTTTTTTTTTTTTTTTTTTGCAGGAATTGCAAGGTGGGAGCATCCTCTGTAAAAATATTTATTTTAAAATATTTTTTTAATTTAATTTTCAATTATTTTTTTTTTTAAAAAAAGAATATAACTTCACAACAATCATATTTTACCCAGGAGGTTCACGATCGATGTCAAAATGATTTATATCACACCTAGAAACTGTTATAAATAACATATAATGCATAAATTGTTCAGTTGTGATGCTTCCATAAACTTTGAAACATTAAGACATGCCTGTTCCCGAGTCTATCACTCTCTTTAGCAAAATAAGCAACATTTTGCATCTTGGATATTTTAGAAAATTGCTTTTCAGTCTTCCATTTCTACATGAAGTCCCCATTGTTCCTTGAACTGCAGTAGATACATTTCTTGGTCCTCAGATGATTCACCAGACACCTCCTTCTCATAGAGGCTGAGCAAAACTCCTTCTCTGTCAGGATCATCACACTCGAGGACTCCTTCACACGCCTGGCTTTCAACACTGGACAAAGCAGGAATATACAGCCTTCCACTGGGAGGATCCCAGTCCACTACAATGGTCTGCACACCCTCCTTCTCTGGCAGAGCCTGTGTGATTTTTTCCAGCTGATGATAGGATGTCTGCCCACATTTTTCAGTATCCAGGTCCATGAAGTCGATATGGGTCTCACCTGGCAATTCATCTGCTGCATCAACCACCTTCAAATTAAGTTCCTCTGTTTCCTGTCCCAAAGAAAGGCCTGCTACCCTTATCTCTAGCTGGGGGAATATGGCTGTCCTGCTTCCATATCAACCAAGTCCCCCAGAGCAATCTGGGCAGAAAACATCTCTTCTAGTTTCTGACCAGGACTCAAGTCTTCAGCCCTTACATCATGTTCATACTCTACGACCCCTGCATTTTTATCTCTCCAAGTATTCTCTGTTCCACACTGGCCATGAGATGCCCAGTTTTCACTTTGGTCCCCTTCCACTAAAGTATCTTTGAGGGAAATCTCTTCACATGAAATATCAAGCAAGTATTTTGCTTTCAGCACATGTTTAGAAGGCAAATCCTTCCCTTCACTGTCACTGTAAACAGTGTCATAATTAGGACTTTTCCTTTCCATTAGATGGCTGGATTCCTTACAGTCATCCCCATTAATAGTGATAAGGTTGAGCACTATTTTTTCACTTGGTATGAAAACCCATTCCTTGCATTTGTCAGTGTACTGCCATACCTGGAAAGTAAGAAATATTTTCAGTGAAGTGTAATAAAAATGCCATATTACTGCTTCTTATACCATCTTATATTTTTAAAATATTAGGCTAGGTTAGACCTTAATAGGAGGTTATTTCAACTTAGGGAAGAAGAAAGTTCATCATATAAACATTCAAGAGTGTCAATATGCTCCCCTTTTTTTATTCTATCTAAAGTAAAACTATATCATGACCAGTTTTAATATCCCTTTCCTCCCCTTCCCCATGTCAAAATAATGGTTAGAACAATTCTGTCAAACACAGGTTTTGTTTCCAAACCAGCATAAACCCATGTGACTTCAGAGAAAACATCAGTCTTTGTTCCTGGACTAAAGATCACCAAATCTATTCCACTCCTTTTAACCAGTGAAGAAAAAATGCAGTCACAACCAGTTCCCACAAGCAGTGCCAGGTAACATGTTAATGTATAACTTCCAGAGAATAAAATAATACCAGGTTTCCTTTCAGAGCGGGAGCTGCACATCAGGTTGAAGCACAGTGTACAGAGCCTGCACTGTGCAGTCTGCCACAGGCTGCTTTTTTGACTCTGTGCAAAATCATCAAATTGAACAATAGGGATCTTTCTGAAATGAGTAAAATTTTTTACAGGGATCAACACTGTGGGCACTGGTGGAGTGAATAGGAAAAAACCAGAAGGTGCATTTCAGTGCTTTCAAGCTTGAATGGAAGACTTAGACCACTAATTAATGGCCTAATTTCAGACTCTAATTTTCACTAATTTCAGACCAAGTAGTCTGAAAGGTCACACAGGTCAGAAGTGCTGGACCAAAACAAATGGTTTATTCCTTATCCCCCCCAGCCACACAGGGTGCACATGTGGAACAGTCTGTAGGTTGGGAAAGCCAGAGAGCATCATTAAAATACCAGGTCTATATTCATTTGTCACCTTAACATTGACTGAATCAAAGGTGGAGAAATAAAACTGAAGCTCCACAATGGTCATTAAAAAGGGCAGTGAACATAAAAAAATTCCCAACATTTAAATTCCCTCTATATTAGAGAAAAAAAAACCTCCTGGAGTTATGAGTTTAGACTGCTACTGAGTGGGAATTTTTACTAAGTAGCCCTTCATGCTCTTGGACTTTAAAGAGCTCTGTCCTCTTAGCTCCCCAAGAGACCAAAATATCTCCCCATGCCATGACCTGTATCCCAGGAACAAAACATAGAGATCAAGACAGAGACAGACTTTTTACTAGGGCCTGTAGTGACAAGGGACAACAGTTTTTAAATGAAAAGGGTTCACTTAGACTGAATATAAGGAATAAATTCTTTACTGTGAGTGTAGTGAGGCACTGGAATAAGTTTCCCAAGAAGCTGTGGATGCTCCATAAGTGCAAGTGCTCAAATTCAGGTTGGATGCAGCTTTAAGCAACCTGATCTAGTGGAAGATGTCCTTGCCCACGTCAGAGTGGTTGAGCCAGATACCTTTGAAGGCCCCTACCAACCCAAACCACTCTATGATTCCACAGTTCTGCAATAAACCCAGTGTCTTGTCAACTGCAGGAGGTGTTTCTGTGCACATCTGAAAACGCTGCAGAAGTAGCTGCTCCAATCCTTCTGAGCCCTTTGAACTCACAACCCCTCTGTGAAGATTTCTCCTGTCACCTCTGCACGTCCCTGATCTTCTCCAACAAGATCAGCATGCTGAAACCAACTCCCTTGTACCTCACATCCCACGGTGTCACGCAGATTGGATTAACACTGAAGTCTTAATTCATTATTATAATTGCATGTTTATGGTTGAGCAACTTGCTTAAGGATACCTGTGAGAAAGTTCTGTTGAGCTCATGAGCTGGAAACCAGTAACATTTCATAGACTTCACGTGTTCTTTCTAAAAATCAACAAACTTTGCAACACTAAGAAATTTGAGAACATTTTTTTTGCAAAAAGTGTATTTCGGTTGTCTAAGTAACAGAATGTGTTTGTTTATACATTTTTGGGTGTTAGGAAATGGTACAGTGTTTCAAAGTATTCTTGAAATCCAGGTTGAATTATCTGTATGATGTGCATGTGTTAAATCCCTCACAAAATCTGGTAATACCCAGTAACAGTCCAAGAAAACATCATAGTGTTTCTGTATTGCTTAATTGTCTTCTCTTCTTGTTTCTGAATTCAACAAATTAATAACTTCTCTTCAACTGACTTTACACAGTGCTTCATCTCTGATAAATTTATGGAGCTCGGACATCCTGACAGACCTTGCCTAGTGCACCTCAGACCTTGCTTAAGGCAATCACTCTTCCCAAACCAACAGCTCTGTTCTGATCACTGCAAACTTGAGTTATTACTCTGCTTTTCTTGCATTTAATAACCCTTGACATGATTTTGATCTCTTGATCTCAGTGGCAACCAGAGCTCTTATTTAGAGCTAGCCACAGTTTCCTCCAAGCTTGGAACCCTAGAAAACACACAGCTCTGCTGTGAGTGCCAAGGTTGGCAGGGACCTCCTGCAACAAGAAGACACCTACCAGGTTTGTTGGATGTTTTTGTTTGTGGATATGGATATACTTGTGCACACAGTAGCATGCCACAGAAATAAAAAGGAGAGCCAGCATGGCAGGCATAAAATATCCAAATGTGATTGTTACAAGCTCATCTTCTGTTTTATCTGTTAATAAAACAAAAGTTTTCATTGTTAACAAGCAAATTTTTAATGCATTTAGACACTAACATGTGCATTCACCACACTGCATTTTGGATACAGAATGCAAATGTTTTAGATAAACAAAGAATTTGCAGGAAATGAAAAAAATTATATTTGAGCTACAGGACAGTTATTATTCTTGACTAAACAATAACTTAAATTCTAAAAAGAAGTAACAACATCTCCCTTAGGTTCTCCTGTTGCTAACTTCTGCTGATTGACCCAGCTCTGCCACTCCCAAACTGCATTCCAGAAGAAAAAACATTCTCCATGCACTAAAACTCAAAGAATGCAGACACTTTTCTTCAGAGGTACTGATATATCTTCCAGTCAGTCCCAGCTATGCTTTAACAGAGGCAAAGCTTTTTTCATTGGTAGAAGTGCACAGAGAAGGGAGAAACCATGGTGACTACCACTCTCAAAATGGATATGTAAAAAACTCGCAAATTCAATCACCATGACTTTTTCCAACTTGCATGTTCCTTTTTTTTTTTAACTTGCTACCTCACACCTACCTTTCAATGTAGTAATGCAATGTTCTTTGGAAAAGCCACTGTCCAGAAGTGGTGTGCTGACATATATCTGTGCACTGACACAATAAGCTGTTCCAGGCTCTAACCAGGGCACAACCAAGGTGTTGTTGCTGATGGAGAAGAACCACTGGAAGACATTAAAAAATATTTCCCCCCTTTAACTCCTGAGACACAGAAAGGTCACACATCTTCTAGAAAAACTGATATTCTAAGAGCTGCCAGCTCTTATTTTCTCTTCCAAAGATTCTTGTACCACCACTGAACAACTTCATGCCTCTTATGAAGCAGGACCATTGGCCACTACTGGCCCACATTCTTGTGCTGATGTTGCAATAGAGCTAAAGCATCACTCCAGCCCTGTCCTGATACACAAACCAATGACAGGCACATGGTATGGTTCCACAAAATACTTCAAACTGGGATGTTCTGGAAAAGATTGGAGCTTTAGGGTAAAAGGATTTATGTAGACCTTGGAGTTCAAAGTTAAATAATTGCTGTATTTCCTGCCCCGTAGTGAAAAAACCCTCAACAAACCAGCCAAACAAAAAACCCCAAACAAAAAACAACCAACAAAAACACAAACCACTTTTGTCTACTACACACTTGCTAATCCTAGCATTTCAAGAAGCACAGGGCACAGATTTAATAGGAGCAGTTCCACAGCCTTGTCAAAGCTCACCCGCTTCTTTGTTTTTTTGTTGAGGACAGACACGTTGTACTGTAGGCCAGGATACACTTGAAGCAGAGATATGGATTCTTCCTCAGGACTTCTCTTCCACTTCTCAGGAGAAGTCAAAAGGATTGAAATAGATCTGTCAGTAGAAGATATACTTACCATGGGTGGATCTATTTTAGCTGGAAAAATGAACATGTACAAAAAGCAGTCAAATTCAGCAGAGGCACACTGGTTTGACCAGTTTCATCAAATTGATCATATTACATTTTTGCAACGTTTGCAGGAGTCTAAGTAGAGCTTCGAACAATTTATTTATATTGGTAGAAAATTATTTGATCAGATAGCTAAGAGGATCTTTACAGTGAGAAAGCAAACACTGACTTGGAATTTTGCCAAGGAATTCCTGGGGCTTTACAGGATAAACAACCTTGAAACTCAATTTACTAAACCAGGCTGAATTACCAGCATGTTCTTAGATTATCTGGCAGAGATAAGAAATATTGGGCTCTAGAGTACGCTTACTGATTGGTTTAATAAAGCCTTTTCAGAATCAGTTATAAACTGTGAATGTGCCCCACACACAAATATATATATATATTTTTATATATATATATATATATATACATCCAAATTGCAATTTTATAATTTCAATTACTTATATCAAAAGCAGAATAAAATAATAAATGTGAAACAACTGAAAAAAAAGTAACTTCATGCTAAAATTAAAATATCCTATGCTGTGAAGGCATGTGCAGTCTGAGCACACATTATTAATCAAGGACACTGAACATCTGGCTGTGTGCTTAGCTCTCCTTACTGTCTGTTAGAGGGTTGAATCGTGTGGTCTCCATCCAGTCAGAGCATGTCCCATTTAGGAATGCTTTAACACTTGCATAGTATTGCTCTTCGTAGTCCGAGGTCTCACTGGAGAGGTCACACCACGTTCTGTTTATATTCCTGCATTCTGGCTTTCTGATCCATTTGCCAACACCGTATCTATATTGAAAAGAAACAGAAAGGAGCTGTATGAAAGCTATTTCCATTATATTAGTCACCTCATAATATAATTTTCTCTGCTTTCTTATGGCTGATAAAACAGTTTCTGTGTTCAGCAGAAATCTGCAATTTCAAGGGATCCCAGCTTCAGCTGAGACGAAGCACAAGACTTCCACAAGCTTTTCATGAAAAATAAATTAGAGTAGGCCCTGTCCAGAAGAAGCCAGATGAAACTAACTGGGCTATTAGAGATACCAATCTCAGTCAAGCTTTGCCTGTGCAGACCAGAGGTCTCTCAACTTCAGTCTCCACAGCTTTAGTTTAAATTCTAAACACACGATAATAGAGACAGGACAACTATTTATACAGAAACAAGGAGTTCAGTCAGAATGGTCAGTGACTCATCCTCAAGTATGGACACAGATAATGCTCAGGTTCTTCAAGGTGAGTGACAGGAGACTACTCATTCCTGCCTGATGCCTCGTTTTTGAGTTTGAAAGAAAGACTCAACTGGAACACAATGAATTTCAAAACCCTTCTAGTTGAAAAAAGGCCATATATCTGCTACAACAGAGCCTCGGTAATTACCAGCTCTTACACACTGGTAGTACTAACCAAGATTTCCTTGGAAAATTCCTGTTTGGATTTGCTCAGAAGCTCCTGCTCCTTAAATTCACATTAAGAATTCCCCCTTTGGCTGCTAATTAGTAAGGGTGTGTGGCAGCTTCTGCCTGACTGCTGGATCACTCACCAGCACTTTCCACCCATCTCAAGCCCTTGCTCTCCTGGGTGGGTAGAGGCACATGGGAGCTTTTGTGTTAGGTGTGAAAGATGGCCATACCTGTGGCTACAGACTCTTCATGGGGCAGCTTCAGAGTCAGTGCAGCCAGGTCTGTCTGCACATTTCACCTCCCATACAATAGTGCTGGTGTCAGCCAAGGACAGGGTTAATTGCAGCAGCTGTGAGGGGGTGGAGCCTGGAGCTGGGTGGGCATGGCCAAAATCCCAATGTTATTCCATTCCATCTTTCATCACTGCCAGGGGCATGGGAAAAGGACTGTCTCTCCATTCCAAGAGGAAAGGTGTTCCTTTCCAGAGCAAGAAGTGTGATGGGTGGAGCAGTGTTGTAACACTGCTCCTGACCAGAGGGAGCACGGCTGTGTTCAAGTCGAGCTCTGCACTCTCTCTTTTGTACATTTTTATCATTAATACTGCTGCTGTCACTGCTCATTGTCAAATGTCATTGCTGTTTCCAGTAAATTGTTCTTATCTCCATCTGTCACCTTTGCCTTTTGTGCTTCCAGCTGGAGATGGAGGGGAAGTGAGTGGCACCATATTTTTTTTAGCAGAACTACTGAACTGGAGAACACCATTCCTAAACCATGACAATAATTATCGTTCATTCTGTAACTGCTGAGCCACTCTCAGGTTACAGGAAACTTCTAGAGATCGACATTCATTTTACTGTTCTGAAAATGTTCCTAGATTGAGGGAAGTGTAAATATTAGAAGCAAAGATTGTGAGCATTACATAATCTGTGACAATTTATTTTATTTATAAGCCAAACCGATCACTGCCTTTCAGAATGACACAGTGCTCTCTCAGTGTGAATAAAGGAAATGGTTCTCATGCAAATTCCTTGACACACTACCAAGGTGCAGACCTTGACAATGTAAGGGTCTGATTCCAACCACATTACTTGGTTTTGTACAGTGCTTGGTAACATCCATGGATTTCCTCCTAGAGAGGCTTGCTGGATCCGAAGAAATCTGGGGGAGTGGGTCTGTCAGGAAGGAGCAATGACACACTGGGTGTTATTAATATTATGGAATTATACATCTCCATATCCATTTAAATGTGTACAGAGGCTGTATGCAGACAGATACCAGTCCACAGCACAGTTCTTCTTCATCCTTCCCTCTCATTTTAGGAGGAATGCCTCTGAAAGCTTCCGTAGTATTAGAATGTTGCTACCTACCCTTCTTTCGTAGGAAGAACATCTCCTTATACATTTTTTAAATTGGTGCAAAGTGAAGAGTCCCAGAAGCAGAAGTTAAAAACCACACAGCTTCAGTCTAGCTCACATTTTAGCTCTTTCTTTACTTTATGTCAGCAAAACCTTGCATGAAGTTGGGTTTTCTTTTTAAATTATTATTTAAAATGCTACAATAGAAGTCATTGGGAGATAAAATAAACGAGCCAACTTACACTGCATACTTCACCTTGTAGAGTACTCCATCACCTGTGCCTTCTGGTGCTGACCAGTGAAGGACATTCTTCATATTTACAGATTCAAAATGGACATTCCTAGGGTTGGGCAAAGAACAATACAACTCTCCTGAGAAAGAAAGTAAGAAAGGAACAACACGCACTAAGAATCAGTAAACACATACACTCCCAAAGTAGCCAAAGTCAGTTATTTTGTAAAAGGCCATAAATTCTACCTCTTCTAGCATTCAAAGCGTCATGTAGTTTGCTATGGAAAAATCAATTTTTTTATAAGTGTCCCTACCTAGTGCAGTTTCAAACTCTATCTTTACAAGTGTGTTTTTTCTGTAGCAGAAATGTCTTTGCCATTTATGACAGGCATGGAAATATTCACGGACTGGAAGCTAAAGTTAGAAAAGTTTGGCCTAGAAGATACACACATTTTTAAAATTGCAACTGTATTTGAATATCAGAAAAATTTAACACTGAAAATTAAAAAAAAAAATATCCTTAATGCCTCACTAAAATCTTCTTGCAGCTGAGTGGATTTTTAAAAGGCAAACCAGGCATTTTACAAAAAGACACACAGAGTCTACTGCAAACACAGCTTTACAAACTCAAGTATAACTTTACTCTGAAGAATTGGACTGGATGATCACAATAGCCACAGTGTCATTTGACCATCCCTTTTGATTCTCCAGACAGTCAAAAGCAAACATCTACTGTAAGGTCACACATCTAACTTGCTGTTCATTGCACCAGCTTTTGAAATTAATAAATAGGCAAATTTAGGTATCTTAAAAACACAGTTTCAGATCTTTCTAATACCCACCTCTAATCTAATAAACATCATGAAGGTGCCCACATTGCTAAATTACTTGCAAAATGAAGCCTGTGGGGCCAGGGGAAGAATCCCAAGTTCAAAGTTATGACTCAAGCCTACTTCTGCCATGCTCTGGGAGAGCAATTCTGAAGCAGCCCTGAAGCTGCCACTGCTGGGAAGGAGCTTCCCATTGCATGCAGCCACAAGAGCATAACAGGGAAGAGAAACAGTGACTCTGTGGCTTTTCAGGACTTTTCAAACCCCTTTAAACTTCTCCTCCAAGAATGGAATTCTAGTTCTTGAGGTAACAAAATGAGACAAAGAAAGGGGGAAATAAAACATAACAACACAAACTGTGGGAACCTGTTCAAATGAATAACCCTTGAGCTGTTACTTCTGTAAGCAGACCTTAGGGTATTTTTGTAGTATATTTAACTATTACTAGAGCAACAGTGTTCATCCTCCTGTATACATAACATATAGTTATGTAAGCACATTGTAAACATATTGTTTTGTAAGCAAAATTCACCACGATTTTTTTGATTAACGTGCAGACTTCTGTCTGTCTTTGAGCCAAACAGTAAAAGCTTTTTCTCTTCAATACATTTATTAAAACAATCTCCTTGCAGTACTCTAGAGACCTATTACTTCAAACTGTCTCAGTGCAAACTCTTGGTTTTCCAAGCCTCCAGTTGCCCACTAATGCTGTACTGGTATATGTGTGCATCTGTATCCTCAGACCACAACACTGTTTATAGAAGGTATTTCTAATCTTGCTCTCTTTTATCTCTAGCACTTAGTGTTCAGTGCCTCCTATTTCTAGTCAGAGAACAAGTTTTGTGAGGTATAGTCCTTAGGGCAAGCTAATCTATTTACAAAGAGTAGAAAGTCCCATTTCCTTGATGCTTGGATGCAGAAATGTCCCACGACAGTCAGCCTGTAAGAGCTCAAACACTTGGTTGTAGCAACATGAAACAAGTTCCAGGATGCCAGGAGATATAAAAGCAGCAACATGGATTCTCCAAGAATTTGTCTTATTCTAACACTTGCTTCCAAGGGGGAGATACAGAATCCAGGAAATAAAAGGTTCTCACGTCCCCAAAATAAATGTCCTCTGTGATTGTTTTAAGTGAATCCAAATGTAAAGACAAAGCTGCCCATGAGAGCTGAGAAAGTTGTTTGCCTGTACCTTTCCACATTTATCCACCCTTATTTTAAAACATTTATATTCCTCAGGCACATTTTAAAGTAGCAAGAGTCACCTGTTTGGCTGCTACACTAAAATATTTTTAAACTATTAATGTGTAAAACTGTCTCTTTGATATTTTTAATATTTTTTTTAATTTTTAATTTTTTAAAAATTTTTAATTTCCCTCCTCCCAGGGTGGTTTCTGCTGTGGTAAATGAAGTTTCAAAACAGAAACATTGACTGCAGCAGAGGAGCCAATCTCAGTATGCAGAAACCACGAGATTGTATCTTTGCAAGATTTAAAGAATTACAACACTGCTGGTGTGCTCCCACCTACCCCCAAACTCAGCGAGATTAGGAAGGCAAAGGCACTGGAAACCGTTAACTTTCCACAAGATGAAAAAACAGAGATTTGAGTTCTATTTCTGGTTTTGCCCCTTTACTAAAGGGCTCCTACCCTTACAATAAATTTTGCCAGTTAGTTATACCACAATTTTGCACGTGTAAAACAAGAATAAACTACCATTGTTCCCTATGTCTCCAGGAAGATTTAAGAATAATTCCTTCATTTCCATTTGGCGATAGTATCAGGAGGCATGTGTAAGAATAGATCATGCATAGAGCTTGAATGTTCCATGGTTATCAGTCAGGAAAGGATGCAAGTCTATGCAACAGCTGCATGGCTCAGTCTTTCAAGTTCAGCCTTTCAGTTTCTAGTCTTTAAACATATTACCTCCAGTTATATTCTGCTTTTATTTCCATTTATTTGGATTCATGGCATGGGTGTCACATTGAGCATTTTCAGTTTGTACTGGCCTTGGAGCAGAATCAGTCACACATGTTGCTTTGCTAGGTTTAGTCTGCCACACTGATTGCTAGCAATGGCTGTCATTCACTTTCCAGCACAACCAAGCCACTTCATTTATTTATTGCATGGAAAAAAATGGAACCCTTATTACTGTCTTTGGAAATCTCCGAGTAAAATCATTGTTTACAACTTCATGACTGACACCTGGACTGGAAATGAAGTAATAATATAGTAATAAATATATAAACTTCACCACAAGGAGCTGCCAAGTCCTCATCTTAGAATAAGCTAAAGTGAAACTCTCCAGAACAGACATGACTTAGCCTGAAAACACCTTTGCATGTGAGTGAAAAACCCCATTGACGTCAACGAGATTATTCACATGAGCAAAAGTCTGCATGGCAGGGGCTTCATCTTCTCTTTATGAAATCACCAGCTAGGTTTAAAAACCTGCCCAGTTTTAATCACACAGAGCTCCCTGCCAAGTACTGCCTTGCTCAAGTCAGTACTGTTCAAAGCTCAGTTCTGGTTATAGCCATATCTATCTACACACATACATAGAGACACGAGGATAAACACACACAATTTCCATGTTACAACCATTACCCACTCAGTGCATCGGTGTTTTACCTGCTAGGAGGTCCACCTGCCTGTCTTGGTGACAAACAGCTGTGTTTAGTGTCAGTGCTGCAAAACAAATACAGCTGCAACTACCCATGTCCTCTGGCTTTGAACAGATTTTTTAGCTTTGCACCCCAGTTAGGTAACCCAGAAGCTGCAAAGCATAAAAATATATAAATACAGAAAAGCTTAGATCATTTTTTTCTGTGCAATGGCAAAAATTTTGGGGTGAGGAGAAGGCAGAGGGCTCACTGAAAGCTGACCTATTGGTATTCAAGTGCCTCCTGTACGACCACTGCTGTTTAGCCCCCTCAAGTGGAGTGATCTCTGATGTACTTTACTGCCGCATGGCACAGGGGTGCAAACACCAAATTATCCAATCAAATACAGCAACAAAGATCACAGAACCTTCTAGACAACTGTAAGATACAATTTAAGACAGTGAGTGCTGTGGAAAGCATTAAGATAGAAAGATGAGCCTTACTGCAACAGTCTTGCTACCCGCAGCAGCAAAAGCCAATACCTCCTCCCTACAGACATCTCAGAATTCAAACGAGGAACTGCTTTTCTGACAATGGCAGGCACTTTGGCTTCAATTGTGGTTGTATTTTCTTACACAAAAGTGACCCTTGGGAGCACCTCCAATGGAAGGGAAACCTTTGTGCTGGGTGCTGAATTTGTGGGCATCACTGCAGCTGTGCCTCGGCATTTGCAGCTGCCACTTCAAGGCCGTGGATTGAACCCCTACTTACAAACCTCAGGGAGGGGACAGCCTTTCAAACAGGCTGAGTCCCTGATTTACCTTTTCCCACTGGTAGCTTAGGGACAGCCTTTCAAACAGGCTGAGTCCCTGATTTACCTTTTCCCACTGGTAGCTTAGGGACAGCCTTTCAAACAGGCTGAGTCCCTGATTTACCTCTTCCCACTGGAAGCTTAGACCCACCAGTGAAGCAATTAAGGATCAATCTAGGATACACTGCTTCTGGCAAGGAACACTCTAAGCCACTGCTCCTTCTTTAGTCTTTTAGTTCAGCTTTGGGTGATTTCCACCATATTCCTATGACATCTTGTTTGCTCCTTCTATGCTGCTGCTCTTCATTTTTTGAGGCATTTTTTTCTCTCTTTCTCCAGCTCATCTGTTTTGATAATTATGTTGTTCTCAGTGAAAAATAGTCCCTCAAACACATGCCTAAGTATAACATAAAAATAAAAATGGTCATACTCAGAGCAAATGTCCATTTAGCCTTGTGTTCAGTATCCCTCACAAGCAGTGTTGAGGCTGTCTTTTCTGGCACATCTCCAGCTCCAGGCAAGTCAGCACTGGCCATGCAGGAATGCAAGGGAGTACACCAAGTGGTAAACAGGGGGACTGGGCCAAAATTGCAGATGATAAGTTACACAGAGGAAGGGAAACCCAGCAAAGCCAGGAATACACTCCAGCAAACTTATTACTTACACATCATCTTAGCAACGATTTGAGTAAACTTCTTAAAAATTAAGTGACCCTGAAAGCTTTTCTCTGTGCAGATTCTTTTTGACTCGAACTCAGCAGACCGAATAATGAGGAAGAGAATAAAGAGGAGGAGGAGGAGGGGTACAAAGTCAGGTTAGTGAAACCCTTTGACTTGAGCAGCGCTGGTGTGAATGTGGGGAGGAGCACAGAGGTGATTTCCTGCTCAAGCCATAGCAGCATTGAGAGCTAACCACAAAGCACAGGCTTTGCTCTCCCACAAGAGATGTTTCTCCCATCACAGCCTGTTCAGAGCAGGCACAGGGGGAAGAAAGACAGGGACAGAAAGGCAAACAAGACTGCATGAAAACAAGGTGGTGGAGCAGATGGAAAACTTGAGGGATGAGGTGGGGAAAGGCGGGAGAAGGATGAGACTGGGGCACGTGGGGTTTGTTTTTCAAGAAATGGGCAGGCTGCCATTCTTAACAGGTGAGTCTGAGAGGTAATTTTGTCAAAGAGTGTGAGTGGAAAAACAGCCTGAAGTACAGAAGTGGGACTAAAGCTACGGCTTGCCCTGACAGGCTCTCCTCCTCCACCATGTGAAGCTTTGCTGTTATTCGTCCAAACTACATCCTAACTTACAAAACACACCTCTAAAGAGAATACTGGTCAAAGGACACTTCAGACTCAGTCCAGAAATATCCAGCCTCAAAAAGGAGGAGAAACTCTTCCCAGTCCTTTGAAGGTTTGTTAGGAGACAGCTGGAGAGTACCACGGCAGCTGACACCCATTCCTTTTTGCTAACTTGTATGAAATAAACTGAATTTTCTTCCCACTGAGTTGAAATTTTGCAAGTATAAGAGTAGAGATCCCACCACCCACCTTCCCCATGCCCCGTTGCAAACACTTTTGCTTGATGCACTCCAGAAGGATAAAGTTATTGTAGGCATGTTTTCTATTAATTCTGAGCAACCAATACTGGCCTGAAACAAGCAAACAAGGTGAATTAAATTCAAGGTGGGCTTGTCTAAAATTAGTCACAGCTCTTTCAAGGCTTTCAGAGGCGTAATCTGACTGAGGTGTTTTGTGCTTGATGGTTTGGTTTGGTTCCAGTTCTTTTTGTTTTGTTTTTCAATTAAAAATGGAAAGAGGTTTTGTTAAGTTTAGTATACAAAACCATTTTTTGTCAAAAAAAATACATTAATTTTAAAAGCCCATTGGTGACACAATGCCATGACATGATAGCTGTTTTTGAAAGCAGATATTTTGAAGTTATATAGAAT